>CM055127.1:132291220-134691220 GCA_029206835.1 Rana muscosa
AAATTGCCAATACACTCTAAAGGGGTGTTTTTGGCTCACCCTGTGAAAGGGTTATCTGCTGTGACAATGAGAAGCTGCCTGTTCACACCAGGTGAAGCAGCCCATTTTCCAAACTTCCGGATGGACATGACTGCACACAGTCTGCTTTGTTCAAGCAACCAAGGATAAGGATGACGGCACCTAACAGGTTGTCGCATTCATGCAACATGTGGTCAATACACTCTAAAGAGTGTTTCCACTCACCCTGTGAATTCTCCAAGCCTTCTCAAGCAAACAATCTGCTTCAGATCCTTCCAAAGAGAAACAGACGAATATGACTGCAAGGATGTTGCCTAGGTCAAGCAACCTAGGATAAAGATGACGATGGCACCTAACCAATTGTCACAATTAAGCAAATGGTCAAGACACTCTAAAGGAATGACTAGATTCGTCTCGTGCGGGGACCGTCTGTTTGGCATTGTACAGCCTTCTTTCAGGGCCTGCTCCGGCCAATCCATTCTCTCCAGTCTCTTCTAAACAGGAAAAATAGGACGACCTGTGTCCAGATTGGTAAGGTTGGTCAAATGCCTGTGTATAGAGGTGAAGCTTTGGAAGTATTTTAAGTACTTCCAGAAGACAGCTAGATGTGGAATGGATCAAATGCCTGTTCGTCAAGATGGGAGGATATCGTCACAGCAGGACGTCAAAGTTATGCCCTTTTGAACTAATAGAGGTCCAGGGGTTGGGATCACCCCCCTGGTCAGTATGTGTCCCTTGTGGGATTGGCCAATTACATGACCCTACCATCAGAAGGTGTGACCCTCAAGGACAAACGCGATCACTGCATTTTTTTCTTAATCGCAGAAGGGCAAGCCTAAATTTAATAGTGGCCAGTTTGGCTTCCTGCCTCAAGATGAAGGTTGACTGAGTTAAAGAAGACCGAAAACTCAAGAGTCAGTTTCCACGCTCACACCAGAGAGCGTAGCTCCTGTGCTTTTCTGGATGGGAGTCAAGGAAAGACATGGAAGCCAATGCATAGACCAAGAAGTCAATAAAAACTTCCATGTCCCCTTTGTCCCGAATAGTTTGCTGGATGTTTGATTTTGTTTTTCTATGACGCATCTCTGCATCACTCCCATCTTTGGTTGGGTGCCTGCTATTGCTTACAAGTATATGGATAAAACTTTACTATCGCTGTTCGACAACCTAGAAACGTAATGTACTCCATTTTTTTTTTTTTTAAGTCTTACATCCCTTTGTATTTTCTTTGAAGAAAAACACAATAAAAATTGTTAATTGATAAAAAAAAAAAACTTCCATGTCAGGATACTCTCTGTTATTTTGGGATTGTGCCACCCATACATGCCCTAGGGGCACTATGTGGTTCCTCTGTGAACATAGGGATGGCTTGGGGATGGACACGTCGCCCCCTAAGGAAAGCGTTTTGGTCCATATTGGGAGATCTGTCATCCTTCACGTCTGAGATTGAGCCATAGAAATCGCCTTGCCCCAGCAGCTCAGACGACCTGGTGGTGCAGTCAGATACCAGCCAATGTAGGGGAGCCCTACTTCAGGAACAATGAGCTCAGGACCAATAGTCTTTTGTCAAGGATCCAAGACTCCGTCTTGGAGTTGAGGGCAGCCTTTTCAGGCTCTAATGCCGCGTACACACGACCGCTTTTCTCGACGAGAAAAACTGCATTTTTTTTTTCCCCGAGAAAAACGATCGTCTGTGGGCTTTATGTCGTTTTTCTCATCTAGAAAAACGGCATAAAAAACGACGAGAAAATTTAGAACATGTTCTAAATTTTCTCATCGTTTTTTCCAGCATTTTTTTCTGCGGCAGTTTTCCCATAGGGAAACACTGCCGCGGAGCCCACAGACGGTCGTTTTTCTCGTCAAGAGAAAAAATGACGGGAAAAACGACCGTGTGTAGGGAACCAAGCGGTTCCCTCATTTTTCCTGTCATTATTCACGGCGGTTTTTTAACCGCCGTGAATAATGATCGTGTGTACGCGGCATTAGCCTTCAGTCACCTCATCCAGAGTAAGCCTGTCCTGGGAAAGTTGGACAGCACAACAACTGTGGCCTACATCTGGAAACAAGGCTCAGTCTCTCACTTCTGAAGTTTTCTCTAATTCTAGAATTCACCCAAGTCAATCCTCCCAACGATCTGCGACCTATGTGCCTGGTCGGAAGAATCTTCAGATGAACTATTTGTCCAGGTCAAGTCTGGACGACAATGGATGATCCAGTCTACTGCGAGTCTTTCGAGAACTAACAGAGCTTGGTGTTTTGTCTGCCAGAGGTAGACTGCTTACATTCCCAGTTGGCACTAAGTTGCTGAAGTTCCATTCCAGGGCCCAGGATCCACAAGCTCTCGGAGTGGAGGTGCTGACCGCAGAATGGATCGCCAAGACGGCTTATGCCTTTTTCAGCTGCTCCCTCTGATTCTCAGCTTTCAGCTAAGGCTGGGGCGAGGGAAGGTGACAGTTTTGGTACTCGCTACTCATCCTGATGAGTGTCAAGGAGTGACGCCCTCTGCCTGGTAGATCAAATCTTCTCCAGTCCCATTCATCCAGCATCCGACAGGCCCAGGCTGATGGCCTGGGTCGGGAGAGGCAGAGCCTAATGGATGTTGAATGCTCTGTGAAGATTTGAATAGTTCTACAAAACAAGAAAGGACAGCGCTAAACATGCCTATAGTGGAACAGAGCATATATGCCCAGTATATTCGCCGTTCAAGATTTTACGCTGGACTCTTCAGAAGCCTGCTCCGAATGCCTACAGGTGTGGCTTGACTTAGTTCTATGCGCAAGCATGCTATAGGCATGCATTTTGGCTATCTCTGTCTTCTCCGTCATTCAGCAAGCTTCCAACGCTTAATTATACAGTTTTTTAAGATGCAATGGTTGAAACCTCAACTTGTTTCCGGAATGAGATATACCAATGCTGATGGATGTTATTTCATCGGATGCCTTCAATCACCCTGTGGTACTTTTTCACTGAAACTGATTTACTGGTGGCAATTACATCAGCATTGGTGTCCTTGGGTTTAAAGAAGCCATACTCGCTTACTTCCCAGACAGGATGGTGCTCATGCCAATGCTCGAATTTGTGCCCGAACTGACTTTCAGAGTTCATATCACACAAGAGGTTTTCTCCTACGTTCCCTTTAGGGAGTACTCAAGAAGTTAGCCCATCGGATGTGGGCTAAGCTCTAAAATATTTAATCAAGGCGACTCCTGCTATCAGGATATCTGTTTGTCATTTTCAGGTGGAACACATAATGAATTTACGGCTTCCAGCAAGATTATTATCTCTTGGTTGATAACCTCATCTCCTTGGCCTGCAGGTTGTAGGGCTGGCTGTGCCAGGAGAATCACGGCACTCTCACTAGAAGGGTCCGGACCTTGAGGCCGGGTGTCTCAAACTATCTGCAATACAACTATGTGGACACCAAAAATATTCATATTCATGACAGTTGGGTTTGTCAGAGGCATTATGGTTTCTGTTACTGTTTTAGTCAGAATTGGAGTGTGTAGCATTATCCCTCCCCTGTTTTGGCTAGTTAATTCCCAGCTGTGCTGACATGGAGCCGTCAGGAAAACGGAAAATTGAATTCAAATACTTACCATAATTTTCCTTTCCTGACGAGCTCCATGTCAGCACAGAACCTGCCCAGTTAAGTAGTAATAGTTACGAAACACTGAGGTGAGTGAAAAATGTATAGTTAAGTCCTGATCACGTAGGGGTGGGCGGGCCTCACCCGGGCCTCACCCAGCTGTGCTGACATGGAGCTCGTCAGGAAAGGAAAATTATGGTAAGTATTTGAATTCAATTTTCCGTTTTCTGTCCTCCTCTATGCAATGCAGGAAGATCATGGCCACTAGGAGGAGCTGGTAGGAAGCTGACCCGTAAGCAAGACGAGTGAAGCTGGATGCGGTCTCCAGTGGTGACAACGCATCGTTGGAGGGCTTCGCTTGCAGGTAAGTTTCACATAATGTGCCAATATGCATACTAGCACATTATGCCTTTACTTTGCAGGTCAGAAAAAAAAAAAAAGAGAGGCAGCGGTTTACTTCCTCTTTAATAGAGAGAGTAATCCTAGAGGGAACCAGAGTTGCCAACCATCAGTAAATTTACAGTCAGTTTGTAAAAATCCATGATTTTTACATCTGTCTGTGTACAGTACATACGTGTAATGTACAGTACTGATGATCATCGCCATCTAGTGGCTAACATTCAAACTACTTAGCTCAATGTTATCCTCGGGGCTTTTTTTTTTGCGGGAACGCAGTTCCGGCAGCTCCAACACTGAATGTATTTTTTGGCAAGGTGTGCTGGAGGCAGTGCCAGGACAAGGTCACCCAGGGCAAAGATTGCAAACTGCGCCCCCCCATTTATGATGTGCAAGCTTAGAGGATAATATGCTCAGCAGTCACTCACTTGTCAAAATCCCTGCTGCAATCACTACTCCTGCCAGTCTTGTAACAGAAGGAAGACGCCCCCATCCCTACAGTAAACCATTGTGCCCAGGGAATTGCACCCTCTTGCCCACCCCTTGTCCCGGCTCTGGCTGGAGGGTCTATTGATGTTGGCTGCTGGGAGATCTGTTGTCGCTGGTGGGGATGTATTTTTTGTGGGGGTCTATTGTTGCTGTGTAGGTCTATTTTTGTTGGCTGGGGATTCCCATGTTGCTGGAGGGTCAATTGTTGTTGGGAAGGATCTACTGTGGAGGGATAGGTCTATTGTTGCTGGCTGCTGCAGGGTCTATTGATGATGGCTGTTTGTTGATCTGTTATTGCTGCTGAGGGTATATTGTTGCTTAGGTGGTATTTTGTTGTGCGGCGCCCATTGTTGCTGGGGTGGGGGAGGTCTGTCTTATGTGGAGGATCTATCGTTGCTGTGACTGGTCTTTTGCTGCTAGGGGGTCTATTGTTGCTGGGGTAGGGTATATCAAATTCAATACAAATTACTTGGTAGCACAAAATGATACTTGGTTCTGTTTTCTCTAAAAGGGAGGTGGGTAGGGGGCAGATACGAAGGGTGACTCAGAAGGGGGAGTTCCAGCACCTATTCTCTGAGAAATAAAGCCCTGGTTATCCCACTAGACCACCAACACGAGAAACCTCCAGAAACCTGAGAGGGGGGTCCCAAGTTTTTGATTGCCTAGGGGCCTCCACAGAGTTTAATCTGGCACTGTGTCCACCCATCAACTTAAATGGCATTGTACTACTTCCGAACCGTTGCCCACCCTTCAACATAAATGGAACAGGTTGTACAATTTTCAAAGGTGAAGTTGTACTTTAATATAAATATTCCCTGTTCAATCTGCATAGCTATGGCATGCTTCGTAGGTTATATGAGATTTCTATGTCCACAAACCTCCAGGATCTTGGCAAGTTTCTTGCTGTTTCTGAGCTCAACTGAGGCCTTTAGGACACAGTCACAGCTGGCCCGAATTTCCTCAGTCTTCTCCTGCAGGGTGATCTTAACTAGCAGACTTCGTAGGCGCATCTTATATTCCGGGACCGACATCATCTGCAGGATGTAGAAAGAGAGCACAACATGCATTACATAGTGCCCCCAGAATCATGCCAACAATATAACAACAGCGACTTCTAATAACAGGACACGTCTTCTCCTTCCATAAAACTGGATTATTTTTATAAAGACGCATCACATACAGAAAAAAGGGTCATCCAATGCGGCTTTCTCATACAGTAGATATTCCGAGTAGAAAACAAAGTAACTGTTTGTAGTACATGAGAGTATCAAAATGTAGCTATAGTTTTATTCCTGCTTTAAACATTAATTGTCATTTACTGATTATTGTCAACAGAACAGATAGTTATAGGACATTCACAATTTTAGAGTTGTCACTGGAATAGAAGGTAAGGGGAAATCATCCAATGGGGACACATGTGCAGGAGTTGCACAGTGGACCACTTTACATTCTTGGTGTTGGTTAAGTTCACACAACCTATTCTGCACTGAGGCTGAGAATGTAGAGTGGCGTGTTTTACAGTGCAAAGAGCAACCTTGGTTCCTCCAGGTTTGGTAATCTGTCGGGACGCATTTTGTCCCTTAAAATGCCTTTCAACTGGTTATCGACCTTGGAAACAGAGGAGCCAAGATCAGTTACTGCACAGTGGTCTATACCATTCCACTTTTTTGGCTTTGGTCACTGTTGGAAGGTCTAATGTCATATTTCTGGAGTTTCTACATATCGGTTTCCTATTCCCAAAGATCAGCCAGGCTGATACTTACAGTTCCATGGTTTTAAAGGATAAAGGTATTTACAGGCAGATGGCCCCAAGCAGAATCTGCATAGCAAGGGGGCCTGGCTCCTGTCTGGCTAGGACAATAAGATGAGAATCAGTGATGACCACTCTGCAAGCAAGCTTAACCACTTAACGACCGCTCACTGTATATATACGTCGGCAGAATGGCACCGACAGGCACAATCACGTAGAGCATACGTGATTGCCTTTGTATAGTTGGGGGGTCCAATCGGACCCCCCTCCTATACAGTGAGCGGTGGCTAAGTGTCCGGGAGCGTTCCGGGATGAGGGGGCAGCCATTCGTTTCCGGCCACCCCCTCGCGATCGCTCCCGGCGAATGGAAATGCCCCCTCTGTCTGTGTCAGACAGAGGGAGCAGGAGGAAGTGATGTCATCTCTGGTGCGGCGCTCACATATACCGAGCGCCGTACAAGAGAAGACATCAGGTCAGTGCACACAACACTACACTGACACCAGGACACATAGGGACATAAATCGCCCCCCCAGGCCCCCCAGACACCCCAGATCACCCCCCAGATCCCAGTCACAGTGTCACTGATTGCAGTGACCATTTATTTAGTGATCACTGCAATCAGTGACATTTGTGACTGTAAAAGTGTCACCAAAGTTTAGTCTTAGGTCCAGTGTAGCCCCCTAACCCCCCCTAATAAAGGTTTAACCCCCTGATCACCCCCCAGATAACCCTTTCACCCCCTATCACCACTGTCGCTAAGCGATCATTTTTCTGATCGCTGTCTTAGCGTCAGTGATGCCGATCGGCAGCCAGTAATTTTTTTTAGGTTCGCCGCATGTTTTTATAGCATCAGGTACCCCAATATATTATCTAATAAAGGTTTAACCCCCTTGATCACCCCCCAGGTAACCCTTTCACCCCCTATCACCACTGTCACTAAGCGATCGTTTTTCTAAACGCTGTCTTAGTGTCTGTGATGCAGATCGGTAGCCGGTAATTTTTTTTAGGTTCGCCGCAGGTTTTTATAGCGTCAGGTACCCCAATATATTATCTAATAAAGGTTTAAGCCCCTTGATCGCCCCCCAGGTAACCCTTTCACCCCCTATCACCACTGTCGCTAAGCAATTGTTTTTCTAAACGCTGTCTTAGTGTCGGTGATGCAGATCGGTAGCCAGTAATTTTTTTTAGGTTCGCCGCATGTTTTTATAGCGTCAGGTACCCCAATATATTATCTAATAAAGGTTTAACCCCCTTGATCGCCCCCCAGGTAACCCTTTCACCCCCATCACCACTGTCGCTAAGCGATCGTTTTTCTAAACGCTGTCTTAATGTCGGTGATGCAGATCGGTAGCTGGTAATTTTTTTAGGTTCGCCGCAGGTTTTTATAGCGTCAGGTACCCCAATATATTATCTAATAAAGGTTTAACCCCCTTGATCGCCCCCCAGGTAACCCTTTCACCCCCTATCACCACTGTCGCTAAGCGATCGTTTTTCTAAACGCTGTCTTAGTGTCGGTGATGCAGATCGGTAGCCAGTAATTTTTTTTAGGTTCGCTGCATGTTTTTATAGCGTCAGGTACACCAAAATATTATCTAATAAAGGTTTAACCCCCTTGATCGCCCCCCAGGTAACCCTTTCACCCCCATCACCACTGTCGCTAAGCGATCGTTTTTCTAAACGCTGTCTTAGTGTCGGTGATGCAGATCGGTAGCTGGTAATTTTTTTTAGGTTCGCCGCAGGTTTGTATAGCGTCAGGTACCCCCATATATTATCTAATAAAGGTTTTAACCCCCTAATTGCCCCTAGTTAACCCTTTCACCAGTGATCACCATATAAGTGTTACGGGTGATGCTGGTTAGTTAGTTTGCTTTTTATAGTGTCAGGGCACCCGCCGTATATAACCCAATAAAGGTTTAACCCCCTGATCGCCCGGCGGGTGATATCAATTAGGTTTTAGCGTCAGAGAGGGTCTGCGTCACACCCCAGGCAGCGTCAGGTTAGTGCTAGTAACGCTAACACCCACGCGTGAAGCATACACCCCCCTTAGTGGTATAGTATCTGAACAGATCAATATCTGATCTGATCAGATCTATACTTGCGTCCCCAGCAGTTTAGGGTTCCCAAAAACGCAGTGTTAGCGGAATCAGCCCAGATACCTGCTAGCACCTGCGTTTTACCCCTCCGTCCAGCCCAGGCCACCCAAGTGCAGTATCGATCGATCACTGTCACTTGCAAAACACAACACACATAACTGCAGCGTTCGCAGAGACAGGCCTGATCCCTGCGACTCCAGTGCTGTAGGAGGTGATTTCACCACCACAGTTAAAAAAAAAAGCATATATGCCGAAGCATTGGGGCAGCAGGGGCGGAGGAGCGATTTTGCTCCTAATGCCGCGTACATACGGTCGAAATTCCGACGGAGGCTTGCCCGTGGAAAAGTCCGACCATGTGTGTGCGGCATAACTTTTTTGCGGGAGGATGCCCCCATGCTTCGGCATATATAAATGGTGCATGTATGCCCATCATTGGAAGTGGGTGGATGAAGGGCGGTATTCTAATGGTGGGCATACCCACCGATCAATCTCTTTTTTCGTTCAGCCAAATGGCTGCATGAAAAAAAAAGATTACAATACATGTCCAACAAGGACCAGCAACGTACTGGTATGTTGCTGGACTTTGAATGTTTATACCAGAATGATGCCTGCGGGTTTAGGTATTATCTTGGTATCATTCTTTTCAGCCTGCGGCCGGCTTTCATGTAAAAGCAATCCTAGCAGCTAATTAGCCTCTGGACTGCTTTTACAAGCAGTGGGAGGGAATGCCCCCCCCCCGGATATAAAAAGCGCCATTGGGAAATTGGGAAAGCATTTTATCACACCGATCTTGGTGTGGTCAGATGCTTTGAGGGCAGAGGAAAAATCTAGGGTCTAGAAGACCCCAGTTTTTTCAAAAAAAGAGTACCTGTCACTACCTATTGCTATCATAGGGGATATTTACATTCCCTGAGATAACAATAAAAATGATAAAAAAAAAAAAATACTTGGAAGGAACAATTTAAAAAAAAATAAAAAAGCAAAATTAATAAGAAAAAAAAAGAAAAAAAAAAGCACCCCTGTCCTGCCCTGCTCTTGTCCAATGGCGAACGCAAGCGTCGGTCTGGCGTCATATGTAAACAGCAATTGCACCATGCATGTGAGGTATCACCGCGAAGGTCAGATCGAGGGCAGTCATTTTAGCAGTAGACCTCCTCTATAAATCTACTGGGGTAACCTGTAAAGGCTTTTAACCACTTAAGCCCCGGACCATTTCGGGCCATTAGGACCAGGCCTGTTTTTGGGATTCGGCACTGCGCTGCTTTAACTGTAAATTGTGCGGACATGCAATGTTGTACCCAAATGAAATTTGCGTCCTTTTCTTCCCACAAATAGAGCTTTCTTTTAATGGTATTTGATTGCCTCTGCGATTTTTATTTTTTGCGATATAAACGGAAAAAGACCGAAAATTTGGAAAAAAAATGATATTTTCTACTTTTTGTTATAAGAAAAATCGAATAAACTCAATTTTAGTCAGACATTTAGGCCAAAATGTAT
The DNA here is from genome assembly GCA_029206835.1 of Rana muscosa. NCBI lineage: Eukaryota > Metazoa > Chordata > Amphibia > Anura > Ranidae > Rana > Rana muscosa. Next base: position 132,301,050 of record CM055127.1, read on the forward strand.
TCAGCCACATGTCTTTAGTAAAAAAAATGTCAATAAACGTATATTTATTGGTTTGCGCAAAAGTTATAGCGTTTACAAACTAGGGTACATTTTCTGAAATTTACACAGCTTTAAATTTATGACTGCCTATCTCATTTCTTGAGGTGCTAAAATGGCAGGGCAGTACAAAACCCCCCCAAATGACCCCATTTTGGAAAGTAGACACCCCAAGGAAATTGCTGAGAGGCATGTTGAGCCCATTGAATATTTTTTTTTTTTGTCCCAAGTGATTGAATAATGACAAAAAAAAAAATTACAAAAAGTTGTCACTAAATGATATATTGCTCACACATGCCATGGTTATATGTGGAATTGCACCCCAAAATACATTTTGCTGCTTCTCCTGAGTACGGGGATACCACATGTGTGGGACTTTTTAGGAGCCTGGCCACGTACGGGACCCCGGAAACCAAGCACCGCCTTCAGGATTTCTAAGGGCTTAAATTTTTGATTTCATTCCTCACTACCTATCACAGTTTCGAAGGCCATAAAATGCCAAAATAGCACAAAACCCCCCCAAATGACCCCATTTTAGAAAGTAGACACCCCAAGGAAATTGCTGAGAGGCCTGTTGAGCCCGTTGAATATTTTTTTTTTTTGTCCCAAGTGATTGAATAATGACAAAAAATAAAAATAAAAAAAAAATTACAAAAAGTTGTCACTAAATGATATATTGCTCACACATGCCATGGTTATATGTGGAATTGCACCCCAAAATACATTTTGCTGCTTCTCCTGAGTACGGGGATACCACATGTGTGGGACTTTTTAGGAGCCTAGCCGCGTACGGGACCCCGAAAACCAAGCACCGCCTTCAGGATTTCTAGGCACAAATTTTTGATTTCACTCCTCACTACCTATCACAGTTTCTAAGGCCATAAAATGCCAAAATAGCACAAAACCCCCCCAAATGACCCCATTTTGGAAAGTAGACACCCCAAGCTATTTGCTGAGGAGGCATGGTGAGTATTTTACAGCTCTCATTTGTTTTTGAAAATGAAGAAAGAAAATTTTTTTTTTTTTTTTTTTTTTTTTTCAATTTTCAAAACTTTGTGACAAAAAGCGAGATCTGCAAAATACTCACAATACCTCTCAGCAAATAGCTTGGGGTGTCTACTTTCCAAAATGGGGTCATTTGGGGGGGTTTTGTGCCATCTGGGCATTCCATGGCCTCCGAAACTGTGATAGGCAGTGAGAAGTAAAATCAAAAATTTACACCCTTAGAAAGCCTGAAGGCGGTGCTTTGTTTTTGGGGTCCCGTACGCGGCTAGGCTCCCAAAAAGTCTCACACATGTGGTATCCCTGTACTCAGGAGAAGCAACAGAATTTATTTTGGGGTGTAATTCCACATATGCCCATGGCATGTTTGAGCAATATATCATTTAGTGACAACTTTGTGCAAAAAAAAAAAAAAAAAAAAAAAAATTGTCTATTTTCCGCAACTTGTGTCAACATATAAAATATTCCATGGACTCGACATGCCTCTCAGTATATAGCTTGGGGTGTCTACTTTCCAAAATGGGGTCATTTGGGGGGGTTTTGAACTGTTCTGGCATTTTATACACAACATTAGGAAGCTTACATCCACTCTTCTAACCACTTGAAGACAAAGCCCTTTTTGACACTTTTTGTTTACATGAAAACATATTTTTTTTTTGCAAGAAAATTATGTTGAACCCCCAAACATTATATATATTTTTAAAGCAAAGGCCCTACAGATTAAAATGGTGGGTGTTGCATTTTTTTTTTCTACACAGTATTTGCGCAGCGATTTTTCAAACGCATTTTTTGGGGAAAAAATACACTTTTTTTAATTTTAATGCACTAAAACACACTATATTGCCCAAATGTTTGATGAAATAATAAAGATGATCTTAGGCCGAGTACATAGATACCAAACACGACATGCTTTAAAATTTCGCACAAACGCGCATTGGCGACAAACTACATACATTTTTAAAAGCCTTTAAAAGCCTTTACAGATTACCCCGTTAGATTTACAGAGGAGGTCTACTGCTAAAATGACTGCCCTCGATCTGACCTTCGCGGTGATACCTCACATGCATGGTGCAATTGCTGTTTACATATGACGCCAGACCGACGCTTGCGTTCGCCATTGGGCAAGAGCAGGGCAGGACAGGGGTGCTTTTTTTTTTTTTTTTTTTTTTTTATTATTAATTTTGCTTTTTTATTTTATTTTTAAATTGTTCCTTACATATATTTTTTTTTTTATAATTTTTATTGTTATCTCAGGGAATGTAAATATCCCCTATGATAGCAATAGGTAGTGACAGGTACTCTTTTTTTGAAAAAACTGGGGTCTTCTAGACCCTAGATCTTTCCTCTGCCCTCAAAGCATCTGACCACACCAAGATCGGTGTGATAAAATGCTTTCCCAATTTCCCAATGGCGCTTTTTATATCCGGGGGGGGGGGACATTCCCTCCCACTGCTTGTAAAAGCAGTCCAGAGGCTAATTAGCCGCTGTGATTGCTTTTACATGAAAGCCGGCCGCTGGCTGAAAAGAATGATACCAAGATGATGCCTAAACCCGCAGGCATCAATCTGGTATAACCATTCAAAGTCCAGCAACATACCAGTACGTTGCTGGTCCTTGTTGGACATGTATTGTAATCTTTTTTTTTCATGCAGCCTGTTGGCTGAACGAAAAAAGAGATTGATCGGTGGGTATGCCCACCATTAGAATACCGCCCTTCATCCACCCACTTCTAATGATGGGCATACATGCACCATTTATATATGCCGAAGCATGGGGGCATCCTCCCGCAAAAAAGTTATGCCGCACACACATGGTCAAACGTTTCCACGGGCAAGCCTCCGTCGGAATTTCGACCGTATGTATGCGGCATTAGGAGCAAAATTGCTCCTCCGCCCTGCTGCCCCCATGCTTCGGCATATATGCTTTTTTTTTTTTAACTGTGGTGGTGAAATCACCTCCTACAGCACTGGAGTCGCAGGGATCAGGCCTGTCTCTGCGAACGCTGCAGTTATGTGTGTTGTGTTTTGGAAGTGACAGTGATCGATCGATACTGCACTTGGGTGGCCTGGGCTGGACGGAGGGGCAAAACGCAGGTGCTAGCAGGTATCTGGGCTGATCCCGCTAACACTGCGTTTTTGGGAACCCTAAACCGCTGGTATAGATCTGATCAGATCAGATATTGATCTGTTCAGATACTATACCACTAAGGGGGGTGTATGCTTTACGCGTGGGTGTTAGCGTTACTGGCACTAACCTGACGCTTCCTGGGGTGTGACGCAGACCCTCTCTGACGCTAAAACCTAATTGATATCACCCACCGGGCGATCAGGGGGTTAAACCTTTATTGGGTTATATACGGCGGGTGCCCTGACACTATAAAAAGCAAACTAACTAACCAGCGTCACCCGTAACACTTATATGGTGATTACTGGTGAAAGGGTTAACTAGGGGCAATTAGGGGGTTAAAACCTTTATTAGATCATATTTGGGGGTACCTGACGCTATAAAAACCTGCGGCGAACCTAAAAAAAAATGACTGGCTACCGATTGGCATCACCGACACGAAGACAGCGATCAGAAAAACGATCGCTTAGTGACAGTGGTGATAGGGGGTGAAAGGGTTACCTGGGGGGCGATCAAGGGGGTTAAACCTTTATTAGATAATATATTGGGGTACCCGACGCTATAAAAACCTGCGGCGAACCTAAAAAAAATTACTGGCTACCGATCGCCATCACTGATGCTAAGACAGCCATCAGAAAAATGATCGCATAGCGACAGCGGTGATAGGGGGTGAAAGGGTTACCTGGGGGGCGATCAAGGGGGTTTAACCTTTATTAGATAATATATTGGGGTACCTGACGCTATAAAAACCTGCGGCGAACCTAAAAAAAATTACTGGCTACCGATCGCCATCACTGATGCTAAGACAGCATCAGAAAAACGATTGATTAGCGACAGCGGTGATAGGGGGTGAAAGGGTTACCTGGGGGGCGATCAAGGGGGTTAAACCTTTATTAGATAATATATTGGGGTACCCGACGCTATAAAAACCTGCGGCGAACCTAAAAAAAATTACTGGCTACCGATCGCCATCACTGATGCTAAGACAGCCATCAGAAAAATGATCGCATAGCGACAGCGGTGATAGGGGGTGAAAGGGTTACCTGGGGGGCGATCAAGGGGGTTTAACCTTTATTAGATAATATATTGGGGTACCTGACGCTATAAAAACCTGCGGCAAACCTAAAAAAAATTACTGGCTACCGATCGCCATCACTGATGCTAAGACAGCATCAGAAAAACGATCGATTAGCGACAGCGGTGATAGGGGGTGAAAGGGTTACCTGGGGGGCGATCAAGGGGGTTGAACCTTTATTAGATAATATATTGGGGTACCCGACGCTATAAAAACCTGCGGCGAACCTAAAAAAAATTACTGGCTACCGATCGCCATCACTGATGCTAAGACAGCCATCAGAAAAATGATCGCATAGCGACAGCGGTGATAGGGGGTGAAAGGGTTATCTGGGGGGTGATCAGGGGGTTAAACCTTTATTAGGGGGGGGTTAGGGGGCTACACTGGACCTAAAACTAAACTTTAGTGACACTTTCACAGTCACAAATGTCACTGATTGCAGTGATCACTAAATAAATGGTCACTGCAATCAGTGACACTGTGACTGGGGGCTGGGGGGTGATCTGGGGGGTGATCTGGGGGGGTCTGGGGGTCCTGGGGGGGGCGATTAGTGTTCCTATGTGTCCTGGTGTCAGTGTAGTGTTGTGCTCACTGACCTGATGTCTTCTCTTGTACGGCGCTCGGTATATGTGAGCACCGCACCAGAGATGACATCACTTCCTCCTGCTTCCTCTGTCTGACACAGACAGAGGGGGCATTTCCATTCGCCGGGAGCGATCGCGAGGGGGGGGCCGGAATCGAAAGGCCGCCCCCTCATCTGGGATCGCTCCCGGTGTAGTAACGACCGCTCACGGCACAGAAGGGGGGTCCGGATGGACCCCCCAACTGTACAAAGGCAGTCACGTAGATCTACGTGATTCTGCCTGTCCGTGCCATTCTGCCGACGTAAATCGGCGGTGGGCGGTCGTTAAGTGGTTAAAGGCTTTTAAAAATGTATGTAGTTTGTCGCCAATGCGCGTTTGTGCGAAATTTTAAAGCATGTCGTGTTTGGTATCTATGTACTCGGCCTAAGATCATCTTTTTTATTTCATCAAACATTTGGGCAATATAGTGTGTTTTAGTGCATTAAAATTAAAAAAAGTGTATTTTTTAACCCAAAAAATGCGTTTGAAAAATCGCTGCGCAAATACTGTGTAGAAAAAAAAAATGCAACACCCACCATTTTAATCTGTAGGGCCTTTGCTTTAAAAATATATATAATGTTTGGGGGTTCAACATAATTTTCTTGCAAAAAAAAAAATGTTTTCATGTAAACAAAAAGTGTCAAAAAGGGCTTTGTCTTCAAGTGGTTAGAAGAGTGGATGTAAGCTTCCTAATGTTGTGTATAAAATGCCAGAACAGTTCAAAACCCCCCCAAATGTCCCCATTTTGGAAAGTAGACACCCCAAGCTATATACTGAGAGGCATGTCGAGTCCATGGAATATTTTATATGTTGACACAAGTTGCGGGAATATGACAAACTTTGTTTTTTTTGCACAAAGTTGTCACTAAATGATATATTGCTCAAACATGCCATGGGCATATGTGGAATTACACCCCAAAATACATTCTGTTGCTTCTCCTGAGTACGGGGATACCACATGTGTGAGACTTTTTGGGAGCCTAGCCACGTACGGGACCCCAAAAACCAAGCACCGCCTTCAGGCTTTCTAAGGGTGTAAATTTTTGATTTCACTTCTCACTGCCTATCACAGTTTCGGAGGCCATGGAATGCCCAGATAGCACAAACCCCCCCCCCCCCCAAATGACCCCATTTTGGAAAGTAGACACCCCAAGCTATTTGCTGAGAGGTATTGTGTGTATTTTGCAGATCTCGCTTTTTGTCACAAAGTTTTGAAAATTGAAAAAAAAAAAAATATATATATATTTTCTTTCTTCATTTTCAAAAACAAATGAGAGCTGTAAAATACTCGCCATTCCTCTCAGCAAATAGCTTGGGGTGTCTATATTCCAAAATGGGGTCATTTGGGGGGGTTTTGTGCGATTTTGGCATTTTATGGCCTTCGAAACTGTGATAGGTAGTGAGGAGTGAAATCAAAAATTTGTGCCTAGAAATCCTGAAGGCGGTGCTTGGTTTTCGGGGTCCCGTACGCGGCTAGGCTCCTAAAAAGTCCCACACATGTGGTATCCCCGTACTCAGGAGAAGCAGAAAAATGTATTTTGGGGTGTAATTCCACATATAACCATGGCATGTGTGAGCAATATATCATTTAGTGACAACTTTTTGTATTTTTTTTTTTTTTTTGTCATTATTCAATCACTTGGGACAAAAAAAATATATTCAATGGGCTCAACAGGCCTCTCAGCAATTTCCTTGGGGTGTCTACTTTCTAAAATGGGGTCATTTGGGGGGGTTTTGTGCTATTTTGGCATTTTATGGCCTTCGAAACTGTGATAGGTAGTGAGGAGTGAAATCAAAAATTTGCGCCCTTAGAAATCCTGAAGGCGGTGCTTGGTTTTCGGGGTCCCGTACGCGGCTAGGCTCCCAAAAAGTCCCACACATGTGGTATCCCCGTACTCAGGAGAAGCAGCAAAATTTATTTTGGGGTGAAATTCCACATATAACCATGGCATGTGTGAGCAATATATCATTTAGTGACAACTTTTTGTAATTTTTTTTTTTTTTAGTCATTATTCAATCACTTGGGACAAAAAAAAAAAAAATTCAATGGGCTCAACATGCCTCTCAGCAATTTCCTTGGGGTGTCTACTTTCCAAAATGGGGTCATTTGGGGGGGGTTTTGTACTGCCCTGTCATTTTAGCACCTCAAGAAATGAGATAGGCAGTCATAAATTTAAAGCTGTGTAAATTTCAGAAAATGTACCCTAGTTTGTAAACTCTATAACTTTTGCGCAAACCAATAAATATACGCTTATTGAATTTTTTTTTACTAAAAACATGTGGCTGAATACATTTTGGCCTAAATGTATGACTACAATTGAGTTTATTCGATTTTTCTTATAACAAAAAGTAGAAAATATCATTTTTTTTCAAAATTTTCGGTCTTTTTCCGTTTATATCGCAAAAAATAAAAATCGCAGAGGCAATCAAATACCATTAAAAGAAAGCTCTATTTGTGGGAAGAAAAGGACGCAAATTTCGTTTGGGTACAACATTGCATGTCCGCACAATTTACAGTTAAAGCAGCACAGTGCAAAATTCTGAATTCACCTCTGGTCCTTTAGCTACCAAATGGTTCGGGGCTTAAGTGGTTAAAAGAGAATAAGGGCTAGCTAAGACAGCCAAGGGCTCATAGAGATGATATGGACAATGCTGACCCAAAAGGCCAATATAATATATTACAAGGACTACCTTTGGCAACATCTCATTGGACAAGATGCAAGTGGGGGTGGTTACGAGAGGGGGTGGTTACGAGTTGGTGTGAATGTTTGAGTAAAAAGTACACAAAGAAAAGAGTTCAGTCTCTTTCGCTGCTGGTTTTTGCCTTAGCCTGGTGGCGCTCTCTTTTACCATCTTGAGACCTTGCTCTGGATGCTGGCTTTGGCCTAAGCCATGCGGCCCAGGCTCCTTTTTACCATCTCGAGACCAGCCAACGAGGAGTCTATCCAGAGGATGTGATAAGTATTTTTGATATTCTGCTGTTTAGTGTGTGATATTAGCATATTCCTATTTTCTTGGGAAATAAATAAGATATTGTTTACTAGCAGCCGTGTGTGTTTTCATAACTAACTTTGCATCATTGTGCTTATCAGAATCTTAATAGACTAGCTAATTATAGGCTTAGACAAGTTAATACATATATGCAATAGTTATATAGTTTATATAAGATTGTATAGTATTGCATAATTTACGTCAGTCGCGTTCATGTAATCCACTCTGCATTAAGACTGACAACCACAGGGAGCAATAACCTTGGAATTTTCTGTTGGTTCTCCCTCAATCTAGACCAGTGATGGCGAACCTTGGCACCCCAGATGTTTTGGAACTACATTTCCCATGATGTTCATCTACACTGCAGAGTGCATGAGTTCATGGGAAATGCAGTTCCAAAACATTCGAGGTGCCAAGGTTCGCCATCACTGGTCTAAGCTTTCTTTTACTTGATGCCATGAGAGTGCAATACATATATTTTTTTCTTTCTTTGAACACTTGTGCTTGATGAGAATGGGAAGGTAAAACTGTTATTGGGAGGTGAAATTAAACTGGAAATGGGTCTTTTAACATAACAATAGAACATCCACAAAGAAATGGTTCACAAAAATTAATGGAAGGTCATGGACTGGCCTAGTCAAGGTCCTGATTTGAATCCCAGTGACATTTTGTGCACGGATTTGAAAGTGGCAGTTCATGCATGGAAACCCATGAACATTATGTAACTGAAAGAATTTTGGCGTTGTCAAAAAATTCACAAAGCACATGATCTTATGCTCCCGAGGAAAATGAATTTATTTGTATATTAGATTAGTGTATAGATACGTATAATGTGTTATTTTTAATGTGGTAAAGTGTAAGCCTTCTTTTTTCTCTTTTTTGAAATAAATAAAGTAATGAATTGAAAAAAAAAAAATTGCACAAAATCAATATACACTGGTGCGCAGTTATGCAAAATGCTTAGTAACGTAATCCATTTCTGCCGGGGGGGGGGGGGGGGGGGGGGGGGCAATAGCAGCTTCTGAGGCCAAAGGTGTACTTACTTCCATAGTACACCATTGCATTGGCAAATTATCATTGTGCTTTAATTCACGTACTTTAATGTATATCAGTTTTACAGTATCTGTATGTACCATTTGAATGATCTAAATGTTTAGCTGTTCAAATATGTTGAAATAGTCAACATTATCCATGGGGTGTACTTACTTCTTCATCTGACTGTACTTTGGTACATATCTACCCTGCTTTATTAAATATCTGCATCCCTTCCATACCTGCAAAGCAAACTGATCAGGCTCATTGAGCTTGGTGGGACTTCCAGTGTAGGCCTGAAACATTTTCTTCTCCTCCTCATCTGGTGCGTAGAGGAGCAGCTGTTTGATGTGTGAAGGCTCCAGACGCTCATTCTCCATTGTCATCAGGATGTGGCGCAATTCCTGGTGCGTGAGCTTCAAGTGCGCTATAAGGATAGCTGCAAGAGAACAAAGCAACCCATGTCTATAGATATGGCTTCTCTAGATTGCTCTTGGATTGAAATTTGTAGTACATACAGAGAATCAGGCTAGTCAGAATGCAGCAATTGGCTTCATCAGCAAACCCAATTAACACAGGCAGAATGGTCCAAAAAAAAAAAAACACTTACCAACTCATTCCCAGTGTGCACATTGAGCAGCGGGTGCCCCAAACAGAAAGCCTGTACATAACCTGATGGAATGCAGTAAGGATCCCTGTTTCAGCTTACTGGGCTTATGCCCTGTACACGCGATCGGTTTTACCAATGAAAACACTCCGATGGACTTTTTTCATCGGACAAACCGATCGTGTATGGGCCCTATCTGTCTTTTTTTCCATCAGTGAGAAAAAATAGAACATGTTTTAAATTTATCCGATGGAAAAAAAAAACAATATCAAATTCCGATCGTCTGTGTGGAACTCCATCGGAGAAAAAACCCACGCATGCTCAGAATAAAGTCAACGCATGCTCAGAAGCATTGAACTTCATTTTTCTCGGCTCATCGGACTGTTTTACGTCACAGCGTTTGGGACGGTCGGATTTTTGACTGATGGTGTGTAGGCAAGACTGATGGAAGTCAGCTTCATCGGATTTCCGATGGAAAAATCCATCGGATTAGAATCCATAGGAAATCCGATCGTATGTACAGGGCTTGATGGGACAACATTCCTTTCTGCCTGTTACTTCACTGACCTAATAGTAAAATAGTATATAGTAGAGTACAGTAAAACCTTGGATTGCAAGCATAATTTGTTCCTGAAGTATGCTTGTAATCCAAAGCACTTGTATATCAAAGCGAATTTCCCCATAAGAAATAATGGAAACTCAAATGATTCGTTCCACAACCATTTATTCATTATCCCTTCAGTTTATAGTCCATATAAAAAGATTATAGCAATGTAATAGGTTGTGTAACCATAAAATGTCCATCCACAAATGGAAGCCTCCACAAGGGGATTAGAAGCAAAATCCAGCAGGAGCTACAGAGTATAAAACAGAAGGGAAGTGCCTCTAAGTGTAGCAATCTGGTTACATTTAATGAAGGTACAACATTTAGCAACTCACATGGTTGATGATTAAAAGGACATCTAAGTATGCAGGCATCTGGGGTAAAGCTGTCTGCAATCGTGACCTGGAAGACTACCCTGCAGTAGAGCGATCTGAAAGCGAGGCTTGAACCGCTCGTGGAGCGCAGCAGGGAAGGGATGACGTCAATGGCGGTGAGGAGGATGGTCTATGTGGACATCTTTACCCCGGATGCCTGTTTTAGATATGCCTGTTTTAATGATCAACCATGAATGTTGTACCTTCATTAATCACTTTGGCCCCGGACCATTTGGCTGGCCAAAGACCAGGCCACTTTTTGCGGTTTGGCACTGCGTCGCTTTAACTGACAATTGCGCGGCCGTGCGACGTGGCTCCCAACAAAATTGACGTCCTTTTTTTCTCACAAATAGAGCTTTCTTTTGGAGGTATTTGATCACCTCTGCGGTTTTTATTTTTGCGCTATAAACAAAAATAGAGCAACAATTTTGAAAAAAAAAGAGCTATATTTTGTACTTTTTGCCATAATAAATATCCCCAATTTTTTTTTTTTTTAAAAAGAGGTAATTTTTTCTCAGTTTATTCTACATATTTTTGGTAAAAAAAAAATACCAATAAGCGTATATTGATTGGTTTGACCAAAAGTAATAGCGTCTACAAAATAGGGAATAGTTTTATGGCATTTTTATTATTATTATTATTATTATTATTTTTACTAGTAATGGTGGCGATCTGTGATTTTTATTGTGACTGCGACTTTATGGCGGACACATCGGACACTTTTGACACATTTTTGGGACCATTGTAATTTTTACAGCGATCAGTGCTATAAAGATGCACTGATTACTGTAAAAATGACACTGGCAGTGAAGGGGTTAACCACTAGGTGGCGCTGAAGGGGTTAGGTGTGTCCTGGGGAGTGATTCTAACTGTTAGGGGGAGGAGCTACCAGTGACACGTTACTGATCACTGTTCCCGTTCACAGGGAACAGTAGATCAGTGACATGTCACTAGGCAAAACAAAGTTTACAAAGGCATCCCCCTGTTCTGCCTTTGCCGACCGCAATTGCGGGCCGCCCGGGAACATCGAGTTCCATGGACCCGCGAGCACACCCATGAGGCGCGCGCGCTGGGCAGCAAATTTAAAGGGACGTAGAGGTACGCCCATTTGCCTGCCCGTGCCATTATGTCGACGTATATGTGTGTGCAGCGGTCAGCAAGTGTTCAAATTTAACCATATTGCTACACTCACTACACCTCTCTTCTCTTTTATACTCAGTTGTGACATGATGCTACTTGTATATCAAGACTTCGCTTGTATATCAAGTCAAAATGTATTAAAAAATTTAGCTCGTCTTGCAAAACGCTCTCAAACCAAGTTACTCTCAAACCAAGGTTTTACTGTATTTCCTTATTTGGACAGGGATGTCCCACTAATTTTAGGATTTTAGAGATTCTCATCCTGGTAGCCTTAATAGCGGGAATATATTGAAACAAAGTCTGTTGGAGGGACAGTGCCACTCTAGTCCACATTGAACTGGTAAGTGGACCTTTGTCCCACTTGTTCTACATTGTCACCATTACACCATGAATAACTTACCATGTAAAGTGCCGCCCCCTCCAGTGCTGCAATGTCCATGTTCTCCAACGTCGCTGGTGCTGCCAGTTCCGTCACAATTATCTTTTCAGGAAAGTCTATCCTGCTTTCATCTATCACCCGAATCTTTTATTTCTCCCATCAGCTCAAGCCGCACAGTTATTACCAATTGTTTCACTTGCCCATCCCTATTAGATTGTTAGCTCTCAGGAGCAGGGCCCGTCTAACCCTCTTCTATTGAAATGTATTGTTCCTGTACTGTCTCACTTTATATTGTAAAACACTGCACAAACGTTAGTGCTATATAAATCCTGAATAATAATAATGCTATTAAAGTGACATTATGAGGTTGTTATAATTTGGTACTACACAGTGGCGGTGCGTCCATAGAGGGCGCAGGAGTGCCGCCCCCTCTCTCCTGCACCTGTCTATCACCAATAGATAGATTCATGCATTGCATGAATCTATCTATTGTCACCGCTGCCGCCCCCTATTCAGGTGTCCGGCCCCCTGTTGGGCGCCGGGCATCTGAATTACAGCGGCGGGGGTGTTTTTGGAAGCGGCTCTAATAGGGGTCCTGATTAGAGCCATAGGCTCTAATAGGCTTCCAAATTGGTAAACGGTGGGCGCAATGCTGTACGTTCGCTGTTTACTCAGTGTTGTGTTAGGGAAGCGAATAAATCGCTTCCCTAACACTGACCCACCTCTCAGCCAATCAGGTGTTTGGGTCTGGTTACCCTGTCACCTGATTTGCTGAAGCGACAGGTGCTGTGATTGGACGCCTATAAGGCGTCCAATCATAGCAGAGTACGGGAGAAGACATGGAGGACTGTGAGCATGAAGAACAGCGCAGAGACAGGTAAGTGCTGGGCGGGGGGGGGGGGGCACACTGGCAGAATTTAATGGGACACAGTAGCGGCAATTGATGGGGCACACTGGCGGCAATTGATGGGGCACACTGGCGGCAATTGATGGGGCACACTGGCGGCAATTGATGGGGCACACTGGCAGCAATTGATGGGGCACACTGGCGGCAATTGATGGGGCACACTGGCGGCAATTGATGGGGCACACTGGTGGCAATTGATGGGGCACACTGGCGGCAATTGATGGTGCACACTGGCAGCAATTGATGGGGCACACTGGCGGCAATTGATGGGGCACACTGGCGGCAATTGATGGGGCACACTGGCGGCAATTGATGGGGCACACTGGCGGCAATTGATGGGGCACACTGGCGGCAATTGATGGGGCACACTGGCGGGAATTGATGTGGCACACTGGCGGCAATTGATTGGACACAGTGGCTGCGTTTGATGGGCACAGTAGCGGCAATTGATGGGTACAGTAGCTGCGTTTGATGGCACAGTGGCGGCAATTTATGGGTACAGTGGCTGCTTTTGATGGGCACAGTGGCTGCGCTTGATGTTATTTTTTTTTCAGTTGGTTTGTGCCCCCCCAAAAAAATTTGAGCATCAGCCGCCACTGGTTCTACAAGTTTAAACTGAAAGCATTGAATGGGCACCTCGTACCTGTGTTATAGGCTTTCTTGTGTGACAATATTTGGACAGCACCTTTGTTTTTCAAGGATTCTGGCAATACTGGAAGAACTGAAAAAGAGAGGAAGAGAAATGATGCTAAAAAGTAAAGACAAATTTCCAGAAGTTGCAACATACACACAGGAAGGAAACACTGAACAAACATTACAAATACATTTTTAATCTTGTGTCTCTTCTGATGATGGAAAACTTTAAGTATTAGCTGAAATGTTCATTTCCTTTCAGCCATTAAAAGATAAAACGACTTACCAAAATATATTGGAAGTTTGCATATTTAGCTTGAGATGGTCTGATTACAGTTAAAGTGGAACAAAAATCCCTTCCTGCTCACATTTGTAAACTATATTGCAGTATTCAGAGACAGTTTATATTAAAGCACAGCGCCAACCAATACTTTTATTTAAACTGGTAGCTCTAACTCTTCCACAACTTATTGCCACCTGCATAACACATACAGTATGAGCAATGGCAAAAGGGTGGGCGTTAATGCCCACATGCGCACATATGCGTCACAGGGTGAGCAACGTTTCTGTGCTGAGCGTGCACTCAATGCACACTCCCAGCACAGAGACCGAGGTGTCAAAGATGGCTCTCAGTCCCCACTATCAGGACCGGCTCCCGATCATGTGACCACTGCGACAGCCAATCACAGTGGCCACATGAACACCGATCCTTCCTGACCCCCGGGACTGCAGACCCTATGAAAAGGACACCAGGGCTAAAACAGGAGGGAGGTAATGTTAAAAATGGGATCTATAACTTGGGGACAATGCCCATCAGGAGTAATACAAAGGGTGAATCTTCCCAGTGAGAAGCAAAATAAACCTAAAGTGTTACCAAACCCACAAGAGTAAAATCAGTCTGTATATGCAGTAAAGCATACTTGTTATACTCACTGTGAAACCTAAGGGGTTAATCCTCTGCATTGTGCAAAAAGGCTGTTTGATCCTGTCCCTCCCTTCTTCCATCGACTCCAGAACAGGTTGGGATAAGGCAGAGCCTTTGGAGTCAGGCTGCACATTGCTCAGTTTGGTATGTACAGCTAGAGAATTTTTTTTTTTTTCTTGGGAGGGTGCATGTGATAAGCACAGGGCCAATCAGCACTGTCCAGACAGAGGGTCAGGGGGCCTGCATCCTGATAGGATGGCTCAGTGCAGTATGAAAACTCCTCCTACAAGCTATAACCAGGAAATGATGGAAGTAACAAGACTGCTATATACTGCAAATGAGAAAAGGTATTTAGCAGTTTATATTTATTAAAACTATTGCATTTCCATGTTCTGTGTACTGTGGGAGACCAGATATAGTGAATGCAGAGTCCTGGGTTTAGTAACACTTTAAAGGAGGACTCCAAAAATAAAAAAATAGCCTATTACGCTTGAGAGGGGATATGATTTCAATGCACAAATACCGTACTGGTGACCCTACAATAGGGATAAAACTTTTCCGCGAAAGGGAATTTTAATAAGACACGTGGATATTCACTAAAACTAGAAGAAAAGCGGTTTAACCATAAGCTGCGTAGAGGGTTCTTTGCTGTAAGAGCGGTAAGGATGTGGAATTCTCTTCCACAGGCGGTGGTCTCAGCGGGGAGCATCGATAATTTAAAAAAACTATTAGACCACTTTCACACTGAGGCGCTTTCACGCTAAAAACTGCGCCTAAAAAGCTCACGAAAATGTATTTCCATTAAAATCAATGAATGCTTTCACACTGGGGCAGTGTGCAGGCAGGGCTGTGAAAAACTTCCCTCTCCGTTGAAATTATTGGAAAGCTCTTCAAAAGCGCCTGAAAAGCTCTTCAAAAGTGCTCAGTGTTTTTACTGGCAGTTTAGAAGCGCCTCAGTGTGAAAGTGGTCTTAGATAAGCACCTGAACGACCACAACATACAGGGATATACAATGTAATACTGACATATAATCACACACATAGGTTGGACTTGATGGTCTTTTTTCAACCTCCCCTACAATGTAACTATGTAACAACATAAGATAAAACAGCTTTTGCTGCCATATCTATGATCAGTCTTGAGCTGAGAACAGCTTTTCTTTTCTGTCACTGACTTTACTCAGCCTTGTGGGCTGAATCAACCCACTTTCTCAAGGCTCAGGCTGCCATGACTCCACCCACAGCCTGTGATTGGACAATAAAGAAGAAGCAGCACTGTGATGAGGCCATCTCTATCACTCTGCTTTGCTTTCTCCTCCTATAAGCAGACTCTTTGTCAGCATCTGAACATATGGCTCCTTGTGCTGCTTCTTCCTCTCCCACTCTGAGCTCTGCGGTACAGAATTGCAAGAGGCTGATACCAGGTCTTTCATTAAAAAAAAAAAAAAATAGTTCATTTAATTATGTATTTGTGAATACAAAGCTGCGTAAATCTGCGCCTGTGTTAATACTGTGGGCGGTTTAGTAGACGCTGATGAAATACACCGTGCCAGCCAGCAGTTTTTTTTTCTGCCACCCCAACACCTGCATGTTTAATCATCTAGTATAGTGTCATTAATGCGCTATGCGGCCCTCCAACTGAACGCCATTTAAACAGATTCATATTTTTCTCTAGTTTCAGCGACATACCAACCTGTTAAACAAAGTCTTGTCACATAAAGTGTGTTATGCTGCTCAGTGAAGATCGAAGAAAATGAGGAGGCTTTGGATATGTTGGAATAAAACGGCTTCTACAATTCATAATGATTCTACAGCACAAGAAGTGATCAATATCCAGTTTATTGTCTAATGCCCTTACTGCAAGTCCTTTACAGCCACGGCCGCCATTAGAAATCATGGGGCCCCTATACAGCCTGGCTGACAGCGCTGCAATACAGTACCGCTTCTGCCTGTCTGACAGCAACACAAAAATGAAACATGACGGGCACCCGGCCGGCACTCCGAGTACCAGTACTGGGTGCAGACTGCCACCCGACACCACCCTAAGTATGCCATGGCCTGGGCCCCATTAATTCAGTAGAGGGGGTTGGGGATAGGGAGGTGACTACAATTTTTGGGAGCATGCTGAGTAAGCGGTGTTCCAGCCGCAAATTTTTTTTTGGTTTAAAGTCAGCAGTTACAAACATTGTAGCTGCTGACTTATAAAAAGGACACTTACCTGTCCTGGGCACCCGCGATGTCGGCTCCCCAAGGCCAATCCGTCCTTCGGATCGTGTCCCGGCGCTGCCATCCTCACTAAGGGAAACAGGCAGTGGAGCCTTGCGGCTTCGCTGCCCGTTTCCTACTGCGCATGTGCAAGTCGCGCCGCGCTTTGTGAATGGGCGGGTGTCTTCTGGGACACACACAGGTCCCAGAAGACAGCACGCCCTATTCCCCAGAAGACAACGCGAGGAGGAAGACTACCGCGGAATAGGAAGTGGCAGATTAGGAAGATCTGCCTAGCAACCGCCATTTCTGGTAAGTAAAAACATTTTTTTCAATTTATTTTTTTGGCGCTTTTTTATGTAATTTTTTTTTTTTTTTTTTTAGGGTGGATCTCCGCTTTTAAATTAAAGTGGTTTTAAACCTCAGACATAAAAAAATGTACAAAGCATATCCCTCTATAGTGTGTACTTGTCTCCATTCGGAGCTCTAAGTGTCATTTCTGTCTGCTGCTTTGTTACTCTTCTGTCAGCAAGGGTATCTGTATAAGTCACTTCTGACAAGTTTTCTTGACACCATGAGAAAAATGGTGACAGGGGACGGAGCTCCAGCTGATTGACAGCCTCAGCTCCGTTCCTGTGTGCTGTGTGGAGGAGGGTGTGTCCTAGGGTTGCCACCTTTTCTTCAAACCAAACCCGAACACTTTAGCAGACCACCGACAGTGGATGGTGAGCTCACTCACCTGAGGATGGAGAGTCAGGCATCAACACCTTTCATTCACGATGTATCGGCCAGTTGCTGAGCTTCAAACTTCCATCCCCTTCCTGAGGCAAAGAGTGCCGGGGATTGGAGTGTGGGTGGGCAGACATAGGGGAAGGGGTGGGAGGAGGAGGAGCAGATCAAGCCCTCTCTCCTCCTATGTCCATGTATGGAGGCGGGGGCCCATGAGCTCACCTATGCACTTGGTGGTTGGGGTACTTGGTTACTTGGGGAACCACAGTCCATTCTGAAAATTATGTCCGGGTTTCAGGTGGTCTGAAACCCGTACACACAACTCTAAACCCGGACTGTCCGGGTGAATCCCGGACAGGTGGTAATCCTAGTGTGCCCCTTTTCTCCAATCAGCTCTCAGAGCTCTCCTCACTGATCTCTGCAGTGTGAATTCAGCTCTCGGCCCCCTGCTTTCTGGAAGCTCAAACAAGCTTTATAAATTCAGGATTTTAAACAGATGTAGAGAAGAGAAGACAGGTACAAGTTATGTAGGAGGATCAGTAACCTATCTGGGTATATGTAAGGGTTTACAACCAGTTTAAAGGTCTGTGCCTTTTCTTCTTTATCAATTCAATGGGACAGACCGTAACTCATGTGTAAGTAGCCGTAGTATGGAGGATTACTGCTGAGGTCCCTATGAAATTTATTAAAGTTCTGGTCTGTCCCATTGGAGAGATACAGAAGAAGAGACCCGGACTTAAGTGAATTGTCATCTGCCACAGCATGAAGGCTTACTCCATCTGCTCCCTAGAAATTAATAAATAGTCTCCTCTCTGTACCTGGCCTCTGCTACTGAACTCATGGGGGTCAGGGAACTATTATTTAAAGTGTTACTAAACCCAGGACTCTGCATTCGCTATATCTGGTCTCCCACAATACACAGAACATGGAAATGCAACTATTTTAGTAAATATAAACGGTTAAATACCTTTTCCCATCAGCAGTATAGAGCAGTCTTGTGACTTCTATCAGTGTCTGGTTAAAGCTTGTAGGAGGAGTTTTCATTCTACTCTGACTGTCCTATGAGGCTTCAGGAACCCATGACCCTCTGGACAGTGCTGATTGGCCCTGTGCTGATCACATGCACCCTCCCTCCAAAAAAAAAAACTCTCTAGCAATACACAGTAAACTGAGCATGTGCAGATTGTCCCCAAGGCTCTGTCATATCAGGAGATGGATTGGGGACAGTAAAAGAAGGGGAGGATCAGAGAAGACAGGATCAAACAGCCTTTTACATGATGCAGAGGTTCCACAGTGAGTATAACAAGCATGCTTTACTGCATATACAGACTGATTTTACTGTTGTGGGTTTAGTAACAATTTAAGCACCGAGGGCCACAGCTCCTACAAAGGTTTTCTTTATTTAATATGATAATAAAATAAAGGTAAGTTAGCATGTAAAAATCACAACAAAAATGATGGCAAAAAATAAAATAAAACATTATGGCAAAGGCTGCAATAACCCTTTTAAATCTGAACTCCAGGCAACAGCTAAAGACACAAATAAAATCCATAGTTCAGAGATGGTTTATCTGCTAAAGCATTTGCATTTCTGCCCAGCCAGTCCTAAGATTTACACAGCTCTGCTGCACAGCGCAACAGGAGATTTTTTATTTATTTTTATCTCTGCTGCAGTTCAGCAGCACTTCCACCTCCTGTCCTCCTTCAGCCTGTGACTGGACAGCAGTGTTGCCAACCATCAGTATTTTTAATGGCAGCCAGTAAAAAATGGGCACTTTTCTCCTGCCAGTAAATGCCAGTAACCGGAAAAGGTTGACAGTAAAAAATATGGCTGTGACGGCCAGCCAAGACCATCTGAGTGCCTGCTACTGTGTGTTTGGGCGGCGCTGGCGGGGACGGGTCTGGCGGAGGCGGTGCCTGAGTGTGTGTCGTGTGATGTCATGGTGCAAGGGAGCCGAGCGCAGCAGCCGGAACATCGTGTGCGGGTCTGTGGGACGGGACTAAGGCAAGCGGGGAGCGGGACTGTCAGTGCTGTTTGGATTGGAGTGGACTGAAGGGATCACCTGGTGTGAAGAGTGACTGTCACTGTGACTCAGGAGGGGACGCTTCATGTCGGTGATCTGTGCTGCTGCACACTGCTGTCAGTGTCACTGTGAGAGGTAATTTCATGTGTGTGCGCCGCCCATTCTAATTTCTTGCCCTCCTGAGTCCTGTCCCTGAGCTACTTACTGTACTTACTATATCGAAAATAAAATAAGAAATATGTTTTTTGCACTAATATCTACCTTAAATCTATTCCCGGGACAAGATCATCCAGTGCCCAGGGCAAAGATGCCAAATTGCCCCCCCCCCCATTATGTGCAAGCGTTTGAGGGGGGGGAGAGAGAACACAGAACGCACCTCCTCCCATCTCTCTCCTCCTCTCTTTGCCACTTCCAGTTCTGAGCTGACAGAAGTAGTGAAGTAGTGATGCCACTGTCACTACTCCCGTCAGCCTTATAGTAGAATGAATCTGCGACGCCCCCATCTCTACAATACATGCTGCGCCCAGGGCAGCTGTCCCTTCTGCCCCCCCTTCCCTTGTCCCGGCCCTGAAAGAGAGCCACCCCCCCCCCCCAAGAGAGCTCATCTGAATCACTCCTTACTACCAGAAGTGTCCACCAAAGCAGGCATGACATAATCATGATGACATCATCATCATGATGTCATCATCATGACATCCCCATGATGACATCATCATGATGACCTAATGATGACATCATCATATGGGTATGTTTCCTTGGTCTCTAGGGGCGCTACTTTGTACTTGTACCTGAGGTTTCATATTATAATTGTTACCTGTTATTCATAGACTCCCATAACTACTGTTGGGCATTCACCCGCATTGCCGGGTTCATATACCCTTGTACCCTTCATGATGCCTCAGTCAGTGGTAAGCTATTTTCTCTTTATCATCTTTACCTTCCTCTCACGCTGTAATTATATTGTTGTACCTATTATGTTTGTTTTACTGTATCGTTTGTTCCATAGATTGGTCCTCCTGAGGAAGCGGTCACACCGCAAAACTAGTCGAGACTCAGACCAGTCTATATGTTTGCAATAACAGATACCACTCAAGGGAATCCTGAGCTTCTGTTTTTTCAATTTTAAATGTACATTTAGTATAATCCTTAATTGTAATAAATATTTTAATCAATATGTATGTCGTTGTTTATCAGTACCGAGATAGTCCATCAATTTTAGCGGGAGGGAACGCTGCAGGGTCATAATCAGCCACTGTCCCCTTGCCCCATTGCCCCCATCCCTTTTGTTTCTCTATATTAATCCGGATAATGGTACGTTGATAAAACTATTTGATTTGTTTACATGAGGCTACACTCATGAGGATACACTACAGAATGATGACATCATCATCAACATCATCATCACAATGACATCATCATGACATCACCATGATGACATCATCATCATGATCAGGCCCATCGCGACAAGGCAAGCAAACCAAGCAATTGCTTGGGGCCCCGAGCTGGTCTGGGGCCCCAAGCAGGGCCCTTGCCGCGCTTCCTATAAATGCTGCAGCCACCTGAGCGCTTTATAGAGAGCCTCAGGCGGCTGTAGCACTGCTGCCTCTCTCGTCTCTTCCCCTTCCCTGTAGCGTGGCCGAGCTCCTCTTCCTTCCTCCTGTCAGTACAGGAGATCCAGTTTCCTGTTCCCGGCTGGGCTGACAGGAAGTGCACACTGAGTGCTCACTTCCTGTCAGTCTGGCCGTGAATAGGAAACTGAATCTCCTGCCGTGCGGTACGGTAGGGAGGGGGGAGTAAAAAGAACATAGGGAGGGGGGGGGGGGGGAGTAAAAAGAACATAGGGGGGGGGGGAGTAAAAAGAACATGGGGGGGGAGTAAAAAAAACATAGGGAGGGGGAGTAAAAAAAACATGGGGAGGATTCATCTCTCTACACTTTTCCAGACCATGTAGCCAGTTCCCCATTTGACATGCTTAATTACATATACAGTGAGAAGCTACTGGATTTGTACAGTAATTTAAGCATTGCTTTGCGTCTACTCCTGACTCTCCCTGTGTCAGTGGTCTCTGGTGAGAGGAGCTTTGAAGCTGATAAAAAAATTACATGAGGTCCACCATGGGCCAAGAAAGGCTCACAGGACTGGCACTTACGTCAATTGAGCGTGATGTTCGCCAGTCTTTGGACATGGAGGACATTGTGATTGCCTTTGCAGAAAACAAGGCTCGCAAACAGCAGTTTTAGATAATTTGCACATGTTTGTGAGAACTGAAAAATGTTAAAGTGGATATAAACCCACTCTTGTCAATTCTAAACTACTGCCATAGTGGTTATCTATAAGGATATACAAGACTCCTGCATGTATCCTTATCTGTCAAATGTCCCCCCTTTAGCTGTTTAAAACCCCTAAAAAATTTGGATTCAGTGGGCGGGTCTGTTATTCGGCGCTCAGTGGGCGGAGTCATTCTGTCAGCAGACTCCCCGCCCACCTCTACACTCCCCTTGGCCAGAGTGGGCATAGGAGAGGCAGAGCGTGTTCTGGGTAATAGCGGAGCGCGCTCACGGCTCCCTGTCATTTTTTACACATTGATGTCCAGTGACACTCAGAGATGATCGGTGCAGCGGGACAGCTGTGAGCACTGATCTCCCCTGCATGCTTTTCATCAGCCGCTTTTCCTCTCCCTCCTGCGGCTTTCACCTGAAAAGCATGCAGGGGGCATCACTGCTCACAGCTGTCCCCGCCGCACCGATCATCCCCAAGTGTCTTCCTCCTCCAGCGCCCTGTTCTCCTCCACCACCCCCCCTTATCCCGCTCCGTGTGTCCACATCCCCCCTCGTCCCGATCTGGGTGTCCACATCCCCCCCACTGTCTTCCTCCTCAGCCCCCCCCCCCCCTCGTCCCCCGCAGCCGCCAGCTTCCCTCGCCTCTCCTGCGGGTTGCGAGGGGGAGGAGGGGGGAATCTGTCAGGATGGAGAGAGGAGAAAGGAGACAATTACCGGCCCCTTTCTTTTCTGAATGGGACACAGAGCGTTCGTTACCGATCGCTCTGTGTCCTGTGATAACTGAGCAGAGTAACCTGTGTGTTACTCTGCTTCAGTTTATGAATGGACAGGAGCCGCTGTCTTCTCTCCATTCATCTTCAATGCAGAGAAAGGGACTGGGGAATCTGTCCTCTGTCCCTTTTCTCTGTCTCAAATGGCAGATGTCAGGGGTCTCTGTTTAGACCCCTGACATGTCACCAAAGCCCCCAACAGGGCTGATAAAAAAAAAAAAAAAAAACATTCCAAAATAAAACTGTAAAAAAAAAAAAAAAAAAAAAAAAGGTAAAAAAATGAAATTGAAAAAAAAAAACAACTGACACCACAACCACCCCCCCATACCGACACGGTCCAGAGCCCCAAGACCACTGACACTGACCACTACCCCACTGACAGCGACCACTACCCCACTGACACCGTCCACTGACACCGACCACTACCCCACTGACACCGACCACTATCCCACTGACACCGTCCACTGACACCGACCACTACCCCACTGACACCGACCACTGACACTGACCACTACCCCACGGACACCGACCACTACCGCCGACCACTACCCCACTGACAGCGACCACTACCCCACTGACACCGTCCACTGACACCGACCACTACCCCACTGACACCGACCACTACCCCACTGACACCGACCACTACCCCACTGACACCGTCCACTGACCCACTGACACCGACCACTGACACTGACCACTACCCCACTGACACCGACCACTACCCCACTGCCACCGACCACTACCGCCGACCACTACCCCACTGACACCGACCACTGACACCAACCACTGACACCGACCACTACCCCACTAACACCGACCACTGACAAACTGTATGGCTGAAATCACATCGCATTTGGACCAAACACGCACAGGACCCATTTTTTGGTCTGCACCAGAATCGAATCGCATGGGTGTTCACACCTATACGATCCGATTCATGTCCGAACTGTCAGTTCGCAGTGCCATCTGCGAGCTGAAATGGGGGTGTCGTTCATGTTGTATGACACTCCCCAGCAGTTTGCATAGGGAAGTGTGAACTGCCGCGCGAGTTGGGTGTGATGTGGGAACCCGCATTGGGTTCCCGCATTGCACCAGTGTGAACCGAGCCTTGGTGGGAGCAGTCAGGTGACATTTGTAGGCTGTATGCTTTGAGGCAGGGTTCACACTGGTGTGATGCGGGAACCCTGCGAATGCACTGCGGGTTCCCACATCGCACCCAACTCGCACGGCAGTTCACACTGCCCTATGCGAACTGCTGGGGAGTGTCATACAATGTTAACAACACCCCCCTTTCAGCTCGCATATCGCACTGCGAACTGACAGTTAGGACATGAATCGGATCACATATGTGTGAACACCCATACGATCCGATTCTGGTGCGGACCAAAAAAATAGGATTTTTTACTCACCGTAAAATCCTTTTCTCTGAGTCCATGGACCGACACAGCTTCTCTATTGACAAAGTGGGTATTATCCGTTAATTAGGAGTGACTAGGCAGAAAAACTTGTAAAAAGTGTTGCATCACACCTTCTACAGTACCGCCCAGGGGGCGGACCCTCTGGGTATACCCTCTCAGTCTGCACATCGCAGATCAGTTCGTCAAAAAGCAGTACAAACTTAAAAGGAGGGGTGGGTGCTGTGTCGGTCCATGGACTCAGAGAAAAGGATTTTACGGTGAGTAAAAAATCCTATTTACTCTTTCGTCCATGGACCGACACAGCTTCTCTATTGACAAAGTGGGACGTCCCAAAGCAGTGTCAGAGAAAAAACGAGGGGTGGTAACAGCATAAAAACAAACTTCACCCCAAAACACAAAACAGCACTCCTCCAACGGAGGAGTTGCAACTCTAAACAGCCGCCTGCAAAGCCTTGCGGCCGAAAGAGGCATCCGAAGATGCACCTACATCAATTTTGTAGAATTTTGTGAAAGTGTGAGCGGACGACCAAGTCGCCGCTTTACATAGTTGGGAAACAGACGCTTGATGTCGGAAAGCCCAAGAGGCACCTCTTGCCCTGGTCGAATGCGCCGTGACAGGAAAGGGGGGCGCCTGACCCTTTAAGGCGTAAGCCTGGATTACTATCTGTCGGATCCACCTAGAGATGGTGGCCGATGAGACTGCTTGGCCCTTCTTGGGACCAGCCACCGAAACAAACAGTGAGTCTGACTTCCGGAACAGGGAAGTAGCAGATATGTATACTCTCAAAGCTCGGACAACGTCCAAGGAATGCAACGCCGACTCCTTAGGATTCGACGGCTGAGGACACAAGGATGGAAGTACAATGTCTTCGTTGAGATGAAAAGCCGAAACGACTTTCGGAAGAAAGGAAGGCTGCGGCCGCAGCACCACCTTATCCTTGTGGAAAATCAAATAGGGAGCCTTGCAGGACAAGGCTGCCAGCTCAGAGACTCGTCTAACTGACGTAACAGCCACCAAAAAGACCACTTTCTGAGAAAGTGTCAACAGGGGAATATCTCTAATATTCTCAAACGGTGCCGTCTGAAGCACCAAGAGGACCAGGTTCAAGTCCCACGGAGGTAATGGGGGGCGGACCGGAGGGGCCACATGTCGAACCCCCTGCCCAAATGTACTCACGAGAGAGTGAGTCGCCAGGGGTCGCTGAAAAAAGACAGCCAGGGCAGATATCTGTCCCTTAATCGTACTTAGGGCAAGCCTTTGGTCTACCCCATGCTGTAAAAACAGCAGGATTCTGGAAACCAAATAGGTACGCGGATGCCATTTCATTTCCTCACATATGGAGATGTAGGCCCTCCAAGTGCGGTGATAGACCTTCCTAGGACGGTTTCCGAGCACTTCTCATAGTAGAGATTACTGAGTCTGACAGGCCCCGATCTCTCAGTACCTGGTTCTCAACAGCCATGCCGTTAAAGCCAATGACTGTAAAGCAGGATGGAATATGGGACCTTGCGATAGCAGGTCCTTCCGTAGTGGTAGGCGCCAGGGGACGTCTGCTACCAGACGTACAAGATCGGCGTACCAAGGACGTTGAGGCCAATCTGGAGCGATTAGGATCATTGGAATTCCCTCTGCCTCCACTCTGCGGAGCAGAAGAGGAAGAAGCCTTAAGGGAGGGAAGGCATAGATTAGCCGATACTGACCCCACGATGCTACCAACGCGTCCGTTGCGTCTGCCCATGGGTCTCTTGACCGGGCCACAAACCTCAATACCTTCCAATTGAGTCGGGAAGCCAGAAGATCTACGTCTGGTGTGCCCCATCTTTGGCAGAGGAGTTGGAACACCTCCGGGTGTAAGGACCATTCTCCCTGGTCCAGCATCTGGCGGCTCAGGTAGTCCGCCTGCCAGTTTTCCACACCCGGAATGTACACGGCCGACAGTGCCGGTACGCTCCTCTCTGCCCACTTCAGGATGCGAGCGATCTCCGATGCTGCAGCTGAGCTTCTTGTTCCTCCTTGATGATTGACATATGCTACTGCTGTGGCGTTGTCTGACTGGATCCTGACTGGACGCCCTTGCAGTCTCTGAGACCATTTGAAGAGGCACAGCTTGATCGCCCGGATCTCCAGGACATTGATCGGCAGGAGGGCTTCCTCTGGGGTCCAGCGACCTTGCGCCGACTGGACACCCCAGACTCCCCCCCAACCTGTAAGGCTGGCGTCCGTCGTGATCACTATCCAGTAAACCGGAAGAAATGACTTCCCGGCCATTAGAGCCGGTGCTGTCAGCCACCATACCAGGGATCTCCTGACTAGGTGGCTCACTCGGATTTGATAATCCAGAGATGAAGGGCATCTGTTCCATCTGGACAGAACTTCCTTCTGTAACACTCGAGTGTGGTATTGAGCATATGGGACCGCCTCGAAGGAGGCTACCATGAGGCCCAACACTCGCATGCAAAAACGGAGTGACGACCAATTCCTGGAAGTCAGCTGCCGTACTGCAGCCCGGAGGGTCTGCAACTTCTCCACAGGGAGGAATACCTTTGCCTCTGAGGAATCCAGAATCAACCCCAGGTACATTAGGCGTTGAGTGGGCACCAATACTGACTTTTGCGTGTTTAGTATCCAACCACAGTCTCGAAGAGTCTGACAGGTAATGGACACGCTTACCTCTAATTCTGAGCTTGAAGGGGCCTTCAGCAGAAGGTCGTCCAAGTAACCTGTGATAGCGATACCCCGCTGTCTTAGAAGTGCCAGAATCGGAGCGAGCACCTTGGTGAACGTCCTGGGTGCTGAGGCAAGGCCAAACGGGAGGGCCACAAACTGGTAGTGGTTCTTCCCGATAGCAAATCGCAGAAACCTCTGGTGTCTGGAGTATATGGGGACATGCAGGTATGCGTCCTTGATGTCCAAGGAGGCCAGAAAGTCCCCCGGATGGAGAGCCGTGACTACAGGTCGAACCGACTCCATCCGAAATCTTTGTACCTTCACAAAGCAATTGAGGGCTCTGAGATCCAAGATTGGACGAACCCCCTCCTTCTTTGGCACAATGAACAGATTTGATTAAAAACCCTGACCCTGTTCTGGAACTGGAATAACTACCCCGCGTTCCAGTAGACCCTGGACCGCCCCATACAGGGCCTCCCGACGGGTCGGTAGTAGCTGGAGATTGGAGGTGATGAATCTGTCTGGTGGACAAGAGAGAAATTCTATCTTGTAGCCTGAGGAGATTACTTCGCAAACCCACCTGTCGGAGACTAGAGCAGTCCACTGAGTCGCGAATTCGCGAAGACGTCCCCCCACCCGAGAGCTGGGTGGGGGCGGACCTTCATGTGGACGCAGATTTGTCCGCAGGCTTGTTGGGTCTGCGGGACCAAGGACGCTTTTGTCCTTGGGCAGGCGCTTTATCGGCCTGGGGTCTTTTCCCTGTCGCCTTAGGGGGACGAAAAAAACACTTGTGTGCAGTAAAGGAGGGCCCTTGCCCTTGGCGTGGCCCCTTACCCTTGCTAATTTGGGGAAGCAAAGTGCTTTTACTTCCTGTGGCATCCTTGATGATGTCATCCAGAGAAGCCCCAAAAAGTCTGTCGCCCTTAAAAGGCAGATCCAACAGGGCTTTCTTGGAAGTCTGGTCCGCAGACCAGCCTTTTAGCCAGATCAGGCGGCGTATTGCTACTGCATAAACCGAAGTTTTAGACAGCAGGGGAATAGTATTCATGTCTGACTCGCAGACAAACCTAAGGCCCTGGACCAACAGGTCGGCCAATGTTATCTCATCAGGAGGAGCATCTCGCTCCTTAACCCCTGGAGTAGCAATCTTGCCCATTCAGTAAGTGTGTGAGACACTAGGGCCCCCGCCAATGCCGGGCGTACTGCCGAGCCTACCATTGAGTATAGGTAGCAAGCGAGTGCTTCAGCCTTCTTATCCACAGGGTCCTAGAAAACAGGAGCCCCTTCTACAGGAATTGTGGTGGCTCTATTAAGTCTGGACACCGGAGGGTCCACTATAGGGGGGAGAGGTCCATTTCTTCAGAAAACTCTCCTCAAAAAGGGGTACCGTACCGCAAACCTCTTTGGGGCTGTAAAGACCCTCAGTGGGTTCTCCCATTCCTTGTATAAGAGTTTATCAAAAGACACACAAGGGAACACCTTAGCAGTGCGGGCAGGTCTATGAAACCCAAGTGGACCGGAGTCTCTGCTGCTTCTGCAGTATTTTCCAACTTTAGCGTATCCCGCACTGCAGTAATGAGGTCAGATACCAAAGCCGTCTCGCGTACTGACCTGGACTTGGAGTCCTCCTCACTGTCCGATCGGTCACGGTCTGCAGTCTCTGATGCATCAGAATCTGGGCCATGAGCCGTAGCTGGACCTGGTTCTGCATCAGAAATATCCCCAGAAGATTGCAGGGGACGGGGGCGTTTATTACCCCCTCTATTCCCGTGTGCTGCTTCCACCCTGGCAGTAAACGCCTCTAGGATTGCCGACATAGCGTCCATAGACACCTCAGGGACACCAGCTGCTAAATCTAGTGTTTCAGGGGAGAAGACATCTGGCTCAGATGCCATGCTGACCACACGCTGACACTCACAGGGCTCCAGGCAAGATATCAATAGGCCACCCTCCTGCGCTGCAGAGATGCTGGGTTACCCAGAGGACTCACCACCCTGGATAGGTACTGCTATGCTGCGCCTGTGATGCTGTCCCCTTGCTGCTGTGTCAGTCTGCTTCTTTTATCAGCACTTCCTGTGTGAATTTTAACGCCAGTGTAATGCACCCTAGAGGCCGGAGGCTCTCGCAAAATGGTTGCCAAAAACGTCTGTATGGAAGATAATGTGGGCTCTAAGAAAATGGCCGCCGACAGAAGATAGAGGTCAGGCAGCCATAGCCCACAAAAAGATGGCCGCCGAACGGCAATATCTGCATACAGGGTGGACCAACATGGCCGCCGATCACCTGATAGGGGCCAGTGGGTGTGGCCGAACCACAGGAAGATGGCCACCAGGCAGTTACAAGAGGCCAAACTTGGCATGGACCACCTCAAAATGGCCGCTGACAGCATGGAGACACAGAAACACAGGTAAGCAAAAATGACATTTCTTTTAAATGTTAGTTACAGCCAGCCCCGCTCCAGTGGGACCCCCTAGGTGACCCCCAGCACCCAGCAACCTTTAGCTAGAAGCCCAGGGAGGAGGGAAAGGCAGGGAGAGAGGGAAGAAAGGGGCCACAACCACTTACTTGATCTCTCCAGGAATGTCCAGCTAAATCACCCAGCCGAGGCAGGGGAGTTTTACTTACCTATCCTGCATGTATTCTGCTGGAAGACATTCCAAACAGATCATCGTCCGCGCACGGAAGGTGACTGTTGGCCAGGCATGCTGTGATTGGACCCAGAAGGGACGATCATATGTATGCCCTGGAGCATGACGCTCACCGGACAGGCTGCTGCGACTCGGCCGTAAGGTCAGCCGAAGCTGAGCGGTCCGATGCAAGCCTTGGAGCGTAAGCTCACCGGCCAGGCTGCTGCGACTCGGCCGTAAGGTCAGCCGAAGCTGAGCGGTCCGATGCAGGCCCTGGAGCGTAGGCTCACCGGCCACCCGTGGAGCGACGGGCATGTCGTGGAAAACCCAGCGCGTAGCTAGGGTCGGCACACGCTCGATGGCCGAAACTGGGGAGACTACAAGGATCGAGGATCCAGCCTGTCACCCAGTCGGCAGTTGATCGAAGATCGCAGGAAACAACAAATGTAGCAAAAAAAAAAAATATATATATATATCTTTTTTCCCCGGACCAATGGGCCCGAAGGGAGCCATGTCCTACTCCTTGCTAAACAGAAAAAAACTGATCTGCGATGTGCAGACTGAGAGGGTATACCCAGAGGGTCCGCCCCCTGGGCGGTACTGTAGAAGGTGTGATGCAACACTTTTTACAAGTTTTTCTGCCTAGTCACTCCTAATTAACGGATAATACCCACTTTGTCAATAGAGAAGCTGTGTCGGTCCATGGACGAAAGAGTAAAGGGTCTTGTGCGAGTTTAGTCCGAGTGCGGTGCGATATCAGCCATACTATCCGTATGGCTGAAATCGCACTGCACGGACATCGCATGTGATTTGCACTGCAGTGCGATGCGAATCACATGCGATCTCGCACAGCGCACTAGTGTGAACTGGCCCTAAGCTCATTCAGCCTTACTGGGTGTAATTATAAAAAGTGAGAAATCCACCCCTCACCCACATAACACATCCTGGTGATGGAAAGGAATGTTGCAACTGTGATCAGGTGACCTCACAAACACACACTGCACCATAACAATGATCATCACTGGAGCTTCTCCTCTGCCCAGCTCTCACTAGATACATCTAACCTAAATCAAATCACTTGTCTGTGCATATTCTGCTGGCTTTTCTGTGTTTTCACTGCACAATACATTTCCTCATCACACTGAACTGTGGATCACACCCCATGATGAGAAACATCCAGTCAAAACACAGTAAAGGCAGCCAATCCTGGGAGAGCTGGAGGGGAGAGGAGAGGAGGGGAGGGGAGGGGAATGTTAATTGTGAACCTTTTACACAGGATGTGCCTGTCTCAGGCTAGTGCATGAGATATGTAAATAACCTGTCACTCACAGCAAGGGGGAGGAACGGACAAAGTTTTTCTCTGTTTGTCCATTTTAACTCACTGAACAAAGAAAAGAGGATTGCTCAGAGCTGGATTAACTCTGTGTGGCAAGACTGGGCACAGATGATAGGAAATCTGATGCCGCGTACACACAACCGTTTTTAATGACGAGAAAAATTACATTTTTTAAAATGGTCATTAAAAACGATCGTGTGTGGGCTTTCCAGCATTTTTCCCGACGAGAAAAACGCTGAGAATCACGACGAGAAAAATTGAAACATGCTCTAATTTTTCACGTAGTTTTTTACATCGTCGTTTTTCTCGTCATGAAAAACGGCCGTGTGTGGGCTTTAACGACGTGAAAAAAAATGCGCATGCTCAGAATCAAGTATGAGACGAGAGCGCTCGTTCTGGTAAAACTAGCGTTCGTAATGGAGATCGCACATTCGTCACGCTGTAACGAACTGAAAAGCATGAGGCTGAAAAGCGCAAATCGTCTCTCAACAAACTTTACTAACATGAAGGGTGGCGCCATCCGAATGGAACTTCCCCTTTATAGTGCCGTCGTACGTGTTGGACGTCACCGCGCTTTACTCAAACATTTTTTTCCACTATAGTGTGTAGGCAAGGCAGGCTTGAGAGGAATCACGAAAAATCATGTTGAGAAAAATGCCGTTTTTTTCAATGACATTAAAAACGGTCGTGTGTACGCGGCATAATAATCATATTCATTGCAACATAAAAAAAATCCACTATAATGTGAGTGTGTATGTATGTGTGTGTGTGTGTGTGTTTTAAGTATGTTGGATTTAGTTATTGTGAACTTTTTTAATGTATATTGATTGATTTTATGGTACAGTGGTGTTTTTTGCAAATGTTCAATTGTTGAAAATTTTCAAATTGTATGCACATTATATGCAACAGCAGTATTTGCACTGTAAACCTTTTTTTATTTATATAAAGTGTGGGTGAACTTAAACTGTATCGCCATGCTGTGGTTCCTGTAGGCTGTGCGTGCGTGCGTGCGTGCGGAGGGGAGGGTTGGGGGGGTCTCCATGTCCATTTTGCTTGGGGCCCCCAAATTCCTTCAAGCGGCCCTGCATCAAAGTACCTCCTTACATCTATGTGTGCCCAGCAGAGTCCCACCTTTCTTTCAGGATGCTGACCAGTTGGTCTGGAGGAAGTCCAGTCTTTTATAGACAGTTTCTGCAGGGCGGAATGGGGCGGCTCAGGGCGCCCCCCCCCCCCCCCCCATACAAAAGACTTCTGCTCCAACAAAATGTAATTTCCGATCTCAAGTAATCTCAAAACTGACACACAGGAAGTTTCTGGCCTGAATAAATATATGGGTCAAACTTACGCGTAGGTTTCTGTGTTCCAAAATGCAGCTCTAAGTCCAAATACTTCACCATATCGCTGAGTTTTTCATAGTCTGAATCCTCCCCCAGCTGCAGAGAAGAGTAGAAAGTTATCCTTTAGGTGGTGCTATGTGATGATGTTAAGCTGGTCGTTCTTTTAATGATGAGGTCACCTAACCTATATTATCACGGTGACCATCGGAACATGAATTGAGGGGAAATCTTCTAATGGAAACAGCTGCCAAAGATTGACCTTGTCCTCGCTTTAGTAAGATTCCTACTCACTCTCTGTTGTCTATCTGAAAAAAAAAAGTAAAGGGATATCTCCCCAATGGGAAGCTATAAAAATCTAATGGAGGTTCTAACTTTTCACCACTATTCTAATCTAAAAAATGCTTTTGCTGGAGTTGCACCTTAAAGAGATACTAAACACACAGCTAGACTTGCCGAAATTTGTTTTGTTTCATTTCATACATACATATATCTTTTATGTCATATTTTGTTTCATTTCAGTTAAACAATTTTGTTTAGTTTATTTTAAGTGTTTTCAAATTGGATTAAAATTGGCCTTCAAATTTGAATTAATTCTATTGAAAATTTGAATTTCGGAAGATGCTTATATTCTTTCTATTTTATTCTATTTTATTGTTTTTTCTATTCTATTCTATTCTATTTTATTCTATTCTTTTAATTTCTATTCTATTTTATTCTATTATTTTCTATGCTATTCTATTATTAATATTCTATTCTATTCTGCTTTACTCTATTATTTTATTTACTATTATTTTTTATTATATTCTTTTATTTTCTGTTCTATTCTGTTGTACTCAATTCTAATCTATTCTTTTCTTATCTATTCTTTTCATTTCTATTCTATTATCTTCTATTCTTTTCTATTCTATTTTATGCTATTATTTTCTATGCTATTCTATTATTTTATTTTCTATTCTTTTTTATTCTATAAAATGTTATTCTATTCTTGGTTTTTAATTTGAATTTCGGCTGAAATTAATTTAGTTAATTCAGATTAGTTTCAATTTGCTGGTGGATTCCCATCAGTTCTGGAGGGATAAAGGCCCTGGTTGGGTTATAAGCCACAGACGAGATTGTCCTTCTGTAATAGGAGGTCAATGTTCTCCAGTAAGCAGGCACTCTATATGGTGGAGGATTGCACTCAGGCTCACGTTAATTTTGGGGATTGGGAGGTGCACTCAATTATGGATGGATTTGATTTTTTCACGGATCTCTTTATTCAATATATTTTTTAATTTATTATTTTTACACGTTTATATTTTTCATTTATATCACGAGCGCAGCTTTATAGGTTAAGTAATTTGGTGCTGTGTGTGTCTCACAAGAAAGCTGCGGCTGTGTAGTTTGTCACATTAAGATAACAGCGCAGTTTCATAATTTTGAGGAAAACATAGAGCACAGTCTACTTGCTCAGGGTTTCTGTTTTTTTTTTTCCAGATAGCACCATTCCACCCCACTGCTGAAAAAATATTTCTTCCTCATGTGTCCAGAGGAGATGTAAGTGAAGTTAATTCTCTTAAACAGGTGAGTTTTAGCTCCTTCCTACTCTAGTCTAAAAAATAAATAAAAGTTTTGCTTTATATATACCTTTCTCAGTAAGAGTGTAACTAGGATTCTTCACAAACTTAAGCCCCGTACACAAGGTCGGACTTTTTGCCTACAAACTTCAAAATGAGCAAGTTTGACAAAAAATCCGACCGTGTGTACGCTCCATCGGACAAACTTTTTTGGTTTTCATCGGACAAATGTTCGGTCTGCAAACGGACAAACTTTTCGCCAACAAAAGTCCGATGGAGCAAAGTCCGACCGTGTGTACACAAATACATCGGACTTTTGTCCGATGGACAAATTAGCATGCCCAGAACCAATGTTAAAATCAACCAACAATAGCGGCAGTTGACCAAAGGGTGGTGGTAAAGAGCAGAAAAGAGCAGAAAAACCACGTGATGTTGGAAAAGTTTTGGGAAAGTTTGCAGAAAAGCCCTGCCGTGTGTATGCTATGGGTGTGCCCGGCCAACTCCCTTTGGACAAAAATCCACGTTTGTTTGAAGTCCGACCGTGTGTACGAGGCTTCACACTTTACTGAGCCTTAGGTATGTTGGTGTGGAGGATTCAACTAAGTGGCCCAATCACGTTCCAAAAGGATCACATGGATTCCACAGGATCTTGTCAAGCAATGCCTTTTTTTTTTAACATGGTAATGCCGCTATTCCAAGGCTGCTAAGAATCTTTGCCAATTTTGCAAATTTTTGCCCTTTGACAGATCTGGTGTAACTCTTCTCTAAATAAGGCTTCAACTTCACACTAGAAGTGCTAGCATTGGCATGCGCAGGGGGTGTCCCGAGTGTGCCTGGGCACACCCTAATGTGTGTCGGGAGATCTGCTGTAAAATGCTGCAAGAGACTGTATAGGGAGCTGCCTGTGAGGGTTTCCCATTGAGCAGTCAGGGAGGCATGCAAGAGCCGCTTAGTGCTTGAAACTGTAATGTAAGGTCACTGCTTGCAGAGACGAGCTGTCAAAACTCGGTGCTGATGTCAGGGGTGCTGGGACCAAACAGCTAGCCTATCAAACACAAGCCCAGGGCTGGGCGGGCCGCTCCATGTATTTGGCACACCCCCTTTCTATCAGCTATCAAACACCAGCCAATGATAGGGCTACTTAAGAAAGGGGGCGGGGCCATATACACGGAGCAGCCCACCCTGCCCCAATTCCGTTGGCTGGTGTTTACAGCATATATTCTTTATGTACTGTGTTTTTTTCCTCATCTAACTCTAGTTTGGGGGAACTCATCTGTTACCAGGAGCCTTAGCCAGCTTCATGTACAAATAAGCAGATGGTCGAGGCAGGTGGCAGACAAATGAGGCCCGAATACAGTCCAAGTCATAAACAGAAAGCAATCCAAATAGCAGGGTGGCCAAACAAATATCAGACAGAACCCATAACAATGTACAAGCTGATTGTGCTAAAGTCTATTTAAGCACTCTTGATGAGGGCAGGTGTGCACTGCAGCATGAACTGAGCAGTAGTACTAAAGACCAGCAGATGGGAAAGACTTGGGACTACTACTATAGTAACACTTGCAATATTAGCCTTCCCATCATATATTATTAAAATAGAAAGATGAAATTTGTTAGTACCAACCTGGCCCCATATTGTTCCTTCAGAATTTTCCACTTGCTCCCAACGTAGCCGTTTCACACTCATATGGCTGGATTCACTCCTCCGGTGCATGCTGCGACGCGCCAGGGGCTCTAAAGGTGGTGCAGGAGGAACGGGAGGAACAGGAGGAATAGGAAGAGGAGGAGGGGCTGGGGGTAAGGGGTGTATACAGCTTCCCAAAGCCTGGGCATAAGGAGGGGGTGCTCCTTTATGGATCTCCCTCTTTAGTTCTCCCCTGGGGTGGTGTGGTGGTGGTGGAGGAGGCGGAGGGGGGCTGGGAGGTGGTGGTGGGATGTGATCAGACACTGATGAATAGGTGAGGGAACTCCCGTCTTCACTGCTGCCCATTGAGTCGCTGGTAGTGCTAATCTCACGTGGGGCACAGCTCATCTGTTCATCCTGAAATGTCATCTGCAGCAACAGCAAAAGACACACGTGAGCTCCAATTTCTGCAATGTTAATTGCCATATTTTGCTAGCTGCTAAAAAGGTACTGAAAGCCAGAATTACTTTTTTTGCCATTTCGGCCTTGGTCATTGCTAGATTTTACTTGTGTACAACCAGCCTACCCATACATGGATCAAAATTCAGCCGGTCCCTGCCAAATTTCGATCCATGTATGGTCAGCTTTACTGGTTGGATCACCAGGTGAAAATAAAAGACAGAAAGCATAAAAAGAAAACTAGTGCAGCCACCACATCAAAGAATTGGTAAGCGCCAATATAATAAATGCTTGCTTTTGGGTTAAATACCACTTTAAGTATGTGTGGAATTGACATAGGTCTGTTCTCAGGCATACAAATGGCAGACTCAATGGACCACTTGGTCTTTCTTGGCAATCTGTCTTTTATGTTTCTAATAGATTTCCTCTCTAATCTTCCAACACAGACACTTCTTTTGGAGAGTTCTCCTGTCTCTAGACATTGAATTGAAGACAACTCTCTCCAAAGAAGCACAGACAGCAAAATGAAAACCTTCTAGGGGTTTCAAACTTTCTCTACTTTATGCAAAGTTAATATACTTTAACTAGTTTTCTGAGATTCCAGATAATCATTGTCTTTCAGCTGCTGGAGATATAGACACAGACACAGAGCATCATTCTGTAATTGCCCTCCTATCCCGCCACACTGATTCCCCTGCTATTCGAGCCCCCTATAGAGGCCCAGTGGTACCCCCCTATCAGCAGCCTCCCTATCACAGTGCATTATTCTGTAATTGTCCTCCTGTCCCGCCGGACAGATCCCCCTCCCTGTGCTGCCCACATTTGATTCCCCCCTGTGTGCTCCATCTCGTTCCCCTGCAGCCCTGTCGGCTTCCCTCTTCCACCAGCTGCAGGCAGATGGAGAGTGGGGGAAGGGGCAAATAAATACCGCATGTGATTTACTGGCCCTTCTTTTTCTGAATTGGACACAGTGAGTGATCCGTATGGATCACTCCTGTGTCCATTCATAACTAATCATAGCAAACTGAGTTTACTATGCTTCAGTTTATGAATTAACAGGAGCCTCTGTCTCCTGTTCATTCATCTTCAGTGAAAGAAATTGAGGAATCGGGAACCTCAATTCCTTTCTCTGTCTCAAAGGTGAGATGTTAGGCGTCTGTTTAGACTGCTGATATTTCGTCCAACAGACCCCCACCCCCCAACAGTGTTGTAAAAAAAAAAAAAAAAGTAAAAAATAAATACAAATATTTTTTTAAATTGAAAAAAAATAAAAATTGGAACAAATCATTAAAACAAAATGCTCATTTTTGTCATTCGGGGGGTGGGGGTATCCCTGTCAGGTAGGCTGTACGGGGCTCCGTGTTTACCAACGGCAGCTCTGAGAGAAGGTGTTCTGATGTCACAATGTCCAAAACAAATCCTAACTGTAGTTTCCTTATTTCAAGGAAACTACAGCTATCAGACCAGAAGTGGGAGCGGGTACCTGGTACCCGCTCCCTCCGCCCCCCCAAAAAGTGCCAAATATGGCAGTGGAGGGGGGGGGATGCAAACAAGCATAACTTCCCCTTTTGAGTGAATGTTCTGGGCAACAGAACATTGGGTGAACTTAGAGAAGGGATTGTTACTTTGAGCACCAGGATTCAGTGATGGAAATCCAATCCATGGTGCCATAAATCCTCTAAATAATTTCTGCAGAACACACTGTACCAAGGGCTGTATGTAAAGAAGAACTCCAGGCAAAATTGTAATTTTCCCATGCAGTGGGGCTTTGCTCGCACTGCATGAGTTAACTGCTTATTTTTGTCAAGGGCAGTCTTTCTCAACTTTTTCAACGCAAAGGAATCCTTGAAATAACTCAGGGAACACCTACTACTAATTACTATATCTAGATTTGATGATACATTAGTGTGATGGTCACTGGTCAGTGGGAAGAATGTTTCTTACAGCTATGGCGAATGGGAAGAAATACCCCCTTACAGATAGCTAAAAAGATGGTGTCAGTGGGAACTTATCTGAGAGGCACAAGTTGCTGATTGCTCAGGGAACCCCTAGCAACATCTGGAGGAACCCTAGGCTTCCATGGAACTCTGGTTGAGAAACCCTGGTCTAGGGGATTGCAGAGTGGAGACATACTTGCCTCTGAGCGCAAGACTGGTCCCCGACACCTCTGCACCCCCCCCCCAACATGCTAGTGGCCTTGTGAATGGACAGTTTCTGATATCTTCACACCCATAGACTGGCTCTGGACATGAGAACAGCAGGAACAGTCCACTGCTGGACGTGGGGGAGCACGATTTTCTAGGGGATCGAAGGATTGGATAAGTACCGTATAAGCTTTCCTTGAGCTCCTGGACAAAACGAGCAGTTAACCCATGCAGTGCGGGCTCAGCCCCCCCCCCACCCCTCGCATTGGAAAACATTTAGTCCAGAGTTCTTCTTTGATCATCATGTTGCGGCAAACACATCTGTATGATGTCACAATTTTATTCAAGCCTTGTGCTATAGGATTATTTTACTAAAACTAATGCTAGTATTGTGCTATTGAAAGCAGCAGGGGGTCTAATTCATATGCAGCAATTTTTTCTTTTAACTATACAGGCAACCAAACAAGAGAAAGGAGAGACAGTTCTATGTTTCCGGAACTATAAAGAGCCCTTTGATCTCCTCCCCTTATCTCTGCAGCTCTCTTGCTGAGTTTATTAACATGTATCTAGAGGTAGACAGAAAATAGAAACAAAATTAGGAAAAAGTTATCATACTTTGAACATTTTAAGGGCCCTTTCACACCAGAATCTGAACATAACGTTTTTGACCGCATGTTTACATGCATTTAAAATGCGCTTGATGCGTTTTGTATGCATTTTGTGCTAAATTTTTAATGCATTTTTTTATACGTTTTTTGGGCTTGGCTAAAGAGACGTGGTGCAGTGCGTCTGAAGCGCGTTTGTAGCGTGTACCCTGCATTTGCGGTGTGGAAAAATGTAGCATGCTCTACTTTTTTAACTGCGCTGAACTGCGCTGGAGTGATGTGAATTATGCCCAAAGAATTACCTTGGCTGTGGGCTGTCCATGCAGTTGGAATGCAGTTCAAAATGCATCCAAGTGCGTTCGGTGTGAAAGCCTTGGTGCGGTTTCCTCTAATAACGCCACTCTAGGCATTCATCTCAAGTGTCCTTATGGTAAATACAGCCCTGACGCCAACTATGTCCTGCCATCTGGTGCTAGACCCGGAATTCACCCTTCCACAACCAGTACGAGAATCCCAGCAACCTCTCTGGTGAACAACTTTTTTCACTTCTTTTTAGTTTTTAATTTCAGTTACCTCTTCATAGTCATTCTCAGGAGTCAGAAACTGGTCAGTAATGGTCAAACTCTGCCCTAGCTGCCGGCTGAGCGCATCCAAGAATCGATCTGTATCTCTAGAACGACTTGGCCGTGAGAAGGTGAACATCTTCCTGTGAGTTGGGGAAGGGGGCAGGCTGCCATCCAGACTCACGTAGGGGTTGGATTCGGAGCTGCTTGGCGAAGGGGCGCTGGGAGGCCGCTGAGGGCACGGGTCGGATGGGGGTGCAGAATTTTGCCAAGGGTGTCCCTGCATCAACTTCCGCTCTCCTGGTAAGAAGCAGAAGACACAACATGACATAATGTATATGGTAACACAAGAAGCCATGTGCAAGCTGAAGCATCCTATAGCAACCTTCATTCATTGTGCTAGCTGCCTTTACTGAAAAGCACACTATGCTGTCCCACATATGGGTAAAGCAGTATAGTGTGCTATACCTACCTTCCAGCCATGGCTTCCTTTCTTTTCAAAGAATGTAGTTCAAAACCACATCTAAAAGAAGTCTTCTTTAAGTAAACCCTCACATATACCCATCTAACCAGTGAAGTGACTAGCCTCAGGTGATACACAGAGATGTAACAAATTCTCCTACATAAGTTGTACCTGTTTATCTGAGGCCCTATCTTCTCTAAATCGGTTCAAAGTCCAGAATTTTTAAAGCATTATTGAGCTTCAGAAAACAGGGGGCGGAGAGCTTAAGTTACACTCTGCTGAGAGCTGATTGGAGGGAGGGGACACACCCCTCTTCACACAGCACACAGGAAAAGAGCTAATGCTGTCAACCCCAGGCTGTGTGTTGAAGGACCCTCCCCTGTCACCTTTTTATCTCTGGTGTCAGGAAAATTTGTAGAAGTGACTCATGCAGATAGCATAGGAAAGAGGCAGCAGACAGATATGACACTTGCTGCTCTGGATTGAAACCAGTATACGCTATAGACTAGAGTGGGGGTCTCCAAACTTTCTAAACAAAGGGCCAGTTTAAAGTCCTTCAGACTTTAGGGGGGGCCGGACCATCGGAGGTACAAAATGTCCCTGCATCAGTCGGAGTAAATAATTCCCCATTATTGGTCTCAGTGGGAGGAATCGTGCCACATTACTGGTGCCATTTAGAGGACTTGTGTCCCATTGTTGGTGTCATTGGGAGGACTAGTGCCCCATCATTGGCATCCTTGGGAGGAATTGTGCCCCATCATTTGTGTCATTGGGAGAAATTAAGCCCCCTCATTGGTGTCATTGGGAGGAATTGTGCCACATCATTGGAAGGAATTGTGCCCTATCATTGGTGTCATTGGGAGAAATTGAGCTCCATCACTGGTGTCATTGGGAGAAATTGAGCCCCGTCATTGATGCAATTGGTAGGAATTGTGTCCATTATTGGAGTCAGTGAATAAAATAGTGCCCTAGGGGCTGGATAAAAGCCAGCAAAGGGAAACATCTGGCCCCAGGGCCACAGTTTGGAGACCACTGGACTAGAGCATACCTCTCAACTTTTTGAGATGGGAACGAGGGACACATAAGCAAAATTTTGAAGGCATAGGACACACCCCCTGTCAAGCCCCCTTCAAGAAGAATTATAGAAATAAATAGAGCATTTTATATACAAGTATATAGATCAGACCAAAATGAGGGACAAATAAGGAGTAAAGAGGGACAGAGGGACTTTTCCAAATCAAAGACAGTCCCTCGAAATCAGGGACAGTTGGGAGCTATGCTATATGGCAGTGGTTCTCAACCTGGGGGTCGGGACACCCTTGGGGGTCGAATGACGATTTGCCAGGGGTCACCATATCCTGGGCTGTTCCTGAAGCCCGTACTCCTCTTCTAGCCTTTTTGCGGCCGCCCAGCTGGGCTGTTCCTGGAGCCCACGGCTGCCCACTCAGCCTCTTCGCAGCCGCCTATTCAGTTCACAGCATGGCTGGGGGGCAGAGACCAGAGGTCAGCTGACTGGTGAGGAATGTAAAGTGGGAGGGGCTGAAGGAGACCCTATCTCCTGATTTCGGCATAGGTGTCACTGCTGTGAGACACAGTGAAGTCAGAGACACAGTGAGTAACGCTACCTGTGATTATAGTTGGCATTAAAAGTCCCCACTACAGTTCTCAGATCAGCAGATGACCTGGATCAAGAGCACCTAATTTGGCTGATCAGAACTCCCCCCTGCACTGCCACTGATCCCACCCCCCCCCCACCCCCAACAAGGAGTAATAGAAGGAATAAAAATAGAGAATACATGGAAGGGAGAGGAAAAGAGGGGGATGAATAAAGAAAAAGGGAGAGAAAGAACAAGAAAGATGGCTAGAGAGAGGGATGGGGGGGGGGGGGAACAAGAAATTAGGATAGAGAGAGATAAAAGGGAAAGAAAGGAGAATAAAGTGAAAGAGTGGTACATCCTAAAATGTACCATAAGGGGTTTTAATACTGTACGAGTGGAAGGGACTCAGGGAGCGCTAAATGTCTGTAGGTTAGGGGCGCAAATGACTTGTCTTGCCATGGGTGCTGACAAACCACGCTATGAAAATTATTTTAATGTTAGGGGTCCCAACAACTTGGTAAATTTTATCAAGGGGTCACGGCACTAGTAGGTTGAGAACCACTGCTATAGAGGGATATACTTTTTTCACATTTCATATCAGAGGTCTACCAGCACATTAAAACGTTCTACAACCTGTAAAAGCTCCATCCTGAGTTACTGCAGGGATGAAGCAGCCATTGTAACTAGCGCCCCTTAGTGCCACAGGTGGGATGGCGCTCCCTCTTGTGGCACTAGGAGGCGCTGGCACAACAAACAAAAAAAAAAGGACCCACAGTGTTTTACCACTTCAAGGAGGGCAAAGCAAAATAAAAACAAATGCCCATGAAGATGTGAATGTGAACACCAGTGTTTAAATAACAAATGCAGAAAAAAAAGATTAGGGATTGGTGTGTGTGAGTGGTATAATCAACTAAATCTTTTAAACATTCATTGATATTAAAAGTCAAACAATACACCTACCTATTGTGTGATAGAGGTTACATGTTGCACGGGACCTCATACTGCTCACTTTTCCTGGGTAACTGTTGATAAAACGATTTTCCAGCTCAGCATAAACTGCCGACATCTAGAAAGAAGAAGCAGGACAGGGATACAACTCAAAAGCCAACACAATGGAAGCCACACCATCATCATCTTTTTAGAAGGCCCATAACCTTATTCAGTAATTTAATGTAATAATAATAAACCTGGCACGCCCCCTGCACACACCTATGAGAGAACCATTCACAATTGAGCATTTGTTATGATCTTAATCTCTGCTCTTGAAATTGTTTAAAGACTTAAAGGGTATCTCCACTTTTGTGGAAAAAAATAGCAAATAAAAAAAGAATAATATAGCATATACAACTGCGACTCAAGTCATAATGTAATTAAATGTTATTAAAAATGACCTTTCCTTTTCAATCTGCAGCCCTGTAATTTCTGTAAAATGCAATGCAAATATGGCTACCTGCTTGTTTGATTGGCTTACGGATTTTCCCAGAAGTCTGCACTAAGATACAAATCAAATTTTGAGCATCCCCTGCAACACAAATGTCATTT
Source organism: Rana muscosa (assembly GCA_029206835.1). NCBI lineage: Eukaryota > Metazoa > Chordata > Amphibia > Anura > Ranidae > Rana > Rana muscosa. The sequence continues at coordinate 132,343,448 of CM055127.1, forward strand.
TTGCTGAGCTACTCCCAAAGGGAAATCACCTCTAAAGGTGCCAATTTCCCCATTAGAGCCCTACAAGTGCAGCAGCCGATTGATAATTATGAAACCACTCCCATACAGGTTCAGTTTGCACACATGAAGACAGACAAACCAACAGCTATTTATTCAGAATAACAAAAGGTAGGAATCTGCAACAAAGTTTGTTAAAATCCCCACAATGTACAGAGATCACCCAGAGGGGAATGTTTTTTTTTGTTTTGTTTTTTAACAAAAGTGGAGTTACTCTTTAACTATTAGTAATTACTTATCTATTAAAATGTAAAATTGTATTTTCTCCTCGTCAGAGCAAAAACAAAGGCTTTGTTGATTCAATTTTCTCACCCCCAGCAGCATTTAGACCAGGGTTTCTTAACTAGGGTTCCTCCAGATTTTGCTAGGAAATCTTTAAGCAATGAGCAGTTTCTACCTCTTATGCTGCGTACACATGGTCGGAAATTCCGCCTGCAAAAGTCCGATGTGAGCTTTTGGTTGGAAATTCCGACCGTGTGTATGCGCAATCGGACTTTTGCGGTCGGAATTTCTGCCAGCAAAAGATTGAGAGCAGGTTCTCTATTTTTTCTACGGAAAAAATTCCTATCGGAAAATCTGATCGTCTGTAGCAATACCGACGCGCAAAATTCCGACGCATGCTCGGAAACAATTTGACGCATGCTCAGAAGCATTGAACTTAATTTTCTCGGCTCGTCGTAGTGTTGTACGTCACCGCGTTCTTGACGGTCGAAAGTTCAGAGAACTTTTGTGTGCCCGTGTGTATGCAAGCTAAGCCGATATCTCTTTTGTGCTCAGATGTGAAGATCCTGGCTAAAATACTGGCAATAAGACTAAATAAAATAGTCCCAAAACTGGTAGCTCCGGACCAGACTGGATTTATACCAGGCAGATCCACAAGCACCAACATAAGAGAACTTATTTAAATATACAGCTGCCAATAGAGGAAGAGGGGTCTAGAGCGGTTTTGTCTTTAGACGCAACCAAGGCGGTTGATAGCGTGGAGTGGCATTACTTGTGGAGGGCGCTGGCAGGATTCCAGTTCGGTCCAAAAATTATCCAATGGATAAAAATTTAGTATGAAAGCCCTAGGGCGAAGGTAAGGATAAATGGCGAGTGCTCGAAGTGGTTCCGGTTGGAGAGGGGGACAAGGCAGGGGTGCCCGTTGTCGCCCCTGCTTTTCGCCCTCGCATTGGAGCCACTGGCCATCGCCATAAGGGTATTCTCGGAAGTACAGGGGTTCTGGAGGAGATTGGAGGAGGAGAAGATTGCAAGGTATGCGGATGACATCTTACTTTTTCTAGGGGACACGCAGACCTCACTGGAGACAGTGATGGGCATAATAGGGGCATTTGGCAAATTCTCGGGGCTGACAATCAATTGGGACAAATCTGGTCTTCTGCCGATAGACCCAATGACAGGGCAGATAGCTCAAGTGAAGGTTGTGAACCAAATGAAATATTTGGGAATAACTGTCACAAGAGATCCAGGGCAGTATATAGATGGAAATGTAGTACCTCTATAGACAAAGTTGAGACAGAAGTGCAGAGTTTGGAACCGGTCCAACTCTCCGTGGCCGGACGGTGTAACCTGGTGAAGATGGTTTGGATGCCGCAAATCCTGTACATCTTGCACAACTCTCCAGTATGGATTCCCAAACACTGGTTTAAAAAACTGGACAGTCTATTCAGGGAACTGATATGGAGGGGGGAACAGCTAGGATCCGCCTCCGAACCTTACAGCAACTAAAAGAGAAGGGAGGAGTGGCACTTCCAAACCCAAGACATTACTTTCTGGCCACACAAATGCAGCATATGCGGGGTAGTAATTTATCAGCAGGTAGAGAAGCTGTAAAAGGGTCAATCCTGAATGACACTAGCCATGATACAATAGTTGAGGCAGTGGAGGCGGACTCCTTTTGCACTAGGTGCCCCACGACTCAACTAATGGTAAGATGCTGGGAGACCACTAAGAGGATGTTGGGATATAGGGGATTTTCTGAATTCTCCCCTGTATGGGATAATAATAACCTAAAATAACTTAAAGTCATGGGGAAAATCGAAGAATGGGATAGAGGTGGTATACACCTACTATCACATATCTTCAAAGCAGGGCGAATAAAATCATTCCAAGAGATAAGGGAAGAATACGCAGTCCCAAATAGATCCTTTTACAGATACCTGCAAGTTAGGCATGCAGTAAATGCACAATTTGGACAGGGGCCACCAGCATGGAATGATTTGCCTCTTCTCCGCAAGCTGGTAAATGCAGAGGACTCCAGAGGGATGATCTCAGAGATGTATGGGCATATAGAAGAGGTGGACCAGGGAGCGGAATCAGACACTAAAAACAAAGACAAATGGGTGAGGGATGTGGGCCCATTGTCACAAGTACAGTGGAAACGCATATTAGAAGCAGGACCCAGAGTGTCATTGTCCCCTTCGCAGTTAGTGTCCCACCTTTTTCTGATACACCGAGTATATCATACACCCCAAAGAATGTTACAGTTTGGCAGGACGCAAGATGTCAGAGATGTGGGGACGACAGGGGAGACCTAATGCACATGTTCTGGAGGTGCCCCAAGTTATATCAGTATTGGAAAGAGATCATAGAAGAAATAAATGTGTTATTTGGGACCGCTTTGCAACCGGAGGCTAAGACATGTGTATTGGGTCTCTTGGAAGCAAGGGGGGTATCAGGAGATAAAAGTACGGCAATCATAAGGTGTTTGTTCCGGGGAAGGAAACTTATTGCGCAAAAGTGGCAATCAGTAAACCCCCCCCCCACAGTGTTAGACTGGAAGAACGCGATAGAGGATATAATTGCTAAAGAAGAATTCATATACAAGAAAAGAGGAAACAATAAGAAATTAAAAAACATGTGGAAACAATGGATAGAGGTGGAAGCACGTTAAGGGTGGGAGTTTGAAAGTGAAGTTGGTGAAGAGATGAGGGGAAAGGGGGAACGTAACGGTGGAATGGAAGAAGGAATTGTGGATTTTTTTTTATCTTTGTGATATTTGATGTATACAATGTTGTATTTAAAGGATGGTGGTTGTACGGGTTTATATGTGGTGTAAAACAAGAATAAAAAAGATTTGATTAAAAAAAAAAAGCCAAGCTTGAGCGGAATTCCATCGAAAAAAACATTCAAGGTTTTTCCGATGGAAAATCCGATCGTGTGTACGCGACATTAGATAACTTCCCACTGACACCATTGATCTTTTTAGTTATTTGTAAGGGAATAATTCTTCCCAATGACTACAAGCGTAAGGAGCATTCTTCCCACTGACCATCACACTAATGTGTCATGAGTTGTAGATATAGTCATTTTAAACAGCTTCCCTGAGACCAGAAAGTTATTAAAATGGTTCCTCTGTGCTGAGTTGGTTGAGAAATACTCTTGTAGAGTGTATGAGGTGTCAGGCCTGAGCTCAGGAAGAAGGCAGATCAGCCTACCTCAAGACCTTACTGCCTAACACCGCATTGACGTTTCTGATCTAACAGGAAGAGAGTACAAGTGAATAACAACACAACCATCCCTGAAGGGTCTACACCATTATACAACCTTAACCAATTGCCAGCCAACCGCCGCAGTTAAACTGTGGCAGGGCGGCCCTATTGCGCAAATCGACATACCAGTACAGCGCATCATGTAATAGATACAGTGGGCGCGTGTCCCACGATCGCTCCACAGAGAGCCAGAACAGGATCTACTATGTAACAGGATCTGCCTGTGTAAACAAACCAGATCCCCAATCTGTCAGGTGAGCACATTGTGATGTCTGTTCCTAGTGATCAGGAACAGCGATCTCTCTGTACTCCCAGTCAGTCCACTCCCCCCACAGTTAGAAACACTTAACCCATTGACCGCCCCGCTATTGTTAACCCCTTCCCTGCCAGCGTCATTTATTCAGTAATCAGTGCATTTTTATAGCACTGATCGCTGTATAAATGTCACTGATCCCAAAAAAGTGTCCGAACTGTCCGCCGCAATGTCGCAGTCCCGCTAAAAATCGCAGATCACTGCCATTACTAGTAAAAAATAATAAAAATGCCATAAATCTATCTCCTATTTTTTTGACGCTATACCTTTGCGCAAACCAATCAATATACACTTATTGCAATTTTTTACCAAAAATATGTAGCAGAATACATATTGGCCTACACTGATGAAGAAATTATTTTTTTTACTTTTCTTTTTTTGGGGATATTTATTATAGCTAAAAGTAAAAAAAATATATATTTTTTTTTTCCAAATTGTTGGTCTTTTTTTGTTAATAGCGCAAAAAATAAAAACCGCAGAAGTGATCAAATACCACCAAAAGAAAGCTCTTTTTGTGGAAAAAAAATACATCAATTTTTTTTGGGCACAACATTGCATGACCGCGCAATTGTCAGTTAAAGCGACGCAGTGCCGTATCGCAAAAAATGGCCTGGTCATTAAGGGGGTAAATCCTTCTTGGGGCTGAAGTGGTTAACCACTTGCCGACTGCGCTATAGCTGAATGACGCCCACAACGCGGATGGCTAGTTCTGGAAAGCCATAATATGATGGCCTCCCATGATCACGTCCTGGAGTCATAGTGTCCGGAGGACACTGCTGATCACAGATTGGGGTAAAGAGCAGCTCTTTACCATGTGACCAGCTGTGTCCAATCACAGCTGATTATGAATGTAAATAGAAGCCAGTTATCGGCACTCTTTTCTCAGGCCGACAGCTTTCTCTAAGACCCCTTTCACACTGGGGTGTTTTTCAGGCACTTTTGGGCTAACATGTACCTTCTCTATAACCAGAGGTTGCCCATTTTTAAGAGAAAGCATAAAACTACTTTTTATATTACCCAAAAAACTTCACATTCATAAAATACACAATTTTTTTTAATTTTGAGTAAATATTATGTAAATGTAAACCAACAAAGCTGCGCTAAATACAAATATGTTTAGGTTAAAAATGCAATATAATAAAATGGTGCCCCGTAAGACGTCATTTATTATGAAACATGTAGGGCGATGCTGCGTGCTGATCTCATCACATTTACACTGATCCTGGAAGGGCAGGTGTATTGTTTTGCCTGCAAGAGAGACTGTACAGTTGGCGTGTATTTTACATACAGATATAAGTGCAATTTTTAAATTGTTTTAATAAACTAGTAAGCGATTTTACACTATTGGAGCATCTTTCTCCCTATATACATCGGTCCGTGGCAATTGATGTGGCTGGTTTGGAGATAAGGAGAGGCAGTCGAAGTTCCATAGAGGGGCATACAACATCTCACTGATGGTTATGATCATAACTCGTTTGGCTTTTCCAGAGATAGAAGGTCAATAGGATCTGGTAAGCGCCCTTATTATTAGAGGTGGTGGTGGTATTCACAAAAGGAGCTCTCATCACTTGAGGTGTTGGAGTTTTAAATGAATTTTTATTTATTATATTGCATTTTATTTATTATATTGCATTTTTCACCAAAACATATTTGTATTTAGCGCGTCTGTTGGTTTACATTTGCTTTCACTGTGTTGATATCACATTGTTAACTCGCTGTTTTACACTGTTAATTTTTTTTTTTTACCAAGAAAAATACACTGTTAATTTTTAATTACTTTATTGACATTAGCGTGGTTTCCATACTAAGATTTTACAGTAAATATTAGAAAACGAACAATATAAACTATACCATTTTGGGGTTAGGAGTCTCTGGTAATGATGTCCCATCTCCTGCTTGTCGTTCTCCATGGACCACTCGAGGAGGAACTTCCATTGGGTCACACTGTGTTACTAAGCAAGGCAAAAAGGAGAAAATACATTGATGGATAAAACAGGAACTTCCATTAAGTGATATGTATGTTTAGCTATAATAGTTTACACCAGGGCTTTTTTTCTGAGAAAATAGATGCAGACACTCCCCCTTCTGAGTCACTCCTTGTCTCCTCACCCTACTCCCCTCTGAGCACTCTCCCTTGGTTCCATCCCCTGCCCACCTCCCAGTACTGCCCCTTTTAGGCTCCGTTCACATCTTGGCGTATCGGGCGACAATCGCGGTAAAATCGTGCAAACAGAATCGCAGGACGCCTGTCGCACAAAAGAAGCTCTTGTAATTTGTGTGGATTTTTTTTTTAAATGGTAACAAGAAAAGCAGTAAAATACAGTAGATCCCCTGCAGCCAGCAACAATAGATCCCCACAGCAACAACAGTGCTCTGCGCCCCAAGCCCACCCTTTTTTGAAGCCAATTAGAGCCTCAGGCTCTAATCATGTGCTTCCAAAAAAAAAAGCCTGTTGAAATCCGTGCTTCTGGTGCCCTGCATGAAGATTAGGGGCTGGGCACATGGATTGGGGGGGCAGCGCTTGTGCACCCTGCATGAACTGCTCTGCAGAAGGAGGAATTCCTGCCACAGTCCAATTGTCTAAGGACATCCCAACTGAAAGTTTCCCAGTCAAATGTTTGCAAAGCAGTTAGGTGCTAGGATTAGGTCAATTTAGTTCTGACTCACTGTATGCAGTGGATCTGCATTTCATTAGGCAAATTTAGTGTTTGCTTACTGTAATCAGTATGGCTGTGTTGATAGTTCTTGCCTGTTCTGTCTCAGTGGCTACATAATCGAATGCTTCCCACTGGCTAGTCTAGAAATGTTCTGGAAGTTAGTGGGCAGGAGGAGTCTGAAAGAGATCCTGGAGACTGTGTGCTGAGGCCATCTCTTGTGTGCTAGAGTATGCTGGTTTAAAGGGGACATTGTGTCCTCAGTCTATTTCATTTTTGGTGAAAGGGCTTTGCTTGGACTGTCCACAGAGGAAGATTAATCCCCTCTATCTGCTACTTTAAAGCTCAGTCCACTCTTTACTTCTACAAGGGCTTGGCTCACAGTTCTAAACAAGAAAGTTCTACATTTCTCAAATCATTGCTATGGGTTAGGGGAGTAGCCTACCATTACCTACCACCTATCCAAGTTTTCAATGCAGCATCAAAAAAAGCATACCCCTAGACTGGTTAATGAGCCTGAAGAGTGATTAAAACAATGTGTTTTGCTGCAAAGAAACTACTGGGAAAAGGATCCAGGTAATTAACGAGTGGCTCCTACAGGGGCAGCGCTACATTTGCAATCTTATAAAAGCATGCACATCTTAAGTGCTTCTAAAGCCCCATACACACGGTCTGACTCTTTGCCAACAAACTTCAAAATGAGCAAGTTTTTAAAAAAATCCAACCGTGTGTACGCTCCATCGGACAAACTTTTTTGGTTTTCATCGGACAAAAGTTCGCTCTGCAAACGGACAAACTTTTCGGCAACAAAAGTCCGATGGTGCAAAGTCCTATCGTGTGTACAGAAATCCATCTGACTTTTGCCTGAGGTACAAATACACATGCCCAGAACCAATGTTAAAATCAACCAACAATAGCAGAAGTTGACCAAAGGGTGGTGGTAAAGAGCAGAAAAACCACGTGATGTTGGGAAAGTTTGCAGAAAAGTCCGAACGTGTGTATGCTATGTGCCCGGCCAACTCCCTTCGGACAAAAATCCACGGAAAAGTTTGTTTGAAGTCCAACCGTGTGTACAAGGCTTTAGACCCCATACACACTACACAACATTTGTTGTCTGATTTCCTTTAGATTTACCAAAACCATGTAGTGCAAGGGCCTGCCTGATTGCATGCAAATTGAAACTCTTAAGGTTTGACCTCATATTATATGATTTTGGTAAATCTTAAGGAAAAAATCTACAGAAAATTGTATAGTGTGTATCCAGCTTAAGGCTACTTTCACACTGAGCGTCTGTGCCGTTAGCGCTAAAGCGACGCTCGTTTTTGCAGCTCTTTAGCGCTGTTTTAGCAGTGTTTTTGTGACGCTTTTCAGGAGCAAAAGAAAAATGGTAAAAAGTCCAGGTTTGCAGAGCTTTTCAGGCGCTTTGGAAGCGCTGCCCATTCATTCCAATGGGCAGGGCGTTTTGGGGGCACTATTTACAGCACTCCCAACCCACCCCAAAGATGCTGCTTGCAGGACTTTTCGTAATGTCCCGCAAGCGCACCGCCCCAGTGTGAAAAGACACACTGCAATAAATGGGGGCGGTTTTCAGAGGCTATTTCTAGTGCTATTCTAGTGCTAAAGTGTCTAAAAACCGCCTCAGTGTGAAAGTAGTCTAATGGTATAAAGTTAGGTTTGTAAACTCACACAGGTAAAACAAAAAAAAACTTCATCTGCTCCACATGCAATCATCCTCAAAGAACTTTAGTTTTAAGAAAAAATAGTAGCTTTTTAAATTGAGCATCTGTTATATGATTAACAGTTATATTTTCTCTTTTGGCAAGACAGAACAAAACTGTTCAGTGACTGGTACCCTGAAAATGTTCATGACTTAGGCTGCCCCTCTCTGGCCATTTTGCTGCCTGACTGAAGATCCCATTCAGACATGGAAAAATTTAAATTTTAGTGTTGAGAAATTTGTAAAGAAGCCCAAATGTACAGCTATCCATGGCACACTAGAGTTGTAACTAAACCATTTAGGCCGGGTTCACCCTTTTTCCGACAAACGCTCCGACATTGGGAACTCATGTCGCATGACGTGTGAAAATCAATGTTTCCCTATGGGAGCCGTCTTAACTGGTCCGACACATGTTGGTCCGACTTTGAAGATGCTCCCTGTACTATTTTGGTCCGACTTTAAACCTACTTCAGCCCATTGACTATCATTGAAGTCGGATCAAAGTCGGACCGCGGTCTTGCATGATCCGACTTTGGCATGCGACTTGTGCTCTGCTGATCTTGAGGGGGAACTTCACGCCAAATTTGAAATAAAAAACCATACCAGGCCCTTTGGTCTGGTATGGATTTTAAGGGGAACCCCCTAAGCCGAAAAAACAGCGTGGGGGTCCCCCTCAAAACCAAAACCAGACCCTTATCCGAGCACGCAACCTGGCAGGCCGCAGGAAAAGAGGGGGGGATGAGAGAGCGCCCCCCCCTCCCTCCTGAACCGTACCAGGCCGCATGCCCTCAATATGGGGGGTTTGGTGCTTTTGGGGCAGGGTGGCGACCTGCGGCCTCCCCCACCCCAAAGCACCCTGCCCCCATGCTGATGGGGACAAGGGCCTCTTCCCGACAACCCTGGCTGTTGGTTGTCGGGGTCTGCGGGCGGGGGGCTTATCGGAATCCAGGAGCCCCCTTTAATAATGGGGCCCCCAGATCCCGGCCCCCCACACTATGTGAATGAGTATGGGGTACATCGTACCTCTACCCATTAACCTGATGGAAAAAAATGTCAATAAAAAAACAGTACACAGGTTTTTAAAGTAATTTATTAAGGTTAAGGTTCCCCTTAAAATCCATACCAGACCGAAGGGCCTGGTATGCTCTTGGAGGGGAACCCATGCCGATTTTTTATTTAAAATTTGGCGTGGAGTTCCCCCTCAAGATTCATGCCAAACACAGTGCCTGGTATTGGCAGGGATCCAAGTCGGATCCCCGTTCATTGAAAGTATGTCGGCTTCAAGTCGCAGGGCAAAGTCGGATCCAAAGTAGGATGGCTGTCGTGTCGCACAAGTGTGAACCTGGCCTTATTCATCGCCATTAAATTGAAAAATGTTTTTGGCCTGCTGAGGACCCCTCCCTCAGGGAGATAGTAGTGGCCTGAGTAAGGGGTCCTTAGCAGCCCAAAACATCATCCTGTTTTATAGGCAGTGAACACATGGTTCATAATCCTTGTTAATAGTGTGATGGATAAATCTGTACATTTGAACTTCGTAATTTGACAGTGGTATCCATTAATTCACCGCAGCACCCAACAAACCATGATCTTTGGCTGTAAGGAGAGCAGTGTGGACTGCCCAAGTATAGGTACACATGGGTGAACTGCACGTAAGGAATTATTCTATCTTCTTCAGCCATCTTTTTTTCATGGAGAACTCTTTAGTGTGCAAGGAAAATATAGTTCACCAGAGATTTACCTCTTCAGTGTGACCACATCATTTTCATTTATGATTTGTATGTAAGCCCAGGGCTTTTTTTCAGGGGGAACTTGGTGCTCACCACTATCACTTGTAAACACAGAAGTCTGGTTTCTGTGTTTACAAGTGACAGCTCTACACTCTGTGTGTAATGCAATCCTGGTATTTAATGTTTCTTTCAGACCCTCCTACTGTTTTCGTGAAATTTGACTGACCACACCCACTATTTGGAGGGTGTGTGTGTGTGTGTGTGTGGGGGGGGGGTTGTGGGGCCGTGGTTAAAGCGGAGGTCCACCTTTTTTTTTTTTTAAAAGCCAGCAGCTACAAATACTGCATACCTCCCAACTTTTTAGATGTCCACTGCGGGACATTCTTTCACATTTTTCCTCTCTGATTAAAATTGTTGAGCGGCGGGGGGGGGGGGGGGGGGTGCCGCAGGACAGAGATTAATGAATCTGATCTTCTTGAGCGGGCGGGGGGGGGTGCCGCGGGGCGGAGGTGCGCCTGTCAGACATTACAGCGGTTTACACTTACCGCTGCCGCCGCCTGCCCGCCATCAGGACATCCACCATCGATTGCGGGAAATTCGATGCTCTCGCGGGTCTGCGGGAAATTTGTGTCGGTGCGGGAGGTATGCTACTGCAGCTGCTGACTTTTAATAAATGGACACTTACAGTACCTGTCCAGCGCGCTCGCGATGTCGGCAGCCAAGGCCGAGCAATCGCTCGTCTCACGGCTGCCCCCGCCGCCATCCTCGGTGAGGGAATCAGGAAGTGAAGCGTTGCGGCTTCACTGCTTAGTTCCCTACTGCGCATGCTTGAGTAGCGCGGCGCATTTTCAGTGGTCCCCGCTGTTTCCTGGGACCAGTGTGTTTCCCAGAAGACAGCTGGGGGGGGGGAGTGGAGTGACTCCGTTGGGAATCTATTCACGGAAGTAGGTGCAAATACCTGTATTATACAGGTATCTGCACCCCCTCCCCCCTGAAAGGTGCCAAATGTGACACCGGAGGGGGGGAGGGTTCCGAAAAGCGGAGGTTCACTTTTTGTTTGGACCTCCGCTTTAAGTTCCAGCACCTATTGTTTGAGAAAAAAAAGCCCTGTGTAAGCCTATATAAAAATTTACCTGGTTTTGCTTCTTCTGCAGCTCTCATGGTCCCCTGATACGTTGCCTGTCCATGGACAGAGCCTCGGTGTGGTGCCACTGTATCTGCATCCCCGGCAGCTGCAAAGAATCACCAGTCAAAACTCCTTTGTAAAACTACCAACATAGCAAGATAATTCATTCCTCTGTGCTCTGTTATTTATCCCAGAGGCTGATGACATCTCATACATGTATGGTCCGGTATTCTAGTATACAATATAGGTGTGACTTTTGAAGAAGGACTAAAGTTGACCATGTATGGATTCAAATTAAACTGGCTTAGCAAAGACTGGCTGAATTTTGTTCTGTGTGTGGCAGTCCTTACACAAAGAAAGTGAATTGTTTGATCATTTTCTGTTGAACAGACATGCACCTGGATAGTTTTTCTTGATCAGTGGGTGCAACTGTCGAAATACAATGTCCCGGCAGGGGGGATTCCTTTATTCCTTTATCCACCTCACTTATGTGGATGGAGGAATCTGTTGGGCAAGCTGAACGAAAAAAAATTAACAGTGTATGGCTAGCTTAAAGTGGATGTAAATCCTCCATACACCCAGTGAAGTGAACAGCCTCAGATGATACACAGGGATGAACCAAATCTCCCTACATAGGTTTTACATGTATATCTGCTGTCTTCACATTTATATACGTTTAGAAAGTTCAGATCGTGTTAGGAAATTTTCTCTTCCTGGTTAACACAGAGTGTGAAGTCTGGGCATACAGCCAAGACAGCTAAAATTGCTGATTGGAGGAAAGGCACACGCCCCCTCTCATCATAGGCAGAGACTCTCAGAGGTGTTTTGTAACAGAGCCAGCTCCCTGCTAATCTATTTATAGCAACCTCCCCTGACAGAAATTTCAGGCTGCTTTTATCTGATGTGTCCGAGAATTTGTCAGGAGTTATCAGGCTGATAACAGAGGAACGGGTCAGGAGAGAGCTACGAGACTTGGCTCTTTGAAGAGAGATAATAAAACACTGCAGATATATGTGCCCAGCCCAAATTTCATGAATCGGGTTTACATCCACTTTACAGTGGTTGTAACGGCTGAAGGTTTTTTACCTTCATGCATCATGAAGGTAAAAAACCTTTTGTGTGCAGCAGCCCCTCTAATACTCACCTGCGCCCTCTCTCTATCCAGTGATGTGCACTGGAGTCTTGGCTATCTCGGGTCTCTCTCTCCCCATTGGCTGAAACACAGCAGTGGAAGCCATTGGCTGAGCTATCCCCTGCCTGATCTGAAGGCTGATAACTGACATGTTGTCCTGACGACAACATTGTTATATGACAGTTTGCAAGTGATTCAACATTGAGGTCAGGCATGAGGTTTTATGGCTTATGCCCCATACACACGATCATTTTTCATGCCGTTAAAAATGCCATTTAAAAAAATGGCCATTAAAAATGATCGTGTGTATGCTCCAGAGCATTTTTAACGACGTGAAAAACGGGCATTAAAAATTTCGAACATGCTCTCTTTTTTCACGTCGTTTTTCATGTCGTTTTTTTTAACGACGTGAAAAACGATAGTGTGTATGCTTTAACGACGTGAAAAAAAATGCGCATGCTCAGAATCAAGTATGAGACGGGAGCGCTCGTTCTGGTAAAACTAGCGTTCGTAATGGAGATAGCACATTCGTCACGCTGTAACGGACTGAAAAGCACTAGACTGAAAAGAGCGAATCGTCTCTCACCAAACTTTGCTAACATGAAGGGTGGCGCCATTCGAACGGAACTTCCCCTTTATAGTGCCGTCGTACGTGGTGTACGTCACCGCGCTTTGCTTGAACATTTTTTAAAATTATGGTGTGTACGCAAGACAGGCTTGAGAGGAAACAAGAAAAAAAATGACGAGAAAAACGTTAGTTTTAAAAATGACATTAAAAATGATCGTGTGTATGGGGCATTTACAGACTGACACTTCTGTTCTGACAGGGAGAAAATATAAGTAAATAAGAAAAAACAAACAAGCAATTCCTGAAAAGTAAGGATGCACCAGTAAAACAGTTCAAAGGTTGGACTTTCACACCATTACAATGCCCAATGGAGACCAGTCCTCTTTACAGCCAGACAACTGCTCTTAGTTTTTTTGGCATTGAAAATGACAACTGACTTGCTATGCTGAGCAGAACCTGCACTCCCCCCTCCTCTTTCAACCAGACCATCCCAGATAGCAAGCAATTGTGCTGCAAGTTTGAAATCGAATCAAAGTAAAGGGAAACGGCTGCTCCACATGAAGTAGATAAGCCTGATGGAACCTCCACATGACTGCTGGATAGTGTCATGGTAAGAAGAAACGGCTGCACATCATGTCGTTCCAAATGCCATTTATTATAGTTACCCAATGTGGCACCGCAGGACACCAACAAGCAGTCTGGGTAGATGCATTTCACACAATAAGGTTGTGTTTAATTTGAAAATGACTTGCTAAGCTATTGCTAGACTTGCAAGTTTGTTGCACAATTGCAGGAAGTCCGCATTGCATGACTTCAGATCAACTTTCTTTGCAAACTTTCTGCAAGTCTGCTGCAAGTTCTGGTTCAGTTATGTTGTACAATAGTCATCCCACCACAGGGGGTCACTGTGGCTTAATTGTCATGCTGTAGACTTGCAGAGCTCCTGCTGTAGACTCACCACTGCAACTTTGCTCTTGCTAGAGAGCTGTCACACAAATTTGCTACATATTGGAAAAGTGTCAACTAGAACTTATGCTTCAAGCGCTCTGCAAGTATACAACTTGTCAGTGAAAATGTGCAGCAAGTTAACATGACTTACAATTTAACACTCCCGCAAATTTGTGGCAAGTTATCCTTGCTATTTGGGATCCCTCGTCGCGTGAAAACGAGGGCCAGTCTACAGCTGAAAACACCACATTCTGGACTGAAGTGTCATTCCCTATATGGCCCCTTTCACACGGCCTGTTCGATCAGGTCTGATAGGCAGACCTGATCGAACACTGCATTGTCCTTTATGGTACGGAGCGGCGGATGTTAGTGGACACATCTCCGCTCACACCCGCCGCCATCTGATCCTGTCGACCAATAACGGAGGGATAGTGGTCTTATATTCCATCCGTCCGGCGGATCAGATGGCATTGGATGGAAACGAACAGGCGGTCCATTTCCATCTGATTGCCCCATAGAGGAGAGCGGGACTGTGTCTGTGTCCGCTCTGCATAGCGGAGCAGACACAGACCTGTCATCCGCCTTCTCAGCGGGGATCAGCGGAGGGATCCCCCGCTAAGCAAATGGATTAGGCATAACGGAGGAGCCCGTGTGAAAGGGACCTAACTGTGTGACAAGGAAGATAAATAAACCTTTGTTGAGGAGATGATGTTTTATTTTGCTCTGTATGGGATACAGACATAGGAGTTACTGTACATACAAAGCAAAACTCAATGTCTGAAAACACTCACAAAGCCTTACCATACCTCCCAGAACTAATCACCAGAGATTTTGATAGGTCAAACCAAAAACCACCTGCATAATTAGGCCAAAGCGATGTGACACTGTTTGCCTCCATTTGGAAAGTGAACGTTGTGAGGTATGACATCCTGCTGCTCATGACTGTATGCTGGTAGATAAGGGACTTAAAAGCTTATTTCATAGAGCTTAGTAACATCCCTATAATGGATATTAGTAATCAACCGGCAAGGCCTGCCCCCTACACAGGCCCAAGGCTTAATGGTTTTATGTAAGCCACTGAGCTACAGAAACGCATGGATTATGTCTCATCGGAGACAGTTAAAGGTTGAGAAAGTTTCATTAGGTCATGTGACAAGGGCTTCCCAACAAACAGGATTTGAGGTGGTAATCCCTGCAATGGATGTCAACTTCACATTGTGATAAGAGAAGGATACAAAGTGACGAGATTAAGCCTTTCTTGCCATTAAAGGGCAAGTCCATTTATATATGAATATTCAAGGAAAATTTGATGCAAAGTACTATAGTCAATAAAATTATTCGTTCTTGCTGAATGCATTATTTGGCAGAAAGTATTTAGTTGCATACTGGCTTTTGAATTAGAAACTAGCTTGTCTGACAATTGCTTAACAATTAAACTGTCTTGGCCTCGTTCACATGGAGGATACTATCCCGTACACCCATGCAGGGCTATGTACACTCACACAAGGATAGACAGATGTTCCATGATTCCTTGTGCAGGCAGTCCCATGGATGTCAATTGGGACACAGCGGCTGCACGGACATGGCCACTGGTCCCAATAAGACATTGATGTGGGTGTGGGTCTGTGTCCCCAAACTTACACTCCAAAGACATGCTGGTAGTTTAATTGGCTTCTGTCCAAAATTGGCCCTAGTATGTGGGTGTGAGTTGGGGGCCTTGGATTGTGGGCTCCTTGAGGATAGGGGCCGATGTGGGTGTGTGATGTGTGTGTGTGGAGCGCTGCGTAGGTTGACGGCGCTATATGGGTACCTTAAATAAAAAATAGGATTTTTATAACAGCTTACCTGTAAAATCCTTTTCTTGGAGTACACCACGGGACACAGAGCTAGTCATTACATAATGGGTTAAGGGTCACCAGCGGTGATTGGACACTGGCACAACCAATGGAAGACAGTTCCCCTCCATATAACCCCTCCCATCAGGGAAGTACCTCAGTTTTGTAGCAAAGCAGTAAGGTTCCCATAAGAAGGGGGGGACCTCTGTGTCCCGTGGTGTACTCCAAGAAAAGGATTTTACAGGTAAGCTGTTATAAAAATCCTATTTTCTTTATCGTACACCACGGGACACAGAGCTAGTCATTACATAATGGGACGTCCCAGAGCAATGCTCATATGAAGGGGGGGAGACACAGATCAAAACAGGCCGCTTGCGGACCAGAAGCCCTATACTGCTGTCTGCAGCACACTTCGCCCAAAGGCGGAATCCTCATGTCCTTTCACATCTATTTGATAGAATTTGGAAAATGTATGGACTGAAGACCAAGTTGCAGCTTTACAGATCTGAGCCATCGAAGCCTGGTGGTGCACTTGCCCATGAAGCACCTATCGCCCTGGTAGAGTGCGCTTTAACAGGAAAAGGAGGAGTCCTGTTCTTTAAACCATAAGCTTGAATAATTACTTGTCTAATCCACCTGGAAATGGTGGATTTTGATACCGCTTGGCCCTTCTTGGGCCCATCTGGTAAAATAAACAAAACATCTGTTTTACGTATCTGAGCGGTTGCTTGCAGATACACCTTTACCGCTCTCACTGGATCTAGAGAGTGTAATAATTTTTCCCCCGCCGTCCGCGGGTTTGGAAAAAAGGAAGGCAGAACAATGTCTTGATTCAAGTGAAAAGCCGACACCACCTTAGGTAGAAAAGCCGGATGGGGTCGTAGTACGATTTTGTCCTTGTGACAAATTAGATAAGGCTCTTTACCAGAAAGAGCTGCTAGCTCTGATACTCTCCTAGCAGAAGCTATAGCAATCAGAAAGGCCAACTTCCTACTTAATATAATTAAAGGAATATGGCGAATAAGTTCAAAAGGTTGCTTTTGCAACACTGACAATACCAAATTCAAATCCCATGGACACAAGGGAGTCCTAACTGGAGGATTTATCCTCAGTACCCCCTTAATGAATGTCCGAACTAGGGAGTGAGATGCCAATGGTCTCTGAAAGAAGACTGATAGAGCCGATATTTGCCCTTTGATGGTGCTAAGGGCTAAATTCATCTCCACTCCTAACTGGCAAAAAGCAAGAATCCTACTTATTTCATACTTCTGAGGATTCCAACATCTGGATTCACACCAGGAAACGTATGCTCTCCAGACTCTCTGATAGATGAGTCTGGAGGCTGGCTTTCTAGCATTAATGAGCTGTGAGGGGGCTAGCTCGGCAGCGGGTATGTGTGACCCCCGGGATGGGCTCCCCACCCAAAACAGGCCCAGCAGACGGAGGTTGTGGTTTTCAAAATCAAAAAGGTGCGGTTTATTTTCTATTTACAGTGACAAAAACACAGCAAGGCAAAAAAAACATAAACAAAATAAATCCTGGTCAACTTGACCTCTGACTAAACTTACAGGTTTCCTAACTAACGACTGGGATCAGCCTAGTGCTGTCCTAGTCCCTGGTTTTAAATGTCCAAGCAAAATATAGCCACACAGGCTTTCTCTCACCGCACAGGGGTTCACTCTCCCTAGACAGTCCACACAGGTCTGCTTCCAGGCATGAGCTAACATCTAATGAATCTGGGAGTTTTTTATAGAGGCCTAAATGAGCTGACAAGCTTCAGCTGGCCTCATCAACTCCCTGTCTGCACGACGCCCAGCCCTCTCCCTAGAGGTATGAGTCATCAATGAGCCCACTAGTCTCAGCTGGGCTTATACAACTCTCCACCTAGCTGTATAAGTCAGCGTAAAGCCTGAATCTGGGCGAAATATATCTACCCCCCTGGATGCAACCAGGTGACTTTACCTTCCTGCTGTCACATACCCCCCCCTCTTGTTTTAACCTCGGGGTTGGAACACCAGCAATCAGGCATTCATGTACTCGAGACAAAGCATCCACATTCCCCATTTGAACGCCAGGGCGATGCTTTACTGTGAAGTTGAATTCCTGGAGGGCCAGGAACCACCTATTCACTCTTCTATTTGTTTCCTTGTTTTGAGCCATCCACTTTAACGGAGCGTGATCCGTAACCATGTCAAAGTGCCTACCTAGCAGGTAGTACCGAAGGGAATCTAGAGCCCACTTCACCGCTAAACACTCCTTTTCAACGGTGGCGTAATTTACCTCATGGGACTTCAACTTCCTGCTGAGGTAAATGACTGGGTGCTCTTCCCCGTTCCAGACCTGGGACAATACTGCTCCTAACCCCACATCTGACGCATCACTTTGTACGACAAAGTCTCTAGAGAAGTCGGGTGAGTACAACACTGGCTGGCTACATAAGGCTTGTTTCAAGAATTGGAATGCTGCCTCAGCCTCGGGGGTCCATTTAATCATGACCGACCCTTTCCCCTTCGTCAGGTTGGTTAGGGGCACAGCCTTAGAAGCAAAGTGGGGAATGAATCGCCGATAATACCCAGCGATTCCCAGAAAGGCTCGTACCTGCTTCTTGCTGTTGGGACGTGGCCAACTCTGGATGGCCTCGACTTTGTTGAGTTGGGGTTTTATTACTCCCCTCCCAATGGTGTACCCAAGATATTTGGCCTCCTCCTGCCCAATGGTACACTTCTTGGGGTTAGCCGTAAACCCTGCTTCCCGAACAGAGTCCAGGACTGCTTGCACTTTTGGCAGATGTGAGGCCCAATCTGTGCTATGGACAATTATGTCATCCAGGTAAGCCGCAGCATACTTCCGATGGGGCCTCAGCATCTGGTCCATTTTCCGCTGGAATGTGGCCGGCGCATTCTGTAACCCGAACGGCATTCTTTTATATTGGAACGCCCCGTCTGGGGTTACAAATGCGGTTTTCTCTTTGGCCGACTTGGCCAGGGGGATTTGCCAATACCCTTTTGTGAGGTCAAGAGTCGTCATGTATCGGGCTGTTCCCAGCCGGTCGATCAACTCATCTATACGTGGCATGGGGTAGGTGTCAAATTTTGTAACTTTGTTCAACTGACGAAAATCGTTACAAAATCGCCAGCTCCCATCCGGTTTAGGCACCAACACAATGGGACTAGACCAATCACTTTGGGACTCCTCTATCACCCCTAAGTTCAGCATTCTCTGTACTTCCTCCCGTATTGCCTCCCGTCGGGCCTCTGGGATCCGATAGGGTTTTAACTTCACCCTTTCACCGGGCGGGGTAATAATGTCATGCTCTACCCCAGATGTTTGTCCCGGCAGCTCAGAGAATACCTCCTTGTTGCGAAGTACAAACTCCTTAACCTCCTGTTGTTGGGGTTGTGACAAGGTGGCTGCGATTCCAACCTCAGGAATCACGCAACCAGTTTGAGCTGGTGACCAAGTGTCTGCGACTAGGGACTCTCTATCCCTCCAGGCTTTCAACAGATTAACGTGATAGATCTGTTCGGGCTTTCGCCTTCCTGGTTGTCTGACCTTGTAATTCACTTCGCTCACTTTTTCCATTATCTCGTAGGGGCCTTGCCATTTGGCAAGGAATTTACTTTCAACCGTAGGGACAAGTACCAATATCCTATCCCCCGGGGAAAAGGTACGGGTCTTGGCTCCACGGTTGTACACTCTCTGCTGTGCCAACTGCGCTTGGGCCAAATGTTCCTTCACGATGGGCATTACCTGTGCAATTCGATCTTGCATCAGGGCGACATGCTCAATCACACTCCTGTGGGGAGAACTCTCACTTTCCCAAGTTTCCTTGGCAATATCCAACAGCCCTCTTGGGTGTCTCCCATACAGTAACTCAAAGGGGGAGAATCCCGTAGAGGATTGGGGCACCTCCCTAATAGCAAACATCAAATAAGGAAGTAGACAGTCCCAATCCCTTCCATCTCTATCCACCACTTTCTTCAACATTTGTTTTAGGGTTTTGTTGAATCTTTCAACCAGCCCATCGGTTTGGGGGTGATACACAGATGTACGCAATTGCGTCACTTTGAACAATTTACACAGCTCTTTCATAACCCGGGACATAAAGGGTGTACCTTGGTCCGTAAGCAGTTCTTTACAAATACCCACCCGGCTAAAAACAAGAGATAGCTCTTTGGCTATGGTTTTGGCCGAGGTATTTCTGAGAGGGATCGCTTCTGGATAACGGGTGGCATAGTCCATTATAACCAATATGTACTGGTGCCCCCTAGCGGACTTGATTATAGGACCTACCAAATCCATTGCGATTCTCTCAAACGGGACCTCAATGATGGGTAGAGGGACCAGCGGGCTACGGAAATGTGGCATCGGGGCCGACCTCTGACACACAGGGCAGGAGGAACAATAATTTTCTATGTCCTTCATCACCCCAGGCCAATAGAATCTCTGTAATACCCTCTCTCGGGTTTTCTCTGTCCCCAGATGACCTCCAAGAATGTGCCCATGGGCCAACTCCAACACCAACTTCCTGTAAGGTTTGGGCACCACAAGCTGCTCAACGGTTTCTTCTGCCCTTTTTGCCACCCGATACAGTAGGTCCTTCTCTACGCTGAAGTATGGGTAAGTGCCAGTATTATCTGGGTTCACTAACTCGCCATCTATTTTCACTACGTTTTCCCGTGCCTTTATTAGGGCGGGGTCTTTCAACTGTTCTGTGGCAAAGTTTTCCCTGTGAACCTCAAGATCAGAAAACTCCACAGACGGTAGGTTTTCGTCTGAGGAGGTGGGCTCCTCTCCAGTTTCTTGAGTCTCCCCTGCCAATACTGACAAGGGAAATTCCGGAGAGTCCTCACCACTCTCAGGGGAGTTCTGGCTATCACATTCCTGGTACATAGGGGCACCAGTGGGGGGCTCAGGATCATCCCACAGTTCCCAGAACTTCGGAAAATCCCTTCCCACAATGGCGTCATGCGGTAACTGAGATACTAAGCCCACTGGATGAGAGAGGGTACCTTTGGGGGTCTCGAAACACACCGTAGTCACTGGATACTCTCGGGTGTCCCCATGCACACAAATAACGGCTACCTTGCTATTCCCAGAGACCTCTGTTTTAACTAACTCAGCCTTTATCAGGGTCACAAGGCTACCTGAATCCAGCAATACCACAACATTTCTACCATTAATACACATTTTGCATAAATGTTTCTCAGTTCCCCGAATGGCAGTGCATGCGACTGTCGCACACAGCGACTGACGTCTGCCCGTCAGAAAGTCACACTGCATGGGTTCCTCCACAACCGGGCAATTTGCTGCAATATGTCCCGCTTGCCGGCAGCGGTAGCAAACGATCCTTCTTGCGGCCTCTTGAGCCGCTGATTTCCCAGGCTGTTCTCGCCAAACTTGGGGTAGAGCTCCCACCCTCTCACTCTCTCCACCCTCACCCCTTGGAATCCTCTTATCCGCCCCTGGGGATGGTCTGGTCTTAGGGTGGAAAGTCCGAGTGTCTCTGGAAGAGGCCGTCAGGTTCTCTGTAGCCAAGTATTTCTCCACACGATCCACAAGACCATCGGCCGTCTCTGGGTCTCCATGGCTTACCCACTTTTGGATGGCAGTAGGAAGAGCTCTCAAAAACCGATCCATTACAACACGTTCCACAATCTTTGGTGCGGACAAAGTCTCTGGCTGTAGCCACTTTCTGCTCAGGTGAATGAGATCATACATTTGAGACCTGGGGGGTTTTCCAAGCTGGAAAGTCCAGTTATGCACACGCTGAGCCCGGACAGCCAGGGTGACACCCAGCCTTGCCAATATTTCAGCTTTTAGCATCACATAGTCTTTTGCTTGGTTAGGCTCTAGGTCATAGTAAGCTTTCTGCGATTCACCAGTTAACAGAGGAGCCACTAGTCCAGCCCACTGCTCCTCAGGCCACTTTTCTCTTTCAGCGGTCCTTTCAAATGTGGTCAAAAATACCTCTGGATCATCCTCTCCAGTCATTTTTGTCAATAAACGACTCACCCCAAAGGACGCGGTATTAGTGGGACGGCTTTCCTCACTGGTCTGCGGACGTTGCTGCATTACTGCTTCCATCTGTTGTTGTAGTCTCTGCTCTTGCTTCTGCAACAGGTCTATGAAGCGGGCCTCAGATTGCTGTTGGGCTTGTTGCTGAGCCTCCAGACTCTGTTGTAAAGTTGCAAGGCTCTGTTGATGAGCTTGCTGCTGGGCTGCAAGGCTCCTTTGCAAACCTGCATTTGTCTGCTGTTGATTGGCATTTGCTAGAGCCAGCTGTTTCAGTATCTCCTCCATGCTGGCTTAAAAAAAAACTGCCACTGGTTCTCCACCAACTGTGAGGGGGCTAGCTCGGCAGCGGGTATGTGTGACCCCCGGGATGGGCTCCCCACCCAAAACAGGCCCAGCAGACGGAGGTTGTGGTTTTCAAAATCAAAAAGGTGCGGTTTATTTTCTATTTACAGTGACAAAAACACAGCAAGGCAAAAAAAACATAAACAAAATAAATCCTGGTCAACTTGACCTCTGACTAAACTTACAGGTTTCCTAACTAACGACTGGGATCAGCCTAGTGCTGTCCTAGTCCCTGGTTTTAAATGTCCAAGCAAAATATAGCCACACAGGCTTTCTCTCACCGCACAGGGGTTCACTCTCCCTAGACAGTCCACACAGGTCTGCTTCCAGGCATGAGCTAACATCTAATGAATCTGGGAGTTTTTTATAGAGGCCTAAATGAGCTGACAAGCTTCAGCTGGCCTCATCAACTCCCTGTCTGCACGACGCCCAGCCCTCTCCCTAGAGGTATGAGTCATCAATGAGCCCACTAGTCTCAGCTGGGCTTATACAACTCTCCACCTAGCTGTATAAGTCAGCGTAAAGCCTGAATCTGGGCGAAATATATCTACCCCCCTGGATGCAACCAGGTGACTTTACCTTCCTGCTGTCACAGAGCGTAGAAAGAGCCGGACCAGAGACCCCTCTCTTTTTTAAAAATGTGGGTCTCAGCAGCCAGGCCGTCAACTTTAGCCTTTGTAAGGAAGGGTGGAATACTGGACCCTGTGACAGCAGGTCGTGTCGGAGTGGAAACTTCCAGGGCCTTCCTATCGCCGTTTTTACAATCTCGGCGTACCAAGGCCTCCTGGGCCAGTTTGGGGCCACTAGGATTACTGGTATTCCCTCCTCCTTGATCCTGCGAAGCAGTCTTTGTAGAAGAGGGATCGGAGGGAATGCCTAGATCAGTGAGAACTGATTCCATGGAGTTATTAGAGCGTCTGTATTATTAGAGCGTCTGTCCCGTAGGCTAGAGGATCTCTCGTTCTGGACACAAAGTTGTCCAATTTCTTGTTGAACCTGGCAGCTAGCAGGTCTACATCTGGGTTTCCCCATCTCAGACATATGGCCTGAAAGATCTCGGGGTGAAGAGACCACTCCCTGGTAGCAGCTGCTGACGACTCAGGTAGTCTGCTTGCCAATTTTCCATCCCTGGAATGAAGATTGCAGAAAGGCAAGGTACATGCTCTTCTGCCCATGCCAGGATCCAGTTCACCTCTCTTTGGGCTGCCCGACTGCGGGTGCCTCCTTGGTGATTGATGTAAGCTACTGCAGTAGCATTGTCGGATTGAACCCGAACTGGGTAGCCCTGTAACCTGTATGTCCAGGTTTTGAGGGCTAGATATACCGCCCGGATCTCTAGCACATTGATGGGCAGGATCCCCTGAGTCTTGGCCCAGGTTCCCTGGGTAGAAGCCTCCTCGAATACTGCACCCCAGTCCGATAGGCTGGCATCCCTAGATACCACCTTCCAGGCCACTGGGAGGAAGGACTTTCCCTTCCGTAAATTCCTGGCTTCTAGCCACCAATCAAAGCTGTGGCGTACTTGTGAGGACAGGCGCATGGGTATATCCAGAGCTTGGCTCTTCCTGTTCCAGGAAGCTAAAATATTGCCTTGAAGTAGTCTCGAATGAAACTGGGCGTAAGGGACCGCCTCGAAGGAGGCTACCATCTTTCCCAATAGTCTCATGCAAAGGCGAATAGACGGCCTCTTGTTTGCTTTGACCTTGTGGATCAGGTCTTTCAGAGACTGTATCTTCGGTTCTGGCAGGTATACCCCGTTTTGGGCTGTATCTATGATCATGCCCAGGTACCCTATCCTTCTTTGGGCCTGGAGAGAGGATTTTTGTAAATTTATAATCCATCCTAAATGCTCCAGGTATCCTACTGTAGTGTGTACAGCGTGACCCAATCCGTCCTTTGACTGATCTATTACTAGTAGATCGTCCAGATAGGCTGTTACCGCAATGCCCCGTGTTCTTAGGTTTGCTAACAGAGGAGCTAGCACCTTTGTGAATACTATGGGCGCGGTGGCTACACCAAACGGCAGAGCCACAAATTGAAAGTGGCGATCTTCTACCGCAAACCTTAGGAATCTTTGGTGAGTGGGGAGGATGGGTATGTGTAAATGTGCGTCCTTGATATCTATGGGCGCCATGAATTTTCCGCCCTTTAAAGTGGCGGCCACGGATCGGATCGTTTCCATTCGAAAATGGCGATCGTTCAGGAACCGATTTAGGGATTTTAGATCCAGGATGGGTCTGACATCTCCATTTGGCTTTGGAATCACAAAGAGGTTTGAGTAAAAACCTGAACCTCGCTCTTTTTGGGGTACGTCTGTAACTACCCCTTGAGCCATTAAGTGATTCAAACCTTTGAAGAAGGATTCTCTTTTTTGTGGATCCTTGGAGAGTCTTGAACCTCGGAATTGAGAAGATGGGATCTCTCGAAATTCCAGTTTGTACCCTGAGGATATTGTGGATACTACCCAATTGTCCTGGATTTCTGACCACCAAGTTGCTCAGAACTGACAAAGCCTTCCTCCCACTCGGCCGAGCGGGGGCGCCCCTTCACTGAGAGGCTTTGGGGGCTTGCTTATTAGCTCTTGCACCCCACGGCTTCTTGTTCTTCTGAGCTTGCCCCTTGGCTTTTGTGGGCGGCTAAAACAGGCCGCCGCCACTGGTTGGAGTCAGATTTCCCGGGAGCTGGGGAGAGAGCGTTTAAAACAAGATCTCTTGTTTTTCTTTCTCTCAGGTAAAAGTCGTTTTACCACTTGATCTTCTGTATATATTTTTCTAAATCTTCCCCAAATAGGCGTTCGCCATGGAACGGGAACTTGCCAACAGCTTTTTGCATGGGGTCTCCGCTGACCAATGCTTAAGCCAAAGTACTCTGCGCATCTGTACCAGCTGGAGTGTAAGGCATGATGCCTGTATGATAGAATCTCTCATGGCATCCACTGTGAAGCATAAGGCAAATTTTCCCAATTTCTAGCCTGCTCTGAAGGCAGTTCCTTCAGCCCCTGCTTTACCTGTTGGCTGATGACCTGACCCATACCGACTGCTGCTACTGCAGGTTGGGTAATTGAGCCAGCCAAAAGGAAGGAGGATTTCAACTTCCTCTCAGAAGGATCTTTTAAACCCTTGTACATTATCCACCAGACATGTCAGGTTTTTATTTACACAAGAAATAGCCGCAACTACCGCAGGCAGGCTCCATTTCTTTAAAAAAAAAAAAATTTCCCCCATAGGATAAAGAATGTTAAACCTTTTTGGAGGTGAGAAACGCTTATCTGGATGTTGCCAGTTTGCGTATATTAGATCCTCTAGTAACGGATGAACCGGGAAGGAGCATGCACCTTGCAGGGATCTTAATGACCCTAGGGAGGAGACAGGTAATTCCGTTACCTCCGCAGAGGTTAACTTAAATGCACTGCTATAGCATTGTACCTGTGACCTTAAAATCTGGCTCCTCATCCTCTGCTGATGTAGCCTCCTCCTCCTCATCCTCCTCCCTCAGGTACTTCTGAAGGGAGGTCCAATACTGGAAGAGACCTGCTTCGCTTATTGTCCCTTTTTAGAGGACTTAGCGATTAAGGTAGCAATTTTTTCCTCCAGATTATTTAGGGCAGCTGATAAAGTGTCCTCAGTGACATATGCAGGCCCAGGCTTCACTGGGGAAGCCGCCATACCTGACAGAGGTAATGGCTCATCCTGAACAGGTGCATTTAGCAACACAGGAGAGAAAGGTACCGAGTCAGCACAGTTAGAGCCTCCTCTCAGGCGGTGGTGCTTTCTTATCTCTTTTTGTCCGTATTACTTCCCCTGGAAGGCTTACTGTTTAGACAAAATACAAGGTACCTAAATGCATATACTACCGTGTTTAGTTTAGCAAATACATTAAGTATGCAACTTTTAACACATAACTATGCATAACATGGATGTCTTCTAGGAAGTACCCAATCCAACCACATGGAGTCTTACGTCCCTGTATAGCTGCTGTGTTTCTCTGCCAGGAATAAGAGAACTAACGAGCTTGCTTGCTGCTGCAGTGCTTCTCACACTGACAGTCTTTTAAATTTGGCGCCGTTTCTGTGCCTGCGCGCGCCACGTGCCCGCGCACGCCTTCGCCCCCCCCCCTCCGATAAAGCGCGCTCCCGCGCGCGGCCCTTAGCGCTATGGCGGTGGCCATAGTGAGAGAGGACTCTCATCAGCCTTTGTTCCCACTTACCTGCATCTGCAGGTGTCTGGTCGGCCACCGAAAGGAGGATCGGGGTGCCCCAGCAAGCTCAGCAGCGGAGGTGACGAGCAGTGTACTTCGCCGAAGCCGACACTGAACAGAGTGAGGTGAGTATATTCAGCTCTTTACTCCCCCCAGTGGTGGAAAAAAAGAAGACATCCACTTTTTGAAAAAAGGTCCCAACCTAGTTATGGACCTTCTAATCTCACCTTATCCACGCCGCAGGTTTTTCTGCTGAAAGATTTCAGACAGATACCAAACTTCACCCTTCACGGTGGGCTATGTGTGCCAACCTTCAGGGATATGGGTTCCTATTTAAAGGATACCTCTCCCCTGGGCCTTGTACAAGACTCTTACCAGGACTTTATAGCGAAATAGCGAAAGTGCTGGATCTTAGAGCCCAGTCCTCCGAAGAGAGACATTACAGGCGACGCCTCATGGATGAGGCCCGGATCCCATCCAGATTCAGCTCATTTGTAGGCGTCTTGGATGGATCCGAAAGCATAGCTCTTTTACCCCCAGAGGGTCTCTTTGGTAGAGCTTTCCTTTTAGCACCTCCTAACGCGTCCAACACCTTTCGACACTGGCGAAAAAACTGAGGTACTTCCCTGATGGGAGGGGTTATATGGAGGGGAACTGTCTTCCATTGGTTGTGCCAGTGTCCAATCACCGCTGGTGACCCTTAACCCATTATGTAATGACTAGCTCTGTGTCCCGTGGTGTACGATAAAGAAATAATAATATAATGAGGCACAATGTACAGGGATAGGGAGAATTGTAGACACGCACCCACACTCACTCAGGTTGAACTGGATAGACTGGTGTCTTTATTCAACCTTACTATGTAACTGTCTGCCTTTGGGGATACGCACCTGAACCCACATGTTATATGGGGAGCAGCACCCGTGTCTATGCAACAGCTGTGTCCCAATTGACATCCATGGGACAGACTGTACAAGATGCACGGAACACCTGTGCATCCCCGTGTGGGTAAACACAAGCCTACACATGCGTACGATATACTACACTAGGCCTTAGACAGTATGTGCACTGTGTTTGTACAACCCCAATTTCGAGAAAGTTGGAACACTGTGTAAAATCTACATAAAAACAGAATGCAATTATTTGCAAATCTTATAAAAAAAAACATATTTTATTACTTATTGAAAACATATCAAATGTTTAAACTGAGAAAAGTTAAGAAAAAAATAAGGTAATTTTGAAATTGATGGCAGCAACATGTCCCAAAAAAGTTGAAAGGGCAACAAAAAGCTGGCAAAGTAGGTAGAGCTGGAATAACATTTTGCAACTAATTAGGTTAATTGGCAACAGGTCAGTAACATGATTGGGTATAAAAAGAGCATCTTAGAGAGTCAGAGGGTCTAAGAAGTCTAAGATGGGCAGAGGTTCGCCAATCTGTGAAAAGCTGTATCTAAAAACTGTTGATGATTTCAGAATAATGTTGCTCAAAGTAAAATTGCAAAGACTTTAAATATACCGTCTTTAGTACATAATATCATCAAACGATTCAGAGAATCTAGAAAAATCTCTGTGCGTGAGGGACAAGGCCGAAACACAATACTGGATGCCTGTGATCTTCGGGGCTCCCAGATGGCACTGCTTTAAATACAGGCATGATTCTGTGATAGACATCACTGATTGGGCTCAGGAATACTTTAAAAAATCACTGTCTGTGAATACAGTTCACCATGCCATCCAGAAATGAAAGTTAAAGTTCTATAATGCAAAAAATAATCCATATCTGAACATGATCTAGAAACACTGCCACCTTCTCTGAGTCAAAGCTTATTTAAAATAATCTGTTGCAAAGTGAGAAACTGTTCTGTGGTCAGACAAATTGAAAATTGACATTCTTTTTGGCAATCATGGGTGCGCATCCTCTGGACTAAAGAGGAGAGAGAACTTCTGGCTTGTTATCAGCACTCAGTTCAAAAGCCTGCATCTCTGATGGCATGGTGGGCATTAGTGTGTATGGAATGGGCAGTTTGCACATCTAGTAAGGCACCATCAATGCTGAAAGACAACATTCCTCTCCCTAAACTCTGGTCTCCTTAGTTCCTAGACCTTTACAGAGTGTTGTTAAAAGAAGAGAGGATGCTACACCGTGGTAAACATGGCCCTGTCCCAACTTTATTGAAATTGGGGTTGTACTTTGCCAGCTTTTTGTTGCCTGTCCCAACTTTTTTGAGACATGTTGCTACCGTCAATTTCAAAATTACCTTATTTTTTTTTCTTAAAAATTGTACATTTAACATTTAATATATTTTCTCTTGTGAAAAAAATTTGGGTTTATGAGATGTGCAAATCATTGTATTCTGTTTATATGTAGATTTTACACAGCATCCCCACTTTGTGTAATTGAATAGCTGTGGTCAAATGTATGCTTCCTGTTTTTTGTATTTTTCATGGTGATCCTGATCCCTATCGCTAATCTGGTTCAGGTCAGAATGACATGTACTGCCCCACAGCCCCCTGGGAGACCCCTGTCCCACATCCTAGAAGGCTGCTGGTGCCAATTTACAGAGCAGCTGGAGGTGGAGCTTCTGCATCATCAGGGACTGGGCTGCCTGAACCCGGCAGAGGCAGCCGACTGAGGAGGATCCTGATGGGGGCACAGGGCACAGGCACCAACAGCTGAACAGTAAATTGCTGCTGGACAATGCTGGATTCACTGGGAAGGTAAGTATGTATTTTGAATTCAGCCCAGCATAACAGATACGGGGGTGAAGGGGAAAAAAATGTAATGCTGATGGCTGGTGACTGGTGGACCTGGCCTCGACTAGTGGGCTTTTGGTCCCGAGTGTTTGGTCTGCTGTATTTCCTGTTTCATCTAAATATCCGAAAGGAGTCTAAATTTGCTTTGCTGCATTGCCCCATTTCAGGCTTATTCACACGTCAACACAAATTGGCATCTTTTTTGTTCATAGCAGCCAAGGGACAATTGCTCAGGCCTGGAAGACACCTACAGTCTCTTTTCAGGGAGTGAGAGACCATCTGATGCTTAATGAATAAATGTCTAGTATTCTTAACAACACGCACGCTAAGTTCCTAAAAATTTTGGAACCATGGTTGACGTATGCCTTCCCTGACCTCCCCCTGACAAGCGTGGGTTGGCTCTAACTGGTGTCTTAGGCGATCCTGGGTCCCTAGCCTTCTTTTCTCTCCCTTACTTTACTCTTACCTTCCTGTCTTGCTCTTTGTTCCTTTTCTTTTGATAGGTTCTTCAGCCCTCTTTAGTTGTCTATTAGTGTCCAGGACTACCTACACTGGTGTCATTGGCACATATGTCCTGGCTGCTTTGGCAAATTATGGGGTTTTCCCCAAAATACATGTAGCGGGGTCCCCAAATTTAACCCCGCTATACCTAAATTTAGGGGTGACCAGAGCAATAGTTGGCTCGGGTCTTTTGATTATTTTGGACTCTGCCTTACTGCTGTGTCATCTGGCATGCAGTTCCCCTTTGGGAGTATAGGTGGTGTTGTCACCAATTCTCTGGGGTTGAACCACAGGTGATGGAGTAGGTATTGGATGTCCTCTCTCGGCTGCCGTTGGTGGGCTGTTCTGGCCTGCTGTGCATGCCAGGAGAGGGTATATAAGGGGCAGACGTCATTACACGGGGAGCCAATTCCCGGGGCCCATGCCCGGAGAGCCAATTCCCGGGCCCATTGCCCCGAGGGAGCTACCCCTCAGAGGGGGGTGTGCCCCATCTTGTTCGAGGAGTCTCGGGTACCTTTAGCTCGAGGCTACGGAGTTCCAGGTGGGCCCAGTACCTTTGACTGGGTCTACAACCAAAGAGGATTCCCAGGGAACCCACGTGAGGGTGACCGCTCTGACACAGAGGAAGCCAGGGGAGGATCGATCCCATAACAAGAGGGCGAGTAATAAAGTATTGCTGACTCGGGAAAGGCCTGGTGACCTGTCATAGGGAAGGATTCCTCGCTTCGCAGACTGCCTCTGCAGAGTGTTGAAAGTTCAGGAGGGATCTCCTTGACTTGGTCCTTGGAGGGGACTGAGCCATTGTTCCAGCATCACGCCGACTGCTAGTGCTATTGGGTGACCAGTGCCGGGACAAGGGCATCCAGCGCCCAGGGCAAGAATGCCAAACTGCGCCCCCCTCTCTTCCCTTAGGGTTAGGGTCAGGGCACCCCCCATCCCTGCAATAAACCATTGCGCCCTGGGCAGCCGCCCCTCCTGCCCACCCCTTGTCCTGGCCCTGTGAGTGACTATTCGGGTGAGCTGTACCCACTCGGGACCGAGTGGCAACGAAGCCAAGAATGTGCCCGAATCCACTTCTATCTGCTAACCTTTTTCTCACTTCAACTCTCTGGTTCCTGGAAGCAAGATAAAATAAACTCACGTTGGAGTTGATACGTTGTGTGGACATTGACCTCATTTGGGAAAGATAAAGACTCGCCTCTATAAATATAGAGGGGAGAACCAGAAGAAGGGAGCTACTAACTGCAGGACCCAAGTATGTAACACCGCCTGACCTTTATAATCTAGAGGACACAGGCATGTGGCATGGTGTGTCTTATCCCCCTGCTTGAGAAGGTAAGAGGGGGAAAAAGATCCATGTGCTACATACATATATGTTATGTTTAATGTGATTGTTTGAGAAGGAGGCCCTCTCTCCTTCATCTATACTGTGTGTGTGTGTCTTTATGCTCTTCATGTCGCCAGTCGTAGCACCTGCTTGGGGCGGACTAGGTGCTTTTTGTATTGCTGTATATTTTCTGATACACCTGCAAAATGATTGAACCACAAAAAGCTGGTGCGACAGGAAACAATGCAGCAAGAAGTTGAGCTAACTGTAAGTGGTTAGGGATTGACCATGTGGCTTTTAGGGAACAAAAGAGATGACCTGAAGGTGAGGAGAGGTGTAGCCATTGCAGTGTGCACTGGCAGAGATTTTTCTACACCGGGCTTTAGGTTTGTGAGAGACGAGAATAGCCTGCAGTGGGTGTTTTTGGGAACAGCTCTCTGGCATCACGGACACGGGACAGGTGTTCTGAGATCACCAACAAAAGGGAGTGGAGTGGACTTGTAAATTACATCAAAGCATGGATGAATACAGGGCAGGTTATGCTACTTGTATGCATCTAAGGCCTGATTTTCATGTAGGAGCAGTGAGCTCAGAGCACATAACTTGTCGTTGTCATGCACCGATCATTCCCCGCAGTTAAAATCACATCCGCCCCACATGTGCACTCCAAGCTGGTCAGGGACAGTTCAAGGATCCTACACAGTGTCCTCGGCCAACAGCCACACCGCTCCAATGGCGGGTCCTTCAGGACGTGGGTTACAGCGACAATGCCATCCTATTGTGATAAGTGTCATATTCTTCGGTATCTTGTGAATTTTTATTACCACTAGTCTATTAGATGGTGCTTTCCTTCTTTCCTTTTCCCTAATTTTCATTTTGGCAGCTGGGTGTACATTTTCAAACACTGCACAGGTAAACACAGAAGTAAGATTTCAAACTGATCATATTTTTAGAACCTACGTGCAGTTGGTACAATTGGATAAAAATAGGATTTTTATAACAGCTTACCTGTAAAATCCTTTTCTTGGAGTACATCACGGGACACAGAGCGACATAGTCATTACTAATGGGTTATATAGATACCGTCAGGTGCTGGCACTGGCAACTTCCAAAACCGGAAGTACCCTCCCCTATATAAGCCCCTCCCATCCGGGAGCACCTCAGTTTTGTAGCAAAGCAATAAGTGTCCCCAAAGAGGGGCGGGAGCTCTGTGTCCCGTGATGTACTCCAAGAAAAGGATTTTACAGGTAAGCTGTTATAAAAATCCTATTTTCTTTCTCGTACATCACGGGACACAGAGCGACATAGTCATTACTAATGGGATGTCCTAAAGCAATGCCAAATGAGGGGGGGGGGTACACCATATATAAGCTGAGCGCTATCAGACATGAGGATCTTTTGCGGCCTGCAACACACTGCGCCCAAAGGCGACATCCTCCTGACTTCTAACGTCCACCTGGTAGAACCTAGTAAACGTGTGTACTGAAGACCATGTTGCGGCCTTACAGATTTGAGCCAGGGAGGCCTGGTGATGCACTGCCCATGAAGTTCCAACTGCTCTCGTGGAGTGCGCTCTAACTTTGAACGGAGGCGGTCTCCTTCTCAAGCCATAGGCTTGTATTATGACCTGTCGAATCCACTTGGCTAAAGTAGATTTTGACGCTGCCTGACCCTTTCTGGGGCCTTCCGGCAGAATAAACAAAGTATCCGTTCTGCGAATCTGAGCAGTGGCTTTTAGATAAGCTTTAACTGCTCTTACTACATCCAAAGAATGCAATAACTTTTCCTCTACCGAAGTAGGTTTGGGGAAAAAAGAAGGAAGAACCACATCTTGGTTCAAATGAAAACTCGATACCACCTTAGGAAGAAAGGCTGGATGAGGACGTAACACTACTCTGTCCTTATGGATAACCAGATATGGCTCCTTACAGGACATAGCTGCTAATTCCGATACTCTTTTAGCCGAACAAATGGCTACTAGAAAAATCAATTTCCTGGTGAGAAGCACCAAGGAAATATGCTGTAATGGTTCAAATGGTTGTTTCTGTAGAACCGACAGAACCAAGTTTAGATCCCATGGACATATGGGAATATTAACCGGAGGACTAATACGCATCACTCCTTGTATAAAGGCTTTGACTAGTGAATGCGAAGCCAAGGGCCTTTGAAAAAATATTGACAAGGCCAAAATCTGACCCTTGATAGTACTCAAGGCAAGCTTCCTATCTACAGCCCATTGTAGGAAGTCCAGAATCCTACCTATTACGTATTTACGTGGATGCCATTTCTTGGCCTCACACCAGGCGATGTACGCCTACCAGATTCTATAGTAGATCTGCCTGGATACCGGCTTCCTGGCATTGATCATGGTAGATACCACAGAATTAGAGAGCCCTCTCTTTTTTAGAATGTGGGCTTCAATAGCCAGGCCATCAAACCTAGGGCTGGTAAGGAAGGGTGGTATATCGGTCCTTGCGAAAGCAGGTCCGGACGATGTGGGAGGGTCCAAGGACTCCCCACAGACATTTTTACAATCTCCGCGTACCATGCTCTTCGGGGCCACGCTGGAGCCACCAGAATCACTGGTTTCTTTTCTACCCTGATTCTGCGGAGTAATCGAGGTAACAATTGTGGCGGTGGGAATGCATATATCAGCTTGAACTGATCCCAAGGGAACACTAGGGCATCCGAGCCGCACGCTAGGGGATCCCTTGTCCAAGAGACAAACCTGTCCACTTTTGTGTTGAATCTGGATGCTAGCAGATCTACATCCGGTGTTCCCCACCGCTGACATATTGTCCGGAAAACCTCGGGATGAAGGGACCATTCCCCTGGGCATAATTGTTGGCGACTTAGAAAGTCCGCCTTCCAATTCTCCACTCCTGGAATGAATACCGCAGATATGGCTGGGACATATCTTTCTGCCCATCTCAGGATGTAATTTACTTCCCTTTGGGCTGCACGACTCCTGGTGCCCCCCTGACGATTGATATATGCCACTGCTGTGGCATTGTCTGATTGAACTCTGACAGGGGACCCTTGGAGTTTGGATGCCCATGCTACTAGGGCATACCGGGCTGCTCGTATCTCTAAGAGATTGATGGGCAGGGCCTTTTCTGCTTCTGACCACTTGCCCTGGAGAGACCATTGCTCCAGTACTGCTCCCCAGCCTATAAGGCTGGCATCTGTAGTGACCACCTTCCAGGAAATCGGACTGAAGGATTTCCCTCTTTCCAGATTCTGGGGAACCAACCACCAGCGGAGGCTCTTGCGAACGGAAGGGGACAAGGACATTGGTAAGTCCAGAGCCTGAACTTTTTTGTTCCAGGCTGACAGTATGGCCCTTTGCAATTTCCTTGAATGGAATTGACCGTAGGGTACTGCTTCGAATGATGCCACCATTTTTCCCAGCAGCCTCATGCACAGGCGTATGGATGGCTGTCTTTTTGAACCCACTAAGTGGATCAAATCTCTCAAAGACGACCCCTTTTCTTGAGGCAAGAAAATTTTTCTCTGGTCTGAATCCAGCCTTAGCCCCAAGTATTCCAGACTTTTGACTGGTTTTAGGGCTGACTTGTCTCGGTTGATAATCCAACCGTGATATTCCAGAAACTTGATTGTCTCGTGAACAACCACTTCTAGTTTTTCCACTGAGTGGTCTATCAGCAACAAGTCGTCTAGATATGCCATTATCGTTACACCTCGTGTCCTTAGATTGGCCAATAATGGGGCCAGAATTTTTGTGAACACTCTTGGTGCTGTGGCCAGACCGAAGGGTAAGGCTCTGAACTGAAAATGGCGCCCTTC
Organism: Rana muscosa; assembly: GCA_029206835.1. Taxonomy (NCBI): domain Eukaryota; kingdom Metazoa; phylum Chordata; class Amphibia; order Anura; family Ranidae; genus Rana; species Rana muscosa. The sequence goes on from CM055127.1 coordinate 132,377,962, forward strand.
TACCGCAAAGCGTAGACATTTTTGGTGGGCTGGAAAGATGGGAATGTGCAAATAAGCATCTTTGATGTCGATCGAGGCTAACCATTCCTCCCCTTGTAGGGCAGTGGCTACCGATCGGATCGACTCCATCCGGAAAGTCCTGATATGTAGGAATTTGTTTAGCCCTTTTAGATTTAATATGGGCCTCACGTCCCCGTTTGGCTTCGGAACTGTAAAGAGGTTTGAGTAAAACCCGAACCCCCATTCTTCCAGGGGAACCTCTATAATTACTGCTTGGAGCAATAATTGTTCCAGTGCCAACAGGAGGGATCCTCTCTTCTGGGGATCCCTTGGCACGTTTGACCTTATAAAGCGGGAAGGAGGGGAGTTTTTTAACTCCAATTTGTATCCCAGATTTACTGCGGAGAGCACCCATCTGTCTCGGATCGTGTCCCGCCAGGTCTCTGTGAACAACTGAAGTCTTCCCCCCACCCGATTGAGTGGGGGCAACCCTTCATGCATTTGACTTTGGGGGAGGTTTTGTACCTCTCCTGCTCCAGGGCTTCTTGTTACCCTGCAACTGTCCCTGATTTTTACCTCCGGGATTTGACCGAGGAGGCCGTCGGAACTGTTTCACAGCCGATGTCCTAGGGACTGGAGAAGCCGGCCTCTTAAAAGAGGGACCTCTAACTCTATTTTTAACTGGCAAAAGTGTACTTTTACCGCTGGAAATTCTCTGGATATACTTGTCCAGGTCCTCCCCGAATAAGCGCTCACCATGAAATGGGAAGCTGACCAGCAATTTTTTACAGGGAGCTTCAGCAGACCAGTTTTTGAGCCATAGAAGCCTGCGCATATGTACTACAGACAGCGTAAGGCGGGAGGCCTGATGGATTGAATCCTTTATGGCGTCCACCGCAAAGCATAAGGCTCTAGGTAGATCAGCTAGGGCAAGAGCCTGCTGATCTGGCAAGTCCCTTAAGACCTGTTTCAACTGATCCTTCACTGCTTGGCAGACCCCAATAGCTGCCACTGCTGGTTGTGTCACCAATCCTGCTGTAGAAAAAGCAGATTTTAATAAGGACTCCAATTTTTTATCTATTGGGTCCTTGAACATTTGGACATTATCCACCGGACATGTCAGTGATTTATTCACACACGAGATGGCTGCGTCCACTGTAGGGACCTTCCATTTTCTGATGAACTTATCCTCCATGGGATAGACCACCGGAAATCTCTTAGGGGGAGTAAATATTTTGTCAGGATGCTCCCAATCCTGGTAAATGAGCCCTTCCAGTAAAGGATGGATCGGAAAGGAACAAACAGTCTGGGGAGCTTTTAGCGACCCCAACGAGGAGACAGAAGTGGATGATGGCTCCGCAAGTGGCATTTTAAATGCTGATCGGACCATATTAGTCAGGGACTGAACCCATAACCTTTCAGCATGTGATGCTGAGAACGGCTCTTCCACTGTTGATTCCTCTACAACCGAATCGACCTCATCCTGATCCCCTTCAGGTAGGTCGATCCCTGTATGGGACTGTTGCTCTGTTAACAGGCACTCTGAGGGAGGAGACGGAGATCGGGCGCTTTTCTCCTGTGACAGGGAAGCCGCGATCAATGCTGACAATCTCTCTTCCAGCCCTCCCAGAGCTGAGGAAAAAACCTCCTCTGTTACATACACAGGAGCAGGTGAACTGAGGACAGCCACAGTACCAGGTACTCCTGAGGGTGCTCTACGGTCACTAACCTCTGATTCTTCAGGGGAGACTGGTGCAGCCAAAGCATGCCCAAGATCCTCAGAGCCCGATGGAGACCCCCTATTCCTCCTGGAATTTCTAGTCCCGGAGTTTTTAGACGGCATATTCCTAAGCCACAAAGCTGAGGTATTCCAGCCGAAATACACCAGTTACTGACAATAGTCTAGCATAAATGCTGCTATAAGAAACAGTTGGTGTCTACTAATGTGCCTTTCTAGGGGATGCCTGTATCAACCGCTTGCTGTATGCCCTTTTTTAAATGTTGCCAGCTCTGTCTCTGTACTTCATAGCCAGCTCACCACACAAAATTGTGATTTTTAACATGCTGGGACGCCCGCACATGCGCAGAAGCGCTGCGGCGCGCACAGAGCGTCATCCCCCAGGCTCCGCCCCCTTTTCCGGCTCACCTCTATATATAGAGGCGCGTGCACGCGCACGCGCGCGGCCACGTGCGCCTTTGGCGCTAATTTCGAAAAATGGAAACTAGGGACAAGAGCCAGGGCCCCTCTTTGCCGCAGGCCGGGGGATGGACGAGCATTGCAACATGGCAGAGGAAGCAGTTTCCCATAAGAGAACTCACCATCTGCCTGGACTTGCTCTGCTGAGAAGAAACTAGTCCACATGACAAGAAAACATTCCACAGCGGCCTCTAGTGGACAAACACAGGTACCGCAGTCTAATATATTAAATATATAAAAAAAATTTTTTTTTTTTTTCTTGACCACCATTAAAAATTATTACATTTTTTTAGTAGTTACAGGCATGCACAGAATTTTGCGGGAATACCATTAGGTAACAGACAGAAAGACAAATTAGGCTTGGGGGTCCCCCAATAGAACCAAGTTCCTGGGGGCCCCCACTTACCTGTTCCCCGCCGCAGGACTTTGTTTGGTCCACAAAAGCCCAAACTTCACCTATCACGGCAGGCATTGTAATCAAACCTTCAGGGACCGGGTTCCCAAGGATTCCACTCCCCTGGACCTGTATAGCACCCTGCACAGAAAACATCTTGGTCGTGGGTATGACCAGAGCTCTGGATCCCAGGATCCAGCTCTCCTAAGAGAAGCATTACAGGCAAAACCTTGCTCTTCTCTGCAAGGCCCGGGTACCGACCGTTTAGCTATGAAGCTTTTTTGGTCGGATCCGGAATAGCTTACTGAGGCCCAAAAGAACCTGTACGCAAGCTCAGCGAAAAACACATGTTTCTTCTTGGCCAACACCTTAGACACTGGCAAAAAACTGAGGTGCTCCCGGATGGGAGGGGCTTATATAGGGGAGGGTACTTCCGGTTTTGGAAGTTGCCAGTGCCAGCACCTGACGGTATCTATATAACCCATTAGTAATGACTATGTCGCTCTGTGTCCCGTGATGTACGAGAAAGAAATATGTTTTATTCTTTGTTTGGTTTACTTTGTGTAGCAAGGTGTCACTTTGAACATAGCTTAAAGACTACAGTTTGTGCCTATCAGGAACCTAGCTCCCTCTGGTGTCCGTTTGTGTTATATTACTACAATTTGTTTGGTTCAGCTATGGCAAGAACAAAGCATGATGGACATTGTAGTACACAGAGACAGAGACTCTATTGCTGTGGATTAGAAATAGACTACATTACCCACAAGACCACTGTACTACCAAGAGTGCAATGCGCTGCGCACAGCCTGATGGGAGAGCTTTTTTAATGAAAAGGGTGGAGCTCAGCTCACTCTCTCGGCACGCCATCTTCAAGCCGGCAGGAGGCCTGTGTTGGGCTCTGCTGTAAGTGTGCCTAGGCCCAAGAAGCCTGGGCCTACAGTTACCGGGAGGGGATCGTCTATTGAGGGATCCTTGCGGACAGTTTCGCTGATCAAGCCGGAGGAGGATTGGCCTGCAGCTCGCAGCATCCGGACTCACCTATCCACCGGTACCCGGAGAGAACGGTCGTACGGAGGACCAGGGACCTCATGATACAGAGAGACGGATTACAGAGAGAAAGTTCCGGATTGAGGAAAGCCTGTGAAGCAAGGCCTCAGTTGGTGAGAAGGCACTTGCCTATCCAAATAGTTAACTGAGTTATTAAAAAGGAGGGTTGGCTTACAGCTCTACCCGCACTTGCTGGCATCTGCAGTGCCGCAAGCAGGAACACACTACACCTGAGAGAAGTATAGCGGTGTGTGAGAATTGACGTTTCTGTTACCGCTCCACTTTATACACCAAGTGATTGATTTTCTTCACCCTATTGTTGGATTACAAATAACTAAGTGCACCAACAGAGCTAGCAAAGATTACTGGAAACTTGAAGGAACAATCATCAGTTCTGTTCATTATTAGATTAATACAACGGGACATGCACCAGTTGAGCTGCCCACTAGAGTGAGCCAAATAGCTTGCGAACTCACATATGTGATACTACTGTTTGCATTACTTTTATTATTGCTTTGGGGTTTCAGTGAGCTGGGTGGGACTTGGTGGAGAGGTATCCCATTGCTGGCTTTATCGCATTGGGAGGTTCCTCCACCGCGCACTTACCCAGGTCTGACTCCAGGTTGTGTTGGGGGGGGTCTTTTGTACAGGAAAATACTGAAACTGACATATATGTGTATATCATCGACTCTCATGCCGTGTACACACGATCATTTTTCCCGTCGGGAAAAATTAAATTTTTTCTTTTGGACGAGAAAAACGACCGTGTGTGGGCTTTTTGTAATTTTTCCAGACGGGAAAAACGGCATTAATCACGACGAGAAAAATTAGAACATGCTCTAATTTTTCTCGTCGTGATTCCCGTCATTTTTTTCCGCTGCAGTTTTCGACCAAGACAAAAAATGTAATTTAAAACAGCCGTGTGTAGGGGAACAAGCTGTTCCTCGTTTTTCACGTCGATTTTCTCAACGGTGTTTTCACCGTCGAAAAAAACGATCGTGTGTACGCGGCATCACAGGGATCTGTTTGTCGTCAAATGTTATTCGTGTAACCCATATTCTGTTTTCTCTGCCAAGTAAACAATCTTACCCTTGGTTAAACTACATCTTGTGTGGGACTCTGTCTGTTTCAGTTGTGAGGCAGGTGACCAACACCAAGGTAATAACATTCAAGTATGTATATATATTGTGACAGCAGGAAGGTAAAGTCACCTGGTTGCATCCAGGGGGGTAGATATATTTCGCCCAGATTCAGGCTTTACGCCGACTTATACAACTAGGTGGAGAGTTGTATAAGGCTAGTGGGCTCATGGATGACTCATACCTCTAGGGAGAGTGTGGGGCGTCGTGCAGACAGGGAGTTGATGAGACCAGCTGAAGCTTGTCAGCTCATTTAGGCCTCTATAAGAACTCCCAGCTTCATTAGATGTTAGCTCATGCCTGGAAGCAGACCTGTGTGGACTTCCTGGAGAGAGTGAACCCTTGTGCGGTGAGACAAAGCCTGTGTGGCTATTTGCTTGGACATTTAAAACCAGGGACTTAGGGACTAGGACAGCACTAGGCTGATCCCAGTTGTTAGTTAGGAAACCTGTATGTTTAGTCAGAGGTCAAATTGACCAGGATTTATTTTGTTTATTTTTCTTTTGCTTTGCTGTGTTTTGTCACTGTAAATAGAAAATAAACCGCACCTTTTTGATTTTGAAAACCACAACCTCCGTCTGCTGGGCCTGTTTTTGTGTGGGGAGCCCATCCCGGGGGTCACACACACCCGCTGCCGAGCTAACCCCCTCACAGTTGGTGGAGAATGCGGGCAGTTTTTTTTTAAGCCAGCATGGAGGAGATACTGAAGCAGCTGGCTCTAGCAAATGCCAATCAACAGCAGACAAATGCAGGTTTGCAAAAGAACTTCGCAGCCCAGCAGCAAGCTCATCAACAGAGCCTTGCAGCCCAGCAGCAGACAAACGCAACTTTGCAACAGAGTCTGGAGGCTCAGCAACAAGCCCAGCAGCAATCTGAGGCCCGCTTCATAGACCTGTTGCAGAAGCAAGAGCAGAGACTACAACAACAGATGGAAGCAGTAATGCAGCAACGTCCGCAGACCAGTGAGGAAAGCCGTCCCACTAATACCGCGTCCTTTGGGGTGAGTCGTTTATTGACAAAAATGACTGGAGAGGATGATCCAGAGGTATTTTTGACCACATTTGAAAGGACCGCTGAAAGAGAAAAGTGGCCTGAGGAGCAGTGGGCTGGACTGGTGGCTCCTCTGTTAACTGGTGAATCGCGGAAAGCTTACTATGACCTAGAGCCTAACCAAGCAAAAGACTATGTGATGCTAAAAGCTGAAATATTGGCAAGGCTGGGTGTCACCCAGGCTGTCCGGGCTCAGCGTGTGCATAACTGGACTTTCCAGCTTGGAAAACCCCCCAGGTCTCAAATGTATGATCTCATTCACCTGAGCAGAAAGTGGCTACAGCCAGAGACTTTGTCCGCACCAAAGATTGTGGAACGTGTTGTAATGGATCGGTTTTTGAGAGCTCTTCCTACTGCCATCCAAAAGTGGGTAAGCCATGGAGACCCAGAGACGGCCGATGGTCTTGTGGATCGTGTGGAGAAATACTTGGCTACAGAGAACCTGACGGCCTCTTCCAGAGACACTCGGACTTTCCACCCTAAGACCAGACCATCCCCAGGGGCGGATAAGAGGATTCCAAGGGGTGAGGGTGGAGAGAGTGAGAGGGTGGGAGCTCTACCCCAAGTTTGGCGAGAACAGCCTGGGAAATCAGCGGCTCAAGAGGCCGCAGAAGGATCGTTTGCTACCACTGCCGGCAAGCGGGACATATTGCAGCCAATTGCCCGGTTGTGGAGGAACCCATGCAGTGTGACTTTCTGACGGGCAGACGACAGTCGCTGTGTGTGACAGTCGCATGCACTGCCATTCGAGGAACTGAGAAACATTTATGCAAAATGTGTGTTAATGGTAGAAATGTTGTGGTATTGCTGGATTCAGGTAGCCTTGTGACCCTGATAAAGGCTGAGTTAGTTAAAAAAGAGGTCTCTGGGAATAGCAAGGTAGCTGTTATTTGTGTGCATGGGGACACCCGAGAGTATCCAGTGACTACAGTGTGTTTCGAGACCCCCAAAGGTACCCTCTCTCATCCAGTGGGCTTAGTATCTCAGTTACCGCATGACGCCATTGTGGGAAGGGATTTTCCGAAGTTCTGGGAACTGTGGGATGATCCTGAGCCCCCCACTGGTGCCCCTATGTACCAGGAATGTGATAGCCAGAACTCCCCTGAGAGTGGTGAGGACTCTCCGGAATTTCCCTTATCAGTATTGGCAGGGGAGACTCAAGAAACTGGAGAGGAGCCCACCTCCTCATACGAAAACCTACCGTCTGTGGAGTTTTCTGATCTTGAGGTTCACAGGGAAAACTTTGCCACAGAACAGTTGAAAGACCCCGCCCTAATAAAGGCACGGGAAAACGTAGTGAAAATAGATGGCGAGTTAGTGAACCCAGATAATACCTGCACTTACCCATACTTCAGCGTAGAGAAGGACCTACTGTATCGGGTGGCAAAAAGGGCAGAAGAAACCGTTGAGCAGCTTGTGGTGCCCAAACCTTACAGGAAGTTGGTGTTGGAGTTGGCCCATGGGCACATTCTTGGAGGTCATCTGGGGACAGAGAAAACCCGAGAGAGGGTATTACAGAGATTCTATTGGCCGGGGGTGATGAAGGACATAGAAAATTATTGTTCCTCCTGCCCTGTGTGTCAGAGGTCGGCCCCGATGCCACATTTCCGTAGCCCGCTGGTCCCTCTACCCATCATTGAGGTCCCGTTTGAGAGGATCGCCATGGATTTGGTAGGTCCTATAATCAAGTCCGCTAGGGGGCACCAGTACATATTAGTTATAATGGACTATGCCACCCGTTATCCAGAAGCGATCCCTCTCCGAAATACCTCGGCCAAAACCATAGCCAAAGAGCTATCTCTTGTGTTTAGCCGGGTGGGTATTTGTAAAGAACTGCTTACGGACCAAGGTACACCCTTTATGTCCCGGGTTATGAAGGAGCTGTGTAAATTGTTCAAAGTGACGCAATTACGTACATCTGTGTATCACCCCCAGACCGATGGGCTGGTTGAGAGATTCAACAAAACCCTAAAACAAATGTTGAAGAAAGTGGTGGATAGAGATGGAAAGGATTGGGACTGTCTACTTCCTTATCTGATGTTTGCTATTAGGGAGGTGCCCCAATCCTCTACGGGATTCTCCCCCTTTGAGTTACTGTATGGGAGACACCCAAGAGGGCTGTTGGATATTGCCAAGGAAACTTGGGAAAGTGAGAGTTCTCCCCACAGGAGTGTGATTGAGCATGTCGCCCTGATGCAAGACCGAATTGCACAGGTAATGCCCATCGTGAAGGAACATTTGGCCCAAGCGCAGTTAGCACAGCAGAGAGTGTACAACCGTGGAGCCAAGACCCGTACCTTTTCCCCGGGGGATAGGATACTGGTACTTGTCCCTACGGTTGAAAGTAAATTCCTTGCCAAATGGCAAGGCCCCTACGAGATAATGGAAAAAGTGAGCGAAGTGAATTACAAGGTCAGACAACCAGGAAGGCGAAAGCCCGAACAGATCTATCACGTTAATCTGTTGAAAGCCTGGAGGGATAGAGAGTCCCTAGTCGCAGACACTTGGTCACCAGCTCAAACTGGTTGCGTGATTCCTGAGGTTGGAATAGCAGCCACCTTGTCACAACCCCAACAACAGGAGGTTAAGGAGTTTGTGCTTCGCAACAAGGAGGTATTCTCTGAGCTGCCGGGACAAACATCTGGGGTAGAGCATGACATCATTACCCCGCCCGGTGAAAGGGTGAAGTTAAAACCCTATCGGATCCCAGAGGCCCGACGGGAGGCAATACGGGAGGAAGTACAGAAAATGCTGAACTTAGGGGTGATAGAGGAGTCCCAAAGTGATTGGTCTAGTCCCATTGTGTTGGTGCCTAAACCGGATGGGAGCTGGCGATTTTGTAACGATTTTCGTCAGTTGAACAAAGTTACAAAATTTGACACCTACCCCATGCCACGTATAGATGAGTTGATCGACCGGCTGGGAACAGCCCGATACATGACGACTCTTGACCTCACAAAAGGGTATTGGCAAATCCCCCTGGCCAAGTCGGCCAAAGAGAAAACCGCATTTGTAACCCCAGACGGGGCGTTCCAATATAAAAGAATGCCGTTCGGGTTACAGAATGCGCCGGCCACATTCCAGCGGAAAATGGACCAGATGCTGAGGCCCCATCGGAAGTATGCTGCGGCTTACCTGGATGACGTAATTGTCCATAGCACAGATTGGGCCTCACATCTGCCAAAAGTGCAAGCAGTCCTGGACTCTGTTCGGGAAGCGGGGTTTACGGCTAACCCCAAGAAGTGTACCATTGGGCAGGAGGAGGCCAAATATCTTGGGTACACCATTGGGAGGGGAATAATAAAACCCCAACTCAACAAAGTCGAGGCCATCCAGAGTTGGCCACGTCCCAACAGCAAGAAGCAGGTACGAGCCTTTCTGGGAATCGCTGGGTATTATCGGCGATTCATTCCCCACTTTGCTTCTAAGGCTGTGCCCCTAACCAACCTGACGAAGGGGAAAGGGTCGGTCATGATTAAATGGACCCCCGAGGCTGAGGCAGCATTCCAATTCTTGAAACAAGCCTTATGTAGCCAGCCAGTGTTGTACTCACCCGACTTCTCTAAAGACTTTGTCGTACAAAGTGATGCGTCAGATGTGGGGTTAGGAGCAGTATTGTCCCAGGTCTGGAACGGGGAAGAGCACCCAGTCATTTACCTCAGCAGGAAGTTGAAGTCCCATGAGGTAAATTACGCCACCGTTGAAAAGGAGTGTTTAGCGGTGAAGTGGGCTCTAGATTCCCTTCGGTACTACCTGCTAGGTAGGCACTTTGACTTGGTTACGGATCACGCTCCGTTAAAGTGGATGGCTCAAAACAAGGAAACAAATAGAAGAGTGAATAGGTGGTTCCTGGCCCTCCAGGAATTCAACTTCACAGTAAAGCATCGCCCTGGCGTTCAAATGGGGAATGTGGATGCTTTATAAAAAAAAACAGTATAGAAAAAACTCTAGATAAATACACAGAGTCCTAAATGATACTGTAGCAGCGCTTCTTTCAAAATAAATTTCTGAAAGTCCTCTATAAAAGTTCAAGTATAGGTAATGACAATGGTGCAGGTGGTTAAAGATGTGACTGCAATAATATTGATTGTGCCAGATTATTCCTTTATCTCCAGTTGTTCACCACGTGGGGGGAAATTTAAATTCCCCTTAAGGGGATGCACTTACCAGAGGTAAGGTTCAAAAAGGCATGAACCAATAGTCCACATCCGACCTGGTCGCTGCAATCTCCACCAGCCACACTGTTATGTTGAGGTCCGTATGACATATAAGGCAAAAATAAATTCTGCATAGGGTAGTACTGTTAAAAAACCTTTATTCAAGTCCCCACAGCCCCCCTTTATACATATGTGCGTACCACAGTGCAGATGTAAATACACAGTGTTTAAGGTGACTAAGTGCCCTCTGAGCAGGAATAGTGAACGGCGGCGCCGTCTGGGTTACCAGTAACCTCGCGTCCTTCTCCTCACTTCCTGGTCTGTGGAGCGCATCTGTCGTCACTTCCGGTGATTGGTTAGAGAGTCACGCCCTGACGCGTTTCGTCACTTCCGGACTTCGTCTGAGGGCGTGACTCTCATTACCAACACCGAGTTTAAGTAAGGACTGACTCCGCCCCCTTGTTCGACGTCAGGCGCGACTACGTGTGTGCGCCATGACCGGACATCCGTCCACAAGGTAAACATTGCCAGCTTAGGAGCGGAAGTACTGGAACGGCCATATTATGTGTGGGATGCAGTTGTGTATATCATTAGTCAGCCAGTAATTACACCAGCGGTCCCAACTTTCACCACATGAATTACATATCCCACTCATACTATGTGTTTGACGGACAACAGGTGCTTATGCAGCAAACCAATGTCTATCATATGTCCACAGGAGGGGAAGGTCTGGTTGTAAATCCGCTGCCGTTGCCCTCATACACTGACCGATTTGTTTGGGACAATTTCCATCGGCTGCAAACTGGCAACTACATCAGACCACCCCCACTCTGTGTGATACAATGCAATATAAAATAACGGTCATGTTGTACATAATTCCTTATGTTAATGTACGGACTGCTATGTTTCATATACCTTTAAAAAACGTCTTTAAAAAAACGTCTTTTTAAAACCATTTTTAAAAAAAACATTTTCTAAAACACCATATATACATGAAAAAACACAACTGTACCATATGACTTGAATTAAATCCGGTAAACTCAAATAAAAAAATAAATAAAAAATATATAAAATATATATTATTAAGTCTACACCTATAATCTGTAAAAAAGTATTATTGTGAGCTCACGGCTGTATATGTTTACATGATTAGGCCTATTACAGCACCAAACAGTATATATCGCCTCATGTTTCTCTTATACTTTCTACAAATTGAAATAATGTTTAGATAACCCATTAATTTAAGTCCTAAATTAAGGTGCTAAAATGGGTAATCAAATAGGTAGACTGGGTTTGAGGTAGACTAGACAGACTAGTTATGGTGTGAACTAATGCTGTTTCATTGTATATTATCTTTATGGACTGTTTCTCCACTCTATAAACATACATAAACTTAGCCAGATGTTAAAAAGAGGACACATTAAGAGTAAAAAATATCTAGAGTAAATGTGGATGCTTTGTCTCGAGTACATGAATGCCTGATTGCTGGTGTTCCAACCCCGAGGTTAAAACAAGAGGGGGGGGTATGTGACAGCAGGAAGGTAAAGTCACCTGGTTGCATCCAGGGGGGTAGATATATTTCGCCCAGATTCAGGCTTTACGCCGACTTATACAACTAGGTGGAGAGTTGTATAAGGCTAGTGGGCTCATGGATGACTCATACCTCTAGGGAGAGTGTGGGGCGTCGTGCAGACAGGGAGTTGATGAGACCAGCTGAAGCTTGTCAGCTCATTTAGGCCTCTATAAGAACTCCCAGCTTCATTAGATGTTAGCTCATGCCTGGAAGCAGACCTGTGTGGACTTCCTGGAGAGAGTGAACCCTTGTGCGGTGAGACAAAGCCTGTGTGGCTATTTGCTTGGACATTTAAAACCAGGGACTTAGGGACTAGGACAGCACTAGGCTGATCCCAGTTGTTAGTTAGGAAACCTGTATGTTTAGTCAGAGGTCAAATTGACCAGGATTTATTTTGTTTATGTTTCTTTTGCTTTGCTGTGTTTTGTCACTGTAAATAGAAAATAAACCGCACCTTTTTGATTTTGAAAACCACAACCTCCGTCTGCTGGGCCTGTTTTTGTGTGGGGAGCCCATCCCGGGGGTCACACACACCCGCTGCCAAGCTAACCCCCTCACAATATATATATATATATATATATTGTGACAGCAGGAAGGTAAAGTCACCTGGTTGCATCCAGGGGGGTAGATATATTTCGCCCAGATTCAGGCTTTACGCCGACTTATACAACTAGGTGGAGAGTTGTATAAGGCTAGTGGGCTCATGGATGACTCATACCTCTAGGGAGAGGGCTGGGCGTCGTGCAGACAGGGAGTTGATGAGACCAGCTGAAGCTTGTCAGCTCATTTAGGCCTCTATAAGAACTCCCAGCTTCATTAGATGTTAGCTCATGCCTGGAACCAGACCTGTGTGGACTGTCTAGGGAGAGTGAACCCCTGTGCGGTGAGACAAAGCCTGTGTGGCTATTTGCTTGGACATTTAAAACCAGGGACTTAGGGACTAGGACAGCACTAGGCTGATCCCAGTTGTTAGTTAGGAAACCTGTATGTTTAGTCAGAGGTCAACTTGACCAGGATTTATTTTGGTTATGTTTCTTTTGCTTTGCTGTGTTTTGTCACTGTAAATAGAAAATAAACCGCACCTTTTTGATTTTGAAAAACACAACCTCCGTTTGCTGGGCCTGTTTTGTGTGGGGAGCCCATCCCGGGGGTCACACACACCCGCTGCCGAGCTAACCCCCTCACAATATATATATATATATATATATATATTATTGTATGGTATCATTGTGGTTCCCTACTGCTAGTGGGTCCCACAATCACGTTATTGTCCAGTTGTGCCAAGGGAGGGTTTGAGCCAAACTTTTGGGGTTGATAGGCAGAGCGCAGGCCCAAATCTAAACCAGCAGCTCCTACGGGGGTAGTGCTAGATTTACTTTTACTAATACTTGCTCCTATGCAATGCATAACTACCATGAGACCAGTTACGGGTTCTAGTCTTAGCCAAGTTATGACCTGCTTTTGACCTAGGTTGAGCCAGGTTTGCCTAAGACCCCTTTCACACTGAGGCGTTTTTCACACTGAGGAGCTAAAAATAGCACCTGTAAAGCGCCACTAAAACGACAGTAAAGTTCCGCTAAAACTAGCGTCACTTTACCGCTAATGTTGCCAGTGGCTCAGTGTGAAAGGGCTTTTGGTTGTGTGGCTCAAGTCGAGTGTTATGATTTTCTCTTTCAATAAAAAATTTTTTTTTACTTGTGTTGCTCAGCTTTGCTCTTTGTGTTTTTGTTTGTTTTAATTTTCTAAAAATTTTGTATTAAATGGCTGTCTGCAACTATGTTATTGTGCCTTGCATGTCGTGAGTCTGGCATAATGTTTGTGCTATGCAAAGCCATAAATAATATATATTTAAAAAAAAAAACACAAAAGTAAGAAGAGGAATACAGAGCTTCCTATGCATTTTACATCTACATATATTGGCCATGTATCTCAGGCCAATATATAAGACTTGTGCATGGCCACCAGAGGCCCAGTCAAAGCACTGCTGTATAGGTCCCTTTTTTTTGCAAGTCTCTGAAATGTCAGATCTTCATTGACAATTACAGGCATACCCCACATTTAAGTACACAATGGGACCAGAGCATGTATGTAAAACGAAAATGTACTTAAAGTGAAACAATACCCTTTTTCACTTCTAAGGTGTAGTGGGGGGTCAGGGGCTGTAGTGGGGGTGTCAGGGGCACACTGGAACAGGGCGGGCTATGCTCTCGGAGCTTCAGCTCCTTCAACTGCGGCTGCAAAATGTCCGTACAGTACTTGTGAGGCACTTTACATACACTCGCGGGTATGTCCTTACTCGCGAGTGTATGTAAAGTGAGTTTACTTAAAGCGGGGTATGCCTGTATCTTGGAGTAAAACTTTGGGGACCTTCATTGGAGTGCTGACCTTCTCTACAGCTGTTCTTTGAAGGTATGACGAATGTACAAAGGTGTAACCAGGTCACTGCTGTCTATGGCACTAAGGTTGCCACCTCATCCCTTTAAAACCAAACACATATTAATTACACAGGTTCTGTGGCTAATTAAGGTGGTAATTAAACTCACTTGGTGCCTTATCTGCATTAAATTAACTTCAGAACCTGTGTAATTCATATGTATCTGGGTTTAAAGGGATGAGTTGGCAACCTTATATGGCACATACAAATATGGCTCTGGCAGTGATGTACGGGGCTGAACATACCATGACAGAGCAGTGAGATGTCACATGACCCCGCTCTGGGTATTAAAAGGAAATTAAGGCAATTTTTTTATTTCATTTTGGATGGCGTAAGGGCGGGATGTCAGTTTTTTTTTTTTGCCATCTGTGTCCCATTAGGGAGATTCTCCTTCACTTCCTGTTCCAAAACAAGATGTGAGAGGAAATCCCCCCACAGTGATGGACTCCCTGGTTGTCACCACAACTCTGGTTCCAACTGGGAGGATTGGGTTCTGGTGACCACTTTATATTGTATTTTCTTTCACTTTTAGTAATAACAGTCACCAGGACAAACAGGGAGGGTGAACCTCCCTAATGGGCACACAGACAGCAGCACAAACCTGATAGGGGTTCTGATTTCTCCCCACCCTACGGTATCGTTCACATGGGTGTACTTAAATGGGAGGGCTGTGTTTTGCCTGCACAGGATGTACAGGTGTTCTGTGTATCCCCATGCAAGCAATCCCAGTCATGTCAATTGTAGTGGGGGCCGGTGGTAATTTTCTTTAGGGGGGCGGCAAACAGTACCCCCAGTCGGTCGGCTGGCGGGCAGGTCTGGTGCACTTACCCCATCAGCGCTTCTCTCAGGCTCTCTGTGGTGGTGGCATGGCTCTCCCAGTCTCCCTTCCCCTGCTCTCCAGTCTCCACAAGCGACGGCTCTGGCTTCCGTTTCCTCCTTCTCGGTGGCCAATCGGGAGTCTTCTCTTTTCGTTCAATCAGAAAACGGGTCTCAGACCTGCTTCTGATTAGCCGGATTGAGCATCAGTGTTACAACAGTGAATATTAATTTGCTGTTGTAACACCTGGGTAGGCTTCTAGCGCAATGCTCTGCGCTACGAGCCCACATATTTTGAAGCCTATTAGAGCCTATGACTCTAATCAGGTGCTTCAAAAACACAACCCCACCGCTGTAATTCAGGCGCCCGGCACCCTGAAAGGGGCTGGACACCTGAACCTGCTATGCATGAATCTATCCATTAGTCATATACGGGGGTGGCGCCTGGGCGTCCTTAATGGACAGACTGGTCAATTGGGAGCAGCAGCTGCAATAACACAGTGGCTGCTCCCAAATTGACATCCATGTGGGTGCAGG
Organism: Rana muscosa; assembly: GCA_029206835.1. NCBI lineage: Eukaryota > Metazoa > Chordata > Amphibia > Anura > Ranidae > Rana > Rana muscosa. The sequence goes on from CM055127.1 coordinate 132,393,306, forward strand.
TGCGTGTCCCCAAGCTCATACTATCTACTTTTACAGTCATGCACCCACACATGCCCGCATCCACACAGATGTCATATTGGGAGCAGCAGCTGTGTCCGTGTGGCCTCTACAACCCAAATGACATGAATGGAACTGCCTGCACACGCATGCACACAACACCTATGCATTCAATGGAGGCAAAACACAACCTTTACATCCATGTGAATGAGGCCTAAAACTAAAAAAAAGCCTTGTCTTTAGTTACACATTAAGGTTGGGGATTACAGAGCACAGTGGAATGAGGGCTCAGTTATGGAGCTCTCTGACCTGCCTTGTAGCCCAGGAAGCGAGCGATTTTGTGTTGGCAGTGCTCTTGCTCTTCATAGGTCAGCAGCTGGAAGATGAACTGCCAGATGATTTGCTTGGCTGGAGTGTCCAGGACGGGGTATATATCCACTATCAGGGTGTCAATGTTCCTGCAAAGAAAATATCAGATAGAATCACTTATCTTCAATGACTTCCACTCTTTTTTGTATGCTTTGCATAAATGGTTTTATATATTGCTTTAATTATATATATATATATATATATATATATATATATATATATATATATATATATATATATATTATTTTTATATAATGGCTTTATATTTACAGTATATGCTTTACATACATGTAAATGGCTGGCGTAGACACTAATGCCGCGTACACACGATCGGACATTCCGACAACAAAACCGTGCATTTACTTCCGAGGAATGTTGGCTCAAACTTGTCTTGCATACACACGGTCACACAAATGTTGTCGGAAATTGCGAACCTCAAGAACGCGGTGACGTACAACACGTACGACGAGCCGAGAAAAATTAAGTTCAATAGGCAGTGTGGCTCTTCTGCTTGATTCCGAGCATCCGTGGGTTTTTGTGCGTCGGAAATTGCATACACACGATCGGAATTTCCGACAAGAACTTTTGTTGTCGGAAAAATTGAGAACCAGCTCTCAAACATTTGTTGTCGGAAATTCCGACAGCAAATGTCCGATGGAGCCTACACACGGTCGGAATATCCGAGCAGAAGCTCACATCGAACATTTGTTGTCGGAAATTCCGATCGTGTTTACGCGGCATTAGATGTTTCTAATGGAGCTCCAAGGTCAAGATTTCGGATGGAGGACATCTATTGCATATATGATGGCATAAGAGGAAATATCACACCATACACACGCCTTAGGCTTAGCTGACATGAATATTTATAGTTCACTTCTGTCAGTTTGTGAATCGCTGTTTAGGGCTGTGGTATACACTGTCTGTATGTTATACGGATCGTATGAAGACGTGTACTGAGGCCGACCTCACACCAATCTTACATGCCCTCAATACACAAAGTGAGGAGGAAGAAAGACACGTCATTGACTGTGACCTCTCCACACACCATGCAATGAAGAGTTCCACTGTATGAAATTATAACAACTGATTTAATATGCTTTATCATTTTATTTAAAGAGATGATGAGGATAGAACCATTTGAGAACAGCACAGAGCACACATAACATTCTGTTTCAATGTTTTTATTGAAATATTAAGAGGTGATAACAAGCCATGTTTTGGCCACGCAGGGACAAGCACACATAACATTCAATGCACAAACACCACAAAACACACACAATATACATTGTACAAATAACACACAGCACAGAGCAAACAAAATCTACTGTACAAACAACACACAACATACACTGTACAAACACCACAGAGCAAACACAATTTACACTGTAAAAATATCACAGAACACACAACATACACTTTACAAACAACACAGATCACACACAACATACACTGTACTAACAACACAGAGCACACACAACATACACTGTACTAACAACACAGAGCACACACAACATACACTGTACTAACAACACAGAGCACACACAACATACACTGTACAAACAACACAGATCACATACATCATAGAGCACACAACATACACTGTACAAACTACACAGAGCACACACTATAAAATCAACACAGAGTGTACACTATAAAATAAACACAGAGAACACACAACATATACTGTATAAACAACACAGAGCACACACAACACATACTGTATAAACAACACATAGCAAACAAAACATGCACTTTACAAACAACACAGAGCACACACAACATACACTTTGCAAATAACACAGAGAAAACACAGCACACACTATAAAAACAACACAGTGACACACAACATACAGTACACTGTACAAACAACACAGATCACATATAGCATAGAGCGCACACACACAACATACACTGAACAAACAACACAGATCACATATAGCATAGAGCACACACTATAAAATCAACACAGAGCACACACAAAACATACACTGTACAAACAACACAGATCACATACAGCATAGAGCACACACAACATACACAACATACACTTTTCAAACAACACAGAGAAAACATAGCACACACTATAAAAACAACACAGGGAACACACAACATACACTGTACAAACAACACATATCACACACAGCGCAGAGCACACACAACATACACTGTACAAACAACATAGACAAAACACTGTAAAATCAACACAGAGCACACACACAACATACACCGTACAAAAACCACAGAGCACACACAACATACACTGTACAAACAACACAGAGCACACACACAACATACACCGTACAAAAACCACAGAGCACACACAACATACACTGAACAAACAACACAGATCACATATAGCATAGAGCACACACTATAAAATCAACACAGAGCACACACAAAACATACACTGTACAAACAACACAGATCACATATAGCATAGAGCGCACACACACAACATACACTGAACAAACAACACAGATCACATATAGCATAGAGCGCACACACACAACATACACTGAACAAACAACACAGATCACATATAGCATAGAGCACACACTATAAAATCAACACAGAGCACACACAACATACACTTTGCAAATAACACAGAGAAAACACAGCACACACTATAAAAACAACACAGTGACACACAACATACAGTACACTGTACAAACAACACAGATCACATATAGCATAGAGCGCACACACACACAACATACACTGAACAAACAACACAGATCACATATAGCATAGAGCACACACTATAAAATCAACACAGAGCACACACAAAACATACACTGTACAAACAACACAGATCACATACAGCATAGAGCACACACAACATACACAACATACACTTTTCAAACAACACAGAGAAAACATAGCACACACTATAAAAACAACACAGGGAACACACAACATACACTGTACAAACAACACATATCACACACAGCGCAGAGCACACACAACATACACTGTACAAACAACATAGACAAAACACTGTAAAATCAACACAGAGCACACACACAACATACACCGTACAAAAACCACAGAGCACACACAACATACACTGTACAAACAACACAGAGCACACACAGCACACACAGCATACACTGTACAAACATCAAAGAGCAAACATAACACACGTTGTAAAAACACCTGACAACCGACAAACAGTACACTGTACAAACAACACAGATCACGTACAGCACAGAGCACATACAACATACACTGTACAACCAACATTGTGCACACACTGTATAATCAACACAGAGCACACATAGCATGCAATGCACACACACCACAAAGCCCGCACAGCATGCAACATAAAACCAACATATGCTGCACAAATAGAGCACACGCATTTAAGAACATACACAACATACACTGCACAAACAACACAGAGCACACACAACATACACTGCACGAGCAGCACAGAGCACACACAGCATAGCTCATTAACACATTCTATGGCATTTCATTCTTTGGTACATAATCCCATGATATTTAATGTCAGGGATCAGCTCTATTACACAACACTTGCTCTAATAATTGAAGGCAGCGCTTCAAAATCCCCAAAACGTGCTAGCTTGTAGTTATGGATTTTTATAACCAAGTAAATCATTGGTTTGGTGCTTCTTCTTGTGTATCTCACATCATCCAAAGTGCTCTCTATAGTAAGGTGACCAGATTTTTAAAAGGAAATCTGGGGACATATTTTTTTTTTTCACTAGTAATGGCGGCAATCAGCGACTCTCTGCCCATCGCCGCCCGCCTCACAGCCTCTCAAGTCTTACTCTCCAGGCCCCGGCTACTACTGGGTGGGGAGCGGAGGAAGATCACTCCGCCAGGGAAGGTAAGGGGATAAGCAGGCAGGCGGCTGGCCGGAACTTGAGCCAAGGCAGAAGAACATGCGAGAGGAGCTGAATGGGCATGCACTCGAAACTGAAGAAATATTCCCTCCGCTCCGACCAGCACATGATCATCAGAAAGGGGCACAGATAATGGAAAAAAATACACCCCCCCTAAGTTAGTAGGGGTGTAATTCCGATTTTTTTTTTTTTGTAATTCTGCACCAACTGTCTTTGAAATTGCCCCAGCCCCTGTTCAAATCCAATCCGGGGACAAAACCAGGGACAGACTTGGTCCGGGGACAGTGTCCTCAATCTGGGGACTGTCCCCAGAAACCAGGAATGTCTGGTCACCCTACTCTATAGACCCATTCTGTTTACAAGCTGCCACCCCCAGTGCTAACACTCCAGATCTGAGATTACTGGGATCCTGTACCTCTAACCTACTCTGAGCTACATACACAATGTACAGGCAGTATGAATGTGCGGCCTCAGAAATATGGGGAATGATATTATATCAATGCATCTGTACTGTACTTACCGTATACAGCCATGTTTGATAAGCCATGTGCTAACACCGCCATATTACTGAAGCCCATATGCTGCGGTCTAGATGGCCAAGGTAAATATTTATTTGGAGAAATGCAGACATCCTCCATGCTTGTAAAGCCAATTCAGGATCATCAAAGATAGTGCAGCAACAGTTACACCGTGTCTCCATGTCTCTAAAGCTTTTCTAAAAACATTTTTTACACCAAAGTATTATAAACAACATTTAAAGTAGAACTCCAGCCAAAACTTTTTTTTTAGTTGTAGATAGAGTAATAAAAGATTAGTGCCTCTGTCGGGTCTTTATTGCAGCTGTGTTCTTATTAGAAAAATCTCCCTTTTCCCAGATACAGTTAGTGGTAATCTCCCCGATGCGAGGGTAATCCTACCTCTAAAGCCCTTTACACACGATCGGATTTCCTATGGATTTTTAACCGATGGATTTTTCCATCGGAAATCCGATAAAGCTGACTTCCATCAGTCTTGCCTACACACCATCAGTCAAAAAACCGACCGTTCCAAACGCGGTAACGTAAAACACTCCGACAAGCCGAGAAAAATTAAGTTCTATGCTTCTGAGCATGCGTCGACTTGATTCTGAGCATGCTTGGGTTTTTTCCATCGGATAAATTTAAAACATGTTCTATTTTTTTACACCGATTGAAAAAAAAACGATGGGGCCCATACACGATCGGTTTGTCTGATGAAAAAAGTCCATCGGACTGTTTTCATCGGTAAAACTGATTGTGTGTACAGGGCTTAACTGTTGTCACCAGATCAGATGTCCCCACTGAAAAACAATAGTCACCATGACAAAACAATGAGGATAGATCTCTTCTACATGAATACATATACCTGTCAGGGGTTCCAACACTCCATCCAAGTCAAGAAAATAAGCTTTGGTTGGAGTTCTACTTTAAATAAGCCACACCATTCCAAATCAGCCGTTCCCAGAACGGGCACACCATGCTATTTTTATATAAAGGTAGGTCATCTTACCCAAGTACAGTAATTGGAACCATGTTTATCTGCCAAATCTTTATTCTGACCTTGAATCTAATTCATATGTATACATTTATCCAAGGTCGGTATAAATATTTAACAAATTAATTTTTCATTCCAAGGACTGTACGAAGGAGACATGAGTTGTGTGACGGGGATATTGCCATCAGTGCACTAGGAAGATCTTCATGGTGAGTGGTTACAGTGCACTTTTCTGTAACTTTACAATCTCCATAAATAAATTCCTTTTATGCCATAATATAAAACAACTGGATAATTAAAATAAAATCTCCAAGTAAACTTAGCATCAGATTTTTTGATATGAACGTGCATCCTAAGGAATGTAATGCCATGTAAACACGATCGAAAATTCCAACAAGAAAAACGTGAATTTTTTTCCGACGGAATTTTGACTCAAACTTGTGTTGCATACACACGGTCACACAAAATTCCAACCGTCAAGAATGCGGTGACGTACAACACTACAACGAGCCGAGAAAAATTAAGTTCAATGCTTCCGAGCATGTGTCGACTTGATTCCGAGCATGCGTGGTTTTTGGTGCGTCGGAATTGCATACAGACAATCGGAATTTCCTACAAGAACTTTTCTTGTCGGAAAATTTGAGAACCAGCTCTCAAATTTTTCTTGACGGAAATTCCGACAGAAAAAGTCCGATGGAGCATACACACGGTTGGAATTTCCGACCAAAAGCTCACATCAGACTTTTCTTGTCTGAATTTCCGATCGTGTGTACGCAGCATAACACTTCTATGTACTTATTACCTCTCACAAAGAAAGACCACAGTACTCCTCCGACAAGACCTTCTTCTTTTATCCCCATCTTTGTTCAGGCATCATCCAGGATGAGCATCTACATCATGGATTGAGATGTAGGCTTAGACATGGCAGAGTCATGTACAGTGCCTTGAAAAAGTATTCATACCCTTGAAATTTTCCACATGTTGTCATGTTACAACCAAAAACATAAATAGATTTTATTGGGATTTTATGTGATAGACCAACACAAAGTGGCACATAATTGTGAAGTGGAAGGAAAATGATAAATGGTTTTCAATTTTTGTTACAAATAAATATCTGAAAAGTGTGGTGTGCATTTGTATTCAGCATCCCCTGAGTCAACACTTTGCAGAACCACATTTCTCTGTAATTACAGCTGCAAGTCTTTTTGGGGATGTCTCTACCAGCTTTGCACATCTAGAGAGTGAAATATTTTGCCCATTCTTTTTTGCAAAATAGCTCAAGCTCTTTAAGATTGGATGGAGAGCGTCTGTGAACAGCAATTTGCAAGTCTTGCCACAGATTCTCAATTGGATTTAGGTCTGAACGTTGACTGGGCCATTCTAACACATGAATATACTTTGATCTAAACCATTCCATTGTAGCTCTGGCTGTATGTTTAGGGTCGTTGTCCTGCTGGAGGGTGAACTTCCACCCCAGTCTCAAGTCTTTTGCAGACTCCAACAGGTTTTCTTCTAAGATTGCCCTGTATTTGGCACCATCCATCTTCCCATCTGACCAGCTTCCCTGTCCCTGCTGAAGAAAAGCATCCCTACAACTGCCACCACCATGTTTCACGTTGGGGATGGTGTGTTCAGGGTGATGTGCACGACTAATAGTTGTCCTGTGGACAGATTCTCCCACCTGAGCTGTGGATCTCTGCAGCTTCTCCAGAGTTACCATGGACCTCTTGGCTGCTTCTCTGATTAATGCTCTCCTTGCCTGGCCTGTCAGTTTAGGTGGACGGCCATGTCTTGGTAGGTTTGTTGTTGTGCCATACTCTTTCCATTTTCAGATGATGGATTGAACAGTGCTCTGTGAGATGTTCAAAGCTTGGGATTTTTTTATAACCTGCTTTAAACTTCTCCACAACTTTATCCCTGACCTGTCTGGTGTGTTCCTTGGCCTTCATGATGCTGTTTGTTCACTAAGGTTCTCTAACAAACCTCTAAAGGCATCTCAGAACAGCTCTATTTATACTGAGATTAAATTACACACAGATGGACTCTATTTACTAATTAGGAGACTTCTGAAGGCAATTGGTTCCACTAGATCTTAGTTAGGGCTATAAGACTAAAGGGGGCTAAATACAAATGCACGCCACACTTTTCAGATATTTATTTGTAAAAGAATTTTGAAAACCATTTATAATTTTCCTTCCACTTCACAATTATAGGGGTTATTTACTAAAGGCAAATCCACTTTGCACTACAAGTGCAAACTACAAATGCAAAGTGCACTTAAAATTGCACTGAAAGTGCAGTCGCTGTAAATCTGAGGGGAAGATCTGAAAGGAGGGGAAGCTCTGCTGATTTTCTCATCCAATCATGTGCAAGCTAAAATGCTGTTTTTTTATTTTCCTTGCATGTCCCCCTCAAATCTGCAGCGACTGCACTTTCAGTGCAATTTCAAGTGCACTTTGCACTTGTAGTTTGCACTTGTAGTGCAAAGTGGATTTGCCTTTCGTAAATAACCCCCTTTGTGTTGGTCTATCACATAAAATCACAATAAAATACATTTCCATTTTTCTTGTAATATTTTAAGGGGTTTGAATACTTTTTCAAGGCACTGTACGTTAAGGATGAGCTCCGGCGTGTTCGCACAGCCCACGTGCAGAGCCCGCCAGGAAGTCGGCACTGTGCTGCGCTAATCACAGTCAGTGAGACATTATCCCGATGCACGGCTGCAGAGATCGGAAAATGTCTCACTGCCTGTGATAAGCGCAGCGCCGCCTTTTTGGCGGGCTCTGCACGTGGGCTGTGCGAACACGCCGGAGCTCATCCTTAACGTACGTATATCTTGGTTGGTGCCTGTGTAGTTCTTGGCTGTGTTCAACTATGTATGATACAGATAAGCCCCTGCTGCAGCTTCTCACACCATGAGTTGATCACCAAAGAGGAGGAGAATGAGGAAATGCTTTCTCCTGCCTGCATCAGGCTAAGGACTTCATCTCAGCTTAGGCAATGTCTCCTAACTGATTCCCTCTGAGTATGTCCTGGAGCTTACGAGCTTACGGGGGGCTGAAGACTCTCTCACAGCGATGGGTGAATGAGTATCCAATTGCCAAGCATCAGCACTGTTAACTGCTCTGCCATACCCAGAGCTACCAGCATTTCTCTTTGCTCATTAGTCAAACAGATATAACAACTCCTGCACTTTTCCCCTGTGCAGAAGTTTCTGGTAAAAAAGAACGGTCATTGCTGCTCTCTCTCCTTGTGCAGGGTGACTGGTCTTGTCTCCGCCCCCTCCTGTAGTGGGTGGGGCCTGTGGGGTCCCTCCCACAGCTCTGCCCACTGTATAGACTCTCGCTGCTACTTTTACAGGGTAATTTCTGGGTCTGAAAAGGGATTTGGTGCTCAGAAAGTGGATTGCTATCCTTTATGGCTTTTAAAGAACATATTTAAATGGATGTTTTAGCACTCAGAGTTGAGTTTTAACCCCTATTCTGCATTCTCACCTGGGCCAGGAGCCTTTCTACTCTGAAAGTGTGAATTTCTTCACCATAACTACACAGCATTGAGATCCCAGAGCCAGAACACACTGATCAACTCAATAATATTGTAAATGCTCACTGAAGCATGTGGTCTGCAGACTAGCCTTTACATCAGAGGTCTCCAAACTTTCTAAAGGGCCAGTTTACTGTCCTTCAGACTTTAGGGGGGTCCGGACTGTGCCCGGTGGGAGTAAACAATGCCCGATATTTGGTATTAGAGGGAGAAATAGTTGGTGTCAGTGTGAGGAATAGTGCCCCATTGTTAGTGTCAGGTGAAGGAATTATGCCCCATCGTTGGTGTCAGTGGAAAGAATAGTGCCCCATTGTTGGTTTCAGTAGCAGAAATAATGCCTCAAGGGTCGGATAAAGACAAGCAAAGGGCCGCATCTGACCCCAGGGCCGCAGTTTAAAGTAGGGTGACCATCTGTCCCGGATTGGCCGGGACAGTCCTGCATTTTGCAGGTCTGTCCTGGGCACCTTCATTCCAGGACAATACAGTGTCTCAGAATAAAACTGACACAGACACACCCCCCCCCCCCTCGGGCCGATCCAATGCCCAGAAAAAGGCGCATCGGCACTTTACTCACTGACCATACTTGCCCTGGCCGGGAATGTCTGGAAAGGCATAATCCCCACCCCCTGCTTGTGATTTGAGAAATCATAAATCCTGCCTCTTGTGTCTAATCTCTGCAGGGCAGTGTAGAGCCAGCGTTGGAATAAGGTAAAACGGGTCTCGGCCGGCCAGGACAAGTACTGTCAGTGATTAAAGTGGCGATGGGGCAGGCTATTTTGGGGGCGTGATCAGTGCTTCTGGATAGAGCGCGACCCCGCCTCTCCGGCTGTACTGTGATTCGTTAGAGTACAAGCTGATTTTTGGGATGGGGGGGGTGTCCCTGAATGGCAGTTTGGAAATGTGGTCACCGTAGTTTGGAGACCACTGCTTTATATGATAGGAACAATGCTTGTGTGTACAGAGCCTAAAAGAAGCATATTGATACTATGAAAGGATGGAGAAAACATAAGTTGCTGGCAGTCAACATGAACTGGGGTAAATAAATGCTGCGTTATATGAAACCAAATGATGGCGGATTGTCAGTACCTGTGCTGGAAGAAGCTCTCTAGCCCTTTGCAGACTGTATACCGCTCGGTGGGAGTCAGTAGGTGTTCCAGCTGTTGGCTAAAACTGCGTCCCTGGATGCGAATGTTGGAGGGAAGGATCTCCGCCACCCACTGGAGTGAAGTGAGAGCAGATGTTGGTACAGCGGTCTCCGAATCTGAGTCTAAAAAAAGCAGTAAAATTCTAATGATGAATAGGAACTTCTAGCTTTTGAATTCTCAAAACCTTATTTTTTCCCTTTTTTTGTTTATAAGTGATCACATTCCCTCTGTTGTCAGCTGCATAAGAGCTGGGGGAGGAGAAGCAGCAACACATAGAACTACCCACTGAATGGCTTTGCAGGGGGAGCGTGTCAGGACAAGTCTGATCATTGGAGGCGAGTAGACCGAGTTTCCAGCATAGCTAGAGAACTGACCACGGTGTGCTCTCCTGATTAGTGTGGCCAGTCTTTAATAGGAAAGCAGAGGGACTGGCAGGATCACCAGGGATTTCACACAAAGGAAGCAAGACAAAGAGAACAGCAGACTTTCTCATACAAGTACATGGTACAACAGGTACATATCAGGAATATGAAGTGTTGGGGTAACAAACGCTTTAACTACTTCAATACCTGACACTTTTCCCCCCTTCCTGCCCAGGCTAATTTTCAGCTTTCAGCGCTGTCACACTTTTAATGACAATTGTGCGGACATGTAACACTGTACCCATATGGGATTTTAATATTTTTTTAGTAGAGCTTAAAGCGGAGTTCCACCCAATTTTTTTACTTTTTTTTATTCCACTCCTCACCCCCTTACATGCCACATTTGGCATGTAATTTTTTTTGGGGGGGGGGAGTGGGGGCTTCAGTAGGAGTGGGACTTCCTGTCCCACTTTCTCCTTCCGCCCTGGAGCCGCCTAGGCGATACGTCATATCGCCTTTTGGCGGCCCCTCCCTGTAGGCGATCACCTGGGACGTGACAGGTCCCAGGCGATCGCCTGTCCACTCACAGAGCGCTGCGCCGTTCGCGCATGCGCAGTGAGTGCCCGGCCGTGAAGCCGAAAGCTGTCACGGCCGGGTGCCCACACTGTGAATGGACGCGCCGGCGGAGGAGGGGGGAGAGGAGCGGAGCTCCAGGCGGCGCGTCGCTGGACAATGGAGCAGGTAAGTGTATGTTTATTAAAAGCCAGCAGCTACACTTTTTGTAGCTGCTGACTTTTAATAAACATAAAAAAAGGGTGGAACTCCGCTTTAAGTTTGGTGGTATTTGGGTTCTTAATTATTTGCTAAATAAACAAAGTAAGACCGAAAATTTGGAAGAAAAATAAAACTTGGTTTTCTTCGATTCTGTTATAACATTTTGCAAATAAATAATCTTCTTTCATAAATTTAGGGCAAAACGTATTCTGCTACATTTCTTTGGTGAAAATAACCCAAATCAGTGTATATTATTTAGTCTGTAGGAAAGTTATACAGTCCAAATCTATGGTATATATCTGACAATTTATCAATCCTGATGTACTTATGTCCCATCTCATTTCTTGAGGCCCAAAAATGCCAAACAGTACAAGGTATTTAGTAAGAGGTATGGCAAGCTTTTTGAATTTTTATTTTTTTTTCACAATATTTTTTTCTGAATGAAAACTATTCATTCAGTGTTTACTATTGTGAATAGCTGTGATTGGCCACAGCTAATCACATGTCACAGATGGGCCGTGATTGGACCTGTCTGTACCATGTGATCACTGTGACCAATCACAGAGCTTGTTACAATAGCACACAATGAATGGCATAGAAAAAAAAGCCAGTCATTGTGTACAATGGTCATGCGATCTGCTGTGATTGGCCACAGTGATCACCTGGTACCGGCGGTGGGCTGGACACAGTGAGTGACAGATTGCGCCGGAGTGCAGCTTGTGGGGTGCGTGTGAGGCACATGATGTCCTCCCAGGATAATAGGGCTCCCACCCAGCCGTCATATTACCATAGGCTGGGTAGGAGGGGGTTCAAGTAGATACTTAATATACCTCGGGGCCTGAAACAAATGCTATGGCTAATATGAGGATCTCCCAATATATATATATATATTGTGAGGGGGTTAGCTCGGCAGCGGGTGTGTGTGACCCCCGGGATGGGCTCCCCACCCAAAAACAGGCCCAGCAGACGGAGGTTGTGGTTTTCAAAATCAAAAAGGTGCGGTTTATTTTCTATTTACAGTGACAAAAACACAGCAAGGCAAAAAAAAACATAAACAAAATAAATCCTGGTCAACTTGACCTCTGACTAAACATACAGGTTTCCTAACTAACAACTGGGATCAGCCTAGTGCTGTCCTAGTCCCTAAGTCCCTGGTTTTAAATGTCCAAGCAAATATATAGCCACACAGGCTTTCTCTCACCGCACAGGGGTTCACTCTCCCTAGACAGTCCACACAGGTCTGCTTCCAGGCATGAGCTAACATCTAATGAATCTGGGAGTTTCTTATAGAGGCCTAAATGAGCTGACAAGGTTCAGCTGGTCTCATCAACTCCCTGTCTGCACGACGCCCAGCCCTCTCCCTAGAGGTATGAGTCATCCATGAGCCCACTAGTCTCAGCTGGGCTTATACAACTCTCCACCTAGCTGTATAAGTCGGCGTAAAGCCTGAATCTGGGCGAAATATATCTACCCCCCTGGATGCAACCAGGTGACTTTACCTTCCTGCTGTCACATACCCCCCCCTCTTGTTTTAACCTCGGGGTTGGAACACCAGCAATCAGGCATTCATGTACTCGAGACAAAGCATCCACATTCCCCATTTGAACGCCAGGGCGATGCTTTACTGTGAAGTTGAATTCCTGGAGGGCCAGGAACCACCTATTCACTCTTCTATTTGTTTCCTTGTTTTGAGCCATCCACTTTAACGGAGCGTGATCCGTAACCATGTCAAAGTGCCTACCTAGCAGGTAGTACCGAAGGGAATCTAGAGCCCACTTCACCGCTAAACACTCCTTTTCAACGGTGGCGTAATTTACCTCATGGGACTTCAACTTCCTGCTGAGGTAAATGACTGGGTGCTCTTCCCCGTTCCAGACCTGGGACAATACTGCTCCTAACCCCACATCTGATGCATCACTTTGTACGACAAAGTCTCTAGAGAAGTCGGGTGAGTACAACACTGGCTGGCTACATAAGGCTTGTTTCAAGAATTGGAATGCTGCCTCAGCCTCGGGGGTCCATTTAATCATGACCGACCCTTTCCCCTTCGTCAGGTTGGTTAGGGGCACAGCCTTAGAAGCAAAGTGGGGAATGAATCGCCGATAATACCCAGCGATTCCCAGAAAGGCTCGTACCTGCTTCTTGCTGTTGGGACGTGGCCAACTCTGGATGGCCTCGACTTTGTTGAGTTGGGGTTTTATTACTCCCCTCCCAATGGTGTACCCAAGATATTTGGCCTCCTCCTGCCCAATGGTACACTTCTTGGGGTTAGCCGTAAACCCTGCTTCCCGAACAGAGTCCAGGACTGCTTGCACTTTTGGCAGATGTGAGGCCCAATCTGTGCTATGGACAATTATGTCATCCAGGTAAGCCGCAGCATACTTCCGATGGGGCCTCAGCATCTGGTCCATTTTCCGCTGGAATGTGGCCGGCGCATTCTGTAACCCGAACGGCATTCTTTTATATTGGAACGCCCCGTCTGGGGTTACAAATGCGGTTTTCTCTTTGGCCGACTTGGCCAGGGGGATTTGCCAATACCCTTTTGTGAGGTCAAGAGTCGTCATGTATCGGGCTGTTCCCAGCCGGTCGATCAACTCATCTATACGTGGCATGGGGTAGGTGTCAAATTTTGTAACTTTGTTCAACTGACGAAAATCGTTACAAAATCGCCAGCTCCCATCCGGTTTAGGCACCAACACAATGGGACTAGACCAATCACTTTGGGACTCCTCTATCACCCCTAAGTTCAGCATTTTCTGTACTTCCTCCCGTATTGCCTCCCGTCGGGCCTCTGGGATCCGATAGGGTTTTAACTTCACCCTTTCACCGGGCGGGGTAATAATGTCATGCTCTACCCCAGATGTTTGTCCCGGCAGCTCAGAGAATACCTCCTTGTTGCGAAGCACAAACTCCTTAACCTCCTGTTGTTGGGGTTGTGACAAGGTGGCTGCGATTCCAACCTCAGGAATCACGCAACCAGTTTGAGCTGGTGACCAAGTGTCTGCGACTAGGGACTCTCTATCCCTCCAGGCTTTCAACAGATTAACGTGATAGATCTGTTCGGGCTTTCGCCTTCCTGGTTGTCTGACCTTGTAATTCACTTCGCTCACTTTTTCCATTATCTCGTAGGGGCCTTGCCATTTGGCAAGGAATTTACTTTCAACCGTAGGGACAAGTACCAATATCCTATCCCCCGGGGAAAAGGTACGGGTCTTGGCTCCACGGTTGTACACTCTCTGCTGTGCCAACTGCGCTTGGGCCAAATGTTCCTTCACGATGGGCATTACCTGTGCAATTCGATCTTGCATCAGGGCGACATGCTCAATCACACTCCTGTGGGGAGAACTCTCACTTTCCCAAGTTTCCTTGGCAATATCCAACAGCCCTCTTGGGTGTCTCCCATACAGTAACTCAAAGGGGGAGAATCCCGTAGAGGATTGGGGCACCTCCCTAATAGCAAACATCAAATAAGGAAGTAGACAGTCCCAATCCCTTCCATCTCTATCCACCACTTTCTTCAACATTTGTTTTAGGGTTTTGTTGAATCTTTCAACCAGCCCATCGGTTTGGGGGTGATACACAGATGTACGCAATTGCGTCACTTTGAACAATTTACACAGCTCTTTCATAACCCGGGACATAAAGGGTGTACCTTGGTCCGTAAGCAGTTCTTTACAAATACCCACCCGGCTAAAAACAAGAGATAGCTCTTTGGCTATGGTTTTGGCCGAGGTATTTCTGAGAGGGATCGCTTCTGGATAACGGGTGGCATAGTCCATTATAACCAATATGTACTGGTGCCCCCTAGCGGACTTGATTATAGGACCTACCAAATCCATTGCGATTCTCTCAAACGGGACCTCAATGATGGGTAGAGGGACCAGCGGGCTACGGAAATGTGGCATCGGGGCCGACCTCTGACACACAGGGCAGGAGGAACAATAATTTTCTATGTCCTTCATCACCCCAGGCCAATAGAATCTCTGTAATACCCTCTCTCGGGTTTTCTCTGTCCCCAGATGACCTCCAAGAATGTGCCCATGGGCCAACTCCAACACCAACTTCCTGTAAGGTTTGGGCACCACAAGCTGCTCAACGGTTTCTTCTGCCCTTTTTGCCACCCGATACAGTAGGTCCTTCTCTATGCTGAAGTATGGGTAAGTGCAGGTATTATCTGGGTTCACTAACTCGCCATCTATTTTCACTACGTTTTCCCGTGCCTTTATTAGGGCGGGGTCTTTCAACTGTTCTGTGGCAAAGTTTTCCCTGTGAACCTCAAGATCAGAAAACTCCACAGACGGTAGGTTTTCGTCTGAGGAGGTGGGCTCCTCTCCAGTTTCTTGAGTCTCCCCTGCCAATACTGACAAGGGAAATTCCGGAGAGTCCTCACCACTCTCAGGGGAGTTCTGGCTATCACATTCCTGGTACATAGGGGCACCAGTGGGGGGCTCAGGATCATCCCACAGTTCCCAGAACTTCGGAAAATCCCTTCCCACAATGGCGTCATGCGGTAACTGAGATACTAAGCCCACTGGATGAGAGAGGGTACCTCTGGGGGTCTCGAAACACACTGTAGTCACTGGATACTCTCGGGTGTCCCCATGCACACAAATAACGGCTACCTTGCTATTCCCAGAGACCTCTGTTTTAACTAACTCAGCCTTTATCAGGGTCACAAGGCTACCTGAATCCAGCAATACCACAACATTTCTACCATTAATACACATTTTGCATAAATGTTTCTCAGTTCCCCGAATGGCAGTGCATGCGACTGTCGCACACAGCGACTGACGTCTGCCCGTCAGAAAGTCACACTGCATGGGTTCCTCCACAACCGGGCAATTTGCTGCAATATGTCCCGCTTGCCGGCAGCGGTAGCAAACGATCCTTCTTGCGGCCTCTTGAGCCGCTGATTTCCCAGGCTGTTCTCGCCAAACTTGGGGTAGAGCTCCCACCCTCTCACTCTCTCCACCCTCACCCCTTGGAATCCTCTTATCCGCCCCTGGGGATGGTCTGGTCTTAGGGTGGAAAGTCCGAGTGTCTCTGGAAGAGGCCGTCAGGTTCTCTGTAGCCAAGTATTTCTCCACACGATCCACAAGACCATCGGCCGTCTCTGGGTCTCCATGGCTTACCCACTTTTGGATGGCAGTAGGAAGAGCTCTCAAAAACCGATCCATTACAACACGTTCCACAATCTTTGGTGCGGACAAAGTCTCTGGCTGTAGCCACTTTCTGCTCAGGTGAATGAGATCATACATTTGAGACCTGGGGGGTTTTCCAAGCTGGAAAGTCCAGTTATGCACACGCTGAGCCCGGACAGCCAGGGTGACACCCAGCCTTGCCAATATTTCAGCTTTTAGCATCACATAGTCTTTTGCTTGGTTAGGCTCTAGGTCATAGTAAGCTTTCTGCGATTCACCAGTTAACAGAGGAGCCACTAGTCCAGCCCACTGCTCCTCAGGCCACTTTTCTCTTTCAGCGGTCCTTTCAAATGTGGTCAAAAATACCTCTGGATCATCCTCTCCAGTCATTTTTGTCAATAAACGACTCACCCCAAAGGACGCGGTATTAGTGGGACGGCTTTCCTCACTGGTCTGCGGACGTTGCTGCATTACTGCTTCCATCTGTTGTTGTAGTCTCTGCTCTTGCTTCTGCAACAGGTCTATGAAGCGGGCCTCAGATTGCTGTTGGGCTTGTTGCTGAGCCTCCAGACTCTGTTGTAAAGTTGCAAGGCTCTGTTGATGAGCTTGCTGCTGGGCTGCAAGGCTCCTTTGCAAACCTGCATTTGTCTGCTGTTGATTGGCATTTGCTAGAGCCAGCTGTTTCAGTATCTCCTCCATGCTGGCTTAAAAAAAAACTGCCCGCATTCTCCACCAACTGTGAGGGGGTTAGCTCGGCAGCGGGTGTGTGTGACCCCCGGGATGGGCTCCCCACCCAAAAACAGGCCCAGCAGACGGAGGTTGTGGTTTTCAAAATCAAAAAGGTGCGGTTTATTTTCTATTTACAGTGACAAAAACACAGCAAGGCAAAAAAAAACATAAACAAAATAAATCCTGGTCAACTTGACCTCTGACTAAACATACAGGTTTCCTAACTAACAACTGGGATCAGCCTAGTGCTGTCCTAGTCCCTAAGTCCCTGGTTTTAAATGTCCAAGCAAATATATAGCCACACAGGCTTTCTCTCACCGCACAGGGGTTCACTCTCCCTAGACAGTCCACACAGGTCTGCTTCCAGGCATGAGCTAACATCTAATGAATCTGGGAGTTTCTTATAGAGGCCTAAATGAGCTGACAAGGTTCAGCTGGTCTCATCAACTCCCTGTCTGCACGACGCCCAGCCCTCTCCCTAGAGGTATGAGTCATCCATGAGCCCACTAGTCTCAGCTGGGCTTATACAACTCTCCACCTAGCTGTATAAGTCGGCGTAAAGCCTGAATCTGGGCGAAATATATCTACCCCCCTGGATGCAACCAGGTGACTTTACCTTCCTGCTGTCACAATATATATATATATATATATGAATAAATAAATTATATATATATATATAAATAAATACATTATATATTATATATATATATATATATATATATATATATATATATATATACATACACATACTGTACATATACATAGGCTTCACTGGGACCCTTTAATTAACATTAACTTTTAAGAACTGCATACATTTAGAGCCCATACACACCAGTGCACTGCGATCGCAACACACAGCAGTGCTTGTTATCTGTGTTGGTGCTTTGCAGTGCCATCCAGTGTGCCCCTTGCAGTGTGCTGCAATAACATTCTGCTGCAGGATTTTTTGTCCTTTGTGGTGCATTGGGTAGCCTATTTAGGAGAATGCTCTGCCTTAATGCAGCACACATTAATGTGCCACAGCAGACCAAACTGGTGTTAACTATTCTTTATAGCGCAAAATTATATATGCAAATTGCAATGCCCACAGCAACCAAGCAGAAACCACCCTATATTGTTCTGATTATTAAGTGAATTCTAGTTAGTTGCTTTGGATTATTGCACTTTATGGCACTCTAGGCTCTGATTAATTAATTAGATCTCATGCACACAGACATCTGGAGGTGCAGACAAAGTCTGGTGTAAAATCATGGATAGGGCAGCCTGTTGATCTCCATGGGCTGCGCTACAAGTGGGTGGCAAAGTAGCTCATGGGACATTTTGGCGTGTTGCTGGTTGCACATTTTTTTTACTGTGCGTCTTGCTGCTTTTGTCACTTATTTTTTCACGTGTGTATTTGCTTCTGTGTCTGGGGTACAGTTAACGATTCATGGCATCGAAAGCGTAACTAGTTAGGGTATAAATAAAGCTGTACACTATACAATCTGATTGTACAATCTCTGTACGATTACCTTTATATTTACCAAAACGATATAATAGGAGGACACACCACCTATCCAATCACTCTGTATCCAATTAGGCAGGCCCTTGCACTACATCATGGGTGCTCAAACTGTGGCCCGCCAGCTGTTGTGGAACTACAAGTCCAATCATGCCTCTGCCTTTGGGAGTCATGCTTGTAACTGAGTGGATTGCAATGCCTCATGGGACTTGTAGTTCTGCAACAGCTGGAGGGCCACAGGTTGAGCACCCATGCACTACATAGTTGATTGTAGATCTAAAGCAGATTGTACAATCAGATTGTATAGTGCAATGATAGTGAACCTTGGCACCCCAAATGTTTTGGAACTATATCTCCCATGATGCTCAACTACACTGCAGAGTGCATGAGCATCATGGGAAATGTAGTTCCAAAACATCTGGGGTGCCAAGGATTGCCATCACTGGTATGGTGAGCTTTGCAGAACCCAGGACATACTTTTCCTGCTTTCAATACTACAGCTCTATCCACATAGGCTGTTTTCTGATTGCTCAGCTCCTGCACACTCTGTCAAATGAATGATCTATGGATGTGTATTTAGTGAGAACGGTGATAACTGGTTGAATTGGAAAAACGTGCACCTGCAGAGGTGGGTGGGAGTGATCTCCTGGAGAAGGACGGCAGATGTGTGTTAATGAGGTCAGCAGTTTTCATGTCCTAAAGGCTCGTACACACTATAAGAAAATTGGGCGAACATTTTTGTCCAAATAATTTTCGTACGGTTTTCGTATAGTGTGTACACAACTTTCGACAGCCGGTTCCGAATTTTCATACGAAAATTCCAGAAGGGACAATCTCCAAAATCAGCTTCTAGGTTTAATTGGCAAAGCTTAAAGTGCTTGTAAAGAAAATGTTTTATTTAAAAAGAAAGCAACAAAAATAACAAATATGTCATACTTAGGCCCCATGCACACGAGACGCTGTTAAACGCGTGTTCAGAGGCAGTTGGACACTTTTTTCAACTGCTCCTGAACACATTCAATGTTATCCTATGTGTACATGTACACAATCTCGTTTATTGACGTTTTTAGGCAGTTGTGTTTAACCTCGTTTTTCCAGAAGCAAAAAAATGGGTTCAGACGCAAAAGTTTTCCATGTTTCAGACGCAAGACGCGGCTAAATGCCGCTAAACGCGGTACCGGCGTTTTGCCGCGTTTTCGTTTATAAGCGTTTTTAAAGGTGACCTATTTTTTTACATTAGAAATCTCAAAAATGATGGCAAATGATGAAAAACCATTAAAAAACTATAAAAAAACTATAATTGCATTGCACTGTAGACAATCCACAACTTGTGGCAGGTGACGTGGCACATGGACAATCCACAACTTGTGACAGGTACCGTGGCAGGTGGACAATCCACAACTTGTGGCAGGTGATGTTGCCAGGTGACGTGGCAGGTGGAAATCCACAAATTGTGGCAGGTGACGTGGCCAGGTGATGTGGCAGGTGACGTGGCCAGGTGCGGTGGCAAGTGGACAATCCACAACTTGTGGCAGATAATGTGGCCAGGTGACGTGGCCAGGTGATGTGGCAGGTGACGTGGCAGGTGGACAATCCACAAATTGTGGCAGGTGACATGGCCAGGTGACGTGGCAGGGGACGTGGCAGGTGACGTGGCAAGTGGACAATCCACAACTTGTGGCAGGGGACGTGGCAGGTGACGTGGCCAGGTGATGTGGCAGGTGGACACTGCACACTGAAGGTTTTTTAGAATGCATGAAGGTAAAAAAACCTTCAGGCTTTACAACCACTTTAAGGCTATGTCCACAAATAGGTGTTTTAAATCATGGGCAGAATCGCTGAGATTCTGCCAGCAATTTCAAAACAAGCTGTTAAAATCTCAAATCGCACATCAGCGTCTTCAGGTGCCATTCATTTCAATGGCACCTAAAAACATGGCCAGATTCTGCAATGATTGTCATGCGATAAATCGCGCAAACCAAATCGCGTGACAGCAAAAAGGAGTTCCAGACCCTCTTGTGGGCGACATGCATTGCGTGATTTTGTTTGCGCACTTGCAGCTCGATTTGTCGCACAACAATCATGGCAGAATTGCACCGCGTTTTTAGGTGCCATGAATGAAGACACTGATGTGCGATCTGACATTTTAACAGTGAATTTTTAAATCGTGGGCAGAATTGCGGTGATTCCTCCCCCGCAATTCAAAACGCTTATGTATAAACGGAGCATCGTTGAACAAGCTGAAGTTAGACGCTGATTGGTTACTATGCACAGCGGCACCAGAGTCTGTGCGCACCAGTTTTAGTTAATCAACCCCATAGTATTTTTGTTCTTGGGTTTAGATTTGAGATTTAAGATTCGGTAAACCCTGCTGTTCAGCGGTATTCTGAGAAGCTGGCTAACCTCTTTAATCAAGCTTATTTAATAAGGCTCTGCAAGGAAGCATAGAAACAAGATTTCACATTGGCTCAAACGATCAGTACAGGGAAAGACGATTGCTAATTAGGTTCCTGCACTGAGCACATTGATCTCTACATTCAAGAAATACTCAACCAAATCTTTGCTTTTCCTCACCTGTGCAGTAAGATATGCTCCCCTCTTCCACCACTAAGGTAGGCATGGCCCCGCTCCCCTGCAACATGCACACCACCTTCTCATGACTGCAGTTCCTGATGAGAAAAGGGAGGGGGGTGAATTAATTACATTTTTAAGACCAATGGAAGTCTCACATTTTTTTTAGTTCTCGTCAAACATATGCTATGATATATAACTGATATTTACTAGATAATGCCAAAAAATACCCTAGGATCAGGGTATAAATAGACAAAATAGGGAATGTGAACCCATTAAAAACATGAATTATCTCCACACATTATGCTCCAACCAAGACACCCCTCAAGATAGAGGTCCTTTCCTATGTGTATACCGTACATATATATATATGTTTATAGCGTTTATATAATATTATTGCAAAAATACACATCAGAATAGGAAAGGATGACTCAATCTGACGCGGTTCGTCTGGTCGGCTTCTTCAAGGGTTCAGGGGGGTGCGTAGTTACAAAGAGATCAGTGTGAAAACAGGTTATCTCAGGAGTATCCAAGAGGTGCACATATATTCCCCTCCAACACAGCCAGACAATGATATGGACAGGCAGATGGGTCAGAGATGCCCAACCCTGGGCTGCGAGACCAACCCCAGATATGGAGAGTAGATGGAGATAAGCGATTGGTTGCTACAGTTATCATAATCACAAGAAAAAAGAGTGGCACTGTGTTCCCACAGTAGGTACTTAGGGTTAATGCCCAAATAGGTGGTCAAACACTACAAGTCTTGAATCTGCAGCAAAGACGACAGTTAGTGCTGTGTCTCTGCAATCTCTCAAGGGCCGCGAATATGTGCCGTCATATTGGTCGCCCTGGTGCCCAACCCATACCTCCCAACTTTTTAAGATGGGAATGAGGGACACCTTTTACCAAAAGTATGTAGGTATAGGACACACCCCCTGCCACACCCCCTTAAAAGAGAATTATAATCTCCCTTCTCCCTCAAACCCCCCTCCCCCCCTTTTTTTTATGTTCTTCTTCCCCACGGGGGGTATAGAGGAAGGCTGAGGTAGAAGAGAGAAGAAAAATTAGGACGATGCAGGATAGACCCATAGAATTGTTGTTGTTGTTGTTGTTAATGTGATGATGTGTTTATTTTAAATGTGAAATCTTTTATTATTATGCTTATTGGAAATGTAATGAAAGCTATATTTATGTAGAAAAAACTGAATAAAACTGATTTAAAACCAAAGGGAAAGGGAAGAGAAAAAAAAAAGAGAATTATACAAAAATATAATTTGTTAAACCCACAAGTGCTTTTTTTTTATTACCACTATTATTCCTTTATACTGGATTTTGACATTTACAAATGCAACTATTTAGAAATTGGATGAAAGGTTTAGCACTGGGAAACATTTTCTGAAAGATAAAAAGTGCATTTGAGGGACAAATGAGGAGGAAAGAGGGACAGGGAGACTTTGTTCCAAATCAGGGACAGTCCCTCGAAATCAGGGACAGTCCCTCTAAATCAGGGATAGCTGGGAGCTATGCGAACTGGTGGCCCAAAGGCCAACATGCGGCCTTTAGTAAATGATGTGTGGCCCTCAGCAGTCTATAGTGGAACCGTTGAACAGGGTAATAGCATTGATCTCTACCAGCCTCCTGTAACATGTTCCCAGTTTCATATTGTTTTTTGCAGCATATCAGGACTACAGACATTAAGCATTTACATATTCTTTTTACATATTCATAACATGTGTTAAAAGGGCTTTTAAAAAAAAAAGCCATCACTGACCTCACCAGCTGCTTGTAATGTGAAGTAATTAATTCTCAAAAATTCTCAAAGATCAAAGCAGACTCTAGTGTTAGGTATCTTTCATCTTTTACACACCCCCTGTGTGTTTACATTAGAGGGCTGTCAGGCTGCCAGAAAATAGCCAGATTTTAGATATCTTGTGAAGGATCACCTAGCACCCAGCTTGGGTGCCTCCGTCAAGATACAGCTTCCTCCAGTCTGGTACCAGGAATCAGGTATTGTAGCTGAACATTGCACCCAAGTACTAGACGACACTAGCTTAGGTGCAAACTAGAACTCACTTTCAGCACAGCAGAAAGAGGAGCCAGAGGACTCGAGGAGGCAGCGCGGGAGGAGGAGGTAAGACACCACCCCCCCCCCCCCCCCGCTCATTAACTAAGATAATTAACATAGATAAGGAACAGCCAACGTGAACAGTAAACAAAGTAAACAAAACAGTAAGCTAACTAGTCACCTAGACCAATGATTCTCAACTCCAGTCCTCAAGTACCCAACAGATCATGTTTTCAGGATCAAATCACCTGTGCAAAACAATGGAAAGCTTGAAAACATGACCTGTTGGGTACTTGAGGACTGGAGTTGAGAAACATTGACCTAGACAAGCCTAGGTGGTGACTCAGCGCCCACCCAGACCATTCGGCACCAGTTCCCCAGTAAGAAGGCTGTCCAAATCTCTAAATGATTAGCAGACAGACAGAAACAATAGGTGACACAATTAACAATGGGAATTCACACCTAGGAGGAACACAATGGGGAAATGATACCATGGGAGAAAGACACCTTCGTAAACAGATTATAGCAGGGGACCCCCCAGCATCAGGTTGTTTTGATCTGATTATATTAACATCTGCTCTAAGTCTCACAGTCTAGGCTCCTTTCACATGGGCTTGTCCGTTTGATGGACTCCTCTTACGCAGTGGATCCCTACTGAGCAGGCGGATGAGGTCTGTCTCTGCTCACCGTGCTGAGACAGACCTGTCAGAGTCCCGCTCTCTTCTATGGTGAGATCAGATGAAAACGGACCGCCTGTCCATCTTTATCCGATTCGCTAGACGAATGGAAAATAGGGTCACCATCCGTCTGGATTTGGCGGACAGGATCAGATCGGATAGCAGCGGGTGTCAGTGGACATGTCACCGCTGACATCCGCTGCCCCATAGGGGTGAATTGAGTGTCTGATCAGGTCCGCCAGAAAAACTGACAGGCGGACCTGATCGGAAAGCCCGTGGGAAAGGGCCCTAAAGCAGGCAGTGCTGGTTTGGGCACAAAGTATCCAGGTCCTAGGTTCCCATAGTCTGTGTGTTTAAGGGAGACATAGACCTGAATCAGAAGCAAGACCACTCCAAGGGTCCCCCAGGCACACACCTCCCAAGAATAGAGCCCCCTCAAAAGCCAGTGCCCATGGTCAGTAGGCAAGAGGGTTCCCTGCAGTCACCTCCAAAAGCCCCTGTCCTGGTTGGGTCTGTCACACCTCTGTTGTCAACTTTGAAGATAAATTTCTCCACATTGCCTATAGCTACAGAGGTAAACAAGGGCTTGTTTTAAAGTGATTTTAATGCTTGCTTATAGTATGTAAATTCTCAACATGCATAGTCTGGGGAAAGGTTTATATTAGGATACAATATACACAGAGAACAAGACCCAATTTTCTTACAGTATCATCTGCCGCAAAAAAAACACTGCATTATCCTTCTCACCTCATGTCCAAGCCATTCAAGAACAAGATTCTATCTCCAGGTCGGAGATTGGCCACTTCTGCAGGGCTGCCTGGAAGAGACAAGTCATCATTATTCTCTGACATATGGCATGTATGCTCTGTATTCTTCATCTGCTGCCCTTTGCGGACTATGGGGAAGTGAAATAATTGCCTGGAGTATTGTCTCACAATTAGCCGAGTCATGTGCTCAAAGCAGGTCAACTGCAGATCAAATGCTCCTGTCAATATTATTAGAGGTGTCTCAAAACTGATGTCAAAACCAATATCAAGCATATCCTGGGCTGTTACCCACGAAGCCAAGCAGGCTGATATTTAGGGCCCGGGCAGGATACAAGAGCCAATCTAGAGGTTTGTGGCCACTATCAAAAAAGTGAGCTCTTCTTCTGCTTGCACACAAGGAGTAAAGCGCTGTGGCTGGGGTGAATAACATAAGTCAGGTCTGTTCACCCCAGAGCCGTCATCCAAATCAGGACAGGCATCGCCTATGGTACTTAGTATACTAATGCTACTATCTGCTTCTCATCCATGCATGAAACCTAGCCTGAGTTTGTAAATGCTTCAGTCACATCACTGTACTATAGGTGTTAACTGCACCCCTACTGATCAGAGCTGGGTCTACTATTAGGCCAAGTAGTTTCCAGGGTAGCCCAGGTTGTCTGGAACCTATCCGAACATCAATCCTGCTAGTACAGGAATTCCCCGCCCCTCCTTAAAATTTATTTGAGAAATTTTAAGGAGGGGCAGGAAATTCCTGTACAAGCAGGATTAAGGTTTGGATAGATTCCAGGCAAACTGGGCTACCCTGTAAACTACTGTGCCTAATTGTAAACACAGCTCTAGTAAACTTGATGGATATTCTCTTTTTCACAATTACCCATTAGGCCTCATGTACACTGCTGCTGGTAAACGGACGTTTAGGAGCAGTTGGGCATTTTTTTCAACTGCCCCTGAACTCTCCTCTCTGTTATCTTATCAGTACATGTACACAGTTTAGAGGCATTTCAAGCGCCAAACGCAGCTAAACGCAGTGATTCGCATTTAGCCACGTTTCATTTACAGGCGTTTTTCATTTTTGGCTAATTTTTAAAGCGCTTCTAAACGCAAATGCGACAAAACGTGGCAAAACACTGCTAAACGCGGCATGTAAACGCTGCAAAACGGACGTTTTAAACGCGGGTTACTATCTGTCAAGTTAAATCGTTCAGGAGAGGTTGTAAAAACGTCCCGTGTACATTAAGGCTAATAGACATGCAAATAAGAAGTCTTCTGAAGACAGAACATGTAAAACCTCCAGCAACATTCCAGCAACCTGGAATTGATCAGTAGTTGTGCCAAGCTCAAAAACATTTAGCTGTTTAAGGGTCATGTCACTCTAGTTGCTGCTGCTTATAGCAAATCAGTATTACCAGATTTGCAAAAAACACTAGTCACCTGATTCCACAGGGTTGATCCTTTGATAATTGAAAAGCTGCAGAATATAATTCGCTCAGGGTAGCCATTCTCAACATTATCAGTTCACAATAGCATATCCATAGTTTTTGGACACCAAAGGATTAGGACATACATTCGAAATCATGTGATATGTTGGAATTGTTACTAAACAACTGGTGCAATTCTATGGTCAGCAAATTTACAGTACAAATTATTGTTCTTTTGCTATTGTGAAATAGTACATGAATGTCTGTAACCTTTCTGAAATGTGTCCAAAATAAGGAATGAAAAAATTGAATGTCTGTCACCAGTGAGGAGGCAAAGATGGGGTGACATTAGGGTGACCACATTTCCAAACTACCATTCAGGGACACCCTCCCTTCCCAAAAATCAGCTTGTGCTGTAACGAATCACAGCACAGTGATTGGACACAAGAGGCGGGATTTATGATTTCTCCAATCACAAGCAGGGGGCGGGATTGTGCTCCTCCAGGCATTCCCGGCCAGGACAAGTACTATCAGTGAGTAAAGCAGTGATGTGGCAGCCTTTTTTGGGGGCATCAGTTTGGCCCGGGGGGTGGCTGTGTCAGTTTCATTCCGGGACACTGTATTGTCTTGGAATGAATGTGCCCGGGACAGACCTGCAAAATGTGGGACTGTCCCGGGCAATCCGGAACACGTGGTCACCCTAGGTGACATCATGCTGGTGTTGCCAGTGAAGAGGCAGTGCAGTAAAAGCAGGTGAGTGCTCTTGTTGTTCTCGTGTTGGTTCCGAGGCTGGCAAAATGCCACCAACATCAGGATTACAAATAGGAGACTACTGAGAACTTGGCTTTTTCTTCAGCCACCTTTGCTATTCAACTGGTCACACACAACATTAATTGGGTGTCCTCAGGTGGGCTAAGAGGCCCAAGTAAAAGCCAAGCAGAATAGCTACACATTTATAGCCTCATAACTGCCTGTGAGTGCTGCTGAAACAGCTGATTGGTGGTTCTTAACAGAACACACCTATTGACCAGCAGCAGGGTGACGAATTTAGTGCTTTCCCACTTTCTTTCTGAAAGGAAAAGCCTCCTTAATGCTGCATATAACACTCTACCTTTATTACAGCAGTCATTTCTCTCTTTTATGCAAGACAGTAGGAATACTATTGATTTAAATGTCTTTTTGAAATTTTACTACGCCTGCTTTGGTTTTGTGCCTTTTGAAATGTTTTTCATTCTCTGGCTTTTCTGAAAGTAAGTGCAGATATTTTTAACCCGGTGTGGGCGAAACAGTAGATCTCAGCTCTAGTATGCTTCAATGCAGGTAGGGACAAAGCTGGATAGCTGACTATTCCAACAACGTGTTAAGTTTATAGGGTAGGGTTAAAGTGAAGACTGTGATTTTGTTACAGGCATTTGCTATGTTATAGCGTAGATCCTCAATAAATAAAATATTGGATGTGGGCTAAGCTTAACCATGACCTCTGCCAACAAGGTCCACTTACTCCCAGCAGGAGTTCCACCACCACCACTGGGTTAAAGTTTGAGGAGGGAATCCATCAGACATAGGGTAGTGGTTGCTAGAATCATCCGCCGCGGGGGGTTTACCTGGGCAGTCGCTGCACCTCTGAACGTCTCTACGGTGAGCAGTCCACATACCTTGACTTTTTGATTATATTGTCGATATTAAATACGTTCTATAATTGTATTAACACATTGCTAGAGTATTTATTATGTATATTATGTCTTGTACAGACCCTCCTGAAGAAGCGGTTTTTCTGCCGCGAAACCGGTTGAGGCTTGGCCTGCTCCACTTTGATAGATTGTATACGGCTGTTTTGTCACCGACTCATGCTGTTCTATACTGTG
Source organism: Rana muscosa (assembly GCA_029206835.1). NCBI lineage: Eukaryota > Metazoa > Chordata > Amphibia > Anura > Ranidae > Rana > Rana muscosa. The sequence goes on from CM055127.1 coordinate 132,421,611, forward strand.
GGGTTTGGTCTTTGTTTTTTAAATATTATTGTCTTTTTTTGTTTATACACATCAATAAATATTTTTTATGTAATATTTGTATGTTGTCATATCAGTGCCTGAGAAAGTCCATTAAACCTTTAATCCTGAGTGACTATTAGGGGAAGATGATTCTAGCAACCACTACCCTATGTCTGATGGATTCCCTCCTCAAACATTACTACGGATGAGGGCACAATATATTGTTAGTTTATTTTTTTATAATTGAGGCTATACTCAACTCTTCTCACCACTGGGTTAAAGCTATTCAGTTGCCCAAAGCCAATGCCAAAGTCAGACTAGTACTGTTTCCAGTATGCTTTGTTGATCACTGGCTGGAAGGCCAAAACATAAAGCGGAATATCGTACCTGGCACAACAGATTCAATCCACACAGGAGCATTTCCCCTTAGAGTGAATCCAAAGCTGCTGCTTCCTTTACACACCCTCACCGTCCTAGAATAGAAAAATAGACATAGCATTGGAAGCTAGAAGGAAAAGAAGGTTGTTATAGAGTAGGGTGACCAGACATCTCCGGTTTCCAGGGACAGTCCCCGGATTGAGGACATTGTCCCCGGACCAAGTCTGTCCCCGGATTGGATTTGAACAGGGGCTGGGGCAATTTCAAAGACAGTCAGTGCAAAATTAAAAAAAAAAATATCTGAATTTCACACCCCGGCTCCGCCACTCCTACTAGCTTAGGGGAGTGTATTTTTTCCCATTATCTGTGCCCCTTTCTGATGATCATGTGCTGGTTTGAGTGCATGCCCATTCAGCTCCGCTTGCATGTTCTTCTGCCTTGGCTCAAGTCCCTGCCAGCCGCCTGCCTGCTTATCTCCTTGCCTTCCCTGGCAGAGTGATCTTCCTCTGCTCCCCACCCCGTAGTAGCCGGGGCCCGGAGAGTAAAACTTGACAGGTGGCGACAGGTAGAGAGTCACTGATTGCTGCCAGGAAAGGCAATTCCTTAGCATCAGCTCTGTCTTCCTTAAATGTCATAGCTCTTTCCTCTTCTGAGGATGTCTATGTACTGTCTGTACTTGCCCAGCTCCTTCTACTCTCCTCTCAATTCCCTACATACCGGTAACCTTTTATGCAGCTTCACAGGAAAAGAGTGACAGAATACTACAGAGTCATTGGAGTGACAGCTCTGAGTCTGCTGGGGCTGCTGACATTACATCCATGATATCAACACCCAGCAGCAGTCTCAGGACTTTTGGATGCTACATAAGGGAGGCTTTTACAGATAAATAACATGCATAAAATATGCATAGAGTCACTTGTTTTGGCATAGCCAGAGTAGCTCAACCCCTGGATGAAGTCACCAACTGATTTGAGGTCTGTAGGAAATTTAGCACCATAGGAATGAAAACAATAGTTATTCGTTAAAGTCTCCAGCCAAACCTTTTTTTCTTGTTTTGTCCAGAAAGTAGAGCATTTAAAACTTGTGTCAGCTTGGTAATTACCTCTCACTTCCTGTTCTAGAGACAAAACAGGAAATAAGTGGAATCTTCCCAAAATGAGTTGAAATCCCATTCCCATTGAACACTTTCAGGCTAGCACATGCTTTTTACATCCATGGCAGACCCTGGTGGTGAGATGCATTATCAATCGTATTCTAATTATCCTAAAAATCTTATTATCACCTACAAATCCACAATAGTCTAGGGTTGCCACCTGTCCAGGATTCATCCGGACAGTTCAGGTTTTGAATCATGTGTCCGGGTTTCAATCCACCTGAAACCGGGACACATAATTCATACCAGGCTGTGGCTCCCCAAGGAACAGACATAAACAAATCTGTTGTCGCTGTGGGCGGCAGGTTTGGCATCACTGAAGGGTGGGGTGATGATGTCAGCAAGAGAAATTTGGCCACACCCACTGGCACGCTCTGTGCGCTACATTACTACTTTCCTTGGGGCACCGAAATGTGTCCCAGGTCTTTTATAATCCTATAGTTTTTGCTGCAAAAAAATAAATGCCCTGTGCCGCAAAAGTGTTCGGGTTTGGCTTGAAGAAAAGGTGGCAACCCTACAATAGTCATAACAAACTTCTTTCTCTCTTGCAGCTAGATTCCCTGAAAATTTATTCTCCATTATGAAGAATCCATCAAGGGAGCACAACCCCTTCACGTGACTTTGCAGTTGGTTTGGAAATTGAGTGGCGACAGTCTTTAAAATTGTTTTAGCTTGTTAATGTTAAAATGTTAATTTTACTTAATGTCTTTACTTGTTATTTTATGTTCTGATAACTAAATAAAAAATTGAATGTTTAAAAAAATTAATAAAAATAGTTTTAGCTTGTAATGTTGTTGCTTTTGCATGAAAGCAAAAACAGAAAGAGATTCATTTTGGCTCCTCCTTTTTACCTGATTTATTATTTGTCTCTATATTATAACAGTGCTGCACTCTCTTACCTATTCCAGGCAAAGATCACTCTCTGCACCCTTAGCCAGTCCCTTTTGCCCCTCCAGAAAAGAGGTTTCATTCACTCTACGTACCTATGAGGCTTTCCTGTGCCCACACTGCCAGCTATTAGAGAAGTGCTCTTCTTCAGTCCCCTGCCCAGCTCGTCCTGGCAGTTCGGCATTTGTGCTGCCCTTGTAGACACCAACAGCCTCTCATGATGATCCTCACTGCGGCTTCTCCTGAGGCGGTTGCTGCGCTCAGTCCTGGTTCGACAGATCTTGCTGATGAGACTTTGAGACACGACATGGTCAAAACGCTGCCGATGTTTCTTGGGAATAAAGATTCTGTTGAAAAAAAAATAAACACAGTGATAAGAGCTGGCCCAATGGATGGCAAATTTGTGTCAATAGGGCTATCAGATTGGCCTCCTGTCATCTTTAAGGACGGGTAGCCTGTTGGATGGAAATTTGCCACTGAAAAATGTAATTGGTTATAAAGAACAAATAAACATAACCCATAATAAATAACTTAAATGATCATTAAAGCGGCCCTTCCTTCAGTAATTTTTTATACTTTCCATCTATTAATTCCTCTGCCCTTGTTGTTTTAAATTTGGAGCCCACTTCCTGTTTCATGTCTGGTCATTAGCCTAGGCTTATGACATCATGCACAGCTCTCTCTCTCTTTGCCAGGAAAGGGGGAGGGGGTGAATCATAAGAGGGCCAATGAGAGCTACAGGGCTGCAGAACTGGAGGTGTGCCTCTGTGTGTCTATGTAAATCCAGGAAGTGAACAGGTGGCAGCTTCAGCTGCCCTCAGTTAAAATGGCTGCAGCCAGACTTGGTGGAGGGAGATTTCTGAAACATATTTGGCAAGTACAGAATCACAGTATATATAAAATAATATGCAAAGCTGTTGGAGTGAAGCTTCAGAATGAGAAAGATGTTTTTATTACAAATTATGTGAGCATACTGCAATTCCTCTTTAAGTAAACATACATACAGGAAATGTGTCCTGCCCCTCAACCCAGCATGCCAAGGTTTAGGAGTTAGAGTAAATGTAGACGAGGTAGACTTCTGGTTGGGCCAGTGGCAGGTATGGGTACAGCAAATCTACATAGATGTTTGCAGGAGGAAAGGGAATGTAAAGAGTTGTCTGACAGGCTATTTAAGCCTGCAAATAGTAGTGGATAGCCTAAAGTTGAAGGGACCTTGGCAGCTATCAGCCTCCATTGGCAGCCATGGTGCCGTAGCACATGAACCTGACTCTGGAGCCACCATAGCCAGTTACAATCATATGACTGTTTGGGGTATAAACATAGGGAACAGTGCCAGTTATCATTACCCCCCCTAATGAAAATGTTTCCCCAATAAAATCTATCAGGGATTCTAAAGACCATAGAGAACCTTGTAAATTATCCAAAAAAATGTGACAGCTAAATACCCCTAACACTGAATTGTGGGTAATTCCCCTGCAAGTAATTGGGTAACATCTGTGGTTCAGATGTACCCTCTTATGAAAGGGAAAGATATACCTGTTCTCAGGTCCCAATAGCTTGTACATCTATATACAATGCCTTGAAAAAGTATTCATAGGCCTCCACATTTTTGTCATGTTACAACCAAAAATGTAAATGTATTTTATTGGGATTTTATGTGATAGACCAACACAAAGTGGCACATAATTGTGAAGTGGAAGGAAAATGATAAATGGTTTTCAACATTTTTTACAAATAAAATATCTGAAAAGTGTGGCGTGCATTTGTATTCAGCATCCCTTTACTCTAATACCCCTAACTAAAATCTAGTGGAACCAATTGCCTTCAGAAGTCACCTAATTAGTAAATAGAGTCCACCTGTGTGCAATTTCATCTCAGTATAAATAAAGCATCATGAAGGCCAAGGAACACACCAGACAGGTAAGGGATAAAGTTGTGGAGAAGTTTAAAACAGGGTTATGCCGCGTACACACGATCAGATTTTCCGTCGGAAAAACCTTGGATGGTTTTTCCGACAGAATTGCGCTCAAGCTTGGCTTGCATACACACGGCCACACGGTCTCTGAACTTTCGACCGCCAAGAACGCGGTGATGTACAACACTACGACGAGCCGAGAAAATGAAGTTCAATGCTTCCGAGAATGCGTCGAATTGTTTCCGAGCATGTGTCAGAATTTTGCGTGTCAGAATTGCTACAGACAATCGGAATTTCCGTCGGAAAATTTGAGAACCAGCTCTCAAATTTTTGTTGCCTGAAATTCCGACAAGAAAAGTCCGATGGAGCCTACACACGGTCGGAATTTCCGACCAAAAGCTCACGTCAGAATTTTCTTGTCGGAAATTCCGACCTCGTGTGCATTAGGTTATAAAACAATATGCCAAGCTTTGAACATCTCACTGTTCAATCCATCATCTGAAAATGGAAAGAGTATGGCACAACTGCAAACCTACTTAGACATGGCCGTCCACCTAAACCGACAGGCCGGGCAAGGAGAGCATTAATCAGAGAAGCAGCCAAGAGGCCCATGGTCACTCTGGAGGAACTGCAGAGATCCACAGCTCAGGGGGGAGAATCTGTCCACAGGACAACTATAAAGCCTCGTACACACGATCGGATATCCTATGGATTCTAATCCGATGGTTTTGTCCATCGGAAATCCGATGAAGCTGACTTCCATCAGTCTTGCCTACACACCATCAGTCAAAAAACCGACCGTTCCAAACGTGGTGACATAAAACACTCCGATGAGCCGAGAAAAATTAAGTTCAATGCTTCTGATCATGCGTCGACTTGATTCTGAGCATGCTTGGGTTTTTTATCCGATGGACTTGCCCATCGACGATCGGAATTTGCTATCGGTTTTTGATCCATCGGAAAAATTTAAAACATGTTCTATTTTTTAAAACCGATGGAAAAAAGACCGATGGGTCCCACACACGATCGGTTTGTCCAATGAAAAAAGTCCATCAGACTGTTTTCATCAGTAAAACTGATCGTGTGTACAGGGCTTTAGTCGTGCACTCCACAAATCTGGCCTTTATGGAAGAGTGGCAAGAAGAAAGCCATTGTTAAAAGAGACATAAGAAGTCCCATTTGCAGTTTGCGAGAAGCCATGTGGGGGACACAGCAAACATGTGGAAGAAGGTGCTCTGGTCAGATGAGACCAAAACTTAACTTTTTGGCCTAAAAGCAAAAAGCTATCTGTGGCGCAAAACTAACACTGCACATCTCCCTGAACACACCATCCCCACTGTGAAACATGGTGGTGGCAGCATCATGTTGTGGGTGGGAATTCTTTTCTTCAGTAGGGACAGGGAAGCTGGTCAGAGTTGATGGGAATTCAACCCCCCTTGCAATCTTAAAACAGCATTTCTACGATTCAGTGCAGAGCCGTTCTCTGCTCACTGCTGACAGCTTCAATAAATAAATAAAAAACAGGCAGCCTGCCAAGTTTATCACAACATCGCTTAGGCAGAAATAAAGAGAAACATTGTAACATTTGATTCTTTTAGATCAAAGGGATGAACTTCGGTCTGTAAATGAGGTCAGCCTAAGCCTTTGTCTAACACTTGTTGCATACAAGTTAAAATCAGTATTTTTTGCTAGAAAATTACTTAGAACCCCCAAACATTCTATATATATTTTTAGCAGAGACCCTAGAGAATAAAATGGCGGTTGTTGCAACATTTTATGTCGCACTGTATTTGCGCAGCGATTTTTCAAATGCATTTTTTTGGAAAAAATATACACTTTCATGAATTAAAAAAAAAACTAAACAGTAAAGTTAGCCCAATTTTTTTGTGTTTCAATCTTTTTATTCAAGTTTTGTCATACAAAATGTATAAAAGTCGCCACATAACATTGTACAGTCACAATCAACATTTGGGGTAACACAATGAAGATCACCAAGTGTAGGGGTCCTTGGAGTAGTCCGAAGCTCCGTAGAGCCGTTAACCCCTATTAGCATCGCAGATCATATCTGAACCGTCCACCCAGATGAGCCGCCCCCCCATCCATCTATCGGGGGGGGCGCAACTCAGCCGGCCGTGTGGGCCGCCCAGAGGTCTGATCAGACTGACAATGGTCCCGTAGGAGCTGAGAAAACAGGGAGCAGCACAAACCTCTAAGGTCTGGATCTGACTCCAAAAATAAACAATAAACAAATTTCAAAAGAGAGGAAAGAGGACAGTGACAAAGAATAGAAGGAAGGAGACAGAGTAAGGAAAGGACAGTTGAGGAGGGGGGAATGGGGGGAGGGAGGGGGGGGAGGAGCCCCGATTCAGCATCCAGACATCTCAACCTAATCCCCTAGGCTATGCTGTAAACATCCCCGGGTCATTAGTTAGGTAACGAAGCCATGGGTCCCAAACTCCATGAAACAGTTTCATTTTATCTTGGGCCAGAGCGGTCAAGCGTTCGTTTAGCATCAACCAAGACAATTTGCCTTTAAGCTGATCGAATGGTAGAGCTGCCGATTTCCAGTTCCTAGCAATAGTGATTTTGGCTGAAATAAAAATAAATGTCAAGAGCCTCTTGCAGGACTTGGAGGCTTCCACATCTCCTCCCCCCAGTAGTGCTTGCTTAGCTGATTTAGTTAGGTTTAGTTGGGTAAGGGAGTAAACTAAATTATACACCCTGATCCAAAACCTCCGGACCTTTGGGCATGTCCACCAAATATGATAGGTGGTGCCCATCTGGCCACATCCTCTAAAGCACAACGGGGTAGCTCCTGAGACAAAAGTTGCCAGTCTGACCGGCACCATATACCACCTCAGAAGAACCTTATAATTGGCCTCAATTATTGAAGTATTGACGAGCGAACGAGATGCTGTCTCGGCTATCCTATGCCATTCGTCCAGATCCAGGGTTTCCTGCAAGTCGGTCTCCCATTGGACCATATAAGTCAGCTTTGTCGATACACTCAGCAATATCGAATATATAGCAGATAAATGTCCTTTAATTTTATCATAATTTTTGCATAGATGTTCCATGGGAGTTTGGGTTGCTAGGTTGCTCTTGCGAGCCAGGGTTTGTACATAATGTGAGATTTGGGCGAACCTATAACCCTCCACTGGAGGCATTTGATGTCTGTCAGCCATAGTCCGTTCGGTCAGCATACCTCTATGATCGCACAAGTCAGCAATACACTTAAAACCCTTATTAGTCCACCATTCGAACGCTAGTGGAGTGAGACCCGGGGTGAATGCTTTATTTTGAAGCAGAGGTGTCAGTGGAGAATGAGGAGATTTGAATTTGTGAGATCTGGAGAGTCTGTCCCATAGTTCCAGTGACATGGATAAAGTAGGGCAAAGTATAGGAGGTCGCTCCTTGATAGGGAGCCATAAAATATAAGAAATAGGTTTGGGACGGCAGGAATAAGATTCCATAGCCATCCAAATGGCCTGTGCCTGTTGGGAGTGAAACCTTGTAAGTTGTGCTATCTGGGCAGCATAAAAATATTTTAATAAGTCTGGAAGACCAAGTCCCCCTCTCCGCTTCAACGTGTATAGAGTGCTCCTATTCACCCTGGGTCTCTTATCACCCCAAATAAACTGTAGTACTTTATTCTGGAATCGTTTAAGGTCATCACGGGCCAATGAAACTGGCAAGGTACGGAAGAAATACAATAATCGAGGTAGAACATTCATTTTAATTGAGTGAAGTCTGCCAAACCACGATGGCGGGTGAACCTGCCACTTAGCCATGTCAGCTGTTAGCCGTTTGAAAAGGGCTGGATAATTCTCTTTGTACAACTCACCAATAGATGAGGTCAGCTGTATGCCTAAATAAGGGAGAGCTGTGGATTCCCATCGGAATTGAAATGATTTTTCAAGCGTAGCCTGAGTGGAGCTTAGCAAAGATAAGTTCAGTGCTCTTGACTTACTATGATTAATTGCCAACCCGGAAATGTTGGAGAAAGGCTGCAAAATAGCATACAAGTTAGGTAGGGATGTGATCGGTGAGGTCAAGGTCAGCAACAAGTCGTCCGCAAAGAGTAAACATTTGTGTTCATAGTCTCCGCAATAAATGCCCTGTATATCTCTGCAGGCGCGAATTTTGAGCGCTAGTGGTTCAATCGCCAGGGCGAATAATAGTGGCGACAACGGGCAGCCCTGTCTAGTTCCTCTCCTGATAGGAAATGTTTGGGATGTATATCCTCTGAGCATTAGCGAGGCACTGGGGGAATCATATAATATGTGAAGGAGATCCAGAAAGCGTCTCCCAAATCCAAAGCGTGTGAGAACATCAAAAAGATAGTCCCAGGAGATAGAATCGAACGCCTTCTGGATATCTAATGAAAGTAACATTCCCCTCCTAGTCCCCTTTCCATCCCAATCAGACCGAACTGCCGAGATAAGGTTAATTATCCGGCGGGTTTGGTCCGATGCCTGTCTTGTCGGGACAAAACCCGCTTGGTCAGGATGGATATAACACTGAAGAAAAGTATTAAGTCTCTGGGCCAGTATTTTGGTTAGAATCTTAAGATCCGTATTGATCAGAGAAATTGGGCGATAATTGGAACAGTCTGTATGGTCCTTTCCTGGTTTCGGGATAACACTTATATAGGCTACATTTTCATGGCTGGGGAGCTTGCTGCCGCTTCTCAGGTCATTAAAGTAAGTACAGAGATGTGGGGCCAGAAGATCGTGATATTTCCTATAGTAGTGACCCGGGAATCCATCTGGCCCAGGGGCCTTGGTAGGGTGTAGGGTTTTGATTGCAGCCCTGACTTCAGGCTCTGTAAGAGCACCGTCCATCAGTTCCGCATGGGCTTGTGTCAATTTAGGCAGCTGTAAGTCGCGAAAGAATGTGCTCGCTTCAGATGAATCGAACTTGTCCTGCACTCCATACAGCTTAGCATAAAATTTGTGAAATTCTCCAATTATCCGTTCGGGGTTCTGGGAGGTTAGGCCCGTGGATAGTCGAAGTTTAGGCAAAGTCGGTGTGTACGGTCGAGGAACCAGTTTTCTAGCTAACATTGTGGTAGGTTTATCACCCATCGTATAGAACCTGTGCTTAGACCAACTAATATGTTTCTCCGCTTGAGTAGTCAAGCTAAGATTTAGTGCTAGTCGAGCCTCGTCAATTTTATGCCTTATATCTACCAGGGGATTTCTGTGCTGTTCACTAAGTAAGTTATCTAAGTTAGTTTCCAGAATCTTATTTGCCTGTTCCCTATTGCGTTTAATCCTGGCTGCCACTTGTAACAATATGCCCCTAATCGCTGCTTTATGAGCTACCCAGTTAATTGCGGGGGATGTGTCCGATGCCTTATTAAGTCTAAAGTATTCCTGTATTTCCTTTTGAATCTCTAAAAAGATTGTAGGGTCATTCAGCAAGCTCACATTAAGTCTCCACGGGGAGGGTCTAGATTTAGTCCATAGCCCTGAAGTAGAGAGTTTTATCGGGGAATGATCAGACCAAGGGGTAGATAAAATCTTAACCGACTTAATAAATGGTAGCAAAGGCGTACGTACTAGAACGTGGTCTATCCTCGAGTAAGTATGATGGGCTTGTGAAAAGTGTGTAAAGTCTCTGACCGTAGGGTTATTTTCTCGCCAGGCGTCGATGAGGTCATAGAAATGAAACAGACGTGCAACCTTGCTGCTTCCAGTCGGTGGGCGTTTCAATGTTGGTCTAGAGGAGTCCGATTTATCCATAATTCTGTCCAAGGGAATATTACTATCGCCTCCCATAATGACCTGACCCTGGACTTTGGGCATAAGAATCTTCAGCATTTTGCTAAAGAATTCCGGCTGTCCAGTATTCGGGGCATAGTATGATATAAAGGACACCTCCTGGTCATGGAGCCGCCCCACTGCCATAATATATCTACCTCTCTTGTCCTTAACGATAGCGATGGGGGTAAAGGGGGTCCGTTTCGAAAAGCAGATGGCTACACCGCCCTTCTTTTCCCGACCCCCTGCCAAGTAAAACTGTGGATACTTCCCATTGAGGTAACGGGGCGCTGAGACATTGGAGAAATGAGTTTCCTGTAATAGCAGGACTTCAGCCTTCTGTTTATGATAAAACTGGAAAGCCTTGGTTCTTTTAGTAGGGGAGTTAAATCCATGTACATTGTGGCTAACTATCGAATAGTCTGTGTTATATGTGGTGGCCATCGTGGTAGGGCAGAGCACTCTTACCTTGCATAATGAATGAAGCGAGAAGGGTCCCGATGATGATGACTGTTTGGCTATGTGACCTCTCAGACCATGACATAAGGGAAGGGCGCTGAACCAAGGCTCCGAAGAAAGAGGGGGAAGGGAGAGAAGGAAAAGGCATTAGAGAAGAAGAGAAACAAAAATAAAAGCAAAAAAACATATACATAGGCCTTAGGCCCAAACAACCAATATAACTCAATCCTAGCTGATGAATGAAGGAATGGGGAATAACCCCTGCCGGAGACAACATCCGGCAAATTAGGTGCAAGGGTACCATCCTTGTCGTAGGATAGGTAGTCTTGCAGTTGGGTGGCAAGCATGACCACCCCGACCCAAATATGATTACACTCTGTACGAGCAGGCTATTCGAGGTCATATCGGAAATGACAAAATCAATCAATACAGTTTTAACATAACAGGCTGTCTATAGGAACATGCATTCCCAAGGCCAGTGGCGCCGGGGCCGGAAGGGTCCCCATCGGTCGTTCCGGCCCCCGAGCCACAGCCCAACAGGGGAACACATTGCGGTCCGACTAAGGCCCCCAGACTGCTAAAAAGCAAAAAGCAAAAATTTCTTCGACCAGGTTGGGCCCGTCGGGGTTGTAAAATATTCGGCTGGCAGCCAGTCCGAAGAACCAGGAACTCCAGTAACTTTGTAACCCGTGACTTTGTAACCTGTGAACTGTGAACGGTAACGATGGCCCCATCAGGCCCATAGTCCACCATGGGCCCAGGCCATATCCATGCAATCAAGCACTAACAGTTCCCAAAGGGGGGCAAAAAAGCAAAAAGAGAGAAGAGCAATAATACTCAGGTATTCCGGCGAGCATTTCTGGCCTGTGAGCGTGTGCGATCCTGCCATATCGGGGAGAGGGGACGATGATCCAGACGAGGGGGAGATGAAATCGGAGTCGGAGAGTCCCGTGCAATGATGCCGAGACTAAGCAGTAGGTCTTCGCCTGCTTGGAACGTGGAAAAGGAGTGGGACTTTCCGTTGTAAGTGAATGATAACTTAAAAGGGAACGACCATCGATACTTAATCTGTTTGGCCATAAGTTGCTGGAGTAATGGCCGTAGGTTTCTGCGTTTCTGGACCGTTGATGGCGCCAAATCTGTAAAGAGCTGTATTGGTGTTCCAAATAGCGACAGGTCCGGCCTGTTGCGAGCCGCAAGCATCATCTTATCCTTAATGCGGTAGTGATGTGGCTTAACAATAATGTCTCGTGGTAGGCCGTCGGCCCTTGGGGCTGTCAGTGCTCGGTGAACGCGATCAACTTCCATGTGGTGGTTGGCTATATCAGGGATAAGGGTTTTCATCAGGTCTTTTACAGCCCCCTCTAGATCTGTGTGAGTTTCAGGGAGGCCACGCACGCGGACATTGTACCTACGAGAACGATTCTCCAAATCTTCAATTTTTGTGAATGCCTCTTCTAATCTATCCTGGAGGTCTGTCACCATGGCTGAGTTCTGGTTGACCCTTTTGATGGCTCCATCCACTTTGGTTTCAATTAGCTCAAAACGCTCTCCCAAGCTATGGATGTCTTTTTTCAGGTCAGTGGTGATTAATGTGCAGGCCTTAGAGAGCTCCTGCTGCAGCATGGTGGAGAATCTGCCCAACAGTACAGCATCAGGGGAATAGTGTGAGAGCTGGGGAATTGGCATATCCTGGCTGGATTGGCTGGATTGGCTAATGAGGACTTCTGCTAAGTCTGCCATGTTCCTATCCATGGAGGAGGCAGGGGAGGCAGGGGAGTTTGGAGAGACATGTCTATCAGCGTATATGGCTGGGGATGGGGGATGTGATAGTGACTCACCCCGCTGTCCGGTCTCCACCTCTCCCGAGGATTGTGAGGAGAATGGATCCCTAGTTGGCTCCAGATTTAGCTGCCTGTCTCCTCTCTGTGTAGCTCCGTCGGATCTGGCTGCTGCCGTGCTGCCTCGTGTGTCTGGCTTACCCGGCGCCATCTTGGATCGCGGCTGTGCTGTAGGGGAAGGCCCTGCTCTCTTCTGGGCTGTAGTTTGCGTATCGTGTCCTTTCCGCGGCTGCCCCTGTGCCCTACGGTTCATCGCCACTTCGGGGCTGGTGTGGGATCGGTCCTGGCTCACGGACCTCAGTGCCTGCGCTATCGTTAGCTCTGGTGGGTCGGGGTGCCGGGAGCCCGGTCAGCACACGTCCTTCTCCGAGTCCCCGCGCATGCGCACTCCCAATTTTTTTGTATAATGTGAAAGATGATGTTACGCCGCAAGAATCGTGAGAGAATCGTGATCTTTATTCTAAGCAAAAAAATTGTGATTCTCATTTTAGCTAGAATTGTGCAGCTCTAAGCCGCGCCATTGGCTCCCGCTGCTGTCAAAGTCAGCTAGCCAATCAGGGGAGAGAGGGGGCAGGGCTGGGTCGGGGCTCCGTGTCTGAATGGAGACAGGGAGGTGTGACTCAGCTCGGGTGCCCCCATAGCAAGCTGCTTGCTGTAGGGGCACTGAATGGGAGGGGCCAGGATCACAGAAGAGGGACCCGAGAAGAGGAGGATCTGGGCTGCTCTAGGCAAATCCACTGCAACAGAGCAGGTAAGTATAATATGTTAATTTTTTTATAGGAAAAAGAAAACTTTAAAATCACTTTAAGGGGCTGGCCATAGAGGGATTACTTTGACCCAGTTGGCCAGCTTAAACCTGTGTTGCACTAAAAATCCCTGTTTTTTTATTGCAAAGTTTGCTAGAAAGGGTATATAGCAGTGTGCAGAGGGTTCATCCAGAATTTCTAGTGCATTTCGGAAAGGGATCATTCTTTTTTCTATGGAGGAAAGGGAACTATTGCTGAATAGCTAGTAAGCAACAACATGCACTTGTGTACTGTAGTTTGTTCTGACTTGAGAGTGACTGAGCTTTAGCAATCCATGCTTGAATCTGGAGTATTGCTTGCAATCAAGTCATGTATGGGCGATTTTTACCATAAGGGCTCGTTCACGCCAGAGACTCACACCAGTGACTGCATTATACTGTGGCTGCTGGTGTGCGCTGTAAAGGAATCAGTGCAGATTAGTCATAAATAATGTATTAGACTGATTAGAGAACAGTGGGATAACAGTGGCAAGTGTTTAACCACTTGCCTTCAGGGCACTTACACCCCATTCCTACCCAGTTTTTTACTTAGTTTCTGTAAGTAAATTTTGTAACTAAGTAGTTTTTCGCCTTCACTGATGTGCGCTGATGAGGTGGCACTGATAGGCACTGATAGGCTGAACTGGTGGGCATTGATGAGGCGGCACTGATGAGGAGGCACTAATATGCCGCACTTATGGGCACTGATAGGTGTCACTGATATGTGGCACTGATGAGCACACTTATGGGCACTAATAGGTGTCACTGATATGTGGCACTGATGAGCACACTTATGGGCACTGATTAGGTGGCACTGATGAGGAGGCACTAATATGCCACACTTATGAGCACTGATAGGTGGCACTGATATGTGGCACTGATGAGCACTGTTAGGCGGCACTGATGGGCACTAATAGGCGGCACTGGTGGGCACTGATGGGCATTGATCGACAGCAGTGATGGGCAGCACTGATAGGTGGCACTGACAGATAGCACTGACTGGCATCGCTAATGGCCACTGATTGGTGGCACTTGTGGGCAGTGGTGGGCACTTATTGCTGCCACTGGTGGGCACTGATTGCTGGCAATGGTGGGCACTGATTAGTGACACTAAATTTCTATACCGTAATCAGGGCACTGATGATCAGTGCCCTGATTACATTCCTAGCTGTCCCCCTGTGAGGAGATGCCGCTGATTGGCTCTCCTCGCCACACACTCTGTCAGTGTGAGGTGCGGAGAACCAATTACCAGCATCTCTGTTTTTACATGTGACCGGCTGTGATTGGACACAGCCGATCACATGGTTACAGGGCCGCAGACTCTTTACAGAGATTTGGGTCGAACCATGACCGAGCGCAAGAGCGGCTGTTCTGGGACACCATCATATGACGTCGTCCCAGAATGAGAGCCGCACCGGCCCGCCGTCATTTTACGGTGGGCGGACGGCAACTAGTTAAACCAGGCCCGGACTAGGACAAAAAATTGGCCTGGGTATTTTAGACTGAGCAACCCAAGGATGGAGGGGGGGGGGTTGGTTTGTGTTGGTGATGGGATATACACAGAGTCGCTTGTCTGCACAGCAATGTAAAGGGGCACTGTGATATATTGGGGACTGCACTGTAATGATTAGAGTGCCCCTTTACATTACAGTGCACCTAGCAATCACAGCCCCCCATCACTGTGCCCCTTGCAGTCATGCCCTCTCCCCTTTTCTCTCTAATCACAGTGCCCCTTTTACTCTCTGCCACCCCTGCACAGTCCTACCTTCATAAGTGCAGAGGCAGGATTCAGCCTGTGTGTCCTCTCCAGGGTCTCCAACCCCACAGACGATGTCATCCTATTAGCAGGGCATTGAGGAACTGCAGATCTGGATCATATTAACAAGTGGGTGATTATCCGCTTGTTAATATGAAAAGACTCCGGCTCTCTGTGCAGATCTTCAGCTCCTCCCACCCCCTGCTCTGCTGATAGGATGACATCATTGGCGGGGCGAGCTGCAGATCTGGATCATATTAACAAGCGGGTGATTACCCGCTTGTGAATATGAAAAGACTGCCGCTCTCTGTGCAGGTCTCCAGCTCCTCCCGCCCCCAACAATGTTATCCTATCAGCAGAGCATTGGGCGAGAGAAGCAGGAGATTTCCAGGGGCCAGTAGAGTAGACACATGCATGGCCGCATAGTGGGAGGTGAGAGGCGACCGCGGTCTGTGCTAGCCCTGTCCGGACCGCTGCTTACCTCCCACTGGGTCATCAACAGGCCACAGACGGGTACCGGTCCATAGCCCAGGGGTTGGGGACCACTGCATTAGCCATCTTTTGTTCGGACATGCGGCCCGGTAGCCCCGGCCCACCAGGCAAATTCCCGGTGTGCCCTATAGCCATTCCTGGCGTGGTTTGAGCTCATCAGTTCCCTACTCCTCCTTTACTGTCCAATCACAAACGGGAGGCAAGGCAGTGACCAGGTTGCATTGCTTAAAGGGGTTGTAAAGGTTTGTTTTTTATTTTCTAAATAGGTTCCTTTAAGCTAGTGCATTGTTAGTTCACTTACCTTTTCCTTTGATTTCCCTTCTAAATGTTTTTTTCCTTTGTCTGAATTTCTCACTTCCTGTTTCTCCTCAGTAAACTTCACACCATCATCCGAGTGGTGTTTAGTCAGCCAGAACAGCTTACTGAGGAGAAACAGGAAGTGAGAAATTCAGACAAAGAAAACAAAGAAAAAATAAAATTTAGAAGGGAAATGGAAGGAAAAGGTAAGTGAACCAACAATGCACTAGCTTAAAGGAACCTATTTAGAAAATAAAAAATGAACCTTTACAACCCCTTTAATTGTAATAGAAAAGATGCCAAGCCATCAAAGTGGCTGCGCTGTTTGGAATGAATGGAGAGAAATACAAATCCTTTGGGAGGTAAAGCAGATTCCTTATTTGTATTTCAAGTCTTGATTTAGCGGAAATTCAGTTTTAACCAAAAAATCAACACTGCCCATTTTTCTTCCAGACACTTTTCTACACAAGGATCAAACTCTCACATCTTATTTCACGGTGTCGCAGCGTGGCAACTGATTTGATCCGCTGTTTCGCATCCACCCTTTCTCTCCCAAACGTTTAATTTTTCCCTCATTCCTTCCTTTCTCCTCTCCTCCCAACGGTCCTGACATTTCCACAAGGAGCCGAAGCAAGCCTCAGAAGATTTGGCATAGTCAGTCTCATCGTATAATTATCCCAGCAGCAAGATAAAAGTCAGCTTGCCAGCATGCACACACCACCATCCGTCAGCCCCGGCTTTCTCTGCAGCTGCCTATGTCTGCCACCTTGGTATTTTCAGATCAAAGGATGGAAATTCATCTCTCAGGGTTCAGACAGAGTACAAAGCTCAAAGTGTCTTGTGATTTGCTTTTGACGGGTTGCCTCTGTTTTTTTTTTTTTTTAATGCAGTCTTTAAAATCGCCTTTACCAAACAAAACAGGAAACAGATTTATACACTGTTTTAATCATTTGCTGCTTAAAAAGATATTAACCTCTCATTCTGCCAGGGTTAAATCCCACTCACATGAGAAGAAGCAGCATTCAACAGCTCTTATCAAACACTTACTAGGAGACATGTTGCATTACATATTGCGATATGCTGCTGTACATACATAATGCAACATGTCTTTTAAAGTATATGTAATCCCTCACCTTGTAAAACAACCCATTCAGTTTAAAATAGAAATGAAAGGCAAAACATTTGTGTATACATAAAAAAGAAAACTTTATAAATACCCTTTTTTCCCTTTTTAAATAAGTGATCACACACCCTCTGTTCTCAGCTGCATGAGAGCTGGGGGAAGAGAAACAGCAGTACACTGATCTTCCCAGCGAATGGCTGTGCAGAGAGCGGGGGTGAGCACAAGTCTGGTGATTGGAGGAGAGCAGGCTGAGTTCTCAGCACAGCTAGAAAACTAACCACGCTGTGCTTTCCTGCCTAGTGTGCTCAGTTTTTAATAGTTAAGCAGAGGGACTGGCAGGAATACCAGGGATTTCACACAAAGGAAGCAATACAAAGCGAACAGGGTACTTTTTCATACAAATAAATGGTACGTGGTGAAAAAAATAGTGTAGTGCTAATAGTGTTTAGTATATGAGAGTACTAGTAGGTACACTCAAAAAACACAATATGAATACTTGGCGAGTGAACATCAAGAAAATTTGGACCAAATAGGTTTTATTGGAATATGTCATACATCAAATGACAAATAGAAAAGTGATCATGGGTAAAAACATGTAAAAAGCAATGTTGGCTAGCATTTACTGCACCCCACATTGCTTTTTATATGTTTTTACCCGAGATCTCTTTTATATTTGTCATTTGATGTATGACATATTCCAATAAAACCTATTTGGTTGACCTGCACCATTTGGAGCATCTCTCAATTTTTTTCGCTGGAGTTCGTGAGGAGTTACACCAGATGTATATCCATCTTGACCTTGCTGCACCTGCGGTGTTTGTCAGCGGAAAAGTGGTGACCCCACACCTCGACCCACCGGACCATCCCTCTTACTCAACATTGATCCAGACAATCTAGGATTACTAGCTCTTTTGACCCATTGTCGCATGACATGTGTGTACATCCCAGCTGGTAAGAGTACCTTATCTACCTATTTTTGAAGAAGTTAAAGTGGTTGTAAACCCAATTTTTGAAAGAAAAAAAAATTACACCTGCAAGAAAAAGTCATAATGAGCTAGTATGCTATACATACTAGCTCATTATGTGGCACTTACGTCAGATCGAAGCCCCCGAAGCGCTCCTCGTCCTCCTCCACCGCCATGTCCGCTCCGACCGTCTTCCTGTTATCGCCGCTCCGGCGCTGTGATTGGCCGGAGCGGCGATGAAGTCACACGCATGCGCGCGGGGCCGGCTTTCTCCATTGAGACAACCGGCAGTCTCCATTGAGAAAACCGGCAATGCGCAGTGCGCCGTTGTCTACGGCGCGCATGCGCCGTACACATCGGTGCAGGGTTTTCTCAAAATATCTCCTTAACCGTGTAGGTTAAGGAGATATTTCTTGCACCTACAGGTAAGCCTTAATCTAGGCTTACCTGTAGGTGCACGTTTTGTGGGTTGGGTTTACAACCACTTTAAGAGTGAATACAGGCAACTCTTTTCTGCCTCTTATTTGGTGTCACCCTAATGGGAAGAAGCTTCTTTCACATTTTTTTGTTTATGTGGACTTTACTTTATATTACATTTTGAAGTTTATATTCATAATTGGACTTCTTCCATATTGTTTATGCTGTGTTATGTACACTGGCTTGTCCAAATTTTCTTGATGTTCACTCGCCAAGTATTCATATTGTCTTTTTTGAGTATACCTACTAGTACTCTCATACACTAAACACTATTAGCGCTACACTATTCTTTCACCATTTATGCTAGACTTTGTTTGAGTGTTAGCTGCTTTCCTTTATTTATTTGTTTTGGGTTCTAGCGCAGTTTTTTCCCAACCACTTAAATACATGGTACAACAGGCACCTATCAGGAATATGAAATGTTGGGTTTACATATTCTATAATGAGAGCATCATGATTGGTATAGACCTGGCAACCTACCTCACACAAAAAAAAAAATCATTGCCATGCAAATTCTATGGATGAAAGCTTTCAAGAATATCAGATATGATGCTCAGAGAGCCGATCCATAGAATTGCCTAAAGTTGGATGCCACAGAACGGATATATACATACCTACATCAAGTAAAAGCAGCTAGGGTGACATGCAAATTACAATAATCACGAGCAACCAACGGCGTTTCTAATTTCACTAATTACAGCCTGATATGGGGTAATAGTGATGATGATGATGAATACAGTAACCACTCATGTTTAGCCAAGGGTAAGTTCTTATTGCTATGGGCTACTAAATAAGTAGGCAACCTTATTGGCACTTTAGTAGAGGTTTCTTCTAATTCATGCAGAAGTGAACCAGCTTTTCTTGGGTCAACACTATATGATGTGCCTTCCATAGTAGGGGTTGCAGGAGAAAAAGCCAAGATGTTCGGTTGACTTGTGTGAGGGATCACTCATGAACCACTGGAAATGTATGGATGACAGAGGAGAAACCTGCTGAGCATCTCTCTCAGTAGAGAAGGACCACACTTAGCAGGGGTGCCTTGGTTGCATATATGTATACATGCAAAGCAGTAGCGGTGCATCCATAGTGGGCGCAGGAGCGCCGCCCCCTCTCTTCCCTGCACCGTCAACAATACATACATTCATGCCTGGCGAGTGCCGGCCATCTGAATAACAGCAGTTGGTTAGTTTTTCGAAGTGTCTATCAGAGCCAGTGGCTCTGATAGGCTTCCCGATTACAGCCTGTGGGCTGTATTCGGCTTCCAAATAGTTAACCAGGGGACGCACGGGCTGTGCATTCCCTGGTTAACACTGACACGCGTAACCTGATTGGCTGAAGTGACATCAAGGGCGGGAGAAGAGATCGAGGACGGAAGAAGACATGAGGGAGCGTGGAGGAGTAGGCGCTGACCCGAGGAAGGTAAATGCAGGGCTGGGGAAACTGGCTGCATTTGGGGACAAACTGTCTGTATTTGGGGACAAACTGGCTGCCTTTGGGGGGAAACTGGCTGCCTTTGGGGGGAAACTGGCTGCCTTTGAAGGGGCAAACTGGCTGCATTTGAGGGGGCAAACTGGCTGCATTTGAGGGGGCAAACTGGCTGCATTTGAGGGGGCAAACTGGTGGTATTTGGGCACAGTGGCTGCGTTAAATGGGCACAGTGGTGGCAATTGATGTTTTTGTTTTTTTCAGTTTGTTTGCGCCCCCCCAAAAATTTTGAGCACCAGCCGCCACTGATGCAAAGGTATGCCAGTAAGAACTTTATTTAAAAGTTGTAAGATGTTTTGATTAGGGCAGCAGTTGCCAAGAATGGCCCGTACTGTATTCCCTTCTCTTGCCTGGTAAATATTGGCTGAGTTAAGGTTTTTTCCTAGTTGAACTGGCCAGAAATCCTTTACCCTAGGTTTAACCTACTGAATGTCGCAAGGATTCTAATGTATTCTAATGCCAGATAAAAGGTGTAACTACTAATAAATGTGCTTGCTAAAGACCCAACTGGAGGGGAGATTTTAATAAAAATAATAAACATCTGAAATCTACTCTTGAGATAGGCCTGACGTTGTGCTCACAAGTGAAAGAATAGTGACCAGACCTCCCATACAATTCAATGAGGTTAAGCCCAGTTTCTTTGTGAAATGTCACTCCACCATAGACAGAGAGAGCTTCCTTCCACACTAATGCCGCGTACACACGATCGGAAATTCCGACAAGAAAAGTTTGATGTGAGCTTTTGGTCAGAAATTCCGACCGTGTGTAGGCTCCATCGGACATTTTTTGTCGGAATTTCCGACAACAAAAATTTGAGAGCTGGTTCTCAGTTTTTCTGACGAGAAAAGTTCTTGTCAGAAATTCCTATCATCTGTATGCAATTCCGACGCACAAAAAAAACACGCATGCTCAGAATCAAGCAGAAGAGCCGAACTGCCTATTGAACTTTATTGATCTCGGCTCATTGTATGTCTTGTACGTCACTGCATTCTTGACGGTCGGAATTTCCAACAACATTTGCGTGACCGTGTGTATGCAACACAAATTTGAGCCAACATTCCGTCAAAAAAAATCCACGGTTTTGTTGTCGGAATGTTCGATCGTGTGTACGCGGCTTCATGCATACTGGCTTAAAAAACGTTGCTTCTACAGGAGTTTTGTGTTCTGTCTCTAGAAGCAGCTCAATGTTATCCTTTGTGTCCATACACATTAGGACATTAAGAGGCATATTTTAAGTTTAACGTTTAGAGGCAAAAAAAAAAAAAAAAGCCTTCTGGTTCGAGTTTCTGATTGGAGCTCACTGGCAGAAATAACGTAAAACTCTCCTAAACTCATCTAAACTTTGTACAAAAAAATGCTCTATATGAGCATTTTTTACTCCCAAGAGAACAGATGTTTTTTTAAGCCCAGTGTGCATGGAGCCTAAGATTACTTGTTCCTAATGAACTTATAGGTTCAACATGGGTTTAAACCACAGAATGGCTGCAGCCACTATATGTGAGTAATGGGTAAACTCCGAGGATCTGTCCAGTCACTCAACTACAGTTTTTATAAACACCCAAGGCTTAGGCTATGAAATATCCTGGAGAATATGTCTGCACTACCCATAGTAACCAATAAAATTATTTTAAAATGGCACCCGTCTGCACACTGCTTCAGCATGTAGTGAGCTCTTCTTGCTAAAAAATGGCTTGGTCAGCCACCCATGGGAGAACCCCCTTTAGTATGTTTTGCCCAATATGGGCTTAATTTTAGAGGCCCCAATGATTAAGCCCCTATTTGGCAAAACCTGTAAGAGGGGTCTTCCCATGGACAGGAGACCAATTTGAAGCCATTTTTTACTAAGAGTAGCTCACTACATGGCAGGCAGTGTGTGGATGAGCACCATTTTGTTGTAGTCCTCGATATGTTTGAGCCAGTATTCAACCCAATGGGCACCTGCAAACACTGTGGCTAGTCGGCTAGGATAACAGATTGGGGCATTTGTGCAGTATCAATTTTATTTGATTTTTGGTCCAATAAAAGCATTTCTTTCATTTTCAAACCTCCATTGGCAAAACATGTTATTACAGTAGAAAAAAACTGAAGAAACAGGAAATGCTTGCCCAAAGCAACCATTGTGAATTTTCTACTATATATTAAAAATCTGACCATTAAAGATGTTAAAGATCTGACTGGTGACTATGGGCATCAGGATCACCCATATACTTAAACACTAGGTAATACCTGACCCCAAAACTTCTATGGCTACAAAGAATACATAAGATATATATAAAGCATAAACACACAAAGCTAAGAGAAATAGGTCCCCTTTACAGCTTAGAGGCCTTTTAGAAGAGTGCCTGTATTAGTTACATAAATCAATACTCATTAAAAATTGAGTTTGTCCTACCGAAAGTGTCTGGAAAATCCTTGGTGTTTGCCCATGGTTCTGTCCTCCTTATACCTAGATGGGATAGTCAGCCATCAGTATATTGACGGGCATCTGGTCAGGGTCAGGAAAGGTTCCTCAATGTCAGGTCAGGATGGTTTCTTGTTCCATCACTCCTCCTGTATCATTTGCCGCTGTCCGTGGTACTGAAGGTTTAGACGCTCCTGAAAACTAATGTGATGTCTTCTGTCTCTCCCCTGTGTCCTGCCCCTCCTTCCCTCTCGCTGAAAACCCATGGGATGCAGCTGTTAATGAGCTGGCAGTGAAACCTCAATCACAAAGTATGCCCACAGGAACCCAGCTAAGTCATTGCTATAAACGGTGGGAAGTGAAGAAGGGGAGTTTACACAGTCAGAAAAGACAAGGCTTATTAACCCATCTCCAGCTCTTCCTTGTATTCTTACTCCTACTAAAGCTTTGCATGGCCAAGGTCAACCCAAAGGGCAAGGGTGGCCAACCAAAAGATTTTGGCCCATTTAAAAGAACAGCTGGGTAACGAAATGAACTGCTGAATGTACTATATACAACCAATTAACACTTATCTCCTCTACTTAAAGTACAAGGGGATAACTTGCTGTCTAACACCTTCATAAAGAATGTCTCTGTGCATATCCCCTACAGTACATCACATTAGATATAGGCAAAGCTCAATTAGGAACAAAAAAAAGGAGATGAGTTTCTTTACTGACCTACTTACTCACGTATACTATGCAGAGGTGAAGGAGCGGTACTCACAGAAGTTAAAATTCGAATTTGCTCACATGTACCCAACAGATAGGGCTGTCTCTTAAACTGTACTGCGTTTATGGTATACGGTCAATTTAACGCTGAAATCCAGGTACATATAAGGGACACAAGTGAAAGCGGAACAACTTGATAAAAAATATAATTCTTTAGCAAGGAACATGCATTCCACAATAATAATTACTGTATATACTCGAGTATAAGCCGACCCAAATATAAGCCGAGGCACCTAATTTTACCACAAAAAAATGGGAAAACGTATTGACTCGAGTATAAGCCTAGGGTGTCCATCTGTGTGCCTCACTTTGCCTCACTGTGTCCATGTGTATGCCTCACTGTGTCCATGTGCATGCCTCACTGTGCCCATGCCTCACTGTGTCCATGACTAGACTGACGTTTAACATGGGAGTCTATGGAAGGGGTGCCCGGCTTTAAAAAAATCAGTGCTCCCCGGCCGTAGGTCCCCCAGACAAAAAACTTTGCACACTTACAGAGGAGAGAACATGTGTGCCAAGTTTCGGATCCAGGGGATCTACGACCAGCCGATACCGGGTCCCCAAAGTCACCATAGAAATGACTGTTTAACATGGGAGTCTATGGAAGGGGTGCCCGGCTTTGAAAAATCGGTGCTCCCCGGCCGTAGGTCCCCCGGACAACAAACTTTGCACACTTGTAGAGTGAGGCTACATGTGTGCCAAATTTGGGGTCCAGGGGACCTTCGGCTGGCCGGTACCGGGTCCCCAAAGTCCGGGAGATCAGGCGCAAAAAGGTGACTCGAGTATAAGCCGAGGTGGGAATTTTCAGCAAAAAAAATGTGCTGAAAAACTCGGCTTCTACTCGAGTATATACGGTATGCATCCAAAATTAGTGTGTGCTGTGAATTGCCTCCAGCATTGTTCCTGTTTCGTCTTGCTGGAAGCTGCCATTTTGCTGAAGCCCAGAGCCCCTGAGCAGCAGTAAATCTGTGAGCTGTCAGCAGATCGGCCTCTAAATTTTCAGGACAGTGACAAAAAATAGAGAGCAACTGAGCATGTGCAGAGCAGGATGAGACAGTGTATTACTGGATTTTAAACAGTGTAGGCACTTATTTTTAAGCCTGAAGTGATCTAGCATGAATTCATTTGCTGACTAAAGTTCCACTTTAATGAAACTTTCTTAAAGGCATATTCCATCGACAGACTCTTCCTCCAGCCGCCGATATGGACCTTCAGTTGCAGGGCTGGAGGAAGTATAAATAGACTACGAGTGTGGTGACGTCAATGAACCTATGCTTTATTGAGATCTACAAGTCCCTCTACTGTGGTGGCTGATGGAAATCTAATGTACACACGATCGGAATTTCCGGCGGAAAAACCTTGGCTTGCATACACACGGTCACACAAAATTTCTCTGAAATTTCGACCGCCAAGAACGCAGTGATGTACAACACTACGAGCCGAGAAAATTAAGTTCAAAGCTTCTGAGCATGCATTGAATTGTTTCCGAGCATACGTAGGAATTTTGCGCGTCGGAATTGCTACAGGAGGTTTATGAATTTCTGATAGGAACTTTTTCCGTTGAAAAAAATAGAGAACCTGCTCTCAATCTTTTGTTGGCGGACATTCCGACAGCAAAAGTCCGATGGAGCATACACACAGTCGGAATATCCGACCAAAAGCTCCCATCGAACTTTTCTTGTCGTAAATTCCGAACGTGTGTACGCGGCATTAGGCTCTACATTCACAAATCCCTGTTAATAGATGAGGCAGCCAGTGGCGGCTGGTGCTCAAAATTTTTTGGGGGGCGCAAACAAACTGAAAAAAAAAATCAATTGCCGCCACTGTGCCCATTAAACGCAGCCACTGTGCCCAAACGCCACCAGTTTGCCCCCTCAAATACAGCCAGTTTGTTTCCATATACAGCCAGTGTGCCCCCATATATATATAACCAGTGTGCCCCCATATATACAGCCAGTGTGCCCCCATATACAGCCAGTGTGCCCCCATATACAGCCAGTGTGCCCCCATATACAGCCAGTTTGTCCCCATATATAGCCAGTGTGCTCCCATATATATAGCCAGTGTGCCCCCATATACAGCCAGTTTGTCCCCATATATACAGCCAGTGTGCCCCCATATACAGCCAGTTTGTCCCCATATATAGCCAGTGTGCCCCCATATATACAGCCAGTTTGTCCCCATATATATATAGCCAGTGTGCCCCCATATACAGCCAGTGTGTCCCCATATATATAGCCAGTGTGCCCCCATATACAGCCAGTTCCCCCCAAATGCAGCCAGTTTGTCCCCCATATACAGCCAGTTCCCCCCAAATGCAGCCAGTTTGTCCCCCATATACAGCCAGTTCCCCCAAATGCAGCCAGTTTGTCCCCCATATACAGCCAGTTCCCCCCAAATGCAGCCAGCGTGTCCCCCATATACAGCCAGTTCCCCCCAAATGCAGCCAGTTTGTCCCCCATATACAGCCAGTTCCCCCCAAATGCAGCCAGTTTGTCCCCCATATACAGCCAGTTCCCCCCAAATGCAGCCAGCGTGTCCCCCATATACAGCCAGTTCCCCCCAAATGCAGCCAGTTTGTCCCCCATATACAGCCAGTTCCCCCCATATTCAGCCAGTTTGTCCCCCATATACAGCCAGTTTCCCCCAAATGCAGCCAGTTTGTCCCCCATATACAGCCAGTTCCCCCCAAATGCAGCCAGTTTGTCCCCCATATACAGCCAGTTCCCCCCAAATGCAGCCAGCATGTCCCCCATATACAGCCAGTTCCCCCCAAATGCAGCCAGTTTGTCCCCCATATACAGCCAGATCCCCCCAAATGCAGCCAGTTTGTCCCCCATATACAGCCAGTTCCCCCAAATGCAGCCAGCGTGTCCCCCATATACAGCCAGTTCCCCCCATAGCCGCTGGCTCTGATAGGCACTTCCAAGTTACACCCACCGCCGGCCGCCGCTCTAATTCATATGGCCGGCGCTCACCAGGAGGCCGGCCATATGTATAGTGGGCAGCGCGGCAGCGGTGACAATACACAGATTCATGCAATGCATGAATCTGTGTATTGTCTTTCAGTGGGGGTGCGGGAGTGAGAGGGGGCGGCGCTCCGGCGCCCTCTATGGACGCACCGCCACTGGAGGCAGCTATGGGGGCCAAATTAAAAAAAATTAAAGGAGCCTGTGGAGAGATAAACCCCTAAATTCAGTAAGAGGGGAGGAAGGGGGGGGCTGTTTGGGGTGGGGCGTGGGATGTGACCATGTTTTATGTTACACCCTAAATATGGGTGTAACATGAAACATGGTCAGAAAGGTGATCTTAGCCTTCAATATCCCTGGGTTATTTTACTTTAAAAAAAAAGCATTATAAGTACCTGAATTTGACTTGGTATCAGCCTGTATTGCACAGCTCAAGAGGGGGAGAGAAGCAGTATCAGGAGCCAATCAGGTGGGCACAACTGCAACATGCACTCTGAAAGGAGGTGACAGCAGAGTGATAGAGATATGAGCTCATTTATCTGCTGCTTCTCCTTTCACTGTCCAGTCATACACTAAATGCTTTTAATAAACACATACAGTAACTGCTTTAAAGGAGTAGTAAAGTTACATGTTTTTTCACCTTAATGCATCCTATGCATTAAGGTGAAAAAACATTCGACAATACCGCCCCCCCCCCCCCGAGCCCCCGTTTTTCTTACCTGGCCCCTCGAAAGTCCCATGCTCGTCCCCGTCATCCTCTTCGTTTTTCTGCCTGGCCGCCGATTGGCTACACTGGATAGATTGAAAGCAGCGCAGCCATTGGCTGGCGCTGCTGTCAATCACATCCAATGACGCGGCACGCCGGGGGGCGGGGCCGAGTGATACAGTCGGCGGCTATGGCCGCCGCTGTATCACGGGAGCGCGCCCGCAATCACTCCACACCATGCGAGCTCACTCGCATTAAGGTGTGGAGTCCTTGCGGGGAGGAGCCAAGACAGCCGCCGAGGGACCCCAGAAGACCAGGATCGGGGCCACTGTGTGCAAAACGAGCTGCACAGTGGAGGTAAGTATAACATGTTTGTTATTTTTAAGCAAAAAAAAAAAAAGGTTTAGTGCTCCTTTAATGTTTTCCTTATCTGCCTGAAGTTCACGACTTGAAGACAAATCACGTACACGTATGTGACTGGCTTTAAGTGGTTATACCGGGTTATGGCTGTAGCTGTATGCCATAACCCCGGTATTTTTTTTCAGTGATTCTCTTTCATCTAAAAGCAATCCTAGCAGCTGACCAGCTGCTAGATTGCTTTTACAGGTGGCAGGCAGGGACGCCTCCCTCCTGCCGAACAACGGTGCATCACCAGGCTCACTAGTGCAACCGGGGAGCCCAGCATCTGATCTGGTGGTCCTGGCAGGTTATCATAGCATTACAGTGGGTATAGAAAAGAATCACCCCCCTTTAAATGAATCACATTTTGTTGCTTTGCAGCCTGAAATGAAGACATACACAGTTTTTGTTTTATCCGGCTGTATTTACTCAGTGCAACTTATAACATTCAAGTGAAAGATATAACACCAAAATGTCAGAAAAAAAATAAAAAACTAATTCAAAAACAGAATCACTGTTGGAAAAAGGATCACCCCCCCTTGTGTCAGTATTTTGTTGAACAACCTTTACCTTTAATTACAGCCTTTAGTCTGTTGGGATATGTCTCTACTAACTTTGCACATCTAGACTTTGCAATATTTGCCCACTCTTCTTTGTAGAACTGCTCAAGTTCAGTTGAATTTGATGGTGACCGTTTGTGGACTGCAGACTTTAAGTTATTCCACTGATTTTCAATGGGGTTTAAGTCTGGGCTCTGACTAGGCCAAGAAAGGAATTCACCTTTTTCTCCTTCAATCACTGTGTGGTCATTTTTGTTGTGTGCTTTGGATCATTGTCATGTTGGAAGATAAACCTTCTTCCCAATGACAACTTTCTGGTACAAGGCAGCAGATTTTCCTCAAGAATTTGACGGTATTTTAGTCCATCCATTTTTCCTTCTATCCTGACAAGTGCTCCAGTCCCTGCTGCAGAGAAACATCCCCATAACAGGATATTACCACCTCCATGCTTTACTGTAGTAATGGTGTTATCTGGATGGTGAGCTGTATTGAATTTCTGCCAGACATATTGTTTGGTGTTGAGGCCAAATAATAAAATTTTAGTCTCATCTGACCATAACACTTTTTGCCATGTGGCCTCAGAATCTTCAAGGTGCATTTTGGCAAAGCTCATCCATGACAGCATGTGGCCTTTTTTGAGAAGTGGCTTTTTTCTTGTAACCCCCCCCCCCCCCCATACAACCTACATTTGTGGAGAATTTGTGATATTGTTATCACATGACACAATGACCATTCTTTGTCATAAACTCTTGTAACTGCTTCAGAGTTGCTGTAGGCCTCTTGGCAGCCTCTCTGACCATTTTCCTCCTGGCTCTTTCATCCAGTTTGGAGCATTGATAAAGCCTTCAAAATGTTTTGTATCCATCTCCTGACTTGTGCCTGTCCACAACTTTATCCCGGGGATCGTTTGACAGTGCCTTGCCATCCATAGTTGATTGTTTGCTTCAGTTGCACTACCAGGGACTGAAATGCTCCTGGAAAGCTCTTTTCATGCTGAGCTAATTAGAATGACCACAGCTGATCACAGTTGAAAGTCAAATGGCTTTGTGTGCCATTGAGAAGGTGATTAGCTACACCTGATTGAGTTTACAAGTCATTTATAGGAGTGGGGTGATCCTTTTTCTTACTCAGTGCTTCTGTTTTTTGAATATTTTCTATTTTATTCTGACATGTTGGTGTTATATCTTTCACTTTCATGTTATAAGTTCACTGAGCAAATACAGCTGGAATAAACAAAAACTGTGTCTGTCTTCATTTCAGGCTGCGATTAGGGCAGGTGTTAACACTGCCTTTTTTTTTCTGTAAAGCGTGAGATCAATGTTTTTTTATATCTAATGCTTTCCAGGGTAGAGGAGAGATGTGGGGGTCCTATAGATCCCAGATGTCTCCATAAAAGGACCTGTTATCCCTTATTTCTATCACAATGGATGTTTACATTTACATTGTAAAATTCAAAAATAAATAATAATAACAACAATTAAAATATTTTTTTTTAAAGCGCCCCTGTCCCCTCATGCTCGCGCACAAAAGCGAACGCATATGTAGGTTGCGCATGCCTATGTAAACGGTGTTCGCACCAAACATGTGAGGTATCGCCACAAATGCTATAGCGAGAGCAGTAATTCTGGTGCTAGACTTTAGAAACTTTTAAAACGTTGCCTATGGAGATTTTAAAGTTTGTCGCCATTCTATGAGCATGTGCAATTTTAAAGTGTGACATGTTAGGTACCGGTATCTATTTACTCTGCGTAACATCATCTTTTATATTTTTCAAAAAAAAACGGGTTGTATATTGTGCTTATTTGCATTAAAAGTCAATAAAGTGTATTTTTTTTCCCAAAAAAACTATGTTTGAAAAAACGCTGCGCAAATTAATGACATAAAAAAATTACAACTACCCCCATTTTATTCTCTAGGGCCTGTGCTAAAGAAAAAAAAAAATATATATATATATATATATATATATATATATATATATATATATAATGTTTGGGGGTTCTAAGTAATTTTCTAGCAACAATTGTTTTGATTTTTACTTGTTAAAGTATCTGAATAGGCCTGGTGACACTAAACACTGTCCTTATTTTCTAAAAAATAATCCATACACATACACAGCTTAATAAGCTGTAAACTATTATTTTTATTTTTTTTATAGAATCCTTTCTTAAAACCCGTACACACGGTCTGACTTTTTGCCAACAAACTTCAAAATGAGCAAGTTTGACAAAAAATCAGACCGTGTGTACGCTCCATCGGACAAACTTTTTTGGTTTTCATCAGACAAATTTTCGGTCTGCAAACGGACAAACTTTTCGCCAACAAAAGTCAGATGGAGCAAAGTCCGACCGCGTGTACAGAAATCCATCAGACTTTTGTCCAATGGACAAATAAGCATGCCCAGAACCAATGTTAAAATCAACCAACAATAGCAGAAGTTGACCAAAGGGTGGCGGTAACGAGCAGAAAAGAGCAGAAAAACCACGTGATGTTGGAAAAGTTTTGGGAAAGTGTGCAGAAAAGTCAGAGCGTGTGTATGCTATGGGTGTGCCCAGCCAACTCCCTTCGGACAAAAATTCACAGAAAAGTTTGTTTTAAGTCCGACCGTGTGTACGAGGCTTTACTGTGTTTTTCTGTCCCCTGTGAACTCCCAAACTTCTCCTTTTCCAGCTTACTCTACTTTATTTGGAACATACAGTGCATACCAGTTACGGTCATATGCATATAGTCCATAGTCCATCTCAGGAGCGAGCAAGAGAGGGTGGCTATGTTCCTACATACAGTGAGACCATGGCGAATGAACATAGCCACCCCCTAATAGGAAGTTAGTTCACAGCATCAAAAAAAAAAAAGAGGATTTGGAAGAGGTTGAGAGAAACCGAAGAGACTTTTTGAGCAAAGAATACACACTTGAATAGTGAACCAGAATTTAGTGTCACTTTAAGACCAAGTGATTTATTGATTAAGGGGTATCGCCTCAATAAGCTAGTATAATGTGTAGGGATAGGTACCATCATCCTATAATTAGGTAATGAAAGAGAGGGGAGATTTTGTCAAGGGCTACTCCAAATGTGACCCTCGATCGCCAGTGATGGTTAGGACTATCTCGGTACCCAGGTATAAAGCAGGCGGATTATAAAAATTGCATTTATTACAGAATATACAAACACATATACAAAAATTACAACAATAACAGGTTGGTAATTGTTGTGAAAATTTCACATGAGATTAACATTTAAAAGCAATTGGAAGCTCCCACAGGTGTGTAGAGGCGCAGTGATGTAGGTATAGACGTAGTCCTCAACAAGTTTCGCGGCCAATGCCGCTTCTTCAGGAGGTTTCAACCAAGAACATACATGAAGAAATACAGCGCTAAAATGTTTTTCAAAAAATGCACAGTCCAAAACTCTGCTTGCGTAATCACTTAAAACGCACAATCCAACAAACTCGGTTATGGATAGTTTTGGAGTCACATTTGGAGTAGCCCTTGACAAAATCTCCCCTCTCTTTCAAGTGATTTTGTTGGTATAATGTCATCTCTTCAGTCAAGGCAAAATACCAGCAAATGATTGATCTATGCATCCATATAGTGAGAGAAGTAGAGAGAGTTAAAAGAGCTGCAAACTTTTCATGTGAGGGAGGAGGGAGGTATCTTTATTTTATCACATGAATTTCTATAATCTCGTTTACATATATACAGTATTCCAACACAAGCAGACGTGATATAATCAGTATTCATCAACTGAGTAAGAGACGCTGAGTCATCACTCTTAAAGGTACCCTATACTCAGATGTTACCTTTAAAGTAGAACTATAGGTAAAACATTTTTTTTTTTCACTTAGAGTAAGGGAGGGATATAACTCCTGCCATTTACTGTTGGAGGATCCAAGACATATGAAAATTATATTTTCGCTGAAATCATTATTAGCAGACGCAAACGCAACAAAACTCGTGCTAAATCTAAAGGATAAAACATATTACGTTAATAAAGCTTTGTGTGTGAATGAGGTCTCGGGGCTCATTTACATGGGTGCTGTGGCCTGTACAGTGTGAGAGTCTTTTTTTATGTGGCTGGAGCTGTGTGCAGGCAGCCTATGTTACTCTATGGTTGGCAAAGCAGCTGTATGAACACAGCCGCAGGTCCTAATCTGACAGGTGTGTGGGTGCAGGTGTATGGCCTTGAGAACAGACTCACCCACGCTGTGTTCGTACAAAGCTGCACCACCATAAAGTAACTTTCTGGCTGCTCCAGCTGCACAAACAAACCACTCAAATCACACTATTTGGCCCCAAAAAAAGTCAATAATTTTTTACAATTTATTATATTTTACATTCTTTTTCTCAATTTTTTTCAAAACACTGTTGGGGACGTTTGGTGAAATATCAGGGGTCTTAAAGAATCCCTGATATCTCACCTATGAGACAGAAAAAGGAATTGACAGATCTACAATCCGTTCTCTGCAGTATCAGCTGCCCTGCAGATGAAAGAACAGGGAGCTCTGTATAGCAGAGGCTCCTGTTCAATCACAAATTGAAGCACAGTATTTACTATGCTTCAGTTATGAATAAACACAATGAGTGATCGGTACCGATATATATGTGACATATTTACCGCTGCCCCTATCCCCCCAATCTCCACCCTGAAATAGCCTGCAGCAGCCGGCGGGAGTAAGAGGCGAGAAGCTGGGAGCGATGCGGAAGAAAGGAGCATGCAGGGGGGCCCAGAAGGCAGGGGGATCAGATCATGTACAGGAGAGGGGTTGATCAGTTCAGCAAGTGGGCAATTACAGGAACCTATCCCTTGGGTGGCTCTCCCGGCAGCAGCTGATAGCTGGCAGGAGGGAAAGGAGGGGAAGCTGGCTTTCAACTGCTGCAGGGAGAGCTGCCCAAGGGATCGGTTCCTGTAATTGCACCCCTCCCGCACTGATCACCTCCTCTCCTGTCCATGACACGATTCCCCCTGCTGCCCGGGCACCCCTGATGAACTGATGGGACCAGGGCAGCAGAAGACCACACCGGGTGCCACTGCTGTCAGCTAAGAACAGGAAATTGAGGCTACAATTCGCACAGGCTCACCAAAATTGGACAATAGAAGATTGGAAAAACGTTGCCTGGTCTGATGAGTCTTGATTTCAGCTGCGACATTCAGATGGTAGGGTCAGACAACATGAAAGCATGAATCCATCCTGCCTTGTATCAACGGTTCAGGCTGGTGGTGGTGGTGTAATGGTGGTGGGGGATATTTTCTTGGCACACTTTGGGACCCTTACGCCGCGTACACACGACCGTTTTTAATGTCATTGAAAAAACAAAGTTTTTCTCGACGTGATTCTTCTGAAGCCTGCCTTGCCTACACACGATCGTGAAAAAAAAATGCTCAAACAAAGCGCGGTGACGTACGAAATGTACGACGGCACTATAAGGGGGAAGTTCCATTCGGATGGCGCTACCCTTTGGGCTGCTTTTGCTGATCCTCGTGTTAGTAAAGTTTGGTGAGAGACGATTCGCGCTTTTCAGCCTCGTGCTCTTCAGTCCGTTACAGCGTGACGAATGTGCTATCTCCATTACGAACGCTAGTTTTACCAGAACGAGCTCTCCCGTGTCATAATTTGCTTCTGAGCATGAGCGTTTTTTTGCACATCCTTAACCACTTAAGCCCCGGACCATTTCGGGCCATTAGGACCAGGCCTGTTTTTGGGATTCGGCACTGCGCTGCTTTAACTGTAAATTGTGC
This sequence comes from Rana muscosa, assembly GCA_029206835.1. Lineage (NCBI taxonomy): Eukaryota > Metazoa > Chordata > Amphibia > Anura > Ranidae > Rana > Rana muscosa. Next base: position 132,454,926 of record CM055127.1, read on the forward strand.
GGACATGCAATGTTGTACCCAAATGAAATTTGCGTCCTTTTCTTCCCACAAATAGAGCTTTCTTTTAATGGTATTTGATTGCCTCTGCGATTTTTATTTTTTGCGATATAAACAGAAAAAGACCGAACATTTTGAAAAAAAATGATATTTTCTACTTTTTGTTATAAGAAAAATCGAATAAACTCAATTTTAGTCATACATTTAGGCCAAAATGTATTCAGCCACATGTCTTTAGTAAAAAAAATGTCAATAAGCGTATATTTATTGGTTTGCGCAAATGTTATAGCGTTTACAAACTAGGGTACATTTTCTGAAATTTACACAGCTTTAAATTTATGACTGCCTATCTCATTTCTTGAGGTGCTAAAATGGCAGGGCAGTACAAAACCCCCCCAAATGACCCCATTTTGGAAAGTAGACACCCCAAGGAAATTGCTGAGAGGCATGTTGAGCCCATTGAATATTTTTTTTTTTTGTCCCAAGTGATTGAATAATGACAAAAAAAAAAATTACAAAAAGTTGTCACTAAATGATATATTGCTCACACATGCCATGGTTATATGTGGAATTGCACCCCAAGCTATTTACTGAGAGGCATGTTCAGTCCATGGAATATTTTATATTTTGCCACAAGTTGCGGGAATATGACAAACTTTTTTTTTTTTGTGTGACATAAGCTTCCTAATGTTGTGCATAAAATGCCAGGACAGTTCAAAACCCCCCCAAATGACCCCATTTTGGAAAGTAGACACCCCAAGCTATTTGCTGAGAGGCATGTTGACCCCATTGAATATTTTTTTTTTTTGTCCCAAATGATTGAATAATGACAAAAAGAAAAAAAAAAATGTACAAAAAGTTGTCACTAAATGATATATTGCTCACACATGCCATGGTTATATGTGGAATTGCACCCCAAAATACATTCTGCTGCTTTTCCTGAGTACGGGGATACCACATGTGTGGGACTTTTTGGGAGCCTAGCCGCGTACAGGGCCCCAAAAACCAAGCACCGCCTTCAGGATTTCTAAGGGCGTAAATTTTTGATTTCACTCCTCACTACCTATCACAGTTTCGAAGGCCATAAAATGCCAAAATAGCACAAAACCCCCCCAAATTACCCCATTTTGGAAAGTAGACACCCCAAGCTATTTGCTGAGAGGCATGTTGAGTCCATGGAATATTTTATATTTTGCCACAGGTTGCGGGAATATGACAAACTTTTTTTTTTTTTGCACAAAGTTGTCACTAAATGATATATTGCTCACACATGCCATGGGCATATGTGAAATTACACCCCAAAATACATTCTGCTGCTTCTCCTGAGTACGGGGATACCACATGTGTGGGACTTTTTGGGAGCCTAGCCGCGTACGGGACCCCAAAAACCAAGCACCGCCTTCAAGGTTTCTAAGGGCATAAATTTTTGATTTCGCTCCTCACTACCTATCACAGTTTTGAAGGCCATAAAATGCCAAGATGGCACAAAACCCCCCCAAATGACCCCATTTTGGAAAGTAGACACCCCAAGCTATTTGCTGAGAGGCATGTTGAGCCCATTGAATATTTTTTTTTTTTGTCCCAAATGATTGAATAATGACAAAAAGAAAAAAAAAAAAATGTACAAAAAGTTGTCACTAAATTATATATTGCTCACACATGCCATGGTTATATGTGAAATTACACCCCAAAATACATTCTGCTGCTTCTCCTGAGTACGGGGATACCACATGTGTGGGACTTTTTGGGAGCCTAGCCGCGTACGGGACCCCAAAAACCAAGCACCGCCTTCAAGGTTTCTAAGGGCATAAATTTTTGATTTCACTCCTCACTACCTATCACAGTTTTGAAGGCCATAAAATGTCAAAATAGCCCAAATCCCCCACAAATGACCCCATTTTGGAAAGTAGACACCCCAAGCTATTTGCTGAGAGGCATGGTGAGTATTTTACAGCTCTCATTTGTTTTTGAAAATTAAGAAAGACATTTTTTTTTCTTTTTTTTTTTCTTTTTTTACATTTTCAAAACTTTGTGACGAAAAGCGAGATCTGCAAAATACTCAACATACCTCTCAGCAAATAGCTTGGGGTGTCTACTTTCCAAAATGGGGTCATTTGGGGGGGTTTTGTGCCATCTGGGCATTCCATGGCCTCCGAAACTGTGATAGGCAGTGAGGAGTGAAATCAAAAATTTACACCCATAGAAATCCTGAAGGCGGTGCTTGGTTTTTGGGGTCCCGTACGCGACTAGGCTCCCAAAAAGTCCCACACATGTGGTATCCCCGTACTCAGGAGAAGCAACAGAATGTATTTTGGGGTGTAATTCCACATATGCCCATGGCATGTTTGAGCAATATATAATTTAGTGACAACTTTTTGTACATTTTTTTTTTTTTTTGGTCATTATTCAATCACTTGGGACAAAAAAAAAAAAAATATTCAATGGGCTCAACATGCCTCTCAGCAAATAGCTTGAGGTGTCTACTTTACAAAATGGGGTCATTTGGGGGGGTTTTGAACTGTCCTGGCATTTTATGCACAACATTAGGAAGCTTATGTCACACATCATCCACTCTTCTAACCACTTGAAGACAAAGCCCTTTCTGACACTTTTTGTTTACATGAAAAAAAAATTTTTTTTGCAAAAAAATTATGTTGAACCCCCAAACATTATATATTTTTTTAAAGCAAAGGCCCTACAGATTAAAATAGTGGGTGTTGCATTTTTTTTTCCACACAGTATTTGCGCAGCGATTTTTCAAACACATTTTTTGGGGGAAAAACACACTTTTTTTATTTTTAATGCACTAAAAAACACTATATTGCCCAAATGTTTGATGAAATAAAAAAGATGATCATAGGCCGAGTACATGGATACCAAACACGACATGCTTTAAAATTGCGCACAAACGCGCAGCGGCGACAAACTACATTCATTTTTAAAAGCATTTAAAAGCCTTTACAGGTTACCACGTTAGATTTACAGAGGAGGTCTACTGCTAAAATGACTGCCCTCGATCTGACCTTCGCGGTGATACCTCACATGCATGATGCAATTGCTGTTTACATATGACGCTAGACCGACGCTTGCGTTCGCCTTTGCGCAAGAGCAGGGGGGGACAGCGGTGCTTTTTTTTTTTTTTTTTTTTTTTTTTTATTATTTATTTGGCTTTTTTATTTTATTTTTAAACTGTGCCTTCCATATTTAATTTTTTTACCATTTTTATCGTTATCTCAGGGAATGTAAATATCCCCTATGATAGCAATAGGTAGTGACAGGTACTCTTTTTTTGAAAAAAATTGGGGGGTTAGACCCTAGATCTTTCCTCTGCCCTCAAAGCATCTGACCACACCAAGATCGGTGTGATAAAATGCTTTCCCAATTTCCCAATGGTGCTTTTTATATCCGGGGGGGGGACATTCCCTCCCACTGCTTGTAAAAGCAGTCTAGAGGCTAATTATCTGCTAGAATTGCTTTTACATGAAAGCCGGCTGCTGGCTGAAAAGAATGATACCAAGATGATACCTAAACCCGCAGGCATCATTCTGGTATAAACATTCAAAGTCCAGCAACATACCAGTACGTTGCTGGTCCTTGTTGGACATGTATTGTAATCTTTTTTTTCATACAGCCTATTGGCTGAACGAAAAAAAGAGATTGATTGGTGGGTATGCCCACCATTAGAATACCTCCCTTCATCCACCCACTTCTAATGATGGGCATATATGCCGAAGCATGGGGGCATCCTCCCGCAAAAAAGTTATGCCGCGTACACACGGTCAAGCCTTCGTCGGAATTTCGACCGTATGTACGCGGCATAAAAGGTTATGCCGCGTACACACGGTCGGACTTTTCCACGGGCAAGCCTCCGTTGGAATTTCGACCGTATATACGCGGCATTAGGAGCAAAATCGCTCCTCCGCCCCTGCTGCCCCCATGCTTCGGCATATATGCTCTTTTTTTTAACTGTGGTGGTGAAATCACCTCCTACAGCGTTGGAGTCACGGCTTTATGTATTGTGGGAGCAAACGCTGTTGCTGTCAAGATAAATAGATCCGCGCTGCAACTGAATGGCGTACCTGCTAAGCAAATGGTGGTTAACATTAAAACAAAGTAACATTACAGTACAACAGTAAGACCTTACCATGCCATACCTGCAAAGCAAATACCAAAACAAAACCTAGTAAAAAATAAAAAAATGTTTTAACGCAACCTGTGCCTAAAATATATATATGCCGAAGCATGGGGGCATCCTCCCGCAAAAAAGTTATGCCGCGTACACACGGTCGGAATTTTCCACGGGCAGGCCTCCGTCGGAATTTCGACCGTATGTACGCGGCATTAGGAGCAAAATCGCTCCTCCGCCCCTGCTGCCCCCATGCTTCGGCATATATGCTCTTTTTTTTAACTGTGGTGGTGAAATCACCTCCTACAGCACTGGAGTCACGGCTTTATGTATCGTGGGAGCAAACGCTGTTGCTGTCAAGATAAATAATTCCGCGCTGCAGTTGAATGGCGCACCTGAAAACAAAAAATTACATACCTGAAAAGCAAGCATGATAAAACATTGCAGAATAGAATACAGTAAAAAAGAGCAGAACAATAGAGAGAAAATAGAGAGAGAGAGAGAGAACAATAAAACAACAACTATTTTTGGTTTTTTTATTTTATATTTTTTTTGTGTTTTGTTTTTTACGTTTTTTTTTTTCTTTTTTACACTTTTTTTTGTAACTTTACAACTGTAATGGTTCGGGTCTCTCAAAATGTAATGGCATCTTGGGAGACCCTGTGTAAGTGTGTCCTTGTCTGTGAAATGCTGTACCCTACGCTAAAACTTCACTTTTGAGTCGTAGCGTTCAAAACATTCACCTTGGCAAAGACCAGGCTTGTCAGGACAGAGTGGACAAAAACTACGGGTGTCACGCCTAAATCCGCGCTTGCTACAGACACGACATCTTTTTTGGGGGTGGCTTTGGGTAGGGGTACTCGGGAGGACATACGAATAATGCCTCTCATGCAGCCGGCTTACTGCATTTGGTTGGGGATGGTGAGGTGCAGAACCGCCTGGATACAGGAGTTCTGTGACTATCTCATTCTGGAATTTTAGAAGAGATAACGTCCCGCCTGAAGCTCTGTATAGCACATGAGCGTTCAGCAAAGCCAATTGGAATAATGATAGAGACACTTTTTTGTACCAGCGTCTCGCCTTACGGTCAATTAGATACGGCGCCATCAACTGGTCGTTGAGGTCCACCCCTCCCATATTTTTGTTATATTCGTGGACACAGAGGGGTTTCTCCACAACACCAGTCGCCGTACGAATTTGGACTGTCGTGTCTGCATTAAGGGAGGTAAGAAGGAAAACATTCTTATTGTCCCTCCACTTCATAGCGAGCAAGTTATTACACTTCAAGCAGGCTCTCTCCCCCAGCCTAAGACGGGCATCTACAAGCCGCTGGGGAAAGCCCCGGCGATTAGGTCGCACGGTGCCACATGCTCCAATCTGATGATCAAACAAGTGACTAAACAGTGGCACGCTCGTGTAATAATTGTCCACATCAGGGCCGGCCCAAGACATTGTGCTGCCTGGGACCAAGAATTAAATGCTGCCCCCCCCAAAAAAAAATCACGCCCACCAAAAGGCCCCCACATTCATTATTTTATATCATGATAACTAAAGGGGACCCGTCATGCTCTATACATGTCAACAGGAGTATAAAGAGGACCTGTCATGGCTCTATACGTGTATATAGGAGTATGAAGGGACCTGTGCATGGCGGGCGGCCGCAATGTCTTTTGCGCAAACTAATCAATGTACGCTAATTGTGTTTTTTTGGTACCAAAAATATGTAGAAGAATACATATTGGCCTAAACTGATGAAGAAATATTTTTTTTTTTATAATTTTTTTGGATATTTATCATAGCAAAAAGTAAAACATATTGTCAAATATCACCAAAAGAAAGCTCTATTTGTGGGAAAAAAAGGACATCAATTTTATTTGGGTACAGTGTCGCATGACCGCGCAATTGTCAGTTAAAGCGACACAGTGCCGTATCGCAAAAAATGGCCTGGTCATTAAAAGGGGTTGTAAAGATTTGTTTTTTTTTCACCTTAATGCATCCTATGCATTAAGGTGAAAAAACACCTGGCAAGTACTGCCCCCCAGGCCCCCCGTTTTACTTACCTGAGCCCGTTCACCTGCTGTGCGCGTCCCCCGGCGTCCTCTTCTCCACGGAGGCTGGCCGTTTATTGGCTAGATTAGATAGATTGATAGCAGCGCAGCCATTGGCTCGCGCTGCTGTCAATCACATCCAATGACGCGGCCCGTGGGGGGGCGGGAATGAGTCGTACACGCTGTGTCTATGGACGCAGTGTGTATGACAGGGAGCGCGCCCACAAGCTAACCTCCTTGGGAGAGCGCTTCCCAGAAGGGGGTTATCTGACGCAGGGAGGAGCCGAGACAGCCGCCGAGGGACCCGAGAACAAGAGGATCGGGGCCACTCTTTTCCAAACTAACTGCACAGTGGAGGTAAGTATAGCATGTTTTTTATTTAAAAAACAAAAAAAAAACAAAGCCATACAATCGCTTTAAGTGGGCGAATCCTTCCGGTCCTTAAGTGGTTAATCAGGGCTGGGCAAGGCAAGTCCCTCTCAGGCTCTCATGTCTCATACAACTTGTGATGTGTGTTTGTACTTACAGTTTTGCTTTGGACTCCACCACCAGATGCGGGTTGTCACCTGCCACACGTTGCGGGTTGTCACCTGCCACACGTTGCGGGTTGTCACCTGCCACACGTTGCGGGTTGTCACCTGCCACACGTTGCTGATTGTCACCTGCCACACGTTGCTGATTGTCACCTGCCACACGTTGCGGATTGTCACCTGCCACACGTTGCGGATTGTCACCTGCCACACGTTGCGGATTGTCACCTGCCACACGTTGCGGATTGTCACCTGCCACACGTTGCGGATTGTCACCTGCCACACGTTGCGGATTGTCTACTGCCACACGTTGCGGATTGTCTACTGCCACACGTTGCGGATTGTCACCTGCCACACGTTGCGCATGGTCACTTGCGTCACATGCCACACGTTGCGGGTTGTCACTTGCCACATCACATGCCACACGTTGCGGATTGTCACTTGCCACGACATCACCTGCCACACGATGCAGATAGTCACGTGCCACACGTTGCGTATTGTCACTTGCCACACGTTGCGGATTGTCACAACGTCACCTGCCACACGTTGCGCGTTGTCACTTGCTGTGTCCCAGAGTGCACACGGCTGCACAGTGAGGGTGGAATTGTGGTGATTCAGGGCGGGCGGTGAGAGATGACATCATCTCTCTGCTCCGCTGCGCGCTCACTCACTGACTGCTCCTAGCCCCCCCCCGGGCTGCGAGTGTTCTGCCCGCGGCTGCCCCTGTCACCACTAACAGCAGCGGCGCTGGGCTCCTCACAGGCAGCGGCGCCTGCCCGCTCACTCACTGACAGCCCCCACCTCCCGGGCTGTGAGTGTCCTCACACAGGCAGCGGCGCCTGCTCGCTGACTGCCCCCCCCCCCCCCGTCCCCGGGATGCGAGTGTCCTCACAAGCAGCGGCGCCTGCCCGCTCACTCGCTGACTGCCCCCCCCCCCCCCGCCCCTGGGCTGCGACTGTCCTCACAGGCAGCGGCGTCGGGTTCCTCACAGGCAGCGGATCGGGCGGAACAGGCTGGCTGGCGGGCGTCAGTTTGCCGCCCCCCTAAAAGTGCCGCCTGGTACCATGGTACCACCCGGTCCCATCATAGGGCCGGCCCTGGTCCACATACAAGTGGTACCCCTTTCCGAATAAGGGTGACACCAAGTTCCACACTATCTTGCCAGCGCTCCCTATGTAATCCGGGCAGTTGACCGACTCAATCTGACTGTCTTTTCCCTCATAAACCGTAAAGTTCACTACATAGCCTGTTGCCCTGTCACAGAACTTGTAGAGCTTGACCCCGTATCTGGCACGCTTGCTGGGAAGGTACTGCTTGAAAGACAAGCGGCCAGAAAATTTAATCAGGGACTCATCAACGCAGACAACTTGATCGGGAGTAAACAAGGCTGCAAAACGTTCGTTGAAGTGGTTTATGAGGGGCCGAATTTTATAGAGCCGGTCGTATTCAGGGTCCCCACGTGGACGACAAAGTTCATTGTCGTTGAAGTGCATGAACCGCAAAATCTGCTCGTATCGTGCCCTGGACATGGAGGCAGAGAACACGGGCATGTGGTCAATTGGGTGCGTGGACCAATAAGCACGCAATGACGAAAATTTATGTGTGCCCATGTTGAGGGAAAGGCCCAGAAAGGTCTTAAATTCGGAAACCGTAATTGGTTTCCAATTTCTGGCAATTTTAGGCAACTGGGGGTTAGCGGTGATAAATTGACCAGCATATAAATTACTCTGGCCCACAATAGATCTATAGAGATCTTCCGTGAAAAACAGCGAATAAAAATCAATTGGAATAAAATCAGCTGTTTCCACCTGAATACCGGGTTGGGCAGTGAATGGGGGAAGTACGGGTTCTGCAGAAGTGGTGGGGACCCAATCAGGATAGGCGAATTCTGCAGGAAGGGCAGTATGGGCACGACGGGCCTGCCTTTGTCTTCTTGGTGGCAGCGGGACACTACTTGTGCTTGCCACCTCGCCAGCTTGAACTGCACTTATGGGACTCGCCACGTCACCAAGTGTTACTGCAGTGCTGGATGTACGTCCAGGCTGTACTAGGCCGCTGGTGCTTGCCAGTTCACCAGAAGGAATAGCGGCGCTAGTACTACTCTGCTCCATGATACGAGAGCCCTGCGGTTCTTGCTCCTCAACAACCTCAGAAGATCGGGATCGGGTACGCCTGACCTTAGCAGGGACCTCAACTTCATCGTCAGAGCTATCTGACGTGGGGCCGCTGACGTCACTGTCTTCTACGGGAAGATATTCTGAGCCTGAATCTGACAGATACGTGACCTCCTCTTCACTCTCTGTCATGCTCAGAATCTCGTAGGCCTCTTTACTAGTGTACCTTCGTCTTGCCATTTTGGGCTCTAAATTTAGGGGTACACTAGTAAGATTCACAGGAAAAAAAGCACCTGACTGTCGTCAGCAAATATATCAAACACTACAAAAAAACTGTTAGCGATCGCAGGGATCAGGCCTGTCTCTGCGAACGCTGCAGTTATGTGTGTTGTGTTTGGTAAGTGACAGTGATCGATCGATACTGCACTTGGGTGGGCTGGGCTGGGCTGGGCTGGGCGGAGGGGCTAAACGCAGGCGCTAGCAGGTATCTGGGCTGATCCCGCTAACACTGCGTTTTTGGGAACCCTAAACCGCTGGGGATGCTAGTATAGATCTGATCAGATACTATACCACTAAGGGGGGTGTATGCTTTGCGCGTGGGTGTTAGCGTTACTGGCACTAATCTAACACTGCCTGGGGCGACGCAGACCCTCTCTGGCGCTAAAACCTAATTGATCTCACCCGCCGGGCGATCAGGGGGGTTAAACCTTTATTGGGTTATATACGGCGGGTGCCCTGATGCTATAAAAAGCAAACTAATCAACCAGCGTCACCCGTAACCTTTATATGGTGATCACTGGTGAAAGGGTTAACTAGGGGCAATCAGGGGGTTAAAACCTTTATTAGGTTAAATATGGGGGTACCTGACACTATATAAAAACCTGACGGGTAATCTAAATAACTAGATAACTTACTGGCTAACCAGTGACACCAGTGACGCTTATACGGCGATCACTGGTGAAAGGGTTAACTCTACGGGCAATCAGGGGGTTAAAATAATATATGGGGGTACCTGACACTAATAAAAACCTGCGGCGAACCTAAAAAAAAAATAACTGCCTATCTAAAACACCAGCGACACGAATACAGCGATCGGAAAAACAATCGCTTAGTGACGCTGAGGTTAGGGGGTGAAAGGGTTACCTGGGGGGTGATCAAGGGGTTAAACCTTTATTAGGGGGGGGGGTTAGGGGGCTACCCTGGACCTAAAGGGGCCTAATCCTAACTGCCCTGCAACTTTTTACAATCACAGATGACACTAAATGCAGTGACCAGTAAAATAAATGATCACTGCAATCAGTGACACTGTGATTGGGGGCTTTGGGGTGACCTGGGGGGTGATCTGGGGGTGACTGGGGGGTGATTTGTGTGCCTATGTGTACCTACGTGTCAGTGGACTGTTGAAGCACTAACCTCTGTCTTCTCTCCTCGGCGCCGGGAACGAAAAGACCGCGGCGAGGGAGATGACATCACTTCCTCCAGCCTGTGTTTACATCACATGGCAGAGGAAGCATTTTCATTGGCCGGGAGCGATCGCGAGGGGGGGGCGGAATCGAGCGGCCGCCCCCTCATGCCTGATCGCTCCCGAACACTTAACGGCCGCTCACTGCAGTGAAGGGGGGTCCGGATGGACCCCCCAACTGCACAAAGGCGATCACGTAGATCTACGTGATTCTGCCTGTCCGTGCCATTCTGCCGACGTAAATCGGCGGTCGTTAAGTGGTTAAAGCCTACACACGGACGTTTTTCACGACGAGAAAAACGACGACGTGAAAAACGACGAGAAAAAAATAGAGCATGTTCCAAATTTTTAATGCCCATTTTTCACGTCGCGAAAAATGCTCTGGAGCCCACACACGATCGTTTTTAATGACCAAATTAAAAAAATTGCATTTTTCTCGTCATGAAAAACGGTCGTGTGTACGCGGCATTAGTACCAACTGAGCATCGTTTAAACGCCACAACCCACCTGAGTATTGTTGCTGATCATGTCCATCCCTTTATAGCTACAGTGTACCCATCTTCTGGTGCCTACTTTCAGCAGGATAATGCACCATGTCACAAAGCTTGAACATGACAAAGTGTTCACTGTACTCTAATGGCCTCCACAGTCACCAGATCTCAATAGAGCATCTTTGAGATGTGGTGGAATGGGAGATTTGCATCATCGATGTGCAGCCGACAAATCTGAAGCAACTGTGTGATGCTATCATGTCAATATGGGTCAAAATCTTTGAGGAATGTTTCCAACACCTTGTTGAATCTATACCACAAAGAATTAAGACAGTTCTGAAGGCAAAAGATCCAACCTGGTAGTAGCAAGGTGTACCTAAGTGGCCGGTGAGTGTATATGGACAAATGAAAACATGAAAACCAATACCTATGGTTCCATAACAATGGAACACGGATGACTGGGATCCATAATAAAAGAATATTGAGCCCCTTTCTAACCTGTACTACAGGCAGCACAGACAATCTCCTCTATAGCCGTTAACCTAAAACAGATCCCCGCCATACCCCGCTGAGCACATTCTTAGTTACACCTGTGCTTTCCAACTCCACAGTGCTGTTCAATGGATGTTAATGGAGTCTACTTACAATGACAGCCTCCATTGTTCTCAGAAGGCCTCGGTAAACCCTCCCCAGAGAAATGAGATGCCAGGACATAAGTCTTGTTTCAGAGAGGTAGAATAGAATATGGAATGTGAAAAAAAAAAAAAAGTGTTACCTAAAAATAACAAGCTCTCCTGCCTGACCTCGATTCTGCTTCTAAGTCAGCTCCTCTGGAGAGATTACACCAGCGTAAAACGAAACCTGGACAACGTCCCAGATCTAAGATACGGCAGACACAATCAGGTTGGGTATCTATGTCGCTCTCCCAGCTGAATCACTGAGCGTTAGACTCACATGCCACCCAATTACACTTTAACTCACATGCAAATTATAAATCCTAATTTATACCTCACCATCATAAATTAAAACTCTCATGCCGCGTACACACGACCGTTTTTCATGACGAGAAAAATGCCATTTTTTTAAAATGGTCATTAAAAACGATCGTGTGTGGGCTCCAGAGCATTTTTCATGACGTGAAAAATGGGCATGAAAAATTTGGAACATGCTCTAATTTTTCTCGTCGTTTTTCACGTCGTCGTTTTTCTCGTCATGAAAAAACGGCCGTGTGTAGGCTTTAACGCAAAAAACGCGCATGCTCAGAAGCAAGTGATGAGACGGGAGCGCTCGTTCTGGTAAAACTAGCGTTTGTAATGGAGATAGCACATTCGTCACGCTGTAACAGACTGAAAAGCGCGAATCGCCTCTCACCAAACTTTACTAACACAAGGATCAGCAAAAGCAGCCAAAAGGGTGGCGCCATCCGAATGGAACTTCCCCTTTATAGTGCCGTCGTACATTTCGTATGTCACCGCGCTTTGCTCAAGCATTTTTTTTCATGATCGTGTGTAGGCAAGGCAGGCTTGAGAAGAATCACGTCGAGAAAAACATTGTTTTTTTCAATGACATATAAAACGGTCGTGTGTACGCGGCATCAGGTTTGACTTCAGGGCATTTTCTATCTAATGCCCCATACACACGATCATTTTTAATGTCATTTTTAAAACTGACGTTTTTCTCGTCATTTTTTTTCTTGTTTCCTCTCAAGCCTGTCTTGCGTACACACCATCATTTTAAAAAATGTTCAAGCAAAGCGCAGTGACATACACCACGTACGACGGCACTATAAAGGGGAAGTTTCGTTCTAATGACGCCACCCTTCATGTTAGTAAAGTTTGTTGAGCGACGATTCGCGCTTTTCAGCCTCGTGCTTTTCAGTCCGTTACAGCGTGACGAATGTGCTATCTCCATTACGAACGCTAGTTTTACCAGAACGAGCGCTCCCGTCTCATACTTGATTCTGAGCATGCGCGTTTTTTTTCACGTCGTTAAAGCATACACACTATCGTTTTTCTCGTCGTTAAAAAAAAACGACATGAAAAACGACGTGAAAAAATAGAGCATGTTTGAAATTTTTAATGCCCATTTTTCACGTCGTTAAAAATGCTCTGGAGCCTACACACGATCGGTTTTAATGGCCATTTTTAAAAATGGCATTTTTAATGGCATGAAAAACGATCGTGTGTATGGGGCATTATGCCGCGTACACACGAATGATTTTTCCGACGGTGAAAACACCGTCGAGAAAATCGACGTTAAAAACGAGGAACAGCTTGTTCCCCCCACACACGGCCGTTTTAAATGTCATTTTTTTTTTTGGTCGAAAAAAACCACCGTGTGTTCCCTATGGGAAACACTGCCGCGGAAAACATGTCGAAAAAAACGACGAGAAAAATTAGAACATGTTCTAATTTTTCTCGTCGTTTTTAATGCCGTTTTTCTCGTCTAAAAAAATGGCAGAAACCCCACAGACGATCGTTTTTCTCGTCGAAAGGAAAAAATGTTGTTTTTCTCAACGAGAAAAACGGCCGTGTGTACGCAGCATAAGAGTCTAAGAAAAAACTGAAGTTGTCGGCACTGCAGCCAATCAGAATGTCTCTTTAACCACTTCCTCCGAAAGGATCTACCCATATATATTTCGGTTGAAGTGGTTATACTGGGACCATGGCTGCAGCTGCAGTCATGACCCAGGTATAATTTTTTTTCTGCCGGCAATGCAAGTTTGCCCACTTACAAAGAAATGAAGAGTCTATAATTTTTATCATAGGTGTATTTAAAAGGATAGAGACAGAATAACAACCAAAAATCCAGAACAAACACATGATACTAATGTTATAAATTGAGCTGCAGTTCAGTGAGTAAAATAAGTATTTGATCCCCTACCAACCAATAGGGATGAGCTTCGTGTTCGAGTCGAACATACGTTCGACTCGAACATCGGCTGTTCGATCGTTCGACGAAGATCGAACGATTTGGGCCGTTCGCGCCAAATTCGAGTGACGCGAACGGCCCACAATGCACTACGCCATCGCAGTGTCATCCAGGCGCTGTGATTGGCCAAGCATGCACTGTGACCCCGCATGCTTGGCCAATCACAGCGCCGGCAGCGAGGAGAGCAATGATTGGCCACAGGCAGGATGCCTGTGGCCAATTATTGCTGAGGGTGTTTAGTACACGCCCCACACTATAAAAGGCCGCCAGCACGGCGGCCTAGTGTAGTGTGTTCCGGAGCAGGGATAGAGCAGCATAGGCAGGGACAGTGACTTTTATTTCTTTCTTGCTTAACCTGGATTCCTTTAGTTTAGGGAAAGAGAAGGATAGGTAGGGAGAGTGTCAGTGTGTTTTGTGCTTGTGCTATAGTGTGCTTAAAAAAAACATTTTTTCTAGGGACAGAAAACTGTAGGTAGGGAGAGTGTCAGTTTCTTTCACTGTGCAAGTCCTTGTTTCCAGGGACCTGGAAGGACAGTGAGTGAATTCTCCTTGTGCTATATTGTGCTTAAAAAAAACATTTTTTCTAGGGACAGAAAACTGTAGGTAGGGAGAGTGTCAGTTTCTTTCACTGTGCAAGTCCTTGTTTCTAGGGACCTGGAAGGACAGTGAGTGAATTCTCCTTGTGCTATATTGTGCTTAAAAAAAACATTTTTTCTAGGGACAGAAAACTGTAGGTAGGGAGAGTGTCAGTTTCTTTCACTGTGCAAGTCCTTGTTTCTAGGGACCTGGAAGGACAGTGAGTGAATTCTCCTTGTGCTATATTGTGCTTAAAAAAAACATTTTTTCTAGGGACAGAAAACTGTAGGTAGGGAGAGTGTCAGTTTCTTTCACTGTGCAAGTCCTTGTTTCTAGGGACCTGGAAGGACAGTGAGTGAATTCTCCTTGTGCTATATTGTGCTTAAAAAAAACATTTTTTCTAGGGACAGAAAACTGTAGGTAGGGAGAGTGTCAGTTTCTTTCACTGTGCAAGTCCTTGTTTCCAGGGACCTGGAAGGACAGTGAGTGAATTCTCCTTGTGCTATATTGTGCTTAACCACTTAACGACCGCCCACTGCCGATTTACGTCGGCAGAATGGCACGGACAGGCAGAATCACGTAGATCTACGTGATCGCCTTTGTGCAGTTGGGGGGTCCATCCGGACCCCCCTTCACTGCAGTGAGCGGCCGTTAAGTGTTCGGGAGCGATCAGGCATGAGGGGGCGGCCGCTCGATTCCGCCCCCCCCCCTCGCGATCGCTCCCGGCCAATGAAATTGCTTCCTCCGCCATGTGATGTAAACACAGGCTGGAGGAAGTGATGTCATCTCCCTCGCCGCGGTCTTTTCGTTCCCGGCGCCGAGGAGTGAAGACAGAGGTTAGTGCTCCAACAGTCCACTGACACGTAGGTACACATAGGCACACAAATCACCCCCCAGTCACCCCCAGATCACCCCCCAGGTCACCCCAAAGCCCCCAATCACAGTGTCACTGATTGCAGTGATCATTTATTTTACTGATCACTGCATTTAGTGTCATCTGTGATTGTAAAAAGTTGCAAGGCAGTTAGGATTAGGCCCCTTTAGGTCCAGGGTAGCCCCCTAACCCCCCCTAATAAAGGTTTAACCCCTTGATCACCCCCCAGGTAACCCTTTCACCCCCTAACTTCAGCGTCACTAAGCGATTGTTTTTCCGATCGCTGTATTCGTGTCGCTGGTGTTTTAGATAGGCAGTTATTTTTTTTTTAGGTTCGCCGCAGGTTTTTATTGGTGTCAGGTACCCCCATATTTAACCTAATAAAGGTTTTAACCCCCTGATTGCCCCTAGTTAACCCTTTCACCAGTGATCACCATATAAAGGTTACGGGTGACGCTGGTTGATTAGTTTGCTTTTTATAGCATCAGGGCACCCGCCGTATATAACCCAATAAAGGTTTAACCCCCCTGATCGCCCGGCGGGTGAGATCAATTAGGTTTTAGCGCCAGAGAGGGTCTGCGTCGCCCCAGGCAGTGTTAGGTTAGTGCCAGTAACGCTAACACCCACGCGCAAAGCATACACCCCCCTTAGTGGTATAGTATCTGATCAGATCTATACTAGCATCCCCAGCGGTTTAGGGTTCCCAAAAACGCAGTGTTAGCGGGATCAGCCCAGATACCTGCTAGTACCTGCGTTTAGCCCCTCCGCCCAGCCCAGCCCAGCCCACCCAAGTGCAGTATCGATCGATCACTGTCACTTACCAAACACAACACACATAACTGCAGCGTTCGCAGAGACAGGCCTGATCCCTGCGATCGCTAACAGTTTTTTTGTAGCGTTTGATATATTTGCTGACGACAGTCAGGTGCTTTTTTTCCTGTGAATCTTACTAGTGTACCCCTAAATTTAGAGCCCAAAATGGCAAGTCGAAGGTACACTAGTAAAGAGGCCTACGAGATTCTGAGCATGACAGATAGTGAAGAGGAGGTCACGTATCTGTCAGATTCAGGCTCAGAATATCTTCCCGTAGAAGACAGTGACGTCAGCGGCCCCACGTCAGATAGCTCTGACGACGAAGTTGAGGTCCCTGCTAAGGTCAGGCGTACCCGATCCCGATCTTCTGAGGTTGTTGAGGAGCAAGAACCGCAGGTCTCTCGTATCATGGAGCAGAGTAGTACTAGCGCCGCTATTCCTTCTGGTGAACTGGCAAGCACCAGCGGCCTAGTACAGCCTGGACGTACATCCAGCACTGCAGTAACACTTGGTGACGTGGCGAGTCCCATAAGTGCAGTTCAAGCTGGCGAGGTGGCAAGCACAAGTAGTGTCCCGCTGCCACCAAGAAGACAAAGGCAGGCCCGTCGTGCCCATACTGCCCTTCCTGCAGAATTCGCCTATCCTGATTGGGTCCCCACCACTTCTGCAGAACCCGTACTTCCCCCATTCACTGCCCAACCCGGTATTCAGGTGGAAACAGCTGATTTTATGCCAATCGATTTTTATTCGATGTTTTTCACGGAAGATCTCTATAGATCTATTGTGGACCAGAGTAATTTATATGCTGGTCAATTTATCGCCGCTAACCCCCAGTTGCCTAAAATTGCCAGAAATTGGAAACCAATTACGGTTTCCGAATTTAAGACCTTTCTGGGCCTTTCCCTCAACATGGGCACACATAAATTTCCGTCATTGCGTGCTTATTGGTCCACGCACCCAATTGACCACATGCCCGTGTTCTCTGCCTCCATGTCCAGGGCACGATACGAGCAGATTTTGCGGTTCATGCACTTCAACGACAATGAACTTTGTCGTCCACGTGGGGACCCTGAATACGACCGGCTCTATAAAATTTGGCCCCTCATAAACCACTTCAACGAACGTTTTGCAGCCTTGTTTACTCCCGATCAAGTTGTCTGCGTTGATGAGTCCCTGATTAAATTTTCTGGCCGCTTGTCTTTCAAGCAGTACCTTCCCAGCAAGCGTGCCAGATACGGGGTCAAGCTCTACAAGTTCTGTGACAGGGCAACAGGCTATGTAGTGAACTTTACGGTTTATGAGGGAAAAGACAGTCAGATTGAGTCGGTCAACTGCCCGGATTACATAGGGAGCGCTGGCAAGATAGTGTGGAACTTGGTGTCACCCTTATTCGGAAAGGGGTACCACTTGTATGTGGACAATTATTACACGAGCGTGCCACTGTTTAGTCACTTGTTTGATCATAAGATTGGAGCATGTGGCACCGTGCGACCTAATCGCCGGGGCTTTCCCCAGCGGCTTGTAGATGCCCGTCTTAGGCTGGGGGAGAGAGCCTGCTTGAAGTGTAATAACTTGCTCGCTATGAAGTGGAGGGACAATAAGAATGTTTTCCTTCTTACCTCCCTTCATGCAGACACGACAGTCCAAATTCGTACGGCGACTGGTGTTGTGGAGAAACCCCTCTGTGTCCACGAATATAACCAAAATATGGGAGGGGTGGACCTCAACGACCAGTTGATGGCGCCGTATCTAATTGACCGTAAGGCGAGACGCTGGTACAAAAAAGTGTCTCTATCATTATTCCAATTGGCTTTGCTGAACGCTCATGTGCTATACAGAGCTTCAGGCGGGACGTTATCTCTTCTAAAATTCCAGAATGAGATAGTCACAGAACTCCTGTATCCAGGCGGTTCTGCACCTCACCATCCCCAACCAAATGCAGTAAGCCGGCTGCATGAGAGGCATTATTCGTATGTCCTCCCGAGTACCCCTACCCAAAGCCACCCCCAAAAAAGATGTCGTGTCTGTAGCAAGCGCGGATTTAGGCGTGACACCCGTAGTTTTTGTCCACTCTGTCCTGACAAGCCTGGTCTTTGCCAAGGTGAATGTTTTGAACGCTACCACTCAAAAGTGAAGTTTTAGCGTAGGGTACAGCATTTCACAGACTAGGACACACTTACACAGGGTCTCCCAAGATGCCATTACATTTTGAGAGACCCGAACCATTACAGTTGTAAAGTTACAAAAAAAAGTGTAAAAAAGAAAAAAAAAACGTAAAAAACAAAACACAAAAAAAATATAAAATAAAAAAACCAAAAATAGTTGTCGTTTTATTGTTCTCTCTCTCTCTATTTTCTCTATTGTTCTGCTCTTTTTTTACTGTATTCTATTCTGCAATGTTTTATCATGCTTGCTTTTCAGGTATGTAATTTTTTGTTTTCAGGTGCGCCATTCAACTGCAGCGCGGAATTATTTATCTTGACAGCAACAGCGTTTGCTCCCACGATACATAAAGCCGTGACTCCAGTGCTGTAGGAGGTGATTTCACCACCACAGTTAAAAAAAAGAGCATATATGCCGAAGCATGGGGGCAGCAGGGGCGGAGGAGCGATTTTGCTCCTAATGCCGCGTACATACGGTCGAAATTCCGACCGTGTGTACGCGGCATAACTTTTTTGCGGGAGGATGCCCCCATGCTTCGGCATATATATATTTTAGGCACAGGTTGCGTTAAAACATTTTTTTATTTTTTACTAGGTTTTGTTTTGGTATTTGCTTTGCAGGTATGGCATGGTAAGGTCTTACTGTTGTACTGTAATGTTACTTTGTTTTAATGTTAACCACCATTTGCTTAGCAGGTATGCCATTCAGTTGCAGCGCGGATCTATTTATCTTGACAGCAACAGCGTTTGCTCCCACGATACATAAAGCCGTGACTCCAACGCTGTAGGAGGTGATTTCACCACCACAGTTAAAAAAAAGAGCATATATGCCGAAGCATGGGGGCAGCAGGGGCGGAGGAGCGATTTTGCTCCTAATGCCGCGTATATACGGTCGAAATTCCAACGGAGGCTTATCCGTGGAAAAGTCCGACCGTGTGTACGCGGCATAACCTTTTATGCCGCGTACATACGGTCGAAATTCCGACGAAGGCTTGACCGTGTGTACGCGGCATAACTTTTTTGCGGGAGGATGCCCCCATGCTTCGGCATATATGCCCATCATTAGAAGTGGGTGGATGAAGGGAGGTATTCTAATGGTGGGCATACCCACCAATCAATCTCTTTTTTTCGTTCAGCCAATAGGCTGTATGAAAAAAAAGATTACAATACATGTCCAACAAGGACCAGCAACGTACTGGTATGTTGCTGGACTTTGAATGTTTATACCAGAATGATGCCTGCGGGTTTAGGTATCATCTTGGTATCATTCTTTTCAGCCAGCAGCCGGCTTTCATGTAAAAGCAATTCTAGCAGATAATTAGCCTCTAGACTGCTTTTACAAGCAGTGGGAGGGAATGTCCCCCCCCCGGATATAAAAAGCGCCATTGGGAAATTGGGAAAGCATTTTATCACACCGATCTTGGTGTGGTCAGATGCTTTGAGGGCAGAGGAAAGATCTAGGGTCTAACCCCCCAATTTTTTTCAAAAAAAGAGTACCTGTCACTACCTATTGCTATCATAGGGGATATTTACATTCCCTGAGATAACGATAAAAATGGTAAAAAAATAAAATATGGAAGGCACAGTTTAAAAATAAAATAAAAAAGCCAAATAAATAATAAAAAAAAAAAAAAAAAAAGCACCGCTGTCCCCCCCTGCTATTGCGCAAAGGCGAACGCAAGCGTCGGTCTAGCGTCATATGTAAACAGCAATTGCATCATGCATGTGAGGTATCACCGCGAAGGTCAGATCGAGGGCAGTCATTTTAGCAGTAGACCTCCTCTGTAAATCTAACGTGGTAACCTGTAAAGGCTTTTAAATGCTTTTAAAAATGAATGTAGTTTTGTCGCCGCTGCGCGTTTGTGCGCAATTTTAAAGCATGTCGTGTTTGGTATCCATGTACTCGGCCTATGATCATCTTTTTTATTTCATCAAACATTTGGGCAATATAGTGTTTTTTAGTGCATTAAAAATAAAAAAAGTGTGTTTTTCCCCCAAAAAATGCGTTTGAAAAATCGCTGCACAAATACTGTGTGGAAAAAAAAAATGCAACACCCACTATTTTAATCTGTAGGGCCTTTGCTTTAAAAAAATATATAATGTTTGGGGGTTCAACATAATTTTCTTGCAAAAAAAAATTTTCTTTCATGTAAACAAAAAGTGTCAGAAAGGGCTTTGTCTTCAAGTGGTTAGAAGAGTGGATGATGTGTGACATAAGCTTCCTAATGTTGTGCATAAAATGCCAGGACAGTTCAAAACCCCCCCAAATGACCCCATTTTGTAAAGTAGACACCTCAAGCTATTTGCTGAGAGGCATGTTGAGCCCATTGAATATTTTTTTTTTTTGTCCCAAGTGATTGAATAATGACCAAAAAAAAAAAATGTACAAAAAGTTGTCACTAAATTATATATTGCTCAAACATGCCATGGGCATATGTGGAATTACACCCCAAAATACATTCTGTTGCTTCTCCTGAGTACGGGGATACCACATGTGTGGGACTTTTTGGGAGCCTAGTCGCGTACGGGACCCCAAAAACCAAGCACCGCCTTCAGGATTTCTATGGGTGTAAATTTTTGATTTCACTCCTCACTGCCTATCACAGTTTCGGAGGCCATGGAATGCCCAGATGGCACAAAACCCCCCCAAATGACCCCATTTTGGAAAGTAGACACCCCAAGCTATTTGCTGAGAGGTATGTTGAGTATTTTGCAGATCTCGCTTTTTGTCACAAAGTTTTGAAAATGTAAAAAAAGAAAAAAAAAAAGAAAAAAAATGTCTTTCTTAATTTTCAAAAACAAATGAGAGCTGTAAAATACTCACCATGCCTCTCAGCAAATAGCTTGGGGTGTCTACTTTCCAAAATGGGGTAATTTGGGGGGGTTTTGTGCTATTTTGGCATTTTATGGCCTTCAAAACTGTGATAGGTAGTGAGGAGTGAAATCAAAAATTTACGCCCTTAGAAATCCTGAAGGCGGTGCTTGGTTTTTGGGGCCCTGTACGCGGCTAGGCTCCCAAAAAGTCCCACACATGTGGTATCCCCGTACTCAGGAAAAGCAGCAGAATGTATTTTGGGGTGCAATTCCACATATAACCATGGCATGTGTGAGCAATATATCATTTAGTGACAACTTTTTGTACATTTTTTTTTTTTTCTTTTTGTCATTATTCAATCATTTGGGACAAAAAAAAAAAATATTCAATGGGGTCAACATGCCTCTCAGCAAATAGCTTGGGGTGTCTACTTTCCAAAATGGGGTCATTTGGGGGGGTTTTGTGCCATCTTGGCATTTTATGGCCTTCAAAACTGTGATAGGTAGTGAGGAGTGAAATCAAAAATTTATGCCCTTAGAAACCTTGAAGGCGGTGCTTGGTTTTTGGGGTCCCGTACGCGGCTAGGCTCCCAAAAAGTCCCACACATGTGGTATCCCCGTACTCAGGAGAAGCAGCAGAATGTATTTTGGGGTGTAATTTCACATATGCCCATGGCATGTGTGAGCAATATATCATTTAGTGACAACTTTGTGAAAAAAAAAAAAAGTTTGTCATATTCCCGCAACTTGTGGCAAAATATAAAATATTCCATGGACTGAACATGCCTCTCAGTAAATAGCTTGGGGTGTCTACTTTCCAAAATGGGGTCATTTGGGGGGGGGGGTTTGTGCTATTTTGGCATTTTATGGCCTTCGAAACTGTGATAGGTAGTGAGGAGTGAAATCAAAAATTTGCGCCCTTAGAAATCCTGAAGGCGGTGCTTGGTTTCCGGGGTCCCGTACGTGGCTAGGCTCCTAAAAAGTCCCACACATGTGGTATCCCCGTACTCAGGAGAAGCAGCAGAATGTATTTTGGGGTGCAATTCCACATATAACCATGGCATGTGTGAGCAATATATCATTTAGTGACAACTTTTTGTAATTTTTTTTTTTTTTTTTTGTCATTATTCAATCACTTGGGACGAAAAAAAAAAATATTCAATGGGCTCAACATGCCTCTCAGCAATTTCCTTGGGGTGTCTACTTTCCAAAATGGGGTCATTTGGGGGGGTTTTGTACTGCCCTGCCATTTTAGCACCTCAAGAAATGAGATAGGCAGTCAGAAATTTAAAGCTGTGTAAATTTCAGAAAATGTACCCTAGTTTGTAAACGCTATAACTTTTGCGCAAACCAATAAATATACGCTTATTGACATTTTTTTTACTAAAGACATGTGGCTGAATACATTTTGGCCTAAATGTATGACTAAAATTGAGTTTATTCGATTTTTCTTATAACAAAAAGTAGAAAATATCATTTTTTTTCAAAATTTTCGGTCTTTTTCTGTTTATATCGCAAAAAATAAAAATCGCAGAGGCAATCAAATACCATTAAAAGAAAGCTCTATTTGTGGGAAGAAAAGGACGCAAATTTCATTTGGGTACAACATTGCATGTCCGCACAATTTACAGTTAAAGCAGCGCAGTGCCGAATCCCAAAAACAGGCTTGGTCCTAATGGCCCGAAATGGTCCGGGGCTTAAGTGGTTAAAAAAAACATTTTTTCTAGGGACAGAAAACTGTAGGTAGGGAGAGTGTCAGTTTCTTTCACTGTGCAAGTCCTTGTTTCTAGGGACCTGGAAGGACAGTGAGTGAATTCTCCTTGTGCTATATTGTGCTTAAAAAAAAACATTTTTTCTAGGGACAGAAAACTGTAGGTAGGGAGAGTGTCAGTTTCTTTCACTGTGCAAGTCCTTGTTTCTAGGGACCTGGAAGGACAGTGAGTGAATTCTCCTTGTGCTATATTGTGCTTAAAAAAAACATTTTTTCTAGGGACAGAAAACTGTAGGTAGGGAGAGTGTCAGTTTCTTTCACTGTGCAAGTCCTTGTTTCTAGGGACCTGGAAGGACAGTGAGTGAATTCTCCTTGTGCTATAGTGTGCTTAAAAAAAACATTTTTTCTAGGGACAGAAAACTGTAGGTAGGGAGAGTGTCAGTTTCTTTCACTGTGCAAGTCCTTGTTTCTAGGGACCTGGAAGGACAGTGAGTGAATTCTCCTTGTGCTATATTGTGCTTAAAAAAAACATTTTTTCTAGGGACAGAAAACTGTAGGTAGGGAGAGTGTCAGTTTCTTTCACTGTGCAAGTCCTTGTTTCCAGGGACCTGGAAGGACAGTGAGTGAATTCTCCTTGTGCTATATTGTGCTTAAAAAAAACATTTTTTCTAGGGACAGAAAACTGTAGGTAGGGAGAGTGTCAGTTTCTTTCACTGTGCAAGTCCTTGTTTCTAGGGACCTGGAAGGACAGTGAGTGAATTCTCCTTGTGCTATATTGTGCTTAAAAAAAACATTTTTTCTAGGGACAGAAAACTGTAGGTAGGGAGAGTGTCAGTTTCTTTCACTGTGCAAGTCCTTGTTTCTAGGGACCTGGAAGGACAGTGAGTGAATTCTCCTTGTGCTATATTGTGCTTAAAAAAAACATTTTTTCTAGGGACAGAAAACTGTAGGTAGGGAGAGTGTCAGTTTCTTTCACTGTGCAAGTCCTTGTTTCCAGGGACCTGGAAGGACAGTGAGTGAATTCTCCTTGTGCTATAGTGTGCTTAAAAAAAACATTTTTTCTAGGGACAGAAAACTGTAGGTAGGGAGAGTGTCAGTTTCTTTCACTGTGCAAGTCCTTGTTTCTAGGGACCTGGAAGGACAGTGAGTGAATTCTCCTTGTGCTATATTGTGCTTAAAAAAAACATTTTTTCTAGGGACAGAAAACTGTAGGTAGGGAGAGTGTCAGTTTCTTTCACTGTGCAAGTCCTTGTTTCCAGGGACCTGGAAGGACAGTGAGTGAATTCTCCTTGTGCTATAGTGTGCTTAAAAAAAACATTTTTTCTAGGGACAGAAAACTGTAGGTAGGGAGAGTGTCAGTTTCTTTCACTGTGCAAGTCCTTGTTTCCAGGGACCTGGAAGGACAGTGAGTGAATTCTCCTTGTGCTATATTGTGCTTAAAAAAAACATTTTTTCTAGGGACAGAAAACTGTAGGTAGGGAGAGTGTCAGTTTCTTTCACTGTGCAAGTCCTTGTTTCCAGGGACCTGGAAGGACAGTGAGTGAATTCTCCTTGTGCTATATTGTGCTTAAAAAAAACATTTTTTCTAGGGACAGAAAACTGTAGGTAGGGAGAGTGTCAGTTTCTTTCACTGTGCAAGTCCTTGTTTCAAGGGACAGAGAAGGACACCTGAAGGTAGCCCTTATTGCTTTTTTCCCATCTTCCTGCAGGCCATCTATTAGAATGTCTGGAAGGCAAACAAGGAGAGGCAGACAGTCAGGAGGCAATAAAAGAGGGTAAGCAGGCTCTGTGTCTGGGGACAACAGTGCTGGTCGTGGACGCGGTGCATTGTCATCAGCACATGGCCATGGGACACGCTTGTCCTTCTTTTCGGCAGCTGGACATGTTGAGCCACATCATGCCGAAGACTTGGTAGAGTGGATGACCAAGCCCTCCTCCTCCTCCTCATCCTCTCTCACCCAGGCTCAGGGTACTGGCAAAGCAGCTGCCAAAGCGTCCTCTTCCCTGGTATCAATGTCAGACTCATCATCAGTCACTCCTTCCCTAGACCCACCATGTCCTCCTCCTGAGGAGTCCCCCGAACTGTTTGAGCACAGTGTTGGGTACATGCTCCAGGAGGATGCCCAGCGTTTCGAAGGGTCTGATGATGAAACCCAGCTACAGGAAGGCAGTAGGGTGAGAGCAGACAGAGGGGATGCTCAAGAAGGACACCAATCTGGCAGTCATGTTCCAGCAGCTGCAGCATACTGCCAGATTGGCTCCAGTGATGAGGAGGGAGGGGATGATGAGGTCACTGACTCCACGTGGGTGCCTAATAGGAGAGAGGAGGAGGAGGATGAGGAGGAGGCACATCTCCAACGAGACAGGATGCCCTTTGGTGGCCAGCGTAAGGGCAGTACACCGACGGAATCACACCGCAGAGCTCCGCCTGTGCAGGGCGCTGCCTCTGCCCGTCATTCAAAAAGTTCCTTGGTGTGGGCCTTTTTTGAGGCTAGTGCATCAGATCGCACAGCTGCTGTTTGCAACATATGTCTCAAGCGTATATCGCGTGGCCAAAACATCAGCCGCTTGGGTACCACATGCCTGACCAGACATATGTTGACCTGCCATGCAGCTCGTTGGCAAGCCTACCTCAAAGACCCACACCAAAGAACAAAGCGGACCTCTCCTTGCACCGCATCAGCTGGGATCTCCAACCCCACTATAACTTCAGTCCTCTCAGAAACATGCACTGAGAGGAATGAAGGTGTAGAATTAGGTGTGTCACAGCCAAGTACTTGCGGCCACTCTGCTAGCAGTACACCGACGTCCGATTCTAGCAGGCAAATTTCCCTGCCCCAGCTGCTGGACCGTCGAAAGAAGTTCACTCCCAGCCATCCACATGCCCAGCGGTTGAATGCTAGCTTGGCTAAATTGCTAGCGCTTCAACTGCTGCCTTTTCAGTTGGTAGACTCGGGCCCCCTTCCGTGAGTTTGTGCAATGTGCGGTTCCTCAGTGGCAGGTTCCCAAACGCCACTTTTTCTCACGGAAGGCTATTCCGGCTCTCTACCGGCATGTGGAAGGCAATGTCTTGGCCTCGCTGGACAGGGCGGTCAGCGGTAAGGTGCATATTACCGCTGACTCATGGTCCAGCAGGCATGGACAGGGACGTTACCTTTCTTTCACGGCCCATTGGGTCACTCTTTTGGCAGCTGGGAAGGATGCAGGACAAGGTGCAGTAGTGTTGGAGGTTGTCCCACCGCCACGCCTCCAAAATGCTACTACTGGTTGTGACACACCTCTCTCCTCCACCCCCTCCTCTTCTTCTTCCTCCATGGCCTCTTCCTGTGGTTTGTCCTATGAACCAGCGGTGCTCCGTAGCCATTCACGGGGCTACGCAAGTACGCAGGCAAAAAGATGCCATGCCGTGCTTGCGCTGGTGTGTTTGGGGGACAGAAGCCACACTGGGGCAGAGGTCCTGTCTGCTCTGCAGGGCCAGGCCGAGAGGTGGTTGACGCCACGCCAGCTTAAGCCAGGAATGGTGGTTTGCGACAATGGCACCAACCTCCTCTCCGCCCTCCGACAGGGACAACTGACCCATGTGCCCTGTGTGGCTCACGTCCTTAACCTGGTGGTGCAGCGGTTCTTGGGCAGGTACCCGGGCTTACAGGATGTCCTGAGGCAGGCCAGGAAAGTCTGTGTGCATTTCCGCAGATCTTATAATGCCAGTGCTCGCCTGGCTGAGCTGCAAAAGGAGTTGAACCTGCCCAAGAACCGCCTTATATGTGACATGCCCACCAGGTGGAACTCAACGTTGGCCATGCTGCAGCGGCTGCACACGCAGCAGAGGGCCATCAATGAGTACCTGTGCGACTACGGCACCAGGACAGGGTCAGGGGAGCTTGGTTTTTTTTCTCCACGCCAGTGGGGCATGATCAGGGATGCATGCACTGTCCTGGCACCATTTGAGGAGGCCACGAGGATGGTGAGCAGTGACAGTGCATGCATCAGTGACACTGTACCTCTTGTCCACCTGTTGGAGCACACGCTGCGTGGAATAATGGACAGGGCACTTGAGGCAGAACAGAGGCAGGAAGAGGAGGACTTCCTTGCCTCTCAAGGCCCCCTTTACCCAGACAGTGTTCCTTCTGTCCCACCCATCGCACAGGAAGAGGAAGAGGAGGAGGAGGAGGAGGAGGAGGAGGATTGTGTCAGCATGGAGGTGGAGGCTGGCACTCAGCATCATCAGCAGCAGTCTTTTAGGGATGATTTACAGTCCCAAGAAACCAGTGGACTTGTACGTGGCTGGGAGGAGGTGACTGCGGATCATGTCGTCCTTAGTGACCCAGAGGACTCCGGAGCGAATGCCTCAGCAAACCTACGCTGCATGGCCTCCCTGATCCTGCAAAGTCTGCGGAAGGATCCTCGTATTCTTCGGATCAAGGAGAGGGACCATTACTGGCTGGCCACTCTCCTTGATCCACGGTACAAGGGTAAGGTTGCGGACCTTATGTTACCGTCGCAGAGGGAGCAGAGGATGAGACAACTCCGGGAGGCCTTGCAGAAAGGTCTGTGCAACGCGTTCCCAGAGACTGGGAGGTTACAAACTCCTGGTCCAGGACAACGAGTTGCTGAGGCTTCGGCCAGTCAAAGAAGGAGCGGTGGGGAAGGTGGCCGTCTGACCGATGCGTTCAGACAATTCTTTAGTCCGCAGCCCCAAAGTATGATTGGTTCCAGCAACCATCGCCAGCGTCTGATAAACATGGTGCAGGAATATCTAGGGGCAAGGTCAGACTTGGACACCTTCCCCACCGAAAATCCTCTGGCTTACTGGGTCTTGAGGATGGATCACTGGCCAGAGCTTGCACAGTATGCAATTGAGCTACTGGCCTGTCCTGCATCCAGCGTTCTTTCGGAACGCACATTCAGTGCTGCTGGAGGATTTGTCACGGATCACAGGGTGCGCCTGTCCACCGACTCGGTTGATCGACTGACTTTCATCAAGATGAACCAGTCTTGGATCACCACCAGCTACCACACACCTGATGCTGATATAACAGACTAATTGATTTTAACATGTCACGTCCCTTTAAGACTGATGCTGATGCTGAGTGCCTGTGCTGTTATGTTGACTGGCTATCCTCCTCCTCCGAGTCCTCAATGATACGATTGATGATGATAGCTTGGAAGATCATTTTTGTTTATGGGTGCCGCCACCAGTGGCTAAGGCCCAATTTTTCAGCCCCTGTTTTACAGGGGCGTGTACTTACAATTTTTTAGCAATAATTTGCCATAGGGCTCATTGCTGTGCTCCAAGTACAGTATCTGTGAGGGGTTGTAGTGTTGTGCCACCAGTGCCTAAGGCCCAATTTTTCAGCCCCTGTTCAACAGGGGCATGCAATTACAATTCTTGATGTAATAATTCACAGCAGGGCCCATTCCTGCACCCACCAAGAGTAAGTCTGAGGGCTTACAGTGTTGTGGCAACGCCACCACCACCACCACGAAAGGCCCAATTTTTCAGCCCCTGTTCAAAAGGGGCATGTAATTACAATTCTTGATCTAATAATTCACAGCAGGGCCCATTCCTGCACCCACCAAGAGTAACTCTGAGGGCTTACAGTGTTGTGGCAACACCACCACCACCACCACCACCACGAAAAGCCCAATTTTTCAGCCCCTGTTCAAAAGGGGCATGCAATTACAATTCTTGATCTAATAATTCACAGCAGGGCCCATTGCTGCACCCACCAAGAGTAACTGTCAGGGCTTACAGTGTTGTGGCACCAGCACCACCATCAAAGCCCCAATTTTTACTACCACTGTTCAATAATTATATGTAATTAAAATTCCTGATATAATAGTTGACAGCAGGGCGTTCCAGCACCAACCAAGAGTAACTGTGAGTGCTTACAGTGTTGTGCCAACACCAACAACTAAGGGGCCTATTTCTGCAGAGTATATACGGCAGGTCCCTACTTTCAAACATCCAACTTACAAACGACTCCTACTTGCAAACGAAAGAAGACAACAGGAAGTGAGAGGAAATCTACCCCTAGGAAGGAAAATTGTCTCCTGTAAGAATAAATATGGGAGAAAGGTGTCTCCTCTGTACTGATGCTTTATCAGCAATCCTTGTTTCAAGAAAAACACCACATTTCAAAAACAGTTGTCATTGGGACGGAAAGTGAGGTGAAATGTTCTGAACAGGGGCACAGACAGCAAAACAAATGTTACAGGGGTGATAACCCTTACCTATGTTTCCCAAAAAGTTTAAAAATAGATTTTTGGGCTGGAGCTACACTTCAACAATGTACCTGTTCAAAATTACAAACACATTCTACATAAGAACAAACCTACAGTCCCTGTCTTGTATGCACCGCCTGTATACGGCTGTTCAGAGTATATAGGGCCTTTTTTATTTTATGTGCGGGGTTCCCCTTAATATCCATACAAGACCCAAAGGGGCTGGTAATGGGCTGGGGTAGGGGGGGGGGGGGGTCATGGGGTAGCTATGCCATTTTTCTTAAAGATTTTCATCCATATTACCGGGACCAGACATTACATTAAAGCCGCAAGAAGTTTTAAATGGCTTTTTTTCCCTTTAGAAGTGTCATTTTGTGCAGGGACAGTTCTAAACACGGGAAACACGTGGCACTTCACAGGCATACTTTAGACACCCCCCAGGTACGATATTTAAAGGAATATTTGACTTTTTTTTTTCACTTTATGCATCATTAAAATGACTGCTCCCGAAAAACGACCGTTTTTAAAACTTCTTTTTGCATTGATACATGTCCCCTGGTGCAGAACCCGGGTTCCCAAACCCTTTTTAGGACAATAACATGCATAATAGTTGTTATAATTAGCACTTTAGAATTCGAACGTTCGCATCCATTGTATTTAATAGGGTTCTAATGTTCGTACGAACTTTCGGTCCGTTCGCGGGTTCTGGTGCGAACCGAACCCGGGGGTGTTCGGCTCATCACTACCAACCAACAATAATTCTGGCTCCCACAGACTGGCTACAATATGTGTTCATGTGGTACACAGATTAGTCCTGTCAATTTAAGAGCCCATTCACACAGGGGCAACTTTGGATCCGACTTCAAGTCACCCCAAGTCGCCCTAGTCGCCTCAAGTCGCGCTGCATGAGAAAATCAATGTAAGTGAATGGAGCCGTCTTAATGCACACTACTGCAGTCGCTCCGACTTCAAAAAAGGTTCCTGTACTACTTCAATCCGACTTCTAGGCAACTGCTGGGTGACCTGTACCCATTGATTTCAATGGAAGTCGCTCAGAAGTCGCTTCTGTCTTAACAGAAGCAACTTTCCAGGAAGAGAACATACATTTCTCAGGCAAACCTCTCCCTCCCCCCTCCCTCCCACAGAGCGGATTCTTGTTTGATTGGCCACTGGAATGTCTCCTGTCCTGGAGGCAACTTGAAGTTGCCTTGTAAGTAGCTCCAGGTCGCGCTGTGATTCATACTCCAGTCGTGTCCAAGTTGCCTCCCAAAGTCGCGCTGGAAGTCGTGTTGCCCCTGTGTGAATGGAGTCTAAGAAGGTTCTCCTAACGACAACTCGTTATGTGTATAAAAGACACCTGTCCACAGAATCTCTTTCTTCCATTCATACCTCACCATGGTGGGCAAGACCAAAGAGCTGTCCAAGGATGTCGGGGAGAAGATTGTAGACCTACACAAGGCTGGAATGGGCTACTAGACCATCAGCAAGAAGCTTGGTGAGAAGGAGACAACTGCTGGAGTGATTATTCACAAATGGAAGAAATACAAAATAACCATCAATCGCCCTCAGTCTGGAGCTCCATGCAAGAGTTTGCCTCATAGGGTGAGGATGGTCATGAGAAAAGTGAGGGATCAGCCCAGAACTACACAGGAGGAGCTTGTGAAGGATCTCAAGTCAGTTGGGACCAGAGTCACCGAATAAACCATTGGTAACACAATACGCCACCATGAATTTAAATCTTGCAGCGCCGTAAGGTCCCCCTCCTCAAGAAGGCACATGTACCGCCCGTCTGAAATTTGCCAATTAACATCTAAATAATTTTTAGGATTGGGAGAAAGTGCTGTGGTCAGATGAGACTAAAATTTAGCTGTTTGGCATTAACTCGACTCGCCGTGTTTGGAGGAAGAAAAATGCTGACTATGACCCTAAGAATACCATCCCTACAGTCCAGCACGGAGGTGGAAACATTATGCTTTGGGGCTGTTTCTCTGCTAAAGGTACAGGCCGACTTTGATGCATTGAGAGGCCAATGGACAGGGCCATGTATTGTAAAATCTTGGATGAGAAACTTCTTCCCTCAGCCAGAACACTGAAGATGGGTGGTGGATGGGTCTTCCAGCATGACAATGACCCAAAATATACCGCCAAGGCAACAAAGGAGTGTCTCAAGAAGCAGCACATTAAGGTCATGGAGTGGCCCAGCCAGTCTCCAGACCTTAATCCTATAAAAAATGTATGGAGGAAGCTGGAACTTTGAGTTGTCAAATGACAGCCAAAAACCCTTAAGAATTTAGAGAAGATCTGTAAAGAACAGTGGACCAAAATCCCTCCTGAGATGTGTGCAAACCTGGTAACCAACTACAAGAAATGTCTTACCTCTGTGCTTGCCAACAAGGGTTTCTCCACCAAGTACTAAGTCATCAAATACTTATTTTACTCACTGAACTGCAACTCACATTTTAACATTTGTAGCATGTGTTTTTTCAGAATTTTTGGTTGATAACGATATTCTGTCTCTACCATTTAACCACTTAAGGACCGACACACGACGATGCACATCGACAGAATGGCACGGCTGGGCACAAGGGCGTACAGGTACATCCCCTTTAAGATCCCAGCCGTGGGTCACGCGCGCGCACCGCCGGCGGCACGCTCGCGACCCGGTCCTGAGCTCCGTGACTGCGCCCGTGGACCCGATCGCCGCCGGTGTACCGCGATCGGGTCACAAAGTTGAAGAACGGGGAGAGGTGAGCGTAAACAAACCTTTCCCCGCTCTTCCTAGTGGCAGTGTCACTGATCGTCTGTTCCCTGTCATAGGGAACGACGACCAGTGACGTCACACGCCAAGCCATGCCCCCTTCAGTTAGAATCACACATTAGGTCACACTTAACCCCTACAGCGCCACCTACATGTTAACCCCTTCACTGCCAGTGTAATTTTTACAGTAATCAGTGCATATTTATAGCACTGATCGCTGGAAAAATGACAATGGTCCCAAAATGGTGTCAAAACTGTCCGATGTGTCTGCCATAATGTCGCAGTCATGATAAAAAGTAGGATTTTTAAAACAGCTTACCTGTAAAATCCTTTTCTTGGAGTACATCACGGGACACAGAGCAGCATAGTCATTACTATGTGGGTTATATAGAATTACCTTCAGGTGCTGGCACTGGCAACTTCCAAAACAGGAAGTACCCTCCCCTATATAAGCCCCTCCCATCCGGGAGTACCTCAGTTTTGTAGCAAAGCAATACGTGTCCCCAAAAGAGGGGTGGGAGCTCTGTGTCCCGTGATGTACTCCAAGAAAAGGATTTTACAGGTAAGCTGTTTTAAAAATCCTACTTTCTTGTTCATACATCACGGGACACAGAGCAGCATAGTCATTACTATGTGGGACGTCCCAAAGCAATGCCACATGAGGGGGGGGATACACCATACATAAGCTGGGCGCCATCAGGCATACTGAAGACCATGTTGCGGCCTTACAAATTTGCGCCAGGGAGGCCTGGTGATGCACTGCCCATGAAGTTCCAACTGCTCTCGTGGAGTGCGCCCTAACTTTGAACGGAGGCGGTCTACTTCTCGAGCCATAGGCTTGTATTATGACCTGTCGAATCCACTTGGCTAAAGTAGATTTTGATGCTGCCTGACCCTTTCTGGGGCCTTCCGGCAGAACAAACAAAGAATCCGTTCTACGAATCTGAGCAGTGGCTTTTAGATAAGCTTTAACTGCTCTTACTACATCCAAAGAATGCAATAACTTTTCCTCTACCGAGCTTGGTTTGGGGAAAAAAGAAGGAAGAACCACATCCTGGTTCAAGTGAAACCTCGATACCACCTTAGGAAGAAAGGCTGGGTGAGGACGTAATACTACTCTGTCCTTATGGATAACCAGATATGGCTCTTTACAGGACATGGCGGCTAATTCCGACACTCTTCTAGCCGAGCATATGGCTACTAAAAATATCAATTTCCTGGTGAGTAGAACCAAGGAAATGTGCCGCAAAGGTTCAAATGGCTGCTTCTGCAGAACCGACAGAATCAAATTTAGATCCCATGGGCATATGGGAGCCTTAATCGGTGAAATAATACGAGTCACACCTTGCATAAAGGATTTGACAAGTGAATGCATAGCCAGGGGCCTTTGAAATAGTATTGACAAGGCCGAAACCTGGCCCTTGATAGTACTTAAGGCAAACTTCCTGTCTACAGCCCACTGCAGGAAGTCCAGAATTCTGCCTATAACGTACTTACGTGGATGCCATTTTCTGGCCTCGCACCAAGTGATGTACGCCTTCCAAACTCTATAGTAGATCTGCCTGGATACAGGCTTCCTGGCATTGATTATAGTTGATACCACAGAGTTAGAGAGACCTCTCTTCTTTAGGATGTGGGATTCAATAGCCAGGCCGTTAAACTTAGAGTTAGTAAGGAAGGGTGGTATATCGGTCCTTGCGAAAGCAGGTCCGGACGACGTGGAAGGGTCCAAGGACTCCCCACAGACATTTTGATGATCTCCGCGTACCAGGCCCTTCGGGGCCACGCTGGAGCCACCAGGATCACCGGCTTCTTCTCCAACCTGACTCTGCGAAGGAGTCGAGGCAACAATTGTAGCGGAGGGAATGCATATATCAGTCTGAACTGATCCCAAGGGAACACCAGAGCATCCGAGCCGCAAGCGAGGGGATCCCTTGTCCGGGAGACAAATCTGTCCACCTTTGCGTTGAATCTGGATGCTAGCAGATCTACATCCGGTGTTCCCCACCGCTGACATATTGCTCGGAAGATCTCGGGATGAAGGGACCATTCCCCTGGGCATAACTGTTGGCGACTCAGAAAGTCCGCCTTCCAATTCTCCACCCCTGGAATGAAGACAGCTGATATACATGGGACATGCTTTTCTGCCCATTCCAGGATGTGACTTACTTCCCTCTGGGCTGCACGACTCCTGGTGCCTCCCTGATGATTGATATATGCCACTGCTGTGGCATTGTCTGATTGAATTCTGACAGGGGACCCTTGGAGTCTGGATGTCCAGGCTACTAGGGCGTACCGGGCTGCTCGTATCTCTAAGAGATTGATGGGCAGGGTTTTTACTACATTTGACCATCTGCCCTGGAGAGACCATTGCTCCAGTACTGCCCCCCAGCCTATAAGGCTGGCATCTGTAGTGACCACCTTCCAAGATATCGGGCTGAAGGGTTTTCCCTTCTGGAGATTCTGGGGGATCAACCACCAGCAGAGACTCTTCCGAACGGAAGGGGACAAAGCCATCGGGAAGTCTAGAGCCTGAACTTTTCCGTTCCAGGCTGACAATATGGCCCTTTGTAAATTCCTTGAGTGGAATTGGGCGTATGGCACAGCTTTGAATGATGCTACCATCTTTCCTAGCAGCCTCATGCACAGGCGTATGGACGGCTGTCTTTTTGCACAAAGCAGACGGACCAAGGCCCTCAAAGAGGATACCTTGTCTAGAGGTAAGAAAATCTTCCTCTGGTCTGAATCCAGCCGTAGCCCTAGATATACCAGGTTTTTCACTGGCTGTAGGGCTGACTTGTCCAGGTTGATGACCCAACCGTGAGACTCTAGATACTTTATTGTATCGACAATTACCACTTCTAGCTTGGCAACTGAGTGGTCCATCAACAACAGGTTGTCTAGGTATGCCATTATCGTTACACCCCGTGTTCTTAGATCGGCCAACAGTGGGGCCAGAATTTTTGTGAACACTCGTGGTGCTGTGGCCAGACCGAATGGTAAGGCTCTGAACTGAAAATGGCGCCCTTCTACTGCAAAGCGTAGGAATTTTTGATGACCTGGAAAGATGGGAACATGCAAGTAAGCATCTTTGATGTCGATTGAGGCTAACCATTCCTCCCCTTGTAGGGCAGCGGTGACCGATCGGATCGACTCCATCCGGAAAGACCGGACGTTTAGAAATTTGTTTAGACTCTTTAGGTCCAATATGGGTCTTATGTCCCCGTTTGGCTTCGGGACTGTGAAAAGGTTTGAGTAGAAACCCAACCCCCACTCTTCCATAGGAACCTCCATAATTACTCCTTGGAGCAATAGTTGTTCTAACGCCAATAGGAGAGACCCTCTTTTCAGAGGGTCTCTTGGCATGCCTGACCACATAAAATGGGACGGAGGAGACTCTTTTAACTCCAACTTGTATCCCAGAGTTACTGCGGAGAGCACCCATCTGTCTTTGATCGTCTCCCGCCAGGTCTCTGCGAACAACTGAAGTCTTCCCCCCACCCGTTTGAGTGGGGGCAGCCCTTCATAGGCTTGACTTGGAGGCTGGTTTAGTACCTCTTCGGATCCAGGGCTTTTTATTACCCTGTGGCTGTCCCTGATTTTTACCTCATGAGTTTGACCGAGGAGGCAGTCGGAACTGCTTAGTAGCAGACGTCGCAGGGATAGGAGAGGTAGTCCTCTTAAAAGATGGACCCCTAGACCTCTTTTTACTCGGTAAGAGTACTTTTACCACTGGAAATCTTCTGGATATACTTATCCAGGTCTTCGCCAAAAAGGCGTTCCCCATGAAATGGGAAGCTAACTAAGAGCTTCTTACAGGGAGCTTCAGCAGACCAGTTTTTGAGCCACAGAAGCTTACGCATATGTACCAAAGACAGCGTGAGGCGGGAGGCCTGATGGATAGAATCCTTGATGGCGTCAACCGCAAAGCATAATGCTCTAGGCAGATCAGCCAGAGCCTGGGCCTGCTGGTCTGGCAAATCCCTCAGGACCATTTTCATTTGATCCTTTAAAGCTTGGCAGACCCCAATAGCTGCCACTGCTGGCTGTGTAACAGCCCCTGCTGTGGAAAAAGCAGATTTTAATAAAGATTCCAATTTTTTATCCACTGGATCTTTGAACATTTGAACATTATCTACTGGACATGTCAGTGATTTGTTCACAGAAGAGATGGCTGCATCCACCGTAGGAACATTCCATCTCTGGGTGAACTTTTCCTCCATGGGATAGATCACCGGAAACCTTTTAGGCGGAACAAATAGTTTATCAGGATGTTCCCAGTCCTGGTATATAAGTCCTTCCAATAATGGATGTATTGGAAAGGAGCAATTAACCTGGGGAGCTTTTAGCGACCCCAATGAGGAGACAGCAGTAGTTGATGGTTCAACAAGAGGCATTTTAAATGCAGATCGAACCATGTCAGTTAGGGTCTGGACCCACAATCTTTCAGTCTGTGATGCTGAAAATGGTTCATCTACTGTCGATTCCTCAAAAACAGAGCTAACCTCCTCCTGATCCCCTTCAGGTAGGTCGGTCCCTTCCTGGGACTGTTGCTCTGCCAACAGGCACTCTAATGGAGGTGATGGAGATCTGGCGCGCTTTCTTTCCTGTAGAGAAGAAGCGATCAATGCAGCCAATCTCTGCTCCAATCCCTCCAGAGTTGAGGAAAAAACCTCCTCTGTTATATATGCAGGAGCAGGTGGACTGAGGACAGCCGCAGTACCTGGCACTCCCGGGGGTTCCTTATGGGTATTAACCTCTGATTTCTCAGGGGAGGAGGGTGCAGATGACTGCTCCAGATCCTCAGAGCCCGATGGAGACCCCCTACACTTCCTGAGAGGTATATCTCTGAGTTTTTTAGGCGGCATATTCCTTAGTTCAAAGCTGAGGTATTCCAGCCGCAATACACCCCTTACTGAAATAGTCTAATGCAATTTGCTGCTATGTACATCAGTGGGTGTCTACTAATGCGTCTTTCTGGGGATGCCTGTATCAACCGCCCGCTGTAAGCCCCTATACCATGCTACCAGCTCCTTTTCATGCTCTGTGTCCATAGCAAGCAGCGTGGACCGAGTCCTTTTATCTTGCTGGGACGCCCGCACATGCGCAGAAGCGCTGGGCGCACAGAGCGCGTCATCCGCCAGGCTCCGCCCCCTTTTTTTAAGCTAAACCTTATAAAAGGAAAGCATGTGTGCGCGCGCGCGCGCGTGCACGTGTGCGCTCTTGGCGCCATGTAGGGAGAGGAGCCAGGGTCCCTGTTTCACCAGGACTCGGGGATGGAAGGAAACTACTTGGCAGCATGACAGAGGAATGCAGCTTCCCTGATAGAGAGCTCACTCATCTGCCTGGACTTTCACCATGGAAGGAATAGTCCCAAGAAAAAAGACGTTCCACAGCGGCCTCTAGTGGACAAACACAGGTACCGCACCTTTGTCTTTTTTTTTTTTTTTAAATCTCCTTTATGAAAAAACATTTCTAGGTTTACAGTTTTTTTAAAACTTCCCTTATGAAAAAACATTTCTAGGATTTCTTAGGCATATACAGCTATTAGCGGGAATACCCTTTAGGTAACAGGCAGAAAGACATATTAGGCTTGGGGGTCCCCTCAATAGAACCAAGTTCCTGAGGGGCCCCCACTTACCTTTTCCCCGCCGCAGGACTTTGTTTGGTCCACAGAAGCCCAAACTTCACCTCTCACGGCAGGCATTGTACTAGACCTTCAGGGACCGGGTTCCCAAGGATTCCACTCCCCTGGACCTGTATAGCACCCTGCACAGATAGCCTCTTGGTTTTGGGTATGACCAGAGCTCTGGATCCCAGGGTCCAGCCCTCCTAAGAGAGGCATTACAGGCAAAACCCTGCTCTTCTCTGCAAGGCCCGGGTACCAACCGTTTAGCTATGAAGCTTTTTTGGTCGGATCCGGAATAGCTTGCTAAGGCCCAGAGAACCTGTACACAAGCCCAGATGAATACATGTTAACCTTGGCCAACACCTTAGACACTGGCAAAAAACTGAGGTACTCCCGGATGGGAGGGGCTTATATAGGGGAGGGTACTTCCTGTTTTGGAAGTTGCCAGTGCCAGCACCTGAAGGTAATTCTATATAACCCACATAGTAATGACTATGCTGCTCTGTGTCCCGTGATGTATGAACAAGAAATCACTGTTTGCCACCATTACTAGTAAAAAAAAAAATATTGATAAAAATGCCATAAAACGATCGCCTATTTTGTAGACGCTATAACTTTTGCGCAAACCAATCAATAAACGCTTATTGCGATTTTTTTACCAAAAATATGTAGAAGAATACGTATCGGCCTAAACTGAGAAAAAAAAATTATATATATTTTTGGGGGATTTTTATTATAGCAAAAAGTAAAAAATATTGCATTTTTTTCAAAATTGTCGCTTTAATTTTGTTTATAGCGCAAAAAACAAAAAACGCAGAGGTGATCAAATACCACCAAAAGAAAGCTCTATTTGTGGGAAAAAAAGGATGCCAATTTTGTTTGGGAGCCACGCCGCACGGCCGCGCAATTGTTAGTTAAAGCGACGCAGTGCCGAATCGCAAAAAGGGGCCTGGTCCTTTAGCTGCAAAATGGTCCGGGGCTTAAGTGGTTAAAATACATCTATAATAAAAACTATAGACTCTTCATTTCGTTGTAAGTGGGTAAACTTACGAAATCTGCAGGGGATCAAATAATTATTTCCATTTTTTTTTATTTCCACTGTTTACACTTTAAATGTAAATCAATTATTTCTAAGTAGTCCCCTTGTGCTTCCAAATATTTATCTAGGTCCTTTTTATGTATAAATTCCAGTGTCATGATAAATTCACTTTAAACAGTAGAGGTACCTTGCAGCCTGAGAGTCGGTGTAGTACAGCATGAGGTGTGTGATGGAGGAGGTATCACCCCCCCCCCCCCCCCGCGCTGTAAGGGAAGACTCCCTGAGAGGCTCACCCAGAGTAACACACAAGGTCACATTGGTGAGGCCGAACTGGGAAAAATGATATATTGATTACTATCCATTACCTCGTGCTACATGAAGGAAACTTATCAATGAAAAGCATGCAAAGACAGTAAGTCACCGGAAAGTACAATTCTTCCAGACACTGGAAAATATACAGCTTCCCAGAAACCTTCATATTTGTTTACCTTGCACATCCATGTACATATTGTATATTCACATCAGTTTCACTTTAACGGTAATTCGTGTTTCCATTGGGCAGCATCGGATCCGCAGACCTCAGCTCATATATATTTGCAGATTTATTTTTTCTTTTCTTTTAACCACTTGCCAACCGCCGCACAAACTTATACGTCAACAGAATGGCACGGCTGGGCAAATGGGCGTATATATACGTCCCCTTTAATTTGCCGCCATGTGGTCGCACGTGTGCCGGATCCTGTCACGAGCTCCGTGACCGTGCCCGGCGGGACACGCGGAATCGATGTCCGCTGGTGTCCCGCAATCGGGTCACAGAGCTGAAGAACGGGGAGATGTCAGTGTAAACACAACATCTCCCCGTTCTTCGAGGTGACATGTCACTGATCGTCTGTTCCCTCTCATCGGGAACAGCGATCAGTGATGTGTCACTCGTAGCCACGCCCTTAGAATCACTCCCTAGGACACACTTAACCCCTTCGGCGCCCCTACAGGTTAACCCCTTCACCGCCAGTGTCATTTTTACAGTAATCAGTGCATTTTTATAGCACTGATCGCTGTAAAAATGACAATGGTCCCAAAATGGTGTCAAAAGTGTCCGATGTGTCCGCCATAATGTCGCAGTCGCGCTAAAAATCGATTATGATCGTCGCCATTACTAGTAAAAAAAAAATACTCATAAAAATTCCATAAAACTATCCACTATTTTGTAGACGCTATAACTTTTGCACAAACCAATCAATAAACGCTTATTGCGATTATTTTTTTAACCAAAAATATGTAGAAGAATACGTATCGGCCTAAACTGAGGAAAAAAATTTTTTTTTATATATTTTTGGGGGATATTTATTATAGCAAAAAGTAAAAAATATAGAATTTTTTTCAAAATTGTCGCTCTATTTTTGTTTATAGCGCAAAAAATAAAAACTGCAGAAGTGATCAAATACCACCAAAAGAAAGCTCTATTTGTGGGGAAAAAAAGGACGTCAATTTTGTTTGGGAGCCACGTCGCACGACCGCGCAATTGTCAGTTAAAGCGACGCAGTGCCGAATCGCAAAAACTCCTCTGGTCTTTGGCCAGCCAAATGATCTGGGGCTGAAGTGGTTAACTGTGTAGAATTTGAATTCACAATGGACTCAGAATGAATGCTCTTTGTTTTATACAGAATGCTACATGAGCATTGAGTAATTAATAAATAAAGGGCAGCTTGGCTTCTGTGCAGTTTTTACAATCAACATCATGTACTAGCTGCCAACTGCAGCTGAACCCGGACGCATTGTCAGCCTGATCCATACATCTCTACGGCAGATAGATTTTTATCAAAAGGCATCAGAACCGATGCTGCTTGCAGAACTTTTCGATATGCACTGGATGAAAAGGCAGAAATATCAGTAGTCCCAAATGACCATCATGGTCCAGAGTCTGAAGCCACAAAGTCTATGTCCAGGCAAAGCTCTCCGCCATCCCATCCCTTCTGCCCACCCCCCCACATAATCCAGTTATCCACCATTTGTGCCCGTCATCCACGCTGCGTTCAGGAGTGAGGAACGCTGAGTTCAGCATTGCAGGCTATGCCCATGCTGACTGGTCACCTCTTCAAGATGTTGTCATATTACTGCTGTATGGTAAAAGGACCTCAATACTGGACATATGATAGGAAGTGTCCTGTCACCAGGCAGCGATGTGTACACCAGAACAAAAACCTTCTTTTGGTAGGAAACTGAAGACTCAGGACCCAGCACATGACTACATATTGAATATTTTGGGCTTTTAACTTTTTTTTTTTTGAGCTAACCCAGAGATTCGTTGAGGTCTGGAAGAGCAATGTCCAGAGTCCAGCTTTAAAAAAAATTAACTTTTCTAAAAAATGCAACCTCCAAATTAAGACAGTCAATATAAACCTCTCCTGCTGCACACACCTCTTATCTTCCAATCCATAGGGTTATGGGTATTATTGGATGCCCACTTGATCAAATTCAGAACTCTTCAGGGACATGAACTATATACAGCCTGTATATACACTTCTCCCTCTACCTCCAGCACAATCTTGCTTGTAGAACAACTCCCAGGACCAGCTGGCACTGTAAGGATGGTCTGACAAGAGCGTAATAGGACGATAGCAAATGCCCTTTGCAGGCAGGGACTGTGGGCTCTTTGGTTGTGTAGCAAAAATAAGTCCCAGTGCTCAGCTGTCCTATTCCTGTGGCTACTGATCCTAGTACCTGCTCTTCAGGCACTGCCAGTCCGCCTGGCTGCAGCTGCCCCTCTCACTGGCCCTCCTGGCTAAGACTCCACAGTCCTCCCAGACTGACTCTGCATCCATCCCAGACTGCTTGCACCCAGTCCTCACAGGTATACCTCCCAGTCCGTGTGCCATGAGAAGGAGCCCAGGTCCGAGGTCACCCCCCCCCATACTAGGGGGCACCTACAGCCTAACACTCCATCTCCATCTTTCATCTGAATGCCACACTGCCCCAGGCCCCAGCTGGGCTGACCATGAGTATTTAAGGGGCTTGCCCCCTGCCAAACCATCTGTTGGGGATTGGTCAGGGCCCTCAGGAATACTCCAGGCAGCTCCTCCTCACTTTCCCTCCCATTCTTCTGGAAGTTTCTAGTAAGTTCAAGAAGTAGTGGGGAGGTCTCAGTGATGCTGCCCGTGAGTCATCCAGCCCTCCCTAGATCCCTGTCCAACCCAGGAAAAACACACAGGCTTGGCTGCCAGCCAAGCTTGAACAATTTACCTACACTGTACAAAAAAACTATTTACACTTGTAGCACAATAGAGGGTGCTACACCTACATCACTATTGTGTCCTGTAGAGACATAAGGGGCCCTCAAATAGAACCACAGGACATGGAAGATACCCATTCAATAACCCTAGAAGCACTGTAAAATAGTATGTGCCTTTGCCTGGAATTACTATTTAAAGGGAACCACCAAGTACCAAGTAATCTGCTGCTTGAATCCAAAGAAGAATTCCAGGTATGGATATTTTATACATAGTTACATTGGTCCAGCTTGGACCAGTGTTGGCTCGTTGTAGTGTTGTACGTCACCGCGTTCTTGACGTTCGGAATTTCCGACAACATTTGTGTGACCGTGTGTATGCAAGACAAGTTTGAGCCAACATTCCATCGGAAAAAAATCCACGGTTTTGTTGTCGGAATGTCCGATATGGTGTACGCGGCAGAAGAGTCAAATTGGTGGTGTAAAGAATTCCTGGATAGCAGAATTGCAAGTTATGAATACGGTGTTCCCAAAAACCCAAGGATGCCAGAACCCTAAAGATTTTTTCACAATGGGCTGATCAACAATAAAAACAATAGTCCTGGACCTGTAGTTGTTACCTTTATGTACACCAACTATGAATTAGGGGTTTGCCTGAAGTGTGCTTTTAGCTGTTTCAACTGTATAACCCTATTATTCAAAAAAGGAGGATCATTACAATTGCTAAATGATTTCTATTGTACAGCACTTAGTATCTACTCTGCGTTATGCATATTTTTATGTTCATTTATGGAATTAAAAATAAAGCTCAGAGGATTTTACTTAAAACTGGATTTGCTAGAGTACATTTGCAGATGTTTAGATGCTAATTCCGACCATTTGCATTAACCTACAGGAGGCATGTCCGGGAATTGGTTGGATTGGTATACTCTAATTCCCAGCACACTCTAATGCCACGTACACACGATTGGAATTTCCGACAACAAATGTTCGATGTGAGCTTTTGGCCGGATATTCCGACCGTGTGTAGGCTCCATCGGACATTTGCTGTCGGAATTTCCAACAAAT
This sequence comes from Rana muscosa, assembly GCA_029206835.1. NCBI lineage: Eukaryota > Metazoa > Chordata > Amphibia > Anura > Ranidae > Rana > Rana muscosa. The sequence continues at coordinate 132,497,520 of CM055127.1, forward strand.
GATTGAGAGCTGGTTCTCAATTTTTCCAACAACAAAAATACTTGTCGGAAATTCCAACCGTGTGTATCCAATTCCGTCGCACAAAAATCCTACGCATGCTCAGAATCAATTTGACGCATACTCAGAATCATTGAACTTCATTTTTCTCGGCTCGTTGTAGTGTTGTACGTCACTGCGTTCTTGACGTTCGGAATTTCCGGGCAACATTTGTGTGACCGTGTGTATGCAAGACAAGTTTGAGCGAACATCCGTCAGAAAAAATCCACGGTTTTGTTGTCGGAATGTCCGAACGTGTGTACGCGGCATAACAACCTATTACTACTGCTGCTGAAAGTATGCAGCCAATATTGTGTCTGCTAGGTCTGAGGAGGTGAGAGGTGTATCACCTCCTGGCGTTGGGACCTGGGGCTTTCTCATACATAGAGGGCCATAACATCAGTCAGTCATTGTAGGGCCTGTCATTGAGAATGGTAATGGTAGCTACTCCCTGAGTGGTAAGATTGCACAGGGTTACAAAGGATACATATTATACCTACCAGCTAAATTCAAGAAGAAGTCTCACTTTGATTTTTATTAGGCCTCTTGCACACTGCTGCCTAAAAATCCTCAACATTTTAACAACATTTTAACTCAAGCAAATCTAAATGCAGCCCATTGTTTTCAATGTGCTTGTACAGACACAGATGTGGGAACAAGGGGCACCTATTAGCAAAAGTATGTAGGCATAAGACACCCCCCCCCCTTCACCCCCTTTAAGGAGACTTCTAAAAAAAAACAAAAAAAACGATTAGCTAAACTCGCAAGTGATTTTTTTACCACTACTATGGCTTTTTATCGGCTTTTGAAATGTACAAATGCAGCAATTTAGAAATTGGATGAAAGGTTTAGCGCTGGGAAACACTTTTTGAGCGATAAAAAGTGCATTTCATATACAACTATATAGATCAGATCAAAATGAGGGACAAATGAGGAGGAAAGAGGGAAAGCAGGACTTTGTTCCAAATCAGGGACAGTTGGGACCTATGCGTGTATACACATACATGCAAATACATGCAACAAACACATGAAATTTCAACCAGGAATACTAATGTTCAAATAAATACCCTAAATGTGTTCTATTCTCCACGGGACAAAGTACAGGCAGTAGTTTGTCCCATCTTCCTAAGTGTTGTCTTAAGCCCTGTACACACGATCGGATTTGCTATGGATTTTAAACCGATGGATTTTTCCATCGGAAATCGATGAAGCTGACTTCCATCAGTCTTGCCTACACTTGCCGTGACGTAAAACACTCCGACGAGCCAAGAAAAATGAAGTTCTATGCTTCTGAGCATGCGTCGACTTGATTCTGAGCATGCGTGGGTTTTTTATCCGATGGAGTTCCCCACAGACGATCGTAATTTGCTATCGTTTTTTTTTACATCGGATAAATTTAAAACATGTTCTATTTTTTAACACCGATGGAAAAAAGACCGATGGGGCCCATACACGATCGGTTTGTCCGATGAAAACAGTCCATCGGACAGTTTTCATCGGTAAAACCAATCCTGTGTACAGGGCTTAAGCCTAGCTGTGCTCTGCAGCCACCCAACAACGCAGCTAACAAGGAGACAGCAAAAAATATTTATCCAAATTAGTTGTTAGTCCAGTTCCAGTCTATAGGTTTCACACAGTGTAAGCCATTAAAGGAGAAGTCCAGCCTGAGCTTTTCAGGCTGGGCTTCTCCTATGGGTCACAGGAGTGCAATTCGTTTTTCACTCCTGTGACCTGTTTTCAGCGGAGAGCGGTCTGAAGTCCACTCTCCGCTGACGTCACTGCCATCAGTCGAGGCAGCGTGTCATCCCGACTTAGGAAGTCTGGATCCGCCCGCTGCCTTGACTGATGCCTTCCCCTAGTTTGCGAGAAGCTATGTGGGGGACACAGAAAACATGTGGAAGAAGGTGCTCTGGTCAGATGAGACCAAAATTTAACTTTTTGGCCTAAAAGCAAAACACTATATGTGGCGCCAGGGCCGCCATCAGGGGGGTACAGGCAGTACACCTGTAAGGGGCCCGGAGGTCCCCAGGGGCCCGGATGGCCCTCCCCCCTTTTTTTTTTTTTTGTAAGGGGCCCAGAGGTCCCCAGGGGCCCGGAGTTCCCCAGGGCCCCGAATGTCAACCCCCCTTTTTTGTATTTTTTTTTATAATTTTTTTTATTATTAATTTTTTTATTAAAAATGTTTTTATTTTTATTTTTTTTATTTTTTTATTTATTTTTTGTAAGGGGCCCAGAGGTCCCCAGAGGCCCGGAGGTCCCCAGGGCACCAGATGAAAACCTCCCTTTTTTATTTATTTTTTATATATAAAAAATATATTTTTTTTTTTATTACTTTTTTTTTATTTATTTAATTTAATTTTTTTTCTTTTTGTAAGGGGCCCAGAGGTCCCCATGGCCCCGGATGGAAACCTCCCTCTTTTTTTTTTTTTTTTTTTTATAAAAATGATTATTATTATTATTTTTTTTATAATTTTTTTTTTTTTTGTAAGGGGCCCAGGAGGTCCCCAGGGCCCTGGATGGCAACCCCCATATTTTTTGTTTTTATTTGTGTTCGTCAGCACCCAAACCCCCTGCTTCTCAATTCGTGGCACCCCCCCCCCCCGCTTCTCAATTTGCTCCAGGGGGGGCCCCATGTCTGAAGCTGTGTAAGGGGCCCCAAAATTCCTGATGGCGGCCCTGTGTGGCGCAAAACTATCACTGCACATCAACCTGAATACATCATCCCCACCGTGAAACATGGTGGTGGCAGCATCATGTTGTGGAGATGCTTTTCTTCAGCAGGGACAGGGAAGCTGGTGAGAGTAGATGGGAAGATGGATGGAAAGAATACAGGGCAATCTTAGAAGAAAACCTGTTATGCCGCGTACACACGGCCGGAATTTCCGACAAGAAAAGTTTGATGTAAGCTTTTGGTCGGAAATTCCGACCGTTTGTAGGCTCCAACTGACTTTTTCTGTCGGAGCTGGTTCTCAATTTTTCCGACAAGAAAAGTTCTTGTTGGAAATTCCAATTGTCTGTATGCAATTCCGACGCACAAAAAAACACGCATGCTCGGAATCAAGTCGACGCATGCTCGGAAGCATTGAACTTAATTTTTCTCGGCTTGTCGTATTGTTGTACGTCACCACGTTCTTGATGGGGTTGGAATTTTGTGTGACCGTGTGTATGCAACACAAGTTTGAGACAACATTCCGTCCCCAAAAAAAATCCACGGTTTTCTTGTCGGAATTTTCGATTGCGTGTATGCGGCATTAGAGTCTGAGGTTCACCTTCCAGCAGAACAACAACCCTAAAAATACAGCCAGAGCTACAATGGAATGGTTTAGATCAAAGCATATTCATGTGTTAGAATGGCCCAGTCAAAGTCCAGGTGTGCAAAGATGGTAGAGACATCCCCAAAAAGACTTGCAGATTTAATTGTATTCAGTCCTCAGTGGGGTGAATACAAATGCACCCCACATTTTTAACATATTTATTTGTAAAACCTTTTGAAAACCACTTTGTGTTGGTCTATCATATAAAATCCCAATAAAATACATTTACGTTTTGGTTGTAACATGACAAAATGTGGAAAATTTCAAGGGGTATGAATACTTTTTCAAGGCACTGTATATCTAAAAAGGGGGGAAAAAAAGATACCATCACCAGTCACCTCAAGAAATAAAATAGGCTGTCATTACATCAGGATTGATCAATTTTCAAATATAAATCCCATAGCCTGAAGAATCTATAAATTTCACACACTAAACTAAATAATATACACTGATCTGGTTGTTTTGTTTTTTTTCCCAAAGGAATGTAGCAGAATACAGTTTGACCTAAACTTATGAAGAAAGATTTTTGCAACATTTTAGGATAGAAATTAACCACTTCACAACAATGTACGCATGATCACGTATATATAGGTGTGAGCCTGCACTTCTGGGTATCAGGCGCGAGTGCGCGCCGGCGGCATGTATAAATCGTAGTGGGAGCCACGGACTCGATGTCCGCCGGCACCTGCCGATCCTTGAGTACACAGGCAGAACAGCCATCTGTCTATGTAAACAAGGCAGATTGCCGTTCTGTCAGTAAGGAAGGTATTAATCCTGAGTTCCTGCAAAGCAGGGACACGGATCCATGCCTTCCCCTAGTAAAAGCACCTCCCACACTGTACACAAAATCACTGGCTAGGCACACAGTTAACTCTTTGATCGCCCCTAATGTTAACCCCTTCCCAGCCAGTGTTATTAGTACAGTGACAGTGCATATTTTTAGCACTGATCACAGTATTAGTGTCACTGGTTCCCAAAAAAAGTGTCAGTTATGTGTCCAATTTGTCTGCCACAATATCAGAGCCCCGCTAAAAGTCACTGATCGCTACCATTACTAGTAATTAATTAATTAATTAAAATTCCATAAAAATATCCCATAGTTTGTAGACGCGACAACTTTTGTGCAAACCAATCAAAATACGCCTATTTTTTTACAAAAAATATGTAGCAGAATACATATGGGCCAAATTGATGAAGAAATTCGATTTTTTACAATTTTGTTATCGGATATGTTTTATAGCAGAAAGTAAAAAATATATATATATTTTTTTTTTTCAAAATGATCATTTTTTTTTGGTTTATATCGCAACAAATAAAAACTGCACAGGTGATCAAATGCCACCAAAAGAAAGCTCTGTTTGTGGGGGGGAAATTAAATATATATTTTTTGGGGGTACAGTGTTGCATGACTGTGCAAATGTCAGTTAAAGTAACACAGTGCCGTATTGCCAAACAATGGCCTGGTTATGAAGGGGAGTAAATCTTACGGAGATGAAGTGGCTAAGAAAAATGTGGGGTTTTTTTTTTCACATTTTTCAGTAAAAGATAAAAATTATGCTTGTGTAGCGGACCCCCCAAAACTAGGGTCGCTATGCCTAAATTTAGGGGTTGGCCTGAGCAAATAGTTAGGCTCAGGGGTTGAAATTTTTTCAATAGGCCTCTGCTGTTTTGTGATGTTGTCTGGCAGTACAGTTCCCTGTGATCTGTAGGTGGCGCTGTCGCCCAGGTCTCAGGTCGAACCACAGGTGGCATTACGGCGCTATTGGGTGTCCTCTCTCGGCAGCCGTACAGTGGGCGTGGTCTACCCGCTGTGCATGCTGGAAGAGGGTACATAAGGGGCAGGCGCCATTATTCGGGGAGCAGTTCACGCCCTTTGGCCCTTCAGGCCGGGGGTGCGTGTGTGTGTTCAGGCCCGGGCACCTTTAGCCCGAGGTTGCATTGTTCCAGGTAGGCCCAGCACCTTTAGCTGAGGCCTACGCCAAATAGCGGAGTCCCAGGGTACCCGTGGGAGGGTGACCCGCTCTTAAAGAGAGGAAACCAGGGGAGAACCTATCCGGAGATCGGTGAAGGAAGTCGCTGTCTCGGGAGAGGCCTGGTTACCTGAAAGAGGGAAGGATTCCATTATCCGCCAAAATCCTTGTAACGTGCCCCATTGGCACCTAAGGTCTTAAGTGTTACCCCGGCTGCTAGGACCGTGTGAGGGGACTATCCGGGTGAGCAAAACCCACTCAGGCTTGAGTGGCGACGAGGGCAATTAAGTGCCGCGTGCCTGAACCTGCCTCCCTGTTCAACATTCTCTATTTCCAAATCTTTCCTGTCAAGTTGTGAGCAAGCAAAATAATCTATTTTATTGGGTTTAATACTGTTTGGACAATGGCCTTCTTCAGAGAGAGAGAGAGAGAGAATAGACTTTTCCATACACTCTAGGGACGAGAACCAATGGAAACTCGCTGCAGGACCCAAAACAATTAACACCGCTCACCCTCTACAAGATGGAGGATACTGGGCATGTGCCATGGTGTGTCCCTCTCTGCAAGTGGAGGTAAGCAGGAGAGAGGGATTTGTGTGCTACACTCCATTGCACAAAATGCATTGTCTTTCTGAATTACACACAGTGCCTCATCCCTCTCTGTTACATAAACTACTCAATTAATCTTCATTAGGCAAAAGATTTTTAAAAAACAGTGGTGATTAAATACAACCAAAAGACAGCTCAATCTGTCCCCCCATAAAATGATAAAAATTTCATTTGGGTACAGTGATGCATGAATGAGTAAATATCATTCAAAGGGTGACAGCGCTAAAATCTGAAAATTGGCCTGGACTGGAAGGGGGTGAAAGTGTCCGCTATTCAAAGTGGTTAATCAGCATATCACATTTGAAAGTTTTCAGTCTTGGGTCTTGTAAATGACAGTGATTATTAAAGGAGAAGTACAGCCAAAGCTTGTGTGGCTGTACTTCTCCTGTGGATCACGGGAGTGCAGTTCGCTCTGCACTCCTGTAACAGTTTTCAGCAGACAGCTGGCTGAAGCTCGCTGTCGGCTGACGTCACGGATCCAGTCCAGGCTCAAGCAAGATCGTGACAATGCAGCGGTTTTTCAAACGCAGTGACCCATTTTCAGCAGACAGCGGGCTGAAGTCAGTACAGGGCCAATCATAGCAGACCTATTGTACCATGTGATAGCTGTGACCAATCATAGCTATCACAATAGTGTACAATGACACATGAATGGATGGCATTCACAAAGTAAAAATGATTCCTTATGTAGTGGGGTGTTCAATTTAGGGGGAGTGTCTGAGTGGTAGTTAGGCTCAGACACACTATTGTTAGGGTTAATGGACCATTTCTGTGCCATGGGAGCTAGTGTTGGTGTATAGTTTTCTGGGGCCTACAGGTGGCGCTGTCGCCATAGGTCCGGGTTGAACCACAACACAAGGTTGTGCCTTTTCTTGTCCCCTCTCGGCAGCAGTACGGCGGGCGGGGAACCTGCTGTGCCTGTCGGGAGAGGGTATAAAAAGGGGTGGCCTTCTTCCATTGGGGTCATCGTTGTCTTCGTCCACGCCCCCAGACACCTTCAGCCTGGGTGTGTGGGGGTCATCTCCGGGTGCCCTAGGCCCGGAGGCCTGGTTCCTGTTCCATCCCAGACACCTTCAGTCTGGGCTGAGGTACTAATTTGGAGGCCCGGAGCCCAGCACCTTCGGCTGGTTTCCGCCGGGGATCGAGGACTCCCAGGGTGCCGACTTGCGAGGGGACCCGTATCTGGGATGAGGAGTCCAGGGAGGTTACCTGTACCGAAGACCCAGAGCAGAGTCGTGGTGACGGTGTGGGCCTCTGGTAACTCTCCGGAGGGATGTCTTCTCCCTCCCATGGGCCAAGTACTCTCTAGAAGGAAGTTCGCTTACAGGTCAGTCGCAGTGGCCTAACAGGGCCGTGCCCTATCCACCCAGTCAGTGGCAGTGACGCTATTCACCCGGTCAGTGGCAGTGACCTGTTCTCCAAGTCAGTGGCAGTGACTTCTTATTCACCCGGGGTGTGGCAGAGACCAACCTCACGGTCTGTGGCAGAGATTGTGCGCCAAAGCGGTTTGTGAAGCCTAAAACAGTCAAAGAACCTGATTCAAGTTTGTGCCTGGACCTCCTCCCACCTAAGCTGTCCTGTGTCTTGTTCCAACCTGTCTGCTGTCAAAGAGGCATATTTATTATTCGTGTGAAATAAATATAGAAGTTGGACTTTCAGTTGGTGTGGACAGTTACATTACTGGGGGAAACATAAGGACTTGCATCTACCTAAGGTAGAGGTGAGAATCATCCTCGGGAGGATTCAACTCCAGCCGCAAGCAGGCCAGAAAACTAACACTGCTCAACCTCCTTACTCAGGAGGGTACAGGCTTGTGGTGCGGTGTGCCTCTCCCCTCCCTGCGAGGAGCCGAATCACACACACAAAGGCAGGTAGGGAGAGAGGTGGGGGCGCTACACTTATACAGTGATTATCACTGTAATAAGCAATTATGGTGTAAACAAAAAAAAAATCCTCATTACCTTCACAGGGCAGTACTGCTCCGGTCACAGTATGTAAAAATATATATATATATATATATATATATATATATATATATATGTAGCGCTACCCCCAGCTAAGAGAGCCACTGGTTTGATTTCGGGCCCTGTATACAACACCGCCAACCCCCGGCAATCTTACTCGACCCACTCTGGCACAGTTAGTCTAGGGTTAAACTTATATCACATTCAATAGTATTGCAAGGAGTAATCTCTTTGCAATAAGACAACACACTGAGACGAGAGATCAAATATAACAGTTTTACTTTTATATCAAAAGGCATAGGCAGAACAGAACACATGCAACTTGCTTACAGAGCCCTGCAGCAATAGGTGTAGCACACAACAATGGCCCAGCGCGGTAACCCACCGCGCGCAGCTATTATGGTGTACGCGCCCTGTGGCGCACTAAACAATATTCTATCTCCCCTCCCTGGTCAGGCCTGACAAAGAAGAAATCTCAGTCTTTCCACTTAGGATTTCTTTGCATGCAAACTTTCGGTGGTGCACTTGATGAAACAGTATTTGTAATCCACAAGTAGGCAGTCCCAAGGAACAAGGGTCCTGCTACTGGTCTCCTAGTGGAATAACAAACAAACGATCGGTGGGTCAAGGCAGTCTATAGGCCTAAACACGATACAGTCTATTGGACTGAGCAAGTGCTCGCTCACCACTCCGGACGCGATCCCAGTCCGGGACTTCCACCTGCTGTGTCTCCGCACACAGCGTCTGCAACGATCGGGCCCCTGATCCAACTGATGTCCTCACTCGACCAGTCTGGTGCCACCCAGGCTCCGCAGCGGGGTGGAAGGCTCTTCGGAAGTTGCGCAAGGCCCCAGGGTTCAGGCCTTGTACTGCAGCAGATCCGCACAGGAAGAAACTGTTGCTTGCAGCGCGGTGTCCAAAGAGGCCGAGCTCCGCCTCGCCTCCTTCTTAAATAGCCCCTCCCATGAGTCCCTGCGGTGGCCAACTGCACTCTGGGTGCCGAACGGGGTTCTGGGTAACGTAGTTCCGGGGCCTTAAAGGAGACCCTGCTACATATATATATATATATATATATATATATATATATATATATATATATGTAGCGCCCACTACCTTTTGGTATGTGCTAAATAGTGTTTTTATTATTTTTTTAACTGTCAGTGCAGGTAAATTTAGTCAGGCCTTTGCATTAAGCTAGGCCTGATTGTTTTGATCTGGGACTGGGAGTGTCAGAGTAGAAGTGGGTGTGGCCACCTCCACTGCTTCTGGAAGGGGGCGGAGCTGGAAACTTTGAGTGACAGGCAGTTTGTATAGCGGCTCTGACCAATCCCCAACGAGGGTTGGCAGGGGGCGGGACTGCTATATAAGCCGAGGTAACATGCCACTGGGAGGAGTCGTGAGAGGAAAGAGAATGGAGCAGTAGTGTCTGTGTGACAAGGCCCCGGCCTGAGGGTCTGGGGCCTACCCGGTGCTGAAGAGGACCACCCTTCTTTAACACCGCATAGGAAGAACTAAGATCAAGCAGGAACTGTTACTGCTGGACTGTGCGGTGGAACCATGTCTCTTCCATGGACCGGGGACCATGGAACAGGTCAGTGGGTACATTACAGCAAGTGATGGGACCAGAGGAGTCTGTTCAAGGAGCTTGGGAATATCTGTTGTTGCCCCTAGTAACGGAACGACACAAGGGGGTGTCTTTGACGGGATGTTGCACAGTCAGTCCTACACAGCAGGATATTACAAGGAGTGACTCTAATCTTATTTAACCACTTCCCGCCCCGTCAATAGCAGATTGACGTCCGGGAAGTGGTTCTGTTATCCACATGACGTCCTGCGGGATAACAGCCGCCGTGCGCCCGGGGGGCGCGCATCGCGGCGATTGGTGGAGCGGTGGGTCAGTCTGACCCACCGCTACACTGATCTCGGTAGGTAAAAAGCCTCCGGCGGAGGCTTTTTACCACGTAATCAGCCGTGTCCAATCACGGCTGATCACGATGTAAACAGGAAGAGCAGTTGATCGACTCTTCCTCACTCGCGTCTGACAGACGCGAGTAGAGGAGAGCCGATCGGCGGCTCTCCTGACAGGGGGGGTTCGCGCTGATCGTTTATCAGCGCAGCCCCCCTCTGATACCCACACTAGACCAACAGGGAAGCCCCCCAGGACGCCCCAGGAAGCCCCAAACATGTGGATGGCCCCCATAGCCATCCACATGTAATAAAATAAAAAAAATGCCAATCAGTGCCCACAAATGGGCACTGACTGGCACTATGATGGCACCACCACAATGTGTGGTGGCTGGCATTGCTGGGCATCAGTGTCCTCCATCAGTGCCACCTACTAGTGTCCATCAGCGCCACCTATCAGTGCCCATCCGTGCCCATCTGTGCCCATAAGTGCCCACCTATCAGTGCCCGTCCATGCCACCTATCAGTGCCACCTATAAGTGCCCATCAGTGCCGCCTATAAGTGCCAATCAGTGCCGCCTATGAGTGCCAATCAGTGCCGCCTATAAGTGCCAATCAGTGCCGCCTATGAGTGCCAATCAGTGCCGCCTATGAGTGCCAATCAGTGCCCCATACCAGTGCCACATATCAGTGCCCATCAGTGCCGCCTATCAGTGCCCATCAGTGCCACCTCATCGGTGCCCATCAGTGTCGCCTTATCAGTGCCCGTCAGTGCCGCCTTATCAGTGCCCTTCATTGAAGTAGAAAAGGTACTTATTTACAAAAAAATTAACAGAAACAAAGAAAAACATATTTTTTTTTAAAAAATCGCTCTTTTTTTATTTGTTGTGCAAAAAATAAAAATCGCAGAGGCGATCAAATACCACCGAAAGAAAGCTCTATTTGTGGGAACAAAATGATAAAAAATTTGTTTGGGTACAGTGTAGCATGACCGCGCAATTGTCATTCAAATTGCGACAGCGCTGAAAGCTCAAAATTGGCTTGGGCAGGAAGCTGTATAAGTGCCTGGTATTGAAGTGGCTAAACTCAATATGGAAGGCTGTGACTGGGGAACTCAACTTCCATATCACTGGACTATTTGGGTCTAGTAGTCCCTCTGTTACCATTTGCAAGTAGATGGATTGTGGTGTCGGAGGGGGGGTGTCTGTGTGAATGAGCTCCGGACACAGGGCCAGCCAGCATTTGGATGACTGATTTATTACCTCAGAAAGTCATTCAGAGTGACTATTCAATACTCTGCAGGAGTCAGTACAGCATACAAGGGAGCAATAGTCTGCAGTGACGCAGTTCACCTATCTTCAATCTGTGTTGTGCCTTATCCTCAGAATCTAATCTACTAAAGTGCTATTATCTATGGGCATCCCATGTCACTACACCTTTACCCAACTCTACCCAAGAAACCTTTTATAATAAAAATACCGCAAGGTAACGCAAGTGACTCCTCATTGTGTCTAAAGGAGGGAGAGTCAGACAAAATGGATGAATGGAGGGTCAGGCAACAAGGTGATGTGTGAATCTGTTGAACTTGTGCCCAGAGTGCACTGCTACATATATTTATACATACAGTGCCTTGAAAAAGTATTCATACCCCTTAAATTCTCACAATTTGTCATGTTACAACCAAAAACGGAAATATATTTTATTGGGATTTTATGTGATAGACCGACACAAAGTGGCACATAATTGTGAAGTGGAAGAAAAATGATAAAAGGCTTTCAATTTTTTCTTACAAATAAATATCTGAAAAGTGTGGCATGCATTTGTATTCAGCCCCCTTTACTCTGATACCCCTAACTAAAATCTAGTGGAACCAATTGCCTTCAGAAGTCACCTAATTAGTAAATAGAGTCCACCTGTGTGTAATTTTAATCTCAGTATAAATACAGCTGTTCTGTGAAGCCCTCAGAGGTTTGTTAGGCCCCTTTCACACATGCAGACCATTCATCAGTTCAGTCACGTCAAAATGAATTAAGTATTCATCGATTTTTCATCAGTGCTCGTCAGTTTTTCATCAGTTTTTTTATTTTATTACTGTATATGTGATATGGGAAGCTGTGGTTTTATAGTTTAGCATGCAGTGCATCTATTAACTTTTTATATCTATATATTGAGATATTTCATAATCTAATCCTTCCCACTGAAGAAAAGAAAAAGAGGAAAGAAGCAATAAAGTATAACGGAGCTACAGAACAAAGATGATGTAAAAAAAGCAGTAACCCATAGCAACCAAAACTCATGAGTTCGCAGATTGCAGTAAAAATACATTGAATTGGTTGCTACGCCACCCTCTGCACAGCCCCGCTGCCATTTGCATTGTTTATAGAGTAGCCTGAAGGTACATTAAAGGCAGATTTGATTTGCAAGAGTTAGGGGAAGATTATGTGGCCGGCCTGTTGGTTGCTATGGTGAAATTCTAGAAATGGAAAGGCTTCGGTGCAAAGTCATTCCCAAGAGGCGTGAAGTCACAGATTATTAACAAATAAATAAGCGGAAACATGTTGATACGACTTCACATTCCCACCACTTAATGCTTAGCAGATCTGTATCACCGGCAGCCTACACACCTTGGCACACTGCCACGACGATGTATAGATAGAACCGTACAGAAATCTTTATTGTATGCCAGTTCACGGAGGATCCAATGTATTCATAGAAACTGAATGCAATTCTAAGAAATGCTGAAGGCTGAGATTTATTTAGCTCTAATGCCCCGTACACACGATCCGAAAATCGGACGACGGATCGTCCGACTTTTTTCGTTTAATAGTCGCAAGTAGAAATTGAATAGGTTACTAAAGTCACGAAAATTCTCGTACGACATAAAAAAAAAAAATCGGAAGTGATGTCATGTGTTGTAATGTATTTGTATTGTATTTTCGGATGACAACTATACTGACTAAACGAAAATCGTACGAGGAAAATTTTCGTGCATCTCCGATAAAATAATATCGGGTGAACTGTCATGATCGGCTCACGGAAGCCCTGTACTAACGATCCGATTATCGTACGATTCTTCCTCGGATGACATTTTTCGTACGATATTCGGATCGTGTGTACGGGCCATTAGTATATTGTAGAGCTGACCATCCTACAGAGCTAATGCAGGAAAACTGGAGAAATTAAAACAAGAATAGAATTGTTCCCAAACGTAACCAATCATATATTACCTGTCACTTCACAAGAATTAACAAGAATGAATTGAGTGCTATGTATGGGCAGAAACTCCGTCTGTAATAGAAATGGGACGGAATGGAGCAGTTTCTGTATTAGAGAGGTATGAGGCACTAAAGTATAAACAGAAAAGTCATTGCTACTACCCATACAACATATAGATAGCAGAGCTCCCGGATGCTCGATCCACAGTCGCTGGCTGAGTAAAGTAATGCAGGAAAAAAATACGCACTCTGGTCATTGCTCTTTAAAAAATCTTTGGTTTTTTGGACAAGCCACAGTGGACAAATGCAAATGAAAACAGTTGACACGTTTCAGCCTATAGGGCCTTAGTCATAACCCATGGGTTATGAGGCACTGCTTGTAATAAAAGGGGAAGCATGAGGCACCAATTGCAACAGAAAGGAATGATGCACTGTGTGTAATACAGAAGGATGATGCACTTTGTACAATGGACATTAATTGGGTAGTTTATGTTACAGAGAGGGACGAGGCACTGTGTGTAATACGGAAGGACGATGCACTTTGTGCAATGGACATTCATTTGGTCATTTATGTTACAGAGAGGGATGAGGCACTGTGTGTAATATGGAAGGACGATGCACTTTGTGCAATGGACATTAATTTGGTAATTTATGTTACAGAGAGGGACGAGGCACTGTGTGTAATACGGAAGGACGATGCACTTTGTGCAATGGACATTAATTGGGTTGTTTATGTTACAGAGAGGGATGAGGCACTGTGTGTAATACAGAAGGACGATGCACTTTATGCAATTGAGATTAATGTGCTAGTTTATGTTACAGAGAGGGATGAGGCACTGTGTGTAATACGGAAGGACGATGCACTTTGTGCAATGGACATTAATTGGGTAGTTTATGTTACGGAGAGGGACAAGGCACTGTGTGTAATACGGAAGGACGATGCACTTTGTGCAATGGACATTAATTGGGTTGTTTATGTTACAGAGAGGGATGAGGCACTGTGTGTAATACAGAAGGACGATGCACTTTGTGCAATGGACATTAATTGGGTAGTTTATGTTACAGAGAGGGATAATGCAGTGTGTGTAATACGGAAGGACGATGCACTTTTGTGCAATGGACATTAATTGGGTAGTTTATGTTACAGAGAGGGACGAGGCACTGTGTGTAATACGGAAGGACGATGCACTTTGTGCAATGGACATTAATTTGGTAATTTATGTTAGAGAGGGATGAGGCACTGTGTGTAATACAGAAAGACGATGCACTTTATGCAATTGAGATTAATGTGCTAGTTTATGTTACAGAGAGGGATGAGGCACTGTGTGTGATAAACAAGCACGAGATACAGTGTGTAATAATGAGGGATGAGGCACTGTATTTAATAGAGAGGTGTAAAAAAAAGTTCTACATATTCTTAAAAAACAGTACTCCAGGCAAAACTTTTTCGTCAGTCTGAAGATGAAGTAGGGTAAAAAAAACTTGGAAGTCAAAACAGGATGTGAGTGGAAGTATTGCCAATGGGCACACAGACAGCAATAAATAACAACCTGGCAGAGAGTCTAAGGCCTCGTACACAGGACCGGGATTCCCGGCGGTAAAAAGTCTGCCGGGAATCCTGAGGGGAAAACCAAGAACCTGTTTGGTAAGTTTTTCCCCCTACACACGAGAGGTTTTCCCGACAGGAAAACTGCGATGGAGTTTTGGTCGGGAATCCCGGCCGTGTGTATGCTCCATCGTGTGTATGCTCCATCGTGTGTATGCTCCATCGCAGAGCTGGTTCTCTTTTTTTTCCCGTCAGTTTTCCTGTCGGGAAAACTGCGATGGAGCATACACACGGCCGGGAGTCCCGGCCAAAAGCTCTCATGCCAGTTTTCCCGACAGGAAAACCGGTCGTGTGTACGAGGCATTACTTTTCTGAACTGTATCCAAAATAAGGTTTGTCTGGAGTTCCTCTTCAACTTTAAAGGGCTGTCAGTATTTTCCTGTATAATGCTGAGATCTGTAGTCCAATAAAAGGTGGAGACTCGCAGATGTCTTGACAGACGCCGACATAAGCAGCATATGTAAGCAAAGCTGTGTTATTTTGTCAGTGAAGTCCCAGTGGTGTAAGCTTCATTAGATAATGCAGAACAAGCCTGTGGATCAGGAACAAGCTCAGACAGAGGGTGATAATGAAGATCGCAGACACTCGCTGCCTTAAAGGAATGCTTAACATGTGACACACAAATGATATCCCGGGGTGACCACATCCCTGACGAAGACGCATGTTTAAAGAGCCACTAAAGATAAATGACATCATTTACATGCACCGGTCTACGCAAAACACTTCTAATGACATTCGTGGGATTAATCACAGGAAGATGCTAGCTGTCTGTGGAAATAAGAGCTGCCTGGATCATCCAGAAGCTTTAATACTTTCTGGGCCCATTAAGATCTATGCCTGTGCGTAGAGATGTGTGTTTTTTTGTGTTGTCATGTGTCCACGAGCGTTTTCTGAGGACCTTTTTACACTGATCAGTTTTTAATTACTTGTTCAGTTAAGGAAAGCAGAAGAAACGTGAATGAAAAATGTATCCCTTTAAATCCTATAGAACTCTGACTTCACACCAGTTGCGTTTTTAAAAGTCCTGCTTGCTGCAATTTTGGTGCATGTGCTCCTCCCTATTGAAACAAATGGAAAAAGCAGCAAAAACGCATCAAATAAACGCACCCACAGTTGTGCTTTGGTGATTTTTTTAAGTTACATGTGCATGTTTTACAGGTGCATGCTGATGTCAGGCAACCAGAAAACGCACTGGGAATACGGCATAAATACAAAAAAAAACACATATGCGTTTTTATCGTATATTTGCAACAGAGCAGTGTGAAAGCAGCCCTAGTGTGTAAATGTGTTATCGACACACGTTTTCCATGCAATTTTTCCTTTAGGTTTGTTAAAGGGGAAGTAAAGACAAAACCTAACTAACTCTAAACCTACTCTCACACCCATTACAAGCCTAATCTATCTAGTCCTGTAAAGAAAAGGTCGCTACACTTACCTGTAGCGCCCTGCTCCCAATGACCAGGCGCTATGTTAAATCTAGTGGGTGTCTGAGCTGGTAGTTTGGCTCAGACTCTGTATATAATTATGTTAAATTTGCCTCTGTTCCGGCTCTGGCTGTGTTGAGCAGACTTCCCACTGTTGCCTGTAGGTGGCGTTACCACCACAGGCCAATGTGGAAGACTGACAGACCAGAGTGCATTGGGTACCTTCTCCCGGGAACAGTTCAGTGGGCGTGGTCTACCCGCTGAGCATGCTGGGGAAGGGTACTTAAGGGGCAGACGCCATTTTGAGGTGTGCTCTTTTCCCCTCGCGGCCCTCCTGGCGCGAGGAGCGTGTGTGTGTTCTTGGCCTCAGGACCAGGTTGGCCCGAGGCCGGAACTCTACCAAGTAGGCCCAGTTATGCTGACTGGGCCTACACTTTGAAGGTAATCCTGTGCTGTCGGTCCTGCGGGAGGAAGCCACTCAATGGAGGAAACCAGGGGAGGACCTCTCCTGGAAAAGACCAAGCGGAAGGCTGGTGTCTTGAGGAGGGCCTGGTGATTCTATTGGAGGATGCACCGCAGCTAAAGTTCACCTTGCTGTCTGCCGGGTTGGCTTAAAGGCTCTTGACTGCTTGGCTGGAAATCCGGGCGTTAAGTCCTGTGGCAGAGGACCCCGGATTATCCAATTTAGTCCACAACCGGTCTGTGGCAGAGACTGGTCCTGATCATTGTTTGTGCATCATTCCGGATGCTAGGCCAGGTGAAAGGGGCCTATCCGGGTGAGCAATACCCACTCAGGGAGGAGTGGTGACTAACTTTATACTTGAGGAGTTTTCCCCAGTGATCTGTACTGTGTGCCTTAACCTACCCCTTCCCCTAACCCTTCTACTACTCTTCGTATGTTTTATGCAAAAGGAAAATAAAACCTAACAGCTTAAAGGGGTTGTAAAGGTTCGTTTTTTATTTTCTAAATGGGTTCCTTTAAGCTACCGCATTGTTGGTTCACTTACCTTTTCCTTAGATTTCCCTTCTAAATATTTTTTTTTCTTTGTCTGAATTTCTCACTTCCTGTTCCTCCTCAGTAAGCTGTTCTGGCTGATTCCACACCACTCGGATGATGGTGTGAAGTTTACTGAGGAGAAACAGGAAGTGAGAAATTCAGACAAAGAAAAACAACATTTAGAAGGTAAATCAAAGGAAAGGGTAAGTGAAGCAACAATGCACTAGCTTAAAGGATCCTATTTAGAAAATAAAAAACGAACCTTTACAACCTAGGGTTGCCACCTTTTCTTCAAGTCAAACCCGAATACTTTAACAACGCACGGCAATTTCTTTTTTATAGAATAAACTATACATATATTTTGCTATTGAATACAATTTCTAATCATATGAAGTTAATAACAAGAGTCCCCCTTTACATCAGAGTCCACAGAGTTCCCCTTTTACATCTGAATCCACAGAGTTCCCTTTCACTGTAAGGGGCAAACTGATGTAAGGGAGAACTCTGGGGCCTCTGACATAAGGGATGCTCTGGGAACCCTGACTTTAATGGCATCCCAGTCTTAGTCAGTAGGGTTCAATATTGAGTTACAAAGTTGGTAAGGTTGAAAAAAGACACAAGTCCACCAAGTCCAACCTATGTGTGTAATTATATGTCAGTATTACATTGTATATCCCTGTATGTTGCGGTCGTTCAGGTGCTTATCTAAAAGTTTTTTGAAACTATCAATGCTCCCCGATGAGACCACCACCTGTGGAAGGAAATTCCACATCCTTGTCGCTCTTACAGTAAAGAACCCTCTACGTCAGTGGTTCTCAACTCCAGTCCTCAGGGCCCACGAACAGGCCAGGTTTGCAAGATAACTGAAATGCATCACAGGTGATATAATTTTCTGCTCAGGGATTGCAGTATTCTAGTCTGCATCTCACCAAGGTAATACTTAAAATCTGGCCTGTTAGTGGGTCCTGAGGACAGGAGTTGAGAACCACTGCTCTACGTAGTTTAAGGTCAAACCGCTTTTCTTCTAGTTTTAGTGAATGTCTTTTTAAATTCCCTTTCGCGGAAAAGTTTTATCCCTATTGTGGGGTCACTAGTATGGTATTTGTACATTGAAATCATATCCCCTCTCAAGCGTCTCTTCTCCAGAGAGAATATGTTTAGTGCTCTCAACCTTTCTTCATAACCAATATCCTCCAGACCGTTTATTAGCTTTGTTGCCCTTCTTTGTACTCGCTCCATTTCCAGTACATCCTTCCTGAGGAGTGGTGCCCAGAACTGGACGGCATACTCTAGGTGCGGCCGGACCAGAGTCTTGTAGAGCGGGAGAATTATCGTTTTATTTCTGGAGTTAATCCTCTTTTTAATGCCTATATTCTGTTTGCTTTGTTAGCAGCAGCTTGGCATTGCATGCCATTGCTGAGCCTATCATCTACTAGGACCCCCAGGTCCTTTTCCATCCGAGATTCCACCAGAGGTTCTCCCCCCAGTGAGTAGATTGCATTCATGTTTTTGCCACCTAAATGCATTATTTGAAAATTTTGCCATGTAGTTGCCCACCCCATTAATTTGTTTAGATCCTTTTGCAAGGTTTCCACATCCTGCGGAGAGTTGGTCCACCCTTTACAGCTATAACAGCTTCAACTCTTCTGGGAAGGCTGTCCACAAGGTTTAGGAGCGTGTTTATGGGAATATTTGACCATTCTTCCAGAAGTGCATTTGTAAGGGTCAGGCACTGATGTTGGATGAGAAGGCCTGGCTCGCAGACTCCGCTCTAATTCATCCCAAAGGTGTTCTATCGGGTTGAGGTCAGGACTCTGTGCAGGCCAGTCAAGTTCCTCCACCCCAAACTCGCTCATCCATATCTTTTAGGATCAGTTTTTGCAATCAGCATGCCCCACCTACTACAACACATTTTATTGTCTCTTTGTGCTGCTTCTACTTCCACGTCTCTAAGCTCTGCTGTACAGTAGACTGCCAAAGACTGACACTGATTCAAAATGTAGTACTTACATGCTTATAGGTGGATTTAAAACACACATTTAATAATAACAATTATAGATTTGCATTAACCAGTGCCTTTTATCTACCTGGAGTTCAGATTCAAGCAAGTTTATCTGCGTTCTTGGTACTGTTAAAAAAAAGCCTAATGCCGCGTACACACGATCGGACATTCCGACAACAAAACCGTGGATTTTTTTCCGACAGATTTTCGCTCAAACTTGTCTTGCATACACACGGTCACACACATATTGTTGGAAAATCCGATCGCCAAGAACGCAGTGATGTACAACACTACAACGAGCCGAGAAAAATGAAGTTCAATGATTCCGAGCATGCGTCAAATTGATTCCAAGCATGCGTAGTATTTTAGTGCGTCGGAATTGGATACACACGATCGGAATTTCCGACAAGAACTTTTGTTGTCGGAAAAATTGAGAACCAGCTCTCAAACATTTGTTGTCGCAAATTCCGACAGCAAATGTCCGATGGAGCCTACACACTGTCGGAATATCCAACCAAAAGCTCACAACTTCGAACATTTGTTGTCGGAAATTCCGATCGTGTGTACGTGGCATAAATGTGTGGAATGGTCCCCCCATGCTGACTATTACCCCCCACAGCAAACAGATGGCACATGTTTTCTCCACGTTCCAAGGACGGCAGGGGTTAAAGGCACCCAAGGAGCAAACTTATCAATCCTCCTACGCCATCGGAGAAGTGGGGAAGGCGTCCTGCCTGGATAACGTACACTTATTTTTACCAGACGGCGTGATATGCTGCTCTGCTCATGGGCCAGGCCCTCTGCCGTCTGGCACAGAAGACGTTAATTAAAACAGATAATTGGTGGCTTCCCAGTATGTGACAAGCACAGAAGCCCTTGTTTGCTTCATCTTACTACCGACATCCATCTGTAAATTCATTAAAAAAAATGTCGGCTTTCCGAGCAGCAGAAAAACACAGATTTCAGACAAGACTTGGCAAAGGTGGATCTAATCAGTGTGTCTGCAGGCTGTTCCTAGGTATGTACGAGTGCAGAATTGGCACAGGGCTGCATTTACTAAGGGGAAACAAGATGGTACACGACAAGATCGTCATTTACCCAAATGTTTTATACATAACTAGGCCCAGGATGGACTTTAAAGGAAAACTACTTGTGAGGATAGACATGTGGCACTGGCCATGGCTGTTTTTATAGGTACAGGTTCCAGGGCTGCCATCCTAATCCTAAGGTCACTACCTATTGAACCACTGACCTTGAATAAGCATGCAGGGCAAGAGTTCATAGGTTGTAGGTTCAATGTTTCTTTCAGAGTTATCACCAGTAGTCAAGGTAGGATCAGGATGACAACAACAGAGCATGATTATTTATAGAAGACTTGTACTTTGACCATATAGACCAGGGGTGTCAAACTCAATTTCATTGTGGGCGACATCAGAGTTTTTGTTGCCCTGAAAGGGCTGGTTGCATCTGCAAGACTATATATGCAGAGTATGGGAGTATGCTGAGTGCAGGAGTGTGTTGTGAACAGATTGCAGGGTTCAGGAGTATGCAACGTACAAAGTGCAGGGTTCAGGAGTACCCTACATACAGAGTTCAGGAGTATGTGAAGTACAGAGTGTAGAGTTCAGAAGTACACTACTTACAGAGTGCAGCGTTCAGGAGTATGCAACGTGCAGGGTTCAGGATTGTGCAGAGTGCAGGGTTCAGGATTATGCGAAGTACAGAGTGCAGAGTTCAGGAGTATGCGAAATACAGAGTGCAGGGTTCAGGAGTATGCAAAATACAGAGTGCAGGGTTCAGGAGTATGCAAAATACAGAGTGCAGGGTTCAGGAGTATGCAAAATACAGAGTGCAGGGTTCAGGAGTATACGACATACAGAGTGCAGGGTTTAGGAGTATGTGAAGAACAGAGTGCAGAGTTCAGAAATACACTACATACAGAGGGCAGGGTTCAGGAGTACCCTACATACAGAGTGCAAAGTTCAGGAGTATGCGAAATACAGAGTGCAGAGTTCAGGAGTATGCGAAATACAGAGTGCAGGGTTCAGGAGTATGCGAAATACAGAGTGCAGGGTTCAGGAGTATGCGAAATACAGAGTGCAGGGTTCAGGAGTATACGACATACAGAGTGCAGAGTTTAGGAGTATGTGAAGAACAGAGTGCAGAGTTCAGAAATACACTACATACAGAGGGCAGGGTTCAGGAGTACCCTACATACAGAGTGCAGAGTTCAGGAGTATGTGAAGTAAAGTGTGCAGAGTTTAGGAATATGTGACGTGCAGAGTGCAGCGTTCAGGAGTATGCAACGCTCAGGAGTATGCGACGTGCAGAGTGCAGATTGCAGGGTTCAGGAGTATGTGAAGTACACAGTGCAGAGTTCAGAAGTACACTACAAACAGAGGGCAGGGTTCAGGAGTATGTGAAGAGCAGAGTTCAGAAATACACTACGTACAGAGTGCAGGGCTCAGGAGGATGCGACGTGCAGAGTGCAGAGTTCAGGAGTATGTGAAGTACAGAGTGCAGGGTTCAGAAGTACACTACATACAGAGTGCAGGGTTCAGGAGTATGCGACGTACAGAGTGCAGAGTTCAGGAGTATGCGACGTACAGAGTGCAGAGTTCCGGAGTATGCGACGTACAGAGTGCAGAGTTCTGGAGTATGCGACGTACAGAGTGCAGAGTTCCGTAGTATGCGATGTACAGTGTGCAGAGTTCCGGAGTATGCGACGTACAGAGTGCAGAGTTCAGGAGTATGCGACAAACAGAGTGGCATACTCCTTCCCAATGAGCAGTTTTGATATTGCAGACAGCTTATTTAGAGCAGCCTAGAGGTCAACTGTCTTAAAAGGAAGTAGGATACCGATGTTCCTATTTAACTATAATAAAAATAGGAAACATGGGGGTGGTTATTTCAGCACTATCTGGAGTTGCCCCTCCTGCCGATTGTTACATTCATAACAGCACTAAACCACAGTGAGCAGTTGTGACATAGCAGACAGCTAATGTAGAGAAGCTTATGCCGCATACACACAGTCGGAATTTCCGACAACAAATGTTCGATGGGAGCTGGTTCTCAATTTTTCCCGCCAAAAAATGTTTTGCTCGGAAATTCCGATCGTGTGTAGCCAATTCCGACGCACAAAAATTTGACGCATGCTCGGAATCATCAATCTTGATTTTTCTCGGCTCATTGTAGTGTTGTACGTCACCGCGTTCTTGGCGATCTGAATTTCCGACAACATTTGTGTGACCGTGTGTATGCAAGACAAGTTTGAGCCAACATCCGTTGGAAAAAAATCCACGGTTTTGTTGTCGGAATGTCCGATCGTCTGTACGCGGCATTAGAGGTCAATCTCATTAAAAGGAAGTAGGATACAGATGTTCTTATTTACTATAATAGAAATAGGAAACATGGGAGGGGTGGGGTACCTTAGCACTACCAGGAGTAACCCTCCCCAATGAGCAGTCCTGACATAGCAGACACCCTACTGTATGTAGAGCAGCTTAGAGGACAGTTACCTTTAAAGGAAGGATACCCATGTTTTTTTGTTTTTTTTTTAGATCAGCTACCATAGGAATAGGAAACATGGGGGAGGGGTGTTCAGCACTATCTACCTACAAATTATTTTCCAGAAAGTTATGGAATATATGACTGTGCGGAGCAGAGGAGCTCCTAGCGTCCACTATGTGCATCTCAACTGCTAATGCGTTTTTCCAACTGCACCTTTATGAGATGTATTGGTTT
This sequence comes from Rana muscosa, assembly GCA_029206835.1. Taxonomy (NCBI): domain Eukaryota; kingdom Metazoa; phylum Chordata; class Amphibia; order Anura; family Ranidae; genus Rana; species Rana muscosa. The sequence goes on from CM055127.1 coordinate 132,520,305, forward strand.
ATATATCGCTCAGCTCAGCACTTTTTGCTCTAAGGCCCCTTTCACACTGGGGCGGGCAGGAGCGGTGGCGGTATAGCAGCGCGATTTTCAGCGCTGCTATACCGTCGTTCTTACCGCGGTATGCGGTCGCTAGGGGGGTGAATTTAACCCCCGCTAGCGGCCAAAAAAGGGTTAATACCGCCCTCAAACCGCGGCTATTGCCGCGGTTTGCGGTCGGTATTACCGCGCTGTCCCATTGATTTCAATGGGAGACCGCGGTAAAGGAGCGGTGAACACACCGCTCCTTTACCGCTGTAAAGAAGCGGCTAGCAGGACTTTTGGAGCGGTCCTGCTAGCGCACTGCTTCAGTGTGAAAGCCTTCGGGCTTTCACATTGAAGGCTAAAGGGCATGATTTTTTCATGCGGTATAACAGCGCTAATATTAGCGCTAAACCGCATGAAAAACGCCCCAGTGTGAAAGGGGCCTAACCCAAAGTATTTTCCAGAAGGCCAAAAAACAAATATAATTTCTGACTTTTATCACCCAACAGCCTCAGATATCCCCCATGATTTTTTTTTACAATTGTGTTGTGTATCCCTAATCCTTGCTTGGATCATAAAAAAAATATTCTTAAAGTAGAACAAAAAGCACAAACGTTTTATTTTGTTCGATTATAAGATCCAAACCTTTAATATATGTCTGAGATTCAACATAATGCAAACAGTCCGCATGCTCTAGTGAAAAAAAGGTTAGAATCCTGCTGCAGAGAAACTTTACAGTGCGTCCTTTCTAATGGATCTTCTGTATTTTATTTATAATACAGTGGAACCTTGGATTACGAGCACAATCCATTCCAGGAGAATGCTCGTAATCCAAAGTGCTTGCATATCAAAGCGAGTTTCCCCATTGAAGTCAATGGAACGAAAATAATTAGTCCCGCATTGACTTCAATGGCATGCAATACCGCATGCGGCCAGAGGCGGGGGCGCCAGAGAGCCTCGGAAACGGACGAAAAGGCCAGAGGGACACCTCGGCTGACCTCGGCAAACCTCAGAAAGACTTTGTTCCCGAGATTTGCTGAGATCAGCAGAGCTGTTCTCCGCCTTTCCGTGCATTTCCGAACGGCGATGTGCGGCTCGGCTCCGGGACCCCCCATCTCAGGCCAAACTCTGTACTGCACACCGCTTTGGCCTGAATCGTGCTTGTTTTGCGAGACAACACTTGCAAACCGAGTTACGATTTTTAAAAATACAGTGCTCGTATTGCGAAACGCTCGTTAACCGCGTTACTCGCAATCCGAGGTTCCACTGTAAGTGTCCACAGCTTTGCTGGTTCCTTCAGACCGAGGATCTAAAGCTGGATACACACTATACAACTTTATTGTTTGATTTCCTTTAGATTTACCTTCAACTGTGTAGTAGAGCTGCATGATTCTGGCTAAAATGAGAATCACAATTTTTTTGCTTAGATGATAGATCACGATTCTCTCACGATTCTCGCGGCGTAACATCATCTTTCACATTAAAACAAAAAAAATTGGGCTAACTTTACTGTTTCGTTTTTTTTTATTCATTGAAGTGTATTTTTTCCCAAAAAATTGCAATTGAAAGACCGCTGGGCAATTACAGTGTGACATAAAATATTACAGCAATTGCCATTTTATTCCCTAGGGTCTCTGCTAATATATATATATATATATATATATATATATATAATGTTTGGGGGTTCCAAGTAATTTTCTAGCAAAAATTATTGATTTTAACTTAGGCCCCTTTCACACTGAGGCGCTTTGCAGGCGCTATTGCGCTCTAAATAGCGCCTGCAATGCGCCCCAAAAAAGCCTCTCAATACTATCCAATGTGAAAGCCCGAGGGCTTTCACACTGGAGCGTTGCGCTTGCAGGAGGCTCAAAAAACTCCTGCAAGCCGCATCTTTGAGGCGCAATAGGAGCGCTAAAAATAGCGCTCCTATAGCGCCCCTGCCCATTGAAATCAATGGGGTAGCGCCTCTAATACGCCCGCAAAACGCCTCAAAGAGGCGTTATTGCGGGCGTTTTTAACCCTTTTTCGGCCACTAGCGGGGGTTAAAATACCCCCGCTAGCGCCCGCAAATCGCGGCCAAAAAAACGGTATAGCGGCGCTAAAAATAGCACCGATATACCTCCAGCGCATCCAGCGCCTCAGTGTGTAAGTAGCCTTAAAGTGGAGGTCCACCTAAAAAAAAAAATATTAAAAGCCAGCAGCTACAAATACTGCAGCTGCTGACTTTTAATAAATGGACACTTACCTGTCCAGGGTGCCTGCGATGTCGGCAGCCGAAGCCAATCAAATCGCTCGGCTCTCGGCTGCCCCCGCCACCATCCTCGGTGAGGGAATCATGAAGTGAAGCGTTGCGGCTTCACTGCCCGGCTCCCTACTGCGCGTCTTAACTGGTCCCCGCTGTCTTCTGGGATCTGTGTGTTTCCCAGAAGACAGCGGGGGGGAGGGGCGTGACCCCTGCGGGAGTCTATGCCCGGAAGTGGGTGCAAATACCTGTATTATACAGGCATCTGCACCCCCCTGAAAGGTGCCAAATGTGACACCGGAGGGGGGAGGGTTCTGAAAAGCGGAGGTTCCATTTTTGTGTGGACCTCCGCTTTAAAGCGGTTGTATACCCCTAAAAAATAAAAATAATTTTAAAAAAACCTGCAAGGCAAAGGCATAATGAGCTAGTATGACTAGCATACTAGCTCATTATCAATTACTTACCTTAGATCGAAGAACCCGCACCGACCCTCGTTCCTCTCCTCCACCGACGCCATGATACCCGGAGTGATTTCCGGGTATCGCCGCTCTGGCGCTGTGACTGGCCGGAGCGGCGATGACGTCACTCCCGCACATGCGCGTGAAACGTCACGATCCCCGCGCATGCGTACATTACCAGCACTTTTCGGCAGGCTCCCATTCATAAAGCCGGTGCGCTCAGTGCGTCTGCGCCGTTGTCTACAGCGCGCATGCGCCGTAGACATCGGTGCCCGCTTTTCTGAAAATATCTCATTAACCATGTAAGTTACAGAGATATTGCAAGCACCTACAGGTAAGCCTTAGTGTAGGCTTACCTGTAGGTGCAAGTATGCTATGAGGGTATACAACCGCTTTAAGAAACAAGTGTCAGAAAAAGATTTAGACTTTAAGTCGTTAAACTTCCTGCATTAACACACAGAAGTTTGATCGAAGAAGGAAGCGTTAATTACAATGTTTCATGTTGGTAAAAACTTGGCAGACTGCCCATTTTCTTTTGACAGCTGAGTGAGCAGATAAAGTCTCTCCACTTGTTATGTAAAAGAATCGGCAAACTGCATTGGAGATCGTCATGGGGGTTGAATCGAGATCACGATTTTTTAACGATTAATTGTACAGCTCTACTATGTAGTTCAAGGGCCTGCCTGATTGCATACAAATTGAAAGTGTTTAGGTGTGACCTCATATTACAGTAGTACCTTGGATTACGAGCATAATTCATTCCAGAAGCATGCTTGTATTCCAAAGCACTCGTATATCAAAGCGAGTTTTCCCACAGAAATCAATGGAAACTCAGATAATTAGTTCCAGTGTCACTGCTAGTGTATGCAGTACCGCATGTGGCCAGAGGTGGGGGGGGAGCTGGATACACCCAGAAACACTTGGGAACAGTGTTTCCGAGCGTCACCAACGTCCCCGCACCTCTGGCCAAATGCGGTACTGCACACCCCAGAGGCTTGAGTCCTGCTCAAGAGACAACGCTCGCAAGTCGAGTCAGGATTTTTTTTTTAAAAGCTCGTATTGCGAAACACTCGTAAACCGCGTTACTCGCAATCTAAGGTTTTACTGTATATGGTTTTGCTAAATATAAAGGGGAAAAAATAAAAAATGAATTGTATAGTATGTATCCAGCTTTAGTGAAACACTATAGGACCAGCAGAAAGCGCACTGGCTTTGGATGACACCTTCACAAAACGATCACTGCTCTTGGAATGCATTGGCGGTGACGCAGGCTACAGAGATTTTCATTTCATGCCAACAGGGTTATCTATGGGGGACAAACAGGTCTCCTTCTGGGTGTTTTTACATGACGAGTATGCATCAGTTTCTGTTACTATACAATAAGGACTCACAGGAGAGACCTGAGCTGAATGTGCGACCGCTGGTGGTGTGTGCCGTGATGATGCACCAATCCCACCAATTTTTTCACAGAACTTTATTGAAATGTCACAAGTGGCATTTGAAAAGAGTTCTATTTACTGTGGCAGTGGCCTGATGCACTGTTTTGCATCTCAACCCGTTGAAAAAGTTGTGCATACAGTACTTTTATTCACAGCACAATGTGGTTTGAACTGACATCATTGGAGACAAGGCATTTTGCCATGTGTATGTGTTGGGGCTGTGCTAGAACAAGTGACCTGTGCAGTTCTATCGTATCTTCTGTTAACAGGACCTTAAAGTGGTTGTAAATCCTTTACTACCACTTTTACCTACAGGTAAGCCTATAATAAGGCTTACCTGTAGGTACCATGAATATCTCCTAAACTCGCACCGTTTAGGAGATATTGACTGTATCCGTATGTGCCGACGTCATCGGCACATGCGCACTCGGCTCACTCGTGCCGTTTCTTTAGTAGCTGTGCCGTGACCGGTGGCACCCGCGCGCATGCACGGTAGTGCCGTCAACGTGGCTCCGGCGCGTCACATGACTCCGGACAGTCACAGAGCCGGAGTTCGCGACCCCGGAAGAAGAGGGGTGAAGAATGGCTGCTCGCTACTAGCGAGAAAGACGGGGACATCGCGGGCTTCTACTGCAGGTAAATGTCACATAATGGGCTACTATGCGATAGGAAGAGGATGAAAAGCGAAACTTCCCTTTATAGGTGAAGTTCTGCTTTAAGATCGGGCAGCACAGAGGATGAAAAGCAGAACTTCCTTTTATAGGTGAAGTTCTGCTTTAAGATCGGGCAGCACAGAGGCTTAGTAGTTGGCACTTATGCCATGCAGCACTGGGGTGTTTGGTTCATATCCTGACCAGGACACTGTCTGCATAGAGTCTGCATGTCCTCTCTGTGTTTGCGTGGGTTTCCTCCGTGTGCTCCGGTTTCCTCCTACACTCCAAAGACATGCTACCTCGCGTCGGTAGTGCAGTGGTAAGCATAGCTGCTTTCCAAGCAGCTGACCCAGGTTTGATTCCTGGCCAACGCAATCTCACAAGATGTCTGCCTCACTTGGTAAGTGTTACCCCCCCCCCCCCCTCTCAGAATATCTGTATATACAAAGTTACCTCTACAGTACTGTGCAAAAGTTTTAGCCAGGTGTGAAAAAATGCTGTAACCAAAGGGGCCATGTGATCCCTTCCTGGCCATGTCCTGGTTGGAGTTCACTATGAACCTACCATAGGGGCCATGTGATCCTTTTCTGTCTATGTCCTAGTCAGAGATCACTATGAACCTACCATAAGAACCATGTGATCCTTTCCTGTCTATGTCCTAGTCGGAGATCACTATGAACCTACCATAGGGACCATGTGATCCCTTCCTGTCTATGTCCTGGTTGTAGATTACCATGAACCTACCATAGGGGCCATGTGATCCTTTCCTGGCTATGTCCTGGTTGGAGATCACTATGAACCTACCATAGGGATCATGTGATCCCTTCCTGTCTATGTCCTGGTTGTAGATTACCATGAACCTACTATAGGGGCCATGTGATCCCTGCATGGCTATGGCTGATAGACCAACACAAAGTGGCACATAATTTTTAAGTGGAAGGAAAATGATACATTCTTTACAAATAAATATGTGAAAAGTGTGGCGTGCATTTGTATTTAGCCCCCTTTACTCTGATACCCCTAACTAAAATCTAGTGGAACCAATTGCCTTCAGAAGTCACCTACTAGTAAATAGAGTCCACCTGTGTGTAATCTAATCTCAGAATAAACACAGCTGTTCTGTGAAGCCCTCAGAGGTTTGTTAGAGAACCTTAGCGAACAAATAGCATCATGAAGGCCAAGGAACACACCAGACAGGTCAAGGATAAAGTTGTGCAGAAGTTTAAAGCAGGGTTAGGTTATAAAAAATATCCCAAGCTTTGAACATCTCACGGAGCATTGTTCAATCCCTCACCTGAAAATGGAAAGAGTATGGCACAATTGCAAACCTACCAAGATATGACCGTCCACCTAAACTGACAGGCAGGGCAAGGAGAGCATTCATCTGAGAAGCAGCCAAGAGGCCCATGGTAACTCTGGAGGAGCTGCAGAGATCCACAGCTCAGGTGGGAGAATCTGTCCTCAGGACAACTATTAGTCGTGCACTCCACAAATCTGGCCTTAATGGAAGAGTGGCAAGAAGAAAGAAAGTAATTGTTGAAAGAAAGCCATAAGAAGTCCCGTTTTCCAGGTTACGAGAAGCCATGTGGGGGACACAGCAAACATGTAGAAGAAGGTGCTCTGGTCAGAAGAGACCAAAATTTACCCTTTTGGCCTAAAAACAAAACACTATGTGTGATGGAAAACTAGCACTGCACATCACCCTGAACACACCATCCCCACCGTGATACATGGTGGAGGCATCATGTTGTGGGGATGTTTTTCTTCAGCAGGGACAGGGAAGTTGGTCAGAGTTGATGGAAAGATGGATGGAACCAAATTCAGGGCAATCTTAGAAGAAAACCTGTTAGAGTCTGCAAAAGACTTGAGACGGGGGGTGGAGTTTCACCTTCCAGCAGGGCAACGATCCTAAACATACAGCCAGAGCCACAATGGAATAGTTTAGATCAAAGCATAGTCATGTGTAAAGCCCAGTACACACGGTCGGACTTCCATCGGACTTTTCCGTGGATTTTTGTCCGAACGGAGTTGGTCGGGAACACCCATAGCATACACACCACAGGACTTTTCTGCAAACTTTCCCAAAACTTCTTACAACATTGCATGGTTTTTCTGCTCTTTACTGCCACCCTTTGGTCAACTTCTGCTATTGTTGGTTGATTTTAGCATGATTTGTTTTGTCCATCGGACAAAAGTCAGATGGTTTTCTGTACACACTTTTGTTTGTCCGTTTGCAGACCCAACTTTTGTCTGATGAAATCCAAAACCAAACTAAAAAAGTTTGTCTGATGGAGCGTACACACGGTCGGATTGTTGGTCCAACTTGCTCAAAATGAAGTTTGTTGGCCAAAAGTCCGACCGTGTGTACGGGGCTTTAGAATGGCCCAAAGTCCAGACCTAAATCCAATTGAGAATCTGTGGCAAGACTTGAAAATTACTGTTCACAGACACTCACCATCCAATCTGACAGAGCTTGAGCTGTTTTGCAAAGAAAAATGGGCAAAAATGTCACTCTCTAGATGTGCAAAGCTGGAGAGACATCTCAAAAAAGACTTGCAGCTGTAATTGCAGTGAAAGGAGGTTCTACAAAGTATTGCCTTAGAGGGGCTGAATACAAATGCACCCCACACTTTCACATATTTATTTGTACCATTTATCATTTTCCTTCCACTTCACAATTATGTGCCACTTTGTTTTGGTCTATCACATAAAATCCCAATAAAATACAATTACGTTTTTGGATGTAACATGACAAAATGTGGGAAATTTCAAGGGGTATGAATAATTTTTCAAGGCACTCTAAGCCAGGGGCCCGGTTCAATCACAAGCCTTGGGCCCCTAATCCCCCAAACCTGCAGACAGGTCCCCTTAAACATCCTGAAGGGAAGCCCCCACTTTCCTAAGTGGGGGTAATGTCTGTTGGCCATTTTGGACATCTGGTCTACAAGCATCTCGGATGCTCAGGTAAGAGATTTGGTGATCAGGTGCTGCAAGCTAGAGTCCCGCTCTCTGCCCCCACCCTGCTTTGTGTTGTCCAGCCAGTTACACAGGCAAGTTGGACAGCATAAAGCGCAGTCGGGGGTGGGAGCAGAGATTGCGACTCTAGCTTGTAGCCCCTGGACACCACGTCTCTTAACCGAGCTTCTGAGACGCCTGCTGACCAGGTGACTACAATGTCCAACAGACGTCTTCCCCACTTTGGAAAATGGGGAACTCCCTTTTAGGATGTTTAAGAGGACCTGTCTGCAGGTTTGCAAGATTTAAGGGCCCAAGGCTTGGGACTGAACCGGGCCCCTGGCTCAGGTCTGGCCCTGGAGGTTGAAGTCTGGGAGGAAGAAAGGATCTCTTCTTGGCTTCAGAAGTAGAAGGAGTATTTCCAGCTTTCTTTTAGGCTTTCTCTGCTGGGGAAATGAGATCTCTTCCCGCCAATGAAGTCCTTCATGGAGAAGTCTAAGGCCTCACTTACACAGGGCGTATGAGTCTGACCTGTGTGGGGGCTGCGTTTACCCCAAAAAAAGGCATCCATGTGAGTGCAGTTGCGCGGACGCACCCTAGAGCTGCACGATTCTGGCTAAAATGAGAATCACGATTTTTTTTGCTTAGAAGATAGATAACGATTCTCTGACGACTCTCGCGGCGTAACATCTTTCACATTGAAACCAAAAAAATTGGGCTTACTTTAGAGTTTTTTTTTTTTATTCATTGAAGTGTATTTTTTCCCCAAAAATTGCGTTTGAAATACCGCTGGGCAAATACAGTGTGACATAAAATATTACAGCAATTGCCATTTTATTCCCTAGGGTCTCTGCTAAAATATATATAATGTTTGGGGGTTCCAAGTAATTTTCTAGCAAAAAATAATGATTTTAACTTAAAGAGGAGGTTCACCGGAATTTTGTTTTTTCAAAAGTCAGCAGCTACAAATACTGCAGCTACTGACTTTTACAAAATGGACACTTACCTGTCCAGGACGCCCGCGACGTCAGCAGCCAAAGCCGAGCTACCGCTCAGCTCTCGGCTTCCCCCGCCGCCATCCTCGGTGAGGGAATAGGGAAGTGAAGCGCTGCAGCTTCACTGCCTGGTTCCCTACGGCGCATGCACGAGTCGCGCTGCGCCGTCCTCTCTGGTCCCCGTTGGGTTCTGGGAGCCATGTGTTTCCCAGAACACAACTGGGGGGGGGGGTGACGCGGAGGGGCAGGACTTCCGCGGGAGTCTATACCCGGAAGTGGTGCAAATACCTGTTTTATACAGCCCCTCCCCCCTGAAAGGTGCCAAATGTGACACCTGAGGGGGGGGGAGGGTTCCGAAAAGCGGAGGTTCACTTTTGGGTGAACCTCTGCTTTAAGAAACAAGTGTCAGAAAAAGATTTAGACTTTAAGTTGTTAAACTTCCTGCATTTACACACAGAAAGTTTATCCCTCTGATCTAAGAAGGAAGCATTAGTTACAATGTTTCATGTTAAAAACTTGGCAGACTGCCCCAGATTTTTTCTTTTGACAGCTGAGTGAGCAGATAAGTCTCTCCACTTGTTATATGAAAGAGTGAATTTGGGGAGATTTGGGACTTTACATGAAGCATATGGTAAGCAAGCTTCCATCCCGGGTTTGAATAGTTAAAAATAAAGGGAAAATTTTTTGGGACTTTAAATGAAGCAGAAGACTGTGAGGGGTTGTATAAAAATTATATTGGCATTTATTGTGTGAAAGCATAATACTATATAACAGTTATGTACAAGTAGCATGTGCAATCCGCACATGAACGTAAAACAATAAAACATGTACATAATGTATTAATTGGCAGTACATCACAATTATGAAATGGTCAATACATCACAATAGTATAGAATGGTACAGACAATGTAAATATGTTGATCTGGGCAACGCACAACAGTGTATAGAAATGTATATTGAATGATAATGGTCATCGACTTGGTATATCTAGTTGGAATCCTATAGAGGCATCTAGCTGCATCCTTGGTGCCCGACGCGTTTCGTGTCACAAGACACTTCCTCAGGGGCAGATGCTAGACTTCTGAAATGACAGAGTGTAATGAGGTAAAGGGATAGACTAGATGTAGCCAGAAAAGACAATTGTGTGTCAATTCCTGGGTATTAACAAGATATCACGAACCATGGTGTGCATGGGAGCTGGGCCAGAGGACTGACCGTCCCGGGAGCTGAGGTAATTAGGAATACCGGTGCAGGGCGAGGGCGCATATGCATGAACCCTGAATCACAGGTTGCCATCTCCATGGTGTGGCGAAGTGATTGACCGAAATAAGAGTGGATATCTATAATGGATAAAATTGAATCCATTAGAATTTAAATGAAGGTGTAAAAGAAAGAAGAGATAAAAATTATATACATTTTTGGGGAAAGTGCCCCAATAGCACCGTGAAAGAAATGAAAAATAATAAGTGTACTAATAGTAAAGGCTTATTGAACCATAGAGACAAGTGACGGTGATGAAGGAAATAAGCATGTGCATATAGTGAAGAGGATCGTGGTAACCAAAATAATGAGAAGTGGGAGACTGCAAGCCCTGTAATTGGGTAACAAAGTATCCACGGTGTTAGAATAAAGGTAAGGAAATAAAGTCCTTACACTGGAGTCAACAGGGTTTACCTTCAAAGGTGTACTGAGAGAAAAATGCTTCACAGGGCTGCAGTATCCCCACGTGTGTGGCAGAGAGCACTGTGTTTAGGGAAGACGCCTTTTATGCGTCCTACGTGTACACCGGACCTATACCAGCGTCACGCTAGTCCTGATTGGCAGGGGGCGGTATCCGAGGCTGGGCGGTGCTGAGCCCGCCCAGAGCCGATACCGTACCACCCAGCCGGGTCGGCTAAGATGGTGAATACACGCTCCCGCCGTGACGCCCACCAGTGACGTCACTGGAAGGAGCGGTGCGTGGCGCCGATGCGCAGAGGGCACCCGTCGCAACCCTCCCAACGCGATCACCCCCCGCCCTTGTGCGGGCGGAAGTGGAGGGGAAGCAGGGGACACAGAGCGCATCGCAGCTCCCGGGTATTGGACAAGGAACTGACCCGGAGAGCCCAGCACTGTGTCCATGGTGCAATGTCTAAGTAGTGTGCCACTCAATAACAACAATTGGATGTTGCAGTGCCCATATATGTGAACTATCTGGAACACTGTATTGTTAGGACAAACCCTACATGGAGCTGGCAGGGGAACACTGCCTGCTCCCAGTAAACTGCCTCCATCCCGATTGTGTAGTGAATTTGGGGAGATTTGGGACTTTACATAAAGCATATGGTAAGCAAGCTTCCATCCCGGGTTTGAATAGTTAAAAATAAAAGGTCTTCTGCTTCATTTAAAGTCCCAAAAAAATTTCCCTTTATTTTTAACTGTTATATGAAAGAATCGGCAAACTCTGCAATAGAGATCGTCAGGAGGATTGAATCGAGATCACGATTTTTTAATGATTAATTGTGCATCTCTAACGCACCCTGGGTGCATTCGGGGCCCTGCACTGGTGTGTGAAAAAGGGGGTGGAGCTCCGCATATCGGCCCCGCCCACCCTGACATCAGAGCTTCAATTTGACAGCTGCACTCACTCTCCCTGCAGCCATACACCCCAGGCTTACCCCCAATCACTGGATCGCTGGATCCATGGTCACACTGCTGCATGTACTGCTTGCTAGGCTGTCAGCAATGGGTTTGGGCACCACCCCTGAATCTGGGGACAAATCCGGGGACACTCAGGCTCCGGGGACAGTGTCCTCAATCCGGGGACTGTCCCCGGAAAACGGGGATGTCTAGTCACCCTACCCTAAAGCAATAGGCTGCGCACACCTATGCCTTAGATGTGAGAATGCTGAGATACAGTAAAAGTACTAGTGCTTTTACCATCCCCTAGTCTAAATGAGCATTTAAAATTGGCAAAGATTAGAGGCCCAGCTCCACTGCAAGGGAGGACTTTTACTTATTGGGTTTAATTATTTTTCAGATAATAAGAGCATTAGATATGATGAACAGGTAGTGATAACAGCACTCTGAAAAATATTTATAATGCATCAGCAAGTAGCGAGAATAGAGAAGAATAAGAATAATTTCTCTAAAGTGCACTTGAGAGCCCCCTTGTGGTCAGTGTCTAGTACTATTGCCACTACTCAATGCTGCTAAAATGAATTTGCTGCATTTCTGAGCTGTGAACATACACAAAAGGGTAGAAATGCTTTGCCTGTGTGCGTCATTCCCTCTACAATATGCTATGCAAAGTATATCAATGAATTAACACATTTATAACTAGAAATCATTAATGCCTAGATGCCATTGCCAAATTTAGCAGAGTCAGCATGATTGGTTAACTTGACAATAGCTCGAACAGGGCATATTTATGAAGCTGTATATTTGACATTCACAGATAACTAAACATTTCCTGTGCTTTAACCACTTGAGCCCCTAGCCAATGGTGTTGTGAGAGTGGCTATTGGTCCCAGAGCCACGTTAAAAAGGCACCAGGAATCAGCAGCTCCTTTGGGTCTTAGCCGGTGCTTCAGGCGGGAACAGCCTGCTGTCTATGACAGTCAGCATCCACTAGACAAGTGCACTGCCGAAAAATTTGTTCGTTTCCTTTCATTCGTTTTTTTTGGGGGAGGGGGGGGGGGTTCGTTTTTCGGGTCATTCATTAAGATCGCAATTCGTAAAATTCCAAAATTTGTAAATCCGAAAATAAGAAAGAAAATCCAAAAATTCAAAAGAATAACTAACTAATAATAACTAACTAGTAAATTATAGGTATTGGAATTTTCTTTCAAATTTGGCCGTTAGTGAAGGTATTGAATCCGAATTCAAGTTACAAATTATCCAAAATAACAAATGCCTCCTCTAAACAAATGGAACGGAATATCAAATTAATAATAAAAAGTTATTATTATTATTGTTATTTATTAATATTAATTCGTTACGTTCCATTCGTTTAGATCCGGCATTCGTTATTTGGGATAATTCGTAACTTCAGATAAATTCATATTCGTTGCGTTCACTAACAGCCAAATTTGAAAGGAAATTCCAATACCTATAATTTAATAGTTAGTAATAGTTAAGTTATTATTAGTTAGTTATTTTAGATTTTCGGGTTTCGAATTTCCGAACTTACAAATTTCTGGATTTACAAATGTACACATTTTTTTGAAATATTTGGAAAAATTTGTTAAACGGGTTTTCGTTAATTGGGATATTTTGATAATGTCGAAAATCATTAAAAAACTAATTTGGATTGAAACAATTTGCACATGTCTAGCATCCACAGATTATTCCATAGGAGCTGCATGGGCGGGCCGAATCTGGTCTCCATTGACCAGACCCAGCCTGCATAACAATAAAAAAAATATTTTCTTGAGGAAGGGACCCTGAGTGGTCCCAGAATCTTAGCTATACTGTATTTAATTGACATTTTATGAGTAAATCTATTAAGTGGCTTGCTATGGGGGCAGACACAGAAGAGGAGGAGCAGACACCTGCAGCAAGGGACTCCAGAAGAGGGGGTTTGGGGATGCTCTGTGCAATACCATTTCTCAGAGCAGGTAAGTAGAGTATCTCAAAAAGTATCTTCTATTGCTCTCAGCCTCCTCCAAATTCCTGTTTTGTTTTTGTTTTTTGCTGCTGTGATCCGACTTCTTGTTAGAGGGGTGGCTATGTTTGTTCTCCATGGTTCTATTGTATACAGGAATGTACTATGTAGCCATCCTATCTAACTCCTGAGATGGACTAGAGAATATAGGTCAAAAATGATGGACAATCTTGAGGCACCCCCATTCTAAAATGTAAAAGAAAATCTAAATGGCGCGTACACATGACCGTTTTTCATGATGAGAAAAATGCCATTTTTAAAAATGGTCATGAAAATCGGTCGTGTGTGGGCTCCAGAGCATTTTTCTCAATGAGAAAAATGCCCGAAATTTTTTTAGAACCTGCTCTATTTTTTCTCGTCGTTTTTCAAGTCAAGGAAAAAAAACGCGCATGCTCAGAAGCAACTGATGAGACGGGAGAGCTCGTTCTGGTAAAACTAGCATTCGTAATGGAGATAGCACATTCGTCACGCTGTAACGGACTGAAAAGCACGAAGACTGAAAAGTGCAAATCGTCTCTCACCAAACTTTATTAACACGAGGATCAGCAAAAGCGTCCCAAAGGGTGGCGCCATTCAAATGGAACTTCCCCTTTATAGTGGCGTCGTACATGGTGTACGTCACCACGCTTTGCTCAAGCGTTTTTTTTTTCATGAACGTGTGTATGCAAGGCAGGCTTGAGAGGAAACACGAAAAATCAAGTCGAGAAAAACGTCGTTTTTTCCCATGACATGAATAACGGTCGTGTGTACGCGACATAATAGTTTTATGTAATGCAGCTGGTCCATGAGGGGAGCAGGGGCGCCGCCCCCCCCCCAAAAAAAAAGTTCCCAAAGTTAGTTTGCTCAATAAGAAAGCTAATCAATGATTTATTTATAAATATATAATAATATGACTAAGATTTTTTAACATCAAGTTAAAAAATGTTAGTCCTATTATCATTATTTTAAAAATGAATAGTTCTATGTGTGTGCACTGTGCGGGGCGCCGGACTAATGGGTGTCTATTAGGTTGGTCAATTTTTGACAAGCATGCGATTTGAGCCAGAGGCTCTAATTGGCTTGTCTTAGGTTTTAGCGAATCATTATTTGCCATTGCGTCACTTCCTGGCTTCTCGTCCCGGCCAATCAGGAGGCTGAAGATTTGGAAACCGGAAAGAAGACCGTGTTAACACGGAACCTGCCGGGTATCAGGGGAGCCGTTACAGCCCAGTACTGGAGGGCTCCATTTGTAGGTAAGTAAGTCTCACGGCGTCCTCTGGTGATTGTGGAAGTAGAGGGGTTTGTTTGCGCCCCCCCCCCAATTTTTTTACCACCAGCCGCCACTAAAACTGACTAGTCTCCCAAAGTTTCTCTTCTCCCTCAGTTTTTCTCCACCACTCAGCTAATGTGACCCCAACGCTAATGGAGAGGGGGATACAAGGATGCTGTGCAGGTGACAGACATCCTCCATATCAACTGATGACGCCATTGGTCGTTGGGACGCCGGCAGCTAGAAGGTTGTAACGGTGCACAATGAAAGCCTGTGACTTCGGGCTAGTTTACACTTGCTTCAAAACATGGCTTTGGACACGCTTTGTTAAAGCTCTCTGAATACCAGTCAAAGCTCCTGTCACTAAATAAAATGGTTAGCTTACAGTCCTGTTTACACCTTGCTTTCGCTTGGTGCTTCTATGAGGCTTTGGTGGAGCTTCGATGGGGCTTTGGTGGGATTTCGGAGAGGCTTCCATGAGGCTTTGGTGGGGCTTCGGAGAGGCTTTGATGAAGCTTTGGTGGGGCTTCGAGCGAGCTTTGCTATAGACTTCTTTGGAGGCTTTGAAGAAGCTTTCAAGCACTACTAAGGGCTCATTTACACTTGCTTCAGCTTCAACTTCAACACACAATAACGGCTAGTTTACACTTGCTTCAAAACAAGTAAGCTAACCATTTTATTTAGTGACAGGAGCTTTGACTGGCGTTCAGAGAGCTTTAACAAAGCCTGTCCAAAGCCTTGTTTTTTAAGCAAGTGTAAACTAGCCGTTAATGTGTGTTGAAGCCGAAGTAAGTGTAAATGAGCACTTACTGTAGCTAAAAAGCAACCCTGAAGAAACCTCAAGGCACTCCGATTGAAAAAAGGCTGCTATAGACTATTGATTTTGTAGTGTGCATAGAGCATTGCATGCGACAGCAACTACAAAAAGAGAAATGAGGGGGGAAAGGAGAGGTTCAGGAGCTCACAGGGGACATGACAAGGCAGAAAAAAAAAACACAGAAATTATTTAATGAAAAATAGATTACAGGGCCATTAAGTAATGGATATGTATGGTTTATTTTTGGAGAAAAAGGACATTGTTTGGCATCACTTTAGCATTAGAAAGACAAAGCTTTTAGGTGGTATAGTGATAAATAATGAACGGCTAAGACAATGGCCATGTTTTCAGAATATGCTTTCTTTGCAGCATATTGCCTGTCCCAGTACTACAGGTGCATTCCCAGTATGTCATGTCCCTGCAGCAAACAAGGAGTTAAGGGATAGACTAAGGCAGCAAAGGATTCGGGGATGTTGCAGATACCCGCAGGCCATTCGATTACTCATCCTCTAATGTCTATATCTGTATTCACACAGCACTTTACACACACAGTGCAGCAGAACAGGCAATCCGCAGGGTTCATCGACAATACCTGTCCATACCAATCACAACTCCTGACCCTGTGTGATGCCTTCTGGCTCTTTCACTGTAATCAGCAGCTACACGCCGGCTGGCACCGGGAACGCCATTAGCAGCCCTGCTTATGTAGAGTGTTGGCAGAATCCAGTATCTGAAAATTAGATTTCCTTCCTGAATCACTTAGTTCTATTGATTTTATCAACAGTCACTGAGGAACCACAAAAATGGGGGAAGTAGCGCCATTGTTTTTGTGCGCACGATTTTTACTTGCATAACAAGCGGTCAGGACTGTGCCCACCTGCAGGTATTTAGGAATTGAACACAAAGAAGTGTAATAAGCCCATTGTTCAGCGGTTGAGAGCGAAGATTTTAGTGTTATTCTAGGGGATCTTTAACCACTTCAGCCCCGGAAGAATTGGCTGCTCAATGACCAGGCCATTTTTTGCGATTCGACACTGCGACGCTTTAACTGACAATTGCGCCACGCTGTCCCCAAACAAAATTTACGTCCTTTTTTTCCAACAAATAGAGCTTTCTTTTGGTGGCATTTGATCATCTCTGCGATTTTAAAATTTTGCGCTATAAACAAAAAAAGGAGCGACAATTTTGAAAAAAAACACTTTTTTTTAAAAAGTGATTTTTTTTCTCAGTTTATGTATTCTTCTACATATTTTTGGTAATAAAAAAAATCGCAATAAGCGTATATTGATTGGTTTGCGCAAAAGTTATAGCGTCTAGGGGATAGATTTATAGCATTTTTATTATTATTTTTTTTACTAAATATAGCGGCGATTTTTATCGGGACTGCAACATTATGGCGCACATATCAGACACTTTTGGGACCATTGGCATTTATACTGCGATCAGTGCTATAAAAATGCATTGATTACTGTAAAAATATCACTGGCAGGGAAGGAGTTAACACTAGGGGGCGATCAAAGTGTTAAGTGTGTTCCCTAATGTGTGTTCTAACTGTGGGGGGGATGGGACTCACTATAGGAGATGACAGATCGTGGTTCCCAGCTATTAGGAACTCACAATCTGTCTTTCCTCAGCTCACAGAAGAGGGATTTGTGTGTTTACACACACACGTCCCTGTTCTGCCTCTCGTGCCCACGATCGCTCGCGACCGCCGGTCACGAGCATCGGCACCCCCGCGATGCAGCAGGCTTAAAGCGACCGACCTACAGCTACGACGGTTCGCGCAGCGAAGGAAACCTGCCGCAGTATAACTGCGGCGGCTGGTCCACAAGCGGTTAAAGTGGATGTAAAGCCACTCTCATCCTTTCTAAACTACTGCCATAGTGCTGATCTATAAGGATATAGATGCCTCCTGCATGTATCCTTACCTGTCAAATGTCTCCCCTCTGTCTGTTATAAGAACTGAAAAACTGCAGATTCTGTGGGTGGATCTGTTGTCTGGAGCTCGGTGGGTGGAGTTGTGATGTCAGTAGACTCCCCGCCCACCTCTACACTCCCCTTGTCAACATGCATTTTCTCCTGTGTATTCCTTCTGCTATGATCACTAACATCCAGTCAAAATCCAGAAAAGTAACCACATGACTTCAGAAAAGGAGTGGGGGTGGGAATTAAAAAATAATGCCTGTCTAAAGCTAGTGCACGAGATATGTAAATAACCTGTCACTCAAAGCAAGGGGGCGGAACAGACAAAGGTTTTTCTCTGTTTGTCCGTTTTATCTCACTGAACAATAAAAGAGGATTGCTCAGAGCTGGATTAACTCTTTGTGGCAAGACCTGGCAAAAATTATAGGAAATCTTATCCTCTACATTGTGACAGCAAAAAAATAAATAAAAAAAATTTAGGGTTTACATCCACTTTAAGGATGGAAATATGAAGGTTACAGTTTTAAAAGTCTGGTTATCATAATGCTTAATTAATTAAAGGTGAACTCCAAGCAAGCAGATAACATACATACCTGTATATGTGGGAAGATTTACTTGCCATCTTAATTGTATGCCAGTCCTGAGATTTGAAACACATAGAAGTGTAATGTGCCCATTGTTCGGCAGCTGAGAGCGAAGATTTTAGTGCCAACCCAGGATGGAAATAAGAAGGCTCCATTTTTAAAGAACTCTGGTTATCATAATGCTTGCTTAATTAATTAAATGTGAACTTCAGGCAAACAGGTGAAGTACATACACTCACCCGTCACTTTATTAGGTACACCTTGCTAGTACCGGGTTGGACCCCCTTTTGCCTTCAGAACTGCCTTAATTCTTCATGGCATAGATTCAACAAGGTGTTGGAAAGATTCCTCAGAGATTTTGGTCCACAGTGACATGATAGCATCACGCAGTTGCTGCAGATTTGTCGGCTGCACATCCATTATGCAAATCTCCCGTTCCACCACATCCCAAAGGTGCTCTATTGGATTGAGATCTGGTGACTGTGGAGTCCATTGTAGTAAAATGACCTCATTGTCATGTTCAAGAAACCAGTGGTGAGAGGATTTGAGCTTGTGACATGGTGCATTATCCTGCTGGAAGGAGCCATCAGAAGATGGATACACTGTAGTCATAAAGGGATGGACATGGTCAGCAACAATACCCAGGTAGGCCGTGGTGTTTAGGAAATGCGCAATTGGTACTAAGGGGCCCAAAGAGTGCCATGAAAATATCCCTCACACCATTACACCCCCACCACCAACCTGAACCATTGATACAAGGCAGGATGGATTCATCCTTTCATGTTGTTTACTCCTAATTCTGACCCGACCATCTGAATGTTGCAGCTGAAATCAGACACTCATCAGAGCAGTCAACGTCTTTCCAATCTTCTATTGTCCAGTTTTGTAGCCTCAGTTTCCTGTTCTTAGCTGACAGGGGTGGCATCTGGTGTGGTCTTCTGCTGCTGTAGCCCATCTGCTTCAAGGTTTAATGTGTTTAATGCATTCAGATATTGTATTCTGCATACCTTGGTTGTAACGAGCGGTTATTTGAGTTACTGTTGCCTTTCTATCATCTCAAACCAGTCTGCCCATTCTCCTCTGACATCAACAAGGCATTTTCCTCCACACAACGGCCGCTCACTGGATATTTTCTCTTTTTCAGACCATTCTCTACAAAACCCTAGAGATGGTTGTGCGTGAAAATCCCAGTAGATCAGCAGTTTTTGAAATACTCAGACCAGCCCATCTGGCACCAACAATCATGCCACGTTCAAAGTCACTTAAATCAACTTTCTTCCCCAATCTGATGCTCGGTTTGAACTTCAGCAAGTCGTCTTCACCGCATCTAGATGACTAAATGCATTGAGTTGCTGCCATGTGATTGGCTGATTAGCAATTTGTATCACCAAGCAGTTGAACAGGTGTACCTAATAAAGTGGCTGGTACGTGTATATGCCGACTGTTTTACTTGCTTGCCAAACAATTTGCATTTCTTTACAACCAGTCCTGAGATTTCAAACAAAGCTGCAGCCCTAGGAGTGAGACCTTTCTCCACAATTTAAACAGTACTCCATCTTCAGAGTGTGTAAAGGACCACCACTCACCAGATGTGCGGACCACAAAATACAAAGAAGGTCAAATAGGCATATGACAGAGTATGCATCTTAGTGTATCCACTGTGTCTCAATTGTGAAAGGTCACCACCAATCCAGATGGACACTCACCAAAATGTAGGACTTCATTGCATTCATAGATGTCAATAGGACCCTAAAACGGGTAAAATACCAGGCGTAGTGACTCAAAAAGGATCCTCAATAACAGATATTCCTCCAAGGGATATAATAAAAAGGCAGAAATGCTCCAATAGTGCATCAACGTCTTTTTATTAAAATCACACTTCAATACTTAAAAACATAAAAGCCACCATATAAACCTACATTTAACACTGTCGCTTAGAATACAGCTGACATTGTGTGGCATCAGTACACAAAGTTCCATCCATGGGGTTGACTTCCTTTGTGTTTTGGGGTCAGCACATCTGGTGAGTGGTGGCACTTTACATACTCTAATGCTTGATTGCTATTCAAGTTGAGGATCGCTGGAGGGAGGTCTTACTGCTAGCATTGCCACTTTGCTTTATATTGTTTAGAGGGATCACACATATCATATACGGCAGGGATATGCAATTAGCAGACCTCCAGCTGTTGCAGAACTACAATTCCCATGAGGCATAGCAAGACTGACAGCCACAAGCATGACGCCCAGAGGCAAAGGCATGATGGAACTTGTAGTTTTGCAACAGCTGGAGGTCCACTAATTGCATATCCCTGATATACAGCATATTGATCAGATCTCCATCACTTTGCTCTCTCCTTCTCTCTCCTTCTGCCAGCATGCTCTTTTCACTGTAGCGCACCAGATTGACTTCATATACTGCTTGTGCTGGTTCTCCCTCCCCCTCTCTGAGCTCTGTTGTAAAGTAGACTGCAAGGGGCTAATACAAAGTCAAATTTAGCTACTAATGCTAACTCACCTAGCCCTTGTCTAACCCAAACTGTCCCATTTTCCAAACCTAATCCTAACACTATCTTCTGGAAAGTTTTTGGAGGACCTGTCTATGTGGGTAGGGGGATGGTATATGAAAATGGTCAATGAAGAAAGTGGGGTCAGTGGGTCACGGGATGCGATGTTCCATATTTGCCTTTAATGGTTGCATTAAAAAAAAAATACAGATCTGTGTTATTTTTTGCCTTTTATAAATGCCTGATGTTCAGATTTAAAGCTGCACTCATTTGGAATAAATATACTGGTATGGAGTCACACATGATCGAGGTCAGAGATTTATTAAGTATGGAAAAAAAGGATAACGATATTAGACGCAGCAAATACATTTGAATAATTAACATGGAAATAATTAAAGGGCTGGAACCTACCAGTCCGTGGCTTTTTTCCTATTGAAAAAGCTTTGGACAGTCTTGATGTGTAATGTCCAGTTACTGGAAATCAGGTGAACTGGGAACAGCTAAATTCTGGGCCCCGTGGTTCTGCAGGCCATAGCTTCTCAAGTTCACCCATCATAAGTCTAATCATGCTCAGCCCTGATCATAGGAAAGATTTCATTTACATCCTGCTCTGTCTAAACCCAAGGATACAGTGATGCCGTGTACACACACCGTCGGAAATTCCGCCAGCAAAAGTCCAATGTGAGCTTTTGGTCGGAAATTCTGACCGTGTGTAGGCTCCATCAGACTTTTGCTGTCAGAATTTCCGCCAGCAAAAGATTGAGAGCAGGTTCTCTATTTTTCCGACGGAAAAAGTTCCTATCAGAAATTCCGTTCGTCTGTATGCAATTCTGACGCGCAAAGAACCACGCATGCTTAGAATCAAGCAGAAGAGCCAAACTGCCTGTTGAACTTCATTGATCACGGCTCGTCGTAGTGTTGTACGTCACCGCGTTCTTGACGGTTGAAAGTTCCGAGAACTTGTGTGACCGTGTGTATGCAAGCCAAGCTTCAGAGGAATTCCGTCGGAAAAACCATTCAAGGTTTTTCCGACGGAAAATCCGATCGTGTGTACGCGGCATGAGTATAGGGGATTTGTAGGGAATGTGGAGGTTGCATAGAAAAGACTATCAGACTGGGGTTAGAGGCATCGCTTATAACTGGAAAGACACAATCTGGAATAAAACAGGCATTTGCCAGAGGGCCCGGTCCATCTAACTGACTTCACCAGAAGCATAAATTACATCCTTTAGTCACTGCAAAAGATAATAGATTGAGTGTGCAGACATCCTATCTTTTGTGTTCTCTGGAAAATATAATAGACTCTGTTCTACCACAACCCCAGAAAAACTGACAAACCAAGACCTGGCACCTCTTTACTTCATATACAGGGGTTGGATAAAATGATGGAAGCACCAGGTAAAAGAACGAAATCGGTAGCGAATATGGTTTTGGACCTCCATTGGCATCCAAAATGGCCTGAATTTCCCTGGGAATTGACAGATCCAAGTCTTGGATGGTGGATAATGGAATTAGATACCACTCTTCATGCAAAATCATTCCAGTTCTCGCAGAGATGCCGAAGGCGGAAAATGAGATGGAACCTTGTTCTCCAAAATTTACCATAGTGGCTCTATGATATTGAGGTCCAGCGACTGTGGCGCCCAGGGAAGGTTCGTCAAACCATGATTTGACAACTCCAGCTGTGTGAATCAGACCATTATCTTCTTGGCAAATCATGCAGCGGTTCCATATTTCTGTCAAACCCCTGTATATGGTCTCACAACCAGATTTTGCCTCTCGTGGGCCCAAGGAACTCCTCCTCCCGTGTAGGCCCCTTTGACCTGGCCTCCACTGAAGCTTTCAGTGGTCTTCCTAGAGCTGCAGCTCTCTCCCCCCTGCAGGCAGTGACCATTATGGTATGGTGCAGCAGTAATCATTAAAGGGGTTGTAAAGGTTAGTTTTTCATTTTCTAAATAGGTTCCTTTAAGCTAGTGCATTGTCGGTTCACTTACCTTTTCCTTAGATTTCCCTTCTAAATGTTTTTTTTCTTTGTCTGAATTTCTCACTCCCTGTTCCTCCTCAAGTAAGCTTGCCCCATCATCTGAGCCGTTCTGGCTGGGGGTTAGGCAGCGTGCTCGCCCCCTTCCTTGGGACTACATCCCTGCGGAGAGACGACACAGCATCTGCCCGCAGGGCAGTGGCGGTGCGTCCATAGAGGGCGCCGGAGCGCCGCTCCCGCACCGCCACTGAAAGACAATACACAGATTCATGCATTGCATGAATCTGTGTATTGTCACCGCTGCCGCGCTGCCCACTATTCATATGGCCGGCCTCCTGGTGAGTGCCGGCCATATGAATTAGAGCGGCGGCCGGCGGTGGGTGTAACTTGGAAGTGCCTATCAGAGCCAGCGGCTCTGATAGGCTTTCCGAATACAGCTCTCACGCTGTATTCGGCTTCCAAAAACTCCTCCCAGGTACGCACGGGAGTGCGTTCCTGGGAGAAGACTGTGTGAAGGTTTCAGCCAATCAGGTTCACCGGATCTGGTTACCGGTAACCTGATTGGCTGAAGCGACATCGAGGGTGGGAGAACACATCGAGGACGGCGCGGACCGAGGAAGGTAAGTGCAGGGCTGGGGGGGGAACAGGCTGCATTTGGGGGACAAACTGGCTGAATATGGGGGACAAACTGGCTGAATATGGGGGACAAACTGGCTGAATATGGGGGACAAACTGGCTGAATATGGGGGGAACTGGCTGAATATGGGGGACAAACTGGCTGAATATGGGGGACAAACTGGCTGAATATGGGGGACAAACTGGCTGAATATGGGGGACAAACTGGCTGAATATGGGGAACAAACTGGCTGAATATGGGGGACAAACTGGCTGAATATGGGGGACAAACTGGCTGAATATGGGGGACAAACTGGCTGAATATGGGGGACAAACTGGCTGAATATGGGGGGAACTGGCTGTATATGGGGGACAAACTGGCTGCATTTGGGGGGAACTGGCTGTATATGGGGGACACGCTGGCTGCATTTGGGGGGAACTGGCTGTATATGGGGGACAAACTGGCTGCATTTGGGGGGAACTGGCTGTATATGGGGGACAAACTGGCTGCATTTGGGGGGAACTGGCTGTATATGGGGGACAAACTGGCTGAATATGGGGGGAACTGGCTGAATATGGGGGACAAACTGGCTGAATATGGGGGGCAAACTGGTTGAATATGGGGGGCAAACTGGTTGAATATGGGGGGCAAACTGGTTGAATATGGGGGGCAAACTGGTTGAATATGGGGGGCAAACTGGCTGAATATGGGGGACAAACTGGCTGAATATGGGGGACAAACTGGCTGCATTTGGGGGGAACTGGCTGCATTTGGGGGGAACTGGCTGTATATGGGGGACAAACTGGCTGCATTTGGGGGGAACTGGCTGTATATGGGGGACAAACTGGCTGTATATGGGGGACAAACTGGCTGCATTTGGGGGGAACTGGCTGTATATGGGGGCACACTGGCTATATATATGGGGACACACTGGCTGTATATGGGGGCACACTGGCTATATATATGGGGACAAACTGGCTGTATATGGGGGCACACTGGCTATATATATATGGGGGCACACTGGCTGTATATGGGGGCACACTGGCTGTATATGGGGGCACACTGGTTGTATATATATGGGGGCACACTGGCTGTATATGGAAACAAACTGGCTGTATTTGAGGGGGCAAACTGGTGGCATTTGGGCACAGTGGCTGCGTTTAATGGGCACAGTGGCGGCAATAGATTTTTTTTTTTTTCAGTTTGTTTGCGCCCCCCCAAAAATTTTGAGCACCAGCCGCCACTGCCGCAGGGATGTAGTGCCAAGGGAGGGGGCAAACACGCTGACTAACCCCCAGCCAGAACGGCTCGGATGATGGGGGCTAGCTTACTTGAGGAGGAACAGGAAGTGAGAAATTCAGACAGAAAAAAAACATTTAGAAGGGAATTCGAAGGAAAAGGTAAGTGAACCAACAATGCACTAGCTTAAAGGAACCTATTTAGAAAATAAAAAACGAACCTTTACAACCTCTTTAAGAAGAAGAAACCCCTGTAGTCTGCAGCAGAGACAGATAATATAGACAGGTGATGACCCCAGTGGCCATTTTGGGGATGCCTGCATCTATGTGTGTTTGTAGGCTCTATAAACAGAGCACACAGGCCATGACCACCACCAGTTAATAGCTACAGGAAGAAAAGGCGAAGGTGTGCATTAGAGAGAAGAAAGGACTGGTAACTTCAAATTCTTTTTTCCTTTAGCTTTTTGAACCCTAAAAAACATTTCCTGGGCCCTGTGCACAGCGTTTGCTGCAGAACTTACAAGTACCATGCAGTGCCAAAGGAAGTCTTCCTCCCAACCAGTGCAATATAGAAGAAGACATGCCAAAAATTGTACCCCAATTATTGGGTACTTCTGCAAAGTTTGCTATTCATTCCATACCACCCTTTACCTTAGCTGGAGCTGACCCTATATGTAGGTTTGCTTTTCATGTACCCAGAAATCTACTTTAAAGCTGACCTCCCTGCAACAGTACTGATCTGGAGCATAGCCCGTGTCCCTGACCAAGTTCTACTAGACATTTTTTATTATTGATTGGTGAACCATTTTCATCAGGGCTGTGTTCTTTTTTTTCTTTTCTGGTCCAGTCCTAAGAATAATCATAAACATGCAGTAATAAGGGATTAAACGTTGGCACTTACCCCCAGCAGCTCATTATGACCCAGCAGCGCTCATTCTCAAGCAGTAAACTCTTAGTTCCTCTGCAAGTGGTACCCACAGCAGCGACAGCCTCCTCCTAAAATCTCAGCTCAGCTCGGCAGCTGCTGGCGTCTGCAGGAGGAGGCTGCAACCCAGATGAGATGGGAAAAATATGCCAGCTTGTGTATGTGTGAGGGAGGGGCGGGATGTCTGTGGGGACAGATTTAACCCGAGCGTTGTTCCTGCGATCTCAGATTGTTAAATCACTTTCCAGCATCCTAATGGGGATGTCCACTCTCCCAGGAAGAAATGGAGAAATCCGACCACTAGTAGTAGCGGTGGAAGACGTCAGGCATCAGATTGCTTGGTCCAGGGATGTGTCTACGCTAGCAAATAACGAAGTACTGAACATTTAGCCTACAAGCCCCGGAGTGCAGAGCAGAACATTAGGTTGTCATATTATTGAATTCCCGCTGGGAGGTGCGAACATTTCTCTCTTGAAGTCGTTCCTGGTCTGCCTTTATTCATTCTTAATGTCGGAGGCTTAATTAAACCATCCCTAGCGAGAGGGTGAACATGATGTATTTATTGCAACCAGGTTGCAGATTAATTCAGTTATGAAGGATTCCTGGAGGGCACATTGAGAGTTGTGTGCTGTTATGATTCTTCCAAAATGAAAAAGGGAGCTTGTTTTTTTTGAAAGACAAAGCCACCCAAAAGTGATATTTTAGTTAGAGGTGGAGCCTGGTGAACTGAGCCAGCCCCTAACTTGGATGGACAGCATAGGTGTGCGCACAGGGTGTGCCAGGTGTGCCTGGGCACAGCCTAATCACCCTGTTCTGCGCAGATTCCCCTGCTGCTTGGCTGCAGAGAAAGGGACAGGGGAATCTCTGTCCTCAGTCCCTTTCTCTCTCTGTCACAAAAGTGAGACATCAGGGGTCTGTTTAGACCCCTAATATTTCACCAAAGCCCTCCAATGGGGCTCCTAAAAAAAAAACTGTAATTTTTTTTATAAAAAACGATTGTAAAAAAATATGGCAAAAATAAATGGTAAGTAATGATAAAAAAATAATAATAAAGATAAACTACTGACACCAATCTCTGCTCTACTGACACTGTCTATTGCCTTGTTGCTATAGTGTGTATATACTGTGAGGGGGTTAACTCGGTAGCGGGTGTGTGTGACCCCCTGGTTGGGCTCCCCACACAAAAACAGGGCCAGCAGACGGAGGTTGTGGTTTTCAAAATCAAAAAGGTGCGGTTTATTTCTCTATGTACAGTGACAAAAACACAGCAAAGCCAAAAAGAAACAAACAAAATAAATCCTGGTCAGTTTGACCTCTGACTAAACATGCAGGTTTCCTAAACTAACAACTGGGATCAGCCTGGTGCTGTCCTAGTCCCTAAGTCCCTGGTTTAGTAAAAGTCCAAACAAATAGCCACACAGGCTTTGCCTCACCGCACAGGGGTTCACTCTCCCTAGACAGTCCACACAGGTCTGGTTCCAGGCATGAGCTAACATCTAATGAAGCTGGGAGTTCCTTATAGAGGCCTAAATGAGCTGACAAGGTTCAGCTGGTCTCATCTCTGTCTGCACGACGCCCCACACTCTCCCTAGAGGTATGAGTCATCCATGAGCCTACTAGCCTCAGCTGGGCTTATACAACTCTCCACCCTAGTTGTATAAGTCAGCATAAAGCCTGAATCTGGGAGAAATATATCTACCCCCCTGGATGCAACCAGGTGACTTTACCTTCCTGCTGTCACATACCCCCCCCTCTTGTTTTAACCTTGGGGTTGGAACACCAGCAATCAGGCATTCATGTACTCGAGACAAAGCATCCACATTCCCCATTTGAACGCCAGGGCGATGCTTTACTGTGAAGTTGAATTCCTGTAGGGCCAGGAACCACCTATTCACTCTTCTATTTGTCTCCTTGTTTTGAGCCATCCACTTTAACGGAGCGTGATCCGTAACCATGTCAAAGTGCCTACCTAGCAGATAGTACCGAAGGGAATCTAGAGCCCACTTCACCGCTAAACACTCCTTTTCAACCGTGGCGTAATTTACCTCATGGGACTTCAACTTCCTGCTGAGGTAAATGACTGGGTGCTCTTCCCCGTTCCAGACCTGGGACAATACTGCTCCTAACCCCACATCTGACGCATCACTTTGTACGACAAAGTCTTTAGAGAAGTCGGGTGAGTACAACACTGGCTGGCTACATAAGGCTTGTTTCAAGAATTGGAATGCTGCCTCAGCCTCGGGGGTCCATTTAATCATGACCGACCCTTTCCCTTTCGTCAGGTTGGTTAGGGGCACAGCCTTAGAAGCAAAGTGGGGAATGAAGCGCCGATAATAACCCGCGATTCCCAGAAAGGCCCGTACCTGCTTCTTGCTGTTGGGACGTGGCCAACTCTGGATGGCCTCGACTTTGTTGAGTTGGGGTTTTATCACTCCCCTGCCAATGGTGTACCCAAGATATTTGGCCTCCTCCTGCCCAATGGTACACTTCTTGGGGTTAGCCGTAAACCCCGCTTCCCGGATAGAGTCTAGGACTGCTTGCACTTTTGGCAGATGTGAGGCCCAATCTGTGCTATGGACAATTACGTCATCCAGGTAAGCCGCAGCATACTTCCGATGGGGCCTCAGTATCTGGTCCATTTTCCGCTGGAATGTGGCCGGCGCATTCTGTAACCCGAACGGCATTCTCTTATATTGGAACGCCCCGTCTGGGGTTACAAATGCGGTTTTCTCTTTGGCCGACTTGGCCAGGGGAATTTGCCAATACCCTTTTGTGAGGTCAAGAGTCGTCATGTATCGGGCTGTTCCCAGCCGGTCGATCAACTCATCTATACGTGGCATGGGGTAGGTGTCAAATTTTGTAACTTTGTTCAACTGACGAAAATCGTTACAAAATCGCCAGCTCCCATCCGGTTTAGGCACCAACACAATGGGACTAGACCAATCACTTTGGGACTCCTCTATCACCCCTAAGTTCAGCATTTTCTGTACTTCCTCCCGTATTGCCTCCCGTCGGGCCTCTGGGATCCGATAGGGTTTTAACTTCACCCTTTCACCGGGCGGGGTAATAATATCATGCTCTACCCCAGATGTTTGTCCCGGCAGCTCAGAGAACACCTCCTTGTTGCGAAGCACAAACTCCTTAACCTCCTGTTGTTGGGGTTGTGACAAGGTGGCTGCTATTCCAACCTCCGGAATCACGCAACCAGTTTGAGCTGGTGACCAAGTTTCTGCGACTAGGGACTCTCTATCCCTCCAGGCTTTCAACAGATTAACGTGATATATCTGTTCGGGCTTTCGCCTTCCTGGTTGTCTGACCTTGTAATTCACTTCGCTCACTTTTTCCATTATCTCGTAGGGGCCTTGCCATTTGGCAAGGAATTTACTTTCAACCGTAGGGACAAGTACCAATATCCTATCCCCCGGGGAAAAGGTACGGGTCTTTGCTCCACGGTTGTACACTCTCTGCTGTGCCAACTGCGCTTGGGCCAAATGTTCCTTCACGATGGGCATTACCTGTGCAATTCGATCTTGCATCAGGGCGACATGCTCAATCACACTCCTGTGGGGAGAACTCTCACTTTCCCAAGTTTCCTTGGCAATATCCAACAGCCCTCTTGGGTGTCTCCCATACAGTAACTCAAAGGGGGAGAATCCCGTAGAGGATTGGGGCACCTCCCTAATAGCAAACATCAAATAAGGAAGTAGACAGTCCCAATCCTTTCCATCTCTATCCACCACTTTCTTCAACATTTGTTTTAGGGTTTTGTTGAATCTTTCGACCAGCCCATCGGTTTGGGGGTGATACACAGATGTACGCAATTGCGTCACTTTGAACAATTTACACAGCTCTTTCATAACCCGGGACATAAAGGGTGTACCTTGGTCCGTAAGCAGTTCTTTACAAATACCCACCCGGCTAAAAACAAGAGATAGCTCTTTGGCTATGGTTTTGGCCGAGGTATTTCTGAGAGGGATCGCTTCTGGATAACGGGTGGCATAGTCCATTATAACCAATATGTACTGGTGCCCCCTAGCGGACTTGATTATAGGACCTACCAAATCCATTGCGATTCTCTCAAACGGGACCTCAATGATGGGTAGAGGGACCAGCGGGCTACGGAAATGTGGCATCGGGGCCGACCTCTGACACACAGGGCAGGAGGAACAATAATTTTCTATGTCCTTCATCACCCCAGGCCAATAGAATCTCTGTAATACCCTCTCTCGGGTTTTCTCTGTCCCCAGATGACCTCCAAGAATGTGCCCATGGGCCAACTCCAACACCAACTTCCTGTAAGGTTTGGGCACCACCAGCTGCTCAACGGTTTCTTCTGCCCTTTTTGCCACCCGATACAGTAGGTCCTTCTCTACGCTGAAGTATGGGTAAGTGCAGGTATTATCTGGGTTCACTAACTCGCCATCTATTTCCACTACGTTTTCCCGTGCCTTTATTAGGGCGGGGTCTTTTAACTGTTCTGTGGCAAAATTTTCCCTGTGAACCTCCAGATCAGAAAACTCCACAGACGGTAGGTTTTCGTCTGAGGAGGTGGGCTCCTCTCCAGTTTCTTGAGTCTCCCCTGCCAATACTGACAAGGGAAATTCTGGAGAGTCCTCCCCACTCTCAGAGGAGTTCTGGCTATCACATTCCTGGTACATAGGGGCACCAGTGGGGGGCTCAGGATCATCCCACAGTTCCCAGAACTTCGGAAAATCCCTTCCCACAATGGCGTCATGCGGTAACTGAGATACTAAGCCCACTGGATGAGAGAGGGTACCTTTGGGGGTCTCGAAACACACTGTAGTCACTGGATACTCTCGGGTGTCCCCATGCACACAAATAACAGCTACCTTGCTATTCCCAGAGACCTCTGTTTTAACTAATTCAGCCTTTATCAGGGTCACAAGGCTACCTGAATCCAGTAATACCACAACATTTCTACCATTAATACACATTTTGCATAAATGTTTCTCAGTTCCTCGAATGGCAGTGCATGCGACTGTCGCACACAGCGACTGACGTCTGCCCGTCAGAAAGTCACACTGCATGGGTTCCTCCACAACCGGGCAATTGGCTGCAATATGTCCCGCTTGCCGGCAGCGGTAGCAAACGATCCTTCTTGCGGCCTCTTGAGCCGCTGATTTCCCAGGCTGTTCTCGCCAAACTTGGGGTAGAGCTCCCACCCTCTCACTCTCTCCACCCTCACCCCTTGGAATCCTCCTATCCGCCCCTGGGGATGGTCTGGTCTTAGGGTGGAAAGTCCGAGTGTTTCTGGAAGAGGCCGTCAGGTTCTCTGTAGCCAAGTATTTCTCTACACGATCCACAAGACCACCGGCCGTCTCTGGGTCTCCATGGCTTACCCACTTTTGGATGGCAGTAGGAAGAGCTCTCAAAAACCGATCCATTACAACACGTTCCACAATCTCTGGTGCGGACAAAGTCTCTGGCTGTAGCCACTTCCTGCTCAGGTGAATGAGATCATACATTTGAGACCTGGGGGGTTTTCCAAGCTGGAAAGTCCAGTTATGCACACGCTGAGCCCGGACAGCCAGGGTGACACCCAGCCTTGCCAATATTTCAGCTTTTAGCATCACATAGTCTTTTGCTTGGTCAGGCTCTAGGTCATAGTAAGCCTTCTGCGATTCACCAGTTAACAGAGGAGCCACCAGTCCAGCCCACTGCTCCTCAGGCCACTTTTCTCTTTCAGCAGTCCTTTCAAATGTGGTCAAAAATACCTCTGGATCATCCTCTCCAGTCATTTTTGTCAATAAACGACTCACCCCAAAGGACGCGGTATTAGTGGGACGGCTTTCCTCACTGGTCTGCGGACGTTGCTGCATTACTGCTTCCATTTGTTGTAGTCTCTGCTCTTGCTTCTGTAACAGGTCTATGAAGCGGGCCTCAGATTGCTGCTGGGCTTGTTGATGAGCTTGCTGCTGGGCTGCAAGGCTCCTTTGCAAACCTGCATTTGTCTGCTGTTGATTGGCATTTGCTAGAGCCAGCTGTTTCAGTATCTCCTCCATGCTGGCTTAAAAAAAACTGCCACTGGTTCTCCACCAACTGTGAGGGGGTTAACTCGGTAGCGGGTGTGTGTGACCCCCTGGTTGGGCTCCCCACACAAAAACAGGGCCAGCAGACGGAGGTTGTGGTTTTCAAAATCAAAAAGGTGCGGTTTATTTCTCTATGTACAGTGACAAAAACACAGCAAAGCCAAAAAGAAACAAACAAAATAAATCCTGGTCAGTTTGACCTCTGACTAAACATGCAGGTTTCCTAAACTAACAACTGGGATCAGCCTGGTGCTGTCCTAGTCCCTAAGTCCCTGGTTTAGTAAAAGTCCAAACAAATAGCCACACAGGCTTTGCCTCACCGCACAGGGGTTCACTCTCCCTAGACAGTCCACACAGGTCTGGTTCCAGGCATGAGCTAACATCTAATGAAGCTGGGAGTTCCTTATAGAGGCCTAAATGAGCTGACAAGGTTCAGCTGGTCTCATCTCTGTCTGCACGACGCCCCACACTCTCCCTAGAGGTATGAGTCATCCATGAGCCTACTAGCCTCAGCTGGGCTTATACAACTCTCCACCCTAGTTGTATAAGTCAGCATAAAGCCTGAATCTGGGAGAAATATATCTACCCCCCTGGATGCAACCAGGTGACTTTACCTTCCTGCTGTCACAATATATATATATATATTGTGACAGCAGGAAGGTAAAGTCACCTGGTTGCATCCAGGGGGGTAGATATATTTCGCCCAGATTCAGGCTTTACGCCGACTTATACAACTAGGTGGAGAGTTGTATAAGCCCAGCTGAGGCTAGTGAGCACATGCCTGGACCCAGACCTGTGTGGACTGTCTAGGGAGAGTGAACCCCTGTGCGGTGAGACAAAGCCTGTGTGGCTATTTGTTTGGACATTTAAAACCAGGGACTTAGGGACTAGGACAGCACTAGGCTGATCCCAGTTGTTAGTTAGGAAACCTGTATGTTTAGTCAGAGGTCAAGTTGACCAGGATTTATTTTATTTATGTTTCTTTTGCTTTGCTGTGTTTTGTCACTGTAAATAGAAAATAAACCGCACCTTTTTGATTTTGAAAACCACAACCTCCGTTTGCTGGGCCTGTTTTTGTGTGGGGAGCCCATCCCGGGGGTCACACACACCCGCTACCGAGTTAACCCCCTCACAGTTGGTGGAGAACCAGTGGCAGTTTTTTTTAAGCCAGCATGGAGGAGATACTGAAACAGCTGGCTCTAGCAAATGCCAATCAACAGCAGACAAATGCAGGTTTGCAAAGGAGCCTTGCAGCCCATCAGCAAGCTCATCAACAGAGCCTTGCAGCCCAGCAGCAAGCTCACCAACAGAGTCTGGAAGCTCAGCAACAAGCCCAGCAGCAATCTGAGGCCCGCTTCATAGACCTGTTACAGAAGCAAGAGCAGAGACTACAACAAATGGAAGCAGTAGTGCAGCAACGTCCGCAGACCAGTGAGGAAAGCCGTCCCACTAATACCGCGTCCTTTGGGGTGAGTCGTTTATTGACAAAAATGACTGGAGAGGATGATCCAGAGGTATTTTTGACCACATTTGAAAGGACTGCTGAAAGAGAAAAGTGGCCTGAGGAGCAGTGGGCTGGACTGGTGGCTCCTCTGTTAACTGGTGAATCGCAGAAGGCTTACTATGACCTAGAGCCTGACCAAGCAAAAGACTATGTGATGCTAAAAGCTGAAATATTGGCAAGGCTGGGTGTCACCCTGGCTGTCCGGGCTCAGCGTGTGCATAACTGGACTTTCCAGCTTGGAAAACCCCCCAGGTCTCAAATGTATGATCTCATTCACCTGAGCAGGAAGTGGCTACAGCCAGAGACTTTGTCCGCACCAGAGATTGTGGAACGTGTTGTAATGGATCGGTTTTTGAGAGCTCTTCCTACTGCCATCCAAAAGTGGGTAAGCCATGGAGACCCAGAGACGGCCGGTGGTCTTGTGGATCGTGTAGAGAAATACTTGGCTACAGAGAACCTGACGGCCTCTTCCAGAGACTCTCGGACTTTCCACCCTAAGACCAGACCATCCCCAGGGGCGGATAAGAGGATTCCAAGGGGTGAGGGTGGAGAGAGTGAGAGGGTGGGAGCTCTGCCCAAAGTTTGGCGAGAACAGCCTGGGAAGTCAGGGGCTCAAGAGGCAGCCAAAAGGATTGTTTGCTACCGCTGCCGGCAAGCGGGACATATTGCAGCAAATTGCCCGGTTGTGGAGGAACCCATGCAATGTGACTTTCTGACGGACAGACGTCAGTCGCTGTGTGCGACAGTCGCATGCACTGCCATTCGGGGAACTGAGAAACATTTATGCAAAATGTGTATTAATGGTAGAAATGTTGTGGTATTGCTGGATTCAGGTAGCCTTGTGACCCTGATAAAGGCTGAATTAGTTAAAACAGAGGTCTCTGGGAATAGCAAGGTAGCTGTTATTTGTGTGCATGGGGACACCCAAGAGTATCCAGTGACTACAGTGTGTTTCGAGACCCCCAAAGGTACCCTCTCTCATCCAGTGGGGTTAGTATCTCAATTACCGCATGATGCCATTGTGGGAAGGGATTTTCCGAAGTTCTGGGAACTGTGGGATGATCCTGAGCCCCCCACTGGTGCCCCTATGTACCAGGAATGTGATAGCCAGAACTCCTCTGAGAGTGGTGAGGACTCTCCAGAATTTCCCTTGTCAGTATTGGCAGGGGAGACTCAAGAAACTGGAGAGGAGCCCACCTCCTCAGACGAAAACCTACCGTCTGTGGAGTTTTCTGATCTGGAGGTTCACAGGGAAAATTTTGCCACAGAACAGTTAAAAGACCCCGCCCTAATAAAGGCACGGGAAAACGTAGTGGAAATAGATGGCGAGTTAGTGAACCCAGATAATACCTGCACTTACCCATACTTCAGCGTAGAGAAGGACCTACTGTATCGGGTGGCAAAAAGGGCAGAAGAAACCGTTGAGCAGCTTGTGGTGCCCAAACCTTACAGGAAGTTGGTGTTGGAGTTGGCCCATGGGCACATTCTTGGAGGTCATCTGGGGACAGAGAAAACCCGAGAGAGGGTATTACAGAGATTCTATTGGCCTGGGGTGATGAAGGACATAGAAAATTAGTGTTCCTCCTGCCCTGTGTGTCAGAGGTCGGCCCCGATGCCACATTTCCGTAGCCCGCTGGTCCCTCTACCCATCATTGAGGTCCCGTTTGAGAGAATCGCAATGGATTTGGTAGGTCCTATAATCAAGTCCGCTAGGGGGCACCAGTACATATTGGTTATAATGGACTATGCCACCCGTTATCCAGAAGCGATCCCTCTCAGAAATACCTCGGCCAAAACCATAGCCAAAGAGCTATCTCTTGTTTTTAGCCGGGTGGGTATTTGTAAAGAACTGCTTACGGACCAAGGCACACCCTTTATGTCCCGGGTTATGAAAGAGCTGTGTAAATTGTTCAAAGTGACGCAATTGCGTACATCTGTGTATCACCCCCAAACCGATGGGCTGGTTGAAAGATTCAACAAAACCCTAAAACAAATGTTGAAGAAAGTGGTGGATAGAGATGGAAAGGATTGGGACTGTCTACTTCCTTATTTGATGTTTGCTATTAGGGAGGTGCCCCAATCCTCTACGGGATTCTCCCTCTTTGAGTTACTGTATGGGAGACACCCAAGAGGGCTGTTGGATATTGCCAAGGAGACTTGGGAAAGTGAGAGTTCTCCCCACAGGAGTGTGATTGAGCATGTCGCCCTGATGCAAGATCGAATTGCACAGGTAATGCCCATCGTGAAGGAACATTTGGCCCAAGCGCAGTTGGCACAGCAGAGAGTGTACAACCGTGGAGCCAAGACCCGTACCTTTTCCCCGGGGGATAGGATATTGGTACTTGTCCCTACGGTTGAAAGTAAATTCCTTGCCAAATGGCAAGGCCCCTACGAGATAATGGAAAAAGTGAGCGAAGTGAATTACAAGGTCAGACAACCAGGAAGGCGAAAGCCCGAACAGATCTATCACGTTAATCTGTTGAAAGCCTGGAGGGATAGAGAGTCCCTAGTCGCAGAAACTTGGTCACCAGCTCAAACTGGTTGCGTGATTCCGGAGGTTGGAATAGCAGCCACCTTGTCACAACCCCAACAACAGGAGGTTAAGGAGTTTGTGCTTCGCAACAAGGAGGTGTTCTCTGAGCTGCCGGGACAAACATCTGGGGTAGAGCATGATATTATTACCCCGCCCGGTGAAAGGGTGAAGTTAAAACCCTATCGGATCCCAGAGGCCCGACGGGAGGCAATACGGGAGGAAGTACAGAAAATGCTGAACTTAGGGGTGATAGAGGAGTCCCAAAGTGATTGGTCTAGTCCCATTGTGTTGGTGCCTAAACCGGATGGGAGCTGGCGATTTTGTAACGATTTTCGTCAGTTGAACAAAGTTACAAAATTTGACACCTACCCCATGCCACGTATAGATGAGTTGATCGACCGGCTGGGAACAGCCCGATACATGACGACTCTTGACCTCACAAAAGGGTATTGGCAAATTCCCCTGGCCAAGTCGGCCAAAGAGAAAACCGCATTTGTAACCCCAGACGGGGCGTTCCAATATAAGAGAATGCCGTTCGGGTTACAGAATGCGCCGGCCACATTCCAGCGGAAAATGGACCAGATACTGAGGCCCCATCGGAAGTATGCTGCGGCTTACCTGGATGACATAATTGTCCATAGCACAGATTGGGCCTCACATCTGCCAAAAGTGCAAGCAGTCCTAGACTCTATCCGGTAAGCGGGGTTTACGGCTAACCCCAAGAAGTGTACCATTGGGCAGGAGGAGGCCAAATATCTTGGGTACACCATTGGCAGGGGAGTGATAAAACCCCAACTCAACAAAGTCGAGGCCATCCAGAGTTGGCCACGTCCCAACAGCAAGAAGCAGGTACGGGCCTTTCTGGGAATCGCGGGTTATTATCGGCGCTTCATTCCCCACTTTGCTTCTAAGGCTGTGCCCCTAACCAACCTGACGAAAGGGAAAGGGTCGGTCATGATTAAATGGACCCCCGAGGCTGAGGCAGCATTCCAATTCTTGAAACAAGCCTTATGTAGCCAGCCAGTGTTGTACTCACCCGACTTCTCTAAAGACTTTGTCGTACAAAGTGATGCGTCAGATGTGGGGTTAGGAGCAGTATTGTCCCAGGTCTGGAACGGGGAAGAGCACCCAGTCATTTACCTCAGCAGGAAGTTGAAGTCCCATGAGGTAAATTACGCCACGGTTGAAAAGGAGTGTTTAGCGGTGAAGTGGGCTCTAGATTCCCTTCGGTACTATCTGCTAGGTAGGCACTTTGACATGGTTACGGATCACGCTCCGTTAAAGTGGATGGCTCAAAACAAGGAAACAAATAGAAGAGTGAATAGGTGGTTCCTGGCCCTCCAGGAATTCAACTTCACAG
This sequence comes from Rana muscosa, assembly GCA_029206835.1. Classification (NCBI taxonomy): domain Eukaryota; kingdom Metazoa; phylum Chordata; class Amphibia; order Anura; family Ranidae; genus Rana; species Rana muscosa. The sequence continues at coordinate 132,556,997 of CM055127.1, forward strand.
TAAAGCATCGCCCTGGCGTTCAAATGGGGAATGTGGATGCTTTGTCTCGAGTACATGAATGCCTGATTGCTGGTGTTCCAACCCCGAGGTTAAAACAAGAGGGGGGGTATGTGACAGCAGGAAGGTAAAGTCACCTGGTTGCATCCAGGGGGGTAGATATATTTCGCCCAGATTCAGGCTTTACGCCGACTTATACAACTAGGTGGAGAGTTGTATAAGCCCAGCTGAGGCTAGTGAGCTCATGCCTGGACCCAGACCTGTGTGGACTGTCTAGGGAGAGTGAACCTCTGTGCGGTGAGACAAAGCCTGTGTGGCTATTTGTTTGGACATTTAAAACCAGGGACTTAGGGACTAGGACAGCACTAGGCTGATCCCAGTTGTTAGTTAGGAAACCTGTATGTTTAGTCAGAGGTCAAGTTGACCAGGATTTATTTTATTTATGTTTCTTTTGCTTTGCTGTGTTTTGTCACTGTAAATAGAAAATAAACCGCACCTTTTTGATTTTGAAAACCACAACCTCCGTTTGCTGGGCCTGTTTTTGTGTGGGGAGCCCATCCCGGGGGTCACACACACCCGCTACCGAGTTAACCCCCTCACAATATATATATATATATATATATATATATATATATATATATATACACACATACATACACACGTTTACATTTTGGGGTGCACACCCTAATGCAATAAGCTGCGCACACCTATGATGGACACTAGATGCAGGAACCCATAAAATTTGTGATCATTTTGTGTTTCAATATGTTATGGGTAGGGCCATTGCTGCCGAAACGCGCTAGAATTGTTTTACTATATGTAACCTGAGTATTGGTGAGGAGGTGCACTGGATACCTTTGCTGCTATTGTGCCATTGCTGTGTCCCTGTACCTACAAGGAGGAGTGGGCTCCCTCCTGGCATACCTGCCCTTAATCTATCATTATATACAGTATGTGCTCCAACTATGGGGACTCTCAAATTATAGCGTTAGTACTGCAGATAATACTGGGGTGCCGCGACGTGACTGCTGCAGCTTACGCATGTATTTGCAAATGTGTGCAAATGAAACCCCTTGGTTTTAGGCTGGGTTCACACTGCTGTGCGGAGTGGCTCATAGCGTGGATCCGGTGCATCCCTGTTCACCCCTTCAGGTCCAATTTTTGGCTGAATTTGGACCTTAAAATGGACCAGAAGACGCACAGGACTCCTGTGCAATTCGCTCCGCAGCCACCCTGGAGCTGTGTGAACCGGCTCCATAGAGAGCTGGTCACAGTCTCCTGACATGCAAATTGGATGCAGGGAAACCGCAATAGTGTGAACCAGCCTTAACGTGAACTTTTAGACAGGGTAAATTTGGTTTGTTGCAGGCTGGCTGGTAAGCTGGGAGTTTTTATTTGTTGTTCTTTGACATGCGTGACCCTTCCATGTGCTCCTTGCTGTAAAGGCCACCAGTTATAGGTTGGGATACCTGCCCCCCTTTTTTTTTTTTTTTACTGTAATCTGTGTAGCCAATAAAAATGTATAAGGTTTGAGTACACCGAGTTGCTGGCTTATATTCATCAATGTTATAGTACTGAGGGGCTGCACATCCCAGCCACGAGCATTGGTCTCAGCTTCAGACAGCATCATCAGCAGTAGAGCTTGGGTATTGTATTTAGTGACTTTATGAGCCAGCTCCTTGCTTCTTACACACCTTGGATATTATAGAAATTGGTTCTCCCTGCCGTAATTCCTAATCCTGTTCCTGTCAATGTGGGAGTCTTGGTGTTCCCACCGACCTCAGTGTGTTGCAGCCTACTCCCGTTGCATTCTTAAAGCCCAACTCCGAGCAAAAAAACAAAACAAAACGTTCTCATGCAGTGAGGCTAGGCCCACATTGCACGGGTCGACTGCTCGTTATTGTCTATGGGGTTGGAGAACGGAGATATACTTGCCTCTGATCCTCCTCACCAAAGATTGGTCCCTGTGGCTCCTGCCCACCCCCACGGTCTAGTCGTCATTACGCCCATAGACCTGTTCTGGACGTGAGGATGTCAAAAACAGTCCATTGCTGGATCGTGGGGGAGTCCCATTTGCAGGTGGAGTAGAGGATTGGGTATGTATAAGCTCTTTCCAAGCCTTTAGAGTCTAGACAATACAAGCAGTTGACTGCATGGGTAAAAAAAATGTTTTACCTGGAGTTGGGCTTTAATATAAAAATCGGTAAAGTGAGGTTTCAAGTTGATAAGCATAAAGTTATTAAAGTTTTGCACCTCTGGGATAAAAGATGCATGCATAATACAATCTATGGGGGTATATGTGGGTGAGTCAATGGTAGAAAGGAATCTGGGTGATCTAGTAGATCATTGACTTTATAACACTATGCAGTGACAATCTGCAGCTTCTTCAGTGGCCATTCTCAGCCAGGGTCCTGTGGAAGCCTAGGATTGCTCCAGAGGTTGCTGGGGGTTATTTGAACTATAGCGGATTCAATTCCCATTTGATGGTACGTAGATAAGTTGGCAAAGCCAGTGGCATGACACCAGTGTGGTATACAGTAGGTTGGATTGTGACCACCGCTATAAGGCTAGGTTTACATTTGCGGTTTAGGGGCAGTAAAATAACACGGTTGAGCTGCATTTTTACTGCTCCTTTCTTGCTAAAGGCAGGGGATGGGGGTGTACACATGCTGTGGCTGCGAAGCTGCAGTATGGCAAAATGTATTCCTCCTGATGTGTTTGTACTATTCAACTAAATGGAGCCACACTACAACCCCCCTCACAACAGCATGCAATGTACACAGTTGTGATGTGGTGGTGTGTGCTTTAGTTGTTAAAACAGGTGGTGAGGAGAGACCTCTGCCACCCGTCAAACATGAGCTGAAAAGTGAACCACCACAGATAGCCCTTCAGAGGACAATACATGTATAAACAAGCCCTGATTAGTATATTCTTCTCACTGTCCCCTGATGAATTATTTATTTTTTCAGGGATTGCCTGAGATCTACTCTAGAGCAAGCAAGACACTTTCTTGTATTAACCACTTACTGACCGCCTCAAGCGCATATACGGCGACAGTGCAGGGACAATCCAGCATTTCCGGGTAAGGGGTGCGCACAGACGTGCCAGCCACACCATCTGTGATGTAAATCAGTACAGCACAAATCGATCAGCAGGTCCTGGCCAATTATTTTTGGCTGGGACCTGCTGATTGGCTTGGTGAATCACAGCACAGAGTCCTGCGTTTACTAACAACACAGGGCTCTGTACACAGAGCAGCGACGTAGCAGTATTTTACTCCCTGCAAAGCAGGGAGAAAAATCAACCACATTGGTTACTAAAGCAGCACATATTACACACATTGCTAGGCACACAGTTAAACCTTTGATTGCCCCTAGATGTTAACCCCTTCCCAACCAGTGTCATTAGTATAGTGACAGTGTGTAGTATTAGCAATGATCACTGTATTAGTGTCACAAATGATGTCAGTGTCAGTTCCCACCCAGTGTCAGTTAGTGTCAGATTGTCCACCGCACTGTCACAGTCCCACTATAAGTCGCTGACCATCCCCATTACTAGTATACAAAAAATAAATAAAATTCTAGTATCTATACCAATATTTGTAGACACTATCAATTTCACATAAAGCAATCAGGATACACTTATTGGGATTTTTTTCCCAGACATGGAACAGAATACATTTTGGCCTAAATTTGTGACTCTACAGTGACTGCAAATGACAAAGGGGTACTCCTAACCTCTGCATACAGAAAGACTCCCATCTAAAAGTGCCTTACCTTGTTCCTTGCTTCAGCAGACTTCCTCCATGCTGTGTGACTGGTCCCCCAAAACCTCTTCTCTAAGGTGCTCCAACCAGCAGTCACACCAGTAGTTCTGCATTGTGCATGAGGATGGCAGGGGCCCACCCACATCCTGGTGCAGCAGAGAGAGGAGAAGGGAACCGAAACCTACTGGAGCAAGGACCAAGCTAACTATTATACCCTATTAATCTACCCCTAAACCTAGTAAGCATTAAACCCTTGATTTAAGGGGGGCGCATTGCAAGTTTTTTTTTTTTTTTTCATTTCAGGAGTTCAACTTTAAAGTGCACGTGAAGTCAAAATGTATTTTTTTTTTTTTTTGCTTTTTAGTAAGTATAAACTAAGTTAATAGCCCTATCAGGTTATTTTTGTTGCCTATGTCTTTCTAGAAAGTTTTCCCTTTACTTTTGTCCTAGAGACACAACAGGAAATTAAGTTGTAGAGGAAATCTCTTCAAAGTTTGCGGTCATAGATACAGGTGTACCCATTGGAGGATTTTCCCTTACCTCTTGCTCTAGTCTAGTGATAACTTTGTCATTTTGGAATTAAAGTATAACTAAAATAGGATTTTTATAACAGCTTACCTGTAAAATCCTTTTCTTGGAGTACACCACGGGACACAGAGCTAGTCATTACATAATGGGTTAAGGGTCACCAGCGGTGATTGGACACTGGCACAACCAATGGAAGACAGTTCCCCTCCATATAACCCCTCCCATCAGGGAAGTACCTCAGTTTTGTAGCAAAGCAGTAAGGTTCCCATAAGAAGGGTGGGACCTCTGTGTCCCGTGGTGTACTCCAAGAAAAGGATTTTACAGGTAAGCTGTTATAAAAATCCTATTTTCTTTATCGTACACCACGGGACACAGAGCTAGTCATTACATAATGGGACGTCCCAGAGCAATGCTCATATGAAGGGGGGGAGACACAGATCAAACCGACCGCTTGCGGACCAGAAGCCCTATACTGCTGCCTGCAGCACACTTCGCCCGAAGGCGGAATCCTCATGTCCTTTCACATCTATTTGATAGAATTTGGAAAATGTATGGACTGAGGACCAAGTTGCAGCCTTACAGATCTGAGCCATCGAAGCCTGGTGGTGCACTGCCCATGAAGCACTTATCGCCCTGGTAGAGTGCGCCTTAACAGGAAAAGGAGGAGTCCTGTTCTTTAAACCATAAGCTTGAACAATTACTTGTCTAATCCACCTGGAAATGGTGGATTTTGATACCGCTTGGCCCTTCTTGGGACCATCTGGTAAAATAAACAAAACATCTGTTTTACGTATCTGAGCGGTTGCTTGCAGATACACCCTTACCGCTCTCACTAGATCTAGAGAGTGTAATAATTCTTCCCCCGCCGTCCGCGGGTTTGGAAAAAAGGAAGGCAGAACAATGTCTTGATTCAAGTGAAAAGCCGACACCACCTTAGGCAGAAAAGCCGGATGGGGTCGTAGTACGATCTTGTCCTTGTGACAAATTAGATAAGGCTCTTTACAAGAAAGAGCTGCTAGCTCTGATACTCTCCTAGCAGAAGCTATAGCAATCAGAAAGGCCAATTTCCTACTTAATATAATTAAAGGAATATGGCGAATAGGTTCAAAAGGTTGCTTTTGCAACACTGACAATACCAAATTCAAATCCCATGGACACAAGGGAGACCTGACTGGAGGATTTATCCTCAGTACCCCCTGAATGAATGTCCGAACTAGGGAGTGAGATGCCAATGGTCTCTGAAAGAAGACTGATAGAGCCGATATTTGCCCTTTGATGGTGCTAAGGGCTAATTTCATATCCACTCCTAACTGGCAAAAAGCAAGAATCCTACTTATTTCATATTTCAGAGGATTCCAACTTCTGGATTCACACCAGGAAACGTATGCTTTCCAGACTCTATGATAGATGAGTCTGGAGGCTGGCTTTCTAGCATTAATGAGCGTAGAAAGAACCAGGCCAGAGACCCCTCTCTTTTTCAAAATGTGGGTCTCAGCAGCCAGGCCGTCAAATTTAGCCTTTGTAAGGAAGGGTGGAATACTGGACCCTGTGACAACAGGTCGTGTCGAAGTGGAAGCTTCCAGGGCCTTCCTATCGCCATTTTTACGATCTCGGCATACCAAGGCCTCCTGAGCCAGTTTGGGGCCACTAGGATTACTGGTATTCCCTCCTCCTTGATCCTGCGAAGCAGTCTTTGTAGAAGAGGGATCGGAGGGAATGCATAGATCAGTGAGAACTGATTCCATGGAGTTATTAGAGCGTCTGTCCCGTAGGCTAGAGGATCTCTCGTTCTGGACACAAAGTTGTCCAATTTCTTGTTGAACCTGGAAGCTAGCAGGTCTACATCTGGGTTTCCCCATCTCAGACATATGGCCTGAAAGATCTCTGGGTGAAGAGACCACTCTCCTGGTAGCAGCTGCTGACGACTCAGGTAGTCTGCTTGCCAGTTTTCTATCCCTGGAATGAAGATTGCAGAGATGCAAGGTACATGCTCTTCTGCCCATGCCAAGATCCGGTTCACCTCTCTTTGGGCTGCCCGACTGTGGGTGCCTCCTTGGTGATTGATGTAAGCTACTGCCGTAGCATTGTCGGATTGAACCCGAACTGGGTAGCCCTGTAACCTGTATGTCCAGGTTTTGAGGGCTAGATATACCGCCCGGATCTCTAGCACATTGATGGGCAGGATCCCCTGAGTCTTGGCCCAGGTTCCCTGGGTAGAAGCCTCTTCGAATACTGCACCCCAGCCCGATAGACTGGCATCCGTAGATACCACCTTCCAGGCCACTGGGAGGAAGGACTTTCCCTTCCGTAAATTCCTGGCTTCTAGCCACCAATTGAAGCTGTGGCGTACTTGTGACAGGCGCATGGGTATATCCAGAGCTTGGCTCTTCCTGTTCCAGGAGGCTAAAATATTGCCTTGAAGTAGTCTCGAATGAAACTGGGCGTAAGGGACCGCCTCGAAGGAGGCTACCATCTTTCCCAATAGTCTCATGCAAAGGCGAATAGACGGCCTCTTGTTTGCTTTGACCTTGTGGATCAGGTCTTTCAGAGACTGTATCTTTGGCTCTGGCAGGTATACCCTGTTTTGGGCTGTATCTATGATCATGCCCAGGTACACTATCCTTCTTTGGGCCTGGAGAGAGGATTTTTGTAAGTTTATAATCCATCCTAAATGCTCCAGGTATCCTACTGTAGTGTCTACAGCGTGATCCAATCCCTCCTTTGACTGATCTATTAATAGTAGATCGTCTAGATAGGCTGTTACCGCAATGCCCCGTGTTCTTAGGTTTGCTAACAGAGGAGCTAGCACCTTTGTGAATACTCTGGGCGCGGTGGCTACACCAAATGGCAGGGCCACAAATTGAAAGTGGCGATCTTCTACCGCAAACCTTAGGAATCTTTGGTGAGCGGGGAGGATTGGTATGTGTAGATATGCGTCTTTGATATCTATGGACGCAATGAATTCTCCGCCTTTTAAAGTAGCGACCACGGATCGAATCGTTTCCATTCGAAAATGGCGAACGTTCAGAAACTGGTTTAGATTTTTTAGATCCAGGATGGGTCTGACTTCTCCGTTCGGTTTTGGAATCACAAAGAGGTTTGAGTAAAAACCTGAACCTTGCTCCTTTTGGGGTACCTCTGTAACCACACCTTGAGCTATTAAGTGATTCAAACCTTTGAAGAAGGATCCTCTTTTTTGTGGATCCTTGGAGAGTCTTGAACTTCGGAATTGAGAAGATGGGATCTCTCGAAATTCCAGTCTGTACCCTGAGGATATTGTGGATACCACCCATTTGTCCTGGGTTTCTGTCCGCCAAGTCGCTGAGAACTGACGAAGCCTTCCCCCCACTCGGCCGAGCGGGGGCGCCCCTTCAATGAGAGGTTTTGGGGGCTTGCTTATTAGCTCTTGAACCCCACGGCTTCTTGTTCTTCTGAGCCTGTTCTTTGGCTTTTTTGGGCGGCTGAAAAGGCCGTCGCCACTGGCTGGAGTCCGATTTCCCGGGAGCTGGGGAGAGAGTGTGTTTAAAACAAGGTCTCTTGTTTTTCTTTCTCTCAGGTAAAAGTGTTGTTTTACCACTTGATATCTTTTGGATATATCTTTCTAAATCTTCCCCAAAAAGGCGTTCGCCATGGAACGGGAAACTTGCCAACAACTTTTTGCATGGGGCTTCCGCTGACCAATGCTTAAGCCAAAGTACTCTGCGCATCTGTACCAGCTGGAGTGTAAGGCGTGATGCCTGTATGATAGAATCTCTCATGGCATCCACTGTGAAGCATAAGGCTTTAGGTAAATTCTCCCAATTTTTAGCCTGCTCTGAAGGCAGCTCCTTCAGCCCCTGCTTTACCTGTTGGCTGACGACCTGACACATACCGACTGCTGCTACTGCAGGTTGGATAATTGAGCCGGCCAAAAGGAAGGAGGATTTCAGTAAGGATTCCAACTTCTTCTCAGAAGGATCTTTAAACACTTGTACATTATCCACTGGACATGTCAGGTTTTTATTTACACAAGAAATAGCCGCATCTACCGTAGGCAGGCTCCATTTCTTTAAAAATTTTTCCTCCATAGGATAAAGAATGTTAAACTTTTTTGGAGGTGAAAAACGCTTATCTGGATGTTGCCAGTCTGCGTACAATAGATCCTCTAGTAACGGATGAACCGGGAAGGAGCATGCACCTTGCAGGGATCTTAATGATCCTAGGGAGGAGACAGGTGATTCTGTTACCTCCAAAGAGGGTAACCTAAATGCAGCTCGCACGGCTCCTGCATAGCATTGCACCTGTGACTTTAAAATCTGGGATACCGAAAAAGGCTTATCCGATATCCCTGATCCGTCTGACTCCTCATCCTCTGCTGATGTAGCCTCCTCCTCATCCTCCTCCTCCTCAGGTACTTCTGAAGGGAGGTCCAATACTGGAGGAGATCTGCTTCGCTTATTGTCCTTTTTAGAGGATTTAGCGATTAAAGTAGCAATTTTCTCCTCCAGATTATTTAGGGCAGCTGATAAAGTGTCCTCAGTGACATATGCAGGCCCAGGCTTCACTGGGGAAGCCGCCATACCTGACAGAGGTAATGGCTCATCCTGTACAGGTGCTTTTGGCAACACAGGAGAGGAAGGTACCGAGTCAGCACAGCTAGAGCCCCCTGTCTCAGGCGGCGGTGCTCTTTTATCTCTTTTTGTCCGCATTACTTCCCCTGGAAGACTTACTGTTTAGACAAAATACAAGGTACCTAAATGCATATACTACCGTGTTCAGTTTAGCAAATACATTAAGTATGCAACTTTTAACACATAACTATGCATAACATGGATGTCTTCTAGGAAGTACCCAATCCAACCACATGGAGTCTTACGTCCCTGTATAGCTGCTGTGTTTCTCTGCCAGGAACAAGAGAACTAACGAGCTTGCTTGCTGCTGCAGTGCTTTTTACACTGACAGTCTTTTAAATTTGGCGCCGTTTCTGTGCCTGCGCGCGCCACGTGCCCGCGCACGCCTCGGCCCCCCCCCCCCTCCGATAAAGCGCGCTCCCGCGCGCGCACGGCCTTTAGCGCTATGGTGGTGGCCATAGTGAGAGAGGACTCTCATCAGCCCCTGTCCCCACTTACCTGCATCTGCAGGTGTCTGTATCGGCCACCGGAAGGAGGAGCGGGGTGCTCAAGCAAGCTCAGCAGCGGAGGTGACGAGCAGTGTACTTCGCCGAAGCCGACACTGAACAGAGTGAGGTGAGTATATTCAGCTCTTTACTCCCCCCAGTGGTGGAAAAAAAGAAGACATCCACTTTTTGAAAAAGGTCCCAACCTAGTTATGGACCTTCTAATCTCACCTTATCCACGCCGCAGGTTTTTCTGCTGAAAGATTTCAGACAGATACCAAACTTCACCCTTCACGGTGGGCTATGTGTGCCAACCTTCAGGGATATGGGTTCCTATTTAAAGGATACCTCTCCCCTGGGCCTTGTACAAGACTCTTACCAGGACTTTATAGCGAAATAGCGAAAGTGCTGGATCTTAGAGCCCAGTCCTCCGAAGAGAGACATTACAGGCGACGCCTCATGGATGAGGCCCGGATCCCATCCAGATTCAGCTCATTTGTAGGCGTCTTGGATGGATCCGAAAGCATAGCTCTTTTACCCCCAGAGGGTCTCTTTGGTAGAGCTTTCCTTTAGCACCTCCTAACGCGTCCAACACCTTTCGACACTGGCGAAAAAACTGAGGTACTTCCCTGATGGGAGGGGTTATATGGAGGGGAACTGTCTTCCATTGGTTGTGCCAGTGTCCAATCACCGCTGGTGACCCTTAACCCATTATGTAATGACTAGCTCTGTGTCCCGTGGTGTACGATAAAGAAAGATATTTTTCTTTATTTTAATAGAGTGGGGTTAGAACCATCGTCGGCTTATTACTGCCTTCTGTGTCCTGTTAGATTTAAGCCGGCCATAGACGGTCCTGCTAAACCGACCAAGATTCGAACCGTGTATGGGCAGGCAGAATGTACCCAAAAGTTGATCGATCATCTGGGGTACAACCGGCCTCATGGATTTTACATGTGATTATTGGAAGCAGCTTTCTTTTTAAACCCAGGGACTTAAAGTCATGGGGGTAGTTACTTGAAGTGGTTTGGTAACCAAGTAATATAAACTTTGATCGTTAACAGTAGAAGAGACCAAAAGCAGGTACCAGCTGCTATTTGTAGGTAGATCGGTCTGCTGGGATTTGTCCAGCCTTGACCGTTATTATTATTTGCAAATTGTGTGACAGTTTGCCATTAGGTCGCAGACGGCACACCCTTTGGCTGCTAATACTCTGGTGCACTCAACAGCAATTCATTTGCAGAGATTAGCCGGTAAATCTTCTCCCTGAGCTTAGCATTTTATTTGCATTAACCCTTTGGCAGCTGGATGGGTCAACAGCAAATAACTTTAAAACAAGCTATACAGCAGAAGCGGAGCTAAGAGATTAGACGAAGACCAGCTGCTATCCTGCAGTCCATGCCTGGATCTCTCTGAGCATTAATGCACGGCCGGCCTGTACACATAATACATTCTGTATTTTTATAGCGCTGCCACAAGGGACCCCATTGCAGAGGAATGGGGCTAAATTTATCTATACAAACCTACAACTCCTGAAATATTTACTAGGATAAGAAAGGATAGACTCATACTGGAGAAGCTTGACTCACCACAAAGCCTTAAGGTATGCCTAGACTTGTGGAGATGTATAAAAAGGACCACTCTGGACTTGCTGCTATTCAAAAGATGGTAATTGCAAAACATACAGAGCCAATCTGCTGATGCAGCCATATCAGAAATTCCAGTACTTCTAAGTATGGAGGAACGCGTTCTACTTTACCTTCGTTCCGGCAATGCAGTGGCTAAGCAGCCAACTGCCAAGTGTAAGTGCACATGGGGGGCTAGGCAGACCAAGCAGTGTGCAGTTACCAACCATCAGGGTATAGTCTGTGCATGATAGGAGTCTTTATTTTGGTTGCAGTGGGGGTGGCAGCCAGGAACCAGTAAGGTAAGGTTAGGACACCAAAAGGTGCCTGCTATACATTGGGTGGGTTATTTGGGAGTTTTTTTGTTTTGAATATAGCTTTAAACTAACCCTAAAGCCTCGTACACATGACCGAGTTTCTCGGCAAGAACCAGCAAGAAACTTGCTGGCAGAGATTTCTTGCCGAGAAATTCGTTCGTGTATATGGTTTCTCATCAAGAAAACCGACTAGAATCTCAACGAGAAAATAGAGAACCTGCTCTCTATTTTCTCGTCGAGATTCTCGTCAGCCTGTTTCTCGACGAGAAAATTGTGTGTGTGTACACTTACCTGTCCTCCGGGAAGCCCGCGCATGCTCGAAATGACTTAGACGCATGCGCGGTAGCTTCCTAGGCATAGGATAGGGTGTACAAAGATGGCGGCGACGGCATCGAATGTGACGAGCGCATGCTCGTCATATTCAATTACGTCACCGCGTTCGCTCCATTCAAAGTACGAGGATTTAGCCCAGCACTGCATCCTGGGAGGAAGTCCCCTGCTCCCACATCCCCAGAAGCACCAGGTATCTACAGCAGTTTCAACAAAGTGGCAGCCAACTGCAGCAAAAATGAGTGGGTCAAGAGGCTGGGCTAGCAAGAGACTCTTTCATTTTGCCTTGAATTAGCCAAGTGACAGAGTCTCTTTAATTATGCCTATTAAACCACAGACTTAAAGGCTACCCAAAGACTTAAAAAGGATGCCGAAAACCCAACCGCACAAAGTTGTTTCTGTTTATACACTATGCAGAAGCCATCATGCATGACTTATCTTAAAATAACAAAAGCAATTGGTCAGTAACTTCTATTTTGGCTGACTGATTCTTACTAGACACACGTGCACAAGTTGGAGGGAGTCCACAAAGACGTCATCATTTGCCATTATTGGAAAGATCAGGTGACAATCATCTCAAATTTGTCGTACATTTCCCATAATTTTTTGTCCAGACAAAAAAACCTTAAGGCCTCATGCCCACGGACGTTTTTATAGCCGTGTTTTTGAGCGTTTTTTTACAAAGGGGTTGCTCCTCCAGGAAAAAAAAAATTAAAAGCCAGCAGCTACAGCTACAGCAGCTGCTGGCTTTTAATATTTGGACACTTACCTGTCCTGGAGTCCAGCGACGTCCGCAGCAGAGGACGAGCGACCGCTCGTTGCTCTGCTGCTCCCTCCGCCATCCTCGCTGAGGGAACCAGGAAGTGAAGCCCTGCGGCTTCATGCCCGGTTCCCTACGGCGCATGCGCGAGTCGCGCTGCGCCGTTCTGATTGGTGCTCCTGTGTTCTGGGAGCCGAGTGTCTCCCAGAACACCAAGGGAAGTCTGCGGGAAGTGACGTAACTCCCGCAGATTCCCGGAGACAGGACTCCCGGATGTGGGTGAAAATACCTGTCTTAGACAGGTATCTTCACCCCCCTCCCCCCTGAAAGGTGTCAATTGTGACACCGGAGGGGGGGAGGGTTCCAAATAGCAAAAGTTGCTATTTAGGGTGGAGCTCCACTTTAAAAACGCCTGTCCATGTTATTGTATACATTTTTCGACCGTACTTTTTCCGCGTTTTCGCGCGTTTAACACTTCGCATTTTTTTATGCCTAACGCCGATGCCAAGGAACGCACTGGTCCTGGGTTTTTTTTACAGCTTAAAAACGCCTATGCTATTTGCAGCTCAAAAACGCCTAGGTGGGCATGAAGCTATAGACTAACATGGACAGGCGTTTTTAAGCTGTAAAAACTTCCATGGGCATGAGGCCTTATTAGCAAGGTAGAACAAAGATTGGTAATAAACTATAGGACACATTAGCCAGAGATGTGCCATTAAGACTAACCGGCACAGTTCTTCCAGTTCATTGACTCACCACATAGCGAGTTGTTGAGAGGGACAGCTCTAGAAAGTGGACCTTTAAAGAAAAAAGTGGGTTGTGGCGGCTGACATATTTTTATCCTGATAGATTCGCTTTAAAAAGGCTTGTAAGACATTGGTGCAAAGCTTCAGATACTGGCCATTATTAATACAAATCTTTACTGCTCCCTGAGCCCAAAGCGTCGGTCTCAGCTCGGCTATTTGAGGATTTGTGAACTGCAATCTCGTGATCAACAAGAGACAAAAATAGAACAAGGAAACAGGAAAAAAAAAAAGAAGCTTTGCCAGGTTATCTTCCATTGAATGGAAATACGCAGATTATGAGCTAGCTACCACCTGAGCTGTATTGCTGCACACACAGGATTAAAGTGTTTCGGGGATTTTGTAGAAAATGATGTAATGCAAAAAGAGCAGGTAAGGAAGACAGATGCTCGATTTTGTAACAGTTATAACATTTTTAGCTTGAAATGGTTGAGTTAAATCTTACTTCTTCCATATTAAAATAATTTACTTCTTCCATACTATTGAAGACCTGTGTGAAGGCCAGATGGCAGGAGCCACCTTAAATATTTTCTCTCCAAGCTCATATTATTCCTCAGACTGGGTTTACACTGCTGCAAAATTCGCACCACATCGTAGCGCAACAGTGTGAACCCAGGATCAAAACCTAACCTCCTACATCTGTTATGGTAAGAGCGTGGAAGCACACAGGACTACGGTGGACCCAGGACTGCGGTTAGCAACCATTGGGCCTAGGGTTGCCACCTCATCCCTTTAAACCCGAACACACATTAATTACACAGGTTATGTGGCTGATTAAGGTGGTAATTAAACTCACTTGGCGCCTTATCTGCCTTTAATTAGCCTCAGAACCTGTGTAATTCATATGTGTTCGGGTTTAAAGGGATGAGGTGGCAACTCTAATTGGGCCCCATACACCCAACCTGGCAGGGCCCCCCCAAATAAACAGTTTACTATGCTTCAGTTATGAATGAACACAGTGAGTGTTCACTCGTGTCCATTCAGGAAAGGAAGAGGCTGGTAAATATGATATATTTACCTGACTCTTCTCCCACTGTCCATACTGAAGAATCCTATTGAGTGCTTGAAGCTGCAGCAGGGGGAAATGTATGGTGCAGAGTGAGGGTGATTGGTGTAGCGGGGAGTAATTACTAGAACTGATCCCTTGTATGTCTCTCTGCAGCTGCTGAAAGCTGGCATGAGGGAGATAAGGAGAAGCCTGCTTTCTGTTGCCGATCACCCTCCCAACCCAAATAGGATTTACTTTGCTGCCTGGGTCCCCCTGCTGGCCTGGGCCCCGTACAGGAGGACTGGTGGTACCCCCTTATCCACTAACCTGGGTGGACCATACACCTGTCAGCTAATTTCAACAAGCTGCCAATGCACAAGAGCAGGGCTTGAGCACAAGAGCTTTCTTGAGCAGGAGTACAATGCGGGCACTGCAGGATTTCAATCCTTCACAGCGTAGTGTGTTACCAATTGTTTTCTTGATGACTATGGTCCCAGCTGCCTTGAGATCATTGACAAGATTCTCCCGTGTAGTTCTGGGCTGATTCCTCACCGTTCTCATGATCATTGAAACTCCACGAGGTGAGATCTTACATGGAACCCCAGACCGAGGGAGATTGACAGCTATTTTGTGTGTCTTCCATTTCGAATAATCGCACCAACTGGTGTCACCTTCTCACCAAGCTGCTTGGCAATGGTCTTGTAAACCATTCCAGCCTTGTGTAGGTTTACAATCTTGTCCCCGACACCCTTGGACAGCTCTTTGGTCTTGGCCATGGTGAAGAGATTGGAATCTGATCGATTGATTGCTTCTGTGGACAGGTGTCTTTTATACAGGTAACAAGCTGAGATAAGGAGCACTCCATTTAAGAGAGTGCTCCTAATCTCAGCTCATTACCTGTATAGAAGATACCTGGGAGCCAGAAATCTTGCTGATTGATAGGGGATCAAATACTTATTTCACTCATTAAAATGCAAATCAATTCATAACTTTTTTGAAATGCATTCTTCTCAATTTTTTTGCTGTTATTCTGTTTCTCGCTGTTAAAATAAACCTACCATTAAAATTATAGACTGATTATTTCTTTGTCAGTGGACAAACCTACAAAATCAGGGGATCAAATATTTTTTTCCATCACTGTAGAGTGTGTTACTGCAACATAATGGTGTGAAAGTTCAATGATTCCCTTCCCATCTATGTAGCCCCTTTCATCTCCAGGAATGAATCCTAGAGTTTTGTTATATTCAGTTTGCTATCGGCCACATGTGCTTCAGCTTGTTATATTATTTGGGTCCATTGCCTACATCCTAGTCCTTCCCTGAATATTAATTACCCTGGTCATGTGACGGGTGCCAGTGGTGAAGAGTCTTCTGTTCTTAAAGCGGAGTTCCACCAAAAAATGGAACTTCCGCTTTAAGTGATGGTGACCCCCTGACATGCCACATTTGGCATGTCATTTTTTTTGGGGGGGGGGGGTGCAGATACCCTCTTTTTAGAGGCATCCAGCTCCCACTTCCTCCCGAGGCTCCACGGCACCGGAAGGAATTTCACCTCTCCCCCCTTCCTCCCTGCAATCTTCTCGGACACGTCACAGGTCCCAGAAGATTGCCTGGTCATTCACAGCGAGCAGCACGGCTCGTGTGTTTTTTTTTTTGTTAATTTAGGTTGCAAAAAAAATATTAAAGAATTTTCAACTTTACCTTTAGCTTGGCACACCTGTTGTATTCTTGTGCTTTGAATTGCTCCCTTGACACCCATTTGGGAGGATCCCAGTTTTATGGGAGCAGCTGAGCTAGATCCAAGGAGCTCGCTGAATTTGTGTATTTTCTTCACTCCTAACAAATAAGACTGGAAATCTCAGTCCCACTTGGATAATTTTTCTCTGATCCCTCCATCACATGATAGTGTACTCAGTCCAAACACTATCCTAGGAGGAAAAGTAATGCGGCGTACACACGATCGTTTTTCATGTCATTTTTTAAACCAACGTTTTTCTCGTCGTTTTTTTTCATGTTTCCTCTCAAGCCTGTCTTGCATCCACACGATCATTAAAAAAAACGTTCAAGCAAAGCGCAGTGACGTACAACACGTACGACGGCACTATAAAGGGGAAGTTCCGTTCGGATGGCGCCACCCTTCATGTTAGTAAAGTTTGTTGAGCGACGATTCGTGCTTTTCAGCCTCGTGCTTTTCAGTCCGTTACAGCATGACGAATGTGCCATCTCCATTACAAACGCTAGTTTTACCAGAACGAGCGCTCCCGTCTCATACTTGATTCTGAGCATGCGCGTTTTTTTTCACCTCGTAAAAGCATACACACTATCGTTTTTCACGTCGTTAAAAAAAACTACATGAAAAACGACGTGAAAAAATAGAGCATGTTCGAAATTTTTAATGGCCGTTTTTCACGCCGTTAAAATCGTTCTGGAGCATACACACGATCGGTTTTAATGCCCTTTTTTAAAAATGGCATTTTTAACGGCATGAAAAACGATCGTGTGTATGAGGCATAAGATGTCACGTGGTCCCTTATACAGGAAAGCATTGGGTATTTTACAAGGGCTCTGACAGAGCGGAGGGGGGAGCGTAGCAAGAGGTTAGTATTAGTGGGTGGGGGGGGGGGTGTTCAAGAAAACCTGTCATTTGACGCCAATGGGCAAAGCAGCAGAGTCTCTTTAAACAACCAGTATATGCTTGTTAAGTGGAGCCAGAACACAAGGAGTAAATCCACATAAAATGAAGAGATCATACAAATTTCTGGAAGACGGTGAGCAAACTTAAAACCCCATCGCTGCAAGGCAAAACCATAAACATAGCATCCAGATCAAATGGAAGAGTTTTCTACCTGATGCTGTCAATCAGACTGTGCTGGGACTCTTCAGTCAGTATCATGGAGAGCGTATACGCCAGACGGTCCACCTTGCGTTCCTGCGCATACTGCTTTAACAACGCAAAAACCTTCTCCTTCAGGGCTGGCTGATCTCCAAGGACCTCATCAAGCTGGAAGAGAATGACAGAGGGCAAAGAGGCAGAGATCAGGAAAAGGACAAAACTGAAGGTGACGTCACACTAAGGGGGTTATTTACGAAAGGCAAATCCACTTTGCGCTACAAGTGCACTTGGAAGTGCAGTCGCTGTAGATCTGAGGGGGACATGCAAGGAAAATAAAAAACAGCATTTTAGCTTGCACATGTTTAGATGATAAAATCAGCAGAGCTTCCCCTCATTTCAGATCTACCCCTTAGATTTAGGCCCCATGCACACGAGACGCTGTTATTTGCTGTTAAACGCGCGTTCAGAGGCAGTTGGACACTTTTTTCAACTGCTCCTGAACCCATTCAATGTTATCCTATGTGTCCATGCACACAGTCTCGTTTATTGCCGTTTTTAGGCAGTTGCGTTTAGCCTCGTTTTTCCAGAAGCAAAAAAATGGGTTCAGACGCAAAAGTTTTCCACGTTTCAGACGCAAAACGCGGCTAAACGCTGCTAAACGCGGCAAAACACGGTACCGGCGTTTTGCCGCGATTTCGTTTATTAGCGTTTTTAACGGTGACCTATTTTCTTACATTAGAAATCTCAAAAATGATGGCAAATGATGAAAAACCATCAAAAAAATATGAAAAAAAACTGTAATTGCTTGCATTGCACTGTAGACAATCCACAACTTGTGGCAGGTAACGTGGCAAGTGAACATTCCACAACTTGTGGCAGGTGACGTGGCCAGGTGACGTGGCAGGTGACGTGGCAAGTGGACAATCCACAAATTGTGGCAGGTGACGTGGCCAGGTGACGTGGCAGGTGGACAATCCACAAATTGTGGCAGGTGACGTGGCAGGGGACGTGGCCAGGTGATGTGGCAGGTGGACAATCCACAAATTGTGGCAGGTGACGTGGCCAGGTGATGTGGCAGGTGATGTGGCCAGGTGACGTGGCAGGTGAACAATCCACAACTTGTGGCAGGTGACGTGGCAGGTGACATGGCCAGGTGACGTGGCAAGTGGACAATCCACAATTTGTGGCCAGGTGACGTGGCAGGTGATGTGGCAAGTGGACAATTCACAACTTGTGGCAGGTGACGTGGCCAGGTAACGTGGCAAGTGAACATTCCACAACTTGTGGCAGGTGACGTGGCAGGTGACATGGCCAGGTGACGTGGCCAGGTGACGTGGCCAGGTGACGTGGCAAGTGGACAATGCACAACTCGTGGCAGGTGACGTGGCCAGGTGACGTGGCAAGTGGACAATGCACAACTTGTGGCAGGTGACGTGGCCAGGTGACGTGGCAGGTGACGTGGCAAGTGAACATTCCACAACTTGTGGCAGGTGACGTGGCAGGTGACATGGCCAGGTGACGTGGCCAGGTGACGTGGCCAGGTGATGTGGCCAGGTGATGTGGCAAGTGGACAATCCACAACTTGTGGCCAGGTGACGTGGCCAGGTGATGTGGCAAGTGGACAATTCACAACTTGTGGCAGGTGACGTGGCCAGGTGACGTATCAGGTGACGTGGCAAGTGGACAATCCACAGCTTGTGGCAGATGATGTAGCAAGTGATACGCTAAATACAAGTACACTGCTGCTCTCTCAGCTGCTGGTCTCCCAAAATGGCTGAAATGGTTAAATAATAATGTTTTTTGAGCTTAGGGAGGGTCTTATGATGTTTCTTAACTAAACGCCTATAGACGCAAACGCGGTAAAACGCCGCTAAAATCGCGGCAAAACGGGCGTTTTTAAACGCCGGTTTTAGCCGTTCAGCAGAGTTTGCACCGGCGTCTCGTGTGCATGGGGCCTTAGAGCGACTGCACTTCCAAGTGCACTTGCAGTGCAAAGTGGATTTGCCTTTTCGTAAATGACCCCCTAAGTATCACTTTCTCTACAAGCTACAGTTTGGTATCAAAACCGAGTCAAGGACAAATGTAAGCTGTAATAGTTTTTTTTTTACTGTTGAGAATTCAATGAAATAACCCCTACGCTAACAGCAATAAACTCAAGGAACATGTACACATTGAAAGCAAACAGGAATTATCTTTCCTTTGAAAACACTTGTTCAGCATAGCAAAGAGAATCTTAAGCTAGCCATAGATGGATCAAAATTCAGTTCAGCGGGGAACGGTAGAATTTGGATTAATCTATGGCCGGTTTCTCTCAAAAGGGAATGTTGGACATTTTTCATTTGATTAACGTATGCAGCTAAAGGCGCAGTGGGGAGGAGTCCTCCATCTACCTTGTGTGGATGAGGGAATATGTTTTTTAATTGATCAGCCAGCTGGTTGATCAAAAAAAAAAAAAAGATCCATATGTGACCAGCTTTAAAAGGGAAAGTTTGATGAGCCTTGGTCTGTGTTGTTTTAAACACAATTTTATACATGCATGATATGAGAGTCCCAGAGCACTATGGGCTATCTAATTACATAGTCTGGTTGAAAAAAAGACACAGATCCATCTAGTTCAACCAATAAAAGGGGGGAAAAATCATGCAATCCTATATACACAATTCTATACCCACAGTTTATCCAGAGGAAGGTAAAAACCCCAGCAAAGCATTCTCCAATTTTCTCCAGCAGGGGAAAAAATTCCTTACTGATCCCCCGAGAGGCAATTCCCTGGATCAACTTTACCTACAAAATGTTAGTACCCAGTTATATTATGTGTATCTAGGCATTTTTTAAAGCAATCTACTGAGCTGGCAAGAACCAGCTCTTGAGGGAGTCTAGTCCACATTTTCACAGCTCTTAAAGCCTCGGACACACGACCGGTTTTCTCAGCAAGAAACGACAAGAAAACTGCTGGGAGAGCTTTCTTGCAGAGAAAACCGTGCGTGTGTATGGTTTCTTGTCGAGAAAACTGCCGGGAATCTCGACGAGAAAAAAAAATGGAGAACCTGCTCTCTATTTTCTTGTCAGGATTCTCCTTTTTTTTCGTCGGCCTGTTTCCTGATGAGAAAACCGGTCGTGTGTAGGTTTTTCCGAGTCTTCAAAAACCGCGCATGCTCAGAATCAAGTATGAGATGGGAGCGCTCCTTCTGGTAAAACTAGCGTTCGTAATGGAGATAGCACATTCGTCACGCTGTAACGGACTGAAAAGCACAAGGCTGAAAAGCGCGAATCGTCTCTCCCCAAACTTTTACTAACACGCGGCAACACGAGATCAGCAAAAGCAGCCCAAGTGGTGGCGCTATTGGAATTGAACTTCCCCTTTATACTGCAGTCGTACGTGTTGTACGTGACCACGCTTTACAACGACGAGATTTTTAATTGACAGTGTGCATGCAAGGAAAGCTTGACAAGAATCCCGTCAAGCTTGACAAGAATCTCGTCGAGAAAACAGACTTTTTTTTTACGACGGGATTCTCGGCCGTGTGTACGAGGCTTAACTGTGAAGAAACCTTTTCATTTTTGGAGATTACCCGTCGGCACTTTGAAGAGGGATATCTTTGTTATGGCAGCAGCTAGCTGCCATAACCCAGGTATCCTCTTCTTCAGTGAGCGGTCCGGTTTAAGATAAAAGTGGTCTCTGCGGCGGATTCGCTGTGAGATCACTTTTATTGGCGGCGGCGTCACTTCCGCCCAGAGCTCTTAAAGGGACATTTTTTTTTTTTTCAAATGACAAATTATTATTTTTTTTTGTTTTATTGCATTTTAGTGTAAATATGAGATCTGAGGTCTTTTTGACCCCAGATCTCATATTTAAGAGGACCTGTCATGCTTTTTTCTATTACAAGGGAGGTTTACATTCCTTGTAATAGGAATAAAAGTGACACAATTTTGTTTTTAAAAGAACAGTGCAAAAAGAAAAAAAAGTTATAGGTAAAATAAATAAGAAAAAAGTAAATAAAATTTTAAACGCGCCCCGTCTCGCCGAGCTCGCGTGCAGAAGCGAACGCATACGTGAGCAGCGCTCGCATATGAAAACGGTGTTCAAACCACACATGTGAGGAATCGCCGCGATTGGTAGAGCAAGAGCAAGAATTCTAGCCCTAGACCTCCTCTGTAATTCAAAACATGCAACCTATAGAATTTTTTTAATGTTGCCTATGGAGATTTTTAAGGGCAGAAGTTTGTCACCATTCCACAAACGGGCACAATTTTGAAGCGTGACATGTTGGGTATCAATTTACTCGGCGTAACATTATCTTTCACAATATAAAAAAATTGGGCTAACTTTACTGTTGTCTTATTTTTTAATTAAAAAAAGTGTCTTTTTTCCAAAAAAAGTACGTTGTAGGACGGTGTGACAGAAAGTGTTGCAACGACCGACATTTTATTCTCTAGGGTGTTAGAAAAAAAAATGTATAATGTTTGGGGGCTCTAAGTAATTTTCTAGCAAACAAACCTGTTTTTAACTTGTAAACAACAAATCTCAGAAAGCGGTCCTTAAGTGGTTAAATCTATTTTCCTTGAGATGCAAGTGCTCCCTTGTCCTCTGCGATGACCTTAAAGAGGCGCTCCAGTCATTTTTGTGTTTATTAAAAAAGTAGCAGCTACAAAGAGGAGTGTCAAAACTTGGAACCCGCTCCCCCACAACAAAAGAAAATGACATGTCAAATGTGGCGAGGGGGGGGGGTGATGTGTTTAAAGGGGAGTTCCAGCCTTTTTTTATGTTTATTAAAAGTCAGCAGCTACAAAAAGTGTAGCTGCTGGCTTTTAATAAACATACACTTACCTGTTCCACTGTCCAGCGTCGCGCCGCCTGGAGCTCCGCTTCTCTCCCCCCCTTCTCCGCTGGCGCCTCCATTCATTGTGTGGGCACCCGGCCGTGACAGCTTTCGGCTTCACGGCCGGGCACTCACTGCGCATGCGCGAATGGCGCAGCGCTCTCTGAATGGACAGGCGATCGCCTGGGACCTGTCACGTCCCAGGTGATCGCCTACAGAGAGGGGCCGCCACAAGGCGATGTGACGTATCGCCTAGGCGAGCCCAGGGCGGAAGGAGGAAGTGGGACAGGAAGTCCCACTCCTACTGAAGCCCCCACTCCCCCCCCAAAAAAATTACATGCCAAATGTGGCATGTAAGGGGACGAGGAGTGGATAAAGCGGAAGTTCCAAATTTGGGTGGAACTCCACTTTAAAGTGGAACTTTAAGTGGAGACACTCTGGGGTTCATTTACTAACACTGAAGAGTGTGCATGGTAACCAATCAGCTTCTAAATTCAGCTTGCTCAATTAAGCTTTGAGAAAAAAAAATGGAAGCTGATTGGTTTTTATGCAAATCTGCACCAGATTTTGCACTCTGGTGTTTTAGTAAATCAACCCCTCTGTCTCTGGTTGTATAAAAGAGTTGGAAGTGAGGGTAAGGAGTCAATGCCTGGGCTCAATCACTCATGTGTGTAAATTCCAGCTTAATCTATTGAGCTCTGTAAGCAGGCTTTCTCCCCAAAAATATGGACACTATAAAAAAGAGCTCACAGTGTCACTTGCTGGCTGGATATAAAAAAATATTAATTTGCAATATTTCATATTTACCTCACTAAAATATATTTTATTATTACTTTTTTAGTCCTGACAATGATAAGGGCAGACAAAATATACAATCCACTATACCTTACCTGTATATCAAGCTTTTGTGACCTGTCTTTATTTGTCCCCTTTGTCTTTGTAATATTGAATAGAAAGCAAAAAGAAACGCATGTGTGCGTCTTCTCATCTCTCATCTCTACATCAGTCTGTTTTGTATTCTGACAATCACACCATGTGAAATGTTACTGATGCCTGGAAGGCAGCAGAGCCATCAGAAAACACCTTGGAAGATATAAAGGGAGGATGTGCAGCCACATCCTGCCTCTGGGGACCGTTACTGAGCCCAGGCAGGCTGCTGTGTATTAAACTCTGTGCAAACTAAAATATCTCCATTTAGTTTATATTATCTATTAAATGACAATAGCAAGTGCTTTTTTGAAATTGTCCTGTTGTAATTCATTTATATTTAATTCCTATCATCCATTAAAGTCCAAAGAGGGTTTGCAGCTAAAGGTTGTTCTATAGTTTTATCTCTAATAGCATACTCTTAGGTCTACCGAGTGCCCCAAGTTTAATTTGATATATGGAAACAATACATTCTATGTATTTTAACCACTTAAGGACCGGCCCATGTAGATTTACGTCGGCAGAATGGCATGGACAGGCATAATCACGTACCTGTACGTCCCCTTTAAATGCCTGCCGTGTGGTCGCACGCGTTTGCGACCCTGCTGCCTTCCCGTGAGTCAGACCGCGGGTCCCGCGGACTCGATCACCGCGGGGATCCCCGCGATCGTCTCACGGAGGTATAGAGCGGGGAGATGCTTGTGTAAACAAGCATCTCCCCGCTCTGCCTAGTGACAATGAGACGGATCTCCGCTCCGTGTACTCGGAGCGAAGATCAGTGTCATGTGACACACAGCCCATCCCCCCCTACAGTAAGAAACACCCAATAGGGAACACTTAACCCCTACAGCGCCACCTAATGGTTAACCCCTTCACTGCCAGTGTCATTTTCGCAGTAATCAGTGCATTTCTATAGCACTGATCGCTGTAAAAATGACAATGGTCCCAAAAATGTGGCAAAAGTATCCGATGTGTCCGCCATAATGTCGCAGTCACGATAAAAAAAATAAAAAAAAAAATCGCTGATCGCCGCCATTACTAGTAAAAAAATAATAATAATAAAAATGCCATTAAACTATCCCCTATTTTGTAGTTAAAGCGACGCAGTGCCGAAACGCAAAAAGTGGCCTGGTCATTGACCCGCAAAATGGTCCGGGGCTGAAGTGGTTAACGTTTTTGATCATCGTATAATTTACTGTATCTACTTATCAATCCATCTATGTATTATTTATTTTGTCATCATAAAGCGGCATTACAGTTTTTAGACCAATTAAATTTTCTTTAGCAGAATGGCTTGGCTGGGCAAAGCAACGTACCTGTACGTTGCTTTGAAAATCCCGCCTTGGCATTTCCCTGTTCTGCCTAGTGACAGGACACTGATCTACTGCTCCCTATGATCAATGACGTGTCACTGGTAGCCCAGCCCCCACACATTTAGAATCACTCCCTAGGACACACTTAACCCCTTCCACATTTATACAGTAATCAGTAAATTTTTATAGCACTGATCGCTGTATAAATGACAATGGTCCCAAAATAGTATCAAAAGTGTCCGATGTGTCCGCTATAATGTCGCAGTCACGATAAAAATCGTTGATCGCCGCCATTACTAATAAAAAAAATGTTATAATAAATAGACGCTATAACTTTTGCGCAAACCAATCAATATACGCTTATTGAGATTTTTTTTACCAAAAATGTGTAGAATAATACATATCGGACTAAACTGAGGAAAAAATTCGTTTTTTTATATATTTTTGGGGATATTTATTATAACAAAAAGTAAAAAAATATAGCTTTTTTTTCTAAATTTTTGCTCTTTTTTTGTTTATAACGCAAAAAATAAAAACCGCAGAGGTGATCAAATGCCACCATAAGAAAGCTCTATTTGTGGGAAAAAAAGGATGTAAATTTTGTTTGGGTACCACGACCGCGCAATTGTCAGTTTTGTTTTTTTTAATTCTTTATTTTATTTCATCCAAATAGATACAGGTTACAGCATTTCACAACCAATATATAAAAAATAAGTATGCAATATATCAGACCTGGTTATCACCCATTCCCCCCTCCCCAACCCTCTCCTACCCGCTACCTCCTAGTTTAAACAC
The DNA here is from genome assembly GCA_029206835.1 of Rana muscosa. Taxonomy (NCBI): domain Eukaryota; kingdom Metazoa; phylum Chordata; class Amphibia; order Anura; family Ranidae; genus Rana; species Rana muscosa. The sequence goes on from CM055127.1 coordinate 132,581,890, forward strand.
GTTATCCTTAATTGGTTTTTCATTCTTTTTATTCTGATCCCGTTGCAGATCTAAGCTCAATTCCGCAGCATAGCTTCATGTTTTTTTTAACTCGTTCCAACACTCCCTATTTTGTTTTAACCCTGCCTTTTTTTCCTTCGTACTATACCTCAAGCATTCCATATTGTACGTTTCTTCTAGGGAATCGATCCACTCCCAGATCAATGGACTTTCTGCCTCTTGCCACTTTTTGGGGATAAGTCCTTTTGCTGCATTTAAAAGGTGTGGGATCACTCGCGCAATTGTCAGTTAAAGCGACGCAGTGCTGAATCGCAAAAAGTGCTCTCGTCTGGAAAGGGTAAATTCTTCCGAGGCTGAAGTGGTTAAAAATACTACATTTGAACCAAAGTGGTCATCAAGGAATCCTACCAGACCATCAATCTGTGTGCCCAGAGGTGCCTCTGGTCTATTAGAACCCTAGAAATTCCCCTGATACCTATGAGTTTTTTTTTTTATCCCATCAGGGTTATTCTATAAAAAATAATAATAAATACCACTTGTCTGAGTTTGGTCCGCATCTACATGATCAAATGTCTGTGTGGTCTTTGCTATCCAGGTGAAATGAGACAACAGGTAAAAGAGAGGATTACTAGGCATAAGTATGCTATTAGGTTTAAAGTGTCATTGAACCCACATCATTAAAAACTATCAGTAAATGGTGTATTACATCCTGTTCACACTCTGAACTATGAGTTTTTTTTCCCTTTATTCTGTAAAAAACCTGGTTGATCCTGCTGCTCTCCATCGCCACCTTCTGTCCATGTACCCACTACAGTTGGGATTTTTGCAGAGCAGTGTTGGCAGCTCTACACAATGAAAATTTAAAACAGTTTATTAATATTATTTATTTATTTTTACTCTGTAACCCAAAAAGCTGTTTTTTTTTAACATGTGAATAGCAGCAAAGGACTAGAAGCTCCTCCTGCCACTGTTTCCTTGCAGAAAGGCTTGGAAAGGGCTGGGTCATGTGACAGCTGTATAGATTATTATGTATAATATGAAAAAAGGTTTGATTTTTTTTTTTTTTATTAAAACAAATTACAGTGCCATCATCCAAATACAGAAAAAGAAAGGATAATGTAAATTAAACAGTATGTGTGTTTAGCATCACTTTACCACTTGCCGACCAGCCGCCGTCGTTATTTGGCGGCAGGTCGGCTCTCCTGCGCAAATCTCTGTAGCTGTATGGCGGCTCGTGCAGGTGCGATGGCGGGTGGGCACACCCAGCCAGCGCCACACGCCTGATACACGCTACAAGAGCGTGCCCACGAGTCGTGAAGACTCGATGACCGCGGGCAACCTACGATCACCTAGTACAAAGGCAGAATGGGGATCTTCCTTTGTAAACAAGGCGGATCCCCATTCTGACAGGAGACATGACAGATCTACTGCTCCCACTGATCGGGAACAGTGATCTCTGTCATGTCCCAGCCAGCCCATCCCCCTACAGTTAGAACACATCCAGGGAACACAGTTAACCCCTCGATCTCCCCCTAGTGTTAACCCTTCCCTGCCGGTGACATTTTTACATTGATCAGTGCATTTTTATAAGACTGATTAATGTATTATGGTTACTGGTCCCCAAGTGTCATTTGGGGTCAGATTTGTCCACCGCAATGTCACCGCCATTACTAGTAAAAACAATTTAAAAAAAAATTGTAAAAGCCCCTAAATCTATCCCATAGTTTGTAGACGCAATAACTTTTGCACAAACCAATAAATATAAGCCTATTGCAATTTGTTTTATCAAAAGTATGTAGAAGAATATATATCGACTAAACTGATGAATAAATTTGTTTTTTTATATTTTTGATATGTATTATAGTAAAAAGTACAAAATTTTTTATTTATTTTTTTCAAAATTGTCGCTCTGTTTGGTTTATAGCGAAAAAAAAACAAAAAAAAACGCAGAGGTGATCAAATACCACCAAAAGAAAGCTCCATTTGTGGGTAAAAAAGGACATCAATTTTGTTTTGGTACACTGTCGCAGGACGGAGCAATTGTCAGTTTAAGCGACGCAGTGCCGTATCGGAAAAAATGGCCCGGTCATTGGTGTTCCAGTTAAAATATACAGTTATAGATTCCATTCCCAAATTAGAGAAGAGTGGTGATAGGAAATTGGTTATTAAAAAGAGAAGTTTTCTGGATTCACAAACTAAATGCCTTGAATCCATTAGGTATGAATCAGATTTATATTTATTTTTATAATGTCTTTTTATGGATTATTATTTGTTTTATGATGTATTCTTTTCTATTTTTTTTTCTATTTTTTTTAATCATTGAGTGTCTTTTCTCAATAAGTGGGAGTGTTGCAGCTACCGCTAGCTTTTCCTCTTCACTCTCTAATAATTTCTATTATGTTTTACCTGATATACTGTATATATAAATCAATAAAGAAATAGATTGTAACATGTTATACCTGGCCTTACTAGTATATATTGAATGTTTTCATTGTGGTAATAGATCTGTTTTCAGACTGATGAAGGGCTTATTGATTGAAACTGTTGCCAATATGTTTTGTCATATTTTAATTGAAAATATTTTTTTTCATATCCTGCAACCCCTTTGGATCTTCAAATACATATTGAGCCTGAAAGGCATTAATTATATCTTCAGCAGGTGCTCTTCACCTTTCGTCTTGCTTGTTCAGATTATACTGTATTGTCAATTATTTGCCTGGGGTTGGCTAGCAACGTGATATCTGCAGAGGTTTACGTGGGCATCTTGGACTTCCAAAAGCTTCCAATTGCATTTAGCTGGAAATGGAAATAATCTTGTATCTGTACCTGCTACAAACAGACCAGAATTTGAGTAGCACAGTACAGCAGTGCTCCATAACATGATAGGAATACTGCTAGGCTACGGGACGCAAACTGTCATGCCTTTCGAAGAGGTCCTCAAAATGAGTTCAACAAACCAAAGTACCACATTGTCCCATCCTAGCAGACACCAAGCTCACATCAGAATGCCGTATGGGGAAGGCGTGGTAATTTGTGACTTGCTACCCATCTCATGTGACGCAAGCTGGTTGAAGATCTTCGTCTCAGTGAACTTGCAAAGAGGTCTTTTAAGCCCCATTCACCAGTACATGGACATGTGTAAAAACTAAGCTCATAATATTTCCTCCGGAGACTTTTCCATTGAGATTATTAAACACAACCATCCTTCCCTCCCCTCATACCAAAGTGTTATGCCCTGTACACACGATTGGATTTTCCGATGGGATAAAATCCGATGGAATTTTCCGTTGGAATTCCGTTCAAGCTGTCTTCCATCTGTCTTGCATACACACTGTCAGACAAAATTCCGACCGTCAAGAACGCGGTGATGTACAACACTACGACGAGCCGAGAAAAATGAAGTTCAATGCTTCCGAGCATGCGTCGACTTGATTCTGAGCATGCATGGATTTTTCTCAGACGGAGTTACACACAGACGATCGGAAATTCCCATAGGATTTTTTTCCCATCAGATAAAAACATGTTCTATTTCTAAACTCCGACGGAAAAAAGTCCGATGGGGTCCACACACGATCAGAATTTCCGATGAAAAAACTCTGCCGGACTTCTTTCATCGGAAATTCCGATCGTGTGTACAAGGCATCAGGTGTTATCCTGAACCAGATGTCTCCTTTCAGCCCCAAATCCAATCACTGTCCACATCTTGTCATCTTCACCTCCACAACATTTATCAAAATACGACCCTTTTTAACCAGTGACACCACCAAACTTCAAATTCTCTCCACGTATTATCTCTCATCTCATCTATTGCAACTCTCTCCTCGTTAGCCTTTCCTATAAAGGCTATCCTCTCTTCAGTGTATCATAAATGCTGCTGCCAGACTCATCCACCTTTCCAGCTGCTCAGCTTCCGTTCCGCCACCCCTCTCTGCCAATCCCTCCTTCGGGCTTCTGCTTACCCAACAAATAAAATACCAAGGGCGATTTACAAAGCCAGAATTTACATCACTCTATGTAGCTCATATCACCCAAACCATCATTTTTGCTCCTTCTAAGTCCTTTTGATCCATTGCTCCCTTGTCACCTCCTCTCATGCTTAACTCCAGAACTTCTCCAGATTCTCTTCTATACCCTGGAACTCCCTACCCCCAATCTATCTCCTAAGGTAAGCCTATGCCACCTCTGCCTAAGGCTGGCCATAGATTATACAATTTTCTTGTACAATTTTCCTTTAGGTTTGACCTCATATCATATGGTTTGTTAGATATAAACACCTTCAATTTGTATACAATCAGGATGGCCTTTGCATTACACAGTTGAAGGTAAATCTAAAGAAATTTGTATAATGCATGGCCAGCTTAAAGCCACACGCAATTCTTTTTTTTTATAAAAGTCAGCAGCTACAAACACTGTAGCTGCTGACTTTTAATAAGGACACTTACCTGTCCTACTCGCCCGCGATGTCGGCCCCCCGAGGCCGATCCCTTGATCCTGGCAGCTCCCGGCGCCGCCATCCTCACTAAGGGAAACAGGCAGTGGAGCCTTGCGACTTCACTGCCCGTTTCCTACTCCGAATGCGCAAGTAGTGTTTTCTGAATGGGCGGCTGCTCTCTGGGATACCCACAGTTCCCAGAAGACAGAGCGCCCCATTCCCCAGAAGACACCGCGAGGAGGACGAGGAAGAAGACCTGGCCAGGACTAGGAAGAGGCAGATTAGGAACATCCGCATAGCAACCGCCTTTTATGGCGAGTAAAACATATTTTTCTATTTTTTTGCAGGATTTTTGTGTATTTTTTATTTTTAGGGTGGAAATCCAATTTAAAGGGGTTGTAAAGGTTCCTGTTTTTTCACCTTAATGCATCCTATGCATTATGGTGAAAAAACATCTGGCGATTACCGGCGAACGCGCTGGATCTTTGCCCGGGCTTCTCAGCTCTTCATTGGATAGATTGATAGCAGCGCAGCCATTGGCTCTCTGGAATCAAATCCAATGACGCGGGCGCCAGGGCCGAGTCCTGCACTCGACAGCTATGGACGCTGAATGAAGGTCTCGGGAGCGCGCGCGCAAGGTAACCCCCTTGGGGGAGCACTTCCCAGAGGGGGTTATCTGAGGCGGGGAGGAGCCAAGAGAGCTGCCGGGGGACCCTATTTCGGGGCCACTCTGTGCAAAATTAGCTGCACAGTGGAGATAAGTATGACATGTTTGTTATTTAAAAAAAAAAAAAAATGTGAACCTATAGTATCACTTTAAAATGTTACTAAAACCAGGACTCTGCATTCACTATATCTGGTTTCCCACAGTACACAGAACATGGAAACGCAATTATTTTAGTAAATATAAACTGCTAAATACCTTTTCTCATCAGCAGTATATAGCAGTCTTGTGACTTCTATCAGTGTCTGGTTAAAGCATTTGTAAACTGTGGATGTTCAAAAAAAAAAAAACAACCTGCAAGGCACTGACATAATGTTGTAGTATGCATTAGACTTGTGCACAACGGAAAAATTTGTTCCGTTTCGGTTCGTTTCTTTCCGGTCCTGTTGATTCGTAATCATTCGTAATTTTGCTAGACGGGATTTTTCGTGTTCGGACTCATTCGTATTTTTGCAAGCGACATTTTTCGTTGAATTTTTTGTTGCTTTATAATTCGTACTTTCGGTAGAGTACGTTGTTTTTCGTTGATTCTGGACACAACTCCTACTTTCGTAACTTTTTTTGGGTTCGTTGATTCGTAATTTTCCGTGTCTCTCTCGCAACGACGCTGCCTATTATGCCTAATGTGCTTCGAATGGATTTGTACTTTTCTAAATACATAGCGGTTATTTGTAACGATTCGAAATCTCGTATTTTACTTTCGTTTTTTACATGCGGCTATAGGCTCCGCCCCTGTACACCATTTTGAGAGGGTTCAGCACGGTGAGGGAGAAGCAGAGAGCAGAGCAGAGTGAGTGTTATTGTGCTTCGAATGGATTTGAAATCTCGTATTTTACTTTCGTTTTTTCATGCGGCTATAGCCTCCGCCCTTGTACACCATTTTGAGAGGGAGTTCAGCATGGTGAGGGAGAAGCAGAGAGCAGAGTGAGTGTTATTGTGCTTCGAATGGATTCGTACATTCGTAACTTTTTTCATAACAAATTATGCCGAAGACCTTCGGGCATTCGCTATTTTGCGGTATAATTTATTTCGGATTCGGTTTTATTCGTAATTGCTCTGTTCGGAAATTCGAATGCTTCCGAATGTCCGAAAGTTGCTAAATTCGGACGAATTTTGATTCGTTACGAAACGAATTGCACAAGCCTAGTATGCATCGCATACTAGCACATTATGAAATACTCACCTTGGAACAAAGCCCTCCAGTGCTGTAAAGTCACCACTGAGAGGGCTGACATGTTCCCCCTGTCTTTCTTACGGGTTCGCGAGCTCCGGTACTGTGATTGGCCGGAGCCGCAATGACGTTGCACGCGTGCGTGAGCCCTCGGTTCCGGCATAAAGCTCTGAAGTCCCGGCAAGGTATGCCGGACCTTCACAGCGCATGCGCCAGTGATGTCACTGACTGCACGCAAAAAGAATATTGCCTATACAGTGCACGTTAAGGAGATATTCATTTTACCAACAGGTAAGCGTTATTATAGACTTACCTGTAGGTAAAAATGACCAAGCAGGGTTTACAAGCTTGTAGGAGGAGTTTTCATTTTCCTCTGACTGTCCTACGAGGCTGCAGGACCCCTGACCCCCTGTCTGGACAGTGCTGATTGGCCCTGTGCTGATCACATGCACCCTCCCAAGAAAAAAAAACAATACACACCAAACTGAGCATGTGCAGAGTGACTCCAAAGGCTCTGTCTTATCAAGAGATTGATTGGGGACTGTGGAAGAAAGGGGAGGAACAGAAAAGACAGAATCACACAGCCTTTTCACACAATGCATGCTTTACTGCATATACAGACTGGGTTTAGTAACACTTTAACAACTAAACTTTCAGTTTCTCCATCAGCTCATCCCTCATAGTTAATGCCTTTTACATCACCTCTCTAGATCAGTGTTTCTCAACTCCAGTCCTCAAGGCGCCCCAACAGGTCATGTTTTCAGGCTCTCCATTGTTTTGCACAGGTTATTAGATCAGTTTAACTGCTTTAGTAATTTCCACAGCTGTTTCATCTGAGGGAAATCCTGAAAGCATGACCTGTTGGGGCGCCTTGAAGACTGGAGTTGAGAAACACTGCTCTAGATTGTAAGTTCTAACAAGCAGGGCCATCCTAACCCACTTGTCTTGAATCGTATTGTAACCGCACTATCTTCCTTTATATTGTTAAAGTGGTTGTAAAGGCTGAAGGTATGCATGAAGGTATAAAACCTTATTTGTGCTGCTTCCTCCACAGCCCCTCCCCTATACTCACCTGAGCCCTCTCTCCATCCAGTGATGTGCACGGGAGCCTCGGCTATCCCGGGACTCTCTCTCTCCCCTCATTGGCTGACACACAGCAGCTGCAGCCATTGGCTCCCACTGCTGTCAATTACAACCAGTGAGCCAAGGGGGGGATGGGCCGAGCTACGGGTTTATGTGTCTTATGGATGCATAGAGCGAGGATCGGGAGCGAGCACGCAAACAGCTTGCTATTGGGGGCACTGGTCAAAGGGGAGGAGCCAGGAGCACCGGAGGGGGACCTGAGAAGAAGATCAGGGCTGGTCTGTGCAAAACCATTACACAGAGCAGGTAAGTATGATTTTTATTTTATTTTAAATAAAAAAAACATATGTACCTGTAGAATCACTTGAAGCACAAACTGGTGTTGAAACAAATTTAAAAAATAATAATTCTAATAAGAACTGCTGCCAAAATCTCAAGAAGGAGAATCCGATGTGTGTGGCCGGCGGCCACGATGTCCGCCGGCCACCCGTGATCGCAGGCACGAGAGCCAGATCGGGAATCTGTCAATGTAAACTGACAGATCCCCGTTCTGACAGGGGAGTAGAGACAGATCTGCTGTTCCTAGTGATTAGGAACAGTGATATATCTCCTCCTCCAGTCAGTCCCATCCCCCCCAGTTAGAAACACACATGAGGGAACACATTTAACCCCTTGATCGCCCCCTAGTGTCAACTCCTTCCCTGCCAGTGACATTTACACAGTAATCAGTGCATTTTTATAGCACTGATCGCTGCATAAATGTCAATGGTCCCAAAAAGTGTCCTATCTGCCACAATGCTGCAGTCCCGCTAAAAATCGCAGATCGCCGCCATTACTTGTAAAAAAAAAAAAAAAATGCCATAAACCTATCCCCTATTTTGTAGATGCTATAACTTTTGCGCAAACCAATCAATATACGCTATTGTGATTTTTTTTTAGCAAAAATATGTAGAAGAATATATATCGGCCTAAACTGATGAAGAAATTTATTTTTAAAAAATTTTTGGGGGGATATTTATTATAGCAAAAAGTAAAAAATTGTTTTTTTTTTTTTAATTGTTGCTCTTTTTTAATTTATAAAAAATAAAAAACCGCAGAGGTGATCAAATACCACCAAAATAAAGCTCTATTTGGGTGAAAACAGGACGTCAATTTTTTTTGGGTACAACCTTAAATTGTCAGTTAAAGCGATGCAGTGCCGTATTGCAAAAAATGGCCCGGTCATTAAGGGGGGAAATCTTCCGGTCTGTAAGTGGTTAAGGTATAAAAATGATGTACCCCTCTGCCATCTCCAGATCCTCTGTGCAGCAAGTGTCAGTTGAATAGAAGGAAGATGATAACCTAGCAAGCACACAGTAAATAACAGAAATAAGAGAGACAGATAAAAGAACATGAACCTGTTTTGAAGTCTTGTATTGTATTGTGCTGTACGGTTCTTCACAGCAGAGAAATGTGAAAACCTCTTTAGAGTTCAACACTCCTGTGATCCGAGTCCTGGCCTTCTATTGATTTTTACCCGACAACACTGTTCTCACATATATACACACTATTGTAATTAAAACAAAATCTTGAACCTTGGATGGGATTTTTAAAGCAACGAACATAACACAGATATAAATATAAAAACTCTTGAGTTTTATTAGTACAAAAAACAAGGACAAATCATACAATACAACTTGATTCTAAAAAAATAAGCATAAATCAGAATTATAATAACAGCAGGTGTCCCATATATTCACTGACTGTTTTTTACATGCATAGAAATCCCAATGCGTTCCAACTCCAAAAAAGACTTCTTCATGGGACAAAAGTCTTCTTCATCTTTTGATCCCTGAAGAAGACTCTTTGGAGTCGAAACGTGTTTGGATTTCTATGCATGTAAAAAACAATCAGTGCATATATAGTATGGGACATCTGTTATGATGATTATAATTCTGATTTCTTAGAATCAAGTTGTATTGTACTTGTTTTTAAAATGTTTGTACTAATAAAAACGCAAAAAAAAACAAGTTTTTATATTTATATCTGTGCTATATTTGGCGTCTTTAAAATCCCATCCAGGATTCAAGATTTTGTTTGTGTTACCTTCTATATAGTTCATACCCACAAAGGATATATATCCAATTTGTGTGTACCAAATCCCAAAAAGTACATAAATACAAACCCAGACACTACCTTGAAAAATAGTGGGGACATCATCAATGTGCTGTGCATGCCTTTGCAGCTCAACCCACTACAGGCTGCTGCCTGGAGAAAACTACAGGAAGGGGCGGAGATAAGACCAATCACCCTGCTCAAGGAGAGAGAGCAGCAGTGACCGGTCATAAAACAGGAAGCTCCTGCACAGAAGTAAAGTGTCACACTGGATTACTGCACAGACATGGAAGAAATACAAAAAGCAACTAAAGAATGCACATGCTTCTTGTATGTTGGCCTCATTCACATGGGCATACTTAAACATACACCTGTGTGAGGATCGTGTATTGCATGGAATTCATAGGTGTTCCGAGTGTAGCGCCCCCTCACTCCGCTCTTGTCTTCAGCTCGTCTTTCTCTTGTCTAGGGGTGCCTTAAAGGGGAGGGAGCGGGGACACCACGCCTGGCCTCCACCACATGTCAGTGCGGTATAAGCAACGTTCTTGTTTTACCTTCGGGTCATTGCTGTGCACCTGGATCCTCCATCACAGAGTCACCTTGAACAATGTCTGTCAGGAAATGAGCCCCACACCATTAAAGTCCAACACTCCTTTATTCTCATGCGAATGAACACAATCAGTTGAACTCCCTTGAGGAATAGAACAGGAAAGGAGGTGTGGATGCGAATAGGCCCAGACACAATGGGTTCTACACTTTCCTTCCTGAAAGTGGGCTGAGGTCTCCTAGCGAGGGGAGATTTCCCTCCAGGCGGTCTCCGACGAGAGGCTCACCCGTCACCGGCAATATGCTGCACCGGGTCTTCAAGTGAGGAGCTCCCCCCGGTCCATTACGCCTTCCGGATTCGGGTACCCACTCCCGGGGTTCCCTAGGATCTCCTTCCCTCGCGGAACTCAGTGTTGGGCACTGAGCTCCAGACTTCCATCTGAGTACCTCACCCCAGGCTAAAGGTGCCTGAGATGGAACACGACCTCCGACTGTCCTCTAGGCCTAGGCCGCCTAGAGGACCGACACAAACCACCGCCCACAGGCTGAAGGTGCCTGGGACTCCGACCCAGTGACAAAGATGTCCGGCCCCTCTCCCAGCAAGCACGGCGGGTTCCCCGCCCCACCATACTGCTGCCGAGAGAGGACAAAAAGGAGGCCCGGCACACAGCAATGATTCAACCCCAACCCAGGGCGACAGCGCCACCCACTGGGCCGCAGGGAATTACACATCACTGATGTCTCTGCCAAGTTCAAATTACACCCGGGAAAGTACATACCCGCTACACGAGCTTCTGCCCATACATTTCAATAGGGATGCAGTGGCTGTACAGACACAGCTGTTAGTTCCAATTTGATATCGGTGTGAGTGCGGGGGCATGCTGGTCCCTGAACACAGGCAGTGTATGTTCAGGGATCCGCACACACTGGCACCCACATGGATGTCAAATTAGGAGCAGCAGCTGGGTCCATGCAGCCGCTGCGTTCAAATTGACTTGAGTGGGACTGCCTAGATGAATGCACGGAACACCTGTGCATCACGTGCAGGAAAAACACGACCCTCACACATGTGTATGCTTAGGTATGCCCATGTGACAAAGTCTTAGAAAATATTTAATTATTCCAGAGTTTTCAGCTTTAAGTCCTCATGCCCACGGACGTTTTTACAGCCGCTTTTTTGAGCGTTTTTACAGCTTAAAAACGCCTGTCCATGTTAGTCTATAGCTTCATGCCCATCTAGGCGTTTTTGAGCTGCAAATAGCATAGACGTTTTTAAGCTGTAAAAAAAAAAAACAGGACCAGTGCGTTCCTCTGCGTCGGCGTTAGGCATAAAAAAACGTGAAGCGTTAAAAAAACGCTAAAAAAAAAAAAAAAAACACGCAAAAACGCCCGGATTGCGTTTTTGAGCTCCGACGTTGTTTTGGTTTTTTTTCGAAAAAAAAAAAAAAGGTCAAAAAATCTATACAATAACATGGACAGGCGTTTTTAAGCTGTAAAAAACGCGGCTGTAAAAACGTCCGTGGGCATGAGGCCTAAATCACATTAATAGAAAATAATTTTTGATTGACTGCTATGAGTTCCTGTACTTTGCAAACTTTTTCTTTACCTTACTGAACAAGCTCATTAGAATAACTTGCTCTTACTTTCTGTTTAAACTCCTGAGCCTTCAGTCTCTGTGTCTGGCTTGTGGTTTCTGATCCCCGTCCACTGGCACTATACACTCTGCTGTGTCTCTGTCTTCGGCCAACACACAGAAGGCCCAGGCGGAGAATGTCCTCTCCACTGGAAGAAATCAGTTGGACCGCCTCCGATAAATCAGTCACAGGAATATCATTGATCTCCAGAAGGTAGTCTCCAGCTCTGACCCCAGCATAGGAGGCAGGAGAACCTGGAACCACACTGTCCACCACCACTGGTCTCCCTCCAGTCAGGGCCAAGCCAATCTCCTCTTGGGTTTTTCTGGTCACTTCCACATTCTGAACTCTGGAGATGACCCCGATACTTGGTGGTACGGTAAGACACTCCCGGCCAAGCTGTATTAGTGACTCGCAGGACAGAAAGGACACTGGTTTTCCCTCCACTTCCAGAATCTGGTCTCCAGGCTGCAAACCTGCTGCATGGGCGCTACTTCCTGGCTCAACCCAGAGGATGTAACAAGGGCCTGTGCCACCCAAACCAAAGCCAAACGTCTCTGGCCAACCTTCATTGGTGACTGGCATCGATGAAACTGTAAAGACAGAAAACAAAGTGCTTTACTGCATGCAAAACATTACAGAGAAAGTTACTCCTACTTTGCAGAAATTCCCTATCATTTGCTGTTGTGTCTCTATGACAGGAAGTAAAGGGGAATCTCCCTAATGGGACAGAGAGAGAAGAAAACTGCCAGGTATTCTATCATTAACCACTCCCCTACCGGGCACGAAAACCCCCTTCCTGCCCAAGCCATTTTTCAGCTTTCAGCGCTGTCACACTTTGAATGACAATTGCGCGGTCGTGCGACGTGGCTCCCAAACAAAATTTGCGTCCTTTTTTCCCACAAATAGAGCTTTCTTTTGGTGATATTTGATCACCTCTGCGGTTTTTATTTTTTGCGCTATAAACAAAAGAAGAGCGTCCAGTTTTAAAAAAAAAAAAAAAAAACACAATATTTTTTACTTTTTGCTATAATAAATATCCATTTTTATTTTTATTTTTTATGAAAATTTTCCTCAGTTTAGGCCGATACGTATTCTTCTACATATTTTTGGTAAAAAAAATAAAAAAAATAAAATCGAAATAAGCGTATATTGATTGGTTTGCGCAAAAGTTATAGCGTCTACAAAATAGGGGATAGATTTATAGCATTTATTTTTTATTTATTTTTTACTAGTAATGGCGGCGATCTGCGATTTTTATTGTGACTGCGATATTGCGGCGGACAGATCGGACACTTTTGACACATTTTTGGGACCATTCACATTTATACAGCGATCCCTGCTATAAAAATGCATTGATTACTGTATAAATGTGACTGACAGGGAAGGGGTTAACACTAGGGGGCGAGGAAGGGGTTAAATGTGTTTCCCAGATGTGTTCTAACTTGGGGGGGCGGGACTGACTGGGGGAGGTGACCGATGGTTGTCCCTATGTACAAGGGACACACCATCGGTCCCCTCTCCCTGACAGGACGTGAATCTGTGTGTTTACACACACACACACAGATCCACTTTCCTGCTCGGTTACTGGGCAATCACGGGTGCCCGGCGGCCATCGCGGCCGCCGGGCACACGCATCGGGTCCCCGGCAACGCGGCGGGTGCGCGTGCACGCGCCCCCTAGCTCCATTTAAAAGGCAGGATATCATATGACGTCCTGTCAGAACGAGAGTGTCTTCCGCCCGCCGTCATTTGACGGTGGGCGGTGGACAAGAGGTTAAACAAAACAATTTGGTTATAGATATACTTTAAAGTGGAAGTAAACCCATCTATCGTTTTCAGCCAAGGAAGCTGCCATCTTGGCCTCTGTTAAACTTCAACTACCATGATGCTGCACGTGTGATCAGTTATGACACCAGCCATTGAATGATTTGACAGTTTGGTTATAAATACAACTAATGTGACAGTTACATTCCCGGCACGGGCCCTTTAGAAACGGCACGATTTTGCCCTTTCTTCAATGCGCATATGACATCAGTGCAAGTGTATATGGTAAATATCTCCTAAACTGTGCAGGTTTAGGAGATATTTCCAGCACCTAAAGGTAAGCCTGATGCTGCGTACACACGGGCGTTTTTCTCGTCGAAAAAAACGAATTTTTTCCCATTCGACGAGAAAAACGATAGTCTGTGGGCTTTCTGTCGTTTTTTTCGACGAGAAAAACGGCATTAAAAATGACGAGAAAAATTAGAACATGTTCTAATTTTTCTCGTCGTTTTTTTCAACATGTTTTCCGCGCCAGTGTTTCCCATAGGGAAACACTGCCGCGGAGCCCACAGACGGCCGTTTTTCTCGTCAAGAGAAAAAATTACGTGAAAAGCGACCGTGTGTGGGGAACAAGCTGTTCCCCCGTTTTAAATGACATTATTCACGGCGGTTTTTTAACCGCCGTGAATAATGATCGTGTGTACGCGGCATTATTATAGGCTTACCTGTAGGTAAAAGTGGTGTAACAGGGTTTACAACCACTTTAAATAGAATTTACAAAAAAATGTAAGGGCATCTAGTTCGCAAAGAGACGTAGGACTTTTGAGAATGTTACTTACATAGATGTTTAGCGTGATATCTTGGATCCACGAAAACCCTCTGTACAGTGAAACCATGCTGCCGTTTCATGAGCGGATCTACCAAAAAGTAATTGCTTCTCTTTGTGTATAGATTCTTTTAAGAGGCACCGCCGCATCATGTATAGTCCATAAATTGCTGGCTGAATTCTGCGGCGTGGGACAAGCCAAATGGATACACAAGTGGAAGGAACAAAGGACTTGCAGTCACTGCAAGCAGCCATACAGAAGATGCTGAAAGCAGTGTAGTGGTGTCTCCCACTTCACAAAACAAAAAGCTTAAGTGGGATTAACAGCTTGGCCAGTTAATAAGCATGGTAAATAAGCTTTATTAATTTGGAATTAAATGCATGGTCACTAACTAAATGTGATTTTGACTAGCTGTTACAATCACCATGAGCACTGCTGGCAATTAACTGAGTAGTAAAAGCACAAAGTGCACCAACATTCTGCTTACATCATTTACTAAAAGAAAAAAAAAATGCCATATGCTTATATTCAGCATGATTCAAAACAGCCTTAGGATCTGACAAGCTGTGCCAGAAGAGTGTGTTGTGAACCGCCTCAAACTCTATCAAATCTACCTTCAGGGATAGCAAATAAACACTCTACAGCTGTCAGTGAATCACAAAAGCACTAAACTTTGCTCTATCGTGACCAAGATACTGCCAGCATCTTTTCGGTTTAGTAGCTTCCCCCATAAAGCAAATGTGTGGCCAGGATATATACAATCAAATATTTACATACTATACTCCTAGCAATCCATAAATTACCTTTGAAACAAGCTCTTATTGATCTATGTAGCTACAGGTATGGTGGAGCAATTCATCCTCAAGTTCACAGCAGAAATACTGGTGGCTCGAATTTCTCAGCAACTCATGCTTACATCTCCCATCACTGACTCAGTTGCTCAGCTCACCTTGCTCCCCCTTTCCAGCAGGGACTCCACAGCACAATTTACTCTATTCCCCCCCTCCCAGCATGAACACAGCAGATCAGCTCCCCCCTACAGGAGGGACTCGGCAGATCAGCACCCCCCTACAGGAGGGACTCGGCAGATCAGCACCCCCCTACAGGAGGGACTCGGCAGATCAGCTCCCCCCTACAGGAGGGACTCGGCAGATCAGCTCCCCCCTACAGGAGGGACTCGGCAGATCAGCTCCCCCCTACAGGAGGGACTCGGCAGATCAGCTCCCCCCTACAGGAGGGACTCGGCAGATCAGCTCCCCCCTACAGGAGGGACTCGGCAGATCAGCTCCCCCCTACAGGAGGGACTCGGCAGATCAGCTCCCCCCTACAGGAGGGACTCGGCAGATCAGCTCCCCCCTACAGGAGGGACTCGGCAGATCAGCTCCCCCTACAGGAGAAACAGAGCGGATCAGCTCCCTCCTCCTGGCAAGGACTCAGCAACCTTCTAATCTGTTTTTTAAGTAAATTTTAAGACAAGAGGAGTAGAAACCCGCTTTCAGCTGCTGCAGGAGCAAATGGGGATTGGTTCCTGTAAATGCTGCTCCTGTCCAGGTTCTGTGGGTCGTAAAGGAAGGGACATGATCTACCCATGATCAGTGGGCAGATCACAATTAGCAGCTTGCCGACGCCGGTTTAAAACATTTCTTTCAGAGAAAAAAAACTCTATGTGTTCTTTTTATTAAACTCTCCAGTATCTTCCTGACTAAAGAATTTAAACTAAGCAGTCTGTACTTGGTAAAGACTTTGGTCCTTTTTTAAATATAGGCACTGCACTGCCTTCCGCCAATCCAGTAGTACCATGCCAGTGATTAAAGAGTCTCCAGAAAGTACTAACAATTGATTAATTATAACAGAACTCAGCTCTTTGAGGACCCTTGGCTGTAAGCCATCCAGTCCAACTGCTTTATTCACCTTTATTTTGTCCAAATGTTTCTGGATCATGTAAATTTTGAGCCATTTTGGATCATTTAAGGCTGTGTCAATACATCCCCATTATGGACATGGGCTTCCCTATTTTCTTTTGTATACACAGAGCTGAAGGAGGTAATTCAGCCATTATGTATAAAAGAGACTGCAAAGGGCCTGAAGTGGGTACGTTTGTGAATTTCCACATTACATAAAAGAATTCTCAAAAAAGGATTCTCAGATCACCAAATTACCAACAAGCTGCAGTGGTCTGGTGCGCTACAACTATACCTCCCAACGATCTGGGCTGAGAATTATGGATATTTTTAGCACACAAAGGAGCACCTCTGCACAACCCCCCTACGTTGCATGGACTCATTTTTAAAATAAGAAATGCAATTATATAGAGGTTGGATTAGAGATTTAGTGTGGTATAATACTTTGTGTAATTAAATAATATATTCTTATAGAGGCCTAAACACTGAAGCCAAAAAGGGCCAACGGAGAAGGAAAGAGTAAGAAAGGGATTTAGTTTCCAAAAGAGGGGCAGTTCCTCCAATTAGTGGGCATTGGAAGTTAAGCTACATCTATGCCTGCATGATGCCTTTAATATTAGGTATGCTCAGTGCCAGAAAAAGGTCATCCAGCGCCCAAGGCAAAGATGCCAAACTGTGCCCCTTTCCCTTAGGGTTAGGGCGCCCCATCCCTGCAATAAACCATGACGCCCAGGGCAGCCTCCCCTCCTGCCCACCACTTACCCCGGCCCTGGGTGTGCTGGTAGAGCACTTAAACCAAAACTGGAAGGATAAGGCTTTAAAATACATTTTAGAGGCAGCTCTTTATCACCTGGGGTGCCCTTCAGGGTCCTCAGAATAGACTAAAGAGTGTGGAGAGAATGAAAGCATAGCGTAAGTCTACTAAAAATTTCACAATGACAGGAGGTCACAGGAAAAACTCATCTGGTGGTCACTACTCTCCCTCTTCACAAGGGCTGAGAAACAAAATAACGTAAAATAAAGAACAACTTGGGATGTCTTAGTACATAAGAGTGATTTTATATGAGGATCATGGCATGCCACTTTATTTACTTCTAAAACACTATTTCTGTGGCGCTTTCATGTTCTCCACACTCTTTGTATGAAATCTTCAGCAGGCAGATTGCATTCCTTTTATACATCAATGTTTCTATTCTACAAGTGATCAAATTATACCTTTCAGGTTTAAAGCAGGGTAGAGCTGGCTTTGCTAAGAGGCATGAATGAAATTACAGGTTAGACTGATGGACAGGGGATGAATGTACTGTGGGATCTCGCTAAGGTAAGCATAATTTTATGGGTTTACAGGCAGTTTTCATTTAAATTATAGGATTTTGTAGGGAGTTCCGCTATAAAAAGGACTGCCCACCAAAAACTGATATTTTTTAGCTGTCGTGGTGATGCCTCCTCTGAGACCTACACATTTACCAGCCCAGCCTTGCAGGCATCCAACCCTACTCCTCCTTCAGCAAGGTGTCTCACAGCTGCATTGGCCATAATAATAAAGAAAGAAAAATAGGATTTTTATAACAGCTTACCTGTAAAATCCTTTTCTTGGAGTACATCACGGGACACAGAGCGACATAGTCATTACTAATGGGTTATATAGATACCGTCAGGTGCTGGCACTGGCAACTTCCAAAACCGGAAGTACCCTCCCCTATATAAGCTCCTCCCATCCGGGAGCACCTCAGTTTTGTAGCAAAGCAATAAGTGTCCCCAAAGAGGGGCGGGAGCTCTGTGTCCCGTGATGTACTCCAAGAAAAGGATTTTACAGGTAAGCTGTTATAAAAATCCTATTTTCTTTCTCGTACATCACGGGACACAGAGCGACATAGTCATTACTAATGGGATGTCCTAAAGCAATGCCAAATGAGGGGGGGGGATACACCATATATAAGCTGAGCGCCATCAGACATGAGGATCTTTTGCGGCCTGCAACACACTGCGCCCAAAGGCGACATCCTCCTGACTTCTAACGTCCACCTGGTAGAACCTAGTAAACGTGTGAACTGAAGACCATGTTGCGGCCTTACAGATTTGAGCCAGGGAGGCCTGGTGATGCACTGCCCATGAAGTTCCAACTGCTCTCGTGGAGTGCGCTCTAACTTTGAACGGAGGCGGTCTCCTTCTCAAGCCATAAGCTTGCATAATGACCTGTCGAATCCACTTGGCTAAAGTAGATTTTGACGCTGCCTGACCCTTTCTGGGGCCTTCCGGCAGAATAAACAAAGTATCCGTTCTGCGAATCTGAGCAGTGGCTTTTAGATAAGCTTTAACTGCTCTTACTACATCCAAAGAATGCAATAACTTTTCCTCTACCGAAGTAGGTTTGGGGAAAAAAGAAGGAAGAACCACATCTTGGTTCAAATGAAACCTCGATACCACCTTAGGAAGAAAGGCTGGATGAGGACGTAACACTACTCTGTCCTTATGGATAACCAGATATGGCTCCTTACAGGACATAGCTGCTAATTCCGATACTCTTTTAGCCGAACAAATGGCTACTAGAAAAATCAATTTCCTGGTGAGAAGCACCAAGGAAATATGCTGTAATGGTTCAAATGGTTGTTTCTGTAGAACCGACAGAACCAAGTTTAGATCCCATGGACATATGGGAATATTAACCGGAGGACTAATACGCATCACTCCTTGTATAAAGGCTTTGACTAGTGAATGCGAAGCCAAGGGCCTTTGAAAAAATATTGACAAGGCCGAAATCTGACCCTTGATAGTACTCAAGGCAAGCTTCCTATCTACAGCCCACTGTAGGAAGTCCAGAATCCTACCTATTACGTACTTATGTGGATGCCATTTCTTGGCCTCACACCACGCGATGTACGCCTTCCAGATTCTATAGTAGATCTGCCTGGATACCGGCTTCCTGGCATTGATCATGGTAGATACCACAGCATTAGAGAGCCCTCTCTTTTTTAGAATGTGGGCTTCAATAGCCAGGCCGTCAAACCTAGGGCTGGTAAGGAAGGGTGGTATATCGGTCCTTGCGAAAGCAGGTCCGGACGACGTGGGAGAGTCCAAGGACTCCCCACTGAAATTTTACAATCTCCGCGTACCACGCTCTTCGGGGCCACGCTGGAGCCACCGGAATCACTGTTTCTTTTCTACCCTGATTCTGCGGAGTAATCGAGGTAACCATTGTGGCGGTGTGAATGCATATATCAGCTTGAACTGATCCCAAGGGAACACTAGGGCATCCGAGCCGCAAGCTAGGGGATCCCTTGTCCGAGAGACAAACCTGTCCCCCTTTGCGTTGAATCTGGATGCTAGAAGATCTACATCCGATGTTCCCCACCGCTGACATATTGTCCAGAAAACCTCGGGGTGAAGGGACCCTTCCTCTGGGCCTAATTGCTGGCGACTTAGAAAGTCCGCCTTCCAATTCTCCACTCCTGGAATGAATACCGCAGATATGGCTGGGACATATTTTTCTGCCCATTTCAAGATGTAATTTACTTCCCTCTGGGCTGCACGACTCCTGGTGCCCCCCTGATGATTGATATATGCCACTGCTGTGGCATTGTCTGATTGAATTCTGACAGGGGACCCTTGGAGTTTGGATGTCCATGCTACTAGGGCATACCGGGCTGCTCGTATCTCTAAGAGATTGATGGGCAGGGCCTTTTCTGCATCCGACCATCTGCCCTGGAGAGACTATTGCTCCAGTACTGCTCCCCAGCCTATAAGGCTGGCATCTGTAGTGACCACCTTCCAAGAAATCGGACTGAAGGATTTCCTTTTCCAGATTCTGGGGAACCAACCACCAACGGAGGCTCTTGCGAACGGAAGGGGACAAGGACATTGTAAGTCTAGGGCCTGAACTTTTTTGTTCCAGGCTGACAGTATGGCCCCTTGCAAATTCCTTGAATGGAATTGACCGTAGGGTACTGCTTCGAATGATGCCACCATTTTTCCCAGCAGCCTCATATACAGGCGTATGGACGGCTGTCTTTTTTGTACCCACTAAGTGGATCAAATCTTTCAAAGACAACACCTTTCCTCGAGGCAAGAATATTTTTCTCTGGCCTGAATCCAACCTTAGCCCCAAGTATTCCAGACTTTTGACTGGTTTTTAGGGCTGACTTGTCTCGGTTGATAATCCAACCGTGAGATTCCAGATACTTGATTGTCTTGTGAACGACCACGTCTAGTTTTTTCACTGAGTGGTCTATCAGCAACAAGTCATCCAGATGTGCCATTATCATTACACCTTGTGTTCTTAGATTGGCCAATAAAGGGCCAGAATTTTTGTAAACACTCGTGGTGCTGTGGCCAAACCGAAGGGTAAGGCTCTGAACTGAAAATGGCGCCCTTCTACTGCAAAGCGTAGAAATTTTTGGTGGACTGGAAAGATGGGAATGTGCAAATAAGCATCTTTGATGTCGATCGCGGCTAACCAATCCTCCCCTTGTAGGGCAGTGGCCACCGATCGGATCGACTCCATCGGAAAGTCCTGATATACAGGAATTTGTATAGCCCTTTTAGAATTAATATGGGCCTCCCGTCCGCGTTTGCTTCGGGACTGTAAAGAGGTTTGAGTAAAACCCGAACCCTCATTCTTCCAGGGGAACCTCCATAATTACTCCTTGGAGCAATAGTTGTTCTAGTGCCAACAGGAGGGACTCTCTCTTCCGGGGATCCCTTGGCACGTTTGACCTCAAAAATGGGAAGGAGGAGAGTCTTTTAACTCCAAACTGTATCCCAAACCTACTGCGGAGAGCACCTATCTGTCTTGATCGTGTCCCGCCAGGTCTCTTGCGAACAACTGGAGTCCTCCCCCCACCCGACTGAGTGGGGGCTTCAATGAATTTAACTTTGGGGGAGGTTTTGTACCTCCCCTGACCCAGGGTTTCTCATTACCCTGCTACTGTCCCTGTTTTTTACCCCCGGGAATTGACCGAGGAGGCCGTCGGAACTGTTACACAGCCGATGCCCCAGGGACTGGAGAAGCAGGCCTCTTAAAGAGGGACCTCTAACTCTGTTTTTAACCGGCAAGAGCGTATTTTTACCGCTGGAAATTTTCTGGATATATTTGTCCAGGTTTTCCCTGAATAAGCGTTCACCATGAAATGGGACGCTAACCAGCCATTCTTTACAGGGAGCTTCAGCAGACCAGTTTTTGAGCCATAGGAGCCTACGCATATGTACTATAGACAGCATAAGGCGGGAGGCCTGATGGAGTGAATCCTCTATGGCGTCAACCGCAAAGCCTAAGGCTCTAGGTAGATCAGCTAGGGCAAAGCCTGCTGATCTGTCAAGTCCCTCAAGACCTGTTTCAACTGATCCTTCACTGCTTAGCAGACCCCAATAGCTGCTACTGCTGGTTGTATCACCAAGCAGATTTTCATAAGGACTCCAATCTTTTATCTATTGGGTTCTTGAACATTTGGACATTATCCACTGGACATGTCAGTGATTTATACATACAAGAGATGGCTGCGTCCACTGTAGGGACCTTCCATTTTTTTTTTTTTTGATGAACTTATCCTCCATGGGATAGACCACCGGAAATCTCTTGAGGGAATAAATATTTTTCTCAGGACGTTCCCAATCCTGGTAAATGAGCCCTTTCAGTAAAAGGGTGAAGTGGAAAAGAACAAACAGTCTGGGGGCTTCTAGCGACCCCAACGAGGATACAGTAGTGGTTGATGGTTCTGCAAGGTGCATTTTTAAATGCTGATCGGACCATGTTAGTCAGAGACTGAACCCATAATCTTTCAGCTTGAGATGCTGAGAAAAGGTTCCCCCACTGTTGATTCCTCTATAACAGAATCAACCTCATCCTGATCCCCTTCAGGCAGGTCGATCCCTGTATGGGACTGTTGCTCTGCTAACAGGCACTCTGAAGGAGGAGACGGAGATCGGGCGTGCTTTCCCTGACAGGGAGGCAGCGATTAATGTTGACAATCTCTCTCTAATCCTCCCAGAGCTGAGGAAAAAAACCTCCTCTGTTACATACACAGGAGCAGGTGAACTGAGGACAGCCACAGTACCAAGTACCCCTGCGGGGTCTCTACGGTCACTTACCTCTGAACTTCAGGGGAGACTGGTGCAGCAGAAGTATGCCCAAGATCCTCCGAGCCCGATGAGACCCCCTTCGCTTCCTGGAAGATTCAGTTCCGGAGCTTCTGGACGGCATATTCCTAAGCCTAAAGCTGAGGTATTCCAGCCGTAATACACCACTTTTACTGAGAATAGTCTAGCACAATTGCTGCTATATCACAGTTGGTGTCTACTAATGTGCCTTTCTAGGGGATGCCTGTATCAACCGCTTGCTGTATGCCTTTAAATGTTGCCAGCTCTGTCTCTGTACTTCATAGCCAGCTCACTACAACATTGTGTTTTTTTTAAAACTGCTGGGACACCCGCACATGCGCAGAAGCGCTGCGGCGCGCACAGAGCGTCATCCCCCAGGCTCCGCCCCCTTTCCCGGCTCACCTCTATATATAGAGGCGCGTGCACGCGCGCGGCCACGTGCGCCTTCGGCGCTAATTTCAAAAAATGGTAACAAGGGACAGGAGCCAGGGCCCCTCTTTGCCGCAGGCCGGGGGATGGACGAGCACTGCAACATGGCAGAGGAAGCAGTTTCCTATAAGAGAACTCACCATCTGCCTGGACTTTGCTCTGCTGAGAAGAAGCTAGTCCACATGACAAGAAAACATTCCACAGCGGCCTCTAGTGGACAAACACAGGTACCGCAGTCTAATATATTAAATATATATATAAAAAAAATTATTTTTTTTTTTTTTCTTGACCACCATTAAAAATTATTACATTTTTTTTAGTAGTTACAGGCATGCACAGAATTTTGCGGGAATACCATTAGGTAACAGACAGAAAGACAAATTAGGCTTGGGGGTCCCCCAATAGAACCAAGTTCCTGGGGACCCCCACTTACCTGTTCCCCGCCGCAGGACTTTGTTTGGTCCACAAAAGCCCAAACTTCACCTATCACGGCAGGCATTGTAATCAAACCTTCAGGGACCGGGTTCCCAAGGATTCCACTCCCCTGGACCTGTATAGCACCCTGCACAGAAAACATCTTGGTCGTGGGTATGACCAGAGCTCTGGATCCCAGGGTCCAGCTCTCCTAAGAGAAGCATTACAGGCAAAACCTTGCTCTTCTCTGCAAGGCCCGGGTACCGACCGTTTAGCTATGAAGCTTTTTTGGTCGGATCCGGAATAGCTTACTGAGGCCCAAAAGAACCTGTACGCAAGCTCAGTGAAAAACACATGTTTCTTCTTGGCCAACACCTTAGACACTGGCAAAAAACTGAGGTGCTCCCGGATGGGAGGGGCTTATATAGGGGAGGGTACTTCCGGTTTTGGAAGTTGCCAGTGCCAGCACCTGACGGTATCTATATAACCCATTAGTAATGACTATGTCGCTCTGTGTCCCGTGATGTACGAGAAAGAAATACAATCTTCTTGTAATGGCAGCAGCAGGTGTCAACCAAACAAGCAACGGCTATAATACCAAAGGAGAGAAAATACAATCTTCTTGTAATAGCAGCAGCAGATGTCAACCAAACACATAATGAAGGTGCATAACCTCCTCTTTGACTTGCAGGACATCAGTGCCGGGGCAAAAGCTCCTGTCAGCCATACGAGAATTAATCCAAAATTTAAGGACTTCCGGCACTCAGCCAAAGATCTGTATCAAAAGCTTAATAATTTAACCACTTCCCTACCCGCCCATAGTCATATGACGTCCTGGGCTTCCCAGCTATCTAGGGGGCGCACGCCCGCCCCATCACTCGGGAGCTGGTGCGTGTGCCCGGCGGCCACAATGTCCTCCGGGCACCCGCGATTACCGGTAACAGAGCCAGGGACGTGGATCTGTGTGTGTAAACACACAGATCCACATCCTGTCAGGTGAGTGTTGAGTTGAGAGTTATCTTAATATAGCACGGTCTTACCCTGAAGGGTCCCGACGCGCATAGCAGAGTTCCTGGGAAAAGAGGACCCAGGAACCAGAAGCAGCACAGAGCGGCAGAAAGGGTGGAAGAGAGAGGCTACGCAGGAAAGGCTTACGTGAAAAGCCAAGTCTTCAGTAACCCGCGGAAGACCGGGATAGTAGGGGCCTCCTGGAGCTCGACAGGGAGGCTATTCCATAATACGGCACCCTGGTGGGAGAAGGCACGACCACCACGCCAGATCTTCTTGGGCACCGAGATGTAGAGCAGATCTCTGCCGGTAGATCTGAGTGATCTGACAAGAGCTTGTTTATGAAAACGAGAGCAGAGATAGCTTGGGGCCAGGCCTCTCATAATCTTAAACATGATACATCCTGCCTTAAATAGGGTGCGATGGTGGACCGGCAGCCAATGCAGGGCGCAGAGATGGACTTTTCTCATCGGACAAACTGATCGTGTATGGGCCCCATCGGTCTTTTTTCCCCATCGGTGAGAAAAAATAGAACGTTTTAAATTTATCCGATGGGAAAAAAAACGATAGCAAATTCCGATCGTCTGTGTGGAACTCCATCGGACAAAAAACCCACGCATGCTCAGAATCAAGTCAACGCATGCTCAGAAGCATTGAACTTCATTTTTCTCGGCTTGACGGAGTGTTTTACGTCACGGCGTTTGGAACGGATTTTTGACTGATGGTGTGTAGGCAAGACTGATGGAAGTCAGCTTCATCGGATTTCCGATGGAAAAATCCATCGGATTAGAATCCATAGGAAATCCGATCGTGTGTACAGGGCTTTAGAATCACTCCCTAGGTAACACATTTAACCCCTTGATCGCCCCCTAGTGTTAACCCCTTCCCTGCCAGTGACATTTATACAGTAATCAGTGTATTTTTATAGCACTGATCGCTGTATAAATGTGAATGGTCCCAAAATAGTGTCAAAAGTGTCCGATATGACCGCCGCAATGTCCCAGTCATGATAAAAATCGCAGATCGCCGCCATTACTATAAAAAAAAAAAATAATAGTAAAAATGCCATAAATCTATTCCCTATTTTGCAGACACTATAACTTTTGCGCAAACCAATCAATATACGCTTATTATGATTTTTTTTACCAAAAATATGTAGAAAAATACATATCAGCCTAAACTGAGGAAAAAAAAAGTTAAAAAACAAAACAAAATTGGGATATTTATTATAGCAAAAAGAAAAAATATTGTTTTTTTTTCAAACCTATCACTCTTTTGTTTATAGCGCAAAAAATAAGAACCGCAGAGGTGATCAAATACCACCAAAAGAAAGCTCTATTTGTGGGGAAAAAAATTATTTGGGTACAGTGTTGCATGACCGCGCAACTGTCAGTCAAAGTGCGACAGCGCTGAAAACTAAAAATTGGCCTGGTTAGGAAGGGGGTGAAAATGCCCTGTATTGAAGTGGTGGTTATTAAAAAGGAAAGTGAATTTAAAAGTGCCAAAAATGCTAATGTTTTTCGACCATTAAGGTCCTAACCATAGCTTTGATTAAGACCTCAACGTGTTAGCATCATTGTTTGGATTTGCTTGCCTTTTATTTTCACAAACTTTTGATCTGGAGCTTTGACAGAGTGCCATTTAGTTCCTAATATCAGCAGAAGATTCCAACGCACTATTCCCAAAGCACACTTTACTGTAAAAGGGCTGTATAAAAGTAGGTGCTGAAGTGACCAACGGCTGGAACCGTGAACAATCAAAGCAAGAGTTGTCACCAGGACACCATAGGTCTCCAAAATAGGGTCCAAAGCTTTTATCAGCGATCACATCATGACAGCAAACAGCAACGTTTCAGAGCTACGCAGGACGCCTTGGTCACATGCCTGATAAAGGGGTCCTGCGTGGCTCGGAAAAGTTGCTGTTTGCTGTAATGATGTGATTGCTGAATAAAGCTTTGGAACCAATTTTGGAGACCCATGGTGTGCTGGTGACATCTCATGCTCTAATTTAAGCAGAAGCAGAGGTGGCTCTAGGCTTTGTGAGGCCTTAGGCAAAACTTGACATGGGGCCCCACTCTCGCCTATGATGGGAAAAATAATTCAAGGACAAGAGCCTCTTCCCCACAACCGGTGGTTGTGGGAGTCTGCAGGCAGGGGGCTTATCGGAATCTGGAAGGTGATGTCACCTGGTGAACCCGCCTCCTTGTGACATCATTGACTGAGGGCATGTTGGGTCATTGACATCACAAGGGGTGGTGTCACCGATATTCACTGGTTGTTAGGGACGCTGGCAGCCCCGCTCCTAAATCAGGGCTCTTAACTCTGCCTGAACACAGCAGCCTTAAGGTCCCCTGTCCCTCAAAACTGGGGTAATGCATTGGGTAAGTTAGGTGGCCATGAGGCCCCTTTAAGTGCGAGACCTTAGGCGACCGCCTAATTTGCCTAATTAAAGAGCCGCCTCTGAGCAGAAGGTGTTCAGAAAACGCAGGCAGACCCGAGACAAGGTCATCTAGCGTCCAGGGCAAAGATGCCAAAGATGCCCCCCTCCTTCTCAAGAAGTGTATGAGCACAAATCTGCACAATTACCACCGAGCATAAATTCCCTTTGCAAGCCAAAGTTCTCCCCAAACAAATATTCCCCCTCTTCTAGTACTCCTACCAGCTTGTAGGTAGGCTATCTCTATGCAGCACCCCCCCCCCACCTCACACGATACCACAGCGCCCAGGGCAGCCGCCCCTCCTGCCCACCCCTTGCCCCAGCCCTAGAGATATAAGGAGGGAACTCACCAGCTTCCAGTAAAGCCAGGGAATTCAGTAGCTGGGGAAGATGGCCATCATTGGTGGGATCCTGCATTCCCACCAGAGACAGAGTCTGCATGGATGTTCTCCCAGTCTTCCTCCATGTGTTCATGTTTCTTTCCAAAAGCATACTGGTAAGTTAACTAGCCTCTGATTAAACTGGTCCCATGGTGTGAATTTTTGTATGCCTGCAGTAGGGGCGTAACACATTACATTAGAACTACAGCTGGACGTGAACAGTTTTATACACTCTGTTAAAGGGTATCTACAGGCAAGGTTTTTTTTAAGTTTTTGGATAGGGTGAGGAGTGGTTAGAACCATTGCTAGATTTTGTTACTCTCTGTGTCCCCATTAAAGACATCAACACTTTCTCTATTTGATTAGTGACCACTGTCACGGGACTGACAATAATGGAAAATCCTAAATTTTGAGGAATATAGGGGAAATGTTCCAAAGATGGTATTTGTCTTCAATTTGGAAAGATTACCTACCACTTCCTGTTGAGTCTACAGGACAGGAAGTGAAGGGAGATCACCACAATGGGACAGAGATGTTAGATATACTTCAAATGCTGCATTCTGACTAGGTAGATAGCTCCTTTATGATGGCAACGGGACAGCCATCATTTTTATGAATGTGCCCCTGGCAGATGTGGATCATTATATTAAGCACCTCACTGCTGCCATCTGCCCCCTGTGAAATCTCCTGATGCATTTTTGTGTAGATGCAATGAAATCCATAATAAGTAAAACTGCACACAGAGTGATCGTTCCCTTTGCTGAGCTGCATTACTCACCTGCAGAGCTCCAGGAGCTGGAAGAGCAGAGGAGGGAGAGACAGGGCACTACCGGAGAGGCTCAGTGTTTGTAGATCAGTTACACAGCAGCAGCAGAGGGTAGGGAGTTTCTATAACAAGTGCTCTGGTTGCTTTGAAACCTAATCAGCCATTTATTAGGACGGAAGCTTGAGTGATATGCTGCTGACAGCACGGGGAGCTCTGCCAGGAGATATTGTTAAAAAACACTACACAGGGGATGATTACAGTAACAGAACTTTATCTGCCATGCAGGCCAACTTGGCATGTGTACTGGGCATTTGAGGGCAGTGTGGGTTGATATTATTTTTCTTATTCCACCATCAGTAAAGTCCTGCAAAATGCAATCAGCATATAGCCACCAATTAGAATTTATTCTGGGAGAGTTTCCCTCATGCTGGCTTCAGGGCTGGGAAGCTAAATTAAATAAAGTGCATGTAAACCCAAAAACAGATACTGAATATATTGCAGCTTACCTGTCCTTAGATGTTGTGGCTGCATTTGTTTTCCCTTTGTAGGTTTTTTTGTCCTTTATTTTCACCTGGTAATCGGACCAATAGGCGTGCGCAGGGGGTGTGCCAGGTGTGCCTGGGCACATCCTAACAACTCTTTGCAATGCCAATTCCCCCTACTGTCTGGGCTCCCCTCCACCCACTGCCGTGCTGCTGGCTTCCCTCCTCTCCCCCAGACATGCTTGTAGGTTAATTGGCTTCTGTCTAAAATGGTCCTAGTATGTGTATGTATGAATGTGAGTTAGGGACCTTAGATTGTAAGCTCCTTGAGGGCAGAGACTGATGTGAATGTACAATATTGTGTAAAGCGCTGCGTTAATTGATGGCGCTATATAAGTACCTCTAATAAATAAATAAAATTTACTGGCCTCTTGCCTTTTCTAAATGAACACAGTGAACACAATCGCTCACTGTGTCCATTCATCCTTCCTTTAATGATATGAAGTTTGCCAGTACCATACGCTTAAAAACAGCCCCACGCCATGATGTTATATCATCATTATGGCATCTAAAAAGTGTTCAATTTTACTCTCATCTGACCAGACTATATTCTCCCAGTATTTCACAGGCTTGTCTGAATGTTGTGCAGAAAACTTTAAACAAGCTTTAGCATGCTTTTTCTTCAGCAATGGAGTCTTGCATAGTGAGCGTACATACAAGCCATGGCGGTTGAGTGCATTACTTATTGTTTTCTTTGAAACTATTTTACCTGCTAATTCCAGGTCTTTCTGAAGCTCTCCACAAGTGGTCTTTGACTCTTGGACAACTCTTCTGATAATTATTTTCACGACTCTGTCACAACTCTTACGAGGAGCACCTGGCCGTGGCCGGTTTATGGTGGAATGTTGTTATTTCCACTTCTGGATTATGGCCCCAACAGTGCTCACTGAAATATTCAGAGGTTTAGAAATACTTCTGTAACCAATGCCATCAGTATGTTTTGCAACAATAAGGTTGCAAAGGTTTTGAGAGAGCTCTTTGCTTTTACCCATCATGAGATTTTTCTTGTGTGACACCTTTTTAGAGGCCATCACTTGAGCCTGAACCAGCTAATAATAATTTGCACTGACAAGGGGCAGGATTACTTTCTAATTACTGGTAGATTTCCGCTGGTGCCTTGGCTTTCCATGACTTTTTACACCTCCCATTCTTCACGTGTTTAATACTTTTTCCCTGTGTCATTCCATTTTATTACGCATAACGTAATTTCTGAACTTATTTTTTATTTTTTTGCATGTATGAATTGCATGGGTTGTTACCGACATGTGGTGACAATTTCATGAATGAATGAATGAATGACTGACTTGTATAGCGCTCACATGCAAACTGAATCGCCTCTAGTCGCTTTTTGTAGCCAGTGTCTGCTTGGCTGGTGCGGTCATTTTACCCCGTAAGATCTCGACACGCTTGAGACACACTGTCACGTACCTAGCGGTGATGAGCCTGGACTTGCAGAGGAAGGCCTCCCTTACGGCTCCCACCAGCGGCCCCTGGTAGGGTAACAGCAGGCGCGGAGGTAGGAGGGGTACGAGTGCCTGGCAGGATCAACCAAGGTGAAGTTAGTTATGCAGACTTGGTAGGCACACTGGAACACAGCAGGTAGAACTGGAATCAGGAACACTCAGCAAACTGGAATCGTTCAGCAGACTGGACCGGAACCAGGAACTCAGCAAACTGGATCAGCTTAGCAGACTGGACCGGAACCAGGAACACAGGAACTCAGCAAACTGGATCAGCTTAGCAGACTGGACCGGAACTAGGAACAGTGAGATTGGTCAGACAAGCCGGGTCGGTTAACTGGCTGGCAGCAAGGTACAGAGGGATCAGACAGAGGAGAGGTCACAACAAGCCAGGGGTCAGATGCAGGCAGAAAACTGGAGAAGTCGCAGGCAGGCCGGGTCAAACACAGGTAAGTCTTCAGATCAGGTTTTCAGGTACTCAACGCTGTAGAGCAGACAGCAGGGACTGTCTGCGATTGACAGGTTTAAATAGCCCCTCTGGCGCCACCTGCAGGGCGGAGCATGCGCAACCGAGAATCAGGAAGACCGGGACGCCTGCTTCTGGCAGGATCTCCATGACATTGCCCCCCCCCAAGGGGCAGCCTCCGGATGCCCATCCGGGCAAACTTCTCAGGGTGAGATCTCTTGAAGGACTGCACCAGGCTTCTAGCATGGATGTTCTCCTCAGGCTCCCAAGTGTTTTCTTCGGGTCCGTAGCCCTTCCACTTAATCAGGAATTGGTTCTGGTTATTCCTTCTTCTAAAATCCATAATGGCTTCCACTTCGAATTCCTCCTCCCCGTCTACAATGACAGGATCAGGGAGAGCCGGACTTCGGCCTGGAAATGGGTTGGGAACCGAAGGCTTCAGCAGAGATACATGGAAGACCGGATGGATCTTGAGGGAGTCAGGGAGCTCCAGTTCATAAGCCACTTCATTGATTTTCCTTTTGACAGGAAACGGCCCTAAGAATTTGGGGCCCAGTTTCTTAGAGGGGCATGCCATCCTCAAGTTTAAAGTGGATAACCATACTTGGTCGCCGGGTGCCAGCATTAATTCACCCCGTCTCTTCCTGTCAAAAATTGTCTTGTTGTGTTCCTGAGTCTTGGTCATGGTTTCCTGCAGAAGTTGGTTGTTGGATAAAAAGAAGTTCAACTTTTCCTGGACTGCGGGCACCGTACATTCAGGAAGGGAATTGGGCAGGAATGAAGGATGGAAACCGTAATTTGCAAAGAATGGGGACTGCTTGGTAGCGGAATGCGTAGAGTTGTTATAGGCAAACTCGGCCAATGGGAGCAGGGAAACCCAGTCATTCTGGGCGAATGAAGAGAAGCAGCGCAGGTACTGCTCAAGGGTCTGGTTAGTCCTCTCAGTCTGTCCGTTGGTCTGGGGATGGTAAGCGGAGGAAAGGGACAATTCTATCTGCAGAGCCTTGCAGAGGGATCTCCAAAACCGGGAGGTAAATTGTACCCCTCGGTCGGAGACAATATTGGCTGGTACCCCGTGGAGTCTGACGACCTCTCTGATGAACACCTGTGCGGTTTCGGGAGCTGAGGGAGTCCCCTTCATGGGAATGAAATGTGCCATCTTGGATAGATGGTCTACTATCACGAAGATAGTGGTGTGACTCTCTTAGCCAGGGTCTGTCTGGGACGGGTAGGGGTCTCAGTAGTCCCCAGGCCTTGGATTTGTAACCCTTGTTTCGGGTACAAACTATGCAAGACTCCACAAACTTCCTACAGTTCTCGCGGAGCCGAGGCCACCAAAAGGTACGCTGTACCAAGTCGGTGGTCTTGGCAACGCCAAAGTGCCCGGCAAGGGCATGGTCGTGGCAGAGTTCCAGTACGGTTATTCTCAGCTCTTCAGGTACGTAGATCCTGTTCTGGTACCAAAACAGCCCATCTTTGGCCTGCAATTCCGGTTCGGAGGGGGGTCTCTGCCCAGTGGAGGCTTGCTTGATCCGGGAGAGTAGGTCTTCCTGAAGCAGAAGGAAGTTTCCAGGAGCAAGAATGGTGTCTGGAGGAGAGGTTTCCTTAGACTTATGGAACATCCGAGAGAGGGCATCGGGCTTAATGTTCTTGGAACCGGGGCGGTAAGTGACATGGAAGGAGAACCGGGAGAAGAAAAGCGCCCACCTGGCTTGTCGTGGTTTTAGCCTTTTCGCTGCCTTCAGGTACTCCAGGTTCTTGTGGTCGGTGAATATCAGAATCGGGTGGGCAGCCCCCTCCAACAGATAACGCCACTCCTCTAATGCGGACTTGATCGCCAGCAATTCCCGATCCCCCACGTCGTAGTTCCTCTCTGCCGCAGATAACTTGCGAGAGAAAAAAGCTACTGGGTGGAGAAAGGCTCTGGTCCCCTGTCTTTGGGACAGTATTGCTCCTACCGCAATTTCCGAGGCGTCTACCTCCAGAACGAACGGTAATGAGGAATCTGTGTGCTTCAAGATAGAGGCAGAGGTAAAGAGACCCTTCAGGGCCTCAAAGGCCTTTTGGGCCTCAGGGGACCAGTGGAAACGGATCCCTTGTTTGGTCAGCTGGGTGATGGGTGCGATGATGGCTGAGAACCCTCTGATGAATTTGCGGTAGAAGTTGGCGAATCCAACGAAACGTTGGATCCCCTTCTTGTCCGCCGGGACTGGCCAGTCCAGAATTGCAGCAATCTTTTGAGGGTCCATTTTGATGCCCTCGCTGGAGATAATTAGTCCCAAGAACGATATACTTTCCAGCTCAAATTCACACTTCTCGGCCTTCGCATACAGGCCGTGCTGGCGAAGCCGAGCCAACACACTTCTGACGTGCCTGCGGTGGGAATCAAGGGAGGAAGAAAAAATTAGTATATCATCCAGGTAGACAATGACAAAGAGATCTAGGAAGTCCCGGAGTACATCGTTAATGAAATACTGGAAAGTGGCAGGGGCGTTGCACAACCCGAAGGGCATTACCCGGTACTCAAAATGTCCGAATCGGGTGCGGAATGCGGTCTTCCACTCATCCCCCTCCTTGATGCGGACCAAATTGTAGGCTCCGCGGAGATCAAGTTTGGTAAAAATTATGGCTGTTCCCAGTCTCTGAAATAGTTCCGGTACCAAGGGGAGAGGGTAGCGTTTTTTTACTGTGATTTTATTTAATTCACGATAGTCCACACAGGGTCGAAGGGTATGATCCTTCTTCTCTACGAAAAAGATGCCTGCACCGGCTGGAGATGTAGACGGACGAATGAACCCTTTCTGTAGGTTTTCATCGATATAGTCTTTTAGTGCCCCCTGTTCTACCTCTGTTAACAGGAAGATCCTGCCAAACGGAATTGCCGCTCCGGGAAGTAGGTCAATGGGGCAATCATAGGCCCGATGAGGTGGTAGAGTCTCTGCCCCTTGTTTGCTAAACACATCAAGAAAGTCATGGTAGACCTCAGGGATGGATTGCCATATTCCAGCCTCCGTATTGATACATAAGAGGGTGGCCGGCCCAGGGGTTTTGAGTGTCCCGCAGGATTGCTGGCAGTAAGGAGAAGAAAAGGTCACCAACCCCGTGGCCCAGTTGATGGTAGGGTTGTGGACCTGTAGCCAAGGTATACCAAGGATCACAGGGAACAATAGGGAAGAGATAATGTCCAGGCGTAAGTATTCTTGGTGGGTTCCGGAGATGGTGGAGATGGTAGCGGGTAAAGGGGCGGTCTCTTGGACCACTGGTCCAGACTTAATGATGGACCCATCAGCCAAATGCACACATAGTCCATGGGTCTTGGTGACAAGAGGGATCTGGTGCTTGATGGCAAAGGCTGAGTCCATAAAGCAGCTGCAAGCCCCGGAATCAATAATGGCGGGCACTTGCAGAGTCCTTCCTGGGAGCTGTAACGAGACAGAGAGAGCAAGGTGAGATGTGGACTTGGCCTGTGGGTTGGTAGTGTCAGAAGATACTGAAAGACACTTACGAAGTTTCAGGGGACAATTTATAACGAAGTGTCCGGGTTCCCCGCAGTACAGGCACAAATTGTTCACTCGGCGACGTTGACGTTCCTGTTGGGTGAGGGAAGGACGAAGCACTCCGAGCTGCATGGGCTCGGGTATGTCAGATGTAGCGGCTGGAGGTGCAACAGGTGCTGGGTGCAGATGGCTGGGAGCCCGGGGAAGCATCCAGGTCGGGCGGGAGAAGCCCGTGGACCTCTCAGCCCTTCGTTCCCTGAGACGTCGGTCGATCTGGATTGTTAAGTCAATTAGTGAATTCAGGGTTGGTGGTATGCCAACCCTAGCGAGCTCGTCCTTCAGAGGGTCGGACAGACCTATGCGGAACTGATGGCGGAGGGCGGCGTCGTTCCAACTGGTATCTGCGCTCCACCGTCTAAATTCAGATACGTAGTCCTCTGCTGCTCTGCGCCCCTGCTGAAGGGTGTGCAAGGCGGTCTCTGCGGTTACTGAGAGCTGGGAATCTTCATATAGCTGGGCCATGGCGTCGAAGAAGGCAGTAAGGTTGTTTAACGCCATATCTTTCCGTTCCAAGAGACGGTGGGCCCAGCTCTGAGGGTCTCCGGAAAGCAGGGACATCACAAAGCCCGCCTTGGTGGCTTCCAAGGAGAAGGTGCGAGGCTGCAGGGCGAAGTAGAGTTCGCAGGAATTACGAAAAGCCCTAAACTTGCTTCGATCCCCGGAGAATTTTTCGGGTGTAGGGACCCTGGGCTCCGGAGGAAGCATGACAACTGTGGGTGAGGATCCTGCCCCAGCAGTGGAGGTAGAGGTATGGGATCCCCCTTGGGCTCCGGAGGGGTTGGAGAGGACCCGCACTTGTTCTTCCAGATGGGTGTAGCCTTGCTGGAGGTTCTTGACCGCTTCAGCCAATCCTGCCAGGTGCCGACATAGTTCATCCATAGGTGAGGCTCCCTGCTCGGGCTCAGACATGGCTGTCTGCTACTGTCACGTACCTAGCGGTGATGAGCCCGGACTTGCAGAGGAAGGCCTCCCTTACGGCTCCCACCAGCGGCCCCTGGTAAGGTAACAGCAGGCGCGGAGGTAGGAGGGGTACGAGTGCCTGGCAGGATCAACCAAGGTGAAGTTAGTTATGCAGACTTGGTAGGCACACTGGAACACAGCAGGTAGAACTTGAATCAGGAACACTCAGCAAACTGGAATCGTTCAGCAGACTGGACCGGAACCAGGAACACAGGAACTCAGCAAACTGGATCAGCTTAGCAGACTGGACCGGAACCAGGAACACAGGAACTCAGCAAACTGGATCAGCTTAGCAGACTGGACCGGAACTAGGAACAGTGAGATTGGTCAGACAAGCCGGGTCGGTTAACTGGCTGGCAGCAAGGTACAGAGGGATCAGACAGAGGAGAGGTCACAACAAGCCAGGGGTCGGATGCAGGCAGAAAACTGGAGAAGTCACAGGCAGGCCGGGTCAAACACAGGTAAGTCTTCAGATCAGGTTTTCAGGTACTCAACGCTGTAGAGCAGACAGCAGGGACTGTCTGCGATTGACAGGTTTAAATAACCCCTCTGGCGCCACCTGCAGGGCGGAGCATGCGCAACCGAGAATCAGGAAGACCGGGACGCCTGCTTCTGCCAGGATCTCCATGACACACACAGTCGTACACACATATATACTGGGCCAATTTTGGACAAGATCCAATTAACCTACCAGCATGTCTTTGGAGTGTGGGAGGAAACCGGAGTACCCGGAGGAAACCCACGCAGACACAGGGAGAACATGCAAACTCCAGGCAGATGGTGTCGTGGCCGTGATTCGAACCAGCGACCCTTTTGCTGCTAGGTGAAAGTGCTAACCACTACACCACTGTCCCCCCCCATCACAGATCTCCCCCCCCCATCACAGACTCCCCTCCATCACAGAGCTCCCCATTACAGAGCCCCCATATCATAAAGCCCCATCACAGATCCCCCCCATCACAGACTCCCCCAATCATAAAGCCCCATCACAGATCCCCCCCATCACAGACTCCCCCAATTATAAAGCCCCATCACAGATCCCCCCCCCAATCACAGACTCCCCCCAAATCACAGATTCCTCCAGCGATATTACACTGTCCCTTCCATAATATCGCAGCACTTCCCTTCCCCTCCCCTACCTTATTCACACAAGACGCGAAGCATGACAGGTCCAGGCAAAGCACGGGAATTTTCAAGTGAAAGTCAGATGATTGATTGCTGGGACCGCACCGCTGCCTAGTAACCAATTACCCGCTTCTTAACTTGAAAAGTCCCGCCCTTTGTCTGGACCTGTCATGCTTCGTGTCTTGTGTGAATAATGTAACAGAGGGGAGGGGAAGTGCTGCGATCTTATTAAAGGGGCAGTCCGTGCCGTGGGTCGGGTAAATCACCTTGGCGGGCCGTATGCGGCCCGTGGGACGTAGTTTGAGGGCCCGTGGTCTAAACAGATCCCTGATGTCTCACTTTTGAGACAGAGAAAGGGACTAAGGACAGAGCTTCCCCAATCCTTTTCTCTTCAGCCAAGCAGCAGGAGGAATCTGCCCAGCACAGGGTCATTAGGGTGTGCCCTGGCACACCCTGTGCGCATGCCTATGTATACATATGAGATAGGTGCCATAGATTGTAAGCTCCTTGAGGGCAGGGATTGATGTAAATGTACAATATATAAAGTGCATCATAAACTCTCAGTGCCATATAAATCCCTGTAATAAAAAAAAAAAGCAGCTTATATAAAATGCATCTTTGTGAAATTGTTTTTTAAAAAAAAGGTTCTGAAAAAAAAGCTAACATTTCCTAAATGTCCTCATATAACTTTGGCCGCAGTCCATCTTCAGACTGCAAAGCAATCAGACTCATTTTGCAGAGAGCCAGTGGAAATCGGGGTTAATTGACCATGTATAAAATAGCCATGTTTTGTCACTGCCTCTAAATTATCCACATATGCATCTCAACGGGACAATAGTTGTTGAAACCTTTTGTTGCGGCAGAGCCTTTCCTGAAGACCCATGAATTGCACCCTTCGCTCCATTATCACGTGTATTCTTGTGGCAGTCTGCAGCTCAGGTAACGTGAGAGGATGGAGATGTCACTCTTAGATAACAGACTCAGATGTCCTGACACTCACATACAACACCAAGTGTCACTGCTCATTAAGATGGGAATTTATTAGCGCTGACCAGGAAGACACTAAAACTAATCCACTACGCCTCCTATGAAAGAGCTATCAGTAGCATTTTAGAAAATGTCTCTAACCTGTACCGGCTTTTATAGGTTAAACCTTAAAAAAAAAGCCAATCCTTTAACAATGCTCCATGCTTAGGGTGTAACATGTAACATAGTCACAGTCCGCACTAAGAATGAGCTCCAGCGTGTTCGCACAGCCCACGTGCAGAGCCCGCCAGGAAGTCGGCACTGCGCTGCGCTAATCACAGGCAGTGAGACATTGTCCTGATACACGGCTGCAGAGATCGGGAAATGTCTCACTCCCTGTGATTAGCGCAGTGCCGACTTCCTGGCCGGCTCTGCACGTGGGCTGTGCGAACACGCCGGAGCTCATCCTTAGTCCGCACCCACCCCCAAACTGCCCATATACCCCCCACCGCCCCAAACCCCCCCCAGGGTCTCTTCTCCCCACCAGCTCCTGTCACTTTTTAAATATGCAATGGCTCCGCCCAAAAAGGTGCGTCTTTCATTCACAGGAATCTGTGTGGGAATCGGCAGAGGGACTTGTAGTTCTCAATGGAGCATAAGCATGGTGATATCAATGCACTTTTAGTTACATATGTAGCGGGGTGTTCAATTTAGGGGAAGTGTCTGAGTGGTAATTAGGCTTAGACACACTGATTGTTAGGGTTAATGGACCATTTCTGTTCATGGGAGATAGTGTTGGTGTGCAGTTCCCTGTGGCCTACAGGTGGCGCTGTTGCCGTAGGCCAGGGTTGAACCACTGATACAAGGCTGTGCCTTTTTTGTCCCCTCTCGGCGATAGTACGGCAGGGCGGGGAACCGGCGGTGCCTGTCGGGAGAGGGTATAAAAGGGGGTGGCCATCTTCCGTGGTGGTTCGTTCGTCCACGCCCAGGCACCTTCAGCCTGGGTGTGTGTGGTTCGTCCACGCCCAGGCGCCTTTGGCCTGGGCGTGAGGAGGGTCGTCTCCGGGTGTCCTAGGCCCGGAGGTTGAGTTCCTGTTCCATCCCAGACACCTTCAGTCTGGGGTGAGGTACTATTTTGAAGGCCCGGGGCCCAGCAACCTTCGGCTGGGGTCCGCTAGGGATCGAGAGCTCCCAGGGTGCCGCCTTGCGAGGGGACCCGTATCTGAGATGAGGAGGCCAGGGAGGTAACCCCTTTCCGAAGACCCAGCGCAGAGTCGTGGTGATGGTGAGGGCCTCTGGTAACCCTCCGGAGGGATGGTTTTCTCCTTGACATGGGCCAAATACTTTAAGAAGGTATATAACAATAGTAAAAATGGACACAATAATCTGTATCAGTCAATACTACAAACAGCGCTAAATGTTGAATAATGACAGTGGTCAACACCACCTAAAAGTTCTTAAGACAGATTCAAGATAGTTTCAGTGCTTCAAAAGAATGTCCATGGGTGATCCTAAAGCAATAAGTAGAGTGCACCTTCCACCGATCTTCCAGGCCCACCACGTGACACACACACCCCTTAGGGGTTCACACTCACCAGAGCAATATTTAATTAAAGCCTTGAATAGATATTGCTGCATCCAAGCCAAACACTGAAATATTGTATCCGTCAAGGAGACCTCAGAATGAGATGGGCTTCCAAAAAACAAACAAAGGGAAAGCACATAGTGTAACCCAGTTTATTTCATAAAACAAACCCTCACAAACTTGGTCCCCTCACACATTAAACGTACATCAGTTAAAACATCACATAAGCAAACATGAAGGGTGGTTTACTTCACCGTGTCCGCCGTCCGGCGTGTATCAAGAGAACCGAGGGCTGCAATGCCTTACTTCCTCTTCCTGGTTCTCTGAGCGGTGGAACGCAAACCAGCGCTTCCAGCGTGTCGTGTAGGTCACGCCCTGACGCGTTTCGTCATTGGCTGACTTCAACAGAGGGCGTGACCACACGACGCACACGCAGACTTATAATGTGTTCCAGTCCTCAACCTTAGCCAATCAGCACGCGCCTGACAAAGCAATGGGTGCACATAGCGATGATGGCTGATTACACTGAAGGCTTACTACAGGGAGAGGGATGGACCAAACATAGTCTAACTGCATGTCCTGCTATAAATCACCCGGATAGCTTCACAGGGGATTATACAAGATCTTAGGTATAATGATTATATTTAAAAGCTGAGTCCAATACAATTAAATCAACAAAGCTTATAAAACAACAATAATAATAATATTACATATTTATGCCGATACATATAGACAATGATTACCATAGTCATTTTAACCCATTAACCACTGTGTGTAATGACTACTACACAGGTCAATACCATGGTATAGAAAAAACTTTTTAGACAAAAATTTATATAATAAAAATACTAAAACTTATATAAACATGCCATGTTAAGAGCTCCAATCTTATTTGAACAATAATAAGATAATTTAATTTTTATTAATATTTAAAATTTAATTTAAAAATCACTAATAAAACAGTTAATATCTAACTCAACATTCAACCCTTTGGGCGACAAAGTGTCTACAGAAAAAATCAAAACTCCTGATGTATAAAAGATACATTGATGATCTGTTTTTTATCTGGGAGGGGCCTTTAAGCACGTTGCAAGAATTTTTAAGTGAACTTAATAACAATAAGAATAACATCAAATTGACTAGTGAATATAGCCCCAGTGATATTCATTTCCTGGATGTTCACATTTATAGATGTGAGAATAGGTTGGGAACGAAGGTATTTTTTAAAGCCACAGATTCCAATAGCTATTTACCTGTTAGCAGTGGACACCATCCTATATGGCTGAAAAATATACCTAAGGGACAAATTACCAGAGTTAAAAGGAATTGCTCTGAGGGAAGTGACTTTTTACTACAGGCCCAGATCATAAAGAATAAATTTCTAGAAAAAGGTTACAAAGAAAGGGTATTGAATTCTTTAATTTGTGAATTGGCGGAATTACCTAGGGATAATTACCTTAGAGATTCATTACCGGCACAGATAGATAGAGGAAGAGAATGGAGTTTTATCTCGAGCTTCCATTCCCAATACAAGGAGGTTGAAGAGATTTTTTATACTCATTGGCATGTTTTATGCATGGATAAAGTACTCTCTACAGTATTGCCTCAAAAACCTGGTTTTATTTATAGAAGGGCTATGAGTTTTGCTGATAAAATAGTAAGGAAGGTTTTGGACCCCCCATCTAGACCCTCTACCTTTTGGGATAGAGATGTTTTTTTTTGCATGCAGGAGGTGTCGTGCATGCAGAGAGGTCGATAGGCCATTAAGGGCTGTTGAAACCTTCACATCTACCTCAAATGATAAGGAGTTCACCATTAGGGAATTTATTACATGTAACACTTCCTATGTGGTGTATGCCCTCCAATGTCCGTGCGGGCTTATTTATATAGGCCGCACTAAACGCCAACTTAAAGTTAGAGTGTCAGAACACATTGCAAATATTATTATTGGTTATAAAGACCATAATGTGTCACTTCATTTTAAAATATTTCACAATCAGGATCCTTCAGGACTCAAATTTTGGGGGGTCGACCACTTGAAGCCAGTATGGAGGGGCTCTAATTTGGTCAGAGATCTTTCCAAGGGGGGCGTGGCCTGACGCAGCATGTGAGCAGACGTTCCTCTCTGCAGCTCCAAGATCCCTCTGCACAATCCTTCACAATCCTGCTAACCTGCCAAACCAATCGGCCCAAAACTTTCTCCAGACACCCAAGAGGGACCCTGCTACTCATCCACGGAAGAATTTTGGTGGATGGGAGGAAGAAAAGGGAGAAAACAGCCCCCGGTCAGGATGAATATTACCACTCGGTCCTCCCAAGATGGCCGCCGCTCCACCATGCTACATGTGCCTCTCTCATCTACACCGGAACTCTTCGGTGACGATCTGGACCCCTCACTACCACCATCCCCTGGGGCTTCAGCCCCTTCAATACCCCTGGCCCACCCCGCTCCGAGTGATGACGGTCTCGAGGAGGGGCCGGAACCGGAGCCCACCTTGCTGGATGTTCTCAAAATCCTGAAGGTAAATCATTCTGATATTATGGGGAAGGTGGAGGAACTAAAGCTGGACATTACTATAATGCGCCAGGACATGCATAAGGTCAGGGACCGGGTCGCTGAGACAGAACGCCGCATTAGTGACCTGGAAGACACTGTAGGCCCGGCCCTGCCTGTGCTGAAAACCCATGGCAACAGAATTCAATCGTTGGCAGATAAGATCGACGATTTGGAAAATCGTTTACGTAGGAATAACCTGCGCCTGGTGGGCCTCCCAGAACGGGTCGAGGGTGCAGACCCGGTATCCTTCCTTGAATGCTGGTTTACCCAGGAATTTGGCAAAGACTGCCTGTCCCCATGTTTTGTGATCGAACGGGCCCACAGGGTCCCTGGGAGACCGCTCCCTGCTGGAAACCCCCCTCGCACCATGGTTATCCGTCTCCTAAATTATAGGGACAGGGACGCTATCCTGAGGGCTGCCCGCATAAAGGGAAGCCTGAAAATCAACAACGCATCGGTCTCCCTCTACCCAGATTACTCCCCAGCAGTTCGTGCTGCGAGAGCCAAGTATCAACATGTTAAACAGAAGTTGAGAGAACAGACCATACAATACTCCATGCAATTTCCCGCGACGCTGAGAGTCGTCCACCAGGACCAAGTGCACTTTTTTCAGAACCCTGCTACTGCGCTTTCCTGGTATGAATCCCTGTCCAAACCCGGCCGCGCATCTGACCGACCACCTGCAACCTGATCGGGGTATCCCCCCCCGCACAGGCTACAAAGCCACTTCATTTTCTTTTTCTCGCCCCAATCGGGGGCTCTTTGTGCCTATGGCAGGTACCTTATTCTACAGCTCGACAAGAGGCTATGGATCTTTAAGGGGAAGATTGGGATGCTGCAGTTGTTTTCCTTTTTCTTTCCCCTTTGGTTTTCTTTTTTTTTTTTCTTTTTTTGTTCTCTGATCATTGACTGATCGAAATAGTTTGCTGACTTGCCTGTATTGGCCATGTTCCTAGTGTCTACTAGCAGTTTTGGGACAAAGCCGGCCCCTTGTTCTTGGGGTACGGCAGGGGTAGTAACGAAATCAATGTGGATTTCAACTGGTAATGTATGTGTAATGGTTTGTGTGTTTGCATGGATGGTGGTTGTGTGGATGTGTTCATGGGTACTCCTTTTCTCCTGCTCCCCCCCAGTGTTGGATTGCAGCCGCGCCGGTGACAAGTGTCTGATTTGTATTACCATATATGGGCCCCTTTTTAACCCCCCGCCATGTCTATAATCACATGCATCTCCTGGAATGTCCGGGGGTTAAATTCTAAATTTAAAAGAGCATCCTTATTTGAATTTCTCAAGCCACATAGGCCACAGATACTATGCCTACAGGAGACACATCTCCTAGGCTCCAAAATACTTGCTTTGAAAAAACACTGGGTGTCACAGGGGTATCATTCCACGTACTCAAATTATGCTAGGGGAGTCTCTGTCCTCATAAGGAAGGGACTCCCTTTCTCCTGTGACCAGGTAGTTATTGACCCAATGGGTCGGTACGTTTTTTTACTGTGTAAAATCCACGCCACCCCATTGCTCTTGGTGGTGGTGTATGCCCCCCCCCCTGTCACGGCTGCAATCTTCACTGACTTAAGTTTACAGTTTTCTAAATTGCCGGGTCTGCCTACCCTTGTGCTGGGGGATTTCAATTCTGTCCTGGACCCAGGTCTGGACAGGTTGAGGCCCCTCCAATATGAATCCAAGCTATTTAGCCACTGGTGTGCCTCCTTTGGTTACGTCGACCTTTGGCGGCGTGGCCATCCACTGATAAAAGAATACTCCTGTCAATCCAGAACATATGGTACTCTTTCCAGGCTGGATTATGCCCTGGGAACCTCTGATATGGTCCCTTATGTTAAGTCGGTCGCATACATCTCGCAGACAATCTCAGACCATTCGGCCCTTAAGATAGAGTTGGTGATGGGTCACCGACCCTCTTTTCGGCAGTGGAGGCTCAGCCCTTGCTGGATCTCCACCCCCGAAATACAGGACCCGGTGGGACAGGACATGTCCCACTTTTGGGCGGATAATGAAGGATCTGCCTCCCCTGGCCCCACATGGGACGCCTTTAAGGCGACTGTGCGGGGTTCATACATCTCTAACACTACCAGACATAAAAAAAAACCTCCAGGCCACTCTTTTAGCCCTAGAGTCCTCCTTGGAGATTGCGAGGGCCCAGTATTCTGCGTCCCCCACCCCGGACTCCCACGGGGTCCTGGTGGGGGCGCATAGGGCCCTGGACCTCCACAGGGTGGATGTAACGCAGAAACAACAGAGATATCTGACGGCCAGGCTGCTTGAACACAGTGGGAAAAATGGCAAGATGTTGGCATATCTCTCCCGCATGGACTGTGTTGATAGGACTATTCCGCAAATCCAGGTGCCGGATGGCTCCATCGCTTCAGACCCTAGGACCATTAATCTAACTTTTAAATCCTTCTATGAGGACCTATATTCGTCCCAGCCCTCTCCACCTGAATGGGAAACTATGGGTTTCTTCGAGTCTCTCCGGTTCCCTGTACTGGAGGACTCACACAGATCCATCTTAAATGAACCTTTGACGGTAGAAGAAATTACCACTGCCATATACTCACTCCCCCCGAACAAAACTCCTGGATTGGACGGTTTGCCCGCTGAATGGTACAAACACTATGCTGGGGACTTGGCACAGAGGTTGCACTCTCAGTTTGGGCAGGCAATGGAGGAGGGCGTTCTCCCCTCCTCCATGTGTGAGGCCCTGATTGTGGTGATCCCCAAGCCTGATAAAGATCCAACGCTATGTGGCTCATACCGTCCAATCTCCTTACTCAATAGCGATGTTAAGATACTGGCCAAGGTACTGGCAGTGAGACTACAAAAGATTATCCTACACCTTATCCATAGGGACCAAACTGGATTCATGCCTGGAAAGAGTACATATGACAACATTAGACGATTGTTCATACATATCCATAGAGCTGACACTGAGCATAAAAGTGGCCTGGTGTTGTCCCTGGATGTGATGAAGGCCTTTGATACTGTGAAATGGACCTTTTTGTGGGAAGTCATGCACCGAATGGGTTTTAATCACCAATTTATAAAATGGGTTCGCCTG
Source organism: Rana muscosa (assembly GCA_029206835.1). Taxonomy (NCBI): domain Eukaryota; kingdom Metazoa; phylum Chordata; class Amphibia; order Anura; family Ranidae; genus Rana; species Rana muscosa. The sequence continues at coordinate 132,625,894 of CM055127.1, forward strand.
CTATATATCAATCCCAGGGCAAGAATATGTACTAACAAGGATGTATCGGATGTCTTTTCTTTACACAGGGGAACACGGCAGGGCTGCCCGCTCTCGCCACTCCTGTTCGCACTTGCCATAGAGCCTTTGGCTCTGGCGGTGCGACAGACGGCGTCGGTGGGCGGCATATGTTATGGTAATCTTACAGAGAAGATCTCATTATATGCTGATGACGCATTAATATACCTTGATGGCACAGAACAGTCCTTTAAATCTTTAATGGAAGTGGTGGAGGAGTTCGGGAGGGTCTCGGGACTAAAGGTGGGCTGGGACAAGTCTGTTGCTTTTCCCATAGGCCCCAAACAGGATTATACTTACTTATCTCACTCTAACCTGTCAGTCAGATCCACATTTAAATATTTGGGCATTCACATTAATGCAGACCTGGCCCTCTTTGAATCTCTTAACATTGCCCCAGTTGTTACACACATGGAGACCAGGTTGCAAACTTGGGCCTCATTACCTTTGAATTTGATAGGGCGGGTGAACATATTTAAAATGATATACCTACCTAAATTTTTATATGCCTTTAGGGCATCCCCTATTTTTCTCTACAAAAAGCTCTTCAAAAGAATAGACTCGTTATTATCCTCCTTCCTATGGCAGGGGACCAATCCCAGAATAGCGAAGGCTTCCCTCCAGGCCTCTAAGGGTGATGGGGGACTGGCCTGCCCCAACTTGCGACACTATTTTATAGCAGCCCAATTAACCTATGTCTATGAATGGTTCCAGGGGGCCTCCGCATCCTGCTCTACCTATCTACTGCAGGCACTTGCTGGCCTAGAGACCCCATTGGTAGATATTATGCATAGATCTTTACCAAAACGATGCTCCCGCGGCTCCCCGATAGAAGTGAGTTGGTTGGCCTGGCATGAAGGGAATAAGACGATTTCAGAATTGGGGGGGTCTCACCGAAAACCCCCCTATGGCATAACCCCAATCTTCTGGAGCTCATGGGTCACCCCGATGCATTGTGGTGGACACGGCTGGGCATTACCCACGCTGCCCACATTTTTCTCAATGGTGAATTTATCTCTTTTGAAGTCCTAAAAGCTACAAGTGGATTATCAAATAAATTCTATTTTAAATATCTTCTCATACGACACGCTGTCCGTGCGCAGTTTCATGGCCTGACTCTTGAGCTCGCTGAATCCCCGCTTGAGGCATTGATGTCGTGTTCTGGCATTACGAAATTAGCCACGACCATTTACTCCCGACTGCAGATGGGTGGGAGTTCTCCCTTCCGTGCTGCACAGCGGAAGTGGATGGTGGACATCCCTGGGCTTTCAGAGGAGGGGTGGGAGGAGGCCTCTGGGGCCTGTTTCTTGGATATTGTTGGGTCTAACGACCAATATATACAGTTCAAATTTATTCATCAACTGCATTACACGCCGGCCCGTCTGGCTCGCATGGGTTATGTTTCAGGGGCCCTCTGCCCTAGATGTAAGTGCACCAATGCTGGTTATGTACACATGTTTTGGTCCTGCCCGGCCCTCTTGGGGTTCTGGGTGGACCTATTCTCTTTTTTTGAAAACAATCTATGCCTAGTGACCCCCCACACTGTTGAAGTGGGGCTCCTGGGCATCCTTAATGACCACATACCCAGAACCCACGAACGGACCCTAGTCCGCTTGATACTCTTTTATGCCAGAAAACTGATATTACTACAATGGAAGTGTGAATCTGCTCCCAACATCCAACTGCTGTACCGCATGATAAACAAAGTCGTACCAACCTTTAAACTAATCTATAAAGGAAGGGCCTGTATACAGAAATTCTACAAGATCTGGCAACCTTGGCTGGATATAGACAGCTCCTTTTGGAAGGATACCCCTCTGTCTCAGCAGTAGTGGGCCCTGATTCAGCCCCTCCTGTTTGATGGGGGGGGGGGGGGGGAGAACTACCTCCTATCCTAAATAAAGAAGCTGGGGACATGAAACATATCCCACATAAATGTGGGGGGGGAGTAGGAGGAGTGCCCCCACCCAGCTGTAGTTTCGGCTGGGGAAATGGGTGGAAGTGCTGGGTGAATGGGTATGAGTGTTGTGTGAGTGAATGCAAGCACTTAAGTATTACTGAATAAGGATAACCGAATGAGTCCTGTGAAAATCACAGTTAAATACTCTCGATACACCTTTGGTATTAGGGTTTTGTGTTTCTTTTTTTTTTTTTTCTTCTCCTCCGTTGAGGAACTGGGACACCTATGTGGCCATGTGGCCACAAGCTGTAGGCCTTATTAGGCTTGAATGTTATTTCGAGACTATATTGTTTATGCTCCCGCTTCACGGTGTAATACTGGTATATTGCTACTGAATACAAGAAAATAATGTGTAAGCGTGTATGTTGATATGCTCTGTAATTTTTCTCTGTTCAATGGAAAAATCAATAAACATAAATTAAAAAAAAAAAAAAAGAGATCTTTCCAAGAGAGAAACTCAATGGATTTTTTCTGTAGACACTTTGTCGCCCAAAGGGTTGAATGTTGAGTTAGATATTAACTGTTTTATTACTGTTTTATTAGTGATTTTTAAATTAAATTTTAAATATTAATAAAAATTCAATTATCTTATTATTGTTCAAATAAGATTGGATCTCTTAACATGGCATGTTTATATAAGTTTTAGTATTTTTATTATATAAATTTTTGTCTAAAAAGTTTTTTCTATACCATGGTATTGACCTGTGTAGTAGTCATTACACACAGTGGTTAATGGGTTAAAATGACTATGGTAATCATTGTCTATATGTATCGGCATAAATATGTAATATTATTATTATTGTTGTTTTATAAGCTTTGTTGATTTAATTGTATTGGACTCAGCTTTTAAATATAATCATTATACCTAAGATCTTGTATAATCCCCTGTGAAGCTATCCGGGTGATTTATAGCAGGACATGCAGTTAGACTATGTTTGGTCCATCCCTCTCCCTGTAGTAAGCCTTCAGTGTAATCAGCCATCATCGCTATGTGCACCCATTGCTTTGTCAGGCGCGTGCTGATTGGCTAAGGTTGAGGACTGGAACACATTATAAGTCTGCGTGTGCGTCGTGTGGTCACGCCCTCTGTTGAAGTCAGCCAATGACGAAACGCGTCAGGGCGTGACCTACACGACACGCTGGAAGCGCTGGTTTGCGTTCCACCGCTCAGAGAACCAGGAAGAGGAAGTAAGGCATTGCAGCCCTCGGTTCTCTTGATACACGCCGGACGGCGGACACGGTGAAGTAAACCACCCTTCATGTTTTAACTGATGTACGTTTAATGTGTGAGGGGACCAAGTTTGTGAGGGTTTGTTTTATGAAATAAACTGGGTTACACTATGTGCTTTCCCTTTGTTTGTTTTTTGGAAGCCCATCTCATTCTGAGGTCTCCTTGACGGATACAATATTTCAGTGTTTGGCTTGGATGCAGCAATATCTATTCAAGGCTTTAATTCAATATTGCTCTGGTGAGTGTGAACCCCTAAGGGGTGTGTGTGTCACGTGGTGGGCCTGGAAGATCGGTGGAAGGTGCACTCTACTTATTGCTTTAGGATCACCCATGGACATTCTTTTGAAGCACTGAAACTATCTTGAATCTGTCTTAAGAACTTTTAGGTGGTGTTGACCACTGTCATTATTCAACATTTAGCGCTGTTTGTAGTATTGACTGATACAGATTATTGTGTTCATTTTTACTATTGTTATATATATTTTGCCATGTTTTAAACAGCAGCTTAGTTTTACATATTTTTTAAGTATTTATTTTTTTAAAAATATTTCTGTCAACATTTATTACCCACTTGTGGATGACTTTTGGGGTCATTCTTCTTTGTGGTAAATAGCAATACGTGTGATCCATAGGCGCTGAGCGGTGTATTGTAGGCCTTTTTATACACCCTTTTTAAACTTTAAGAAGGTAGTCGTTCAGGTCAGTGGCAGTGACCCTACTCGTTCAGGTCAGTGGCAGTGACCCTAGTCGCTTCAAGTCAGTGGCAGCGACTTCATAGGGCAAGGCCCTATTCACCAGGTCAGTGGCAGTTACCCGTTCTTCAAGTCAGCGGCAGTGACTTTTATTCACCCGGGGTGTGGCAGAGACCAACCTCACGGTCTGTGGCAGAGATCGTGCGCCAAAACTGTTTGTGAAACCTAAACAGTCTGAAGAAATCATTTGAGTTTGTGCCTGGACCTCCTCCCACCTAAGCTGTCCTGTGTCTTGTTCCAACCTGTCTGCTGTTAAAGAGACTATTTATTATCCAGTGTGAAATAAATAAATAAGAAAATATAGAAGTTGGACTTTCAGTTGGTGTGGACAGTTACATTACTGGGGAGAAATAAAGACTTGCATCTATTCAAGGTAGAGGTGAGAATCATCCTCGGGAGGATTCAACTCCAGCCGCAGGCAGGCCTGAAAACTAACACCGCTCAACCTCCTCACACAGGAGGGTACGGGCTTGTGGTGCGGTGTGCCTCTTTCTGCCTGCGAGGAGCCAGAAATTAAAGGCAGGTAAAGGGAGAGGTGGGTGCGCTACACCTACATAGTAGGTGAGGTTGAAAAAAGACACAAGTCCAACCTATGTGTGTGATAATATGTCAGCCCGAGGGCTTTCACACTGGAGCGGTGGGCTGGCAGGACGCTTAAAAAAGTCCTGCAAGCAGCTTCTTTGAGGCGCCCCTGAAGCACCGGCAAAGCAGAGCTTTTAACCCTTTTTCAGCCGCTAGCGGGGGTTAAAAGCGGCCCCGCTAGCGGCTGAAAATCGCTGCTAAAACACTGCTAAAAATAGTGGCATATTACTGCCGACGCCCCCGCGCTTTCAGTGTGAAAGTGCCCTTACAGTAACTGCCCCCTTTATAGCTTTGTTGCCCTTCTCTGGACTCTCTTTAGTTCCAGCACATCTTTTATATTTTATTTAAAAAAAAAAAAATGGGAATTAAAATGGGGGGAGGTTTACTAAGACTGGTGCAGCTGTGCATAATAACCAATCAGCTTCTAACTTGTTAATTTAAGGTTTGACAATAAAACCTGGAAGCTGATTGGTTACTAGGCAGAGCTGCACCAGAATTTGCATTTGATAAGTGGCTGTGCAAATATTGTGAGACATAAAAGACTGCAACAACCACCATTTTACTCTCCAGGGCCTCTGCGTTTAGAAATTATAGAATGTTTGGGGGTTCTACGTCATTTTTTAGCCCAAAAAAAAAAAAAGAGAATAAAAATCTTTACTTATTTTAACATGTATGAGAAAAATGTCAAAACTGCTTGTGGTTGCAAGAGGTTAAAGTATTGAAGCCAAAAGACAAGTATGACAGTCAGGGAATCAGCATTTCCAGGAGAGGACAGCTGGAGGATTCCACATTACTCTCAGTACTGGTTCCCACAGCAGATACATTCCCAGGGACTATGCTGTCTACCATTGGAATGAATGAAGTACTGTACATTTGCTCTATTATAAAAAAAAAAAAAACACCCTGCTAAGAGCAGCCATATAATGCCTCCTCCTTATCCATCTCTATAGTCCTCCCAACCCCCATACCACCAAAGCTACCTCCAGATCCCTGTCTGCGAGCAGCATCAGCAAGCCTTAGTATCGGCGATCGTCTCCAAAGCCTGAATCTGCTCTCACTTTTTCCCATCTGCCTGGGTGTACTTCATTACCGTGCAGAAGCCGATCTCCTCTTCCGGGTGTAGGAAGATGGCCGCGCCCAGCGGCGTATAACAACACACAGGTGGTTTGACATAACAAGTGAGTTCTCTCATTTATTCTGTTTTATAGAAGCTATTTTTTGGGGTGTCGTGTATGTTTCAATTGTTAAAGAGAACCAGTCACAATTATAATACTCAGGAAAATAGGTACACCCAACGGCTAAAATCTCACTTGAGCTTTAACCTGTTACTGTTAAAGTCACTTTCAGTCTCCTTAAATCTGCAGGTTTCCTAAAAAGAACAGCTGAAGATCCCTGCCATGAATGTCCTGATCCAGGCACTTCCTGCTATGGGGTGACAACCAGGGGTGTGGATAGGGTTGCCACCTCATCCCTTTAAACCTGAACACATATTAATTACACAGGTTCTGTGGCTGATTAAGGTGGTAATTAAACACACTTGGTGCTTTATCTTAGCCTCAGAACCCGTGTAATTCAAAGGTGTTCAGGTTTAAAGGCATGAGGTGGCAACCCTAGGTGTGGATCTTTGTCTGAACCCAAGTGAGGAAGCCGGTCACGGTTAGGAAGCTGTCACCTGTACTGGGTCAATCACTGTGACCGGAGCGTGCGCTAATCACAGACAGGGAAACATGTCCCGATCTCTGCAGCCGCGCATCGGGACATGTCTCCCTCCCTGTGATTAGCGCAGCGCCGTGCCAACTTCCTGGCGGGCTCGGCACATGGAGTATGCGAACACGCCGGAGCTCATCCCTACCAATCAGTCATAACTTTATGACCACCCACCAAAACAGCCCTTACTCGTCGAGGCATGGACTCCAAAGTACCATCCACATGAATGGCGGGACCCAAGGTTTCCCAGCAGAACATTGCCCAAAGCATCACACTACCTCCACTGGCTTGCCTTTTCTTCCCATCTGCATCCTGATGCCATCTCTTCCCCAGGTAAGTGATGCGCACACACACACCCAACCATCCACATGATGCAAAAAAAAAAAAAAAAAACATGATTCATCAGACCAGGCCATCTTCTTCCATTGACAAAAAGAAAAAGGGGGATCTCAGAAACCCCTTCTACCTGCGCACCCTGGAATGTAAACAGAGTGATATACAGTGTAATAACAAAATATTAATAAAAATCTTTGTATAAACAAAGCAGCAGCTAGTAAGGCTTTAAAAGGGACACTAAAGGTTCCCGTTTAAAAAATAAAAAAATAACAAACATGTTATACTTACCTTCAGCGTGCAGCTCGTTTTGCACACCGTGGCCCTGATCCTGGTCTTCTGAGGTCCTTCGGTGACTGTTTCAGCTCCTCCCCCGCAAGAGCTAACCCCCTTCATGGGAGCTCTCTCCCATGGGGGTTAGTTCTTGCGGGTGCGCTACCGTGATATAGCCGCAGACTGTATCACTCGGCCCCGCCCCCCGGCACGCCGTGTCATTGGATGTGATTGACAGCAGCGCGAGTCAATGGCTGCGCTGCTATCAATCTAGCCAATCAGCGGCCAGACTGAGTGGAGAAGGGGGTGAGCGCAGCAGGTGAACGGGCTCAGGTAAATAAAACGGGGAGCTGGGGGGGTCACTGCCAGTTTTTTTTTTCACCATGCATAGGGTGCATTAAGGTGACAATAAACAAACCTTTACAACCCCTTTAAGCCTCAATGTGTAAAGAAAAACAACTGATTTCATACCGCGCTATAAACAATAAAAAATAAATATGTAATCATGTATTTGTGATGAATATCAAGTGAATAACATATAAACAAAAAAGTCAAATGATCCACCACCGATTAATTAGACCCACATAAAGTGCTGGTAATTCTTCTATATATCAAATGTGATGGTGAAGAAAACATAAATGGCTAATGTCTCCAGTGCATCTCCTTCCACCAACTTCTAGGCAAAAGTCCTACTCACCAGACGAAATTGACACCAATGACAGGTAGTCAAAAACGGCAAGACAAACGGATATCCAAAAAAATGGCAGCTCAAGGTTTGGCACAATCACCGAATGGAAATGGCATATACATCAAAAAGACAAGAACAGAAGCTCCTCATAGTGCAGTACCATTTAGAAAATGTGTTTAAAAATATACAGGTTGCACTTGCATAAGCAGAAGATAAAATCGCGTTTGTAAAATGGCAGGGACGCCGACAGCGTTCCACCTGCGTTCCAACGAGTAGCAGAAGTGACGTGGCACGTATCATGGGACCCGACGTGCTTTGTCAGCGACGTCTGACGTCATCAGGGGTCAGACGTTCGTCCAGTTCTTATGCTCACATGCCCATTGTAGGTGCTTTTAGCTGTGGACATGGATCAGCATGGGCACCCTGATTGGTCTGCGGCTATGCAGCCCCATAGTACACAACAAACTGTGATGCACTCTGTGTTCTGGCGCCTTTCTATTGGAATCAGTATTCACTTTTTCAGCCGTTTTAGGCTGCTACAGTGGCTCTTCTATTAGATCGGACTACACGGGCCAGCCTTCGCTCCCCACGTGCATCAGTGAGCTCTTGGCTGCCCATGACCCTGTTGCTGGTTTGCCAGTTTGTTCCTTCTTTGGATCACTTTTAGTAGGTCCTGACCACTGCAGGCCAGGAACATCCACCAAGAGCTGCACTTTTGGAGATGCTTTGACCCAGTCTAGCCATTACAATTTGGCCATTTCTCAATGTGCCCATTTTTATTTATTTTTTTCTGCTTTCAACACATCAACTTCAGGGACATCATGTTTACTTGCTGCCTAATATATCCACCCACTTTCAGATGCCATTATAACAAGATAATCAATGTTATTCCCTTTACCTCTCAGTGGTCATTATGTTATGGTTGATTGGTGTGGCAGTGAGGATGCACAGTCCAAATGTTCACCAGGTTCCAGCACACTCCTTTCAGCTTCCACTCATTGATGGTGCTTAGGTGAAGCCCCCTCAATCGCATCAGTAGTTGGTGCGTTCAGTATGGCTGCTTGTGTTAATGAGCCCATGCTCACTCTATTTTTATAATGGCACAGCTCTGGTTTACTGCCATGTTACAAGAGGCATACACCTAATCTTCTATGTCCTGTTTTTTTTCTAGTCTCGGAATGGACTTCCTGTGGCTTTTCATCCTCTATGTGTCTGTTCTTGTTCTCTGTGTTTCTGTTTATTGCTGCTTGTCAGGAAGATCCAGGAGCAGACTGGACAGTGTGTTCTACAGAGCTGAAGAGGTGAGATACTTTTTTTTCCATAACAACAAAAGAATAGTGTCAGACAGGTATTTTGAGCACAAGAAACTTTACTAATCAACATATAACAGAACATCTGTCCTTGCAGGTGGTAGTCAAATTCATTCTATCACTTCTCTATACCGCTTTAAATTAATCAAAAGGGGGGAACGAAATAGCCCTGGCATCTACAATTTATGTTAGAGGTGCACTCCTTGCAGTGCTTGAACTAATGTAACCACTGGGTATTTGTAATAACCACAATAGATGGTGCTGTGTAAAGAAACAGGTGAAGGGTCCTTGCACACAGGTGCCCTGAGTGCACACAATATGAATTCTGGCATATTTCCTCTACTGGAAGCACAGGTGCTATATACAGCCACCCATAGACCTGAATGGTTGGTTGTGTGTGGATGAACTCAGGTGTAAGCTAGTACAGATGTAAACACATAGGTGTTGTTAGGATTAAATTCACCTGATGGTGGCACTATCCTGTTCTGGGATGTGCGCTGCAGCCCCAGTGTCCACCAGCAGGTGTCTCCCAGGAGTCGGCAGGCTGGGGTAATCGGGCAAATTAGTGTTCGGCTGCCAGGGGGCTACTTAAGGCTTCTCCTCCCTTCCCCCGGTGCGTCATGATCTCCTTTGTTTGGTCTCAGTTCCCTTGTGTAGCTACGTGTCTGGTCTCCTTAGCCGCTGATCCTGACAGGTGTATTACATGAATAGAAAAGTTCTGTCTTGTAATATGCCATACGCTATACAAGTGTTCATGTGAGTTCCAGCATATACTCGAGTACAGCTGCACACAGCCATACATAACTATAGATGGCTGTATCCAGCACCTGAGCTCCTGGTTGGGGAAATGCGCTGGAATTTACATCGCACAGGCTCAGGGCACCTGTGTGCAAGAGCCTGGTAAGAGATTATGGGGGTTATTTACAAAAGGCAAATCCACTTTGCACTACAAGTGCACTTTCAAGTGCAGTCACTGTAGATCAGAGGGGGGGCATGAAAAGAAAATAAACAGCATTTTTTGCTTGTACATGATTGGATGATAAAATCAGCAGAGCTTTCCCCTAATTTCAGAGCTTCCCCTCAGATCTACAGCGACTGCACTTACAAGTGCACTTGTAGTGCAGAGTGGATTTCCTTTTAGTAAATCAACCCCCATGTCACCAGCACTTGAAAAATTTCCATTTTACTCGTTGTGGAAACCGTGTCACATGGGTCACAAATTCACAATAGCCAATGTTTCTGGGCTATAATGACCTATATGACACTGTTTCCCCAATAATTGAAAGACCTGGGTATTCTTGGAGTGCTGATGAATTGTGTTTTTGATCCTTGCTGCTGACATTTTATTATATAGCCTAATGCCGCGTACACACGATTGGAAATTCCGACAAGAAAAGTCAGATGTGAGCTTTTGGTCAGAAATTCCGACCGTGTGTAGGCTCCATCGGTCTTTTGCTGTCAGAATTTCCGCCAACAAAAGATTGAGAGCAGGATCTCTATTTTTCAGACGGAATAAATTCCTATCGGAAATTCTTTTTGTCTGTATGCAATTCCGACGCGCAAAAAAAACACGCATGCTCAGAATCAAGCAGAAGAGCCGAACTGCCTATTGATCTCGGCTCGTCGTACGTCACCGCGTTCTTGACCTTCGGAATTTCCGACAAGATTTGTGTGACCGTGTGTATGCAACACAAGTTTGAGCCGAAATTCCGTCTGAATAAAATCCACGGTTTTCTTGTCGGAATTTCCGATCGTGTGTACGCGGCATTACACTGCAGTGTTTGGCCACTGTGCATTGCAGTGTCAGCAGAGATATATAGGGGCTACCAAAGCTGACTTGACAATGCTAGTTGCCTGGCTATTCTAAACAACTGTCTTCAAAATGTAATCACTGACCCAGAACAAGTATTAAGGAATTCAAGAGAGAGACATAAATCCTTATATACATGCTTGTTCTGGGTTTTGCGACTCTATTAAAGTCAGAGGGTTAATGACAACCCACCAACTAACATTTTCAGAAGGCCAGCAATGACGGCCTCCATGTTTGTCCCATAACAGGTAAATGTTGGAAGCTGAACTCTGGGTGCATGCAGATACTGTGTATATATTTATTATTATCCACAAAGAATATAAATCCACTGTGTGTGCACAAAATTTTGTTTGCACAACCCAGGAATTATCTTGTAAAAGAAGCAGTGATATCACCCATGCAGACTGTGCGGAAAGCATTGCTGTGGCTGGTACCCAGAAGGTCCTTTTAACTACAAGTGGGGGTGGATGCAAGACCAGTCACTGTGCACTAGAAGAGAGAGCAGCAGTGACCGGCCTTCATTAAGGAAGCTCCTTCTATATAGACAATGTTGTGGGTGGTCCTTTGACAACAACACGTACAGTGCAGGGCTACTAACCCCGTGAGAAGGTGAGCTTGTTCCCGTGGCCTGAAGCACCTTGGAGAGGACTCTGCAGGGGACAGGTTGCATTGATTAAGGGACCCTGCCAAAGCCAGGAATAAGGTAGGTAATACACCTCTTCCTTACACCTCTAGACTAAACAAGCATTTGAACCTTGAAAACTACAAGGGTACATTTTGTGTCATTCAGCTTTAATCCGTATTCGTATTAGTTCTTTTCATATATCCAGGGATACCAAGTAGCTTTGTGAATCTGACCTCTGCCTTGTTGTTTCTGTGCTTTTGAGTCCTGTCATCAATGGCTCAGGCCAGTATCAATCTTCCACGTTTAGCATTCAGCTTGACTGCCCACTACACTAAAACTACAGACACCCTATCGGAAAGCATCTGCGACACGTACTTGCCTAATTTAATATCACTCAAATGCCCAATTCCTCTTAGTGAACTTTTTGCTTTCTACATTTTGCTGCCTGGAATCACATTTTGTGGGCTGAGCAGGGTTTGGCTGATGCTGCTGGAGCAAAATGGGGGGGGGGGGGGAAGCACCATCTGTAAAGAAAAGATTGATACATGCCTCTCTACCTCTCTGCCACTCTTCACTCTTTGAAGAGCTTAGCTGCCTAAAGAATCTTCAGCGTCCAACGTACTTCCTGGAGTGTCAGATGCCTTGTCCCCCGCTGCACGCGGTGGCATTGATGTAGAGGTCAGTGGATGAAACCATAGCACAGAGCGATGGACCAAGCTGAAGATTCTTCTCCAGCTTAGCATTTCAACAAATATTGGCAGTGAGGACAGCAAGGCAGGCAAGTATTAACACGCTCCTTTATAGCAAGTCCCTTTTTTTTTTTCTCATTTTAAATATTTAATCTGACAAAAGAGTTGCTTTCAAGTGTAGAGATAAGATGATCCTTTATCAGACCTTTTGTAGATCCCATGTTAACCCAACACACATGAAGTGAAAATGTGCATGTCAAGTTAACATGAAGTCTACCACTCTCTGATCCTTCAGTTCTGAACAACCAGATTCTCCTTGTGTACCCATTTCGTGAGCAACACCAAACTGGAAACAGATATCCATTTCCATATGTAAAGCTGAACCCCTTTATATTTGCAGGCACTTTCCTATGTGTTACCAACATGGCTGCACAGTCGTCTTACCAGCTGCTTCTATACAAGGTATGTTATGTAAAATGAGATTGTGTTACACATTTTACCGGGGTTGTCACTTTCCATTCCTACTTTTTTTTTTTTTTTTTTTTTTACATTACAGGTTACAACGACCACTGAAAATTTGTATGTGGTATTGAACATGTTAAAGTGGAACTGCAAGGAAAACGTTTTTCAGTTTTGGCTAGAATGTCTGTCAAGTTTTAAAAGCCAATTACCTTATCCCTAATTTCCTGTCCCAGAGATGCTTGTCACCAGGATAGGAAGTGAGGAGAAATATTTCTAGTGGTAACACAGACTAGAATAAAAAAACAATTTTTTAGGATAAAGGGGTCTATCAAAAGTTGACAGCTTACACGTTTTGGGGTCAAACACAAATCCCCTTTATTGGGGCATAGATTTATTGTGTGAGAGCAATCGGGACAGTTGGTTAATCTTGCTCATTAGAGTTGTCTGCCATAAGTTCTGCCACAAGTTCTAAGTCATCTCCACATCTTGCCTGGTGATAGCATTTAACAAGCATATAACTAGTGAAGTCTAAAAAATAAAAAAAAATCTTAACTGTCCATGCTTGTTCTAAGGGAGCTCATTGGGTAGCTGTTGGATTGGGAGGCAGCTCTGGAGTCTGCACCAAAATAAACAGTCAGCAGTGGCAGGTCCTGTATTTTATGCTCACAGGTTCTCTTTCCTATATCCACATAGGGTTGTTTATTACTCAACTTGTCCAAAACTGAGCTCATAATATTTCCTCTCCCCACGTGCCCCTTCCCCTGACTATTCTATTATAAGCAATGTCACAGCCATCAACCCATCTCCTCGTGCTAGGTGTAGTCCTGGACTCTAAAATCTCTATTCGGCCCCACATCCAATCACTTTCCAAAGCTTGCCGCCTCAACCTCCGCAACATCTCCAAAATACGCCTCCTCCTAACCAATGACACCACAAAACTCCTAATCCACTCCCTCGTCATCTCTCGCCTCGACTACTCTAACTCCCTCCTCATTGGCTTACCTTTACATAAGCTATCCCCCCTTCAGTCCATCATGAATACTGCTGCCAGACTCATCCACCTTACCAGCTGTTCAGTTTCTGCTACTTATCTCTGCCAATCCCTCCATTGGCTGCCACTCGCCTAACAAATTAAATTCAAAATACAAACAATAACTTACAAAGCCATCCACATTTCGGCCCTCGGCTACATCACTAACCTAGTTTCAAAATACCAAACAAATCATCCTCTTTGTTCCTCCCAATGCCTCCTGCTCTCTAGCTCCCTCGTCGCCTCCTCCTTTGCTCGCCTCCAGGACTTCTCCCATCCTTTTGGAATTCCCCACCCCAATCTGTCTGACTATCTCCAACTCTATCCACTTTTTAGGCAATCACTGAAAACGTTTCTTTTCAGAGAAGCCTATCCTGCCTCCACATAACAACTATACTTTAATTTTCTCCATCGGCTCATCCCCCCGCAGTTATTACCTTTTTGTATCACTTGACCCTCCCTCTTAGACTGTAAGCTCTAACGAGCAGCGCCCTCTGATTCCTCCTGTATTGAATTGTATTGTTATTGTATTGTCTGCCCTCGCGTTGTAAATCGCTGCAAAACTTTTGGCGCTATATAAATCCTGTATAATAATTATGAGACTTTTGTTACTTTGCCTTTATAGGAGTTCAGCTTTTGTGGTTCTGCACTTGGTTCTGGACGCAGCAGTGTTTGCGGAATACACCTGGGAGGTGCTGGACTACAGCCTGGAGATGGAACAACATTGGATGTTTGTCTTCCTGCCCTATGCTTTAATCACTGTGAATATCTATTTATTTTACAAATGCTGCAATTCTGATCCAGGTAAGAAAGCACACTTATTGTTTTGCTACAGTTTGTAAAGCAGGGAGAATATTCTATAACGTGGAAGCCACCTTCTACATTGTCCACAGTTTGTGTATATCTGACCGTCACATCTCTATGAGCTTGTTGGACATCCCATTCTAAAACTATGGGAATTAATATGGAGTTTCAACAAGATTTGAGGTGTTTCTGTGCCCATTTAGTCATCCAGAAAATTTGTGAGGTTGGGTACTGAAGTTGGGAGGACCTGTCTCTCAGTCAGCATTCCAATTCATCCCAAAGGTGTTCAGTAATGGAATCCGGGCTCTATGCAAGACACTCGAGTGTCCCCACACCAAACGCACCATGCCATGACTTTATGGAGCTGGCTTTGGGCACAGGGACTGGAACAGAAATGGACCTTCCCCAAGTTGTTCCCACAATGTGGAAGCACACGATTACTTAAATGTTCTCTGAATGCCATAACATTAAAGTTGTTGTAAAATCAGATGTTTTTTTTTATCTTCATGCATTCTATGTATGAAGATAAAAAAAACCTGTGTGCAGCAGCCTCCCTAGCACTCCCTAATACTTACCTTAGCTCCATCTCTGTCCAGCAATGTCCACAAGTTCCTCGGCCGTCCGAGACTCTGCTCCTGATTGGCTGAGGCACAGCAGTGGCACCATTGGTCAGTTAGCCAATCAGAAGAGAGGGGGGTGGGGCTCAACCGGGGCTCCGTGTCTGAATGGACACAGGGAGCTGTGACTTGGCACAGATGTCCCCATAGCAAGCGGCCCGCTTTGGGGGCACTTGACAGGAGGGAGGGGCCAGGAGCTCCAGCCAGGGACCCGAAAAGAGGAGGATCTGGGCTGCTCTGTGCAAAACCACTGCACAGGGCAGGTAAGTCTAATATGTTTGTTATTTTTAGAGAAGAAAAAAAAAATCACTTTAACAATACCCTTTACTGGAAACGCCCAAATTCAATTCATTTAATGGGATGTCTACATACTTTTGGCCATATAGTATAGTTCCTTGGCTGTCTGACCTGGACTTTGCATGCAGCTATTGAAACTGGATAGATGTTAGAACTGATCTGCGTACTTGTTTTTTGTCATTGACTCAGAAAGGACTGAAGTTTTAGATCAGCATAACAGCCAGGAAAGAAGTATTTTCAAAAGTAGAGCTCAGCAATGGTAGGAAATATATGTATATTCTCAGCACAGTTTTCCTAAAAGGCTGCTGGTTTATTGTTAGGAGCTAGTAGGCAGGTGACACATGGAGCAGAAAACAGTAGAGTCCTCCTAGGGTAGGCTATACAACCACAGGACTGTCAGGACAAAATATTGCATCTATTGGCATAACTCTGGCTCTTACACATTAGAGAAGAAATGCATTTTGGTTAATGCGCAAATATATTAACTACTCTTTCCAGTCTATGGTGGCTATTAATCACGTAATGTAGACAGAACACAATTAAAGAATTCTGGTCTAAATGAAACGGGATATTGTCTTAAAGTGAAGAGCTGCTAAAAACGGACATATATTTCTTGGTAAAATGGGTTTTATGTGAAAATGCATATTGTAGATGTCTGAGTTTATTTTACAGTATAACCCATTGTACAGTTTTTATAGTGGTTCTAAAGCCTTAAAGCGGACCTTCAGTCATTTTTTCAACTTTCCATCTATTAAATCTTCTGCCCTTGTTGTGTTTTAACTTTTTACCTTATACAGCCCGCTTCCTGTTGTCTGGTCATTAGCCTAGGCTTATAACATCATGCACAACTCTCTCTCTTTCACTCTTGTGAGAGTTTGCCAGGAAGAAAGGGGGGTTGAGTCATAAGAGGGCCAATGAAAGCTGCAGAGCTGGATGTGTGCCTCTGTGTAAATCCAGGAAGTGAACAGACAGCAGCTTCAGCTGCCCACAGTTAAAATGGCTGCAGCCAGACTTGGTGGAGGGAGATTTCTGCAGCATATTTGGCAAATACATAATCACAGTATAAATAAAATGCAAAGTGGTTGGAGGGAAGCTTCAGAATGACAAAGATGTTTTTTATATATACAAATTATGTGAGCAGACTGCAGTTCCCCTTTAGGGTTTTTCACCTTCATGCATTCTATGAATTCTGTGATGCAGCTTCCCTCCAGACCCCCCCCCCCCTTTTCCTTACCTGAGTCCATCTGATCCAGCGATGTGCACAAGCCCAGCTGCTCTTGACACTGTCTCTCTCATTATTGGACAGATTGATAGCCGCTGGAGCGATTGGCTCCTGCTGCTGTCAAATCCGGTGACACGGGAGTGGGGCCGAGTCCAGCTGTCTGTCAATGAATGGAGCAGCAGGACTCGGGAGTGCCCCCAGGAAAAAGCTGCTTTGACCCAATGAAGAGGAGGGGCCTGGAGTACAGGCAGGGAACCCCAGGAGAAGAAGATTGGGGCTGCTAAGTATAGGCATGTTTTATATTCTTATAAAAAAAAAAAAGCTCTATATCTACTTTTTAAACGTCTTCCTCTCTGGGGAGAAGTCGGTATGCAAGCCAGGACCCCATATCCTGAACAATTTGGTGTTTTGCACCCACCCCTTTCCACTGAATCAAACTGACCGACAACTCTGCTACATAACAAATACCGTTTCTACTGAATTATGAATGCTCTGCTTTTTATTCCTGATTTAGACTTGCTGAGGAGGAAGAGTGACTGCCTGTAGTCATTATTGAAATCTGTATACGTGAATTGTTTCACCTGCCAAAAGTGCAGTTCTGTTCAGCCAGTCTTGCATACCATTTCACATGCTGCATAGACAGGTGTGTGACACCACTTATTCCACCTAAGAAACACAGCAATGACCACCCACCCTGCTTCAGCCTGCTGATTGGACAGTGAAGGAACCACAGCCCTTTGATGTCTTTTTCTGTGCTCTTCCAATAATATTGTTTAATAAGAAAGTGCAAGTAGCTGAGACCAGTACTTATAACAATCAATCCGTCTCGTACTTGTCTGATTTCACTAAAGTGTATTTATAGCCAAAACTTGCATAGAGTAGGGGAATGGTTAAAACCTTTATTTTTTGCTGTCTGTGTACCATAGGGAATATTTCCCTTCACTTCCTGTCCCAGAGATGTTAGAGGAAATCCCCTAAAAGCAAGGAGGATTGCCCTCTTAGACAGTTGTCCCCGAAACAGGTGTCCCTATTGGGAGATTTACCCTCACAACTATAAAACTTGGGGACTCCCCTCATTTGTTTCTCAGTGACGGTGGTCACCAGTAAAATTTAAAGAAGTGAATCTCTCCAATGGGGGCACAGATATCTATAAAAACTTGACAAAGGGTCTAACCTTTCCCCACTCCATTCAAAACGAAAAAAAAATATTTTACCTAGAGATGTACTTAAAGTGAATTGTGATTGGTCGCTGTGAGTTGCTGCACTGCAATACTGGTTATTACCAGACTAACGGGACTGCAAGCAAAGTCTAGATCTGCAGCAGGGTCATGTAAGAACACATTAGGTTAATTAATTTCCCTTTTCTGTGTTTTAGGGACAGTGACAAAAAGCAACGAGGCGTTTAGCACTGAGATGTACCAATATGACAATGTCATGTTCCATCAAGGGAGAGAATGTCAGACGTGTCTCCTGATAAAGCCAGCCAGATCAAAGCACTGCGGTGAGAACCTTTTTATCTGGAGAACAAAGAATTTAAAGAAAAAAAATTGCAGGCAAGGTGATAGCAGTCAGTCACTCATGTCAGCCAGAGACCAGCAACACTGATATTTGCACTACACAAGTACCAATAGACATCAAAGGGGAGCCAGGACTTCAATAAGGCACTTTCTATTACTGAGTTGTTTTGCCATCCTCTTCCTTGTACCTGTTAAATAACTGACCCAGAACAAATATGTGCATATTAGGTGTTCCGACAGTTCCCTGTCTGCATGCTTGTTCCAGGATGGTGACATGCTAAGCTGTGACCATAGTATACCTTTGAGTCCACATAATACACACCAAAATGGAAAAAAAAAACAAATAGCATGGGGTCCCCCCCATAATCCATGCCTGACCCTTATCCAAGCAGGTAAGCCCAGCAGGTCAGGAAAGGGAGGGGATGAGCGAGAGCCCCCTTCCTCCTGAACCATTCCAGGCCACATGCCCTCGACATTGGGGGGGGGGGGGGTTGCTTTGGGGCAGTTGATGGGGACACAAGGGCCTCTTCCCCACAACCCTTGGCCGGTGGTTGTGTGGGTCTGTGAGCGGGGGGATTTTCAGAATCCAGATTCTGCCCCCTCCCCCATGTGAATGAGTATGGGGCGCCCCCCTGTGCCGTCATCGACTGGTGATGCTGGGTCACCGATGTCACAGGGGGCGGTGCTACAGGAGACGTTGCTGGGTGTCCCCACCCCCTTACCTATTTAAGAACTGTCAGACGGCGGGAGCCTTTTTTTAATTTTAGGTCAGCGGTTGTCGTGATTGACAATGGATCTACACCAGAGGACATTGTTTTTTAATTTTTTTTTAATAAAGGACTTGTCAAAAACTTGTGTAGTGTTTTTACTTGCTTACTTTTTTGGAGACTGGGTAGGTGTACCCCATACTCATTCACATGGGGGGTAGGATCTGGGGGCCTCCATGAATAAGCCCCCTGCCCGCAGACCCCTACAACCACTGGCCAGGGTTATAGGGAAGAGGCCCTTTTTCCCATCAACATTGGGACAAGGTACTTTAGTGGGCAGAGCCCTCCCTGCCCCAAAGAACGCACCCACCCCCCCACCCCTCCCCCATGTCGAGGGCATGTGGCCTTGTATGGTTCAACAGGAGGGGGGGGGCTCACTTGTCCCCTCCCTTTCCTGACCTGCTTGGCTGCATGCTTGGATAGGAAGGGTGCACCTGAGCTCAATTTTGAGTTTTTATCTTTAATAAATTTGTAAAGACTTCAAACAAACTTCCTTTCACATTATCATTATGGGGAATTGTTTTTGTAGAATTTTGAGGAAAATAATGAATTCAATCCATTTTGGAATAGGGCTGTAATGCCGCGTACACACGGTCGGAATTTCCGGCAGAAAAAGTCAGATGGGAGCTTTTGGTCAGAAATTCCGACCGTGTGTATGCTCCATCGGACTTTTTCTGTCGGAAATTCCGACAGCATTAGATGGAGAGCAGGTTCTCTATTTTTCATTCGGAATTTCCGACGGACGTTTTCCCGTTGGAAATTCCGACCGTGTGTACGGGGCTTAACATAACAAAACGTGGAAAAAGTGAAGGGCTGTGAATACTTTCCAGATGCACAGTAGCTAGAGCATTAGCATGACAGCCAGTTAAATGGGACTTACTGAATAATACCTCAGCAATAGCAACCTACATGTATCTCTGTAGAAAGGTTTTGGATGTCAAGAAAATATGGTAATCCAATGCTCCGTATGGATTCCTACATGTGTTCTCAAGATTCTACTTGCAGTGTCTCCACCTGGTGAAAATGTGCTATTGCAACCCAATGATGAAACAGAGATTCTCTCTTAGAACCACCAAGTTGGAGTCAACTCAATAAAGTAATGTAACCAACCACACTGTTATTTATAAGGAGTGTTTGAGAGCTTGCATCTCTCCACCTGACTATAAAAAGGAGTGCCATTCAAATATGGATTTTTTTTTTTTAATCTCTATCTATAGCCAAAAAAAATTTTCTTGTATTATGGGAAAGTGTTCACACCCCTATCAGGTTTGTATTGCTATATCTGTATCCCTGATTAGAAGAATAACCTTCTCTATATGTACTGGTGACCATTGTCAACATTATAGGAAGTGATGATGAAACCCAAATATTTTATAGTTTTCACTGTAACAGGAATAGAGGGGAAATCTTCCAGACCAGTGACAGCTACAGTATCTAAGAAGATTTTTCTTCACTTTGAAGAGATTTCATTATACTTTTTGCTGTGTCTTAAAAAAATCTTTGATATAAATAGTAAAAACAAATTGCTTTAACATCCTTTTCTATGATCTTTTTAGGTAAACTGCTTTATTAGCTGATAATCTCTTTAACTCCTAAATTTTTTGGCGGATTTGTTTTATGCTAATTGCATTTCTGTGTACACACGGGCCGAATATCAGGCAGCTGTTTTGCTAGAAATCGACCGACATTTGCCAGTGTTTACTGCAGCTGGCCCAATAGCAGCCGGCCGTTCCTGTCGAAGGGTCATGACCGAAGAAGGTCTGCCGATCATCTCCCGATCAGCGCTGTCCGCCAATGGCGGACAGTGCTGACCGGAGTATTCTGGTGCGGGGAGGGGGGGAGTGTCCTCCTTTCAGATCACAATAGAACAGCAAGGGAGATCACTGTACTAACATTGGATTGTTAGTACAGCCTCTCTGACCTGAGGTGTCAGTTGTCTTTTTTGTCCAGCCCGCTGGGTTGAACGAATAAAACAAAAAACAACTAGCCGTGTGTACTACTAAGCTTTAGTTGGTGTGTAAGAAGCCCTGAATAAATATGAATATATAAATATGGTATTCTTCTTATAGGTGTATGCAATGTCTGTGTGCAGCGATTTGATCATCACTGTGTGTGGGTAAACAACTGCATCGGAGCCCAGAATATAAGATACTTCTTTCTCTACCTCATCAGTCTGTCTTTCACAGCTCTGTCAATGGCTGGAGTCATTGCAGGATTCCTCCTGCAGGTGGTGCTCTTGTCACATATGATGCAGGCAGCCTATAAGGACATGGAAGGCCATGAAGAGTTGGTTGGCATCGTTTTCATCATTCAGGTAGGTTGCATGAGTTGGCATACAAATCTTAAAGCTGCAAAGTTAGTCCATTCAAAAATGTTTTGTTTTGGAGAAGTTGGGACTAGAAACTCTTTTATTTATTTTAAGGAATAAAACACAAAACAAAAAAAAAAGCAATACAGATAAAGTACTTCAGCGCAAATTAAGTTTATTTTATTTGGTCTATTGTGTGTGTCTCACGTGAAGTTGCAGCAGTTTTTTATTTGATTTATTTCCTTAAGATTTATATCCCTTATTGTTTTACAGATAGCGCAGTATTTAATTTTTTGTTACAGATAAAGTACTGCCAAGACAGCCTCACACAAAAATCAAGCATTTGCAAATAGACATGTGCACTGCTGGGGAAAAAATAAATAAAAAATTTGTTTCATTCGTTTGTTTTTTTGGTTTTTAGTTTTGTCATTCATTATGATCGAAAATTTGTAATTTCGAAAATAAGAAAGAGAAAATTTGAACGAAAATCCCAAAATTCGAAAGAATAAATAACTACCGTATTTAATCGGCGTGTAACACGCACCCCAAGTTTAGAAGGGAATTTTAAGGAAAAAAACTTTTAGGGGGAAAGTTTAAGGAAACAAAACTTACATTTTAAATGCCCATCAATGCAGCCTTATCAGTGTCCATCTGCAGCCTTGTCCAGTGTCCTTTGCAGCCTCGCCCAGTGTAATTTGTAGCCTGATCGTTTAAAATTACAGCCGCCGAGATACACAGAGCTGGATGTCCTGTGTACTCGGCTCCTCTCACAGTCCCGCCTCTTGACCAGGCTCCTATGATAGACATAGCACAGGTCCAATGGCGGGACTGGGCGTGACTGCGAGCGGAGCCGAGCCTAGCCGAGTACACAGTAAACTCGGCTATGTGTATATCGGCGGGGCTCGCTCCTCTTCCCCTCACAGACAGCGGGGATCGGCGTATAGCACGCACCCACGATTTCCCCCTGATTTTAAGGGGAAAAAAGTCTGATAAATATGGTAACTAATAATAACTATCAAATTATAGGTATTGGAATCTCCTTTCAAATTTGGCTGTTGGTGAACGTAACGAGTACGAATTTATCCGGAATGGAACAGAACGAATTAATAATAAAACGTTTTTATTATTATTAATGCATTACGTTCAATTCGTTTAGATACGGCATTCGTTATTTTGGATAATTCGTAACTTCGGATAAATTTGTATGCATTACATTTACGGTAACAGCCAAATTTGAAAGGAAATTCCAATACATATAATTTAATAGTTATTTTGGAATTTCGAATTCACGAATATTCGTAAAAATTTGTTAAACGGGTTTTCGTTAGGCTTGTGCAATTCGTTTCGTAACGAATCGAAATTCGTCCGAATTTAGCAACTTTCGGACGTTCGGAAGCATTCGAATTTCCGAACAAAGCAATTACGAATAAAACCGAATCCGAAATAAATTATATCGCAAATAGCGAATGCCCGAATGTCTTCGGCATAATTCATTATGAAAAAAGTTACGAATGTACGAATCCATTCGAAACACACGACCGCTTTTAATGTCATTGAAAAAAACTGCGTTTTTCTCGACGTGATTCTTCTCAAGCCTTCCTTGCCTATCGTGAAAAAAAATGCTTGAGCAAAGCGCAGTGACGTACAACACGTACGACGGCACTAAATACGTGTCCAGAATCAACTAAAAACAATGTACTCTACCGAAAGTACGAATTATAAATCAACTAAAAATAAGGCTTACATTAATACGAATCCATTCCGATTCAACGAAAAATGTCGCTTGTGAAAATACAAATTAGTCCGAACATGAAAAATCCCGTCTAGCAAAATTACGAATGATTACGAATCAACAGGACCGAAAAGAAACGAACCGAAACGAAACAAATTTTTCCGTCGTGCACAAGTCTAGTTTTCGTTAATTCTGATATTTCCGATTAAACAAATTTGTAAAAATTTGTTAAAAACGAATTGCACATGTCTATTTGCAAATAACACTATGTGTGACATTAAATAAGCACAGTAATAGAAACGTATTATACCTTGTCCACATAAAGGTCAGAACAATTACCACCTTGATAAAACATTCAGGGGTACATCTCCCACCTTTTGGCTTCTGCTGTAAAGCATACATATACATTTAATAGTCAGAGAGATCCAGCCTAGCCAATGGGTACTCTGTCCATCACCAGTTCCAACAGACTCAAGCCTGGGGTATCAAGCCAGGGACCCCATAAGTTGTCAAATTTACGGGGACGGCCCCTATGTTAATAGATATACTTCTCTAGTAGAAGGGTTTCCCCCATACAGTGTACCCATTCTTTGTGAGAAGGAGGGTCAGTTGACTTCCAGTATCTGAGTATCACTCTCCGATCTTGAAAAAGAGCTCTCTCGTGGGAGCCGGCAATTTCAAGTCCTCTAAAATGCCAAAAGCCTCGTACACACGAACGAGTTTCTCGGCAAAAACCAGCAAGAAACTTGCTGGCAGAGATTTTTTGCCGAGAAATTCGTTCGTGTGTTTGGTTACTCGTCAAGAAAAGCGACAAGAATCTCGACGAGAAAATAGAGAACCTGCTCTCTATTTTCTCGTCGGCATGTTTCTCGACGAGAAAAGTGTGTGTGTGTGTGTGTGTGTGTGTGTGTGTACACTTACCTGTCCTCCCGGAAGCCCGCGCATGTTCGAAATGAATTCGACGCATGCGCGGTAGCTTCCTAGGCATAGATCGGGTATACCAAGATGGCGGCGACGGCATCGAATGTGACGAGCGCATGCTCGTCGCAGTCGATGACGTCACCGCGTACGCTCCATTCAAAGAACCGCGGGTTCTTTGAATCGAGCGTGTGTACACTCGGCCGGGACAATTTTCTTGTCCAAGAATCTCGTCGAAAAAAACGACATGTTTTTTTCGACGAGAATCTCGGCCGTGTGTACGAGGCCCAAGAGGCATGGTCCTAAACCATAGTCCAAGTGGTATGGAGGTCTGAAACCGTGTTTATAGTGTTTAACACGCCCACCCAATAGAGATGCAATTTGGGGCATCTCTAAGTTAAGTGAATCAGGTCCCCGTGGTCCCTTGAACACTTGCCACAGATAGGGAAGTCTAGAATGCCCATTGAATGTAATCTGCCTGGGGTGAAATGCGCCCTCAGGAGTAAATACAGTTGCATAAGCCTCTGTTTTACATTTAAAGAGAAGTAAGGTTTTTTTTTTTTTTTTTTTCCTGAATCATACTTGCCTAGGGGTGGATGCAGCATCTGTCCCCCGCCACCTCTACACTAAGAACCGAGCGAACGAACACCGCTGACCGCTCGGTTCTCACAGTTCCCCAAGCAGAGAGCTGCAGACTGTCAGTCACAGCTCTCTGCTCCTCCTCGCTCACTGGAGCGCTGGGCTGTGGAGGGGGTGGCTGGCTCAGGCTCTCAGCGGCTCGCTGAGAGGCTGAGCCAGGTGTCGGTCCAGGGATCTGGCGGATTCCGACTCCATTGTCGTGATGACGCAGAGCCTGGACCGACTTCTGTGACGTCAGCAGGGAGCGGATTTCAGCCCACTCTCTGCTGAAAATGGGTCACAGGAGTGCAAAACGAAATGGACTCCTGTGATCCATAGAAGAAGCTCAGCCGAACAAGCTTTGGCTATACTTCTCCTTTTAAGGGAACATTGGGGTACTCCTGTAGAGCTTCTTCCTATTGATCATCTACAAAAGGGCCTAGGTCTCTCTCCCACCTCTCCCTTACCTTCAAGGGAAAACAATTAAAAATTTGTTTTTACTGCTCTTGCTAGAGAGCTTTCCCCTCAATTACTGTCACAGTGACAGTGCTTTCAACAGACAGGAAGTAAGGGAAAATCTCCCACAAATAAACAATGTTTTGTTGCTGAATTATTAGGCCAGAAGGTGAAATAAAAAAAAAAAAAAAAAAAAAGGCTTTGCAGTTGAACTGAATAATATTATATTTAATACCAACAGGAGCTGATTATGTGTCATCCTAATATTGGCCTCTCTAACTTTGTCATACACCTGGAATGAGCCAGTGAATCTTGCATATACGTGATTCACTTCAGTGAATCATTAGGTAGCAGTGTTGGGATTAGGATGACAGCCAAAGAGCCTGCACCTTTACCAACCAATGAGAAATGGCAATGCGTATATTCTCAAACGTTCTCACAGGTACTCTTTAAAGCCCAACTCCAAATGTTTTTTTTTTTATAACAATCTATTGCCAGACAATTTTTATAAATAAAAAAGCAGCCTTTGCCACAGTACTCACCGTCTCCCTCCTGCCGTCTCACTGCTTTGTGGTCCAGTACTGCTCCTGTTCTGGTCTGAATGATGCCAAAGTCACTCCACTTCCTGTGCGCTTCGGGTGTCAAGAACACGCCCCCCTGTGATTACCTCATCACACTGCTTGGACTAACAGGAATGCTGCAGAGAAATGTGCCTTGTAATTACATGTATCATTCTCTGCAATGTTCAGGGCCACCCACCACTGGTGGACAGTAGTGGAGGAAGAGGACTCTGTATGTAATGTGTTTGGTCAGAAGACACAGAAAGATCTTTATAAACAAAATACTGGGAGATTGCTAGATTGGAATTGGGATTTCAGTGAAGTGAGTTTGTGCACCCTAATCCTCCACACATCAGAATTGATTGCCTTTGTGTTGTGTTTCCCCAGCACCTCTTTCTGACCTTCCCGCGGATTGTCTTCACCCTGGGATTCCTGCTCATCCTCACTCTGATACTAGGCGGCTACACCTGTTTTGTGTGTTACCTCTGCGTCACCAACCAGACCACCAACGAGTGGTACAAGGCCCGAGGGCTCAACTCCTCTTCAGCATCTGCTAGGACTTACTCCAGAGGCATTATGGGTAACCTGAAAGAAGTTTTCCAGCCTTATACCAGTCATAAGAAGAAGAGATGAGACTGTCCTAGAGTGACTGCAGTGTTCAAAGGGCACCTGTCTCACACACAATATGTAGAATGCTTGGTATGAACCAGCACTCAGATGAGTGCCACAATGACGGTTCTAGTTCCTAGTGAATGGACAGGGCTGAAGTACTTGGCCTTCACACAACATGGCTGCTACAGCTGGGGAAATGGGACATCGTACAGAGCATAATAATCTTCCTAAGGTTTCTTTAATGCTTTATAGCACTGACCAGCACTGAGAGCTTATGCATTAAATACCCACAGTGCAGCATTTGGTGGAGCTCATGATAAAAAAATTAGGACAAAAATGTTTATAGCCAACTATCAATTGTACTAACCCCACCTTACCTTGTAAGATTATGAGCATTTATAATTCAACATGTGGTCAGACTTTTACATATAATATGGGGTTGATTTACTAAAGCTAGAGAGTGCAAAATCTGGTGCAGTTCTGCAATCAGCTTCCAGGTTTTATTGTCAACGCTTAATTGAAGAAGCTGAAGTTAGCTGATTGGCTACTCTGCATAGCTACCCCAGATCTTAAATCCATTTTTAATAAATCTGTCTCTGTGACCAGAAGAACGTGGACACTCTTCCAGAATATTGAGTTCAGGTGTTTCCAGTGAAGGATATTGGTAATGCTACACAGTGGCGGTGCGTCCATAGTGGGCGCAGGAGCGCCGCCCCCTCTCTCGCCTGCGCCCGAACCTATGTATTGTCGCCGCTGCTGCCCACTATTCAGATGGCCGGCCCCCTGGCGAGCGCCGGCCATCTGAATAACGGATAGCAGCGGCTGGTTGGTTTTTGGAAGTGCCTATTAGAGCCAGCGGCTCTGATAGGCTTCCGTAATCGGCTTCCGAATAGTTAACAAGGGGACGCACTGATGGGGCGACACTGATAGATGGCACTAGTATGCGGCACTGATGGGTGGCACTGCTGGGCATCACTGATTTTGTTTGTTCCATAATGGTGCCCATTTGTGGGCACTGCTTGGCATATATTGCCACATGTGGATGGCCCTGGGGGACGTACCTGGCCATCCACATGTTAGGGGCTTCCCTGGTGGTCCAGTGTGGGAATCCGAGGGGGGCTGCGCTAATAAACAATCAGTGAAAACCGCCCTGTCAGGAGAGCCGCCGATCGGCTCTCCTCTACTCACGTCTGTCAGACGCGAGTGAGGAAAAGCCGATCAACGGCTCTTCCTGTTTACATCGTGATCAACACGGCTGATCACTTGGTAAAGAGCCTCCGTATGAGGCTCTTTACCGAGATCAGTGTAGCGGTGTGTCAGACTGACACACCGCACCACCGATGGCCGCGATGCGCGGCGGCTGTTATCCTGCTGGACGTCATATGATGTCCAGTCAGGATAACTGAACCACAGCCCGGCTGTCATTTTTCTATAGGCCGGGCGGTAAGTGGTTAAGCACTTCCCTCCCGCGCTGTAGAGGAAAGATGGCTAAAGCAGGCTTACTTTGCTGGAAGGGCGTCATATGACGTCTTCCTGTGATCGCACTGTCCGGGCGATTCGCTCTGTGATCAGCTGAGTTCTTCGGATTCAGCTGATTACAGATCAGGGTAAAGGGCCAATCACAGCGGCCCTTTACCATGTGATCAGCTGTGTCCAATGACAGCTGATCATGATGAGAACACAAGCCGGTTATCGACATTTCTTTCCTCACACTGACAGCGTAAGGAGGGGGGAAGAGAGACGCTTGTGTTAAAGGCACATTTACACTGATAATCAGTGCAGTCCCAACAGTGCCTCCATATCAGGGTCACCTATCAGTTCTGCCCCATCAGCACACATCAGTGAAGGTGAAGAATTACCTGTTTGCTAAATTTTATAACAAACTATAAAAAGGTTTTTTTTTTTCAGCAAAAAATAAAAAACCCAGTGGTGATTTAAATACCACCAAAAGAAAGTTTGTGAAAAAAAAAAAATTATAAAAATTCCATATGGGTACAGTGTTGCATGACGGCGCAATTGTGATTCGAAGTGTGACAGCGCTGAAAGCAGAAAATTGGCCTGGGCAAAAAGGGGGTAAAAAAAAAACAACACTAAATGCATAGTTTCTAAAAATAAATGCAATCAATATTATCTGTAACTTGTAAGTATATTAATATTTATAGATCAATTACCTGTTGATCTTGCCAGTTCCTCATTTAGTCAGTAATGTCTGCTTGACACCAGAATTGACTATCTGCTATTCCAACTGAGAGTCCCTTAGCACCTACAGTCTCTTTATGCATAAGATATGCATGGATAGGACATGTTGGACGCTCTCTATGGCACACGTGTTGTAATTCTGGAAGAAGCTCATGTGCACAGATTTGATCACCCAGCTTTAACCTCAGCGCCTGGTGTAGTCCATACCTGCGCCTCCCACTGTGAATGGAATGTTTGTAGACTGTTGATTAGATTTTCATGAAAATTAATAACACTGATAAAGCACTGTGCCAGCAGGTTGAATGAAAAAAAAACCTGACAACTCAGGACAGAGCCGCTGTACTAACAATCCGATGTTAGTACAGTGATCTCCCCTGCTGAGCTATTGTGCTCTGACAGGGGGATGGTTTTCCAGCATGTTCATCTGACAGAAGCTGGGCCAGCTGCCATACACGCGGGCCGAATGTCCGACAGTTCTTATTGAACCAACTGATGTTGCCCAGTGTTTAGCCTTTTCATAACCACTTCAGCTCCGGAAAATTTTACCCCCTTCATGACCAGGCCATTTTATTTTCTGCAATAAAAAATTGAAAAAATCGAATTTCATAGATTTTAGCCAAAATGAATTCTGCAACATGTTTTTGATTTTTAAAAAATCCCAATAAGTGTATATTTATTGGTTTGGGTGAAAGTTATAGCGCCTACAAACTATGGAGTTATATACTGGATTTTATGATTTTTTTATTTATTTATATATATATATATATATATATATATATATATACTACCAATGGTGGCGATCAACTACTTATAATGGGACTATAATAGTGCAGCAGGCAATCTGACACTAACTGCCACTGACATCACCAGTGACACTAATACAGTGATCAGTGCTTATACTATACACTGCCACTGTATTGGCTGGGAGGGGGTTAAATATGTGTAAAGTGTGCTCCTTTTAAGAGATCTCTCAGTTTCTTATCCTAGCTTTGCAGGGATGAGAAACTCGCAGATCGCTTCCTCTGTACAGAGCTCTGTGTTGTTTACCAACACAGCGCACTGGGCTGTAATCATACATAGCAGAAGCAGATCAGCAGTGATGTGCATGTCCAAGCCCAGAAGTAGGCAGCGACATGCGTATGTCACTTTACCTACAGCGGCCGCTCGCCCGCAGGACATTGCGAGCAGGCAGACGCTAAGTGGTTAACACAAGGTGAAAGTGTCACTAAACCCACATCATAAAAACCTATCAATAAATGGTGTATTACATGCTGTTCATACTCAGGCATAAGATTAGTTTTCTATATTCTATTCAAACCTGGTTGATCCTGCTGCTCTCTATCGCCACCTTCTGTTAATTTCTTCAATTCAGCTAGGGATTTTACAGCTGTGGTGACAGCTCTGCACATGCTCAGTTTTCAGTGCGTTTCTATGCTGAGCATTTCCTCCCCATCACATCTGAGCAGCCCATGTGACTATAGAGTCACACATGTGGGCGTATACACAGTGGTAAATGACAGCCCACTCCCTCCTTCATACCCACTAACCAGCTATTACATCTAAATTGATGGAGGCTTCATCTCCCTCCTATTTTAAGAGACAGGCTGGAGGGGTCTGGCACAGCCTGTGACTGGCAGAAATCTGTCCACACCATGTTATTGCCCAAAAAATAATAAAGATTTGATTTAAAAAATATATATTTGTATGCCAATTTAAAACGGATATTAATGATATATTTATTCTCTGTATTCCAAAGGCTGTTTTTATTTTGAACATGTGACCAGCAGCAGAGGACTAGAAGCTCCCCCTGCTTCTGTTTCCCTGCAGACAGGCTGGGAAAGATCTGGGTCATGTGACAGCTATATTGATTAGGAAAAAAGGTATAGTGGAACCTTGGTTTACGAGTAACATGGTTATCGAGCATTTTGAAAGACGAGCAACTTTTTTTTTTTTTTTTTATTCTGACTCGGTTTGCGAGTGTTGTCTCGCAAAACTAGCAGAATTCAAGCTAATGGGGCTTGCAGTACCGCATTTGGCCTGAGGTGCGGGGGCGCCGGAGCAAAGCCGTTCGGAAATACTCAGTTCCCGGGTGTTTCCGAGCCTTTCCGAGGTCAGCCAAGCTGTCCTCGGGCCTTTCCGAAGCTCTCCGGCGCCCCCCCCACCTCTGGCCACATGCGGTAATGCATGCCATTGAAGTCAATGCGGAACAAATTATTTTAGTTTCCTTTGACTTCTATGGGGAAACTCGCTTTGATATGCGAGTGCTTTGGATTACGAGAATTCTCCTGGAACGGATTATGCTCGTAATCCAAGGTTCCACTGTACTTAGATGTTTGTTTGTTTTTTAATTAAAATAATTACAGTGCCATCATCCACATAGAGAAGGAAGAATGTAAATTAAACAGTGTATCAATTAAAGGCACTTACATTTAGGCTGCTTTCACACTATGTTTTTCTTCTTTTGCGTTAAAGCAAAAGAAAAAACACGTGACCGTGTAATCCTACGGAACTCCTCACACTGATCTGTTGCAGGCAGGTCTGCTGTGTTTAGTAAAATCCTGCTTGCTGCATTTTTGGTGCGTAAAAAAAAAAAAAAAAAATATGCACCAAAAACACGTCTCCCCATTGAAATGCATAGAAAACGCAACAAAAACACTCGCGGTTGTGTTGAGTCGCATGTCTTGTGAAAAACGCATGTCAAAAATGCATATGCATTTTTATCACATTTTTGCTACAAACCAGTGTGAAAGTGCCCTTAGAGTGTAAGCGCTCATGAGCAGGGCCATTGTATTGGAACTGTACTTGCTCCAGTGCTGTTTATATTGTAAAGCACTATATAAATCCTGTATAATAATAATAATAATTTAGCCATGTGATTGTAATGCTGCCGATTTGACATGTCAAAATGCAACTGTGTGAACCTGGGCTAATAAACATTTTTAAAGCGTTTGTTTCAACACTGTCATACATTTAAAGAGATCCTGTCCCCATACTATTAATATGATGAAAAATCTTCCCGTGATGTTATATGTCAAATGGCCTAGTTTTGTGCATTTAATCCTGTAATTATTGATTATATTGAACAGGCCATACAATAACCAATTTTCTTGCAGTTGAAGGAAAGAAAAGTGCTCGATTTCCCCCCATCAACACTGAATCTCTCCCACAGAGCTATTGTATTCTGACAGTGGGAGGTTTCCTAGCCATCAGAATACGAAGATCACTGTTTGCGGCTATAGCCACCGGCAGGAATCGCATGTGGAGAAATAAATAAATAAATAATCTGACAGGCTAAAGTCAATTGAGGAATCTCCTTCTTCAATATAACCGGCCTGCCCATACATAAATTGAAATTTGTCTATAGCTGGCTTAAGCCTACTGCTGGGTGCCACCATTTTGGTTGTGAAATCAGCAGCCCTAGAGCTGTCACTCCAAATGATGTTCGGAAGTTTTCCCCTGCTATCGTTTATTTAGGGTTGGGGCTCCCTGAACTGCCTTATTTATCCGATGACAGGACAGAGAGGCTGATAGTAGGAGCTCGCCCACAGAAGGGCACTGAATGCCAGCCGTGACACAATGCCCACTCTGCACCTATTGTTGTGGTAATGGCCAATGGGTTGAGCTGAGACCTAATATTACACAGGATTTAAATAGTGCCAGCAGTTTGTGCAGCACTTTACAAAGGGAGACTGTACAGTTATAATACAATTTAAGACAAGGTGGTGAGGAGGGCCCTGTTCCTAAAAAAACTCACAATCTAAAAGGAAGGACAAGTAACACAAGTAGTAGTAACAGTGTGTGGATGAGTTGTTCGAAAAAGTTAAATTCAGTTGTTGGATAAAGGTTATATAGACTTGCCGAAGACCCCTTTCATATGGACTGTCTGATCGGGTCCACGTTTCAGGTGGACCTGATTGGATCCACTGCTATGGTGCGGCCGATGTCAGCAGACACATGCCCGCTGCCATCTGATCCTGTCAGCCAAAAACAGATGGATGGTGGTCCTATTCCTCATCCGTCCGGTGGATGGGGAATAGGATGGGTGGTCTATTTCCATCTGATTGCTCCATAGAGGAGAGCAGGACTGTATCTGTGTCACACGGACCTCTCATCGGCCTGCTCAGCGGAGAGATCCCCGCATTTTCAGCATAGGAGGCAGCCAGACAGGTTGGGGTAGGGAGGATAGAAGAAGGTGGCAAGGCAGCTAGAGAGTGGGGCTGGGGGGTTGTGAGGAGAAAAGGACAGTTTGGTTGCTATCTAGGGGACACAGATTTAAGTACCAGCCTGTCCACAATGTAGCATTTGAGTGATACAAACTGCCA
Source organism: Rana muscosa (assembly GCA_029206835.1). Lineage (NCBI taxonomy): Eukaryota > Metazoa > Chordata > Amphibia > Anura > Ranidae > Rana > Rana muscosa. Next base: position 132,658,352 of record CM055127.1, read on the forward strand.
GCACCTATCCAGAACAGAAATGCATCTTGGGTAAGTGTACTTTTAAAAAAAGAAAAAAAAAAAAAAAAACAGCTTTTCATTGATCCTGTGCCTTTGATGTCTTTGTACCAGAAGAAAACAATAAAGGTGTCAACAGAGTGCGGCCGTCCAGTCTTTTCTTCGATTCATTCCTACATGCAGAGCAGAGCCAGCACCTGTTTCCATCAGCAGGCGGGATGCATTATGAGATGTCTGCCTAGAGCGGTGTTCTTTTGGTATAAAACAAACTGTATGGTGCTTGTTGGAGAGAATGTATAATCTGTTCAGATACTTGGAGTTAGCGCAAAAAGAGTCAGACCATTCTTTTGTAAAAGAGTAACTTTATTAAACACAACTGTTGCAGAGCCAGTGGCCTCGCTTTTCACATTTCCTCTATGAGCTAACAAAATCTTGGCCATATTGTGTACTAGGCAGTCCCCAAATGTCACATATAGAGACTTCCTGACTACAGATCATGTTATGTTGGGTTGCATAGGCAATGGCATCTGCGTGAGACCCGATGCCGTGTTGGTCCACCTAATATTATGGGTGTTATAGCTTAGTCTTTAGCAGTTAATCCAAGCAACATGTCACTGAAAGTGCAAGACTGACCCCCCCCTCCCCCCCCACACACACACGCACGCACCATGGAGGAAGATGCAGTTTTAAAAATAGAAGGAGCACATTGAACCCCTAGGTTGCCATCCCTTATAAACACTGATCTAGGACAAGCATGTGGAGTATGAACTTCATCTTGCATCCTGGTCTCAGATGGGGATTCTTTAGGCTGTGAAGTCATGATCAAGACCATAGCCCCTTCTTGCAGATTTCTCTTTAAAAACCCACAAACAGACCTTTTCTGAAAATACAAGGTCTAATATATGCTGCAACCCTGAACCTCTCAAATGAAAACAATTGTACAAAACAAAGCCAAAAAATATCAAATGGATCATGGCTGAAACAAACAAAAAAACAAACACAATGTGATGTTAGTACAGCGATCTTCTCCCTGGAGCTATTGTGTTCTGATTGGTGTATTCTGATGGGGGCAGTCCCCCTATCAGTATTCACAGCCATTGGCTGCCAACGCTGATCGGCTGCTGTTTTTCCAGCATGCCCGTTTGGCTGGCTTCTGTACACACGGGCTAAATGTTGGCCAGTTGCTGTTGAACCGGCTGACTTTCGGACAGTGTGTATCAGGCCTTACTGTGGAATACTGGCAAAGCAAAAGATTACAAATCTAACTACAAGAAGCTCCAGCAGTGAGATTTCCCTGAATCCTGAAGGAAGGCTCAGTGACCTCATCTAAGCAAGCATGTCTGAACCTGCGTGGGGACGGGGAGTATATATTTTTCTGATGTGTTGTTTTTTTTTTTTTTACTTCAGGTGTCATTTTATTTGAGGTGGTGGGGGTCTGCAAAGTATGCTATTAAGAACCCCCCCCCCCCCCCATATAAAACAGATTTAATTTGTGGTGGCAAACTGAAGCATGTGTGACATTTTAGGTGCTTTCAGGATTGTAGTGGTGAGATAATCCCTGTTCTGCTTCACTTTTCTGGTAGGCTGCATTCACGCCCGAGTGCATTGCGGTGGAAATTCATTGTTATTAGCACCCCAAACATGCATTTTTGTGCACTTTTCTTTTTGACGTGCGCAAAAACACATCTGGAGTTGGTCTTTAAAAGCACACCTTGCAGTCATGTCTCCCCCCCCCCCCCACCAAATTAAACTGGAACCAATAAAAACCTATGCCCCCTTTTCACAGGAAGTATTTGATCAGGTCCACCTGTCAGTTTTTTCAGGCAGACCTGATTGGACGGTCCATTCACCCCTAGGGAGCGGCGGTGTAAAACAAACTTGGGTCCATTTACACCCACCTACCTCTGATCAAAATAAGAAAAAAAAAAAACACAAGAAGATCTGCCCTCCTCAATCTAGGCAGAATGGAGGGCAGTTGGGTGTAAATAGACAGCGGAGTTCATGTCAGTTTTGCAGAAACTGAGTGGACATGGACCGGTCGGTCATATGCATGCTTTGCTCTGATCAGACAGATCCCCTTTCTGATCAAAACGGGGTCCACTATGTGTGAGAGGCCTAATACATCAGAAGGGGGGGAGGGGAGGTTTGAACACGCTCTCCCCCAGGTTCAGGCATGCTTGCTTAGGGTCATTCAGCCTTCTTGCAGGCATTCTGGGCTTGCACCAGCCTGTGCCCGGCCCGCTTTGAGAACGCAACCGGAGGCGCCCACCCCCACCGGATGTGACGCCACTCGGCCCAGCCTTGACCTTCACTGCTGGCCCTGCAAGATGTGGGGGGAAGACCGGCATCCCCCTGGGTAGCTGAAAGCGGGCCCCCAAGCTTCAACTCCTACCATAAGGAGAAGCTGGGGGTGGCAATTCTTTGCAGCAGTCCAGGTACCTTTCCCTAAGGCTCTGAACCAATGCTGCCTTCAGGAAGAGACCTCAGCCTCTCCCCATAGAAAACACCAACCTCCCTGGCTGTCCAGCTCTGGTTCCCAGTGGTGTTTCCCCACCAAAGGAAACACCAGAACTGAAAAGCTAGCAGAGCAGAGTGTGCTTTAAAGCAGAGCTCCACCCTAAAGTGGAACTTCCGCTCATCGGAACCCTCCCCCCCTCCGGTGTCACATTTGGTACCTTTCAGGGGAAGGGGGGTGCAGATTGCCTGTCTAAGACAGGTATTTGCACCCACTTCCGGGAATCCTCTCTGCGGGTAGTGCGTCATTTCCCGCAGAACGCCCGTTGTGTTCTGGGAAACACTCAGCTCCCAGAACACAACGGTGACCAGTGAGGACGGCGCTGCGCGACTCACGAATGTGCCGTATTGAACCGGGCAGTGAAACCGGAACGCTTCACTTCCTGATTCCCTCACCGAGGATGGCGTGGGGGCAGCAGATAGACGAGCGATTGCTCGTCTTCTGCTGCAGACGTCGCTGGACTCCAGGACAGGTAAGTGTCCTAATATTAAAAGTCAGCAGCTGCAGTATTTGAAGCTGCTGGCTTTTAATATTTTTTTAACGGCGGCGCTCTGCTTTAAGAAAGAAAAAAGGGGTTGGGCCCTATACTCACTAAATATAAAAATGCTGGGTAGGGATCCTCGCACAGTATCCCATTAGTTGCGGACTCACCAGTAAAGGTGCGGTCTCCGTGGCATATAGCAGTACAAAAAAGAAGAGGCCCCCCCGGGGGAAGAATATGGAGAGACCCCCCAGAGATAAAGAAAGCACGGGTGGACCACGCTGCATATGAAAAAAATGGATTTTAATGGTAGAAAATAGGCAAAAAACACAATTTACTGACACTCAAAAAAAGAGTCTCAGTAAATTGTGTTTTATGCATATTTTCTACCATTAAAATCCATTTTTTTCATATGCGGTGTGGTCCACCTGTGCTTTCTTTATCTGGGGGGGGGGTCTCTCCATATTCTCCCCCCGGGGGGCTCTTATTCTTTTTTTTTAGAGTGTGCTTTAATCTTGGGCTAAGGTGGTGTCTCCTGTGAAGGGAGGAGCCAAGGTCTCTCAGGCGGTGGCTGTTCTGAAAGACGCTCGGGGGGGGGGGGGGGGTACATGAGCTTCTTTGGCGCATTTGTCACACCTAAGACAGCCCATTGAAATGAATGGGCTGCCCTATGCGCCATTCACAGAACACTGGGTATGAACCCAGCTTTAGGGGTTCACATTAATATCACACAAACAGGAATACAGCTGCAAGAGGGCCTCTCCTTTGTATTGCCTCTCTGAGAAGATAAACCTAGTAAATGTTCAAACGCAACACCATTTAGAAGGAGACTTCCTTTTCTTCCTGTCCCATTGCCAAAACAGGAAGTGAGGAAATCCCTGGTTGTCACCACAACTATTCCCCCTTGGAAGATTTTCCCTTAATTATTGTCCAAGGGACAACCCCTAAGTTGGGATTTTCTTTCACTGCTGGTGATAAAAGGTAAACAGGACAGATAGAGAGGGTGAATCTCAATAACGATGGAAATAAAAAAATAAAAAAAAACTGACAGTTCTTATTCCCTCTCCACTATATCCAAAATGAAAAAAAAAAAAAGTATACTGGAAGCTAGGTTCACACTGGTGCGATGCAGGATCCACAGCGATTTCTGTGCGTGTTCCGACATTGCATGTGAATCGAAGGCAGTTTACACTGCGCTCTGCAAACCACTGTGGGTGTCAATATAAAGTCAATGACATCCCCCAAATCGGTTCGCAGAATACAGTGCAATCTATGGAATCGGATTGCATGGGTCTGAACACCCATGCAAACTGATTCCAGTGCAGACCAAAAAAAAGGGTCCTGTACCATTTTGGTGCGAATGCAATGTGATTTCAGCCATACAGCTGTATGGCTGAATTCACATCACACAGACATCGCATGTGATATGCATAGGAGTGCAGTGCGAATCACATGCAATGTCTGCAATTGCATAAGTGTAAACCCAGCCTAAAACATATCTGAAGCCAAAACCCACTTTTTTCAAATATTTTTTTATTTTATCGCTGTTAGAGCCTGTGTTGATTGGCTTTAGTTCCCCTCAGGTAGATTTTGCATTGCTATACAAGTTTACTGCTGCCATTGACACAAGCCATTTCACTCTCTCTAGCTTTATCCTGGTAACAACTGCCACTAGGACTGAAAGAGGAGAAAATATTCCAATAAGGGAAATCATTCCCACTCCGTTGGAGATCCAGAGAAAGGCAACGCTGCTCCAGGTGATATCAATCCGATGCATCAAAATGGGCTGGGTGCACGCCACGGCTCGTCACCAAGATAAGAAAGATATGGCTGCACACCACCAAACGATCCAACGTAGATTTATTATTACATAAATGTTATCATGACTGCCACCAAATCAAGGACACAGGAGAGGTGACGTGTTTCACACTTGACTAGTGCTTCTTCAAAACCTCAACCTTGAAAAAGAACTAACCAATTGTGAAACGCGTCACCTCTTCTCTGTCCTTGTCTTGGTGGCAGTCATGATGACATTTATGTATTAATAAATCTACGTTGGATCGTTTGGTGGTGTGCAGCTGTATCTTTCTATTCCCACTCCATTGTCCAGTGTCATCCATCTCCCTCTTGCAGCAGACAAAAGTTGAATATACGGTGGTCACAAAAGGGGGGGGGGGGGTTACTAAAACTGCTGCACACAGAATGCATGGTAGCCAATCAGCTTTTAACTTCACCTTGTTCAATTAAACTTTGACAATAAAACCTGGAAGCCGATTGGTTACTATGCAGAGCTGCACCAAATTTTTGAAACCCCAGGTTTCATAAATCTCCCCCAAAGAGACAAACACTGTGCACATACAGTGCATCCAAAAAGTATTCCCAGCCCTTCACTTTTTCCACATTTTGGTATGTTACAGCCTTTATTCCAAAACGGATTCAATTCATTATATTGCTCAAAATTCTACAAATACCATATAATGACAACGTGAAAGAAGTTTGTTTGAAATCTTTGCAAATTTATAAAAACAAAAAGGTGCATAAGTATTCACAGCCTTTGCTCAATACTTTCTTGAAGCACCTTTGGCACCAATTACAGCTTCAAGTCTTTTTGAGTAAGATGCTACGAGCTTGGCACACCTATTTTTTGGGCAGTTTCTCCCATTCTTCTTGGCAGGACCTCTCAAGCTCCATCAGGTTGGATGGGGAGCATCAGTGCACAGCCATTTTCAAATCTCTCCAGAGATGTTCAATTGGGTTCAAGTCTCAGTTCTGGCTGGGCCACTTAAGAACATTCACAGAGTTGTCCTGTAGCCACTACTTTGTTATCTTGGCTTTGTGCTTAGGGTCGTTGTCCTGGTGGAAGATGAATCTTCACCCCAGTCTGATGTTCAAAGAGCTCTGAACCAGGTTTTCATCAAGGATGTCTCCGTACATTGCTGCATTCATCTTTCCCTCGATCCTGACATCCCCACAGCATGATGCTGCCACCATCATGCTTAACTGTAGGGATGGGATTGGCCAGGTGATGAGCAGTGCCCGGTTTCCTCCAGACATGATGCTTGCCATTCAGGCCAAAGGAGTTTAATCTTTGTTTCATCAGACCAGAGAATTTGGTTTCTCATGGTCTGAGAGTTCTTCAGGTGCCTTTTGGCAAACTCCAGGCGGTCTGTCATGTGCCTTTTACTGAGGAGTGGCTTCCGTCTGGCCACTCTACCATAGAGGCCTGTTTGGTGGAGTGCTGCAGAAATGGTTGTTCTTCTGGAAGGTTCTCCTCTCACCACAGAGAAACATTGGAGCTCCGTCAGAGTGACCATCGGGTTCTTGGTCACCTCCCTGACCAAGGCCCTTCTTCCCCCATTGCTCAGCTTGGCCTGGTGGCCCGCTCTAGGAAAAGTCCTGGTGGTTCCAAACTTCTTCCATTTAGGGATGATGGAGGCCACTGTGCTCATTGGGACCTTCAATGCTGCAGAAATGTTTCTGTACCCTTCCCCAGATCTGTGCCTCCATACAATCCTGTCTCAGAGGTCTACAGACAATTCCTTGGACTTCATGGCTTGGTTGGGCCCTGACATGCACTGTGGGACCTTATATAGACAGGTGTGTGCCTTTCCAAATTCTGTCCAATCAACGTAATTGACCACAGGTGGACTCCAATCAAGTTGTAGAAACATGTCAAGGATGATAATAGGAAACAGGATGCACCTGAGCTCAATTTTGAGTGTCATGGCAAAGGCTTGTGTACTTATGTAATTTTTTTTTATAATTTATATCAATATAGTCTATATCTTCAACTCAATATCGATATGGTCTCATTACCCAAATACTTTCAACATTTGTCACTCAGTGTTACATACTTTTTGTTGCCTGACACTCCATACCTCACTTCAATCCACTCACATCGGCTTTACTTTCACTTATACAAGAACTCACAGGCTCACGGCCAAGCTTATTAATTAATACATTATTCCTCTTTTAATTTTTACATCTACACCCCCTCTTTTTCTTCCACACTAGTTGCTGTGTTTCAGATCACATTTAAATTTAATACATTTTTTACATCTCCAATCACTTTATTATCACCTCACTCCATCGTCTTTCATTTTACAATTTAATTAGTTAATAGGATGTAGTTTAATTAATCAATTTTTCCAAACTATTTCTATTAATAATAAGATTAATTAATCTATAAATTAAATAAATTATGTAACGATACGAATAGATAGTTTTAAAGAATCAAACATTGATCCAATACTAGCCAGTCTGCAGTCACAGGGCAGTACTAAACACTCATAGAATCTCCGCCAATTAATAATTGCGATTCTCGCATATTTAATTACAGGTGCCCTGCCACCCATCCTCTTCAGGTCCAAAAGCGTGGCCCCTTGTAAGCCTGGTGGGATGTGGTCTTGCCTAGGGTGCGCAGTACGGATGAGCGGAGACAATGCGATCACTGAACGCTAACGTTTTTAAACCTTCTGGTCTGTGCGATGCACCCCTGCTTTTTTCATCCTATGAATGGTAAATATACGTATGAACATAGAGATAATAATATTTTTGTATAAATTGGAATGTATAACAATGTTTTGTACATTGCTGAAATACTTTAAACTAGAATTATGTAATATATTCCCTTAGATTATAATGCCCCCTGAAGAAGACCAGAGACAAAATGGGTCGAAATGCACTTGAGTATTCAAAATATTCATGTGGATCACCATGCTGTAAACACATTGATAAACCATGTTTTGTTTGGGATATTTTTCGATCACAAGTGATGTTTTATGCTGCTGTATGTATCATCAACCAGAGTTTGTATTTTAAATCCACTGTACATTTGAATGAACTATGTATCAAAATTAAAAGATTTTATTTAACTACCTATCTCCAATTTACTGCTGCTTAAAAAAAACCTTGGGGAAACCTTCCATTTTTTTCTGTATATTTGGGTTGTCAGCAGCCCCGTTGGACTCTCACATATGTGTTTTCTGTTTATAACTTATGTACATGTAATTTCTGTTTTTTATTTTTACTTAATTTGTAACGTTTTTAAACAAACATCTTTCACGTTGTCATTATGGGGTATAGTTTGTAGAATTTTGAGAGAAAAAAAAAAAAATAATGAATTTAATCCATGTTGGAATAAGGCTGTAATATAAAATGTGGAAAAAGTGCAGCGCTCTGAATACTTTCTGGATGCACTGTACATCATTACAAAAAGTGAATTCTTTGAGGAAGTGGCAGTGGATTTCTCTAAAGTGATACTGTGAGGGAATAAGAGATCTGCCATTGCTCATGTGTGGGCCTCAAAGCAGTCCCATCCTGATCCTTGCATTAATAACTTGTATGAAGCCATTTTGGAATCCACATACAACAAATAAAGTTTGCGTGCCAGCTTCAAGTCCTTTGCTTGATACTAAGATCAGGATCAGCATGACAGTCATGGATCCTACACCTTTTAAAGCTGAAGTTTGGGTATGGCAATTTTTACAGTTACACTGGTCCAGCTTGGAGCAATGTATGCATGCATGCGCCATACCTGTGGGATCCCCCTGGAAGCTGCAACGTAGTAGACACTGCTACTACAGGGATCTCCATTGACTTCTGGGTCCTGTGCTGAGCGGCTGCCCTGCCACATTGTGAACACAGGTGGTCTCTCGGTCAGCACAGACATTATTCAGGGAACACGTTGTATCTTTTTAATGAATGCAAAGCGTTATCTTGGACAGGGTGGAGAGACAGGGTGCTGATGTCATGACCTCACCCAACCAGAGAACCTGCATCAAGCAAGCAACCTCTTGCATTCACCATGCAGCAGGACAGCCGGATTCACTGAAGTAGCAGCAAGGACTACAGTGATTACCTGCTTCCACTGGGACTCTCACAGGTATGGATGGTACATACATATTTACATTGGTGCAAGCTGTAACTATGTAAAAACTGCCATATCTAAATTTCAGCTTTAACTCAAAAAGACCCCTTCATAAACCACTGCCACACTTCTCCTCTCGTAGGTTCAGGTGAAGTAATCTCCTGCAGTAAATATAAAGCTGTATGCAGGCTCAGAAACCAGTGAGCCAAGAGGACAACTAGCAACATATGACTGAAGCATAGTTATCAGCTTCACCTCGGAAACCTGTCAAGGACAGTCCAGTTCCACCAGCTACAGTGTAAAAATTTACTTGGAATAAGATGAAGGCAGAAGCTACAGGGGTTTGTAGGCAGAGGTCCTATTGGATTATTCTAGGCCAGGGATTTCAATCACTTACCTATTTTGTAGAAACCAGCGATATCACAAAAGGGCAAGTGTGCTAGAGGGACTTCCTAATAAAACATAAGATAGATTGATACTTAAAAAAATAAAAAAAAATAAAAAGGGACTTCCCATGTGTGGATCGATGGCAGACGAGTGTAAATGAAAGGCTTACACCTCCCTCAGTGCAGAGATTATTGAAATTTCCTGGCCCCTGAACATGAGTGCCCCCCCCCCCCCATGGGTCGCTTCTCAGTCATTAGTCCATAAGTGGTCCTGATAACAGCAACTTAAGTCATACTCTCCTAATCTTGATCAGGAATTTTTGAAGTTGCCCTTTAAATAAAATGCTACACTTGTCTATTCAGCCCAAAATTGGTTACTTCAATATGTATTCATCTAAACCAGGCTTGGCAATACAATGGAAAAATGGGATCTCTTAGTTCAGCACGGAGAGAAGCACATTCTCCAGATAAGGAGACCACAACATGGCAGATAAACACTTCATGGCAATCTCCGACCTACACTTTTAAGAAGGGAACTACAAGGTAGTCAATGAGTAAATCTTACAACTTTGTCTCTCTGGTCCAGAGATGCCATGGCAAACCCTTCCTCCTTCAGTTCCTGCTGCCTTACCATGTGTGCCAGAAAATCTGACATAAGACATTTTCTGACACTCTCAACATTGCCATAGATCATGAGGAGGAAGGCACGCTAGGTATCATTTAACCTTGAAATGCAATTATAAGTTTTCATATGAAATAAAATGGTGGTTTTATGTATTAATAAAAGCCTTCAGGATTTTGAGTGGCAATTGAGCATCAATGTCTTGATACATAAAGAACTTTTTAAAAAGTTTTCTTGTTAACTCCTTGGCACCGGCCGCATACAAATATGCGGCCTCTCACTAGCTGGGCACTGGCGCAAAACGCACGCATATTTGCATGCATTAGTGCTGTGCTGAGAGCGTACGCCCTTGCGCGCTCATGGCAGCTAACAAAGAACTCCCGAACGCATGACAGCCAATCATGGCGGTCACATGGCCTTAAGACCCACCCCTCAACATGTAAAACCGCTTAAGGGGCCAGTTGTGAATTCCTCGATTGTGAACTCCTTTGGGAGCCATGTAAATAGCTCTATAGATGCTCTAAAACAAGATATTAAAAATACAGGAAATTAATACGGGTAATTTAATTGTTACCTATGTGCAGTAGATGGCAGCTGTTATGTTGGCCCTTGGTTACAGATCATCTACAACTAAACACATCTGTTTTAGCTTGCATTGGGAAAAAAAGGTTCGAAACACTGTATGGTTTATCGTTGCCCCTTTGACAAAACCTTCACATGACTAGGAAGAAGTGAAAATTCTCTTGAACAGGGATACCGACAGCAGTAAAGCCAAGGTACTAACTGCCCCTTCCCCACTTTTTATTGCTGGCTGTGGGGTCCTTATAGGGAGACTTTCACTTGCTCCTCTAACACTAAAATATGAATGATGAGGAAGTCTGAATAGGGATAAACACAGTAGGCCAAGGCCCCTTTCACACTAGCGAACCAATAGGGTCCGCCTGTCAGTTTTTCAGGCAGGCAGAGCTGATTGAACTCTCCAGTCTCCTCTATGGCACGGTGAGTGTGAACGGACATGTCTGTTTACACCCGTCGACCTCTAATCCACTAAAATCAGACTGATGGGGAGCCGTTCCCCCATCCCTCTGGCGGCTCGGAACGGATCGCGGTTGCGTGTAAATGGACAGGTGGTCTTTTTACATCTGACCGCCCATAGAAGAGAGCAGGCTGTGTTCATTCTACATAAGCAGAGCGGACACAGACCCGCCATCTGCATGCTCAGCAGACAGATTCCCCAATGAGCAGGCGGAGTCCAACAGAGCCCAGCCCATGAGGAAGGGGCCTAAGGTCCCTAACATGGGCATCGTCCGTTCACTCACATTTTTTCATTTATGTCAGGTTGCACATCCATCTTCAGTTCAGTTTACAGGAGTTTGAACTTAAGATTAGATCACCGGAATATAATTTTTCATCCAAATTTTCTTAGTTGTTGCGGACAATCAGAGGGGACAAAAGTAAAAACAAAAAATGTTTGTTGCCTAAAAACAGACATAAATGGAACGAATGTAAACAGGTGCCATCCGTTTACATCTGATCAGATCTAAACGAAAAAAAGACAGCCTTGTTCATATAAAAAGAAAAAACACACACACACACACACACACACACCAACTAGAGATGCACCGAAATTTCGGTGGCTGAAACAAAATGGCCGAAAATAGTGGATAATGGTGCCAAAATTGTACGCAATTTTGCTATGCTTATGGTGCGTTTTTCATAGGTCATGTGACCCAAAGATCGCATCAAAAATTTAACACAGGTGCGTTATTGATGCGTCTTGCTGCGTTTTTAATGCATTTCAATGGGGAGGTGCCTTTTTGGTGCAGTTTTTTTTAACTGACATAAAATGCAGCAAGCAAAATTTTTATAGCACCACAATGGAAGCGCAACGGACCAGTGTGAAGACATACATAGAATTTAAAGGGATGCATTTTTCTTGAGCTTTTCTTGTGCTAAAAGGTGCCAATAAATTCATATTAATTGAAATTCATGGTATTAATTAAAAAGTTGAATATAATACAATTCTACATAAAAATATATATTATTTAAAAATAAAATACTGTCATTTTCCACTTCGGTTTCAGACAAGTCCATCCTGCATTTTCGGTTTGGGCATCAAAATTTTTATTCGGTGCACCACTAAAAAAACAAATGCACCTGAAACGGACAAGGCTGATGTAAATGGATGGTCATCCCTTTACATCCACCCACCTATAGACATACATTGCGGATCCGTCTGGAAAACTGACAGATGAATCTAGACTGGTACATCTGTGTGAAAGGGGCCTTACAGAGGTTTTAACCCTCACCATGGCAAAGATTTCTAGATAATGTGTAACATTTTTCAATTATTAAGAGAGAACAAAGTGGTTGAATGGAGCTGGCTTTCATTCCAAACATTGACTGAAATATTACTCTTCCATATTGAGTCTGACTATTCTACAACTTATTCTCCAGTGTAGGATTAGATCATCCATGTTAGTGGATAGATATTGGGACAGTGTCGCCATTAGACCTGACCCATAAAGTGCCTAAATGCAAACACCTTGTAGTCCCTGTTTTAGTATTGAAAGTATCCGTTTGGTTGTAGCACCCCTTGGATCCTAGGCCAAGGTTGCACACAGAATGGATCCTAGGCTCAAGACTGTACCCAAGTCCTTGTCAACTTTTTTATCTAAGCTAAGGCTCCTTTCATCCAGTACAGACACAGGAAGAGGCCTGCACTTCACCACTGTTGATACCTTAAGGCTTAGGCACTGTAGGCCAGATCTGGTTCAATTTTCTGGCTAGATGACCTGCCAGTTGCTCAAGGAGGTGCAAAAATGACTACATGTCTCCTCGCTGGAGTGCACTCTATTTCAAAATCATATTCAGCCTCTTCTTTAACCTGGAATTCTTGTTTAATTGTGGCCATACAATTGTGCCTACACACAAATCAAAAGAAAGCCTTCCAGTGGTTGCTGAGGGGATCCACCACAACCCACAAAGGCCCAGCAATTTGCAGCCTTCATTTATGCTTATAAAGCTGCAGACTTCTCAATGTGAGAAAGACCTGGGTGCAGCTACCCACAACAGTATTTATCAGTAGATTCTAGAGTCCATGTACAAGAGGCAATTCAGAAGCAAAGTTCCAAGGCACAACTACCATTCTAACAATCCACATGGTTTTTGCCAAAAGGCCTGAGAAGGCCAGGAAGTGTGTGAAAATAGTTCACAGTCCTGCACCAGTAATTTAGAGAAGGAAGAACCCTGTAGTGGGTTTGCCTGTAGACTCCATCGTGACTGACATTCCCAGTCACAGCACCATCTAGTGGCTGAAAATGTATACTATCCGTTGCTGGCCACACCAGACAGTATTTTGCTCCCTGTTTCTTTGCAACATAGAAAGCAGCAATCAGCTACACAATCACAGTTTGGACCTCCACCTCTTCATGTATTGTGGTGATAAATTCTTCTCCATTTTGCTCCACCATTTCCAGATCTTCTTGTGTCACCACTTCCTCCGGCATTACCAATTCCTCGGGTATTACCACTTCCTCTGGCACAATAACCTCCTCACTGGCAGCGGCTTCACTTGTTATCAATGTCCCGTCTCCAACGGCTGACGCCAAAGTCAGAGCCACTTGTTCAGTCAGAGATTCTGGAGTTGCTATAGTAATAGTGTCTGTAGTGGGGACCTCCTCTATACAGGGCTCCGTGCTGTCATCCAGTGTCACATTCTGTACGATAATCTGCTGGCCAGGACTGGCTGTGTTCACTATCTGCTGGACCACCTTCAATATATGGCTGTTCACCTGTTAAAACAGAATATTCTTAATTCCAACTGTAGATGGTATCCGCTGGGGGAATCCTCCAGCCTTTTTAAAATAGTGCATCCAGAAAAGTATGAACATGGGAACGGTTGACAGATGCAGCAAGCTGTGTGGTCATGTCTAGGCGCGTTTCGTTGTTCCGTCTTTATCAATAGGCGTCTATTGATAATGTTGGGATGACAAAACGCATCTAGGCGTGACCACACGGCTTGCTGCGTCTGTCAACCGTTCCGATCTCCTCCAATGAATCACCGCGGATGATCGGATCTTCACGAGCGGTGAGAGAGTATCGAGATACAGTGCAATGTGTTTACATAGAATGCTATTTTTTTACAGGACCAGAGTGTATAAATCAACCTTTGGTGATGCGTTTGGGATATCCTGGTAGATGGCTCTCCGGCATTGATCGTATGGGCATAACATATCCAAAAGCGTTTATCTGATATAAATCTGGTGAGTGCAACTCCTAAGGGAGCAGAACTCACATGGTGTGGTGATGGTGGAATCCCCATACATCTGACGACTTCCTACATGAACTGCTGTTTAAGCATTTTTCATTTGGAGTAATTTTACTGGGAGAAATTAACAATACTACCAACCATCTTTGTATGTTATATAATGAGAAGCGCTGCTTTGCCAGAGGGACTATTGGATTGAACTTTATGGCTCACGGTTTATGATGTTTTGTATTAATATAGCCGCTGCTAATTGATTTCTAATCAGGAAATATTTATTCTTTAAACCTAAGCGATGGAAAAGTGACCCTGTTTACTTTAATATTGTGCACCCCTTATACTTACCTGCGCCCAATCTTGAGCCAGCAATGTGCATTCACAGCCAGTGAGGATGGAGCAGGGCCAAGATGCGATCTGTGTGTCTATGGACACACAGAGCCAGCTTGCACGAGTGCCCCCATAGCACGCAGCTGCGTTTAGATAGTCTATTCATTTCAAAGGCTTCACCACCTACAGAAATGTGGGGAAAGAAGTTACCAATCTTTTTTCAAAATCACACCACGCCAAAAACGCACTGCATTTGCCAATGTGTGGGGTACTATTAAGAATAAATGGCATCCCTACACATAAAAGATTGAGAAACACAGATTTAGAAATATAGAGCTATATAAATTTGTGTCTTACATTGGCATAAGTGCTTTTGGTCAGTGGAAAAATGGGGAGCTGCAAAGTGGAAATACTGTGGGTATAGAAAATATTCACATAGGTTTGCTTTGCAGCCTGAAATGAAGACAGACACAATTTTTGTTTTGACAAACAGTCACCATCAAATGTAACTGAACTTGAGCAGTTCTACAAAGAAGAGTGGGCAAATATTGTTAAGTTTAGATGTGCAAAGTTAGTAGCGACATATCCCAACAGACTAAAGGCTGGAATTAAAGCAAAAGGTGTTTCAACAAAATACTGACAAGGGGGCGGCGATTCCTTTTCCAACTCTGCAATTAGTTTTTTTTAGTTTTTCTGACAGGTCGGGGTTATATCTTTCACTTGGATGTTCTAAGTTGCACGAAGTAACTACAGCTGGATAAAAACTGTGTCTTCATTTCAAGTTGCAAAGCAACAAAATGTGATTTTAAAGGGGGTGTGATTAGTTTCTATACCCACTGTAAATGAAGATAGATCCTGCCTGTCTTTGTTCATCTACTGTATTGAGAAGGGATGACACTTTGGAGATCTTGCATACGCTGGTAGTGAAGGGTTGGCCGATTCATAATTTTCAATGTAAATTTTGCATACAACTCACCTGGTGTGTTCCTGTGCTCTGCAGTAGCTCAGCGGCCTCACTGGTCTCGAAATCTTCAGAGGTCGCCTATGTGCATCAAGACAAAAAACAGAACTGCAGTGACTGCGTCTTTTAAAAAAAGCCTTTGCTATACTGTACCCAAGATAAAAAGAGTGGGTACTCTTGATTCCTGTGCATAACCAGACTTTCCCTCACTGTTCAACAATGTTTGGCTACCCATCTACTGGCTTAAGGAAATTACATTCATAGCGATACATACCCAGTTCTCCAAAAAGGCTGCAAGGTAGGCTTGAGCTCTGATACAAAGTGTAGTGATGTATTTATTATTTTCTATAATCACCGATCACATTAACCACTTGAAGACGAGGCTCTTCTGATACTTTTTGTTTTAATGTAAAAATCATATTTTTTTGGCCTAGAAATGTACTTAGAATCCCCCAATTATTATATATATTTTTTAAAGCAGATGCCCTAGAAAAGAAAATGGTGGGTATTGCAAGTTTTTATGTCACACAGTATTTGTGCAGCGTTTTTTCAAATGAAATTTTGGAAAAAAAATTCACTTTTTTAAATATTATTGCACAACACGATACCCAATTGTTTGGTTAAATATAAAAGGTGATGTTATGCCAAGTAAATAGATACCAAACATGTCACGCTTTAAAATTGTGCACGCTCCTGTAACAGCAACAAACAGCGTACATTTTATTATCCATAGCCCTTTCTTTACAGGTTACCACTTTAGATTTACACAGGAAGTCTGGTGCTAGAATTACTGCCCCCGATCTGAAGTTGACGAAGATACCACACGTGGGGGACGATCGCTGTTTGAATGCATGGGGTACCAATGCATGCGTATGCTTTTGTGTGCAAGCACAGGTGGACTTTGGTGGGTTTTTTTTTTTATTGTTTAGACTGTTGATTTTGTTTTTCCTTTTTAAAAAGTATCCCCTGTGATAGCAATAGGCAGTGACAGGTACACTTTTTTGAGAGATCTGGAGTCTATTAGATCCCTCCTCTGCCCTTAAAAGCTTCAGATCATTCCAAACTCGGTATGATCCAATGATTTTTTTTTCAAACCCATAAGGATTTGTTTACAACCGCAAAAGTGATGAAATGCGTCATCGCTTCTGGTTTCCTATACCATAGAGATGATTGGAGCCGTTCCAGTCTCCAAACAGCTCTGTGGTTAGCTGGCCAAATCGCTGACTGGACACTTGGGTCTCCGGTGGGATGGGAGAGTCATTGAAGGCAGCAAGAGGGGGGCCTCCCCTCCAGCTGCTTGTAAAAGCAATCCAGTGGCTAATTAGCCCCTAGGTTTACAAGAAAGCCGACCACCAGCTGAAAAAAACAATACTGGGATGATGCCTGCAGCTGCAGGCATTATCCCGGTATAACCACTTGAAATCCAACGGGTATGTCACTGGTCATTAAGCGGTTAAGTTGGTGCTCTGTAGTTATCACTACACCTAATAGGCTAAAGCTGCCGGACCATCCTAGCTGCTGCTTCAGCATATCCCAAACCCCCGGAAAACATTCAACCCTATCAAAGATAGGTTTGCGTTATCCTGGACACCACATTCTTAATTTAGAAATCAGAACAAACCATACAAAAGATGGACTTCTAAGTTTGGACACCTTAAAAAGTGCACAGTTGTATAGTTTATTTTGTTGCTGTGCCATCATGAGCCAATACTTCCCAAATCCTCATAAAAAGCCTCCAGTGTGCCCTGTCTTATATGCTAGACAGTTACCTCAATAATATATTCCTGAGTGTCAGCAACCACTGAAGAGAACTCTACCAGCACTGTGTGCGGCTCCTCAGACATGATGTCATCAGCCATGGAATTACTGCCACAACCTGCCATGTTTTGCAGATGTGCTGCACAGCCACCTGAAGCAATAAAGAGAAAAAATAAATAAAAAAAATCACTGGCAATGGCACAAACAGGGCTAAAAATACAAAACAAACGGAGCAGATTAAAATTTATGAAAACTTGTCAAATATAGCACAAGAATCCAACTGCAATGTTTACATAAGTAATAAATATAATACAAACCCAAATGATACTCCCATATACACGATCGGTTTTCCTGTTGGAAAGTCTGATGAGAGCTTTTGGTTGGGAATCCTGACCGTGTGTATGCTCCATCTGACTTTTTCCAATGGAAAAACTGCAGGAAAAAAGATAGAGAGCCGGTTCTCTAATTTCCCGTCAGGAAAAAAACTGATCGGAATTGTGTACAAATCACGACGCGCTAAATTCAAACGCATGCTTGGAAACAAATCGACGCATGCTCGAAGCATAGAACTTTATTTTCTCGGCTCGTCATAGTTTTTTACGTCACCGCGTTCTTGGCAGTCAAAAGTTCACCGAACTTTTGTGTGACCGTGTGTATGCAAGGCAGGCTTGAGAGGAAAAAACATCCAACTTTTTTCCGACGGGAAAACCGATCGTGTGTACGGGGCATTAGAAGGACTGTACTTTAATGCTCAGATCCTCTGACCTCCTCCCCAACCCTCTTGAAATAACCTGCACTAACAGCCCCTGCCCCAGCTTCTTATTTACCCGTTATCAACAGCACATCCTGTGCAACAATCCTCTTCCTGCAAGCTGCACTTGTGTGTGGATAACCTACAAGTGGGTCCATCCTAAATATTGGAGCTCCTTACCCACCCCAAATTATTGAGGTCTCAGGGAGCAGGCTCAACCAACGCCAAGGAGGATTTTTGCTCACGGAGAAGAAAACACTACACAGGACTCTGAAACAGGGTTAGTAAGAAGCTAGGGTGAGGTGTATTTTGTGTGTGTTAGTTCAAGAGGTAGACCTCATTCACATGGGTTGTGGAACATGTGTTTAAAAAGGACATTTTTGAAGACATATTTTATGATTTTACATGTTATATTTCACACTGTGTATTAACCTGCGTTTAGGTGCATTCAGAAAAACTATAAATCTGTGGGTTCAGGGGCAAATTAAATATTCTGAATGTGTATAAAATGCATTTACAGAGCCTTGAAAAAGTATTCATACCCCTTGAAATTTTCCACATTTTGTCACGTTACAACCAAAAATGTAAATGTATTTTATTGGGATTTTATGTGATAGACCAACACAAAGTGTAACATGATTGTGAAGTGTAAGAAAAATTATAAATGGTTTTCAAAATGTTTTATAAATATCTGAAAAATAGGATTTTTATAACAGCTTACCTGTAAAATCCTTTTCTTGGAGTACACCACGGGACACAGAGCTAGTCATTACATAATGGGTTAAGGGTCACCAGCGGTGATTGGACACTGGCACAACCAATGGAAGACAGTTCCCCTCCATATAACCCCTCCCATCAGGGAAGTACCTCAGTTTTGTAGCAAAGCAGTAAGGTTCCCATAAGAAGGGGGGGACCTCTGTGTCCCGTGGTGTACTCCAAGAAAAGGATTTTACAGGTAAGCTGTTATAAAAATCCTATTTTCTTTATCGTACACCACGGGACACAGAGCTAGTCATTACATAATGGGACGTCCCAGAGCAATGCTCATATGAAGGGGGGGAGACACAGATCAAAACAGGCCGCTTGCGGACCAGAAGCCCTATACTGCTGCCTGCAGCACACTTCGCCCAAAGGCGGAATCCTCATGTCCTTTCACATCTATTTGATAGAATTTGGAAAATGTATGGACTGAAGACCAAGTTGCAGCTTTACAGATCTGAGCCATCGAAGCCTGGTGGTGCACTGCCCATGAAGCACTTATCGCCCTGGTAGAGTGCGCCTTAACAGGAAAAGGAGGAGTCCTGTTCTTTAAACCATAAGCTTGAACAATTACTTGTCTAATCCACCTGGAAATGGTGGATTTTGATACCGCTTGGCCCTTCTTGGGCCCATCTGGTAAAATAAACAAAACATCTGTTTTACGTATCTGAGCGGTTGCTTGCAGATACACCCTTACCGCTCTCACTAGATCTAGAGAGTGTAATAATTTTTCCCCCGCCGTCCGCGGGTTTGGAAAAAAGGAAGGCAGAACAATGTCTTGATTCAAGTGAAAAGCCGACACCACCTTAGGTAGAAAAGCCGGATGGGGTCGTAGTACGATTTTGTCCTTGTGACAAATTAGATAAGGCTCTTTACAAGAAAGAGCTGCTAGCTCTGATACTCTCCTAGCAGAAGCTATAGCAATCAGAAAGGCCAACTTCCTACTCAATATAATTAAAGGAATATGGCGAATAGGTTCAAAAGGTTGCTTTTGCAACACTGACAATACCAAATTCAAATCCCATGGACACAAGGGAGTCCTAACTGGAGGATTTATCCTCAGTACCCCCTTAATGAATGTCTGAACTAGGGAGTGAGATGCCAATGGTCTCTGAAAGAAGACTGATAGAGCCGATATTTGCCCTTTGATGGTGCTAAGGGCTAAATTCATATCCACTCCTAACTGGCAAAAAGCAAGAATCCTACTTATTTCATATTTCTGAGGATTCCAACATCTGGATTCACACCAGGAAACGTATGCTCTCCAGACTCTCTGATAGATGAGTCTGGAGGCTGGCTTTCTAGCATTAATGAGCGTAGAAAGAGCCGGACCAGAGACCCCTCTTTTTCAAAATGTGGGTCTCAGCAGCCAGGCCGTCAACTTTAGCCTTTGTAAGGAAGGGTGGAATACTGGACCCTGTGACAGCAGGTCGTGTCGAAGTGGAAACTTCCAGGGCCTTCCTATCGCCATTTTTACAATCTCGGCGTACCAAGGCCTCCTGGGCCAGTTTGGGGCCACTAGGATTACTGGTATTCCCTCCTCCTTGATCCTGCGAAGCAGTCTTTGTAGAAGAGGGATCGGAGGGAATGCATAGATCAGTGAGAACTGATTCCATGGAGTTATTAGAGCGTCTGTATTATTAGAGCGTCTGTCCCGTAGGCTAGAGGATCTCTCGTTCTGGACACAAAGTTGTCCAATTTCTTGTTGAACCTGGCAGCTAGCAGGTCTACATCTGGGTTTCCCCATCTCAGACATATGGCCTGAAAGATCTCGGGGTGAAGAGACCACTCTCCTGGTAGCAGCTGCTGACGACTCAGGTAGTCTGCTTGCCAATTTTCTATCCCTGGAATGAAGATTGCAGAAAGGCAAGGTACATGCTCTTCTGCCCATGCCAGGATCCGGTTCACCTCTCTTTGGGCTGCCCGACTGCGGGTGCCTCCTTGGTGATTGATGTAAGCTACTGCAGTAGCATTGTCGGATTGAACCCGAACTGGGTAGCCCTGTAACCTGTATGTCCAGGTTTTGAGGGCTAGATATACCGCCCGGATCTCTAGCACATTGATGGGCAGGATCCCCTGAGTCTTGGCCCAGGTTCCCTGGGTAGAAGCCTCCTCGAATACTGCACCCCAGCCCGATAGGCTGGCATCCCTAGATACCACCTTCCAGGCCACTGGGAGGAAGGACTTTCCCTTCCGTAAATTCCTGGCTTCTAGCCACCAATCGAAGCTGTGGCGTACTTGTGAGGACAGGCGCATGGGTATATCCAGAGCTTGGCTCTTCCTGTTCCAGGAAGCTAAAATATTGCCTTGAAGTAGTCTCGAATGAAACTGGGCGTAAGGGACCGCCTCGAAGGAGGCTACCATCTTTCCCAATAGTCTCATGCAAAGGCGAATAGAAGGCCTCTTGTTTGCTTTGACCTTGTGGATCAGGTCTTTCAGAGACTGTATCTTCGGTTCTGGCAGGTATACCCCGTTTTGGGCTGTATCTATGATCATGCCCAGGTACACTATCCTTCTTTGGGCCTGGAGAGAGGATTTTTGTAAATTTATAATCCATCCTAAATGCTCCAGGTATCCTACTGTAGTGTGTACAGCGTGACCCAATCCCTCCTTTGACTGATCTATTACTAGTAGATCGTCCAGATAGGCTGTTACCGCAATGCCCCGTGTTCTTAGGTTTGCTAACAGAGGAGCTAGCACCTTTGTGAATACTATGGGCGCGGTGGCTACACCAAACGGCAGAGCCACAAATTGAAAGTGGCGATCTTCTACCGCAAACCTTAGGAATCTTTGGTGAGCGGGGAGGATGGGTATGTGTAAATGTGCGTCCTTGATATCTATGGGCGCCATGAATTTTCCGCCCTTTAAAGTGGCGGCCACGGATCGGATCGTTTCCATTCGAAAATGGCGATCGTTCAGGAACCGATTTAGGGATTTTAGATCCAGGATGGGTCTGACATCTCCATTTGGCTTTGGAATCACAAAGAGGTTTGAGTAAAAACCTGCACCTCGCTCTTTTTGGGGTACGTCTGTAACTACCCCTTGAGCCATTAAGTGATTCAAACCTTTGAAGAAGGATTCTCTTTTTTGTGGATCCTTGGAGAGTCTTGAACCTCGGAATTGAGAAGGTGGGATCTCTCGAAATTCCAGTTTGTACCCTGAGGATATTGTGGATACTACCCAATTGTCCTGGATTTCTGACCCCCAAGTCGCTCAGAACTGATAAAGCCTTCCTCCCACTCGGCCGAGCGGGGGCGCCCCTTCACTGAGAGGCTTTGGGGGCTTGCTTATTAGCTCTTGCACCCCACGGCTTCTTGTTCTTCTGAGCTTGCCCCTTGGCTTTTGTGGGCGGCTAAAACAGGCCGCCGCCACTGGTTGGAGTCAGATTTCCCGGGAGCTGGGGAGAGAGAGCGTTTAAAACAAGATCTCTTGTTTTTCTTTCTCTCAGGTAAAAGTCGTTTTACCACTTGATATCTTCTGTATATATTTTTCTAAATCTTCCCCAAATAGGCGTTCGCCATGGTACGGGAACTTGCCAACAGCTTTTTGCATGGGGTTTCCGCTGACCAATGCTTAAGCCAAAGTACTCTGCGCATCTGTACCAGCTGGAGTGTAAGGCGTGATGCCTGTATGATAGAATCTCTCATGGCATCCACTGTGAAGCATAAGGCTTTAGGCAAATTTTCCCATTTTCTAGCCTGCTCTGAAGGCAGTTCCTTCAGCCCCTGCTTTACCTGTTGGCTGATGACCTGACACATACCGACTGCTGCTACTGCAGGTTGGGTAATTGAGCCGGCCAAAAGGAAGGAGGATTTCAACTTCCTCTCAGAAGGATCTTTTAAACCCTTGTACATTATCCACCGGACATGTCAGGTTTTTATTTACACAAGAAATAGCCGCAACTACCGCAGGCAGGCTCCATTTCTTTAAAAAAATTTCCCCCATAGGATAAAGAATGTTAAACCTTTTTGGAGGTGAGAAACGCTTTTCTTTATCGTACACCACGGGACACAGAGCTAGTCATTACATAATGGGTTAAGGGTCACCAGCGGTGATTGGACACTGGCACAACCAATGGAAGACAGTTCCCCTCCATATAACCCCTCCCATCAGGGAAGTACCTCAGTTTTTTCGCCAGTGTCGAAAGGTGTTGGACGCGTTAGGAGGTGCTAAAGGAAAGCTCTACCAAAGAGACCCTCTGGGGGTAAAAGAGCTATGCTTTCGGATCCATCCAAGACGCCTACAAATGAGCTGAATCTGGATGGGATCCGGGCCTCATCCATGAGGCGTCGCCTGTAATGTCTCTCTTCGGAGGACTGGGCTCTAAGATCCAGCACTTTCGCTATTTCGCTATAAAGTCCTGGTAAGAGTCTTGTACAAGGCCCAGGGGAGAGGTATCCTTTAAATAGGAACCCATATCCCTGAAGGTTGGCACACATAGCCCACCGTGAAGGGTGAAGTTTGGTATCTGTCTGAAAACTTTCAGCAGAAAAACCTGCGGCGTGGATAAGGTGAGATTAGAAGGTCCATAACTAGGTTGGGACCTTTTTCAAAAAGTGGATGTCTTCTTTTTTTCCACCACTGGGGGGAGTAAAGAGCTGAATATACTCACCTCACTCTGTTCAGTGTCGGCTTCGGCGAAGTACACTGCTCGTCACCTCCGCTGCTGAGCTTGCTTGAGCACCCCGCTCCTCCTTCCGGTGGCCGATACAGACACCTGCAGATGCAGGTAAGTGGGGACAGGGGCTGATGAGAGTCCTCTCTCACTATGGCCACCACCATAGCGCTAAAGGCCGCGCGCGCGCGGGAGCGCGCTTTATCGGAGGGGGGGGGGCCGAGGCGTGCGCGGGCACGTGGCGCGCGCAGGCACAGAAACGGCGCCAAATTTAAAAGACTGTCAGTGTAAAAAGCACTGCAGCAGCAAGCAAGCTCGTTAGTTC
This sequence comes from Rana muscosa, assembly GCA_029206835.1. Taxonomy (NCBI): domain Eukaryota; kingdom Metazoa; phylum Chordata; class Amphibia; order Anura; family Ranidae; genus Rana; species Rana muscosa. The sequence continues at coordinate 132,681,985 of CM055127.1, forward strand.
TCTTGTTCCTGGCAGAGAAACACAGCAGCTATACAGGGACGTAAGACTCCATGTGGTTGGATTGGGTACTTCCTAGAAGACATCCATGTTATGCATAGTTATGTGTTAAAAGTTGCATACTTAATGTATTTGCTAAACTGAACACGGTAGTATATGCATTTAGGTACCTTGTATTTTGTCTAAACAGTAAGTCTTCCAGGGGAAGTAATGCGGACAAAAAGAGATAAAAAGAGCACCGCCGCCTGAGACAGGGGGCTCTAGCTGTGCTGACTCGGTACCTTCCTCTCCTGTGTTGCCAAAAGCACCTGTACAGGATGAGCCATTACCTCTGTCAGGTATGGCGGCTTCCCCAGTGAAGCCTGGGCCTGCATATGTCACTGAGGACACTTTATCAGCTGCCCTAAATAATCTGGAGGAGAAAATTGCTACTTTAATCGCTAAATCCTCTAAAAAGGACAATAAGCGAAGCAGATCTCCTCCAGTATTGGACCTCCCTTCAGAAGTACCTGAGGAGGAGGAGGATGAGGAGGAGGCTACATCAGCAGAGGATGAGGAGTCAGACGGATCAGGGATATCGGATGAGCCTTTTTCGGTATCCCAGATTTTAAAGTCACAGGTGCAATGCTATGCAGGAGCCGTGCGAGCTGCATTTAGGTTACCCTCTTTGGAGGTAACAGAATCACCTGTCTCCTCCCTAGGATCATTAAGATCCCTGCAAGGTGCATGCTCCTTCCCGGTTCATCCGTTACTAGAGGATCTATTGTACGCAGACTGGCAACATCCAGATAAGCGTTTTTCACCTCCAAAAAAGTTTAACATTCTTTATCCTATGGAGGAAAAATTTTTAAAGAAATGGAGCCTGCCTACGGTAGATGCGGCTATTTCTTGTGTAAATAAAAACCTGACATGTCCAGTGGATAATGTACAAGTGTTTAAAGATCCTTCTGAGAAGAAGTTGGAATCCTTACTGAAATCCTCCTTCCTTTTGGCCGGCTCAATTATCCAACCTGCAGTAGCAGCAGTCGGTATGTGTCAGGTCGTCAGCCAACAGGTAAAGCAGGGGCTGAAGGAGCTGCCTTCAGAGCAGGCTAAAAATTGGGAGAATTTACCTAAAGCCTTATGCTTCACAGTGGATGCCATGAGAGATTCTATCATACAGGCATCACGCCTTACACTCCAGCTGGTACAGATGCGCAGAGTACTTTGGCTTAAGCATTGGTCAGCGGAAGCCCCATGCAAAAAGTTGTTGGCAAGTTTCCCGTTCCATGGCGAACGCCTTTTTGGGGAAGATTTAGAAAGATATATCCAAAAGATATCAAGTGGTAAAACGACACTTTTACCTGAGAGAAAGAAAAACAAGAGACCTTGTTTTAAACACACTCTCTCCCCAGCTCCCGGGAAATCGGACTCCAGCCAGTGGCGACGGCCTTTTCAGCCGCCCAAAAAAGCCAAAGAACAGGCTCAGAAGAACAAGAAGCCGTGGGGTTCAAGAGCTAATAAGCAAGCCCCCAAAACCTCTCATTGAAGGGGCGCCCCCGCTCGGCCGAGTGGGGGGAAGGCTTTGTCAGTTCTCAGCGACTTGGCGGACAGAAACCCAGGACAAATGGGTGGTATCCACAATATCCTCAGGGTACAGACTGGAATTTCGAGAGATCCCATCTTCTCAATTCCGAAGTTCAAGACTCTCCAAGGATCCACAAAAAAGAGGATCCTTCTTCAAAGGTTTGAATCACTTAATAGCTCAAGGTGTGGTTACAGAGGTACCCCAAAAGGAGCAAGGTTCAGGTTTTTACTCAAACCTCTTTGTGATTCCAAAACCGAACGGAGAAGTCAGACCCATCCTGGATCTAAAAAATCTAAACCAGTTTCTGAACGTTCGCCATTTTCGAATGGAAACGATTCGATCCGTGGTCGCTACTTTAAAAGGCGGAGAATTCATTGCGTCCATAGATATCAAAGACGCATATCTACACATACCAATCCTCCCCGCTCACCAAAGATTCCTAAGGTTTGCGGTAGAAGATCGCCACTTTCAATTTGTGGCCCTGCCATTTGGTGTAGCCACCGCGCCCAGAGTATTCACAAAGGTGCTAGCTCCTCTGTTAGCAAACCTAAGAACACGGGGCATTGCGGTAACAGCCTATCTAGACGATCTACTATTAATAGATCAGTCAAAGGAGGGATTGGATCACGCTGTAGACACTACAGTAGGATACCTGGAGCATTTAGGATGGATTATAAACTTACAAAAATCCTCTCTCCAGGCCCAAAGAAGGATAGTGTACCTGGGCATGATCATAGATACAGCCCAAAACAGGGTATACCTGCCAGAGCCAAAGATACAGTCTCTGAAAGACCTGATCCACAAGGTCAAAGCAAACAAGAGGCCGTCTATTCGCCTTTGCATGAGACTATTGGGAAAGATGGTAGCCTCCTTCGAGGCGGTCCCTTACGCCCAGTTTCATTCGAGACTACTTCAAGGCAATATTTTAGCCTCCTGGAACAGGAAGAGCCAAGCTCTGGATATACCCATGCGCCTGTCCTCACAAGTACGCCACAGCTTCAATTGGTGGCTAGAAGCCAGGAATTTACGGAAGGGAAAGTCCTTCCTCCCAGTGGCCTGGAAGGTGGTATCTACGGATGCCAGCCTATCGGGCTGGGGTGCAGTATTCGAGGAGGCTTCTACCCAGGGAACCTGGGCCAAGACTCAGGGGATCCTGCCCATCAATGTGCTAGAGATCCGGGCGGTATATCTAGCCCTCAAAACCTGGACATACAGGTTACAGGGCTACCCAGTTCGGGTTCAATCCGACAATGCTACGGCAGTAGCTTACATCAATCACCAAGGAGGCACCCACAGTCGGGCAGCCCAAAGAGAGGTGAACCGGATCTTGGCATGGGCAGAAGAGCATGTACCTTGCATCTCTGCAATCTTCATTCCAGGGATAGAAAACTGGCAAGCAGACTACCTGAGTCGTCAGCAGCTGCTACCAGGAGAGTGGTCTCTTCACCCAGAGATCTTTCAGGCCATATGTCTGAGATGGGGAAACCCAGATGTAGACCTGCTAGCTTCCAGGTTCAACAAGAAATTGGACAACTTTGTGTCCAGAACGAGAGATCCTCTAGCCTACGGGACAGACGCTCTAATAACTCCATGGAATCAGTTCTCACTGATCTATGCATTCCCTCCGATCCCTCTTCTACAAAGACTGCTTCGCAGGATCAAGGAGGAGGGAATACCAGTAATCCTAGTGGCCCCAAACTGGCCCAGGAGGCCTTGGTATGCCGAGATCGTAAAAATGGCGATAGGAAGGCCCTGGAAGCTTCCACTTCGACACGACCTGTTGTCACAGGGTCCAGTATTCCACCCTTCCTTACAAAGGCTAAATTTGACGGCCTGGCTGCTGAGACCCACATTTTGAAAAAGAGAGGGGTCTCTGGCCTGGTTCTTTCTACGCTCATTAATGCTAGAAAGCCAGCCTCCAGACTCATCTATCATAGAGTCTGGAAAGCATACGTTTCCTGGTGTGAATCCAGAAGTTGGAATCCTCTGAAATATGAAATAAGTAGGATTCTTGCTTTTTGCCAGTTAGGAGTGGATATGAAATTAGCCCTTAGCACCATCAAGGGGCAAATATCGGCTCTATCAGTCTTCTTTCAGAGACCATTGGCATCTCACTCCTAGTTCGGACATTCATTCAGGGGGTACTGAGGATAAATCCTCCAGTCAGGTCTCCCTTGTGTCCATGGGATTTGAATTTGGTATTGTCAGTGTTGCAAAAGCAACCTTTTGAACCTATTCGCCATATTCCTTTAATTATATTAAGTAGGAAATTGGCCTTTCTGATTGCTATAGCTTCTGCTAGGAGAGTATCAGAGCTAGCAGCTCTTTCTTGTAAAGAGCCTTATCTAATTTGTCACAAGGACAAGATCGTACTACGACCCCATCCGGCTTTTCTACCTAAGGTGGTGTCGGCTTTTCACTTGAATCAAGACATTGTTCTGCCTTCCTTTTTTCCAAACCCGCGGACGGCGGGGGAAAAATTATTACACTCTCTAGATCTAGTGAGAGCGGTAAGGGTGTATCTGCAAGCAACCGCTCAGATACGTAAAACAGATGTTTTGTTTATTTTACCAGATGGTCCCAAGAAGGGCCAAGCGGTATCAAAATCCACCATTTCCAGGTGGATTAGACAAGTAATTGTTCAAGCTTATGGTTTAAAGAACAGGACTCCTCCTTTTCCTGTTAAGGCGCACTCTACCAGGGCGATAAGTGCTTCATGGGCAGTGCACCACCAGGCTTCGATGGCTCAGATCTGTAAGGCTGCAACTTGGTCCTCAGTCCATACATTTTCCAAATTCTATCAAATAGATGTGAAAGGACATGAGGATTCCGCCTTCGGGCGAAGTGTGCTGCAGGCAGCAGTATAGGGCTTCTGGTCCGCAAGCGGTCGGTTTGATCTGTGTCTCCCCCCCTTCATATGAGCATTGCTCTGGGACGTCCCATTATGTAATGACTAGCTCTGTGTCCCGTGGTGTACGATAAAGAAAATAGGATTTTTATAACAGCTTACCTGTAAAATCCTTTTCTTGGAGTACACCACGGGACACAGAGGTCCCACCCTTCTTATGGGAACCTTACTGCTTTGCTACAAAACTGAGGTACTTCCCTGATGGGAGGGGTTATATGGAGGGGAACTGTCTTCCATTGGTTGTGCCAGTGTCCAATCACCGCTGGTGACCCTTAACCCATTATGTAATGACTAGCTCTGTGTCCCGTGGTGTACTCCAAGAAAAGGATTTTACAGGTAAGCTGTTATAAAAATCCTATTATCTGGATGTTGCCAGTTTGCGTATATTAGATCCTCTAGTAACTGATGAACCGGGAAGGAGCATGCACCTTGCAGGGATCTTAATGACCCTAGGGAGGAGACAGGTAATTCCGTTACCTCCGCAGAGGTTAACTTAAATGCACTGCTATAGCATTGTACCTGTGACCTTAAAATCTGGCTCCTCATCCTCTGCTGATGTAGCCTCCTCCTCCTCATCCTCCTCCCTCAGGTACTTCTGAAGGGAGGTCCAATACTGGAAGAGACCTGCTTCGCTTATTGTCCTTTTTAGAGGACTTAGCGATTAAGGTAGCAATTTTTTCCTCCAGATTATTTAGGGCAGCTGATAAAGTGTCCTCAGTGACATATACAGGCCCAGGCTTCACTGGGGAAGCCGCCATACCTGACAGAGGTAATGGCTCATCCTGTACAGGTGCATTTGGCAACACAGGAGAGGAAGGTACCGAGTCAGCACAGCTAGAGCCTCCTCTCAGGCGGTGGTGCTTTCTTATCTCTTTTTGTCCGTATTACTTCCCCTGGAAGGCTTACTGTTTAGACAAAATACAAGGTACCTAAATGCATATACTACCGTGTTCAGTTTAGCAAATACATTAAGTATGCAACTTTTAACACATAACTATGCATAACATGGATGTCTTCTAGGAAGTACCCAATCCAACCACATGGAGTCTTACGTCCCTGTATAGCTGCTGTGTTTCTCTGCCAGGAACAAGAGAACTAACGAGCTTGCTTGCTGCTGCAGTGCTTCTCACACTGACAGTCTTTTAAATTTGGCGCCGTTTCTGTGCCTGCGCGCGCCACGTGCCCGCGCACGCCTTCGCCCCCCCCCTCCGATAAAGCGCGCTCCCGCGCGCGCGGCCCTTAGCGCTATGGCGGTGGCCATAGTGAGAGAGGACTCTCATCAGCCCTTGTTCCCACTTACCTGCATCTGCAGGTGTCTGGTCGGCCACCGAATGGAGGATCGGGGTGCCCCAGCAAGCTCAGCAGCGGAGGTGACGAGCAGTGTACTTCGCCGAAGCCGACACTGAACAGAGTGAGGTGAGTATATTCAGCTCTTTACTCCCCCCAGTGGTGGAAAAAAAGAAGACATCCATTTTTTGAAAAAGGTCCCAACCTAGTTATGGACCTTCTAATCTCACCTTATCCACGCCGCAGGTTTTTCTGCTGAAAGATTTCAGACAGATACCAAACTTCACCCTTCACGGTGGGCTATGTGTGCCAACCTTCAGGGATATGGGTTCCTATTTAAAGGATACCTCTCCCCTGGGCCTTGTACAAGACTCTTACCAGGACTTTATAGCGAAATAGCGAAAGTGCTGGATCTTAGAGCCCAGTCCTCCGAAGAGAGACATTACAGGCGACGCCTCATGGATGAGGCCCGGATCCCATCCAGATTCAGCTCATTTGTAGGCGTCTTGGATGGATCCGAAAGCATAGCTCTTTTACCCCCAGAGGGTCTCTTTGGTAGAGCTTTCCTTTAGCACCTCCTAACGCGTCCAACACCTTTCGACACTGGCGAAAAAAACTGAGGTACTTCCCTGATGGGAGGGGTTATATGGAGGGGAACTGTCTTCCATTGGTTGTGCCAGTGTCCAATCACCGCTGGTGACCCTTAACCCATTATGTAATGACTAGCTCTGTGTCCCGTGGTGTACGATAAAGAAAGTATGACGTTCATTTGTATTCAGCCCCCTTTACTCTGATACCCCTAACTAAAATCTAATGGAACCAATTGCCTTCAGAAGTCACCCAATTAGTAAGTAGAGTCCACCTGTGTGTAATTTAATCTCCGTATAAATGCAGCTGTTCTGTGAAGCCCTCAGAGGTTTGTTGGAGAACCTTAGTAAACGAACAGCATCATGAAGACCAAGGAACACACCAGACAGGTCAGGGATAACGTTGTGGAGAAGTTTAAAGCAGGGTTAGGTTATAAAAAATAAAAAAAAATAATTACATCCAAGGCTTTGAACATCTCACAATGCACTGTATAATCCATCATCCGAAAATGGAAAGAGTATGGCACAACTGCAAACCTACCAAGACATGGCCGTACACCTAAACTGACAGGCTGGGCAAGAAGAGCATTAATCAGAGAAGCAGGACAGAGGTACATAGTAACTCTGGAGGAGCTGCAGAGATCCACATCTCAGGTGGGGGAATCTGTCAACAGGACAGGACAACTTTCACGTTGGATATGGTTTGTAGAATTTTGAGGGAAAAAAATGTAATCCATTTTGGAATAATAAGGCTGTAACACAACAAAATGTGGAAAAAGAGAAGTGCTGTGAATACTTTTCGGATGCAATGTACTACACTGGATGTCTAAAGGCCCATACACATGATCGGACTTTCCGACAACAACGGTCCGACGGACGTGTTATATCGGACAATCCGACCGTCTGTATGCTCCATCGGACAATTGTTGTCGGAATTTAGACAAATGTTCGCTGTGCATGCTCTCAAACTTTCAGACAACAAATGTGTTACGTCGGATCGCCCGATCGTGTTTACACAAGTCCATCGGACTAAAATCCAAAGTACAAAGATGCATGCTCAGAAACAATGCTAAACATCAGACAACAATAGCAGAAGTTGCCCAAAGGGTGGCGGTAAAGAGCTGAAAAACCATGCGATTTGGTGAATGTTGGCTGAAAATGTTCTGCCTTGTGTATGCATATCAAGTTCACGGCCAACGCCCCTTCGGACAAAAATCCACGGAAAAGTCTGATCGTGTGTATGAGGCTTTAGAGAGACCCACTCAGCCTAGGCTGCTGAAAGCAATGAGCCAATTTACCTTTGGTTTTCATATGGCGATTTAGTGTTCCATGCTCTGCAAACGCTCTGCCGCACTTGTGACACTTGTAAGGCTTTTCTCCCGTGTGGTGCCTTATGTGCCGCACCAGGGAACCCTTCTCCCGGAAGCTGTTAGGGCAGTATGGACAAACAAATGGCCTGTCTGCAAAGTGGGTGCGGTAATGCACTTGCTGAGCATTCTGGTTTAAAGACGACAAAATGCATGAGAGGAAAAACAGACCTCTGTTAATCCAAAAAGTTTAATCTTTATTACTTCATGTACAGTCTTTATTATCTAAAATAATTATATTTAAAACTCAACTCCATGCAGATACTAAGTTGCAATAATTTGTGTCATTTATATCTATTCATACTTTATTAAAGGCCTGCTGTGTTTCGGTGCTCATGTGCCAAGAACATGGTTATAGGAGGAGAGAGCAGAGTGACAGATCAGCTTCTCCTTTCACTGTCTGGTCACAGGCTGGGGGAGGTACAAGACCTTCAAGTATTACCAACCCACATGAAAAAAAAAATGAATGTCTGCCGTCCTGCCAGACAGGGCTGTGTGGTCTAAAAAGAGCTGTGTATGCCTTAAGACTGGATGGGCAGCAACAAATTCTTCAACATGAAAATCAGCTTCCATACATCTTCTGTGTTTTTAGCCTTTTGACTGAACTTCAGCTTTAAAGGATAAGTTCACCTTCAGTAATATGTTAAACGTACACACATATTTAGGGTGTAATATAGGCAGCACCCATCGCTCACCCGAGATCCCTCACTGTGACAGCAGGCAGGGGTTTCTTTTTCGTACATCACGGGACACAGAGCGACTTAGTCATTACTAATGGGTTATATAGATACCTTCAGGTGCTGGCACTGGCAACTTCCAAAACCGGAAGTACCCTCCCCTATATAAGCCCCTCCCATCCGGGAGCACCTCAGTTTTTTGCCAGTGTCTAAGGTGTTGGCCAAAGAGTAACATGTGTTTTCACTGGGCTTGCGTACAGGTTCTTTTACGGGCCTTAGTAAGCTGTTCCGGATCCGACCAAAAAAGCTTCATAGCTAAACGGTCGGTACCCGGGCCTTGCAACAGAAGAGCAAGGTTTTGCCTGTAATGCCTCTCTTAGGAGGGCTGGACCCTGGGATCCAGAGCTCTGGTCATACCCACGACCAAGATGTTGTCTGTGCAGGGTGCTATACAGGTCCAGGGGAGTGGAATCCTTGGGAACCCGGTCCCTGAAGGTTTAATTACAATGCCTGCCGTGATAGGTGAAGTTTGGGCTTCTGTGGACCAAACAAAGTCCTGCGGCGGGGAACAGGTAAGTGGGGGCCCCCAGGAACTTGGTTCTATTGGGGGACCCCCAAGCCTAATTTGTCTTTCTGTCTGTTACCTAACGGTATTCCCGCTAATATCTGTGTATGCCTGTAACTACTGGAAAATGTAAAATTTTTATTTTTATTTTTTCTTGACTACTATTAAAGGAGACCGCGGTACCTGTGTTAAACCACTAGAGGCCGCTGTGGTCCATTTTTCTTGTCATGTGGATCTTTGGCTTTTTCAAGTCAAAAGATCCAGGCAGTTGGTAAGTTCTCTGTGGGAATCCACTTCCTCTGCCCTGTTGCAGCGCTCATCCACCGCACAGGCTCTCCGGCAAAAAGGGCCCTGGCTCCTAGTCCCTGCTTGCTTTCAAAAAAGGCGCCAAAGGCGCACGGGCGCGTGCACGCGCCTCCTATGAAAGGAAAGGGGCGGGGCGGGTGGATGACGCTCGATGCGCGCCGCGGCGCTTCTGTGCATGTGCAGGCGTCCCAGCATGGATAAAAGACACAGTACAAGTGTCAGCTGGATGCAAGCAGAGCTAGCAACAAAACGGTGGCACACAGAGGCGGTTGATGCAGGCATCCCCATAGAAAGACACTTTAGTGGACACCAGCTGGTATATAGCAGCAACTGTGTTAGACTATTACCAGCAAAATTGGTGTATGACGACGGGAATACCTCAGCTTTGTGCTTATAGGATATGTCGTCCAGACGCTCTGGAAATAAGTCTTCCAAGAAGCGAAAGGGGTCTCCATCGGGCTCTGAGGATTTTGGGCATGCTTGTACTGCACCAATCTCCCCTGAAATTTCAGAGGTCAGTAGCCGTAGGAACCCCGCAGGAGTACCTGGTGCTGCGGCTGTCCCCAGTCCACCTGCTCCTGTGTATATATAACAGAGGAGGTTTTTTTCCTCAACTCTGGGAGGATTGGAAGAGAGATTAACAGCATTGATCGCTGCTTCCCTGTCACAGGGAAAGCACGTCCGATCTCCGTCTCCTCCTTCAGAGTGCCTGTTAGTGGAGGAACAGCCCCACACAGAGATCGACCTACCTGAAGGGGATCAGGATGAGGTTGATTCGGTTATAGAGGAATCAACAGTGGAAGAACCTTTCTCAGCATCTCAGGCTGAAAGATTATGGGTTCAGTCTCTGACTAACATGGTCCGATCAGCATTTAAAATGCCTCTTGCGGAGCCATCAACCACTACTGTCTCCTCGCTGGGGTCGCTGAAAGCTCCCCAGACTGTCTGTTCCTTCCCAATCCACCCTTTATTGGAAGGGCTTATTTACCAGGATTGGGAGCATCCTGATAAAATATTTACTCCTCCCAAGAGATTTCCGGTGATCTATCCCATGGAGGATAAGTTCATAAGAAAAAATGGAGGGTCCCTACAGTGGACGCAGCCATCTCTTGTGTGAATAAATCACTGACATGTCCAGTAGTTAATGTTCCAATATTCAAAGACCCAATAGATAAAAAATTGGAGTCTTTACTAAAATCTGCTTTCTCTACAGCAAGCATGGTGACACAACCTGCAGTAGCAGCGATTGGGGTCTGCCAAGCAGTGAAGGATCAGTTGAAACAAGTCTTAAGGGACTTACCAGATCAGCAGGCTCTTGCCCTAGCTGACCTACCTAGAGCCTTGTGTTTTGCGGTGGACGCCATAAAGGATACAATCCAACAGGCCTCCCGCTTTACGCTGTCTGTAGTACATATGCGTAGGCTTCTATGGCTCAAAAACTGGTCTGCTGAAGCTCCCTGTAAGAATTGCTGATTAGCTTCCCATTTCATGGAGAACGCTTATTCGGAGAAGATCTGGACAAGTATATCCAGAAAATTTCTGCCGGTAAAGGTACACTCTTGCCGGTTAAGAACAAGGGTAGAAGTCCTTCTTTTAAGATGCCTACTTCTCCAGTCCCTGGCACGTCGGCTGTGAAACAGTTCCGACGGCCTCCGCGGTCAAATCCAGGAGGCAGAAATCAGGGACAATCACAGGGTAACAAGAAACCCTGGGTCAAGAGAGGTACAAAACCTCCCCCCAAGTCATGAAGTTGCCCCCACTCAATCGGGTGGGGGGAAGACTTCAGTTGTTCACAGAGACCTGGCGGGACACCATCAGAGACAGATGGGTGATCTCCGCAGTAAGTCTGGGATACAGGCTGGAGTTAAAAGACATTCCTCCTGCCCATTTTATGAGGTCAAACGTGCCAAGCGATCCCCAGAAGAGAGGATCCCTCCTTCTGGCACTAGAACAACTATTGCTCCAAGGTGTAATCATGAAGGTTCCCTTAGAAGAAAGCGGGTTCGGGTTTTACTCGAACCTTTTCACAGTCCCCAAACCAAATGGGGACGTGAGGCCCATATTAATTTTAAAAGGGCTAAACAAGTTCCTACATATCAGGACTTTTCGGATGGAGTCGATCCGATCGGTGGCCACCGCCCTACAAGGGCAGGAATGGTTAGCCTCGATCGACATAAGGGATGCTTATCTGCGTATTCCCATCTTTCCGGCCCACCAGAAATTTCTACGCTTTGCAGTAGAAGGGCGCCATTTTCAGTTCAGAGCCTTACCTTTCGGTCTGGCCACAGCACCACGAGTGTTCACAAAAATTCTGGCCCCACTATTGGCCAATCTAAGAACACAAGGTGTAACGATAATGGCATATCTAGACGACTTGTTGCTGATAGACCACTCAGTGAAAAAAAAAACTAGAAGTGGTCGTTCACAAGACAATCAAGTATCTGGAATCTCACGGTTGGATTATCAACCGAGACAAGTCAGCCCTAAAACCAGTCAAAAGTCTGGAATACTTGGGGCTAAGACTGGATTCAAATCGGAGAAAGATTTTCTTACCTCCAGAGAAGGTGTCGTCTTTGAAAGATTTGACCCACTTAGTGGGTACAAAAAGAAAACCATCCATACGCCTGTGCATGAGGCTGCTGGGAAAAATGGTGGCTTCATTCGAAGCAGTACCCTACGGTCAATTCCATTCAAGGAACTTGCAGAGGGCCATACTGTCAGCCTGGAACAAAAAAGTTCAGGCTTTAGACTTACCAATGTCCCTGTCCCCTTCCGTTCGCAAGAGCCTCCATTGGTGGTTGGTGCCCCAGAATCTGGAGAAAGGGAAACCCTTCAGTCCGGTTTCTTGGAAGGTGGTCACTACAGATACCAGCCTCATAGGCTGGGGGGCAGTACTGGAGCAATGGTCTCTCCAGAGCAAGTGGTCAGAAGCAGAGAAGGCCCTGTCCATCAACCTCTTAGAGATACGAGCAGCCCGGTATGCCCTAGTAGCATGGACATCCAAACTCCAAGGGTCCCCTGTCAGAATTCAATCAGACAATGCCACAGCAGTGGCATATATCAATCACCAGGGTGGCACCAGGAGTCGTGCAGCCCAGAGGGAAGCGAATTGCATCCTGGAATGGGCAGAAAGATATGTCCCAGCCATATCCGCGGTTTTCATCCCAGGAGTGGAAAATTGGAGAGCGGACTTTCTAAGTCGCCAGCAATTATGCCCGGGGGAATGGTCTCGTCACCCCGAGGTTTTCCAGGCAATATGCCAGCGGTGGGGAACACCGGATGTAGATCTGCTAGCATCCAGATTCAACGCAAAGGTGGACAGATTTGTGTCTCGCACAAGGGATCCCCTAGCTTGCGGCTCGGATGCCCTAGTGTTCCCTTGGGATCAGTTCAAGCTGATATATGCATTCCCACCGCCACAATTGTTACCGCGATTAATCCGCAGAATCCGGGTAGAAAAGAAACCGGTGATTCTGGTGGCTCCAGCGTGGCCCCGAAGGGCATGGTACGCGGAGATTGTAAAAATGTCAGTGGGGAGTCCTTGGTCTCTCCCACATCGTCCGGACCTGCTTTCGCAAGGACCGATATACCACCCTTCCTTACCAGCCCTAGGTTTGACGGCCTGGCTATTGAAGCCCACATTCTAAAAAAGAGAGGGCTCTCTAATCCTGTGGTATCTACCATGATCAATGCCAGGAAGCCGGTATCCAGGCAGATCTATTATAGGATCTGGAAGGCGTACATCGCATGGTGTGAGGCCAAAATATGGCATCCACGTAAGTACGTAATAGGTAGGATTCTGGACTTCCTACAGTGGGCTATGGATAGGAAGCTTGCCTTGAGTACTATCAAGGGTCAGATTTCAGCCTTGTCAATATTTTTTCAAAGGCCCTTGGCTTTGCATTCATTAGTCAAAGCTTTCATACAAGGAGTGATGCGTATTAGCCCTCCGGTTAGTATTCCCATATGTCCATGGGACTTAAACCTGGTTCTGTCGGTTCTACAGAAACAACCATTTGAACCATTGCAGCACATTTCCTTGGTTCTTCTCACCAGGAAATTGATTTTCTTAGTAGCCATTTGTTCGGCTAAAAGAGTATCGGAATTAGCCGCCTTGTCCTGTAAGGAGCCATATCTGGTTGTCCATAAGGACAGAGTAGTATTACGTCCTCATCCAGCCTTTCTTCCTAAGGTGGTATCGAGGTTTCATTTGAACCAAGATGTGGTTCTTCCTTCTTTTTTTTCCCAAACCTACTTCGGTAGAGGAAAAGTTATTGCATTCTTTGGATGTAGTAAGAGCAGTTAAAGCTTATCTAAAAAGCCACTGCTCAGATTCGTAGAACGGATACTTTGTTTGTTCTGCCGGAAGGCCCCAGAAAGGGTCAGGCAGCATCAAAATCTACTTTAGCCAAGTGGATTCGACAGGTCATAATACAAGCCTATGGCTTGAGAAGGAGACCGCCTCCGTTCAAAGTTAGGGCGCACTCCACAAGAGCAGTTGGAACTTCATGGGCAGTGCATCACCAGGCCTCCCTGGCTCAAGTCTGTAAGGCCGCAACATGGTCTTCAGTACACACGTTTACTAGATTCTACCAGGTAGACGTTAGAAGTCAGGAGGATGTCGCCTTTGGGCACAGTGTGTTGCAGGCCGCAAAAGATCCCCATGCCTGATGGCGCCCAGCTTATGTATAGTGTATCCCTCCCCTCATTTGGCATTGCTTTGGGACGTCCCATTAGTAATGACTAAGTCGCTCTGTGTCCCGTGATGTACGAAAAAGAAAAAGGGATTTTTATAACAGCTTACCTGTAAAATCCTTTTCTTGGAGTACATCACGGGACACAGAGCTCCCACCCCTCTTTTTGGGACACTTATTGCTTTGCTACAAAACTGAGGTGCTCCCGGATGGGAGGGGCTTATATAGGGGAGGGTACTTCCGGTTTTGGAAGTTGCCAGTGCCAGCACCTGAAGGTATCTATATAACCCATTAGTAATGACTAAGTCGCTCTGTGTCCCGTGATGTACTCCAAGAAAAGGATTTTACAGGTAAGCTGTTATAAAAATCCCTTTTTTTCTCCCCACACCCGCTGTCACAACTTAAAACCAGCCTGGCTGTGCAGGGCTCCACCCATAAAGCCACATCATTCATTCATAGAAATTTAAATGAACTGCGGGCGCGCTGAGCAGCATGGCCATGGTTCATTCATGCCGCTTCCTACTGCTCAGAAACGGTCTGCCCGGACAAAGGTATGGGTAGAGTTCTAGGCGGTGTGTGCAGGATCACGGGTGCAATGCTCTGCAAGAAAAAAAAATAGGATTTTTATAACAGCTTACCTGTAAAATCCTTTTCTTGGAGTACACCACGGGACACAGAGCTAGTCATTACATAATGGGTTAAGGGTCACCAGCGGTGATTGGACACTGGCACAACCAATGGAAGACAGTTCCCCTCCATATAACCCCTCCCATCAGGGAAGTACCTCAGTTTTGTAGCAAAGCAGTAAGGTTCCCATAAGAAGGGTGGGACCTCTGTGTCCCGTGGTGTACTCCAAGAAAAGGATTTTACAGGTAAGCTGTTATAAAAATCCTATTTTCTTTATCGTACACCACGGGACACAGAGCTAGTCATTACATAATGGGACGTCCCAGAGCAATGCTCATATGAAGGGGGGGAGACACAGATCAAACCGACCGCTTGCGGACCAGAAGCCCTATACTGCTGCCTGCAGCACACTTCGCCCGAAGGCGGAATCCTCATGTCCTTTCACATCTATTTGATAGAATTTGGAAAATGTATGGACTGAGGACCAAGTTGCAGCCTTACAGATCTGAGCCATCGAAGCCTGGTGGTGCACTGCCCATGAAGCACTTATCGCCCTGGTAGAGTGCGCCTTAACAGGAAAAGGAGGAGTCCTGTTCTTTAAACCATAAGCTTGAACAATTACTTGTCTAATCCACCTGGAAATGGTGGATTTTGATATCGCTTGGCCCTTCTTGGGACCATCTGGTAAAATAAACAAAACATCTGTTTTACGTATCTGAGCGGTTGCTTGCAGATACACCCTTACCGCTCTCACTAGATCTAGAGAGTGTAATAATTTTTCCCCCGCCGTCCGCGGGTTTGGAAAAAAGGAAGGCAGAACAATGTCTTGATTCAAGTGAAAAGCCGACACCACCTTAGGCAGAAAAGCCGGATGGGGTCGTAGTACGATCTTGTCCTTGTGACAAATTAGATAAGGCTCTTTACAAGAAAGAGCTGCTAGCTCTGATACTCTCCTAGCAGAAGCTATAGCAATCAGAAAGGCCAATTTCCTACTTAATATAATTAAAGGAATATAGCGAATAGGTTCAAAAGGTTGCTTTTGCAACAATGACAATACCAAATTCAAATCCCATGGACACAAGGGAGACCTGACTGGAGGATTTATCCTCAGTACCCCCTGAATGAATGTCCGAACTAGGGAGTGAGATGCCAATGGTCTCTGAAAGAAGACTGATAGAGCCGATATTTGCCCTTTGATGGTGCTAAGGGCTAATTTCATATCCACTCCTAACTGGCAAAAAGCAAGAATCCTACTTATTTCATATTTCAGAGGATTCCAACTTCTGGATTCACACCAGGAAACGTATGCTTTCCAGACTCTATGATAGATGAGTCTGGAGGCTGGCTTTCTAGCATTAATGAGCGTAGAAAGAACCAGGCCAGAGACCCCTCTCTTTTTCAAAATGTGGGTCTCAGCAGCCAGGCCGTCAAATTTAGCCTTTGTAAGGAAGGGTGGAATACTGGACCCTGTGACAACAGGTCGTGTCGAAGTGGAAGCTTCCAGGGCCTTCCTATCGCCATTTTTACGATCTCGGCATACCAAGGCCTCCTGGGCCAGTTTGGGGCCACTAGGATTACTGGTATTCCCTCCTCCTTGATCCTGCGAAGCAGTCTTTGTAGAAGAGGGATCGGAGGGAATGCATAGATCAGTGAGAACTGATTCCATGGAGTTATTAGAGCGTCTGTCCCGTAGGCTAGAGGATCTCTCGTTCTGGACACAAAGTTGTCCAATTTCTTGTTGAACCTGGAAGCTAGCAGGTCTACATCTGGGTTTCCCCATCTCAGACATATGGCCTGAAAGATCTCTGGGTGAAGAGACCACTCTCCTGGTAGCAGCTGCTGACGACTCAGGTAGTCTGCTTGCCAGTTTTCTATCCCTGGAATGAAGATTGCAGAGATGCAAGGTACATGCTCTTCTGCCCATGCCAAGATCCGGTTCACCTCTCTTTGGGCTGCCCGACTGTGGGTGCCTCCTTGGTGATTGATGTAAGCTACTGCCGTAGCATTGTCTGATTGAACCCGAACTGGGTAGCCCTGTAACCTGTATGTCCAGGTTTTGAGGGCTAGATATACCGCCCGGATCTCTAGCACATTGATGGGCAGGATCCCCTGAGTCTTGGCCCAGGTTCCCTGGGTAGAAGCCTCCTCGAATACTGCACCCCAGCCCGATAGGCTGGCATCCGTAGATACCACCTTCCAGGCCACTGGGAGGAAGGACTTTCCCTTCCGTAAATTCCTGGCTTCTAGCCACCAATTGAAGCTGTGGCGTACTTGTGAGGACAGGCGCATGGGTATATCCAGAGCTTGGCTCTTCCTGTTCCAGGAGGCTAAAATATTGCCTTGAAGTAGTCTCGAATGAAACTGGGCGTAAGGGACCGCCTCGAAGGAGGCTACCATCTTTCCCAATAGTCTCATGCAAAGGCGAATAGACGGCCTCTTGTTTGCTTTGACCTTGTGGATCAGGTCTTTCAGAGACTGTATCTTTGGCTCTGGCAGGTATACCCTGTTTTGGGCTGTATCTATGATCATGCCCAGGTACACTATCCTTCTTTGGGCCTGGAGAGAGGATTTTTGTAAGTTTATAATCCATCCTAAATGCTCCAGGTATCCTACTGTAGTGTCTACAGCGTGATCCAATCCCTCCTTTGACTGATCTATTAATAGTAGATCGTCTAGATAGGCTGTTACCGCAATGCCCCGTGTTCTTAGGTTTGCTAACAGAGGAGCTAGCACCTTTGTGAATACTCTGGGCGCGGTGGCTACACCAAATGGCAGGGCCACAAATTGAAAGTGGCGATCTTCTACCGCAAACCTTAGGAATCTTTGGTGAGCGGGGAGGATTGGTATGTGTAGATATGCGTCTTTGATATCTATGGACGCAATGAATTCTCCGCCTTTTAAAGTAGCGACCACGGATCGAATCGTTTCCATTCGAAAATGGCGAACGTTCAGAAACTGGTTTAGATTTTTTAGATCCAGGATGGGTCTGACTTCTCCGTTCGGTTTTGGAATCACAAAGAGGTTTGAGTAAAAACCTGAACCTTGCTCCTTTTGGGGTACCTCTGTAACCACACCTTGAGCTATTAAGTGATTCAAACCTTTGAAGAAGGATCCTCTTTTTTGTGGATCCTTGGAGAGTCTTGAACTTCGGAATTGAAAAGATGGGATCTCTCGAAATTCCAGTCTGTACCCTGAGGATATTGTGGATACCACCCATTTGTCCTGGGTTTCTGTCCGCCAAGTCGCTGAGAACTGACGAAGCCTTCCCCCCACTCGGCCGAGCGGGGGCGCCCCTTCAATGAGAGGTTTTGGGGGCTTGCTTATTAGCTCTTGAACCCCACGGCTTCTTGTTCTTCTGAGCCTGTTCTTTGGCTTTTTTGGGCGGCTGAAAAGGCCGTCGCCACTGGCTGGAGTCAGATTTCCCGGGAGCTGGGGAGAGAGTGTGTTTAAAACAAGGTCTCTTGTTTTTCTTTCTCTCAGGTAAAAGTGTCGTTTTACCACTTGATATCTTTTGGATATATCTTTCTAAATCTTCCCCAAAAAGGCGTTCGCCATGGAACGGGAAACTTGCCAACAACTTTTTGCATGGGGCTTCCGCTGACCAATGCTTAAGCCAAAGTACTCTGCGCATCTGTACCAGCTGGAGTGTAAGGCGTGATGCCTGTATGATAGAATCTCTCATGGCATCCACTGTGAAGCATAAGGCTTTAGGCAAATTCTCCCAATTTTTAGCCTGCTCTGAAGGCAGCTCCTTCAGCCCCTGCTTTACCTGTTGGCTGACGACCTGACACATACCGACTGCTGCTACTGCAGGTTGGATAATTGAGCCGGCCAAAAGGAAGGAGGATTTCAGTAAGGATTCCAACTTCTTCTCAGAAGGATCTTTAAACACTTGTACATTATCCACTGGACATGTCAGGTTTTTATTTACACAAGAAATAGCCGCATCTACCGTAGGCAGGCTCCATTTCTTTAAAAAAATTTCCTCCATAGGATAAAGAATGTTAAACTTTTTTGGAGGTGAAAAACGCTTATCTGGATGTTGCCAGTCTGCGTACAATAGATCCTCTAGTAACGGATGAACCGGGAAGGAGCATGCACCTTGCAGGGATCTTAATGATCCTAGGGAGGAGACAGGTGATTCTGTTACCTCCAAAGAGGTTAACCTAAATGCAGCTCGCACGGCTCCTGCATAGCATTGCACCTGTGACTTTAAAATCTGGGATACCGAAAAAGGCTCATCCGATATCCCTGATCCGTCTGACTCCTCATCCTCTGCTGATGTAGCCTCCTCCTCATCCTCCTCCTCCTCAGGTACTTCTGAAGGGAGGTCCAATACTGGAGGAGATCTGCTTCGCTTATTGTCCTTTTTAGAGGATTTAGCGATTAAAGTAGCAATTTTCTCCTCCAGATTATTTAGGGCAGCTGATAAAGTGTCCTCAGTGACATATGCAGGCCCAGGCTTCACTGGGGAAGCCGCCATACCTGACAGAGGTAATGGCTCATCCTGTACAGGTGCTTTTGGCAACACAGGAGAGTAAGGTACCGAGTCAGCACAGCTAGAGCCCCCTGTCTCAGGCGGCGGTGCTCTTTTATCTCTTTTTGTCCGCATTACTTCCCCTGGAAGACTTACTGTTTAGACAAAATACAAGGTACCTAAATGCATATACTACCGTGTTCAGTTTAGCAAATACATTAAGTATGCAACTTTTAACACATAACTATGCATAACATGGATGTCTTCTAGGAAGTACCCAATCCACGCCGCAGGTTTTTCTGCTGAAAGTTTTCAGACAGATACCAAACTTCACCCTTCACGGTGGGCTATGTGTGCCAACCTTCAGGGATATGGGTTCCTATTTAAAGGATACCTCTCCCCTGGGCCTTGTACAAGACTCTTACCAGGACTTTATAGCGAAATAGCGAAAGTGCTGGATCTTAGAGCCCAGTCCTCCGAAGAGAGACATTACAGGCGACGCCTCATGGATGAGGCCCGGATCCCATCCAGATTCAGCTCATTTGTAGGCGTCTTGGATGGATCCGAAAGCATAGCTCTTTTACCCCCAGAGGGTCTCTTTGGTAGAGCTTTCCTTTAGCACCTCCTAACGCGTCCAACACCTTTCGACACTGGCGAAAAAACTGAGGTACTTCCCTGATGGGAGGGGTTATATGGAGGGGAACTGTCTTCCATTGGTTGTGCCAGTGTCCAATCACCGCTGGTGACCCTTAACCCATTATGTAATGACTAGCTCTGTGTCCCGTGGTGTACGATAAAGAAAATAGTGCGCATTTTTACCTGCAAACATATGTGCATTTATTTTTTCAAAAAGGTGAACTTAACCTTCAATTCTCTTCTCCAAACATGTACCCCACCATCTTCCTGTGCTATGGTCCTAGAGAAAGTCTTCATTTTTACAATAAAAAATAAATAAAATAAAAATAAAATAAAAAATGGTGGCATCACACTAACCCACTTGTAAAAAGACAACTCATGCACAGTGCAGCTTACAACAACTCCTGTAAAAGCGGTGTTAACCCTGCCCCACACTCACCTTTGTTTTATACCTCTTCCCACACTTGGGGCAGGGGAATGGCCTGTCATCTGAGTGAACTCTCATGTGACCTTTGACGTGAGCAACCGTCTTGTACAGCTTCCCGCACTCACCACACTTGTATTTACGGTTATCGCCATGCGATTCCTGGTGCTTCCTGAGCAGATGAGCCTTTAAGAACTCCCGACCACACTGGTCGCATCGGTACAGTTTACAACCTGCCCAAAAATCATTGACACCTTAGCATTGTTTGGAATATAGTAAAAACTAAAATGTAAATACATTAAAGTCTATGGTCAAAATCTAAAATCCCATGTTATATGGGATGTACATTCCACAATAAAAATCTCAATTTTAGAAATGCTGCCACTTACACCACACATGCACAGTGTTGATCACGGCAGAAAGACCGTTAAGGCATTTCCACTGGATGTGCGACAAAGCTCAGACATGCTTCCAAAATTTCCCATAGCATCTGGATGGAAGGCAATGCGATCTCATGCCCAACTGCAACTGGAGGTAGTGACATACTCCACCATCATCATCATAGAATACCTCAAAGGTCTGGACCGCACTGCGCTGCCTAGCCCCACCTCTCTGCAGTGAGGTGCTGGGGTATAAAGCAGTGGTGGTTTCCAGTTCTGTACAATTCATGGTGCAAACCAGACACTAAAGTATTCCTCCTCCCAAGCAAATTGCTCCACATTCTAAGTCGAGAGGGGCAGGACTTAATATTACAAAGAATGTTTTATTTATAAAGCTGAACTGCAAAACACAAAAGGTGAAATACATAAATGGGAGCAGTTTTACAAGACAAAATGAGTTCTATTTCTGTCCATCCAGTCCCATGATTTACACAACTTGGCCATATAGCTTAGCCCTGTCTGGCAGAGGAGAATACATTTTTCTGTGATGCAGTTAACATTTGCAAGTCGAGTCCCTCTCCCAATCTGTGAGTGAATATACAGGTATATGCGCAAAAAGCTAATGCTCCTGTCCTTTGCCAGTTAGCAGCATTTGGTATTTGTGCAGGGGATAGTCTCTGAGAGTCCATATAAAATAGTTTATAGTATGGAGGGAATGGGAGCAAAAAGTCCAAGGGTTTTAGAGGCTGCCGTCATAGGGGAACAGAAACCTGATTCCAGAATGAAAACAAACACAAGAAGAGAAGGCGCCTCTAAGAGTAGACGTTTTATAACACTTTTAATTAGCATATACAATAGGCAAGCAAGCCACACTCCTTTTTCAACAATAGTCCATTGTTGAAAAAAGAGTGCGGCTTGCCTTCCTATCGCAGCACGCCAACTCAGGAAACGCGTCCATTACAAGGTGACGCCATCTCCCTGCAGCCATCCCGGCTTGCTCCTCAAGCCTCAGTCTGACGGCGAAGTTCCTCACAGACGCCGGCTTCATCTGACAGAGTGATACCAGCACAGCGCAGTGGATCCAGGAAGCAGGTCGCAGAAGCGGTCACCCTGACTACATTTGGATACTTACATGCTCGCTTTTATACATCTAAATGTGAGTGCATATTGTATATGCTAATTAAAAGCGTTATAAAACATCTACTCTTAGGAGGCGCCTCTCTTCTTGTGTCAATCTGTGAGTGAGCAGGGGAAAGCAGCAGACTGCAGACTAGAAATCCCCCTAAGTACGACACGTGACCCTGTCTCAACACGCGTAGGGGAGGGGTGAGGACGGTAAGGGCACCCGGACCCTTACGAGGAGAAAGCAGTCAGTGGGCAGACAGCACTTGTGCGGCTTTGCCTGATTTAGCCTGGTGCTCTGTAATGTACAAGGAATGTGCGAGTACTCAATTTGGAGAGTGCACTCAATTTGGAGACAAGGGCTATGTTTATTTAATTGTAATTTTTTCAATCTCAGAAACCTTTATTGATTTACAAGACAAGGGCTCTTTTTAGAGAGAGTCAGATGGGTGTGAAAAACATTTGTGGAGTATATGTTACCTTCATGACCCTTCAGATGTACCTTCAAGGAGTTGCTAGTCTTGCAGATTTCACCACACTGAGGACACACCAATTCTTCTGTGTTGCCCACTATGATATCTGTCTATTGAAATGATACAATTAGAAGTCAATGGGGATTTCTGTCCTCTACATCAGGGATGGACAAATCCCAGGAGCTGAGCGATGGGCGCAACTATATTTATTGAGGATGTACCATCAAAATAGGCAAGAGGGAAAGGGAAAAAATTAAGGGGATGAAATTCCTTTTTAAAAGACAGGAGCTACTGTGTTTTGTACTACCACTTTAATGCAACAAATTAAGAGCTAATGCCAACTGAGTGTGGATGCAGGATGTTTCTATACAAATTAAATCACTGCATATCCATGCATTTTTCATGCCCAGAACATGCAACTTGCAGTGAAATCCACACTCACCCCAGGTTTAACAGCCACTGTTTGCACCTGGACCTCATGCAGTAGGTTGCCCTTCTCATCTGCCAAAAATCGCATCACTGGAGAGCCATTTACCTCATCTGTCCCCGTCTGGGAAGAAGTGTCTGTAGATGCAATGTCTGAATAAAGCAAAGTATTGGGAAACTTAATAAGAGAGAAAAATGTTCAGAGTCCATTACCCCACAGAGAACAGCATTAAAAAAAAAAAAAATTCTACCGCTGTCATTTCCTGTGCAATTTGTATGAGCAAAACACACGTTCACATGAAGGACTCTCTTTAGCAGATATTTCATCAGCAGATGCCTTCCTATTATCTATAAATGGGTGTACTGTAAATAAAAGTTCTGTTGGAAATCACAAATCTGTGACATGCAAACCACCTAGTAAAATATATTAAAAGTACAAAGTCCAGTCTAACACTAGAATCACTACATCTACAGACATCCACAATCTAATACTAACCTATCTAGCCCTGTAAAGAAGAAATCAGTATACATACCTTTCTTTGAAGCCGATCCGGTCTCCAGCAGCAGAAGCTCTGCAGAGGACACAGCCGACAACAGCTTGAAAGGAATGGGAAGGGACGCCACCCATAGAGTTACTTTAGGGCTTCCGTTGTTAGATGTGTCCTCTGTACCCCCTTTTCAGCAAAGCCGCAGCCGACAGCTCAAAAATCGGCTTCAGAAAAGGTATGTATACCGATTTCTTCTTTACAGGGCTAGATAGGGTAGTGTTAAATCATGGATATCTGTAGATGCAGGGATTTTAGTGTTAGGGTGGACCTCTACTTTAACCACTTCCCGACCGCCGCACGCCGATATACGTCGGCAAAATGGCAAGGGCAGGCTAATGGGCGTACCTGTACTTCCCTTTGAATTTGCCGGCTAGCGGGCGGGCACCTCGGGAGCGTGCCCGCGAATCCCGCAAACTCGATGTTCACCGGCGGCTTGCGATTGCGGTGAGGGGAGGCAGAATGGGGAGAGGCCTATGTAAACAGGGCATTTCCCTGTTCTGCCTAGTGACATGACAGGGATCTACTGCTCCCTGTAATCGGGAGCAGTGATCGCTGTCATGTCAGTGGTAGCCCATTTCCCCCCCCCCACAGTTAGAATCACTCCCTAGGACACACTCAACCCCTTGATCGCCCCCTAGTGTTTAACCCATTCCCTGCCAGTGTCATT
The DNA here is from genome assembly GCA_029206835.1 of Rana muscosa. Classification (NCBI taxonomy): domain Eukaryota; kingdom Metazoa; phylum Chordata; class Amphibia; order Anura; family Ranidae; genus Rana; species Rana muscosa. Next base: position 132,705,720 of record CM055127.1, read on the forward strand.
TATACAGTAATCAGTGGCTATTTATAACACTGATCGCTGTATAAATGACAATGGTCCCAAAATAGTGTCAAAAGTGTCCGCCATAATGTCGCAGTCCCGATAAAAAAAAAAAAAATCGCAGATCACCGCCATTACTAGTAAACAAAAAAAATAAATAATAAAAATGCCATAAATCTATCCCCTATTTTGTAGGCGCTATAACTTTTGCGTAAACCAATCAATATACGCTTATTGCGATTTTTTTTTACCAAGAATATGTAGAAGAATACATATCGGCCTAAACTGAGGAAAACAATTGTTTTTTTATAGATTTTTGGGGGATATTATAGCAAAAAGTAATAAAATATTGCTTTTTTTTTCAAAATTGTCGCTCCTTTTTTGTTTATAGCGCAAAAAATAAAAACCGCAGAGGTGATCAATTACCACCAAAAGAAAGCTCTATTTGTGGGGGGAAAAAAAAAAGGATGTAAATTTTGTTTGGGTACAACATTCAACGACTGCGCAATTGTCAGCTAAAGTGATGCAGTGCCGAATCACAAAAAATGCTCTGGTCAGGAAGGGGGTAAATTCTTCCGGGGCTGAAGTGGTTAAGCACCTTCTACCAGCCTCTATACACAAACATACCAAAGTGCTCTGTGGACCCACCTGACGAGTTCTCATCCCGGCTGTTCATATAGGTTTTCTCCATGTTGATCATCATCTTCTCAGTGCAGGGAGTGAGGGACCTCATGTGCCGGGATAACGCCCCAGATTCTCGGAAACTCTTGCCACACTTTGAGCAAACATAGGGCCGCTCATCTGGTGAAAGAACACAAATATAAAATATATATATATCTTAACCACTTTAGTTTAGGTTTTACTTTTAAAACAGCGCTGGAACCATGCAGCAAATGTGTTTTTAAACACCCTCCCAGCCACTGTACCAGCTGAGATTGTGTGTATAGGCTTTCATGTGGATTTGATACAAACGGCTCTGAAGCCGCCCAATCTCTTCCATGACAGCTGCACTGTATGTCCCACACACCCCCCAACTCTCTCCCCCCCCCACCATGTTTACCGGGCTTCGCTGTCCCATCTGCAGGCCCGATGCAGTTATGGCGGATGGCGCTGAGAAGGGCGGTGGGAGCTTTATGAACAGCCATTCAGAAGCCCACCCTCCTGGACATAGACCAGGAAGCGATGTGTATGACGTCACTTCCTGGTGTGGCACTGTCAAGAGGATCAGTGCCCAGCGAAGCAGCTGTCGGAAGAAAGCCCAGATGTCTCAGATAGAGAACCTGTCATCTATACAGCGACTTGAAAAGGTACTCAAACCCCATGAAATTTTCCACCTTTTGTCATGTTACAATCAAAACGTAAATGGATTTTAGGCGATAGACCAAAAACACAAAGTGGCACATAATTTTGAAGTGACAGGAAAATGATAAATGGTTTTATTTTTACAAATAAAAAAACAGAAAAGTGTGGTGTGCATTTGTATTCAGCCCCCTTTACTCCGATACCCCTAACTAAAATCTAGTGAAACCAATTCTCTTCAGAAGTCACCCAATTAGTCCACCTGTTGAGCTATTTTGAAAAGAAGAATGAGCAAAAATGTCACTCTCTAGATGTGCAAAGCTGGTAGAGACATCCCCAAAAAGACTTGCAACTGTAATTGCATTGAAAGGCGGTTCTACAAAGTATTGACTCAGGGGGCTGAATACAAATGAACCCCACACTTTTCACATATTTATTTGTAAAAAAAAAAATAGAAACCATTTATCATTTTCCTTCCACCTCACAATTATGTGCCACTTTGTGTTGGTCTATCACAAAAAATACCAATAAAATACATTTACATTTTTGGTTGCAACACAACCAAAAATGTGGAAAATTCAATGGGTATGAATACTTTTTCAAAGCATGCTATCACACAGGGAGCTTTTGGTCCCCCATGTGTTAGTATTAAACAAACGTGCAAAAATAATTAAAATAATAAATAAATAAAAAGAAAACATTTAAAAAGAGACAAAAATAAAAAAATTGACACCCCCCAACATACATAAATGCGTGCGTTTGTGTGTCTACGTATGAAAAAGGCGAATGCCCTACACATGGCTTTTAAAAGAATTGCCCATGAAAAATATAAGGTATTGACATTTTTTTCACCATTTCACAGGTGCACGCAATTATAATTGGGTATCCATTTACTCGGTGCCCCCGTATAAACAATGAAACAAAATTAGAAGTCACAAAAGTTAAAAACAGCACTAGAACAGAGCATGATATATTTAAATAGATTTAGGTGGAGGGGCCTTTTGTATTATTTTAGTTCTCTCCCCCCCCCCCCCCTTCCTTTTTTTTTTTTCACTTGCGTTTTTGTCACATGATGAGATTGGAGGGTAATGTGGGAAGAAAGGGTTACCTGGGCTCTTTAATAAATAATGAAACATTTTATATGTCACACTTTAATATAGAATAAATTTGGAAACTGAGCACAAGGTTATTAGAGGTTTTTTTTTTCACAACTAGGTGAGTAGATATCGGGGGAAGAACGAGATACTCGTGCCCCTATATAAATAATGAAACAAAATTAGAAATCACAACCAATGAGCCCTTTAGAAGTCACAAAATCAAATAAAGCACTATATTTGGGAATAGAGCACGATAAGTTTAAAACGATCTAGATGGATAGGATTTTGGTATTATTATGGTCCCCCCCCCCCCCCTTTTTTTTTTTTTTTTCTTCTCTCTCTCCCCCCATGGGGAGTACAGGGGAAGGCTGAGGTAATAGAGAGAAGAAAAATAGGTGAATGCAGGATGGACCCATGGTATTGTTGATGTAGTTGTTGTTTATTTGTTGTTGTTATTATTAATGTGATGATGTGTTTATGTTTGTAAAAATGTTATTATTTATTATTATTGCACCTATTGGAAATGTAATGTAAGCTAAATTTATGTGGAAAAACTGAATAAAAATAAAAAAAATAAAAAAGAGACAAAAAAAAATTGACACCCCCCAACATACATAAATGCATGCGTTTGTGTGTCTACGTATGAAAACGGCGAATGCCCTACACATGGCTTTTAAAAGCATTGCCCATGAAAAATATAAGGTATTGACAATTTTTTCACCATTTCACAGGTGCACGCAATTATAATTGGGTACCCATTTACTCTGTGCGACTTCACCATTTATATATTTTACCAAAAAGTTGGACAATTTATTGCATTTCCGTGTCCTAAAATTTACTTTAGTGTCGTTTCATAAACTGTTGTGCTACTATCATGTGACATAAAAAATGGAATTACCAACATTTTATTCTCTAGGGTGTCTGCTTATCTAAAATATAATATGTTCGGGGGTTTTAAGTAATCTTTAGGCCTAAACTTTTTTTAATCATATAAACAAAAAAATGAAAGAAAAATCGAAAAAATAGCTGCAGGATTAAAGCGATTAAGGACCACACTTATCTGTTCAGTGCCGACAAACCAGCTAAACATATACAGTATCTGCAATAAAATACCATACAGTCAGCTACCCTGTTTGCCACCCTCCCCCTCCCGGATATATACTTACCTATATCTGGTGGCCACAGCCTTTGGCATTTGTGTGCATCCACTTCCAAAAGAATTCTGTGCACTGCCTGTGCTGTATCTTCTAAAAGACTTCTATGTGGCTGTGTCTCAAGGTCAGATATGGTCCCACATAGGTTATGGGGATCTACTGTACAGTTGCGATAGCACACCACAGACTTTTGGAACAGAATGTAAACAAACACTAGAAGGCCTGACGGCCAGACTGAAGTATACTACTGGGGGAAGGGAGGGAGGGCTAGTTTAGGTCAGGGAGGAAGGACAAAAAAGGATAAGTGAACTCTGCTTTAAAAAATAAAAAATTAAATAAAACCTAGCACAAAATTTTGAAATGAGCAACTGCTGAAATAACTGAAGACAGGAAACATCAGATTTAAAACCATTCTATTTGCCAATTTCTAAATAAATTCAGAAAATCGGAAAAGGACATTCGAGCACTGAATTTAATATACAGGCAGGAGGTAGCCAAAGAAGGGCCTCTAAAAACTGGTAAAAAAGTCAGCGTGTTAAAGCGGAGTTCCGCCAAATTTTTTATTTTTTTTTAAAGTCAGCAGCTACAAACACTGCAGCTGCTGACTTTTAAAATATGGACACTTACCTGTCCAGGGCGCCCGCGATGTCGGCACCCGAAGCCGATCTGTCCCTCGGCTCTCAGGTGCTGCCGCCGCCGCCATCTTGCGGCTTCACTTCCTGGTTCCCTACTGCGCATGTGCTATCTGAATGGTTCCTGCCGTCTTCTGGGATCTGTGTGTCTCCCAGAAGACAGCGGGGGGGGGGGATACGGAGAAGGCGCCGAACGTGGCGCAGATATCCGCGGATATATATGCCTGGAAGTGGGAGCAAATACCTGTATTAGACAGGTATCTGCTCCCCCCTCCCCCCTGAAAGGTGCCAAATGTGACACCGGAGGAGGCAGGGATTCCAAAAAGCGGAAGTTCCATTTTTGGGTGGAACTCCGCTTTAAGATTATCTTTTATTTACCACAATTTTCACTTTTCAGTATGATAGAAACCCCCCCTTTAGAAGAGATTTCTAGAAATAGGAAAAAAAAAGACCCAGGCCCATACCTATGCGCAAACAACAATCTCTATGGTTATCATGGCATTTATAACCCTCAATTAACATTCTCAACAATCTTAAAAATTACAAGCTGCATGAACCCATTGATAATGGGGAGCTTTCTCCTAGAACCATCACTTTTTATTCTAATCATCTTTAAAAAGAACAGTAATACATGATATGGTCAAAACATTTGTGGACACCAGACCATCACATCTACAGGTGCATTTCGAAAAAATTAGAATATCAAAGTTTTTCTCCAATTCAAAAAGTGAAACTCATATTACGGTATATAGATTCACGCAGAGTGATATATTTCAAGCATTTCTTTCTTTTACATTTGATTATTTTGGCTTACAGCTAGTGAAAACCCAAGATTCAGTATCTCAGAAAATTTGAATATTACATAAGACCAAAAACAAATAATTATATTTTAATACAGAAATGTTGGCTTACTGAAAATATGTCCATGTACAGTAGAGTATGCACTCAATACTTGGTCGGGGCTCCTTTTTGCATGAATTACTGCATCAATGTGGCGTGACATGGAGGCAATCAGCCTGTGGCACTGCTGAGGAGTTATGGAAGTCCAGGTTGCTTTGATAGTTGCCATTCAGCCCGTCTGCATTGTTGGGTCTGGTGTCCGATCTTCCTCTTGACAATACCCCACAGATTTTCTATGGGGTTTAGGTCAGGTGACTTTGCTGGCCAATCAAGCACAGTAATACCATGATCATTAAACAAGGTATTGGTACTTTTGGCAGTGTGGGCAGGTGCCAAGTCCTGGTGGAAAATTAAATCAGCATCTCCATAAAGCTGGTCAGCAGAGGGAAGCATAAAGTGCTCTAGAATTTCCTGGTAGACGACTTTGGACTTGATAAAACACAGAGAACCAACACCAGCAGATGACATGGCTCCCCAAATCATCACTGACTGTGGAAACTTCACACTGGACCTCATGCAACTTGGATTCTGTGCTTCTCCATTCTTCCTCCAGACTCTGGGAACTTGATTTCCAAATGAAATGCAAAGTTTACTTTTATCCGAAAAAAAGGACTTTGAACAACAGCAACAGTCCAGTCCTTTTTTCTCCTTAGCCCCCCAGGTAAGACGCTTCTGACGTTGTCTCTGGTTCAGCAGTGACTTGACACAAGGAATGTGACAATTGAAGCCCATGTCCTAGCTCTAACGAGCAGAGCCCTCTGATTCCTCCTGTATTGATTTGTATCGTAACTGTACTGTCTGCCCTCATGTTGTAAAGTGCTGCGCAAACTGTTGGCGCTATATAAATTCTTTATAATAATAATTAATAATATCCTGGATACGTCTGTGTGGTGGTTCTTAAAGCACTGACACCAGCCGTAGTCCACGCGTTGTGAATCTCCCCCAAATTCTTGAATGGCCTTTGTTTCACAATTCTCTCAAGGCTGCAGTTATTCCTGTTGCTTGTGCACCTTTTCTAGCACACTTTTTCCTTCCACTCAACCTTTCACTAATATGCTTGGATACAGCACTCTGAACAGCCAGCTTCTTTAGCAATGTCCTTTTGTGACCTACCCTCCTTGTGGAGGGTGTCAATGACTGTCTTGTGGACAACCGTCTATCAGCAGTCTTGCCCATGATTGTGTAATCTACTGAACCATTTAACCACTTCCCTACCCGCCCATAGTAATATGATGTCCGCAGGAGGGGTCTCCCATCCTGGGCAGGCGTCATATGACGTCCTTGGCTTCCTGGCCATCTAGAGTTGCTCGGGAGCCGGGGCGGGTACCCAGCGGCCGAGATGTCTGCCGGGCACCCGTGAGTTCCCGGTAGCAAAGCAGGATTGTAGATCTGTGTGTGTAAACACACAGATCCACATCCTGTCAGGTGAGAGGAGACCGCTAGTGTGTTCCCAGTACAGAGGAACACCGATCGGTCTACTCCCCTTGTCAGTCCCCGCCCCCTACAGTTAGAATCACTCCCTAGGTAACACATTTAACCCCTTGATCGCCCCCTAGTGTTAACCCCTTCCCTGCCAGTGACATTTACACAGTAATCAGTGCATATTTATAGCACCGATCGCTGTAAAAATGCCAATGGTCTCAAAAATGTGTCAAGTGTCCGATGTGTGCGCCATAATGTTGCAGTCCCGATAAAAATCGCAGATCGCCGTCATTACTAGTAAAAAAAAAAAAATGCCATAAATCTATCCCCTATTTTGTAGGCGCGATAAAATTTTTGCGCAAACCAATCAATATACACTTATTGCGATTTTTTTTACCAAAAATATGTAGAAGGATACATATCGGCCTAAACTGAGGAAATAATTTTTTTTTTTTTTAAATTGTGATATTTATTCTAGCAAAAAGTAAAAAATAGTGTTTTTTTTTAAACTTGTCACTCTTCTTTTGTTTATAGCGCAAAAAATAAGAACCGCAGAGGTGATCAAATACCAACAAAAGAAAGCTCTAGTTGATTACACAATCATGGGCAAGACTGCTGATAGACGGTTGTCCACAAGACAGTCATTGACACCCTCCCACAAGGAGGGTAGGTCACAAAAGCTCTAGTTGTGGGGGGGGGGGTTTATTTGGGTACAGTGTTGCATGACCGCGTAATTGTCATTCAAAGTGCGACAGCGCTGCAAACTAAAAATTGGCCTGGGCAGGAAGGGGGTTAAAGGCTCAGGAAACGTTTACAGGTGTTTTGAGTTAATTGGCTGATTAGAGTGCGACTCCATGTGTCTACAATATTGAACTTTCACAATATTCTAAATTTTGTAAGATACTGAATTTTGGGTTTTCACTAGTTGGCAAGCCGTATTTATCAAAATTAAAAGAAAGACATGCTTGAAATATATCACTCTGTGTGCAAGAAATCTATATAATATACAAGTTTGAATTTAATTACTGAAATAAATTACCTTTTCGATGATATTCAAATTTTTTGAGATGCACCTGTATATGAGCTTGTTTGACATCCTATTCTAAAACCATGGGTATTAATAGGGAGATGGCTCCCTCTTTGCAGCTTTAGGAGCTGCCACTCTTCTGGGAAGGCTTTCCACAAGATTTTGAAATCTCTGTGGAAATCTGTACCTGTTCAGCCAAGAGTATCTATTGGGTCAGGTACTGATGTTGGATGAGAAGTTCTGCCCCATGACTGGTGTTCAATAGTGTTTTGGTCAGGGCCATGCGCACTTGAGTTATTCCACACCAAACTACAGAGGTCATTTAATAAAATTGCATGGTGCAAAATCAATTGCAACTCTGCAAAGAAATCAATCTGCTTCTAGGTTTTATTGCCAAAGCTTAAAGTGGAAGTCCATACTAAAATCCCTGCATCTATAGCCACCAACATTCTAACAACAACCTATCTAGCCCTGAAAAAAAAAATGTCAGACGTGTCCTCTTCACCCACCCACCCACACAGCGAAGCCGCGGCTGACAGCTCAGTGTGGGATCAGAACTACCGCCGCTGGAGATCGCCTGTAGAAAAAAGGTATGTATATCGATTTCTTCTTTACATGGCTAGATAGGTTAGTGTTAAATTCTTGGTGACTATATATGCAGGGATTTCAGTTTTAGCATGGACTTCCACTTTAACTGAATAAGCTGAATGAAGTTAGAAGCCAATTGGCTACCCTTGCACAGCTGTAGCAGATTCTGAGTGCTCCAGTTTTAGTAAATCTTCCCCTATTGTCTTCATGGAGCTGGCTTTAAAGTGTTACTAAACCCAGGACCCTGCATTCACTATATCTGGTCTCCCACAGTACATAGAACAAGGAAATGCAATTATTTTAGTAAATATAAACTGCTAAATACCTTTTTTTCTAATCAGCAGTATATAGCAGTCTTTGTGACTTCTGAGTGTCTGGTTAAAGCTTGCTGGAAAAGTTTACGTTCTACTCTGACTGTCCTATGAGGCTGCAGGACTCCTGACCCTCTGGACAGTGCCAATTGGCCCTGTGATGATACCATGCACTCTCCAAAAACTTCAACAATAAAACACTCCAAGGCGCTGTACTATCAGGAGATGGATTGGGGACAGTGGAGGATCAGAGAAGACAGGAACAAACAATGCAGAGGATTACCCCTTAGGTTCCACAGTGAGTAGCATGCTTTACTGCATATACAGACTGATTTTACTGTTGTGGGTTTAGTAAGACAGGAAACAGTCATGCTGGAAGTTGGAACAGAAAAGGGCCTTCACTAAACTGTTGTCACTGAATTTAATTGTCCTGAGTATTAATAACTGGGAATGAGAGAGAAATCATCTATGTAATGGTGACAAAAACTGGAATAAAAACCATGACTGGTGCTAAACCGTCACCAATCTACCCAAAAAAAAAAAGAAAGTTAAGAAAGTTTTGCCTTTCGTTATACTTGAACTGTGATGCGATTTCTTTTAAACCTACACTAATAGAACATGCCGATATGAGAAAAATCACTGCACTGAATAAAACCTCTTTTGATAATGCTGCTCATTTATAACAGGTCAACCCTTACCTGTGTGCCGTCTGTGGTGTCTAATTAGGGAGCCCTTTGTCCTGAAGGCGTCCCCGCACATTCTACAAACAAAGTCTTTCCTGTTGGAGTGGATGAGCATGTGTGCTTTCAAAATGTTAGCCTAGGAAGAATAGATTAAGTCAGCAGACATGACTGCCCAAAGACACAATGCAGAACTAGAAAATGTCAACCCACTGTCTTAAATGTCTTCTCGCACAACTGGCACACATAGCGACCTCTCTCATCCACAACCATTTTCATCATCGAGGTCTCATCTTGTGCTTCCTCTGGGTCTTCATCATGCCAATCCAAATCATATTCCTGGGTATCACTTCTCTGGTCATCATCAACAGTCTCCCCAGTAGGGAGAGAATCCTTTAGCTCTTCAAAGGCTGCTGGGTGACAGGAAACATCACATGAACACATAAGGAAGGGGAAAGCACCATGAAGTCAATAGGATTTGCCTAAACAGTACTTGTAATCTAACAGAAGAAGGTAATAAGATGGAAAGAAAGTTCAACAAAAGTATACAGCCTTCTTTAGTCAGTTATTTGGATTTAAGCCCCACTTATGTCACTAACCTCGGTTCTGAATGAATGAATGAGTGACTTGTATAGTGCTACACATGCGAACTGAATCGCCTCTAGGCGCTTTTTGCAGCCAGTGTCTGCTTGGCTGGTGCGGTCATTTTACCCCGTAGGATCTCGACACGCTTGGGACACACAGTCGTACACACATATATACATATATACTGGGACAATTTGGACAAGATCCAATTAACCTACCAGCATGTCTTTGGAGTGTGGGAGGAAACCGGAGTACCCGGAGGAAACCCACGCAGACACAGGGAGAACATGCAAACTCCAGGCAGATGGTGTCGTCGGGATTCGAACCCTTTTTGCTGCTAGGTGAAATTGCTAACCACTACACCACTGTGCTGCTTTCATATAGGGAGTTTAAAGTCATTTAATGCGATAGTCCAAGGTGCTAAGGGCTAGTTCACACCAGCGTGTTTCAGTAATGCCCCATGTACATTCTGGTACATCGTAAGACTATTCATTCAATGGCATCCCAATCCACCTCCAGAAAAATAAAAAATGCAACAAGACACAAATTGTCTTGTGCTTGGGTACATTACAGCTCAATAATTTAAAAAAAAGAGAAGAATAGTTTTTTTTTTTGCTATTCATACTTACCTCGGTGGATGCAGCATCAGACCGATGCTGCATATGTCCCCCGGCGTCTCTGCACTGAGAACCGAGCCCACGAACACAGTCGATGGCTCGGTTCTCACCCCTCCCCGAGCAGAGTGATGCTGACTATCAGTCAGCATTGCTTCTGCTCTACTTCTCCATGCTCAATCAAGGTAGCTGGCGGATCCGGACTCGGTGGTCACGATGACGCAGAGCCTGGACTGATAACTGTGACATCAGCGGACAGTGGACTTCAGACCGCTCTCTGCTGAAAACGGGTCACAGGAGTGCAAAACTAATTGCACTCCTGTGACCCAGAGGAGAAGACCAGTCTAAAAAGCTCAGGCTGTACTTCTCCTTTAAGTGGGCTGGCCAACGCAATTCACCTCAAGGCAAAAAAATGCAATTGTTATAGTGCACAGTGTCCTGAAGCGAATGTCCTATTAATGAAAATGGGGCCCGTCACATCTAGAGGCTTAATGCGGTAGAAACTCTGCTTTTGCACTTGTACCTACAGGTAAGCTTATTATAAGGCTTACCTGTAGGCACAGTTGATACATGCCATCATGAAACCCAGACAAGATCACCACGATTAATGAGAGTCAGTGTGGGAGCATGGCTCAATAAGTACAATTGCCTGTGGGTGGGGGGGGGGGGGATGAGACTGGACTATCTGCAGCCACTGTCACTTTTTAAAAAGGACACTATAGCAGCTAAAAAACAAAAAAATAAAGTCTTAAAGCAGTAGTAACAAAAACAAAATCTCAAACCTTTAGTAAACTCCACTTTTTCACTTGTATCTACAGGTAACCTGTAGATAAAAGGGAATATTGCCTAAACTAGCACCGGTTTGGAGATATTCACAGTTGTAGCAGCCAGTGACGTCACGGCGCATGTGCTCTCAGCATCAGTGCAATCAGTACAGTTACATCAAAATATCTTATTATTTATTTAGTACTAAAGAAGAGGTGAGAGATTTTCAGGATTACCTTGATCGTCTGCAGTGCTGATCTCCTCTGATGAGGCCTCCACAACCACGTGGGAGATGCTCACAGGATCTTCTACAGAAGGAACCACCTGCTGTTACACATAATTAGAGATGATAATATAATTAGGAGTTTAATACCTACACTCAAAATCCAATCCTTACTCCCAAATACAGAACGCAAAACCAACTTCTCATTAGACATCTAGCTAGTGTTCAATCTACTCGTACCTCCTGGCTGCTGAGGACTGGTATGGAAGACTCCAAGGACTGCTCCACGGCCCTCTGACACATCTTTTGTACCTTGTGCTGGACAAACTCTTCCAGGCTCGTGAATTCTGTCTGACAGCGGCCACATTTATGCACATCGTCTTCGTCATCTGCAACAACAGAACTGATGTTTTATACATTTTAGTGTGGCATCCTATACAATTCTGCAGCAACTTTGCTTTATTTTTAATAGTGAACAGCAGCAATGCATGCATACAAGCATTTTGACACAATGAACTGTACACAAAATAACATGAAACTGAAATCTAAAAAGAATACATGTAGTGCATGTGTATAAAGCTAACCATTCACGTTACAATCTAATTGTACAATCCCTTCTAGAGGCAACAATTTAATAGTGCAAGGGCTTGTCTGACTGGAAACAAAACAAATCGATTGTTAAGCTAGGCCCTCACACTTCGTAGCATTGGTAAACCTAAAGGTGCTTTATTCCAACAGGGGGAAAAAAACTGTTTGCTGAAACTGCTTATAAATTGTTAGCTGGAGTTTGTCTTCAATTTGTTAGTGTATCTAAATCTACTAGTCCATCTAACATTTCACTCCTGCCCAGACTGACAATGCTGCTGTCCAAAGGTGCTCCTTCATCCAGAGTGGGGGCACTCTAATACAGGGGGTGTGTTACTGGCCAAATCACCAGGTGAAAACAGAGGGGAAAAAATAGCTTAAAAAAAAAAAACGAATGCAGCCATCACATCGAATGATTGGCAAGCTGCTATACATTACATTTTTGGGTTTAAAACTTCTTTAATACCTCTATAGAGCCACACTGCCTCAATGCCTACCGACCGCAGCATCCTAGATTGTCTAAACTCCCATGTAAGGCTGGCCATACATTATGCAATTTTCTTTCCTTCAACTAAAGAAAATTGCTTGATTCCCTCATCAACACAATGTTGATGGGGGATTTCCTACCACTGCGTTATTATATTTTGTATTGTATTTTGACAGTGGGAGATTTCCCAGCCCTCAGAATATAATGATCACCGCTGGTTGCTATAGTTGCCGGTAGTGATTGAATGAAAAAATCCTGACAGGCTTGTTGTAATGAAGTTGATGGATAGACTGACCTCAGTACAACCAACCTGCCCATAGACTGACCGAAACTTGGCTGAATCATCATTTCGATCCGTTTATGGCCAGCTTAAAGTGATTGTTATTTTAAGAAAAAAAAACACACTTTACAAACAGGTTATACTTACCTGCTCTGTGAAAGGGTTTTGCACAGAGCGTCCCTGACCCTCTTTTTTTTGGCCCCTCTGTATACAGTAGATATTAAATGTCTACACACCCCTGTTAAAATGTCAGGTTTCTGTCATGTAAAAAAACAAAATGAGGAGACAAAGATAAATAATTTCAGAACTTTTTCCACCTTTAATGTGACCTATAAACTGTACAACTCGGGTGAAAAACAAACTGAAACCTTTTGGGAGGGGATTAACCTTAAATAAAAGTTCAGCAGTTCTCGTAGGTCTTTCCTGACATTTTCTTAGTCGCATTCCTACAACAAAAGCCACGGTCCGCAGAGAGCTTCCAAAGCATCAGAGGGATCTCATTGGTAAAAGGTATCAGTCAGGAGAAGGGTACAAAAGAGTTTTCAAGGCATTAGATATACCATGGAACACAGTGAAGACAGTCCTCATCAAGTGGAGAAAATATGGCACAACAATGACATTACCAAGAACTGGACATTTCTCCAAAATATATGAAAAGACGAGAAGAAAACTGGTCAGGAAGACTGTCAAGAGGCCTACAGCAACATTAAAGGAGCTGCAGGAATATCTGGCAAGTACTGGCTGTGTGGTACATGTGACAATAATCTCCCGTATTCTTCATATGTCTGGGCTATGGGGTAGAGTGGGAAGACGGAAGCCTTTTCTTACGAAGAAAAACATCCAAGCCTGGCTAAATTTTGCAAAAACACATCTGAAGTCTCCTAAAAGCATGTGGGAAAATGTGTTCTGGTCTGATGAAACAAAAAGGTTAAACTTTTTGGCCATAATTCCAAAAGATATAAGTTTGGCACTAAAACAACACTGCACATAACCAAAAGAACACCATACCCACCGTGAAGCATGGTGGTGGCAGCATCATGCTTTGGGGCTGTTTTTCTTCAGCTGGAACAGGGGCCATGGTCAAGGTAGAGAGAATTATAAACGGTTCCAAATACCAGTCAATATTGGCACAAAACCTTCAGGCTTCTGCTAGAAAGCTAAACATGAAGAGGAACTTCATCTTTCAGCATGGTAACGACCCAAAGCATCCATCCAAATCAACAAAGGAATGGCTTCACCAGAAGATTAAAGTTTTGGAATGGCCCAGCCAGAGCCCAGACCTGAATCTGATTGAAAATCTGTCAGGTGTTCTGAACAGGAGATGCCCTTACAATCTGACAGATTTGGAGTGTTTTTGCAAAGAAGAGTGGGCGAATATTGCCGAGTCAAGATGTGCCATGCTGATAGACTCATAGCCAAAAAGACTGAGTGCTGTAATGAAATCAAAAAGGTGCTTTAAAAAAAATATTAGTTTAAGGCTTCATGCCCACTGACGTTTTTACAGCTGCGTTTTTTACAGCTTAAAAACGCCTGTCCATGTTATTGTAATTTTTTATTTTATTTTTTTGAGAAAAAAACGCGACCGCGCGTTAGTGCGCGTTTTTTTCTGCCTAATTCCGACGCTGAGGAACGCACTGGTCCTGGGTTTTTTTCACAGCTTAAAAATGTCTATGCTATTTGCAGCTCAAAAACGTCTAGGTGGGCATGAAACTATAGACTAACATGGACAGGCGTTTTTAAGCTGTAAAAAACGCTCAAAAACGCGGCTGTAAAAACGTCCGTGGGCATGAGGCCTAAAGGTGTGCACACTTATGCAACCACTTTTTTTTTTTTTTTTACTTCCCTCCACCTAAGACCCCTTTCACACTGAGGGCGTATTGCAGGCGCCATAGCGCTAAGCTGTTACATTCACTCCAGTGTGAAAGCCCAAAGGCTTTCACACTGGAGCGTTGTGCTAGCAGGACGGTAAAAAAAGTCCTGCTAGCCGCATCTTTGGAGCGGTGAAGGAGCGGTGTGTATACCGCTCCTCCACATTAAAATGGGACACCGTGGCTATACCGCCCGCAATGCGCTGCTTCTGCAGCGCGACCCTTTCTTGGCCGCTAGGGGGGGTTAAATGCGCCCCGTTAGTGGAAAAAATGCACCGCAAATCTGCCCACAGCGTCGGCGGTAAAAATAGCAGCGTTTTACCGCCGACGCTATGGGCGGCTCAGTGTGAAAGGGGTCTAAAAGATTTGAGTTTGTTGTTCAACTGAGTTGTACAGTTTATATTTCACATTAAAAAGGTGGAAAAGTTCTGAAATGATTTATCTTTGTCTCTTTTTTTTCTACATCACACAAACCTTTCAACAGGGGTGTGTAGACTTTTTTTTAACCACTGTATTTTGTGGTCTGCACTGACAGAGTGAAGATGCGTATGCACAGGTGGGATGTTATCGTGGCCCGGCCATTCAAACGGCTGGAGAGCACGAACCCGGAAAGATCGGATGAAGATGGAAATGCTGACAGCGTGCTGTTGGAAGACTTTGTTTTACAGGTATGTTTATCATAATGTGCTATATGTGGTGTATACTAGCACATTATGACATGAAACTACAGAGGGATTTTATTTATTTTTTACTACCGCTTTAAACATGTCCTCATTTACTGCAGCAGAATTGTACACGATGAATACGGATCATTTTCCGTTAACCGATACTCTGTACAACAAAATACAATCCGCAGCAAACTTTTATTTATAGTAACTAACAACGTGGCGTTTTCAGGAGGTCGGCCTTTGTATTCCTCTCAGTAGCAGATTATAGACTCTATGGAGATCTCAGTCTAGGGCTGAACACAAAGGGCGTTGTGATTGAGCTTATCGGTAGACAAAGATGAGAATAATGGAAACCCGGACTGTACTGCAAGCAGGATGTTATCTACAGGCAGCACCTGGCTCCATTCTTCATAACACCGACGGAAAAAAGGAGGCTGCAGATAATCTCCTTCCCCTTCAAGGATGAATAGCTTTATTATTATTATTATTTATTTTATTGCCGCGCACATCAGAGTGACATCAATTTTAGGACCATCATTCATATTTAAAGTAGAACTAAAAAGGCAAAACTTTCTTAAGCCTCATACACACAATGAGAATACAGTGGAACCTCGGATTGCGAGTAAAGCGGTTAACGAGCGTTTCGCAATACAAGCACTGTATTTTAAAAAATCGCGACTCGGTTTGCGAGTGTTGTCTCACAATACGAGCACGATTCAGGCCAAAGTGGTGTGCAGTACCGCTTTTGGCCTAAGGTGGGGGGTGCCGGAGCCAAGCCGAATGTCGCCGATCACAGCGATCGGCGCCGTTCGGAAATGCACGGAAAGGCCCAAGGACAGACGGCTGAAGCTATGACTAAGCACTGTTTGCTAGTGTGAAACGCGTCAGCTCTTCTGTCCGGTCTGTTCTGCTGTGGCATGTATTTTTGATGTCCATTTTTGAATAAAAAGGCAAAAACTTTTCTGGAGTAAGGCTGTCCAGAATTTCTTGCTATTTGACAGCACGGCTGACCTCTGCAAATCTCGGGTAGGAAGTCTTTCAGAGGTCAGCCAAAGTGTCCTCTGGCCTTTCCTGAGGCTCTCCGGCACCCCCCGCCTCTGACCGCATGCGGTATTGCATCCCATTGAAGTCAATGCGGAACAAATTATTTTCGTTTCCATTGACTTCAATGGGGAAACTCGCTTTGATATGCGAGTACTTTGGATTATGAGAATTCTTTTGGAACGGATTATGCTCGTAATCCGAGGTTCCGCTGTATTGGATGAATGATCGTACGTTTTATTTTACATACCTGTCTTATATTGAAAATTAAGAGGTTACTCAACTTATGAAAATTTTCATACGACAGAATACAACTTCAGAAATGATGTAATGTGTTGTGATGTATTCTTTTGTTTCCGAGCATGCGTGGTCTTAAGATTTTTTCAGACGAATACTGTACTGGTATCGTACGAGGAAAATTTTTGTGCTTGTCCCATCAGATAATTTTGCATGAACGGTCATGATCGACTATCGAAAGCTGTGTACCAACGATCAGATAGCAGTATTTTTGCGCCCAATTTTCTGATCGTCTGTACTAGGCTTAAGTTTCTTAGTTTTGTTTAGTGAAGAGAGATTGCAGCCCCCTGAAAGGTTTTTATTGCTGTCTGTGCCCCCCGATAACCACTTCACCTCCGGAAGATTTCCCCCCCCTCTATGACCAGGCCATTTTTTGTGATATGGTACTGCGTTACTTAACTGACAATTGCGCTGTCATGCAACACTGTACCCAAATAAAATGTACGTCATCCCCCCAACTAGAGCTTTCTTTTTGTGGTATTTAGTCACCACTGTTTATTTTTTGCGCTATAAAACAAAAAAATTAAAATTAAAATTTTTATTTTTATATTATATATAATTATTTTCTTTTTTAGGGGACATAGTATATTATTGGCGGGGGTGGTGTGAAAGTAGGCAGAGGAAACTACAGTGGGGGGAGAGGGACACCACAGCAGGGGGGGGACATGGTATATCACTGGAGGGGGGGGAAGGTGGTGTGAAAGTAGGCAGAGGAAACTACAGTGGGGGGAGACATAGTACATCACTGGAGGGCGGGGTGATGTGAAAGCAGACAGAGGATAATTCTGGGGGGGGGGGGGGGTGATGTGAAAGCGGACAGAGGATACTACTGTGGGGGGGGGGCGGACATAGTATATTACTGGGGGGGGGGTGATGTGGAAGCGGACAGAGGATACTACTGCAGGGGGGGGGGGGGAACATGGTATATTACCGGAGGGGGAGTGATGTGAGAGCAGGCAGAGGACACTACAGTGGGGGGACAGGGGGGAGACACCACAGCAAGGGGGGGGACATAGTATAATACTGGGGGGGGGGGGTGATGTGATAGTGGGCAGGATACTACTGTTAGGGGGGGGGCAATGACCCCCCCATCTTTGCTTGCCTCCATGTTGTCAAGGTAACATCCTCTGGAAGGTTGCCTACCCAAGGCCTATGGACTATTTTTGTGTTCCGTAGTTTGGCGCCATTCCACAGACGCGCAGTTCTAGTGTTTGACATGTTTGGTATCTGACCGCTCTTCAGAGGGCATTTGACAAGCAGCTGGGGGTGTCATGTCATCTCTTTTAACCCTTTACCACGTGGGTGCGGCGCGGCTCCATTCACTTTTAGTACAGCAGTACTGCCGGTAGGTATAACATGGTGTGCCGTGTACACAACCCCCTGTAGAACCTGTTGGGATAAGGGGGTGGGGGGTGGTAAAACAATGGCTCAATCACCTATTCCTCCACCCACAAGTGTAAACGGGCCCTATAAGTGGAAGTTGTACTTTGGACAGGCTGTGATCCTTATAGTAGAAGAGACAAGCGGCGGCGGCGCCCCCAATCACCAAACTCTGCGCTTAGTTGGGGGAGGTGTCCGCTGCGCTCCCCGCACATAAACACGTACGCTCGGCCCATCCGATCACATATGATTCCACGTAAAATAATCGCCTGGCCCCTGACCAGACCACTCCTACCATCTACAGCAATTCACAATTAAATAAAAAAAGGCAACAATACTTTTATTTTATATGATTGTACATTGAAATTTTCTAAAACTGACACAAACAATACACAAGTGAAGCTGATGATGGAGAGCTGTCAAAATAAATAAACACAAGCCCCGCCCACACGTGCAGCTTCAATAACACGCCGCCCGTGCCCGGGTGTCTGTCGGGGGCGCGCGCTCACCTTCCTCCCTGTAGTGGCTGATGAGGGACGCGGCGGGCTCGGTCAGGCAGAGCGGACTGCTGGGAGCTGCTTCCTCCGACTCCCCCACCCCCGGCTCCGAGCTCATCCCAGCCAGGACTGGCTTCTCCTCCTCTGTCGCAACGAAACGAGCGCACAGCGGCTGTGAGCACGGCGCAAAATGGCGGCTTTACGACTGTGTCGTCATAACAACGGAGGGGGATGGCTACCCCTGGAAAGGGGTGGACGGGGCACGTCGAGGACGCCGCGGACGCTGGAAGGCCTGGCGGCCATGTCTGGTGTGGGCAAAGAATGGGTTAGAGAGGTTTGGGGGATGCTGCTGCTTTTGTTCAGATTGCTATCCGATAAAACCCGTAGTTCAAAAACATTTGAAGGAATACTGAGCTATTATATTATATAGCTCATTATATAATAACATGATGTATATTTTTTTTCTTTTAAATCAAGTAATTTTTTTATTTTTTTCCAATTTACAACAAAACTCAAAACATTCACAACAAAAACAACATAGAAAAAAAAATTATGTATATATACATAATAATTATATATACACACACTATATTACCAATGTCCCTGGGGAATGTCTCCATCCTAGGTGCCTAGACCAGGGGAATGTCTCCATCCTAGGTGCCTAGGCGAGGATGATGTTATCATCCAAGGTGGCTAGGTGAGTGTAATGTCACCATTCTTGATAACTAGGTGAGGGTGATGTCACCATTCTAGGTGAGGGTGATGTCACCATTTGAGGTGCCTAGGTGAGGGTAATGTCACCTACCTTGGTGATTAGATGAGGGCAATGTCTGCATCCTAGTTGCCT
Organism: Rana muscosa; assembly: GCA_029206835.1. Lineage (NCBI taxonomy): Eukaryota > Metazoa > Chordata > Amphibia > Anura > Ranidae > Rana > Rana muscosa. Next base: position 132,724,964 of record CM055127.1, read on the forward strand.
AGGTGAGGGTAATGTCACCACCTCGGTGAGGATGATATCGCCATCCTAAGTGCCTAGGGTAGAGGGGTGTCATCTTGACTGGTGAGATTGTAGCCATTGATGACTACACTAAATCTCATGAGAAGTAGCTCCATTAGATGCAGAATAAATTTGGGGTACTCAGCAATGGCCGGGATCTCACCGTCACCAGCAAACATTGCCCTTACCTAGCCACAGAGGTCAAGGTAAGGTCAATATATAAACAATTTTTCCCCAGTTTTTTTTTTTATTTGAATCCAAAAAGTGGACATTTCATTTTTTCTTGGCCAAATCCATTTTATGGGCTGTGATCTTGTTCTTTCATTCCCTATAAGGTTCCGACTTCATACTTGTTTGATATGGCAGAGTATTGACCATTGCCAGTATCAGCAATGGCCGCGCCCATAGTTCCGCCCTCACAGACGGTTGCTACGGGCGACCTGACCTTATCAAGTTTCCTCGGGTGGGACAGCTGAACCTTTTGTACCACGCCTCCACCAATCAGCGCCCTCTGTGAGGCTACCGCCAGCCAATGGCGTGCTGGAGAGAGCACACATGAGGACACTCTGCCGTCAGAACGAACATGGCCGCCTCCAAGTGTGTCCGCCTGAACGGAGATCTCTCCCGCCGCTTCCTGGCCTCGATGGACACGGTGCTCTTCGACTGTGACGGCGTCCTATGGCGGGGGGACGAGGCGGTCCCGGGGGCCCCGGAGCTGGTGAACGGGCTGAAGAAGAGCGGGAAGCGGGTGTTTTACCTCACCAATAACAGCACGAAGACCCGCGCCATGTACGCCGACAAGCTGGGCCGCCTGGGCTTCTCCGCCGAGCCCGGGGAAGTGTTTGGGACGGCTTACTGCACGGCGCTCTACCTGCGGGACACGGCCCGGCTCCGGGGGAAGGTCTTCCTGATCGGAGGGGGCGCTCTGAGCCAGGAGCTGGAGGCGGCCGGTATCCCTCACCTGGGACAAGGAGCGGACCCGGTCACCGGAGGGATGAAGGACTGGGCGGCGCTCAGCCGGGACCCCGAGGTCAGGGCGGTGGTAGTCGGCTTCGATGAGCATTTCAGTTACATGAAAGTGACCCGAGCGCTCCATTACCTGCAGGACCCCGAATGTCTCTTCATCGCCACTAACACCGACACCAGGCTGCCCCTGGAGGGGGGCCGGACCATCCCCGGTACGAGGAACCTAGGGGGGGGATGGGCCGGGCCATCCCCGGTACGAGGAACCCAGGGGGGAGGGGGCCGGGCCATCCCCGGTACGAGGAACCTAGGGGGGGCCGGGCCATCCCCGGTACGAGGAACCTAGGGGGAGGGCCGGGCCATCCCCGGTACGAGGAACCTAGGGGGAGGGCCGGGCCATCCCCGGTACGAGGAACCTAGGGGGAGGGCCGGGCCATCCCCGGTACGAGGAACCTAGGGGGAGGGCCGGGCCATCCCCGGTACGAGGAACCTAGGGGGAGGGCCGGGCCATCCCCGGTACGAGGAACCTAGGGGGGGGGAGGGCCGGGCCATCCCCGGTACGAGGAACCTAGGGGGGGGGAGGGCCGGGCCATCCCCGGTACGAGGAACCTAGGGGGGGGGAGGGCCGGGCCATCCCCGGTACGAGGAACCTAGGGGGGGGGAGGGCCGGGCCATCCCCGGTACGAGGAACCTAGGGGGGGGGAGGGCCGGGCCATCCCCGGTACGAGGAACCTAGGGGGAGGGCCGGGCCATCCCCGGTACGAGGAACCTAGGGGGAGGGCCGGGCCATCCCCGGTACGAGGAACCTAGGGGGGGGGAGGGCCGGGCCATCCCCGGTACGAGGAACCTAGGGGGGGGGAGGGCCGGGCCATCCCCGGTACGAGGAACCTAGGGGGGGGAGGGCCGGGCCATCCCCGGTACGAGGAACCTAGGGGGGGGAGGGCCGGGCCATCCCCGGTACGAGGAACCTAGGGGGGGGGAGGGCCGGGCCATCCCCGGTACGAGGAACCTAGGGGGGGGGAGGGCCGGGCCATCCCCGGTACGAGGAACCTAGGGGGGGGGGGGGCCGGGCCATCCCCGGTACGAGGAACCTAGGGGGGGGGAGGGCCGGGCCATCCCCGGTACGAGGAACCTAGGGGGGGGGAGGGCCGGGCCATCCCCGGTACGAGGAACCTAGGGGGGGGAGGGCCGGGCCATATCCCCGGTACGAGGAACCTAGGGGGGGAGGGCCGGGCCATATCCCCGGTACGAGGAACCTAGGGGGGGAGGGCCGGGCCATATCCCCGGTACGAGGAACCTAGGGGGGAGGGCCATATCCCCGGTACGAGGAACCTGGGGGGGGGGGGAGGGCCGGGCCATATCCCCGGTACGAGGAACCTAGGGGGGGGGGGGAGGGCCGGGCCATATCCCCGGTACGAGGAACCTAGGGGGGGAGGGCCGGGCCATATCTCCGGTACGAGGAACCTAGGGGGGGAGGGCCGGGCCATATCCCCGGTACGAGGAACCTAGGGGGGGAGGGCCGGGCCATATCCCCGGTACGAGGAACCTAGGGGGGGAGGGCCGGGCCATATCCCCGGTACGAGGAACCTAGGGGGGGAGGGCCGGGCCATATCCCCGGTACGAGGAACCTAGGGGGGGAGGGCCGGGCCATATCCCCGGTACGAGGAACCTAGGGGGGGAGGGCCGGGCCATATCCCCGGTACGAGGAACCTAGGGGGGGAGGGCCATATCCCCGGTACGAGGAACCTAGGGGGGGAGGGCCATATCCCCGGTACGAGGAACCTAGGGGGGGAGGGCCATATCCCCGGTACGAGGAACCTAGGGGGGGAGGGCCATATCCCCGGTACGAGGAACCTAGGGGGGGAGGGCCATATCCCCGGTACGAGGAACCTAGGGGGGGAGGGCCATATCCCCGGTACGAGGAACCTAGGGGGGGAGGGCCATATCCCCGGTACGAGGAACCTAGGAGGGGAGGGCCATATCCCCGGTACGAGGAACCTAGGGGGGAGGGCCATATCCCCGGTACGAGGAACCTAGGGGGGGAGGGCCATATCCCCGGTACGAGGAACCTAGGGGGGGAGGGCCATATCCCCGGTACGAGGAACCTAGGGGGGGAGGGCCATATCCGTCCCCCCCGGTACGAGGAACCTAGGGGGGAGGGCCATATCCCCGGTACGAGGAACCTAGGGGGGGAGGGCCGGGCCGTCCCCCCCGGTACGAGGAACCTGGGGGGGGGAGGGCCGGGCCGGTACGAGGAACCTGGGGGGGGAGGGCCGGGCCGGTACGAGGAACCTGGGGGGGGAGGGCCGGGCCGGTACGAGGAACCTGGGGGGGGGAGGGCCGGGCCGTCCCCGGTACGAGGAACCTGGGGGGGAGGGCCGGGCCGTCCCGGTACGAGGAACCTGAGGGGGGGAAAGGCCGGGCCGTCCCCGGTACGAGGAACCTAGGGGGGGAGGGCCGGGCCGTCCCCCCGGTACGAGGAACCTAGGGGGGGAGGGCCGGGCCATCCCCTCGGTACGAGGAACCTGGGGAGGGGAGGGCCGGGCCGTCCCCCTGGTACGAGGAACCTGGGGGGAGGGCCGGGCCGTCCCCCCCCCCCCCCCCCGGTACGAGGAACCTGGGGGGGAGGGCCGGGCCGTCCCCCCCCCCCCGGCACGAGGAACCTGGGGGGGAGGGCCGGGCCGTCCCCCCCCCCCCCCCCGGTATGAGGAACCTGGGGGGGGAGGGCCGGGCCGTCCCCCCCCCCCCGGTACGAGGAACCTGGGGGGGGAGGGCCGGGCCGTCCCCCCGGTACGAGGAACCTGGGGGGGGAGGGCCGGGCCGTCCCCCCGGTACGAGGAACCTGGGGGGGGAGGGCCGGGCCGTCCCCCCGGTACGAGGAACCTGGGGGGGGAGGGCCGGGCCGTCCCCCCGGTACGAGGAACCTGGGGGGGGAGGGCCGGGCCGTCCCCCCGGTACGAGGAACCTGGGGGGGGAGGGCCGGGCCGTCCCCCCGGTACGAGGAACCTGGGGGGGGAGGGCCGGGCCGTCCCCCCGGTATGAGGAACCTGGGGGGGGAGGGCCGGGCCGTCCCCCCGGTACGAGGAACCTGGGGGGGGAGGGCCGGGCCGTCCCCCCGGTACGAGGAACCTGGGGGGGGAGGGCCGGGCCATCCCCCCGGTACGAGGAAACTAGGTAGGGGGGGAGGCAACGGGCCATCCCCGGTACAAGGGACCTAGGGGGGCCATCCCCGGTACAAGGGACCTGGGGGGGCCATCCCCGGTACAAGGGACCTGGGGGGCAACGGGCCGTCCCCCGGTACGAGGAACCTAGGAGGGGGGAAACGGGCCGTCCCCCGGTACGAGGAACCTAAAAGGGGGGGGGGAACGGGCCGTCCCCCGGTACGAGGAACCTAGGGAGGGGGGAAACGGGCCATCCCCCGGTACGAGGAACCTAGGGAGGGGGGAAACGGGCCATCCCCGGTACGAGGAACCTAGGGGGGAGGGGGACGGGCCATCCCCGGTACGAGGAACCTAGGGGGGAGGGGGGAAACGGGCCATCCCCCGGTACGAGGAACCTAGGGGGGAGGGGGACGGGCCATCCCCCGGTACGAGGAACCTAGGGGGAGGGGGACGGGCCATCCCCCGGTACGAGGAACCTAGGGGGGAGGGGGACGGGCCATCCCCGGTACGAGGAACCTAGGGGGGAGGGGGACGGGCCATCCCCGGTACGAGGAACCTAGGGGGGAAACGGGCCGTCCCCCGGTACGAGGAACCTAGGGGGGAAACGGGCCGTCCCCCAGTACGAGGAACCTAGGGGGGGGAGGGGGACGGGCCGTCCCCCGGTACGAGGAACCTAGGGGGGGGAGGGGGACGGGCCGTCCCCCGGTACGAGGAACCTAGGAGGGGGACGGGCCGTCCCCCGGTACGAGGAACCTAGGGGGGGAGGGGGACGGGCCGTCCCCCGGTACGAGGAACCTAGGGGGGAGGGGGACGTGCCGTCCCCCGGTACGAGAAACCTGGGGGGGGCCATCCCCCGGTACGAGGGACCTGGGGGGGGGAGGGGGACGGGCCATCCCCCGGTACGAGGGACCTGGGGGGGGAGGGGGACGGGCCATCCCCCGATACGAGGGACCTGGGGGGGGCATCCCCCGATACGGGGGACCTAGGCGGGGCCATCCCCCGGTGGGGGGGGCCATCCCTGGTACGAGGGACCTAGGGGGAGGGGAACCAGGCCATCCCCTGGTATGAGGAACACGAAGTGGAGGGTGGCTGGACTATACCTGGTACAAGGAACATGGGGGGTTAGCGGGGGCAGGCCATCCCATCCCCGGTTTGAGGGAAGGGGGAAGATCACTTCTACAGGCGCATGTATTTATTTTTTTTGTTCTTTCAAAAATGTGGTTTATCCCTTTTACCCTGGGTTTACTTCTGTGCATTCCTGCTGGGCACGTTTGCGTGGGCACAACAGCCCATTAATTTCAATGGGCTGCCATGTCTGCGTTTCCTGCAGAGAAAAGTGCATGCACCTTTTCATAACGCACCCTGCAGGGAAATCGAAATGACCATGTGGTTTTGCACTTGCGCTGCGGTTTTAAATGCCCTGCGTGTTTTCACTGCGGGTCGGTGCGGGAATCGCGATTCCTGCAGCCACACTCATACTATAACTGGTGCGCACAGAATCTGGTGCAGCTGTGCATAGTAAACAATCGGCTTCTAGCTTCAGTTTGTTCAATTAAGCTTTGACAAGACCTGGGAGCTCATTGGTTACTATGCAGAGCTGCACCACATTCTGCATACACCACAGTTTTAGTACATTTCCTCCATAGTGTAACAGAATTACCTTGTACATGATCTAATATGCTTTGTGTGATTGGAGGGCCCAGAACATGACTATACAAGGTGAATGCAGTACAAGGAAGCCGGTGTCTGGTAACTGCCAAGATCTAATCAGGAAAGGTCAAATCTGCTAAATCATTATGACAGAGGAAGTGGCTGTATTTCTGTGCTCACAGGCTTCCCTCCGATTTAGGTGTTGCTTATGAACACATTTTATTTGGCCATGAGCTAGGCATTGACCAACACACCCTGTTGACTAATGTGTCATTTGCAATATGTAACTTGCGCTGAGAACTTATAGTATGTAGGGCTTGGTTTATGAACCAATCAAGATGCTGTTACACAATTCCTGTATCAATTAATTTTGTAAGTGAAAACGCCTTTTCAAACTACCGTATATACTCGAGTATAAGCCGACCCAAATATAAGCAGAGGCACCTAATTTTACCACAAAAAACTGGGAAAATGTATTGACTCGAATATAAGCCTAGGGTGTCCATCTGCGTGCCTCACTGTGCCCATGCCTCACTGTGCCCATGCCTCGACTGACATTTAATCTGTGCTCTCCGGCCGTAGGTCCCCCAGACAAAAAACGTTGCACACTTATAAAGGAGAAATGGAGCTACATGTGTGCCAAGTTTCGGGTCCAGGGGACCTATGACTGGCCGGTACCGTGTCCCCAAAGTCACCAGAGACATTACCGTTTAACATTGAAGTCTATGGAAGGGGTGCCCAAGTTTGAAAAATCGGTGCTCTCTGGCCGTTGGTCCCCCGAACAAAAAACTTTGCACACTTGTAGAGAGAGTGTGGCTACATGTGTGCCAAGTTTGGGGGCCAGGGGACCTACGGACGGCCGGTACCGGGTCCCCAAAGTTCAGGAGATTAGGCGCAAAAAGGTGACTCGAGTATAAGCCGAGGGGAGCATTTTCAGCACAAAAAAATGTACTGAAAAACTCGGCTTATACTCGAGTATACAGGTCCTTCTCAAAAAATTAGCATATTGTGATAAAGTTCATTATTTTCTGTAATGTACTGATAAACATTAGACTTTCATATATTTTAGATTCATTACACACAACTGAAGTAGTTCAAGCCTTTTCTTGTTTTAATATTGATGATTTTGGCATACAGCTCATGAAAACCCCAAAATCCTATCTCAAAAAATTAGCATATTTCATCCGACCAATAAAAGAAAAGTGTTTTTAATACAAAAAAAGTCAACCTTTAAATAATTATGTTCAGTTATGCACTCAATACTTGGTCGGGAATCCTTTTGCAGAAATGACTGCTTCAATGCGGCGTGGCATGGAGGCAACCAGCCTGTGGCACTGCTGAGGTGTTATGGAGGCCCAGGATGCTTCGATAGCGGCCTTAAGCTCATCCAGAGTGTTGGGTCTTGCGTCTCTCAACTTTCTCTTCCCAATATCCCACAGATTCTCTATGGGGTTCAGGTCAGGAGAGTTGGCAGGCCAATTGAGCACAGTAATGCCATGGTCAGTAAACCATTTACCAGTGGTTTTGGCACTGTGAGCAGGTGCCAGGTCGTGCTGAAAAATGAAATCTTCATCTCCATAAAGCTTTTCAGCAGATGGAAGCATGAAGTGCTCCAAAATCTCCTGATAGCTAGCTGCATTGACCCTGCCCTTGATAAAACACAGTGGACCAACACCAGCAGCTGACATGGCACCCCAGACCATCACTGACTGTGGGTACTTGACACTGGACTTCAGGCATTTTGGCATTTCCCTCTCCCCAGTCTTCCTCCAGACTCTGGCACCTTGATTTCCGAAAGACATGCAAAATTTGCTTTCATCCGAAAAAAGTACTTTGGACCACTGAGCAACAGGCCAGTGCTGCTTCTCTGTAGCCCAGGTCAGGCGCTTCTGCCGCTGTTTCTGGTTCAAAAGTGGCTTGACCTGGGGAATGCGGCACCTGTAGCCCATTTCCTGCACACGCCTGTTCACGGTGGCTCTGGATGTTTCTACTCCAGACTCAGTCCACTGCTTCCGCAGGTCCTCCAAGGTCTGGAATCGGTCCTTCTCCACAATCTTCTTCAGGGTCCGGTCACCTCTTCTCGTTGTGCAGCGTTTTCTGCCACACTTTTTCCTTCCCACAGACTTCCCACTGAGGTGCCTTGATACAGAACTCTGGGAACAGCCTATTCGTTCAGAAATTTCTTTCTGTGTCTTACCCTCTTGCTTGAGGGTGTCAATGATGGCCTTCTGGACAGCAGTCAGGTCGGCAGTCTTACCCATGATTGCGGTTTTGAGTAATGAACCAGGCTGGGAGTTTTTAAAAGCCTCAGGAATCTTTTGCAGGTGTTTAGAGTTAATTAGTTGATTCAGATGATTAGGTTAATAGCTCGTTTAGAGAACCTTTTCATGATATGCTAATTTTTTGAGATAGGAATTTTGGGTTGTCATGAGCTGTATGCCAAAATCATCAATATTAAAACAAGAAAAGGCTTGAACTACTTCAGTTGTGTGTAATGAATCTAAAATATATGAAAGTCTAATGTTTATCAGTACATTACAGAAAATAATGAACTTTATCACAATATGCTAATTTTTTGAGAAGGACCTGTATATTGTACTTTATTTTCTGTTCTTAACCACTTAAGCCCCGGACCATTTGGTAGCTAAAGGACCAGAGGTGAATTCAGAATTTTGCACTGCGCTGCTTTAACTGTAAATTGTGCGGACATGCAATGTTGTACCCAAACGAAATTTGCTTCCTTTTCTTCCAACAAATAGAGCTTTCTTTTAATGGTATTTGATTGCCTCTGCGATTTTTATTTTTTGCGATATAAACGGAAAAAGACCGAAAATTTTGAAAAAAAATGATATTTTCTACTTTTTGTTATAAGAAAAATCGAATAAACTCAATTGTAGTCATACATTTAGGCCAAAATGTATTCAGCCACATGTTTTTAGTAAAAAAAATGTCAATAAGCGTATATTTATTGGTTTGCGCAAAAATTATAGAGTTTACAAACTAGGGTACATTTTCTGAAATTTACACAGCTTTAAATTTATGACTGCCTATCTCATTTCTTGAGGTGCTAAAATGACAGGGCAGTACAAAACCCCCCCAAATGACCCCATTTTGGAAAGTAGACACCCCAAGGAAATTGCTGAGAGGCATGTTGAGCTCATTGAATTTTTTTTTTTGTCCCAAGTGATTGAATGACTAAAAAAAAAAAAAAATTACAAAAAGTTGTCACTAAATGATATATTGCTCACACATGCCATGGTTATATGTGGAATTTCACCCCAAAATACATTTTGCTGCTTCTCCTGAGTACGGGGATACCACATGTGTGGGACTTTTTAGGAGCCTAGCCGCGTACGGGACCCCGAAAACCAAGCACCGCCTTCAGGATTTCTAAGGGCGCAAATTTTTGATTTCACTCCTCACTACCTATCACAGTTTCGAAGGCCATAAAATGCCAAAATCGCACAAAACCCCCCCAAATGACCCCATTTTGGAATATAGACACCCCAAGCTATTTGCTGAGAGGAATGGCGAGTATTTTACAGCTCTCATTTGTTTTTGAAAATTAAGAAAGAAAATATATATATATATATATATATATATATATTTTCTATTTTTTTTTTTTCCAATTTTCAAAACTTTGTGACAAAAAGCGAGATCTGCAAAATACTCACAATACCTCTCAGCAAATAGCTTGGGGTGTCTACTTTCCAAAATTGGGTCATTTGGGGGGGTTTTGTGCCATCTGGGCATTCCATGGCCTCCGAAACTGTGATGGGCAGTGAGAAGTGAAATCAAAAATTTACACCCTTAGAAAGCCTGAAGGCGGTGCTTGGTTTTTGGGGTCCCGTACGTGGCTAGGCTCCCAAAAAGTCTCACACATGTGGTATCCCCGTACTCAGGAGAAGCAACAGAATGTATTTTGGGGTGTAATTCCACATATGTCCATGGCATGTTTGAGCAATATATCATTTGGTGACAACTTTGTGCAAAAAAAAAAAAATTGTCGTTTTTCCGCAACTTGTGTCAACATATAAAATATTCCATGGACTTGACATGCCTCTCAGTATATAGCTTGGGGTGTCTACTTTCCAAAATGGGGTCATTTGGGGGGGTTTTGAACTGTTCTGGCATTTTATACACAACATTAGGAAGCTTACATCCACTCTTCTAACCACTTGAAGACAAAGCCCTTTTTGACACTTTTTGTTTACATGAAAACATTTTTTATTTTTTTTTTGCATAAAAATTATGTTGAACCCCCAAACATTTATATATATTTTTAAAGCAAAGACCCTACAGATTAAAATGGTGGGTGTTGCATTTTTTTTTCTACACAGTCTTTGCGCAGCGAATTTTTCAAACGCATTTTTTGGGTTAAAAAATGCACTTTTTTTAATTTTAATGCACTAAAACACACTATATTGCCCAAATGTTTGATGAAATAAAAAAGATGATCTTAGGTCGAGTACATAGATACCAAACACGACATGCTTTAAAATTTCGCACAAACGCGCATTGGCGACAAACTACATACATTTTTAAAAGCCTTTACAGGTTACCCCAGTAGATTTACAGAGGAGGTCTACTGCTAAAATGATTGCCCTCGATCTGACTTTCGCGGTGATACCTCACATGCATGGTGCAATTGCTGTTTACATATGAAGCCAGACCGACGCTTGCGTTCGCCATTGGGCAAGAGCAGGGCAGGACAGGGGTGCTTTTTTTTTTTTTATTATTATTAATTTTGCTTTTTTGTTTTATTTTTAAATTGTTCCTTCCAAGTATTTTTTTTTTATCATTTTTATTGTTATCTCAGGGAATGTAAATATCCCCTATGATAGCAATAGGTAGTGACAGGTACTCTTTTTTTGAAAAAACTGGGGTCTTCTAGACCCTAGATTTTTCCTCTGCCCTCAAAGCATCTGACCACACCAAGATCGGTGTGATAAAATGCTTTCCCAATTTCCCAATGGCGCTTTTTATATCCGGGGGGGGCATTCCCTCCCACTGCTTGTAAAAGCAGTCCAGAGGCTAATTAGCCGCTAGGATTGCTTTTACATGAAAGCCGGCCGCAGGCTGAAAAGAATGATACCAAGATGATACCTAAACCCGCAGGCATCATTCTGGTATAAACATTCAAAGTCCAGTAACATACCAGTACGTTGCTGGTCCTTGTTGGACATGTATTGTAATCTTTTTTTTTCATGCAGCCTGTTGGCTGAACGAAAAAAGAGATTGATCGGAGGGTATGCCCACCATTAGAATACCGCCCTTCATCCACCCACTTCTAATGATGGGCATACATGCACCATTTATATATGCCGAAGCATGGGGGCATCTTCCCGCAAAAGTTATGCCGCACACACATGGTCGGACTTTTCCACGGGCAAGCCTCCGTCGGAATTTCGACCGTATGTACGCGGCATTAGGAGCAAAATCGCTCCTCCGCCCCTGCTGCCCCAATGCTTCGGCATATTTGCTTTTTTTTTTTAACTGTGGTGGTGAAATCACCTCTTACAGCACTGGAGTCGCAGGGATCAGGCCTGTCTCTGCGAACACTGCAGTTATGTGTGTTGTGTTTTGTAAGTGACAGTGATCGATCGATACTGCACTTGGGTGGCCTGGGCTGGACGGAGGGGCAAAACGCAGGTGCCAGCAGGTATCTGGGCTGATCCCGCTAACACTGCGTTTTTGGGAACCCTAAACTGCTGGGGACGCTAGTATAGATCTGATCAGATATTGATCTGTTCAGATACTATACCACTAAGGGGGGGTGTATGCTTCACACGTGGGTGTTAGCGTTACTGGCACTAACCTGACGCTGCCTGGGGTGTGACTCAGACCCTCTCTGACGCTAAAACCTAATTGATATCACCCGCCGGGCGATCAGGGGGTTAAACCTGTATTGGGTTATATACACGGCGGGTGCCCTGACACTATAAAAAGCAAACTAACCAGCGTCACCCGTAACACTTATATGGTGATCACTGGTGAAAGGCTTAACTAGGGGCAATCAGGGGGTTAAAACCTTTATTAGATAATATATTGGGGTACCTGACGCTATAAAAACCAGCGGCGAACCTAAAAAAAATTACCGGCTACCGATCTGCATCACCGACACTAAGACAGCGTTTAGAAAAACGATCGCTTAGTGACAGTGGTGATAGGGGGTGAAAGGGTTACCTGGGGGGCAATCAAGGGGGTTAAACCTTTATTAGATAATATATTTGGGTACCTGACGCTATAAAAACATGCGGCGAACCTAAAAAAAATTACTGGCTGCCGATTGGCATCACTGACGCTAAGAAATGATCGCTTAGCGACAGTGGTGATAGGGGGTGAAAGGGTTATCTGGGGGGTGATCAGGGGGTTAAACCTTTATTAGGGGGGTTTAGGGGGTTACACTGGACCTAAGACTAAACTTTGACACCTTTACAGTCACAAATGTCACTGATTGCAGTGATCACTAAATAAATGGTCACTGCAATCAGTGACACTGTGACTGGGGGGTGATCTGGGGGGGGGGCGATTTATGTCCCTATGTGTCCTGGTGTCAGTGTAGTGTTGTGTGCACTGACCTGATGTCTTCTCTTGTACGGCGCTCGGTATATGTGAGCGCCGCACCAGAGATGACATCACTTCCTCCTGCTCCCTCTGTCTGACACAGACAGAGGGGGCATTTCCATTCGCCGGGAGCGATCGCGAGGGGGTGGCCAGAAACGAATGGCTGCCCCCTCATCCCGGAACGCTCCCGGACACTTAGCCACTGCTCACTGTATAGGAGGGGGGTCCGATTGGACCCCCCAACTATACAAAGGCAATCACGTACACTACGTGACTGTGCCTGTCGGTGCCATTCTGCCGACGTATATATACAGTGAGCGGTCGTTAAGTGGTTAAAAAAGAAACTGCCAGGTAAAATATTCAGGGGGGGGGGTTGCCAAAGCAGTCCAACTCCACCAGCAGAGTCTCAAAAGCATAGAGGAGATTCCAGAAGACAAGCAGTTACTCTAGGAGAGCTGAACAGAGCCGTAAAAGGTCCTTAACCCATCAGTAGGACCGGTATCTGCTCCTTTGTGCAAGGAGGAACAGGATGAGCACTGCCAGAGCCCTACAAAATGACCTCCAGCAGGCCACTGGTGTGAATGTCTCTGACCAAGCAATCAGAAACTGACTTCATGAGGGTGGGCTAAGGGCCCCACATCCTCTAGTGGGCACTGTGGAGCTCGATTGGCATTTGCCATTGAACACCAGAATTGGCAGGTCCACCACTGGCACCCTGTGCTTTTCACAGATGAGAGTAGGTTCACCCTCAGCACATGTGACAGACATGAAGGGTTTGAAGAAGCCATGGAGAACGCTATATGCTGCCTGTAACATCGTTCAGCATGACCAGTTTGGTGGTGGGTCAGTGATGGTCTGGGGAGGCATATCCATGGAGGGATGCACAGACCTCTACAGGCTACACAATGGCACCCTGATTGCCATTAGGTATCAAGATGAAATTGTCAGACCCTACACTGGTGCAGTGGGTCCTGGGTTCCTCCTGATGTACGACAATGCCCGGCCTCATGTGGCGAGAGCATGCAGCCAGTTCCTGGCGGGTGAAGGAATTAATACCATTGAATGGCCCCCACGCTCGCCTGACCTAAATCTATTAGAACACGTCTGCGACATTATGTTTCGGTCCAATACGAAGTCGCCAGGTTGCACCTCAGTCTGTTTTTGGAGCTCAGTGATGCCCTGGTCCAGGTCTGGAAGGGAATACCCCCAGAGCACCATCCGTCATCTCATAAGGAGAATTTTCCCCAAATGTTGTCAGGCATGCATACACAAGCATTGGGGGGGGGGGCATACAAACTGCTGAGGACCATTTTGAGTTGTTGCAATGAAATTTCAGCAAGATGGACTAGTTTGCTGCATAATCTTTTCACTTTGATTTTCGGAGTGTCTTTGAATTCAGCCCTCTGTAGATTGATAATTTTCATTTCCATCAAACTATGTGACATCCTTTCACTCCTAACACATTATCCAGTCCATATCAGTATAGATATCCAGCATGATATGTTTCCCCATTGAGATCTAATGTGTTTTCAATGTGTTCCTTTCATTTTTTTAAACAGCATATGCCTGCATCTGCCCACTGCACCCCCTCCTCCTCTGCTTATTGGTGAATGAAAGTTTACCTCTGTGTGATTAGACAGATTGTAGACCTTGAAAATTAAAATGTTTTTTTTTTTTTTTTTTTTTAGGAACTGGTTGCTTGGTACGGGCAGTGGAAACCGCTGCTCATCGCAAAGCCCAGGTTATCGGAAAACCCAACTCGTTCCTGTATGACTGCGTGGTCAAAGAATGTGGTCTGGATCCCTCCAGGACTGTCATGGTGGGAGATCGCCTGGACACAGACATTCAGATGGGTTCTACGTGTGGCATCCGCACACTCCTGACCCTCACAGGCTTTTCCAGTCTGGAAGATGCAAAAGCCTACCAAAACAGCGGCTCCCTCTCTCTGGTCCCTGACTTCTATGTAGACTCGGTTGCTGACCTGCTGCCAGCACTGACTGACAATGCCAGTTGAAGTGATTCCAGTGGAACTGGATACACAAAAATAACCAAAATTGTTCTAATTTATGCAAACAATGTGGTTTCCGACCTTCACTGCCTATACCACAATTGAATCGTTATCTGGATTTGGACAATACAAACACGGGTTATCCCAGTGACAGTTTTAATAGTTTTATGAAAAGTTATGGTTCAGTGGCTCTTGTACAAATGATGGGCATAAGACAGATATATAATATATGAATAACTAAACATAATTTATTTTATTACCTAATATAGTGATTATACAGAAACAGCTCTGTATTATATTAAATTATTTTTCTTATGTTGGGAATAGCCTATCATCACATGTGTACTAGAATGCAGTACCGGCATCGCGTTTTTATGGCATGCGAGATTTGTAAAAGTGCGCATTTTAAGAAACTGCAAGTTTTAAAGTTGTGTATTTGACCACAGGACAAATCTGTCTTAAAATATCCCAAAGTCTGTGCCGCTTGTGTGTGTTTTTATTTACAAAGGTCCCTTTCCTAAAAGGGCTGACGAGGTTGCATCTATTGTGTTCTGATTTCTGTCAGTGCTCCTTGTAGTAAGTAAGCACTTTAAAGGCCCATACACACGATAGGACTTTTTGACAACAAATGTCCGACGGACCTGTTTGATCGGACAATCCGATTGTGTGTACGCTCCATCGGACAAACTTTTTCGCTTTTTAATCGGACAAATGTTCGCAGTGAGAACAGACAAACTTTCCGGCAACAAATGTCCTACGTCGGCTAATCCTATCGTGTGTATACAAGTCCATCAGACAAACACGCATGCTCAGAACCAATGCTAAAGATCAGACAACAATAGCAGAAGTTGCCTACAGGGTCGCAGTAAAGAGCAGAAAAAAAAACACATGATTTGGTGAAAGTTGGCTAAAAAGTCCTGCCGTGTGTATGAATACCAAGTTCACGGACAACGCCCTTCGTACAAAAATGCACGGAAAAGTCAGATGGAAGTCTGATCGTGTGTATGAGGCTTTAGAAAGGAGTGTTGCAATGTACTTGGTGTGCATGTGGGGAGTGTTGTGTACCCTACCTACCCTCAAGGGAAGCAGTGGACTCGCAGTTGTGAGATGAAAGGATAAGTTTACCTTCTCTAAAAATAAATTCACATCTTTTTGCAGGTGGAATTTGCATCCATGTGGGTAGAACCGCACTTTTTTTTATTTTATTTTTTTATTCTATTCAGTTTAGAACATAAAACAGATCCTACTGGGTTTTCCCTGGCCAAGTAAACAAAAGTACGCTCATCTACCAAATAGGCTCAATCACAGTATACTAGGACACAAAGAAACCCAGCGCAAACTGACAAAGTATTGGGATAGGAGAGGCACTTTTAGAGATTTACACCATACAACAGTGCAAGGTAATATTGGTAAAAGCACAAGTGTCACCATAAATCCTAATATAAGTCAAAGCGAATCAAGTAGGAGATTCAGGGTCTGCATTAGTGGAAGGAATGTCTACCCAAATATCCCACAATTTGTTTTGCTAACCCCTTGGTAAAAACGTGGCCTTCTATAATGGCAGAGTCGAATTGACTAGCCTTTACCAAAATTTCAAGAGAAGGGGTGGCTGGGGTTTTCCATTTGAGCACAATGGATTTCTTGGCAAAAAAAACAATAGTAGCCTCAGGAGAGTTCTAGAGGCTCTATGATGGGCCAGAGGGTCCACCAGCCCCAGCAGGCAGACATCCACCTGTCAGTGACACCTGAACAGTAGTGACTTCAAGAATGAAAGAGGCTATGGCCACCCAGAAAGTTTGAATATGGGGACACCGCCAAAAAATGTGGATGAAGTCCGCCGAGGCTGCTGCACACCTCCAGCAATCAGGAGGGACAGAAGAGTATATCCTGTGTAAATGTACAGGGGGAAAGTAGATTCTGTGGATAATTTTAAACTGTATTAACCTGTCTCTGGCAGAGATCAATTGCAAAAAAGAACATTTCTACCCAGTCTTCATCATCCAGCTCTGGGATGACTATTAGCCATTTGGTTCTGAGAGCCTTGACTCCTGTATGGATGGAAAATATTAGTTCTTTTTATATATTGGATAGGGATTTAACTAAAGGGTCATCTCTGAGTAGAGTCTTGGGCGCTGAGGCATAAGGTATAACTGGTTGAGTGCAAAATTGGGTACGAAAGGTGTGTCTAAGCTGCCTGTTTCTAAGTAGATACTTGTTAGGCGGGTCATACTGCTTTAAGCTATCAAGGGGCCTCAACTCCCCCTCTGTACAAATCTGTTTGAGGCATTTAATGCCCCTTGCTGCCCAAATATGTGGATAAGGTATCAAGACAAATTCTGGCAGCGTTGGGTTAAGCCTTAAGGCCCCTTTCACACGGGACGGATCCGTGAACCTCCGCTTGCTTAGCGGGAATCACTCCGCTGAGCCGGCGGATGACAGGGCGGTCCCCGCACACTGTGCAGGGACCGCCCTGTCAGATCTTCGCTCTCCCCTATGGGGGGATCGGATGAGCACGGATTGTCTGTCCGTGTTCTCCCGATCCGCTCTGCAGACGGATTGAAAAATAGGATTTTCCTCTGTCTGCAGAATCTGAGAATTGCGGACTCGAATGAGATCGGGTGTCAGCGGATGATGTTCATCCGCTGACACCCGCTATCTCATAGGGACCAATGTATGTCCCTTTTTCATCCGTAAACGGATAGATGAAAAAGCGGACATACGGTCCGCATGTGTGAAACGAAGGGATTGAGTTGGGAGACATGTCCTTTCCGAGCCATCAAACAAGCTCAATATAGCTTTCATTGCTATTGTTAAGGGGCGAGGAGTAGCAGGGCCTCGGTATAGGATGTTCCTCAAAGCCTTGTAGGAGCCCAGACAGGATGCCTCCAACACCACTGTGGCATTAGATTCATCTACTGTCAGCCAGTTATGAGCATGCGTTAGCATGGCTGCCAAAAAATATTTGTAGAGATCAGGACAGGCTAAATCACCCTGTTGCCAGAGCCGCTGTAGTAACCCGAGTTTAAACCTCGACAGCTGTGAGCCCCAGAGAAAGGAGATTAGGCTAGAATTGATTAGCTGAAAGTACTTCTCAGGGATCCATACAGGGGAGTATTTGAGCGCGGCAACAGTTTCATTTAAAAAAAAGATAATTCCGTCCCACTAGGGATAAGGGGAAACTGGCCCAAGATATCAATTTAGTTTTCATATTTTGTAGCAAGGGGACTAGATTTAGAGTGCAGTAGTCAGATGGCCATCATTTCTACCAAAGCTTCTACCCGGTAACCAGCTACTGCTGGAGCATCTTTGAGGGCCAACGGCTCCATCATCAGGGTAACTCTGTCTCGTAGCCCTCTCCACCCGGGAGGGTGCCGAAAGCTCACCTCCCAACCTAAAAGTTTTATCCACTTTAAAATTCTGCCCCGAAGCCCATAATTTTGAGAACATATAAGGCCAGGCCACAGAGTCGAAAGCCCTCCCAATATCTAGTGCTGCCAACACTGGTGGGCAACTGCAGATGAGTGAAAACCCATAATACATTTACATCAGTCGACTCCCCAGGTATGAAGCCAGTTTGGTCAATGTTAAAGCGGAGCTCCACCCAAAATAGGGGGGGTCTGTACTGTAGGGGAGCGTCTGCACTGTAGGGGGTCTCTGTACTGTAGGGAGGGGGTCTGCACTGTAGAGGGTCTGTGTAACATGCAGGCATTCAGAGCTGTGGGGGGGCTGTGTAATGTAAAGGGGTCCAGAGGTGCAGTTGTGGAGAGGGGGTACACAGTAGTGACAAAAAGTTATTGAATGATGCAGGGGGCACAGTGGGGTGTTTTTACATTTTAAGGTGGGGGGTGCCAGATATAGGATCTGCCCCGGGTGCCAAATGCTCTAGGTACGCCCCTGTCCTGACTAGTCTCCTAGTTCCTGCCGCTGAAAGACATCCCCACAGCATGATGCTGCCACCACCATGCTTCACTTTAGGGATGGTATTGGCCAGGTGATGAGCGGTCAGAGAATTCTACACAACCATTAATATGAGGACTAAAGGCACTTCATTAATATATAAACACCTACAAAACAAACAGGAATTCCGCAAATTCCCCAATATACAAGCCTGGGAGAGGGATTTGGGGGAAAAATACTCTGAGGGTACTACATCAATAAATTATGTTGGGATGGTACCTTACTCCACATTGCATATTGAAATTCGCCCCAGGGGTATCTCCTGATTGCTAGAGAAAATGTAGCGGACCTGGGACATTACTGCACCTCCTGTGGTCTTGTCCAAATATTACTAAATATTGGTCACATATATTTGATCTAATCGAACAAGTTTTAGGAATCCATGTTATACCTTCCCCTGGTATGGCACTACTATCATTAGACATAGATTCTATTCCACCCGCTATGAGATCAATTGTGTCCCATATCCTTCTAGCTGCCCGACTTAATATAGTCTGGCCCTGGAGGGATAACACACCTCCAAACCTGACAGAAAACTTGCAAATAATAAATACGCACAGTGCATATGAAATACTATTTGCATGTAGTACAAGTAATCACCTGAAGGTTACTGAGATTTGGCACACCTGGCAGAAGTGGTACTCACAGCATTTAGGACCCTCCAACTCCGAAATTGTTGTATGAACAACATGTGATATCTGACTGTGACTAAAGGTTTAAATGATGTTACCTTGTTATTTTTTGGTTAGTTAACTGATACTTCACCTTTCTTATGTTGCATTCAAGAAGTATAATGAATAATGATTCATGACTGATAATATGATACTGTATGGATCACAAAACTCTCACTGGAATTTGATGTTATCAATGTTTCTAAAATTGTATTCTACCAAGCGTAGGTTTTGGATAAGAAATAATTACTTTTATCTTCTTACAATGTACCATGTCTGAACTGTAATAATAGTAGTTGGGACCAGCTACTATGAATCCAATATGTCTTGTACATTTTACATTGTCTTTCTAAAAACGTATTGAAACTAAATGGCCTGGACATCCACGGAAGACAACAGTGGTGGATGATCGCAGGATACTCTCTATGGCAGGGGTCTCAAACTGGTGGCCCTCCAGCTGTTACAGAACTACAATTCCCATGAGGCATTGCAAGGCCAAACAGTTACAAGCATGACTCCCATAGGCAGAGGCATGATGGGACTTGTAGTTCCGCAACAGCTGGAGGGCCGCAGGTTTGAGACCCCTGCTCTATGGTAAAGAAAAACACATTCACAACATCCAGACAAGTGAAGGACACTCTCCGGGAGGGGGGCGTATCAATGTCAAAGTCTACAATCAAGAGAAGACTTTACAAGGTTCACCACAAGGTAAAAGTGTGGAGAAGGCTTGGAACAGCTCATGATCCAAAGCACACAACATCATCTGTAAAACATGGTGAAGGCAGTGTCATGGCATGGGCATGCATGGCTTCCAGTGGCACTGGGTCATTGGTGTTTATTGATGGCGTGATAGTAGACAGAAGCAGCCGGATGAATTCTGCAGTGTTTAGAGATATACTGTCGGTCCAGATTCAGCCAAATGCAGCAAAGTTGATTGGATGGCACTTCGTAATACAGATGAACAATGATTCAAAACGCACTGCAAAAGCAACCCAGGAGTAGGGATGAGCTTCGTGTTCGAGTCGAACATACGTTCGACTCGAACATCGGCTGTTCGATCGTTCGACGAAGATCGAACGATTTGGGCCGTTCGCGCCAAATTCGAGTGACGCGAACGGCCCACAATGCACTACGCCATCGCAGTGTCATCCAGGCGCTGTGATTGGCCAAGCATGCACTGTGACCCCGCATGCTTGGCCAATCACAGCGCCGGCAGCGAGGAGAGCAATGATTGGCCACAGGCAGGATGCCTGTGGCCAATTATTGCTGAGGGTGTTTAGTACACGCCCCACACTATAAAAGGCCGCCAGCACGGCGGCCTAGTGTAGTGTGTTCCGGAGCAGGGAAAGACAAGCATAGGCAGGGACAGTGACATTTCTTTCTTTCTTGCTTAACCTGGATTCCTTTAGTTTAGGGAAAGAGAAGGATAGGTAGGGAGAGTGTCAGTGTGTTTTACTGTGCGAGTCCTTGTTTCTAGGGACAAAGAAGGAAAGTGAGGGGAATTCTCCTTGTGCTATAGTGTGCTTTAAAAAAACATTTTTTCTAGGGACAGAAAACTCTAGGTAGGGAGAGTGTCAGTTTCTTTCACTGTGCGAGTCCTTGTTTCTAGGGACAAAGAAGGAAAGTGAGGGGAATTCTCCTTGTGCTATAGTGTGCTTTAAAAAAACATTTTTTCTAGGGACAGAAAACTCTAGGTAGGGAGAGTGTCAGTTTCTTTCACTGTGCGAGTCCTTGTTTCTAGGGACAAAGAAGGAAAGTGAGGGGAATTCTCCTTGTGCTATAGTGTGCTTTAAAAAAACATTTTTTCTAGGGACAGAAAACTCTAGGTAGGGAGAGTGTCAGTTTCTTTCACTGTGCGAGTCCTTGTTTCTAGGGACAAAGAAGGAAAGTGAGGGGAATTCTCCTTGTGCTATAGTGTGCTTTAAAAAAACATTTTTTCTAGGGACAGAAAACTCTAGGTAGGGAGAGTGTCAGTTTCTTTCACTGTGCGAGTCCTTGTTTCTAGGGACAAAGAAGGAAAGTGAGGGGAATTCTCCTTGTGCTATAGTGTGCTTTAAAAAAAAAAAATTCTAGGGACAGAAAACTCTAGGTAGGGAGAGTGTCAGTTTCTTTCACTGTGCGAGTCCTTGTTTCTAGGGACAAAGAAGGAAAGTGAGGGGAATTCTCCTTGTGCTATAGTGTGCTTTAAAAAAAAAAATTTTCTAGGGACAGAAAACTCTAGGTAGGGAGAGTGTCAGTTTCTTTCACTGTGCGAGTCCTTGTTTCTAGGGACAAAGAAGGAAAGTGAGGGGAATTCTCCTTGTGCTATAGTGTGCTTTAAAAAAACATTTTTTCTAGGGACAGAAAACTCTAGGTAGGGAGAGTGTCAGTTTCTTTCACTGTGCGAGTCCTTGTTTCTAGGGACAAAGAAGGAAAGTGAGGGGAATTCTCCTTGTGCTATAGTGTGCTTTAAAAAAAAAAATTTTCTAGGGACAGAAAACTCTAGGTAGGGAGAGTGTCAGTTTCTTTCACTGTGCGAGTCCTTGTTTCTAGGGACAAAGAAGGAAAGTGAGGGGAATTCTCCTTGTGCTATAGTGTGCTTTAAAAAAACATTTTTTCTAGGGACAGAAAACTCTAGGTAGGGAGAGTGTCAGTTTCTTTCACTGTGCGAGTCCTTGTTTCTAGGGACAAAGAAGGAAAGTGAGGGGAATTCTCCTTGTGCTATAGTGTGCTTTAAAAAAACATTTTTTCTAGGGACAGAAAACTCTAGGTAGGGAGAGTGTCAGTTTCTTTCACTGTGCGAGTCCTTGTTTCTAGGGACAAAGAAGGAAAGTGAGGGGAATTCTCCTTGTGCTATAGTGTGCTTTAAAAAAAAAAAATTCTAGGGACAGAAAACTCTAGGTAGGGAGAGTGTCAGTTTCTTTCACTGTGCGAGTCCTTGTTTCTAGGGACAAAGAAGGAAAGTGAGGGGAATTCTCCTTGTGCTATAGTGTGCTTTAAAAAAACATTTTTTCTAGGGACAGAAAACTCTAGGTAGGGAGAGTGTCAGTTTCTTTCACTGTGCGAGTCCTTGTTTCTAGGGACAAAGAAGGAAAGTGAGGGGAATTCTCCTTGTGCTATAGTGTGCTTTAAAAAACATTTTTTCTAGGGACAGAAAACTCTAGGTAGGGAGAGTGTCAGTTTCTTTCACTGTGCGAGTCCTTGTTTCTAGGGACAAAGAAGGAAAGTGAGGGGAATTCTCCTTGTGCTATAGTGTGCTTTAAAAAAAAAAAATTTCTAGGGACAGAAAACTCTAGGTAGGGAGAGTGTCAGTTTCTTTCACTGTGCGAGTCCTTGTTTCTAGGGACAAAGAAGGAAAGTGAGGGGAATTCTCCTTGTGCTATAGTGTGCTTTAAAAAAACATTTTTTCTAGGGACAGAAAACTCTAGGTAGGGAGAGTGTCAGTTTCTTTCACTGTGCGAGTCCTTGTTTCTAGGGACAAAGAAGGAAAGTGAGGGGAATTCTCCTTGTGCTATAGTGTGCTTTAAAAAAACATTTTTTCTAGGGACAGAAAACTCTAGGTAGGGAGAGTGTCAGTTTCTTTCACTGTGCGAGTCCTTGTTTCTAGGGACAAAGAAGGAAAGTGAGGGGAATTCTCCTTGTGCTATAGTGTGCTTTAAAAAAACATTTTTTCTAGGGACAGAAAACTCTAGGTAGGGAGAGTGTCAGTTTCTTTCACTGTGCGAGTCCTTGTTTCTAGGGACAAAGAAGGAAAGTGAGGGGAATTCTCCTTGTGCTATAGTGTGCTTTAAAAAAACATTTTTTCTAGGGACAGAAAACTCTAGGTAGGGAGAGTGTCAGTTTCTTTCACTGTGCGAGTCCTTGTTTCTAGGGACAAAGAAGGAAAGTGAGGGGAATTCTCCTTGTGCTATAGTGTGCTTTAAAAAAAAAAAAATTCTAGGGACAGAAAACTCTAGGTAGGGAGAGTGTCAGTTTCTTTCACTGTGCGAGTCCTTGTTTCTAGGGACAAAGAAGGAAAGTGAGGGGAATTCTCCTTGTGCTATAGTGTGCTTTAAAAAAACATTTTTTCTAGGGACAGAAAACTCTAGGAAGGGAGAGTGTCAGTTTCCTTCACTGTGCGAGTCCTTGTTTCTAGGGACAAAGAAGGAAAGTGAGGGGAATTCTCCTTGTGCTATAGTGTGCTTTAAAAAAACATTTTTTCTAGGGACAGAAAACTCTAGGTAGGGAGAGTGTCAGTTTCTTTCACTGTGCGAGTCCTTGTTTCTAGGGACAAAGAAGGAAAGTGAGGGGAATTCTCCTTGTGCTATAGTGTGCTAAAGCATTCCTCATCAACCATCTTTGAAATCCTTGTTTTTTGGACAGTCAGGGAAATTGTCGTTGTGCTATTCTGTGCAAAAGCAATCATCCTCAACCATATTTAGAAATCCTTAAGTAAAGGGACAGAGAAGGACACCTGAAGGTAGCCCTTATTGCTTTTTTCCCATCTCCCTGCAGGCCATCTATTAGAATGTCTGGAAGGCAAACAAGGAGAGGCAGACAGTCAGGAGGCAATAAAAGAGGGCAAGCAGGCTCTGTGTCTGGGGGCAACAGTGCTGGTCGTGGACGCGGTGCATTGTCATCAGCACATGGCCATGGGACACGCTTGTCCTTCTTTTCGGCAGCTGGACATGTTGAGCCACATCATGCCGAAGACTTGGTAGAGTGGATGACCAAGCCCTCCTCCTCCTCCTCATCCTCTCTCACCCAGGCTCAGGGTACTGGCAAAGCAGCTGCCAAAGCGTCCTCTTCCCTGGTATCAATGTCAGACTCATCATCAGTCACTCCTTCCCTAGACCCACCATGTCCTCCTCCTGAGGAGTCCCCCGAACTGTTTGAGCACAGTGTTGGGTACATGCTCCAGGAGGATGCCCAGCGTTTCGAAGGGTCTGATGATGAAACCCAGCTACAGGAAGGCAGTAGCGTGAGAGCAGACAGAGGGGATGCTCAAGAAGGACACCAATCTGGCAGTCATGTTCCAGCAGCTGCAGCATACTGCCAGATTGGCTCCAGTGATGAGGAGGGAGGGGATGATGAGGTCACTGACTCCACGTGGGTGCCTAATAGGAGAGAGGAGGAGGAGGAGGATGAGGAGGAGGCACATCTCCAACGAGGCAGGATGCCCTTTGGTGGCCAGCGTAAGGGCAGTACACCGACGGAATCACACCGCAGAGCTCCGCCTGTGCAGGGCGCTGCCTCTGCCCGTCATTCAAAAAGTTCCTTGGTGTGGGCCTTTTTTGAGGCTAGTGCATCAGATCGCACAGCTGCTGTTTGCAACATATGTCTCAAGCGTATATCGCGTGGCCAAAACATCAGCCGCTTGGGTACCACATGCCTGACCAGACATATGTTGACCTGCCATGCAGCTCGTTGGCAAGCCTACCTCAAAGACCCACACCAAAGAACAAAGCGGACCTCTCCTTGCACCGCATCAGCTGGGATCTCCAACCCCACTATAACTTCAGTCCTCTCTGAAACATGCACTGAGAGGAATGAAGGTGTAGAATTAGGTGTGTCACAGCCAAGTACTTGCGGCCACTCTGCTAGCAGTACACCGACGTCCGATTCTAGCAGGCAAATTTCCCTGCCCCAGCTGCTGGACCGTCGAAAGAAGTTCACTCCCAGCCATCCACATGCCCAGCGGTTGAATGCTAACTTGGCTAAATTGCTAGCGCTTCAACTGCTGCCTTTTCAGTTGGTAGACTCGGCCCCCTTCCGTGAGTTTGTGCAATGTGCGGTTCCTCAGTGGCAGGTTCCCAAACGCCACTTTTTCTCACGGAAGGCTATTCCGGCTCTCTACCGGCATGTGGAAGGCAATGTCTTGGCCTCGCTGGACAGGGCGGTCAGCGGTAAGGTGCATATTACCGCTGACTCATGGTCCAGCAGGCATGGACAGGGACGTTACCTTTCTTTCACGGCCCATTGGGTCACTCTTTTGGCAGCTGGGAAGGATGCAGGACAAGGTGCAGTAGTGTTGGAGGTTGTTCCACCGCCACGCCTCCAAAATGCTACTACTGGTTGTGACACACCTCTCTCCTCCACCCCCTCCTCTTCTTCTTCCTCCATGGCCTCTTCCTGTGGTTTGTCCTATGAACCAGCGGTGCTCCGTAGCCGTTTACGGGGCTACGCAAGTACGCAGGCAAAAAGATGCCATGCCGTGCTTGCGCTGGTGTGTTTGGGGGACAGAAGCCACACTGGGGCAGAGGTCCTGTCTGCTCTGCAGGGCCAGGCCGAGAGGTGGTTGACGCCACGCCAGCTTAAGCCAGGAATGGTGGTTTGCGACAATGGCACCAACCTCCTCTCCGCCCTCCGACAGGGACAACTGACCCATGTGCCCTGTGTGGCTCACGTCCTTAACCTGGTGGTGCAGCGGTTCTTGGGCAGGTACCCGGGCTTACAGGATGTCCTGAGGCAGGCCAGGAAAGTCTGTGTGCATTTCCGCAGATCTTATAATGCCAGTGCTCGCCTGGCTGAGCTGCAAAAGGAGTTGAACCTGCCCAAGAACCGCCTTATATGTGACATGCCCACCAGGTGGAACTCAACGTTGGCCATGCTGCAGCGGCTGCACACGCAGCAGAGGGCCATCAATGAGTACCTGTGCGACTACGGCACCAGGACAGGGTCAGGGGAGCTTGGTTTTTTTTCTCCACGCCAGTGGGGCATGATCAGGGATGCATGCACTGTCCTGGCACCATTTGAGGAGGCCACGAGGATGGTGAGCAGTGACAGTGCATGCATCAGTGACACTGTACCTCTTGTCCACCTGTTGGAGCACACGCTGCGTGGAATAATGGACAGGGCACTTGAGGCAGAACAGAGGCAGGAAGAGGAGGACTTCCTTGCCTCTCAAGGCCCCCTTTACCCAGACAGTGTTCCTTCTGTCCCACCCATCGCACAGGAAGAGGAGGAGGAGGAGGAGGAGGAGGAGGATTGTGTCAGCATGGAGGTGGAGGCTGGCACTCAGCATCATCAGCAGCAGTCTTTTAGGGATGATTTACAGTCCCAAGAAACCAGTGGACTTGTACGTGGCTGGGAGGAGGTGGCTGCGGATCATGTCGTCCTTAGTGACCCAGAGGACTCCGGAGCGAATGCCTCAGCAAACCTACGCTGCATGGCCTCCCTGATCCTGCAAAGTCTGCGGAAGGATCCTCGTATTCTTCGGATCAAGGAGAGGGACCATTACTGGCTGGCCACTCTCCTTGATCCACGGTACAAGGGTAAGGTTGCGGACCTTATGTTACCGTCGCAGAGGGAGCAGAGGATGAGACAACTCCGGGAGGCCTTGCAGAAAGGTCTGTGCAACGCGTTCCCAGAGACTGGGAGGTTACAAACTCCTGGTCCTGGACAACGAGTTGCTGAGGCTTCGGCCAGTCAAAGAAGGAGCGGTGGGGAAGGTGGCCGTCTGACCGATGCGTTCAGACAATTCTTTAGTCCGCAGCCCCAAAGTATGATCGGTTCCAGCAACCATCGCCAGCGTCTGATAAACATGGTGCAGGAATATCTAGGGGCAAGGTCAGACTTGGACACCTTCCCCACCGAAAATCCTCTGGCTTACTGGGTCTTGAGGATGGATCACTGGCCAGAGCTTGCACAGTATGCAATTGAGCTACTGGCCTGTCCAGCATCCAGCGTTCTTTCGGAACGCACATTCAGTGCTGCTGGAGGATTTGTCACGGATCACAGGGTGCGCCTGTCCACCGACTCGGTTGATCGACTGACTTTCATCAAGATGAACCAGTCTTGGATCACCACCAGCTACCACACACCTGATGCTGATATAACAGACTAATTGATTTTAACATGTCACATCCCTTCAAGACTGATGCTGATGCTGAGTGCCTGTGCTGTTATGTTGACTGGCTATCCTCCTCCTCCGAGTCCTCAATGATACGATTGATGATGATAGCTTGGAAGATCATTTTTGTTTATGGGTGCCGCCACCAGTGGCTAAGGCCCAATTTTTCAGCCCCTGTTTTACAGGAGCGTGTAATTACAATTTTTTTAGCAATAATTTGCCATAGGGCTCATTGCTGTGCTCCAAGTACAGTATCTGTGAGGGGTTGGAGTGTTGTGGCACCAGTGCCTAAGGCCCAATTTTTCAGCCCCTGTTTAAAAGGGGCGTGTCATTACAATTTTTGAAGCAATACTTTGCAACAGGGCTCATTGCTGTGCTCCAAGTACAGTATCTGTGAGGGGTTGTAGTGTTGTGCCACCAGTGCCTAAGGCCCAATTTTTCAGCCCCTGTTTAACAGGGGCGTGTCATTACAATTTTTGAAGCAATACTTTGCAACAGGGCTCATTGCTGTGCTCCAAGTACAGTATCTGTGAGGGGTTGTAGTGTTGTGCCACCAGTGCCTAAGGCCCAATTTTTCAGCCCCTGTTTAACAGGGGCGTGTCATTACAATTTTTGAAGCAATACTTTGCAACAGGGCTCATTGCTGTGCTCCAAGTACAGTATCTGTGAGGGGTTGTAGTGTTGTGCCACCAGTGCCTAAGGCCCAATTTTTCAGCCCCTGTTCAACAGGGGCATGCAATTACAATTCTTGATCTAATAATTCACAGCAGGGCCCATTGCTGCACCCACCAAGAGTAACTGTCAGGGCTTACAGTGTTGTGGCACCAGCACCACCATCAAAGGCCCAATTTTTACTACCACTGTTCAACAATTATATGTAATTAAAATTCCTGATATAATAGTTGACAGCAGGGCGTTCCAGCACCAACCAAGAGTAACTGTGAGTGCTTACAGTGTTGTGCCAACACCAACAACTAAGGGGCCTATTTCTGCAGAGTATATACGGCAGGTCCCTACTTTCAAACATCCAACTTACAAACGACTCCTACTTGCAAACGCAAGAAGACAACAGGAAGTGAGAGGAAATCTACCACTAGGAAGGAAAATTCTCTCCTGTAAGAATAAATATGGGAGAAAGGTGTCTCCTCTGTACTGATGCTTTATCAGCAATCCTTGTTTCAAGAAAAACACCACATTTCAAAAACAGTTGTCATTGGGACGGAAAGTGAGGTGAAATGTTCTGAACAGGGGCACAGACAGCAAAACAAATGTTACAGGGGTGATAACCCTTACCTATGTTTTCCAAAAAGTTTAAAAATAGATTTTTGGGCTGGAGCTACACTTCAACAATGTACCTGTTCAAAATTACAAACACATTCTACATAAGAACAAACCTACAGTCCCTGTCTTGTATGCACCGCCTGTATACGGCTGTTCAGAGTATATAGGGCCTTTTTTATTTTATGTGCGGGGTTCCCCTTAATATCCATACAAGACCCAAAGGGGCTGGTAATGGGCTGGGGTAGGGGGGGGGGGTCATGGGGTAGCTATGCCATTTTTCTTAAAGATTTTCATCCATATTACCGGGACCAGACATTACATTAAAGCCGCAAGCAGTTTTAAATGGCTTTTTTTTCCTTTAGAAGTGTCATTTTGTGCAGGGACAGTTCTAAACACGGGAAACACGTGGCACTTCACAGGCATACTTTAGACACCCCCCAGGTACGATATTTAAAGGAATATTTGACTTTTTTTTTTTCACTTTATGCATCATTAAAATGACTGCTCCCGAAAAACGACCGTTTTTAAAACTTCTTTTTGCATTGATACATGTCCCCTGGTGCAGAACCCGGGTTCCCAAACCCTTTTTAGGACAATAACATGCATAATAGTTGTTATAATTAGCACTTTAGAATTCAAACTTTCGCATCCATTGTATTTAATAGGGTTCTAATGTTCGTACGAACTTTCGGTCCGTTCGCGGGTTCTGGTGCGAACCGAACCCGGGGGTGTTCGGCTCATCACTACCCAGGAGCTTTTGAATGAAAAGAAGTGGAATATTCTGCAATGGCCAAGTCAATCACCTGATCGCAACCCAATTGAGCATTGCTGAAGGCAAAACTAAAGGCAGAAAGACCCACAGACAAAGAACAACTGAAAACAGCTGCAATTAGAGTCTGGCAAAGCATCAGAAAGGAGGAAACCCAGTCTTTGATGATTCCATGGGTTCCAGACTTCAGGCAGTCATTGCCAGTAAAGGATTCTCAACAAAATATTAAAATTGAACATTTTATTTATGATTATATTCATTTGTCCAATTACATTTGAGCCCCTGAAAATGGGGGGGGGGGGGGCTGTGTATAAAAATAGTTGCAGTTCCTAAAATTTGTTCTTGATATTTATGTTCAACCCCTTAAATGAAAACTGAAAGTCTGCACTTCAAATTCATTTGGATTGTTTTGTTTTAATTTTATTCTGGTGGCCTTCAGAGCCAAAAGTATGAAAATTGTGCCTGTGTCCAAATATATATGGACCTAACTGTATATTGTATCTCTCCAGGGATACGATCAGGGCTTCTATTTCTTTGACCATGATATCTTTATCAAGAGCAGTAGCCTAATTGGTTGAGAGCGTGCACAGTGCATTCTAGGGTCCTAATTGGATGAAGCAATGCACCCGACCGCTGGTCAGGTGCAAGGCTTTGCCCAATCAGGGCACAGATCATGGTCAAAGCCATGAATGGACAAAGTCATGATGACTTTGCCCAATCATGGCTCAGTGCTCATAGTCCCACCCTACGCTATAAAAGGTTCCTCCCTACAGGAACCTTTTGCAGTGTGTTGTTGGAGTGGAGATAGATAGAGCAGGGTTTTAAATTCCTGGTTTTGCATAGTCGCATAATAGGAAAACAAGAAGTTGCACACTGATGGTGTCAGATCACATTCAACTTTAATAAATCCGGACAAAACACACTGCAGCCCCTTTTGATCAAGCCCGTACTGTAAAACAGAGAGGGGTGTTCTTAGATGGGGTGGCAATATGCTATGTTCCACTTTTAATAAAGTTGGATGTGATCCAATATCATTGGTGTCCGACTTCCTGCTTTCCTACCGAGTTCATCGAGTGTGGTTGGGCTTCCTGTAGTCAGTACCTGATACTCCATAGGCAAGGGATATTTTATATAGACTTGGAGTTGTGACATCTCTCTACATTTCTCTAGTTGCTGGTCAGAGGACTAATGAAAAGCATTAAGGTGTATCTAAAATCTATTTTTGTTGGTTTTCTGTATTAGATAGAGTGTGGAAAGGTTATTTTTTTTATTTTTGTGGTTCCAATGGAAAGATTCACCCAATGCAATGAGGACACCTGCCAAGAGGGGATTTCCCTTTCACCTCTAACTTCCTGCTGTGTCTTTGGAACAGGAAGGAAAAAATAAATAAAAACCTCATAACCCTTCTCTACTCTATCCAAATAAAAAAAAGTTTTGACCTTACATCCCCTTTAAGTCACATGAATTTGCCACAGGGATGTGGGGTGCTTGAAGAACTGGCCAATCAGCATAGCCTGAATTGTAGCTCTCCTTTTGGGTACAGACTATATAACTGACACTGCAGCAATGGTCATGTGATTACAAAGAAAGTTTTGTTTTCTGAACTTACATGTTTTTATATTTAAAGTTGAAAGATAGGCAAAACTTTTTTTTTTTCATTTTGGATAGAGCATGGGAGGGTTATAACCCCTGTAAGGTTTATTTTTGCCATCTGTGTCCCATTGTGGAGATTTCCCTTCACTTCCTGTCCCATAGCCAAACGGGAAGTGAGAGGAAATCCATACACATGAAGGAAATTTCTTAAGGACCCCCAGGTCACCAGAACCAGTGTCCCCTTAGGGGACCACTTTTCTGGGGCCAACCCAAAATTTGGGATTTTCTTTTACTTTCACTTTCAATGGTAAACAGGACAAATAGAGAGGGTGAATCTCCCTAACAGGGACACAGATAGCAATAAAAAATGACACATGTTCTAATCTCTCTCCACTCAAAAACTAAAAAAAAAGTTTTGCCTTTGGTTAAACTTTAATTATTTCCAGAACTTTAAAGTGGAACCTCAGCCCATACTTTTTTTTGTTAGTTTAGATCAGGGGTGTCAAAGCTCAATCTCATCAGCATTGTGGTTGCATTCAAAGGACCAGTTATTTATACCAGACTAGATGTCCAGAGCACTCCACCCCCCTGTATATCAGATGTCAACAGCCCCCCACCATCAGAAGTCAAAAGTTTCCCACCCTCCCTTACATCGCAGTGCACCCTCTCCTTACCTTCTGCTGCTACCAGGAAGAAGCTGGGAAGCAGAAAGTGCAGGGTCTGGAGGAGGAGCAGAGGAGGGCTGGAGTCTGCTGCTAGAGTCTGCTGAATGCTGAGACCAGGGTAGGCTGAGATGAGGGGAGTGCTGCAGCTACACAGAGAGGCACAGGATCTGTAGGAGGAATTGTGTCCTGCCTACTGCTGAGACAAGGTGGGGCAGAGACAAAAGGGGGTGCCACAGCTGCAGGAGAGGTACGAGGGCCACATGAAATGGCCTGGGGGGCCGAATTTGGCCCATGAGCCTTGTGTTTGGCACATGTGGTTTAGATCCTTTGTCATGTTTTTATTGCTGTCACCATCCAGTGGAAATATATGATGGTGTCACACATAGTAAAAATCAGACAGTATCTAACTGTGGTCTACTTTATCTAAAAAACAAAATGTCTGGAGTTGTAGTTTGAAACAAGGGTCACTTGGAATTTGAGTACAGGTTAATGTTAAATCTAAATGTTTTTCTCCTTGGCTCCGTAGGTTCCGGTACACTGTGTGTCTTTTGTGACTTGCTGTAGGCCAGGAATTTGTGCACTTGGCGGCCTCTCCATCCAAGCCATGATAAACTTTTTTTTTCCCCCCATCAAGCACAAAGCTGAGATTTGTCTTTCCTCTTCACTGATTCCAGCTTTCCTCTCCCAGTTTCTCATCACAGCCTTGTCATTGTTCCATTCCCGGTTCTCAGGTTTCTCAGGTGGGGCTTGGCTGAGAAGGTGGCTGTGGAGGTTCTCGTTCCTGGGGTGTTGATGGACGTGCCCTTCATGTGTGCTGTCCCAGGACTATGCAGGGTCTGCACATTGCAGGGACGTGCAGAGCCTGGGAGAGCAGCACAGTATGGAGGGGAGCGGAGACCCAGTGGTAAGACATGTACTTTGCTTGCTGGACAGAGTACTCACAACAATCACATCCACTACTCAGAAAAAACTGCAGCCCAACTGTGTAGATATTATTTTCATAAGGAGGATGTGAAATAGCTTTGTAAGTAACATTTATTACTTCTATTGTTTCCTGGTGTCTTCACAAGCTATTCAGATATCCATCAAAGCCAAGATAGAACAATTAATTCCTGCTTGTTTACATAGATTAGAAGGTAGATACATGGAATGTTGTGCCTGTGTCTTTTGCAGTTTTATCAAGGCAACAAACTGCCCACTTTTATTTGGTGAGGTAGATATTTCAAGAGCTTGCTAAAGTTTAGAACATGATTCATAATGTTAATTAAGTTAGACTTGTTTTGAGAACACAATTGATGGAAAGTATTGGTTACATTGACCAAGCTTAGAGGAACATAAGTGGTAGTGCTGGCTAAGTTGGCCAAGTTTAGAAGAACACAAGTGATGGATAGAATCGATTAAATTGATCAAGTTTAGAAGAACACAAGTGATGGATAGAATCAATTAAATTGATCAAGTTTAGAAGAACACAAGTGATGGATAGAATCGATTAAATTGATCAAGTTTAGAAGAACACAAGTGATGGATAATATTGATTAAATTGACATAGCTTAGAAGAACACAAGTGATCGTGGTGGTTAAATTGACCAAGTTAGTTTTCTGTTAAAAAAAAAAAAAGAAATTTACCAAGTTTAGAAGAACGTAAGTGATGGGCAGGGTTGGTTGCATGTCACCATCACCTTCACAATGTCAAGCTTACAGATCTGAAGTCACTCCCCAATATATTACTAAAGAAAACCACTTAAACCCTTGAACCATTGTGCTCAAGCTCTTCAAAAAAGCCACTTCAATTTAAATATTCAACATATATAATACTAAAAGTAAACTGATTTTACTAAACAAAAATAGGTAACCTGAATCTGATTTTTTGGGATATATTTTGAACACCTAAACCTCAAAGGGTCTCTCACCCACTGATTCAGTAAATACAGCTTTAAGAAACATGGCTAATTAGAATTAGAAATCAAGTAGTCTCTGATATCCGTTTGCTAAGGTTCATTTACAAGTTAGTTTAATGCAGCAAAAAGTCCATGGGGGAGAATGAATTCTTTGTAATGGATGTTAAAGATAGACAATGTGGAAATACATTTGCTGCCAGCATTCCAGTAAAGTATTAGGAGATGCTAGCTGACTTAAAGGACCATTAATATATATTAAAAAAAAGGATTGCATTCTAGTAACTATCCAGTTTATAAATACAGTGGTAGCATTCAGTGAACAGATTATTTCACATCTTTCTCAAATTGCTTCTGCACAACCACTTTTAGACCCCTTTCACACCGGGACAGTTTTCAGGCATTCTAGCGCTAGAAATAGCGCCTGAAAACGGCCTCTCATTCATTGCAATAAGTTCTTTCACACCCGGGCGGTGCGCTTGTGGAACGTTAGAAAAAGTCCTGCAAGCAGCATCTTTGGGGCGGTTTTGGGAGCGCTGTGCCCATTGTAATGAATGGGTAGCGC
Organism: Rana muscosa; assembly: GCA_029206835.1. Classification (NCBI taxonomy): domain Eukaryota; kingdom Metazoa; phylum Chordata; class Amphibia; order Anura; family Ranidae; genus Rana; species Rana muscosa. The sequence continues at coordinate 132,758,537 of CM055127.1, forward strand.
TTCCGAAGCGCCTGAAAAGCACTTCCCAAACGCCCTGCAACACAGGAGTTTTTACCACTTCTTTGGGGTTAAAAGCACCCCGCTAGCGGGCAAAAAGCAGTGCAAAAGCGCTGCTTAAACAGCCGTAAAGCGCCGCGAAAACGAGCAGAGCTTTACCGCCGAGGCCACAGTGTGAAAGGGGTCTTAGACCAGGCCTATTCTAACACTTTGTTAATATGTAAAAATCTATATTTTTTGCTAGAAAATTACTTAAAACCCTCAAACATAATATATATTTTCTAGCAGAGGCCCTCGAGAATAAAATGGCGGGTTTTGCAATTTTTAATGTCACACAGAATTTGCTCACCTGTTTTTTTAATGCAATTTTTTTGGGGAAAAATAGACTTTAATGAATTTTACTGCACACAAATACAATAAAATACCCAATTTTGTGGTAAAAAAGCCCTTACAGGATACCAGTTTAGAGTTATACAGGAGGTCTGGTGCTAGAATTATTACTCTCGCTCTGATGTTCCCAGCAATACCTCATATGTGTGGTGTCATTGCCATTTATGCATGCGTGTGGGACCAACACATGCGTTTGACTTTGCACGCGAGCATGGGGGAATGGGGCGCTTTTAAAAAAAAAAATATTCTATTATTTTATTGTTTTTACTTTCACATTGTTTCTTTAAAAACATTTATGATCACTTTTATTGCTGTCACAAGGAATGTAAACATCCCTTGTGACAGCAAAAGCCAGTGACAGGTACTCTTTTTTGAGAGATCTGGGATTTATTAGTCCCCAGATATCTCCTCTGTACTTAAAAGCACCTGATCACATCAAGATCAGTGTGATCAGATGCTTTCACAATTTAAAAATAGCGCTGTTACATCTGGGGAAACCGTAAGTTACAAAATACTTGTCACTTTCGGTTTCCTATACCATAGAGCTGATCAGGGACCTTCCGGTCCTTGATCAGCTCTATGGTAAGTGGGCAGAACTGCCGGCTTCGATCCAGGCTCACCGGTGGGCCAGGAGAGGCACCAGTGGGAGGAGCTACCCCTCCTGCCGCCTGTAAAAGCAATCCAGCAGATAATTAGCCGCTAGGATGGCTTTTTAAAAAAATCTGATCACCTCCTGAAAAAAACAACACCGGGATGATGCCTGTAGCTGCAGGCATTGTCCTGGTATACCGTTTTAAACTGCTGACGTATATGTATGTTAGGGGGTCTTTAAGTGATTAATACTTTTTCTGCACAACAGGTACTTACAACAGTCACCTCTTCTCGTGGTTTCAGGTATCTCCAGCCAAAATACTTTTTTTTTGGACAAAGCTTCATGCTATTCTCGGCTATTTCGGGCTTCAGTTGAGAGATTCCCCTCACTTCTATCTTGTAGACAACATTGTTATAGGGAAGAAATGAGAGGAAACATGTACATACAGTATATAGCAATAAGAATACTTTGTTTTGGTAGAGTAGTGGAAGGACAAAATCCATATTCATTTTTTATTTCTGCCTGTGTTACCACTGCATATATTTGTTCACTTCCTGTGTTGGGGATGTTGTCACTGTGGCAGGAAGTGAGGGGTCCTAACCTAGTCCCCTCCCGCCCTAAAAAATGACACTTACACTTAAAAGCAGGACCGCTTATGCTGCCAAGATTAAGGCTTTCTCATAGGAATGAATGGAGCTGCAACAAGCATTCCCAATACAAAATGACCATTATAGCTATGATGAGGTTATGTAGCTACAAGCGGGCCTGCGCAGTGAATATCACTGGATTGCGGCTAAAGGTAAGTACAAGATCAGATAGGCAGCACTCTGTGGGATCTAGAAACGTTTTAAAAGGGGAAAAAATGCAATTTTCATTTAGATCTTCTTAAAAAAATTAGGGGACACAGGAATTTAGATACAGTTGGGTTATTCCGACGCCTACAGAAGGTAGACACTGGCAAACAAAAAAATTGTAAGCCATACTCCACTATAACTTCTCTTTGATCCAGAATGTTTCAATTTTGTGAGAAATTTTGTGAAAAATTAAGAAAAAACACAGAAGGGCGAGAACTGTGTCCCCCCTCAATGGACTATAAGAAATTGATTTTACAGTAAGTACGTCCTTCTTGTGCATTGAGAGACACAAGAATTCAGATACCATTTGGATGTTCAAAAGCAATACAATTGAGGAGTGGACACACAAAAAAACACTAATAAGCTTCACTAGAAGAACTGGGGGCTTCCTTTAGCCCAGGAGCCACCTGAAAATCCAATGCCCGAATCTGAAAGGATGAGGGGGAACTGCTACCAAATAGGGTAACATGCCAACATGACCACAGAGGATTAACCTGATTCTCCAGACCATTATAGAGAAGGCTACCGCCAGAGGGGAAGGACTTCACATGAAGGGGATTTCGCACTGGAGTCTGTGTGAAGCTGATTGACCAGAACCCACCATAAACAGGTGGAACAATAATAACCTCTCAAACAAGGGAAAGAAGGACCTACAACCTGATGAAGTCAACAGAAAAAAAAAACTGGGAATAACCCTCAGAAGGAACAGATACTAAGGTAACCCTATACAACCCTATACAAAAAAAGGTCCAAGCAAAGACCAGCCAGTCGAAGGCCTGAGGTCTGACATCTCTAATCCTTAGGATCAAGGGGAAAAAAATTGTAATTAAAGGAGACTGTCTGGGCCGAAGACCAATCATGCTAAGTGAGGTACACCAGGGAATGCACAGTTATGGTACAACCCAAAATCCAACAAGAGCATGAAGTGTTCAATGAAACTGTCAAAGAATTCAAGGATTTGGTCCCACAATGTCAAAATGACAGAAGGAAGAACTGCCAAAGAGTATTTAGAAATGAAAGCTAGACCTTGGCCCCAAATGAGAACGAGGATGGAATGAAAAAATCCTCTCTGACACCCCAGGATGACACTGGGTCCTGCAGAGGACTGGTGTGAAGCCTGCCCAGCCCCAGCCACAGAAATAGGTCTGAAAAGCCCCTAATCTTCCATGCCCAGCAAAACTTTAATAGCTGAGGAGCGAGGGACTAGAATTTTAGCTGAAACACTTACAGCATTTACCTGAGGGGCAGGGCAAGGAACAGAATCTGGAGAGCCTTCTCCAGAGGGCTGCTGGTCAGCCATCAGCCTAAGAGGAAGGACAATTGAGTATTTTCAAAGTCCTCCGAACATACTCTGTCTCTAACACAGACTGCAGTAGGAAATTACAGTGTTTTTCTCCAGGGTCCTCCAGCAATGATCTCTGTCTAGGGCAAAGTTCTTTGGAAAGACGGTTTGAGTGATGCTGATTTTCTCAGCTTCATCCATCACAGGGCCAGTTAACTTTTCCTGTCATGGTGGGACTCCCACTCTGTCCTAGAGGCAAAAGCACTACAACACCTTGATGGTGTCCAAAGACGTCTGAAGCAGGAAATTTAGTCAAGGTGGGATCCCCAACATAGAGGGAACTATTTGTTCAGAGAAACCATACAATAGTCTTGGGGGTAGAAGTACTCTCCTGATTATGGGGAGAAGAAACTACCCCAGTTGCCTGAAAATGCTCAAGGGTTATGGCAGTGACTACATCATGGGTGCCCAATCTTTTGAAGCACGAGGGCCACTTATGAAACTTGGTAACTGGTCGCGGGCCACAATCAGTGGAGCGGGCTGATGGCAGGTCCATGTCCGCTCTGCATATGCAGAGCGAACACAGCCAGATCGGATTGGAGGTAGGACACAAGTCGGTTTACATCTGCCACTCCTTAGAGGTGAATGGAGGGTCCAATTGGGTCGGACTGACCGTGTGAAAGGGGCCCATGGCTGCTTTCACACTGATGCACTGCGGTTTACCCGCACTGCGGGTACAATGCAGTGTACCTTTGGCTTTTCTGCACTTTGCAATAGACTTCTATTATATTCTGCAGGATTGGTGCACTTTCAGAAAGCTCACGAAACTTGCAGGTAATAACAGAAGTCTACGACTCAGTGCGGGTAACCTGCAGGTAAACTGCTCTGCACCTGCGGATCAGTTTGAAAGAAGCCCAGTAACCACTGCAGAACAGATATGCCCATATATACACTGTGATTATAGTAATAAACTGACCTTTAATAACAGTATTCTATTCCATCTCAGAGCAGGAGGTCGCGGGCCACATCAGAGGGCTCCGCGGGCCACTGGTTGGGCACCCCTGGACTACATGATCTGCTGACACAGGTCCGTAGACCTACTAAGAAGCCAAACCCATAACAACCAAGAGAGGGGTTGAAAGGAGTCAGAAAAAACAGAAAGGGGGAGGCCATTTTGAAGGGGCTTTCTATGGAGGGGCCCTCTATGGAGGAGAAGGGATGAACTTCCTGCTAAAGGTACACGTGTCAGACTTTTTAGGTAGTGCTTAAACTCAATTGCTTTACCCACCAGTGACAGGGGGCGAAGCCGGATCTGGCCAAGTCACTATAGATGGGCAGTGGGGAAAAACTGGAGACTACAGGTCCAGTGCTTGCAAGTAGGAGCAGCAGTGTGATGGTGCTTCCTCTACACGGGAACGAGAGACACTAAACCTAGTGGATGAGATCAGGGTTTAGACCTTCAGGATTAACTTTTACTGCAGTAAAGCTGCCAGAAGCTGATATTTTGAAAGGTGCCCAGCAATGTGAATGGTAATGTAGGTCCCAGGGCTGTAGAACAGCCGTACTCATTAAGAGAATCTTCAGAGACAGGGTCACACTTTTGGGCAATTGCCATGACTCTGGAACTGAAAAGTTCTCTGTGGCTAAGTTTTACCAGTACACTCAGCTCTGGAAAGTGCCCTAATGCAGATCTTAGTGCCCAGATGTCACAGTATCAGGCTAGCCTTATGCATCCAGCTGAGTAGGGTTGGGTACTGTATTCTAATGTCATGCTGAACAAAGGCCTATCTGGATTGCTGCTATGTAAAGACCAGCCTAAAGCAGAACTTTACCCAAAAGGGGAAGTTTTGATTGTTTACACCCCCCCCCCTCCTTTAACACATTAGGCACTTTTTTGGGGGGGGGCGGGTACCTGGTTTTGACAGGTAGCCGCTCCTACTTTCGGTCAAATTGCTGCAGCGATCCAAATGGAATTTCGCCCCCCCCCCCCTTTCCCCGCAGCCTTGTGGGACATATGACAGGTTCCGGAAGACTGCAGAACCATGCACAAAGGAATTTACCTTAGTCAAGATGCCGATGCCTGAACTCGATTGAAAAATTGGTTAGGGTGAGGACAAGGCTGGGTCCTTGGACAGGTAAGTGTCCTTATATTAAAAGTCAGCAGCTACAGTATTTGTAACTTTTTGGGGGAAGACTGGAGTTCCTCTTTAAGCAGCGTTAAAGCAAAAAGTTAATAGAAGAGGAATCCACAAACAATTGGAGAGATAAGGCTAGTAAAAAAAGGATAGCTAAACAAAAGCAGTCCATCCTCCTAGGATACTAGAAAAACACTGAGCCATGCTGGATAAAGGAGGGGTTTTACTGGTGGTTGACATACACTTTTTCTGTATGCCAGTGCCCAATCCTAGTTTAGGCAGCAGTATAACTTGACTGTATTTGAATTTCTGTGTCCCTCAAAGTGGTTGTAAACCCTTTCATACCCAGTGAAGTGACTGGCCTCAGATGAAACAAATCTTCCTAAGCTGTAGCTGTTTTTCTGCAGTCTTCTCTACATTCGTTCAAAGTGTCAAATTTAAAAAGCTTGTCTGAGCTGTCAGAAAAAGGGGACGGAGAGCTAAAGCTACACTCTGCAGAGCTCAGAGACGAGAGGGAAGGGACACACCACCATCATATAGCACACAGGAACAAAACTGGGGGTATCAATCAGCTGGAGCTCCCTCCCCTGTCACCATTTTTCTCTTGGTGTCAGGAAAACTTGAACTGATTCATGCTGATAGCAGAGGAATGAAGCAAAGTCCAAATGAAAAGAACTCATCGCTCCAGGTGTAACTGATACGCCCACTGAAACACACACCTGAGTGCTAGCCCCGGCTCGCCTCCGTGGTAAATCGTCAAAATAAGAAATGGCTACACCTTACGTGGGCGCCAAGTAAAGTTTATTCGAATATGAAAATATCCAAAATGACACCAGAGGATACCATCAGTGGTCAAGGTAGACACGTTTCACACAACAGAAATGTGCTTAATCATTACCCATGATTGAAAAAAGGTTCACCACTTTGACCTACAGGTAAGCCTATAATAAGGCTTACCTGTAGGTACTGGAAATATCTCCTAAGCCTGCATGATTTAGGAGATATTTACCACATACGCTTGCGCCGACGTCATCAGGGCATGCGCACTGAAGAAAGGGCACGATCGTACCATTTCTAAAGGACACGTGACTCCGGCCTGTCACAGAGCTGGAGTCCACGGCCCCGGAAGGACGAGGGGTGAAGATGAATGCGGCCACCAGCGGGGACAGCAGGGACATCGCAAGCTTCGTTTGCAGGTAAGTGGCACATAATGGGCTAGTATGCGATGCATACTAGCCTATTATGCATTTACTTTGCAGGTGAAAAAAGAGGAAGTAAAACCTATCAGGGTTTACTTTCTCTTTAATGATTAAGCACATTTCTGTTGTGTGAAACGCGTCTACCTTGACCACTGCTGGTGTCCTCTGGTGTCATTTTGGATATTTTCATATTCCAATAAACTTTACTTGGAGCCCACATGAGGTGCAGAGGAGTGAGGAAGCAGACATAAATTACACTTAGTACTCTTAATTGAGGTAAGTACACACTATAGAGGGATATGCTTTGTTCAACCACTTTAATGGACAAAAAACAAAAAAATGCCCTTATTGTCTTGTAACTATATTTCAAACAGATTTGATAATGGGTATGTTCTGATCCTGGTTTGTCCCCCCCCAGCCCCCTACAGAAAGTGGACCGCAAGAAAGATCAAAGGCTCCTACAAGGATATTTTGGGGGTTCCTGGCCGTGGCTTTGCTCTTCTCCATAGTGGGAATAAGTGTGGTTGGAGTGTTGGGCTGGAAAGATAGTAAAACAAAGGTAAGTAGGAAAACTTACAGCTTGAGAATAATTAATTTCCTATGGAAGGAAAGTGACCCAAATCTAATGCATAGTTGGTTTTAAAAATGCTGAACAGGCATTCCATAAATCTCATTGCTTGTGCTTGCTATTAAGTACAGTTTAATGGCCACTATTATTATTTGCACACAGATGAACCAGTTCTTGGGTGAGCTAAAGGGGTATTTATAAAGCAGGTAATGCAATAGCCAGATCTAGAGGCTGAAAATTACTTTTTATAGGCATTTAACAAATACCCTTTCTGTTCCTTTCTGCCATGCAGCTCTGTAGACTGTTCTGCATGATTTAGCCTTTTAATTTAATCTAATTAAAGTTTTTAAACTGAACCTCTCTGGAGACCTCCTATCAAGACTCCCATCCAGCTCTGCAAGTCCCTAGCTCAGGGGTCTCCAAACTTTCTAGGCAAAGGGCTAGGTTACTGTCCTTCAAGACTTTAGGAGGGCCGGATTGTGACCATTAAGAGTAGAAAATTCCTCAGACTTGGTGATCAGAGGTGGTTAAAAAAATGATACAACGCCGCCAGTAGGCGGTAGGAGGAGGAACAATGCTTCATCATTGGTATTAGTGGGAAGAATGATTTCCATTGTTAGTGTCAGTAGGAGGAATGGTGCCTCATCGTTGGTATTAGTGGGAGGAATGGTGCCTCATCGTTGGTATTAGTGGGAGAAATAGTGCCCTATCATCGGTATTAGTGGGAGTAGTAGTGCCCCATTATTGATATTGGTGGGAAGAATAATCCCCATCATTGGTGTAAGTGGGAAGAATTGTTCCCCAACTATGGTGTCAGTGGAATGAATAGTGCTCCATCCTTGGTTTCAGTGGGAGGTATAGTGCCTTGTATCAGTGGGAGGAATAGTGCCCCAAGGGCCAGATAAAGGCAAGCAAAGGGCCACATCTAGTCTGCGGGCCGCACTTTGGAGACCACTGCACTAGCTTATTGCTCACAAGTAGTTATCTTCAGCATATAGAAGTAGCAGAAGAACGTTTCTACCTTCATCAAAATGCAAATAAAATGTAAAAATTTTAAGGACATTTAAAAGTGGGGGGGGGGGGCTGGCTCTTGGGAGGAGATGAAAATGCCTTGATGGGTGGCTGTCAGTTTGGAGGAGTGGGTGTTCCTATACAGACGGTATTTGCATACATACCACCCTACGTAATACCAATATGTGATGCTGGTCCTTCATAATTGAAAGAACAAAAATACAATGAATGAAAGTTGCGGACTGGGGAGGGAGTAAATAGCTAGATGATGCTGGACATCCTCCAGCTTGCCTAAAGTAATATTAAAGCTTTTTTTTTTTTTTTAAATAGCAAACATGTCATACTTTAAACAAATTCAAAGAAAATTCTCAGCTCAACTTACCAACCAGCCTGCAACCAACCAAATGTTTCTATAAAGTCAAATATAGTGTAGTGCTTTCCAATGAAAAACAATAAAAAAAATGTCCATAAATTATGCAAATATATATATTCCCATAAGTAAGATTGTGACGTGACCAAAGAAATCTTCTCTGAATCCAAAATCTGCTATATTAGTGAAGTTTGCCTAAACCACCCACCATGGAGTAGATCATTTCCAGCATATAGATATACACACTTAGACCAGGACTGCTACCAGGTGCATTTTCACCTTGAAGTCCCTCCTCCAATCTGTACACTCACCAGATGGCAAAAGTAGAAATGCCTTGAACTGGTATTAGGGAGCATGGTGACATCCTGTTCAGATCTGTAAAGGTGGCTTGGTGGACCCCAATAAGGACAGACTCTGTGCAAAAAAAGCTCACCAACGGGAGCCCAAATGGTGCTCCTATAGTGTAGTATTTATTGTGATAAAAACAAAAAGGTACAAAATAGTGCTGCAGCATAAAATCAAACATCGGTCAATCAGGATTTAAAAAGGCGGCCACCGTTCATCGGCGATGATGTCATCGTGTAGGCCTCCTCTGACGCATTTCGTGCCCTTGCATGTTCTCAAGGGATCCTGTTGGTGAGCTTTTTTGCACTGAATCTTTCCTTGTTCAGTAAAAGGGCACCTGGTACCACTCCTGGTCTAAGTGTGTATATTTATATGCTGGAAATTATCTACTCTCTGGTGAGTGGTTTAGGTACACTGCACTAATACAACAGATTTTGGATTCAGAGATTTCTTTGGTCACATCACAATCTTACTTATGGGACTACAGGTATATATGTTGGCATAATTTATGGCCATTTATTTTACTGTTTTTCATTGGAAAGCGCTGCACTATATTTGACTTTATATGATTATTTGGAGGTTGTATATTCACCTTTTATGTGCCAGCTGCTACACATTTAATTTAGCGCTTACTTTTGTTTCATTGACCAAATTATCCTGTCTAACAGTTTTAGTTAAAAACAGGGGTTTAGATTGCACACATTTGCAAATTAATGCGTAAGCTGCAAGGCCACTTCATAGCACCCCAGTATTATCTGCATTCCTAACTGAAGGCTTTTTAAAAATGTATAGGAGTTAGGACTGCAGATCAGTGGCGGTGCGTCCATTAAGGGCGCACATGCGCCGCCCCTTCTCTCCAGCCACCCCCTCTGTGTAGTATGGATAGATACATGGGCGCTGTAGCCTTCCCCTATTCAGGCGTCTGGCCCCTTTTCGGATGCCAGGTGCCTGAATTCCAGTGACGGGGAAATGAATATTTGCTTTGCTAACACAGAACCGCCTCTCAGCCAATCAGGAGGCACGGATATAATACCGGTCAACTGATTGACTGAAGGCAGAGGTGTTCCCATTGGCCGCCTAGCAGAATAGGAAGAAGATGCGCATGGAGGACACAGGAGCCATCGTCGTGCTACCCGTTCCACAGCTCGCCGCCTGACCCGCCACCACGATGGTGTCAGTGCCGGGCAGACAGCATGCGGGGGCAGTGTGGCTGCATATTATTGGCACAGAGGCTGCAATTGATGGGGCACAGTTGGCTGCATTTGCTGGGCATAGTGACTGCATATTATGGGCACCGAGGCTGCAATTGATGGGGCATAGTTGGCTGCATTTGCTGGGCATAGTAACTGCATGTTATGGGCACAGAGGCTGCAATTGATGGGGCACAGTTGGCTGCATTTGCTGGGCATAGTGACTGCATATTATGGGCACCGAGGCTGCAATTAGTGGGCTCAGTTGGCTGCATTTGCTGGGCACAGTTGGCATATTATGGGCACAGAGGCTGCAATTGATGGGGCACAGTTGGCTGCATTTGCTGGGCATAGTGACTGCATATTATGGGCACCGAGGTTGCAATTGATGGGCTCAGTTTGCTGCATTTGCTGGGCACAGTGGCATATTATGGGCACAGAGGCTGCAATTGATGGGGCACAGCTGGCTGCATTTGCTGGGCACTTTAGTGTGAAAATAGCGAAAATTCATTCGCTATCGTCACACAACAGGGTGGGATCGGAGCACAATGCTCTGCACTCCGAGGCCACCCTTTTTTGAAGCCTATTAGAGCCTCTGGTTCTCTGGCTCTCATTGGAATCCATTGTCCGGTGCTCGATATATAGATCAGGGAGTCGGACGCATGGAAAGGGGAGGCGGCCCTCTATGGGCCGCCACTGTAAGTCAGGGTCGGTAAATGGCAAGTCAGACATTGAATACACATAATAGTAGGCAACCAGGAGCTCAGAGAACTAGGAAGCTGCTCAGGCAACGTGGGCTGCACTGAGCATGTCGTAGATAGGGAAGGAAACTGGGAGTTGGGCCAGGAAGTTTTAGAAGGGAAAGGAAATATAAACCCATAGAAAAGCAGGCAACACCCAACACCCAAAGGTGGGATCAGAAGCCAAACAATACATGTGAATAGATCACAGGTCTAGGAGAACCCCTGTAGCAAGCAGGAAAGAATTACACAGACAGGAAAACTGCAGGCTAAAGCATGACAGTACTGAAGTCGATCATCAATCAATTTCAGTACAACCAGCCTGTCAGATTTTTTTCATGCAGTCACTGCCAGCGGTTATAGCCACCAGCAGGTATAATTGTCTTCTGCCGACAGGGAAGGCTCCCCACCGGTAGAACACGATAGCCCTGTGGAAGGATTTCAGTGTTGATGGGGGAATTAAGCAATGATGGTGGAAGAAAATAAAATTGTAGAGAATGCACCGAAACTTCTGGTGTTTTCGGCATTTTGAAAAAAAGGTGCCGATGGTGGCGCCAAAAACGCACGCAATTTTGACACAATTTTACTGTGCTTATGGTGTTTTCATAGGTCACGTGACTCAAAAACAGCATCATAAACGTAACATGGGTGCGTTATTGATGCATTTTCAATGTATTTTAACGGGGAGGTGCGTTTTTGGTGCGTTTTTTTTTAACTGACCAAAAATGCAGCAAGCAAGATTTTTAACATCACAACGGAAGCTCAATGGACCAGTGTGAAGACATACATAGAATTAATTTAAAGGGATGTATTTTTCTTGAGCTTTTTTTGCGCTAAAGGTGCCGATAATAACCAACAATAAATTCATATTCATTTAAATTCATAATATTAATTAAAAAGTCGAATACAATTATATATAATATATATATATATATATATATATTATTATAATTTTTTTGCTGTCATTTTCGGTTTCGGCCAAGCGCATCCTGGATTTTCGGTTTCAGCAACAAAATTTTCATTCACCTCTAGAAAATTGCATAATCTATGGGCTGCTTTACGCTCCCTACTGCAGTGGGATTAGGGTTCTTAAACTCAGAGATAACTGAGAACATCTAACTGATAAGAATGTACCACAGGCAAAATGCATGGAAGTCAGATGACATACACCATATTTCCAAAAGTATTGGGACACCTGCCTTTACACGCACATGAACGTTAATGGCATCCCAGTCTTAGTCCGTAGAGTTCAATATTGAGTTGGCCCACCCTTTGCACATATAAACAGCTTCAACTCTTCTGGAAAGGCTGTCCACAAGGTTTAGGAGTGTGTCTATGGGAGTGTTTGACCATTCTTCCAGAAGCGCATTTGTGAGGTCAGGCACTGATTTTGGACGAGAAGACCTGGCTAGCAGAGTCCGCTGGCTCTAATTCATCCCAAAAGTGTTCTATGGGTTGAGGTCAGGATTTGGGAGCATAAATTGTCCAAAATCCAGGCAGGCATCCCAATACTTTTGGTAATATAGTGTAGGTGTGCACCCCACAGCTCAAACACACAGTAGTTTCATGTGTGTACATGTATACTGATGGTGTCAGCAGAGCAATGGATGGTGTTAGTCGGGCAGAGATTGGTGTCAGTAGTTTTTATTACATTTTTATTTTTTTTACTATTTTTTTAGGATCTCGTTAGGGGTTTTGGTGAAATATCAGGGGTCTAAACAGGGGTAAACTGCGCTACACAAGGTGATTAGGGTGTGCCCAGGCACATCTGTAACACCCTGTGCGCACTCCTATGTCAGATGAAATGATTTCTAGCAGGATCAACAGGTGTTTTTCTCAAACAGGTACAGGTATATCTAAATGTAGCGACCTCACCCCTCTCACCCCTTCTTCTTCTCGGCTTGTTGTCTCGTCTAGGAGGGAGTATGGGGGGAGGGATGCGGTACACCACAGCCCATGTCCTCTTTTAGATAGAGGTGAAGGCCAGAACCTATTTTACCATCAGGTCATGTACATAACCCAGAGCCAAGTCTTTTTCTGTAAATGACCCCCTCTGCTCCCAGTAACTGGAGTTCCACACCACTGAAAAGGTCCAACTCGTATTTATTCTCCAATAGCAATAAATCGTCATTTAGCACTGACAGGTTGTGACCAAAGAACAGTTCAGTATAAGTGGGGAGTAGGTCGAGGCACAATCCTTAGATAGAACCAACCATTGTGGTGTCACCAACGGTTATGGCGTACAGTCGCTGCCACCGACTGTGTAGAACAGAAAGTAAATTACCTTCGCTAAGCGCAGCCCCTGTCAGAGGGAAGACATCCGTCCAAGAGAGTTACCAGAGGCCCCACCGTCACCAGCAATGCTGCACCGGACTTTTCGGAGGGGTTACGCTCCCTGGCCTCCTCATCTCAGACTCGGGCACCCAAGGCTTTAGGGCCCCCTCGGATTCCTCCACCCTTGCGGGACCCAGTCGAAGGCACCGGGCCCCAGGCCTCCTCAATAGTACCTCACCCCCAGGTAAAGGTGCCTGAGATGGACTCCATCTCCCGCTCCGGCCAGGTCAAGGGCACCTGGGCCCGGAACTCCGGAACGCCGGCACCCAGGCTGAAGGTGCCTGGGCGCGACTCTGACCTCCGACTCTGAACCCCGTGTTCCGGGCGTCCGCCCCCTCTTATCTCCTCTCCCTCAGCGTCACCACAGGTTCCCCGCCCTGCGGTACAGCCACCGGAAGAGGACAAAAAGGGTACGGTACTGCAGTGAGGGTTCAACCCCGGCCCAGTGCGACAGCGACACCCACAGGACGAAGGGAACCTCACCCCACAGAGTCCTCCATGAACAACAATGGTCCCAAATTCCCTAACAATCAGTGCATCTGGGTTACACTACCACCCAGATGCCTCCCCTAAATTCAAATACCCGCTACACTAACACTTTCAATTATATATTTAACAGACCAAAGGGGGGCAAATAAGAGAAGTTAATTGTTCAGGTTTACCTACAATGCATACCATCAAATACAATCTCCTGTGCTGTAACCAGGTAAAGGTTTGTGTATTGGGGGAGGTTATAGAAGAGGGGAACAGGACAGGTGCCAGGAGACTCTCAGTGATCTTCTCCCATTTCACTGCAGACTTCCTGTAATAAGGGGATGTGAATGAGAGAAGTCTCCGCAATGCCCTTCACCTAGTGACTTGTTAGGTGATATGTGTTGGCACTATGTAGCAGCTCTCCTCCAAGTCTCTCATTTACAGAGCTTCAAACTGTTGCAATCATGGACTTGGATTCTTCTATGTTTCCTGCCATGACAAGTGTGCTTCCTTTCCGCCTGATACAGAGCTTTACATAAGATAAACGCTTAAAAATTAACATAAAAATTACCCTTACTGTGGACACCCCCCCCCCCCTTCACACTGCAAGGGGTAACTGCTTGTAGCAATACCCTGTTCAGGGCTGCTGTTTAGTTTTGGGTTTTGCACGTCACCTCTACAGCTGCGTTGTCCGGGTGGGAAAGTCTGTAGTAATGCAATGTCCACACCGATGTAAAACCTCAAACAGTTATGTCGCGTACACACGATAGTTTTTCACGTCGTTAAAAATAAAAAAAATTAAATTGGGCATTAAAAACGACCGTGTGTAGGCTCCAGAGCATTTTTAACGACCTGAAAAATGGGCTAAAAAAAATGAGAACCTGCTCTATTTTTTCACATCGTTTTTAACGACGTGAAAAACGGTAGTGTGTATGCTTTTACGAGGGGGAAAAAAACGCGCATGCTCAGAATCAAGTATGAGACGGGAGCGCTCGTTCTGGTAAAACTAGCGTTCGTAATGGAGATAGCACATTCGTCACGCTGTAACGGACTGAAAAGCACGAGGCTGAAAAGCGCAAATCGTCTCTCAACAAACTTTACTAACATGAAGGGTGGCGCCATTCGAACGGAACTTCCCCTTTATAGTGCCGTCGTACGTGTTGTACGTCACCGCGCTTTGCTCGAGCGTTTTTTTTAATGATCGTGTGTACGCAAGACAGGCTTGAGAGGAAACAAGAAAAAATCACGTCGAAAAAAACTTCGTTTTTGAAAATGACATTAAAAACGATCGTGTGTACGCGGCATGAGGCTTTATTTTTCTTATGCAATAAACTTTGAGAAGTAGAAGGTACAGAAGAGTAGGGGAAGGTTCAGGCACTCGCCACAAAAGTTGACAAAGGTAGAAGTTCAAAGTCACTCACCACTCTCAATGTTAGAGTGGGTATTGGTCACCCGGATAGTCCCCTCTCACATGGTCTAGCAGCCGGGATGACACATAAATCAGTAACAGAGCAGTCTCTGCCACAGACCTGTTTAAATGTACAAAGTCTCCGCCACAGACCTGTTTGAAGTTGAGCAATGGATAGTCCAGGAATCCTCTGCCACAGGATTTCAAAGTCCCAAACTTCCAGCCTTAGACCTCGGACACACGACCGGTTTTCTCAGCAAGAAACGACAAGAAAACTGCTGGCAGAGCTTTCTTGCCGAGAAAACCGTGCGTGTGTACGAGGCTTTTAGGTTTCTCGTCGGGAAATCTGCCCAGAATCTCGACGAGAAAAATAGAGATCCTGCTCTCTATTTTCTCGTCGGGATTCTTGTCGGCCTGTTTCCCGACGAGAAACCCGAGAGTGTGTATGCTTACCTGTCGCCGTGGAAACCCGCGCATGCTCGAAATGACTTTAATGCATGCGCGGTAGCTTCCAAGGCATAGGTAGGGTGAAGCAAGATGGCGGCGACGGCATCGAATGTGATGAGCGCACGCTCGTCGTAGTCGATGACGTCACCGCGTTCGTGCCATTCAAAAGAACGGCGGTTCTTTTGAATCGAGCGTGTGTACACTCGGCCGGGACAAGTTTCTTGTCAAGAATCTTGTCAGGAAAAACGATGTGTTTTTTTCCTGAAGAGATTCTCGGCCGTGTGTACGAGGCTTTACAGTTAAAGAGCCTTTAAGCCAATCCGGCGAACTGCAGGGCTTGTAGTGTAATGGATCCCACCTTAATAAAGTTGCCAGGCCTCACCCGAGACAGCAGCATTTTGCCGGTCTCCTCCAGGGCAGGTCCTCCCCTGGTCTCCTTCATTAAGATGATTCCTCTCCATTTGAATGGACAGCTTGGGATCCCTTCTCTGGATATAGGTCCCAGCCAGACTAGCTGGGCCCACTAAGCAGCGGTGCAGCCTCGGGCCAACGTGGCCCTGAGACCAGAACCACACACACACCTCGCGCCTGGAGGGCTGAGGGGCGATAACGAACCCCAATCAATGGCGTCTGCCCCTTAAGTATCCCCTCCCAGCAGGCACAGCGGGTCGACCACTCCCACTATACCACTGCCGAGAAGGGCCACTCAATGCACCATGATCTGCCCGTGTTCCAACAGGTGCCTGAGGTGGTAACGCCACCTACAGGCAAAAAGGGAAATCACTACCAGGCAA
Source organism: Rana muscosa (assembly GCA_029206835.1). Classification (NCBI taxonomy): domain Eukaryota; kingdom Metazoa; phylum Chordata; class Amphibia; order Anura; family Ranidae; genus Rana; species Rana muscosa. The sequence continues at coordinate 132,774,667 of CM055127.1, forward strand.
ACCATAACTGAGACAGAGGCGAATTTGAGTGTAATTATCAACCATCTGAGCCCATCTATTGGCTCAGACATCCCTCTAAATTTAAATAGCGTCCCAACCTTTTGGGATGGGCGCTACATGCTCATTAAAGTGTTACTAAACCCACAACTGTAAAATCAGTGTGTATATGCAGTAAAGCATGCTTGTTATAGTCACCGTGATTTACCAAAACCATATAATATGAGGTCAAACCTTAAGCGTTTCAATTTGTATGCAATCAGGCAGGCCCTTGCACTACATGGTTTTGTTAAATCTGAAGACAAAAATCTGCAGAAAATCAAGTGTTTGGGGCTTTAGGGGCACTCTGCACATGCTCGGTTTGGTGTGTATTGCTAGAGAGTTTTTTTCTTTTTTTTTCTTGGGAGAGTGCATGTGATCAGCACAGGGCCAATCAGCACTGTCCAGACAGAGGGTCAGGGGTTCTGCAGGACAGTCAGAGGAGAATGAAAACGTATCCTACAAGCTTTAAAGTGGTTGTAAACCCTTTTAATTTTATTTTTTTAAAACTACCTGCAAGAGAAAGGCATAATGAGCTAATATGACTAGCATAATAGCTCATTATGCATCACTTACCTTAGATCGGGGCCCCCGAAGCCGTCCTTGTCTCCCTCTTCAGCCGCAGCCATCTCTGCGGTGATAGCCGGAAGGTTACTTCCGGGTATCGCCACTCCAGCCAATCACAGCGCCGCTCCGGCGCTGTGATTGGTCGGAGCGGCGGAGACGTCACTCTGCGCATGCGCGCCGGAGCCGTCACATTCGGCTACGCCCAGCGATTGCTGGGAAGTAGCCAAATTTGTGAATGGGATTAACCCCATGAATGCGCCGTTGTCTACGGCGCGCATGCGCCGTAGACAGCGGCGCCTGTCATTTTTAGTAAATATCTCCTAAACCGTGTAGGTTTAGGAGATATTTCTTGCACCTACAAGTAAGCCTTAATCTAGGCTTACCTGTAGGTGCAAGTTGAAAAAGTGGGTTTACAACCACTTTAACCAGACACTGATAGAAGTTACATGACTGCTATATACTGCTGATGAGAAAGGGTATTTAGCAGTTTATATTAACTGAAATGATTGCATTTTCATGTTCTGTGTACTGTGGGAGACCAGATATAGTGAATGCAGGGTCCTGGGATTAGTAACACTTTAAAAATGAAGAAATATTTACCTATTCCCATAGATAAATAGTAGAGTGAAGGACCTTTCCTGACAGACTCCATGGCAGACTACGTGTGGGTTAACCCCGCCTCCTCTCCACAGCTATAGGACCCCTTACCCATAAATTTGAGCTCACCTCCACAGACAGGTGTTCCTTTTTTATCCTCCTCACATGGACCTTCATCATGCAATTCTGTGCGATGTCCAGGATGTGGATTGCTCGGATGGATCGGTACTGCTTGCGGTGCACCCAGGGCCCAGCTATGAGCGGGCGAGTGGTTTCAGGGCTGGAAAATACCCCTATGGTGGAAGGGATGTGGCCCCAGAGTACCGGATCGGATATCGCAGGATTCCTCGGCTGGCAAGGTCTGAAGATTTTGTTTTTCATATCTTCTTTCATGGCAGACAAGTTTATGTTTGTTGTCCTGTTTTCCCTGTCTTTTCCTCCTGTGTTGCGGCATGTGGAACGCTTTTTGCGTCCCAGGACGCCATTACTTCCTGGTTCCCGGTCCGCCGCTCTTCTGCGCATACGCGAACTGCGGTGAAACCGAGGCTTGGTTTCCGCGCATGCGCAATGCGGCGGAGGGGTCAGGGGCCGCGCAGGCGCAGTGGGTCTGGTTTCTTCGGCGCATGCGCGCAGCGGCACCGGCCGTGACGTCATTTTGGCAGTTTATTTAAACCGCTGAAGAGCCCTATACAGGTGGGATAACCTGTGGGCATAGAGCGACAGCCTCCCGGAGCCTCATTACTGCTAGGACGGGGTAAGCACTTCATTTTGCAATGTATGCTTGTTATGCTTAGTGTCTCTTAAAGGGACAGTTTTAAAAAAAAAATAAAAAAAAAAAAAATTCTTTTCTCATTCTTCTTTGCATTGATTTGCTTATCCCTAGTCTAGGCAGTGTAGTACGGATTCCTGTCTCCCTCGTCATGGACTCATCCTCACCGCCATGTGGCCAGCCCTCCCGCACAAGGTATGTGCGGAGTGGGTAGGGGGTTGGTGTCTTTTGTGCCTAACGGTTACATCCTGCCCACCTCCCCTCCCCCTCCCTCTGTCTGTATTATCTCTTACAGCCCGGCAACTTCAGTTCATCGGTCACAAGAAAGTGACCTTGCCAGGCCGCATCATCACTCATCATCCAGGTCTAGACGCGACACTACGTCTAGGACCCATCGTCATAGGGGACGTTCACATACCCCCTCTAGACATAGGAGATGTTCCCATTCCTCCTCTAGTCACCGCCACCACCACCGCGATGATCGCTCTGACCACAGAGCCTGTTGGGGATGCAAGACCAGAATCCCGGAGGGCAAATCGCTATGCGACCCATGTTATGCCCGAGCGGTTGGTGAGAAAGAGACCGAAAATCAAAACCTTGAGTCTCTTGTGAAACGTGTGGTACAGCAATCTATGAAAGAAATAGTTGCCCCCCCACACAAGGAGCCAGTCCACCACCTTGTCTGGCTCCTTGGCTGACGAGGCCCAGGAGGATCCCGGCCAATTCCAGCCCCATGATTCCTCCCATTATTCCTCGCAAGACGAGATGGAGGGAGATGATTCTGTGATTCCTCCCATGATTCCTCGCAAGACGAGATGGAGGGAGATGATTCTGTGATTCCTCCCATTATTCCTCGCAAGACGAGATGGAGGGAGATGATTCTACGGTGGGATTCGACTACGCTTTAGTCTCTCCGCTGATCAAGGCAGTGAAGGAAACTTTGAAGTTGGAGGATACCACTGCCCCCCCAGAAAAACAAAGAAAACTGTTTAAACAACTGGGGAAAGAACGCTCCAATTTCCCACTTCCGTCTGAGCTGAAAGGAGTGTTTGAGGAAGAATGGAGCAAGGGAGATAAGGTTTCCATGCTAAGCAAAACCTCTAGACTGTATCCCTTTAAATCGGAGGATGTCAAGCATCTGGAGAATGCTCCCCTCGTAGATGCAGCAGTAATGCGCCTAGCGAAGCATGTCACCCTCCCGCTAGATGACACCGTATCATTTAAAGATGGTCTGGATCGGAAGATCGACCAGGACCTCAAAAGAATATATAGCCTGGCCGGAACGGCATGCAAACCAGCTTTTGCCCTTGCAGTAACCTCCAAAGCAATGGAGGCCTGGGTGGAAAATGTTGACTCCGATCTGAAAGGTGTCTCGGAGGAATTGGCACAAAGTTCAGCAGTGCAAGAACTTAAACTGGCTATTGCCTTTTTGGGAGAAGCTTCAATTGATCTCATCCGCTTGATGGCTAGATCCATGCTATCTTCGGTCACAGCCAAACGAACACTATGGTTGCGCCCCTGGCTTGTTGATCCTGCCTCAAAGCAGGCATGGTGCAAAATTCCTTTTGAAGGAACTTCCTTGTTTGGAAACAAGCTAGATAACGCTATTTCAAAGGCTACAGGCGGAAAGTCGGGATTCCTCCCTCAGGACAAACGTCCGTTTAACCAAAGAAGGCCTCAGCGGAAACGCAGCACAGAGCGTTCAAGAGAGGCACTGGAACTGGAATAGGCAGATATCTTTCCAAAAAATCTGGCAAGAAACAGACGCCCGGTGGGCGCGAGCCAACTAAGTCCTTTTGAGAATGGGCCCGCCCAAGCGGGTCGGGTAGGGGGCTCGCCTACGTTTCTGCCGGCACGTCTGGGTGACCTTGATCTCAGATTATTGGACCATCAAAACGGTCTCAACAGGTCACGCATGGTCCTTCACCAAAGTCCCTCCATGCAGACCAATGCAATCTTCACTGCCTCAATCAGAAGAAAAACAACAAGTTCTTCTTTCATATGTGAATGCCCTGAAAGATCAAGGAGCAGTGGTGCCCGTCCCAAAGGACGAGGAATTCCAGGGGGTATACTTCCCCCTCTTCCTAGTACAAAAGAAGAACGGCTCTTGGCGTCCAGTTATAGATCTCACTTTCCTGAACAGGTACATAAAGCACGAGAAATTCAAGATGGAATCACTCTCATCCATCCAAAAAGTCGTTCAACCAGGCGACTGGTTGATCTCAATAGATGTTAAAGACGCGTATTTTCATGTTCCCGTGGCAGAAGAATTCCACAAATACCTTCGATTTCAGGTCGAACGAGAGCACTTACAATTTATTTGTCTTCCATTCGGACTAACGACCTCTCCAGGGGTCTTTTCCAAGGTACTGTTGGTAATTGTGTCTCTTATCAGAATACAGGGTGTGCGTCTGTATCATTACCTGAACGTTCTGCTACTACTGTCCCAAGACAAGCAGCAGCTGCTGATCCACAAAGATCAAGTGATCTCTACATTGATAGAGTTCAGATGGCTCCTAAACCGAGAGAAAAGTCAGCCAGACCCGACCCAACGCCTAACCTACCTAGGAGCTCAATTCGACACAGTAGAGAATACCATCTCTCTTCCGGAAGAAAAAATCCCGGTCATTCGGGTAAGAATATCTTTAGCCCTAGACTACTCTAACCTAAGGGCGTCACAGTGCCTGAAGATAATCGGCACAATGGTGGCCACGTTCCCCATGGTCAAATGGGCAATGTGGGGGCTTCGGCCTTTTCGATCAGGATTCCTTCAGCAATGGAAGACAGACGATCGCAATCAGCTGATCAGGACTACTCAGTCAATGAGGAACAGTCTTCTCTGGTGGCTTCAACACAAAAACTTAACATGCCACTCCCTTGCTCCCATCCAATGGATGATTGTTTCATCCGATGCCAGCAATGCGGGCTGGGGAGCACATTGTGGGGCAGAACTGGCTCAGGGCAAATGGGATGCCCATCTCCACATTCCAGGGTCAAACGTTCTGGAATTGCATGCGGCATGGTGCACCCTTCAAGCCTTCTCCCACCTTCTGAAAGGGAAGTCGGTCCTACTCAAAATGGACAATACCACCGCCGTGGCATATGTGAAGAGACAAGGGGGCACTCGGAGCCCCACCCTTCTCCAAGAGGTCGAACCTATCATGACCTGGGCTCAGAGGAATCTACAAACTTAACAGCAGTCTTCATTCCAGGGGAACAGAACATTCAAGCGGACTTCCTGTCACGCAGCAACCTAGACAACAACGAATGGTCACTGCATCCACAAACCTTCAAGTGGATCCTATCGTTGGATTTCGATCCAGAAGTGGATCTGTTTGCATCCCCCTGCAATCACAAAGTAGACAGATACTACACTCGAGGTCGGTGCAGTCAAGCCTTCGGAGCAGATGCATTAACAAGCCAATGGAAATTCAACAAGGCATATGCCTTCCCTCCACCTCCGATCATGCAAAAATTCCTGCAGCGGCTCCAGTTGGAGAAAGGCGAAGTGATAACAATAGCACCATACTGGCCGAACAGGCCATGGTTTCCTCTCCTGAATCTGATGAGCTTCAGGGACCCGCTAGAGTCTCTTGGGTGTGCTTTAGGGGTAATCTCTACCCTTATGAGCTCCAGAAAGCCTAACATGAACAAAACCTACAACAGAATCTGGACCAGGTTTGTCAGCTTCATGACTTCTGCTGGAAAATCTTTCAGAAATCCTGGAGTTCAAGACGTTTTGAGTTTTCTACAATCAGGCTTGGATCTTCCTTTGTACTCTGAGGGAACTGATTGACAAGTTTCAGCCTTATCGGCATTTTCAGGAACATCATGGGCAACTCATCCCCTGGTTCAACAATCCTTTCAGGGGGCTTCGAGAATCAGGCCTCAGAGGAAACCTAGATTCCCCAAATGGGATCTTCTGCTCGTCCTTGATGCTCTTTCAGCACTCAACAACAAGGATCTTTCTATTAAGGACTTATCAATCAAACTGGCCTTTCTAGTGGCCATTACTTCAGCCAAAAGGGTTTCAGAAATAAGCTTCCTGGGTTATCAAGAACCCTTTTTGACTTTCTTCCCGGACCGAGTGGTCCTTATTCCCATGCTTGGGTCTAAACCAAAAGTCAAGTCAGTTTTTCATGAGAATCAGGAAATAGTCTTTCCTACTTTCAATTCTCCAGAATCAGCAGATGTTCATCCCTTGGATGTAGGTGAGACTCTGAAAGAATATTTGTGAGTCACTTCATCTTTAAGAAGCTTGAACTACCTGTTCTTGTTACACACTGGTAGCAACAAAGGAAAGAGGGCTTCCTCCAGAACAATAGCAGCCTGGATCGTCCAATCTATTCAACAGGCTTACAGGGCAAAGGGCTTAGCTCCTCCAGAGGCGTGACGGCTCATTCCACCAGAGGCATGGCAGCCTCATGGGCAGCAGCTCGACACGTGGCTCCTGAAGTGATATGCAGGGCAGCCTCGTGGTCTTCTATTCATACATTTATGTCTCATTATTGTATTGAGCCTGCTTCCCTTTCCTCTGTTAATTTTGGTTGAAAAATCCTGTCAGTTGACGGGAAAGATTAAAATATTTTTTTTGAGCAAGCATACCCTCCCGTGTGGATTGGCTAGTTATTTCCCACACGTAGTCTGCCATGGAGTCTGTCAGGAAAACGGAAAATTTATTACCAAATACTTACCGTAATTTTCCTTTCCTGATAGACTCCATGGCAGACGGAGTTCCCACCCATGAATTAAAAATATGAGAGTTGAAATTTGAGTCGGCTAGTTACGGAACACCTGTCTGTGGAGGTGAGCTCAAATTTATGGGTAAGGGGTCCTATAGCTGTGGAGAGGAGGCGGGGTTAACCCACACGTAGTCTGCCATGGAGTCTATCAGGAAAGGAAAATTACGGTAAGTATTTGGTAATAAATTTTCCGTTTTCACACTTAAGCCCCATACACACTATCAGTTTTTCTGCAGATTTTTGTCTTCAGGTTTACCAAAACCATGTAGTGCAGGTGCCTGCCTAATTGCATACGAATTGAAACTCTTAAGGTTTGAACTCATATTAGATGGTTTTGGTAAACCTGAAGACAAAAACCTGCAGAAAAACTGATAGTGTGTATGGTACACACGATCTGATTTTCCGACAGGAATTATGTGATGACAGGCTGTTGTCGGAAAATCCGACCATTTGTATGCTCCATCGGACAATTGTTGTCGAACAAATGTTGGATAGCATGCTTTAAAATTTTCCGACAACAAATGTGTGCTGTCGGATTTTCCGATCGTGTGTACACAAGTCCTTCGGACAAAACTCCAAAGTACAAACACGCATGCTCAGAAGCAATGCTCACCATAACACAACATAAGCAGAAGTTTCCCAAAGGGTGGCGCTAGAGAGCTTAAAAACCAAGTAGTTTTTCGTGTTTGTTGTCCGACAATTCTTTGCTGTTTGTATGCAATACAAGTTCCTGGCCAACGCCCGTTGGAAAAAAGTCCTACGCTTTGTCTGCGGAAAATCCGATGATGTGTACCCGGCTTTACATGTATGCAGTGCCTATCACATACCTCCCAACTTTTTGAGATGGGAGCGAGGGACATCTATTAGCAAATGCACCACGCACACCTAACCGCTTGTCCTGTCAGGGAGAGGAGACCGATGGTGTGTCCCTTGTACATAGGAACAACCATCGGTCACCTCCCCCAGTCAGTCCCCTCCCCCCACAGTAAGAATCACTCACAGGGAACACATTCAACCCCTTCCTCGCCCCCTAGTGTTAACCCCTTCCCTGCCAGTGTCATTTATACAGTAATCAGTGCATTTTTATAGCACTAATCGCTGTATAAATTCCAATGGTCCCAAAAATGTGTCAAAAGTGTCCGATCTGTCAGCCGCAATATCGCAGTCACGATAAAAATCGCAGATCGCCGCCATTACTAGTAAAAAAATAAAATAATAAAAATGCTATAAATCTATCCCCTATTTTGTAGACGCTATAACTTTTGCGCAAACCAATCAATATACGCTTTTTGCGATTTTCTTTACCAAAAATATGTAGAAGAATACGTTAGCGGCCTAAACTGAGGAAAAAAAAAATGGATATTTATTATAGCAAAAAGTAAAAAATATTGTTTTTTTTTCCAAACTTGTCGCTCTTATTTTGCTTATAGCGCAAAAAATAAAAACCGCAGAGGTGATCAGATACCACCAAAAGAAAGCGCTATTTGTGGGAAAAAAAGGACGCAAATTTTGTTTGGGAGCCACGTCGCACGACCGCGCAATTGTCATTCAAAATGTGACAGCGCGGAAAGCTGAAAAATGGCTTGGGCAGGAAGGGGGTGAAAGTACCCAGTAGGCAAGTGGTTAAAGGAGAATTATACAAAATATATATATATATATTAGTTAAACCACTACTATACTGGTTTTTGAAATGTACAAATGCAGCAATTTAGAAATTGGATGAAAGGTTTAGGGCTGGAAAACACTTTTTGATGGATAAAAAGTGCATTTTATATACAACTATAGAAATCAGACCAAAAAGATTTTACTGTTGTGGGTTTAGGTGTAAAGGAAAAGTAGTGACATTGACCATAGCAGTCACTCAAATCTGTGCTTAGACTCTTTTGACTCAAGTCACACAGGTAAATTATAATTGACATGAACTTTATGTTTAGCCTCTGTTACAGGTCGTCCGACTGACCTACAAAAACCTGCAGGGTTCCCCAGTAAACCAGTCTGCCATTACCGACAGGAAGAGGAATACGGTCACTTATCGGGTCACCTCCAGGAACCAGACCTCTGTGGTGTTATATGACAGCAAACATGTGAGTGCCTGTTACTGCAATGCAACACCCTACATACAACCGCACTCCCTGCATAAAGGAAACTAGAATGCTTTTGGGTCAATTGTACTTTTGCTTAATGTAGTCTTCGAAATTTCAATTTAATCTGCTTACAGTACAGTTACCTCCCTGATTCCTACCTCCTCCGTTCATCAACATAATAATAAACCATTTTTATTACACACCTTACTCATATCTCCCAACTTTTTCAGATGGGAATGAGGGACACCTATCAGCAAAAGTATGCAGGCATAGGACACACCCCTTACCACGCCCCCTTAAAGGAAAATTGTACAAAAAAACAAGATTGGTTAAAGCGGTGGTGCAGGAAAAAAAAAAATTCAGCAGCTACTAACAGTGTAGCTGCTGACTTTTAATAAGGACACTTACCTGTCCTACTCTCCCGCGATGTCGGTCCTGCCGCGGCGATCGATCGCTGTTGGCAGGCAGGCTCCCGGCTCCTCCATTCTGAGTAGGGGAAACAGGCTGTGAAGCCGTAAGGCTTCACTGCCCGTTTCCTACTGCGCATGCGCCACTTGCACGGCGCTTTGTGAATGGGCGGCTTGCCTCCTGGGATACACACAGTTCCCAGAAGGCAGCGCGGCCCATTCACAATCAGAGGAAGCGGAAGGAGAGCCACCGTGGACGGAGAAGAGGAACATTAGCGGCAGATTAGGGGACTTCCGCATAGCAACAGGCATTTAGGGTGAGTATAATTTTATTTATTTTTTTCTATTAATTTTTTTTAATTTTTTTAGTGTGAAGATTTTTTCAGGGTGAACCTCCACTTTAAACCCTCAAGTTCTTTTTTTTAACACTACTATATCTTTATATTGGCTTTTGGAATTTACAAATGCAGCAATTTAGAAATTGGATGAAAGGTTTAGCACTGGGAAACACTTTTTGATAGATAAAAAGTGCATTTTCTATACAACTATATAGATCAGACCAAAATGAGGGACAAATGAGGAGGAATGAGGAATAGAGGGACATTGCTCCAAATCAGGAACAGGCCCTCGAAATCAGGAACAGTTGGGAGCTATGCTTACTTTAAACCCAGTAGCATCATCACTGGATCTCTGTGCTTTTATATGCAATGCAGGTAGATCATGGCTGGAGGGAGGAGCTGTACATACTGTAACTTCCTGAAAACAGCAGATACCCTTGGTGACGGCACACATCCTATCAGCAGCATAGAGTGGGCACAGCTGTGTTCTTTACATCAAAACCATAACACTGGGTTTTCTTTTCACTTACATTAAAAGGTTGTGTAATTTAGGCAATTTTGATGATATTGGCGAAATATACATTTTTATTGACTTTAACCACTTCAGCCCCGGAAGAATTGGCTGCTCAATGACCAGAGCATTTTATGCGATTCGGCACTGTGTCGCTTTAACTGACAATTGCGCGGTCGCACGAGGCTGTACCCAAACAAAATTGACGTCCTTTTTTCCCCCACAAATAGAGCTTTCTTTTGGTGGTATTTGATCACCTCTGCAGTTTTTATTTTTTGCGCTATAAACAAAAATAGAGCAACATTTTTGAAAAAAACACAATATTTTTTACTTTTTGCTATAATAAATATCCCAATTTTTTTTTTAAAAAAAGGGAATTTTTTCCTCAGTTTAGGCCGATATGTATTCTTCTACGTATTTTTGGTAATAAAAAAATCGCAAAAAGCGTATATTGATTGGTTTGCGCAAAAGTTATAGCGTTTACAAAATAGGGGATAGATTTATGGCATTTTTATTGATATATATTTTTTTACTAGTAATGGCGGCGATCTGCGATTTTTATCGGGACTGTGACATTATGGTGGACATATCGGACACTTTTGACACATTTTTGGGACCATTGGAATTTATACAGCGATTAGTGCTATAAAAATGCACTGATTACTGTGTAAATGTCACTGGCAGGGAAGGGGTTAACACTAGGGGGCGATCAAGGGGTTACCTGTGTTCCCTAGGTGTGTTCTAACTGTGGGGGGAGGGGACTCACTATAGGAGATGACAGATCATGGTTCCCAGCTTGTAGGAACTCACGATCTGCATCTCTTCTCCTCTCGGAACAGGGATGTGCGTGTTTACACACACACACGTCCCTGTTCTGCCTCTCGTGCCCGCGATCGCTCATGGCCGGCGATCATCGCGACCGCCGGTCACAAGCATCAGAACCCCACTGTGCAGCGGGCGTGCGATCGCCCACCCGCTATCCCACTTAAAGGGACCGACGTACAGCTACGACGGTCCGCGGGAACGAGCCGACCTGCCGCTGTATAATGACGGCGGCTGGTCAGCAAGCGGTTAACCACTTAAGGACCGCCGCACGACGATGTACGTCGACAGAATGGCACGCACAGGCACAAGGGTGTACAGGTACGTCCCCTTTAAGAACCCGTCCGTGGGTCCGAAGCTCCATGACGGCGCCCGCCGGACCCGCGGACCCGATCGCCGCCGGTGTCCCGCGATCGGGTCACAGAGCTGAATAACAGGGAGAGGTAAGTGTAAACAAACCTTTCCCTGTTCTTCACAGTGGCATGTCAGTGATCGTCTGTTCCCTGTCATAGGGAACGACGATCAGTGACGTCACACGCCAAGCCACGCCCCCTACAGTTAGAATTTCTCATTATGTCACACTTAACCCCTACAGCGCCACCTAAAGGTTAAACCCTTTACTGCCAGTGTCATTTTCACAGTAATCAGTGCATATTTATAGCACTGATCGCTGTAAAAATGCCAATGGTCCCAAAAATGTGTCAAAAGTGTCCGATGTGTCCGCCATAATGTCGCAGTCACGATAAAAAATCGCTGATCGCCGCCATTACTAGTAAAAAAATAAATATTATTAAAAATGCCATAAAACTATCCCCTATTTTGTAGACGCTATAACTTTTGCGCAAACCAATCAAACGCTTATAGCGTTTTTTTTTACCAAAAATATGTAGAAGAATACATATCGGCCTAAACTGAGGAAAAAATATGTTTTTATATATTTTTGGGGGATATTTATTATAGCAAAATGTAAAAAATATTGATTTTTTTTCAAAATTGTCGCTCTATTTTTGTTTATAGCGCAAAAAATAAAAAACGCAGAGGTGATGAAATACCACCAAAAGAAAGCTCCATTTGTGGGAAAAAAAGGACATCAATTTTGTTTGGGAGCCACGTCGCACGACCGCGCAATTGTCAGTTAAAGCGACGCAGTGCTGAATCTCAAAAAGGGGCCTGGTCCTTTAGCTGCAAAATGGTCCGGGGCTTAAGCGGTTAAGAGTAAATTACGAGGTCAGATATGAGATAACTGAGATGTGAGTTGCACAAAGCTGGTCTTATAAGTATTAAGTAAGTCAGGTGAGATAGTAATGAACCAAGTGTACAAATACCAATTAACACACTGGGGGGTTATTTACTAAAACTGGAGAGCGCAAAATCTGGTGCACCTGTACATAGAAACCAATCAGCTTCCAGCTTTATTATCAAAGCTTAATTGAAGAAGCTGAAGGTAGAAGCTGATTGGCTACCATGCACAGCTGCACCAGATTCTGAGTGATCCAGTTTTAGTAACTGTCCCCCATACTGTGCATATATCTGAATAAACTCAGTGGCAAAGTGGTTTAATGTGATAAAGATTTTGTTGTATTTGAGTCTTGCATTCAAGCTTAGAAGAATTACTGACAGAAAAAGTGTAGAAAGGAAAGCAGAAAAAAATAGAGAACAAAGGGGAATTGGGGGCAGGAGAAAGGTACAGAAGAAGGAAAAAGAGGAGGAAGGAGGTGTTGGTGGGTACCCATGATTTATGCCCCGCCCCCCGCGCTGCAACCTTATGTAGCGGCCTCACCCGCTTTCTCCCTTCTTCTTTTACGGCTGGCTGACTCGTCTAGGGGAACCAGCTCGCACCTCATATGTGTGTAGAGGTTTGAGCTAAAATCTTTACCTTCGGGTCTGTATCCCGGTCCGGAGCTTCCACTTCTCCGCTTGCAGGTAGGTAGGTGAATGTAGAACACTTTGCTCCCAGAAAAGTAAGCCAACACCAGGTGACAGTACAACATCTATATTTATTTCCGCAGAGATAAATATGCCTCTTTGCAAGCAGACAGGTTGATACAAACACAACTTGGTGGGGAGAGGGTTCAGGCACAATCCTTTCGGATCAGAGAAGCTGTTAGGAGTTCACAACAACTTTTGGCGCACGGTCGCTGCCACCAACCGTGAGGTTGGTCCCTGCCACAGACCGGGTGAACGATGAGGTCCCTGCCACAGACCTTTGGATAGGTCTCTGCCACCGACCTGATTGTAGTTGGGTCTGTGCAAAGACCATAGAACATGGACTATCTTCTAATGACTGCCCCTGTTAGGGAGATGATCCATCCGGACGGTCCCCAGAGGCCTGCACTGTCACCAGCCAATGATGCGCTGGATCTTCAGGCCAGGTCACCTCCCCAGTTCTCCTCGCCCAAGACACGGGTCCCCTCACTCGGTGGGCCCCTAGGTATCTTTTCCCATGCTGGACCCAGTCGAAGGTACTGGGCCCCAGGCCTTTGCTAGTACCTCATCCCAGGCTTAAGGTGCGTGGGATGGAACTCAAACTCCCCCCGCGCGCCCAGGCCGAGGGCACCCGGGCGCAGACAAACAGGACAGCAGCCCCCAGGCTGAAGGTGCCTGGGGCTCGGGCCTCGTGCGCAAGATCTCCGCCCCCTTTATATCCCCCCCAGCAGGCACAGCGGGTTCCCCGCCCCGCTGTACTACTGCCGCGAGAGGACACAAAGGGCACGGCCCTACAATAATGGTTCAACCCCAGCCCAAGGCGACAGCCCCACCCAGGGGCCGCAGGGAACTGAACACCATTATTATCTTCCACGAACCAAATTGGCCATAAATCCCTAATAATTAGTGCATCTGGGCCATGCTACCGCCCAGACACTCCCCCTAAATGTTGACACCCGCTACACTTATATTCCTAGTTGCCATGGGTGTCTGTCAAAGGTGGATGGAAGAAAGTGTTTGACCCAGAGGGAGATTTACTAAAACTGGAGCGCACAGAATCTGGTGCAGCTGTGCATAGTAGCCAATCAGCTTCTAGGTTTATGGCCGCCTATCTCTACTAAACAGGTGGATGACAGGTGTGTGTGTGTCCGCTCCGCTATCCAGAACGGGCACGGACACAACCCGATGTTCTTTATGGGGCAATCGGATAAAAACGGACCGCCTGTCTGTTTCCATCTGACTGTCATCCGATCTGATCAGCTGGACAGATGGGGAACAGATGTTTTTAGCGAATGGGATGGGATCAGATGCCAGCGGGTGTCAGCAGACACATGTCCGCTGACATCCGCCTCTCCACAGAGGGCAATAGTTGGTCCAATCAGGCCTGCCTGAAAAACTGACAGGCAGACCTGATCGGTCCTTCAGTGTGAAAGGGTTCTCATTGTTAAATCCAAAGAGTGTACAAGTACACAGTACATACGGCGCTCCTAGGAGAAGTGTAGAGTCCCTTGGTCCATTGGAACTTTTATCTGTATCTGTAGACCATCAACAGGGTAGAGGAATGGATGAGGCAACTGGATGGATGGCTGAACAGGAGAAGAGATCGAGACTGGAACCTTTGCAACTCCCGCAGTAGATCTGGGTAGGATCACCTCAATGTGGAAAAAAAAACGAATCGCAGGGCTCTGAGGTCAGTATCAAATAAAAAACATTTTAATAAAATAAGCAGCACACTTACATTGAAGTTAGCATGAAACAGCATGGATAGGGAACACCTGAGACCAAGCAGCTGTGACCAGTGTGAGGCTGTAGGCATCACTGAGCAAACAGAGACTGAGGATGACAGGGAGCCAGCTAGCTCAAAGTGTGGATATTAGCGGGGGCTTCTAAGCTGCACACGAGGATGACAGCTGTCAAAATGCAAGGTGGATGATAGGAGAGGGGGTGTGCATGACGGGTTTCCAGGGACTTTGCCCTCTTTTTCAAGTGCTTGAAAAAATTTGAAAAAGAGGGCAAAGTCCCTAGAAACGCATCATGCACACCGCCTCTTCCCATATCCACCAGGCAATTTTGACTGCTGTCATCCTCGTGTGCAGCTTAGAAGCCCCCGCTAATATCCACACTTTGAGCTAGCTGGCTCCCTGTCATCCTCAGTCTCTGTTTGCTCAGTGATGCCTACAGCCTCATACTGATCACAGCTGCTTAGTCTCAGGTGTTCCCTATTAATGCTATTTCATGCTAACTTCAATGTAATCCGCCAGACGGATGGAAAATAGGGTTTCCATCCGTCTGAATTTAGCAGACCGGATGTCAGCGGACATGTCTCCGCTGACATCCGTCGCTCCGTAGAACTGTATGGAGGTCCGCCTAAAAACCTGACAGATGGACCTAAACGGTCCGCCTGTGTGAAAGGGGCCTTATTGTCAAAGCTTAATTGAACAAGCTAAAGTTAGAAGCTGATTGGTTACTATGCACAGCTGCACCAGTTTTAGTAAATCTCCCCCGTTGGGTCCAAATTTTACCAAAATTGGACATTCTGACCTATAATTTTGCTTTGTATTTAACTTAAAGTGGAAGTCTATGCTAAAACTAAAATCCCTGCATCTGTAGCCACCAACATTCTAACACCAACCTATCTAGCCCTGTAAAGAAAAAATTAGTATACAGGTACATACCTTTTCTGAAAGCGATCCGATCTACAGTGGCAGAAAGGTCTACAGAAGACACAGCCGACAAGTAGGCACGAGCATCCCGGCAGACCTCTCCCGTATTTATGATCTTAATTTCCCCCCAGTGTTAGCAAAGACCAGAGTGTTACTACAGAAGTGGCATACGAACCTCTATTCTTGGTTCGGTAGGTGTAATCTATAAAAATGTGCATTTTGCCAAAATACCTTTATCCATTTCAAGCTCTACCGGTCAAGATACCGTCCTCATACTTCAAACAGGTACAGGCATTATTCATTATTTATTTTGTTTGGGCCCACAAGAAACCACGCCTCCCCCGCACCCAACTAATCTTTGCCAAAACATATTATCAAGCAGTTCATCTTGGCAGTCCTTGATTGGCAACGCCACAGCGACATGAAACTATGGGCACAAATAGAACAGAATCAATCTCCCATACCCCAGAAGAGGGCATTGTGGTGTTGGGACTCCATATCACCAGACCTAAAATCGCACCCTTTGATAGGGAACACCCTGAGACAATGCTCACAAGCCACCATACAAAGTGCTCAAACGACCAAGACATCACCTCTGACCCGAATATTGGGAACTCCAAATTCCCTCTGGGTCTTTCATCGGCACAATTTTTGACTTTACGTGAATCCGAACGATTCCCATACTGACCACTACACTACACTGACCACTACACTACACTGACCACTATACTAACTACTAGACTACACTGACTACTACACTACACTGACCACTACACTACACTGACCACTATACTAACTACTAGACTACACTGACTACTACACTATCCACTACACTAAACTGACCAATACACTACACTGACCACTATACTGACCACTACACTACACTGACCACTACACTACACTGACCTACCTGATTCCTATACTGACCACTACACTACACTGACCACTACACTACACTAGCCACTACACTAAACTGACCAATACACTACACTGACCACTATACTGACCACTACACTACACTGACCACTACACTACACTGACCTACCTGATTCCTATACTGACCACTACACTACACTGACCACGATACTGACCACTACACTACACTGACCACTATACTACACTGACCACTACACTACACTGACCACTATACTACACTGACCACTATACTACACTAGCCACAACACTACACTGACCTACCTGATTCCTATACTGACCACTACACTACACTAACCACTATACTAACCACTAGACTACACTACACTGACCACTACACTAACCACTATACTACACTGACCAATATACTATACTCACCACTATACTACACTGAACACTATACTGACCACTATACTACTCTGACCACTATACTGACCACTACACTACACTGACCACTACTCTGACCACTACACTGACCACTATTCTACACTACACTACACTGACCACTACTCTGACCACTACACTGACCACTATTCTACACTACACTACACTGACCTACCTCATTCCTATATTGACCACTACACTGACCACTACACTACACTGACCTACCTAATTCCTATACTGACCACTACACTACACTGACCACTACACTACACTGACCACTATACTACACTGACCACTATACTACACTAACCACAACACTACACTGACCTACCTGATTCCTATACTGACCACTACACTACACTAACCACTATACTAACCACTAGACTACACTGAACACTATACTGACCACTATACTACACTGACCACTACTCTGACCACTATACTGACCACTACACTGACCTACCTCATTCCTATATTGACCACTACACTACACTGACCACTATAAAAACCACTACACTACACTGACCACTACACTATACTGACCACTACGCTATACTGACCACTGTACTGACCACTACACTACACTGACCACTACACTACACTGACCACTACACTACACTGACCACTATACTAACCACTACACTGACCTACCTGATACCTATACTGACCACTACACTACACTGAATACTATACTGACCACTATACTACACTGACCACTATACTACACTTACCACTACACTACACTGACCTACCTGATTCCTATACTGACCACTACACTACACTGACCACTACACTACACTGACCACTATACTGACAACTATACTAACCACGAGACTACACTGACCACTACACTAACCAGTATACTACTCTGACCACTATACTATACTGATCACTATACTGACCACTACACTATACTGACCACTATACTACACTGACCACTATACTACACTGACCTACCTCATTCCTATACTAACCACTACACTACACTGACCACTATACTAACCACTACACTACACTAACCACTATACTGACCACTATACTGACCACTACACTACACTGGCCACTTTACTAACCACTACACTACACTAACCACTATACTGACCACTACACTATTCTATACTGACCACTACACTAAACTGACCACTATACTGACCACTATACTACACTGACCACTATACTGACCACTATACTATACTGACCACTACACTACGCTATACTGACCACTACACTACACTGACCACTATCTTGACCACTACACTACACTGACCACTATACTGACACCTACACTACACTGACCACTACTCTACACTAAACACTATACTGACCACTACTCTACGCTATACTGACCACTACACTACACTATACTGATCACTACATTACACTGACCACTATACTACGCTGACCACTACACTATACTGATCACTACACTACACTGAGCACTACACTAACCACTACACTGATCACTATAACGATCACTACACTGACAACTATACTAACCACTACACTACACTGACCACTACACTACACTGACCACTATACTACACTGACCTACCTCATTCCTATACTGACCACTATACTATACTGACCACTATACTGAACACTACACTACACTGCATGTCTCTAGCTGCTCTTCTACTCTCTCTCTCTCTCTCTGGCTGGCTGCTCCATCTCCCCAGACCGTGTCTACCACCCCCCCGGCCAGCAACACGACTCTCACGATCACGAGGGAGTCTTACCTTCTCTTCTTTGGAGGAGAGGAGAGGAGGAGGAGGAGACAGCGGCGGCTCAAAATCTCCTTTCTTGTGTCCCCCGCGCAATGTTCAGACTCCGGAAACCTGTGATTGGGTGTATGGGGTCATGTGCGACGGCGGGGCTGGCCTGTTAACGATCAGGGTTGCTCCTGAAGTCCCACCTTCGACCAATCACAGGGTGCAGGAGACTGAACATGGGCGGACATGACCCCATACACCCAATCAATCACAGGGCGCCTGAGACTGAACATGGCGGCAGAGCACGGGGACACAGGAAAGTACATTTAGGAGGAGGCAGCCACTGTGACACATACTGGCGGGCGCCCTCCTAAATTTTGCACCCGGTGATTCCCTCACCGAGGATGGCGGCGGGGGCAGCCGAGAGACGAGCGATTGCTCGGCTTCGGCTGCCGACATCGTGGGCACCCTGGACAGGTAAGTGTCCATTTATTAAAAGTCAACAGCTGCAGTATTTGTAGCTGCTGGCTTTTAAAAGAAAATTGTGTGTTCCTCCGCTTTAAGTAAAAATATTATGTAGCGGGGTGTTCCCCTTTAATTAGAGACAGGAAATTCGAGAGAGAGGGAAGTCAGGAGGAAAGAGACGTTTTGTTAACAGAAGCAGAGGATATAACTACTGTTCCCAGAACCCCACTGGGTCCCAGGATGTTTGGAGTTATGCCCCAGAGACTCATGGGGGAAGGTATATAAGGAGGGGGCGAGGCCTAGCTCTTTCTCTTTGGGGACACGAGACTTCACGGACGGATCCTCCTGTGCGGATGTGTCGGAGGGGCAAGGCCTGAAGCCTGAGGCCTTGCTCTGCACCGAAGAGCCTTCCATCCTCCCCTCTGCGAGCCTGGGTGGCATCTGACTTTGTGAGCTACCGCCTTGTCGGATCGGGGACCCGATCGTTGGAGAGATCGAGAGTGTGTGACACGGCCGGTGGAGGTTTTTTTTTCCCGGACTGGATCCGTAGTCCGGCGGGTGAGAGGGCGTAAGCCCAGCTAAGATACTGTTGTTGTGTATAGGCCTATAGACTGCCGTGGCCTACAAGTTATTTTCATACCCCTTGGATTACAAAGTTATACTCTGTTTAAGTGCACCACCATTACAGACCTGCCGGTGAAGAAAGAAGGACTAAGCTAAATATTAGAACCAGGCCTGGTGGGGATTCTAGCGTGTTTGATTACTGCGCCATAGGGCACTTAGTTAACGGTCGCCCGTATGGCGCACCTGTAGCGTGTGTTACTATATAGTGTGTTAGAGTGGCAGGACGCTGCCCTTAGGAGTGATTGTTTAGAACTGTGATTATTGTTACCCCCTTTATTCATATTGAGAATTAATGAGTAAAACACTTTACCTATTACAATTCATTACTGTGTCCCTGCTTAGTTATTCTATTGCATAGGACATATCATTGATTGTTAGTACTAGCTGTGCCAGAAGGGGGTAGAGCCTATTGCCGGGGGTTGGCGGAGCTGCACTCAGGGCCCAAATCAAATTCTGCGGCCTCCTTAGTTGAAGGTATCGCTACACGTGGGGGCTCGTCCGGGATTACTGAGACAGCGGTGAAACCGCCAGAAGCTACCGGCATGGACCCGATAGAGGTGGGACAGTGGTACAAGAGATGGGGCGTAGACCCAGCCAGGACGGCAGTTATAGAACTCCCGGGGATATGGCAGACACAAGCAATGATACAACTCATAATGTCCCTATCACCGATTCACAAACCATGGGTGATAGACGTGAAAACTAGTGGTGGACTTTCACATGTCTTACTGGAATGGCAGGCAGAAATTCCTGAACAGTTTAGAGGCAACAGCATACAAGATGAGGACGATCAGGTCTATCATTTGCTGCATGCGCTGCCGCGCACAAGAGATAGCTCTCAGACAAAAATAACACTGTCACCGCAGCCATCTTCCCCGTCATCCCCACAGAAGGACACAAAGAGTCCCAGGACAAGCCCCGGCACTCTTAGTGCAGAATTATGCGCTGTTCTGGGGGAGATTGTAGCTCAATGCAAGAAAGAGCCCACAGATTACCCGATGTCGGGGTACAGGAAGCTCCGGATGTTTTCAGGAAGGAAACCAGTACCCTTGGAAGAAGAGGGATTTGAGGAGTGGCTAGACAGCGCAACTCAGGCACTAGAGGAATGGGAAGTTCCGGACCGCAGAAAGAAACAGAGGGTTGTGGAAAGTTTGAAAGGGCCTGCTCTAGAGGCCGTACGCAACTTGAAGATGAGCAAGGCAGATTGTACTGCACAAGAGTGCCTCGATGTGTTGCAGAATGTGTTTGGTGGGACAGAGAAAGTCACGGAGCTTGCTTATCAGCTGGAGCATTGCTACCAGAAGGAAGGTGAGAAACTATCAGACTATATGGGACGCCTGGACAAAATACTGCATAGGATGATCCTAAAGAAGGGGATAAGCCCAGGGAAAGTAGATGAGGCCCGTGCTCAACAGGTAGTGAGGGGAGCTCAACCCATGGATCCAATTGCATGGACACTGCGTGCCCGGCAGGATGGGAAGAATCTGGAGTACCCTGACCTCATCCGAATGATTAGAGAAGAAGAGGCTATATTGGAAGAAAAAAAAAAAGAACGCCTGATAGAGCCCGTCAAACAGCCGGTAGCAATAGTTACACCGGCCATGACTCCCGATAGGGGAGCGGAGGTGGACACTTTGAAGTTGCAGATGTCCCAGATGATGGAGATGATGACTGCTATAATGGCGAAAGGTCAAAGTGGAGCAGAGAAACCAAGCCCCAGAAAGGAGTTGTTCCCGAATACCTCAGAACCAGCCTCCATACAGGACCGAGAAGAGATGCTATGCTACAACTGCGGGGGCAGTGGTCACTTTGCCAGTAGGTGTTCCAGTCCCAAGAAGAAGAAAATGGATAATCGCCAGCCGGCGGGAAACTCCAGAGGGCCCCGGTGAGGGAGTCAACCGGGTGCCCATCTCTTTCAGTGAGCTCCAAACTGAATGGAAGGAAGCAAAAGAGAGAGAACAAGACCCCTCAGAAGGAATCTAGGGTCTCTCAACCAAGATACACACCAGAGAGAGGGGACAAGACCCCTCAGAAGAAATTTAGCACTCCCAAGAAGGAATGCCTACAACCAAGAGACAATAACATCCCTCAGCGGGTTTGTACTCCCATTAGGGTGGGGAAGGTCAATGCATACCGGGCTCAAGAGAGAATAAAGTCCAAAACAAACTGGATGAAGACAAGTCCTCAGAAGAAAGTGACCTCAACCCGGCCGTACCCAGAAGAATTGGTCGGCCCGTCCCCCACTGTATCTATCCAGGTGGAAGGAGTATATACGAAAGCCCTCCTGGACACTGGAGCTCAAGTGACTTTGTTGTACAGAGACTTCTACGATAGGCACTTAAGTCATTTGCCTATACAGAAGATAGAAGAGCTGGAGATATGGGGCCTGGGAACGCAGAGGTTCCCCTATGATGGTTATCTGCCCATAAAGCTGACATTCGACCCCTCTGTGGCTGGGAAGACAGAAGTGTTTGACACCCTGGCAGTTGTGTGTCCTAGACCACCCGGGGCTAGCAAGATGTCCCTCATCATAGGCACCAATACGGATCTAGTGAGAAGACTTCTGACCCCCCTGGTGAAGATGAGGAGCCATCAAGATCCAAACATCCATCCCATGCTGAAGACAGCCTACCAACGGTTAGTGTTGGAGCAGAAGACCCCAGGAGAGGGGATAGGGAAGGTGTGGAGACTGGGGAGAGAAGGAGTGGTGCTGCAGCCTGGACAGGTGGCTTGCCTCAGGGCCACTGTGAAGCTCACCTGGAAGCAGCCTGGTCCCTTTGTTATGCTGGAATCTGACCCAAGGGAAGATCACTCAGGCCTGGAAGTGATACCGGAAGTGATTCCAATCAAGGCCCTGAAGAAAGCCGGGGGAAGAGTCCCGGTGAGTGTGAGGAACTCTACAGAAAGGGCCATAGAGATCCCTGCCCGGATGCTGTTGGGACAGGTGAGTCCTGCTGTCCCAGTCAGCTGGTCAGAAGTAAAGAGGACGGGTGAAGAAGGAGATGTTTGGAAAAAACTTTCCATGGAGAACCCGAATTTACCTGGAGCCTGGAAAGAGAGAGCCAAGGCCCAGCTGACTAGATGGGAGAAGATTTTCTCCAAAGATGAGTTCGATGTGGGGTGTGCGAGGAGTGCTACCCACCGCATCCGCCTGCAAGAAGACAAACCGTTCAGGGAAAGAGTCAGGCGGGTTCCGCTAGCAGATCTGGAGGATCTGAGGGAACAACTTGCAGAACTCAAGAGGACTGGTGTGATACGGGAGTCCAGAAGCCCCTATGCCTCTCCCATAGTAGTGGTCCGAAAGAAGAATGGATCATTGAGGCTCTGTATAGACTACAGGACTCTCAACAGGAGAACCATACCTGACCAATACACCACTCCGAGGATAGAGGATGCCCTACAGAGCTTGTCTGGAGCCAAATGGTTCAGCGTTATGGATCTCAAGAGTGGGTACTATCAGATTCCGATGCACCCAGCAGACAAGGAGAAGACAGCTTTCATAACCCCAGTGGGGTTCTTTGAATTCGACCGGATGCCCCAAGGTCTGTCTGGAGCCCCAGCTACTTTCCAACGTCTCATGGAGAAGACAGTAGGGGACATGAACTTGATCGAAGTCCTTGTATACCTAGACGATGTCATTGTCTTTGGGAGAACCTTGGAGGAACATGAAGAGAGGCTGGAGAAAGTGTTGAGAAGACTCAGTGAGGAAGGACTTAAGCTTTCGCCTGAGAAGTGTCGGTTCTACCAGTCTTCTGTGAACTATCTGGGGCACATAGTATCTGAAGAAGGGGTGGCCACAGACCCTGAGAAATTGGAGGCAGTTACCTCCTGGCCACAGCCCACCACAGTAACAGAACTCAGATCCTTCTTGGGCTTCTGCTCCTACTATAGAAGGTTTGTGGAGGGATTTGCCCGAATTGCTAGACCATTGAATGAGTTGCTCAAGACTGAAGGAGAGGAGGATGGATCGGGGCCCTGGAGGCCAGGAGAGTCCATCAGAGATCAGTGGAATCAGAGGTGTGAAGAGGCTTTCCAGGAATTGAAGAGGAGCCTGACCACTGCACCAGTCTTGGCCTATGCAGACCCAACCAAACCCTATGAACTGCACGTGGATGCTAGTCACGACGGTCTGGGAGGAGTACTTTAC
Organism: Rana muscosa; assembly: GCA_029206835.1. Taxonomy (NCBI): domain Eukaryota; kingdom Metazoa; phylum Chordata; class Amphibia; order Anura; family Ranidae; genus Rana; species Rana muscosa. The sequence goes on from CM055127.1 coordinate 132,798,391, forward strand.
CAAGAACATGAGGGGCAATTGCGGCCTGTTGCCTATGTGAGTAGAAGCCTGACCCCCTCTGAGAAGAACTACCCCACTCACAAGCTGGAGTTCCTGGCCCTCAAGTGGGCGGTAGTAGACAAGCTCAAAGACTACCTGTACGGAGCAGAGTTCACTGTGAAGACCGACAACAACCCCCTTACCTACCTGTTCACCACGGCCAAGCTGGATGCCACTGGACACAGGTGGCTGGCCGCACTGTCTGGATTCAACTTCAGCCTTAAGTATAGACCAGGAGTGGGGAATCGAGACGCAGACGCCTTGTCCAGAAGATCTCATTCCCCGACCATTGAAATAGAAGATTGGACCCAAGTGGCACCGGACGGGGTGCAGGCCCTTTGTCAAGGAGCTGCATTCCAAGCCCGAGGATGCTCCAGAGCAGAGGAAATAGGAGTTACCACGGTGGGAGTCCCCAAACACTACTGTGGAGTAGCTCAATTGGAAGAGGGCAACCTACCAAGATTGTCCAAAAAGGAATTGAGGTGTGACCAATTGGAAGACCCCATGGGGAGATTGGTCCTGGAGGCCTTGAAAAATCAGGATCCAAACATACTCATGCGTCAACCTTCCAAAGAAGCTCGCCTACTGAGGAAGGAGTGGGATAGGTTGCAGTTGCATCAGGGAGTGGTCTACCGAAGGGGCCCCTCTGATGATTCAGAAGATAAGTGGCAGATGTTCCTCCCAGAGAAACATCGGGAGACTGTTTTGATGGCCTTGCATGACAATCATGGCCACTTAGGGGCTGAAAGGACTTTTCAACTTGTCAGAAGTCGGTTCTATTGGCCCTGCATGAGGGCAGAGGTAGAGGAGTACTGCCACTCATGTGCACGATGCATCCAGAGGAAGACTTTGCCCCATCAAGCTGCCCCAATGGGCCATCTACAGAGCCAAGGGCCTATGGACCTGGTGTGCATTGACTTTCTCTGCCTCGAACCCGACCTGAGTGGACTAGGAAATGTTCTGGTGATAACCGACCATTTCACCCGGTATGCCCAGGCCTTCCCCACCAAAGATCAGAAGGCCTCCACCGTGGCCAAGGTACTTATGGAGAAGTATTTTGTCCATTATGGGCTGCCACAGAGACTCCATTCAGATCAAGGGAGGGACTTCGAGAGTAAGCTGATCGGGAAGCTCTTGGATTCGTTGGGAATCAAGAAGACTCGAACTACACCTTACCATCCTCAGGGAGATGCTCAGCCGGAAAGGTTCAACCGAACCCTGCTCAACATGTTGGGGACTCTGGAAAGCGAGAAAAAGCAACATTGGAGCAAACACATAGCAGCCATGGTACATGCTTACAACTGCACCATCAGTGATGCTACAGGCTATTCCCCATATCGACTCATGTTTGGGAGAGAAGCGAGACTACCGGTGGACCTGGCTTTTGGCACCTCACTGGACCATTCCTCCGTCACCTCTCACAAAGGATATGTGGATAGGCTCAGACACAGCCTGAAAGTAGCCTATGAACAAGCTCAAGCGGCCTCAGATCAAAGGGGAGCTCGGAATAAAAAAAAATACGACTTGAAGGTCCGGGTACAAGACCTGCAGCCCGGGGATCGAGTACTGTTGCGCAATCTGGGAGTCCCCGGAAAGCACAAGCTTGCGGACAGATGGAGATCTGAACCTTATGTCATCTGCAGGAAGTTGCCGGGCCTACCTGTCTACAAGGTGAAGCCAGAGGGAAAGGTAGGCCCACTGAAGACATGGCATCGAAACCACCTGCTCCCACTGACGGAGGCAGTTAGAATACCTTTCGTGGGAGACTCCCCTGCACCGGCCTCTATCTTGGATACTCCTAGGCCGCACACTCGGTCACAGACCTCCCGAGCTGGAAATGGAGAAGCCTCCCAACTTAGTGGAGATGAAGAAGGAGAGCTTGATTGGCTGTGGTCTTCCCCAACCCCGGAAAATCCTACCATAGACCTTCCACCCACTGAGGATATGCAGGATGGGACCCTGAACCCAGAAGCTACAGAGTTCATTCCATCCAGTGGTGTGCCTGAATGCTGGGAAGATATTCCGGGCCTGTACTCAGATGAAGAAGAGACAGAGGCCCCAGAATCAGTGACGATGTCAGAGAGTGTTGCTGAAACAGAGCCTGGGGCACCAGAGCCTGAAGTCCCAAGGGAGCAGAGAGCTCGCAGAGTCGTGAGGCCTCCCATGAAGTTAACCTACCCTCAATTGGGAAAGAGCTCAGAGGACTCTGTTACCACCGCAAGAAGAAGTACCGAGTGCTCCAATCCTTCCACTGTTCATTTGGTGGAGGGCAACCCCAGCTCACTCTCTGGCACAGTTAGGCAGGCCACTCATGCCAGTGTGACCTGTAGGACAGGGAATCTCACCTCTGAGTTTTGGTGGCAATTCCCTGTACCAACATCATACTCTGCACTCTCTAAAACGGTTCAGAAATGTTGTTAAAATGTTTATCTTTGGGGACCAAAGAGTTTTAGTGGGGGGAGTGTGTAGCGGGGTGTTCCCCTTTAATTAGAGACAGGAAATTCGAGAGAGAGGGAAGTCAGGAGGAAAGAGACGTTTTGTTAACAGAAGCAGAGGATATAACTACTGTTCCCAGAACCCCACTGGGTCCCAGGATGTTTGGAGTTATGCCCCAGAGACTCATGGGGGAAGGTATATAAGGAGGGGGCGAGGCCTAGCTCTTTCTCTTTGGGGACACGAGACTTCACGGACGGATCCTCCTGTGCGGATGTGTCGGAGGGGCAAGGCCTGAAGCCTGAGGCCTTGCTCTGCACCGAAGAGCCTTCCATCCTCCCCTCTGCGAGCCTGGGTGGCATCTGACTTTGTGAGCTACCGCCTTGTCGGATCGGGGACCCGATCGTTGGAGAGATCGAGAGTGTGTGACACGGCCGGTGGAGGTTTTTTTTTCCCGGACTGGATCCGTAGTCCGGCGGGTGAGAGGGCGTAAGCCCAGCTAAGATACTGTTGTTGTGTATAGGCCTATAGACTGCCGTGGCCTACAAGTTATTTTCATACCCCTTGGATTACAAAGTTATACTCTGTTTAAGTGCACCACCATTACAGACCTGCCGGTGAAGAAAGAAGGACTAAGCTAAATATTAGAACCAGGCCTGGTGGGGATTCTAGCGTGTTTGATTACTGCGCCATAGGGCACTTAGTTAACGGTCGCCCGTATGGCGCACCTGTAGCGTGTGTTACTATATAGTGTGTTAGAGTGGCAGGACGCTGCCCTTAGGAGTGATTGTTTAGAACTGTGATTATTGTTACCCCCTTTATTCATATTGAGAATTAATGAGTAAAACACTTTACCTATTACAATTCATTACTGTGTCCCTGCTTAGTTATTCTATTGCATAGGACATATCATTGATTGTTAGTACTAGCTGTGCCAGAAGGGGGTAGAGCCTATTGCCGGGGGTTGGCGGAGCTGCACTCAGGGCCCAAATCAAATTCTGCGGCCTCCTTAGTTGAAGGTATCGCTACAATTATATCATTAAAAAGCCGCTCTTGAGATCCAGCCACAGTGACTCTGTCTGGAATGAAATGATGTAATCAGTTTGCTCCAGGCAGGAAGAAACATTTCCCCAGTCTCCTCACCCTCAGTGATTGGACTGCAATAATGTAACTTTGTAGTAAGTGATAAGGTGAGAGGCTGAAGCAGGGGCTGATCCGTGACATTTGTGAACACCTCTGAGCCAGCCTGGCAAGTAAATTCCAATTCAAGGTGATGCCTGAAGAAAGATAAAGGCATGATCTGGAGAGGAAATCAGATGAAGGCATTATTTGTACTGTAATTTCTATAATAGATAATAAATACCCATAAAAGTGTTTCATCTGCTTATCATGCATGCAGGTATAATGTGATTTTATCATCTATCATTTTGCAGAGTCTGGTCTGCTATAAGGCTGCTGGAGAGAAATCCTGTTTCCTGCGTCGCATGGAAGTCCGAGATGTAGAAAACATTCAATCCTTCTTAAATATCTCTGTGCCCAAGGTGATATATTACAACGATTTATATTGTCCTACCTCGTGTCACTTGTTGGTTTGTACTCTGCATGACCAAAGGTTTGTAATCACCTATCCATCATCACATTGATTATATGGCTAAAAGTATGCAGGACCCCGACAAGAACTTTTGTAGTCGGAAAATTTGAGAACCAGCTCTCAAATTTTTGTGGTTGGAAATTCCGACAGCAAATGTCCGATGGAGCGTGCACACGGTCGGAATTTTTTGACAAAAAGCTCCCATCGGACATTTGTTGTCGGAATTTCCGATCGTGTGTACGCGGCATTGCACTCTCTTTCACACTGCCCAAAGTCAGCACTAACAATTCCCCCCACATACACACACAGACGGGTGAGGAGATCTACTCCTCTTCTTTCAGCTCCTACCCCTCTGTGTCTGCCCACATTCCAATCCCTGGCGCTGTCGCTCAGAAAAGAAAAGTGGGGGCCGGAAATTTGAAGTCCAGCAGGCTCAGATACATCTGGATGAGAGGTGCTGACTGCCAAGGGGTGAGTGAGCTCACCATCCATCCCTGTCTGTGACTGAAGTCTCCCCCCTTCTCTCTCCTTCCTTTAAAGGAGCACTATACCTTTTTTTTTTTTTGCTTTAAAATAACAAACATGTTATACTTACCTCCACTGTGCAGCTCGTTTTGCACACAGTGGCCCCGATCCTGGTCTTCTGGGGTCCCTCGGCGGCTGTCTTGGCTCCTCCCCGCAAGGACTCCACACCTTAATGCGAGTGAGCTCGCATGGTGTGGAGTGATTGCGGGCGCGCTCCCGTGATACAGCGGCGGCCATAGCCGCCGACTGTATCACTCGGCCCCGCCCCCCGGCGTGCCGCGTCATTGGATGTGATTGACAGCAGCGCCAGCCAATGGCTGCGCTGCTTTCAATCTATCCAGTGTAGCCAATCGGCGGCCAGGCAGAAAAACGAAGAGGATGACGGGGACGAGCATGGGACTTTCGAGGGGCCAGGTAAGAAAAACGGGGGCTCGGGGGGGGGGCGGTATTGTCGAATGTTTTTTCACCTTAATGCATAGGATGCATTAAGGTGAAAAAACATGTAACTTTACTACTCCTTTAAGTGAGTACGCTAATGCCTCGTTTCCACTGAGCGGATCGGTTCGGTACGGTACACTATTTTGGGTGTTTCCATTATGAAAGCGTGCCATAAAACCAAACCGTACCGCACCATTCTGGGTCCTGCTTCAGATGTGGGGCAATAGAAAATGGTACGGTTCGGTTAGGGCGGAGCTACAATACATTCCACTGATTGGTGGACACGCTAGGCATTTTTTCTAAACCCTGAATGGTCCCTGACGGTCCGACTTGCAGTGGAAACGCTCACCAGAATAGACCGGACCATTCAAACCGTTCCAAACTGTACCGACCCGAACCGTTCCGTTCAGTGGAAACAAAGCATAAGTTAAATCAGGGTTCTCAGAGCACCCCTTACATCAGAGTTCCCCTTCCCACCAGAGGCCACAGTGTTTCCCCTTACATCAGAGTCTTCTCCGTACATCAGAGTTCTCAGTGTCCCCCTTAGATCAGGGTTCCCAGAGCATCCTTTATATTAGAGTCCCCAGAGTTCTCCCTTACATCAGAGTCTGCAGAGTCCCCTCTTACAATGTAAGGGAACTCTGTGGCTTCAGATGTAAAAGAGGAACTCTGTGGACTCTGATGTAAAAGAGGAACTCTGCGGGTTCAGATGTAAAAGGGGAACTCTGCGGATTCAGATGTAAAAGGGGAACTCTGCGGATTCAGATGTAAAAGGGGAACTCTGCGGATTCAGATGTAAAAGGGGAACTCTGCGGATTCAGATGTAAAAGGGGAACTCTGCGGATTCAGATGTAAAAGGGGAACTCTGCGAATTCAGATGTAAAAGGGGAACTCTGCGGATTCAGATGTAAAAGGGGAACTCTGCGGATTCAGATGTAAAAGGGGAACTCTGCGGATTCAGATATAAAAGGGGAACTCTGTAGATTCAGATGTAAAAAGGGAACTCTGTAGATTCAGATGTAAAAGGGGAACTCTGCGGATTCAGATGTAAAAGGGGAACTCTGCGGATTCAGATGTAAAAGGGGAACTCTGTGGATTCAGATGTAAAAGGGGAACTCTGTGGATTCAGATGTAAAAGGGGAACTCTGCGGATTCAGATGTAAAAGGGGAACTCTGTGGATTCAGATGTAAAAGGGGAACTCTGCGGATTCAGATGTAAAAGGGGAACTCTGCGGATTCAGATGTAAAAGGGGAACTCTGCGGATTCAGATATAAAAGGGGAACTCTGTAGATTCAGATGTAAAAAGGGAACTCTGTAGATTCAGATGTAAAAGGGGAACTCTGCGGATTCAGATGTAAAAGGGGAACTCTGCGGATTCAGATGTAAAAGGGGAACTCTGTGGATTCAGATGTAAAAGGGGAACTCTGTGGATTCAGATGTAAAAGGGGAACTCTGCGGACTCTGATGTAAAGAAGGACTCTTGTGATTAACTTCATATGATTAGAAAAGTTATTTAATTGCAAAATATATGTAAAGTTTATACTATAAAAAAAAAATGCTGTGCACCGCTAAAGTGTTCAGGTTTGACTTTGAGAAAAGGTGGCAACCCTAAGGTGGACCCAACCAGTCCGTCAGTGTGAAAGGGGCCTAAGACTTTGCACATCTTTTGTTTTGATTAACCTGGAATATATTCAGCAGATTTATACTGAAAGTTTAATCAAGCTTTAACAGTAAAAGCTCCCAGTAGGTGGGATGCACAGCTAAAAAAAAAAAAGCCATTTAACTATGGTCATAAGTATTCTGTCAATGCCTACTTCTTCAATTCTGGCTGCAATATTCAAGATTTGTCATTACATTCCATGAACATAAGAGAAGGATACTGCATTCTCCAGTAGATATGACAAACTGTGTCCCATAGGAGTGATTTCCCCTCACTTCCTGTCCCATAGGCGAAACAGGAAGTGAGAGGAAATCCCTTTGAAGTGACAGAATCCTGGGGTGTCACCCAGAACTAGTGTCCCTATTAGAAGATTTCCCCTCTATTAGGCCCCATGCACACGAGACGCTGTTATTTGCTGTTAAACGCGCGTTCAGAGGCAGTTGGACACTTTTTTCAACTGCTCCTGAACCCATTCAATGTTATCCTATGTGTCCATGCACACAGTCTCGTTTATTGCCGTTTTTAGGCAGTTGCGTTTAACCTCGTTTTTCCAGAAGCAAAAAAATGGGTTCAGACGCAAAAGTTTTCCACGTTTCAGATGCAAAACGCCGCTAAACGCCGCTAAACGCGGCAAAACGCCGGTACCGCGTTTTGCCGCGATTTCGTTTATTAGCGTTTTTAAAGGTGACCTATTTTTTTACATTAGAAATCTCGAAAATGATGGCAAATGATGAAAAACCATCAAAAAATATGGAAAAAAAACTGTAATTGCTTGCATTGCACTGTAGACAATCCACAACCTGTGGCAGGTGATGTTGCCAGGTGACGTGGCAAGTGGACAATCCACAAATTGTGGCAAGTGACGTGGCCAGGTGACGTGGCAAGTGGACAATCCACAACTTGTGGCAGGTGACATGGCAGGTGACGTGGCAGGTGGACAATCCACAAATTGTGGCAGGTGATGTGGCAGGTGACGTGGCAAGTGGACAATCCAAAACTTGTGGCAGGTGATGTGGCCAGGTGATGTGGCAGGTGACGTGGCAGGTGGACAATCCACAAATTGTGGCAGGTGACGTGGCCAGGTGACGTGGCATGTGACGTGGCCAGGTGACATGGCAGGTGATGTGGCAGGTGACGTGGCAAGTGGACAATCCACAACTTGTGGCAGGTGACGTGGTCAGGTGACGTGGCATGTGACGTGGCCAGGTGACATGGCAGGTGATGTGGCAGGTGACGTGGCAAGTGGACAATCCACAACTTGTGGCAGGTGACGTGGCCAGGTGATGTGGCAGGTGGAAAGCCACAAATTGTGGCAGGTGACGTGGCATGTGACGTGGCCAGGTGACATGGCAGGTGACGTGGCAGGTGACGTGGCAAGTGGACAATCCACAACTTGTGGCAGGTGACGTGGCCAGGTGACGTGGCATGTGACGTGGCCAGGTGACATGGCAGGTGATGTGGCAGGTGACGTGGCAAGTGGACAATCCACAACTTGTGGCCAGGTGACGTGGCAGGTGGAAATCCACAAATTGTGGCAGGTGACGTGGCCAGGTGACGTGGCAGGTGATGTGGCCAGGTGACGTGGCAAGTGGACAATGCACAACTTGTGGCAGGTGACGTGGCAGGTGACGTGGCAAGTGAACATTCCACAACTTGTGGCAGGTGACGTGGCAGGTGACATGGCCAGGTGACATGGCCAGGTGACGTGGCCAGGTGATGTGGCAAGTGGACAATCCACAACTTGTGGCCAGGTGACGTGGCAGGTGACGTGGCAAGTGGACAATTCACAACTTGCGGCAGGTGACGTGGCAGGTGACGTGGCCAGGTGACGTGGCAAGTGGACAATGCACAACTTGTGGCAGGTGACGTGGCAAGTGGACAATGCACAACTTGTGGCAGGTGACGTGGCCAGGTGACGTGGCCGGTGACGTGGCAGGTGACGTGGCAAGTGAACATTCCACAACTTGTGGCAGGTGACGTGGCAGGTGACATGGCCAGGTGACGTGGCCAGGTGATGTGGCAAGTGGACAATCCACAACTTGTGGCAGGTGACGTGGCCAGGTGATGTGGCCAGGTGACGTGGCAAGTGGACAATCCACAGCTTGTGGCAGATGATGTGGCAAGTGATACGCTAAATACAAGTACACTGCTGGTCTCCCAAAATGGCTGAAATGGTTAAATAATAATGTTTTTTGAGCTTAGGGAGGGTCTTATGATGTTTCTTAACTAAACGCCTATAGACGCAAACGCGGTAAAACGCCGCTAAAATTGCGGCAAAACGGGCGTTTTTAAACGCCGGTTTTAGCCTTTAAAAACGTGTGTTCAGCAGAGTTTGCCCCGGCGTCTCGTGTGCATGGGGCCTAACTGTTCTGGTGTCCACCCAAAATTTTGGATTTTCTTATACTTTCACTTTTAATGATAAACATGAAAAATAAAAAGAGGGGGAATCTCCCTAACGGGGGACACAGACAGCAATAAAAACTGACAGGTGTTCTAATCCCTCTCCACTCTATCCAAAACTAAACTAAACAAAAAAAAAGTTTTGCCTTTAGCTAAAATCATTAAGGTATACTGTATGTAACTGACCAGGAGAGATACACTATATTGTCAAAAGTATTGGGACACCTGCCTTTACACTCACATGAACTTTAATGGCATCCCAGTCTTAGTCCGTAGGGTTCAATATTGAGTTGGCCCACCCTTTGCAGCTATAATAGCTTCAAATTTTCTGGGAAGGCTGTCCACAAGGTTTAGGAGTGTCTATGGGAATGTGTGACCATTCTTCCAGAAGTGCATTTGTGAGGTCAGGCACTGATGTTGGATGAGAAGGCCTGGCTCACAGTCTCCACTCTAATTCATCCCAAAGGTGTTCTATCGGGTTGAGGTCAAGACTCTGTGCAGGCCAGTCAAGTTCCTCCACCCCAAACTCGCTCATCCATGTCTTTATGGACCTCGCTTTGTGAACTTGTGCACAGTCATGTTGGAACAGGAAGGGGCCATCCCCAAACTGTTCCCACAAACTTGGGAGCATAAAATTGTCCAAAGTGTCTTGGTATGCTGACGCCTTAAGAGTTCCCTTTACTGGAACTAAGGGGCCAATCCCAACCCCTGAAAATCAACCCCCACATCATAATCCCCCCTCCATCAAATGATTTGGACCAGTGTACAAAGCAAGGTCCATAAAGACATGGATGAGCGGGTTTGGGGTGGAGGAACTTGACTGGCCTGCACAGAGTCCTGGCCTCAACCCCATAGAACACCTTTGGGGTGAATTAGAGTGGAGACTACGAACCAGGTCTTCTCGTCCAACATCAGTGCTTCACAAATGCGCTTCTGGAAGAATGGTCAAACATTCCCATAGACACCCTCCTAAACCTTGTGGACAGCCTTCCCGGAAGAGTTGAATCTGTTAGAGCTGCAAAGGGAGGGCCAACTCAATATTGAACCCTACGGACTAAGACTGGGATGCCATTAAAGTTGGTAATATAGTGTATTTTTCCCTAAGCAAGTGCATGATATGTAAAGTCTCTGCTCTGTTGCAGGATGGAGTCCTTTTGCTGCAGAACAATAGGACGCGCTACTACCGAGAGTTCCTAGGAGTGCTTGCCGGACGGAAGGTCAACCATGAGCTTGTGGGGGAACCTGTACAGCACTTGTGTGACCAGCTCCCTATATACTGGGTGAAAAAGAGTGAAGGTAAGTGGACACTACACAGCCAGGAAGTTTGGACCAGGGGGGGGGGGGGGGGGGAGAGAACCACATTTGTTGAAATGGTTACAATTAAAGCTGAACTCCACAGCCTTACCTTCTAGCACAGGTTTACCTGCTCCTCTACTGAAATGAAATAGCTCATTATCACTGAAAGTAAAAGAAAAATACCCAATTTTGGGTTGTCCCCAGAACTAGAAATAGGGGGGAAATCTTCTAATGGGGACATGAGTTCCGCTGACCCTGGTGACAACGTTCTCTCACTTTGGAGGGATTTCCTCTCACTTCCTGTTTTGGCTATTTACGTAACGATTGCCCGCATTGTACTGCGGACATGTGTCCACTGTGGGCAAAGCGACGTACTGGTAAGTTGTTGCTTACTTCTGGGTTTAGGGCACACGCATGCAAGGCCCCCGGCTGTGATTGTATACTGTGGGAGCCTGTCAGCAAGATCTGGCCAATGATTCATGCCTGGGACCTGTTGATTGGCTGTGTACAATCACAGCTGAGAGCTCTGTGTTGACATTCAGCACAGAGCACAGGGAGTGATCTGTCAGTTTCTGAGAGATCATTAGTAAAAAGTAGCACATTTTGCACATATTTAACCCTTTAATCTAGCTAGATGTTAACCCCTTCCCAGCCAGTGTCATTAGTACAGTAACAGTGTATAGCATTAGCACTGATCACTGTATTAATGTCACTGGTGCTGTCAGTGGCAGTTAGTCCCCCCCCCCCAGCATCAGTTGGTGTCAGATTGTCCACTGCAATATCGCAATCCCATTATAAGTCATGGACCACCGCAATTAGTAGTATAAAAAAAAAAAGAAAAGAAACATCCAGTATGAATACCATTGTAGAAGCTATAACTTTCACCCATACCAATCAATATACACTTATTGGGATTTGGTTTTATCAAAGATGTGTAGCAAAATACATTTTGGCCAGAATTTATGAAGAAATTGGATTTTCTAAAATGTATTATTGGATATGTTTTATAGCAGAAAGTAAAAAAAATATATATATATTTTTTTACATTTAAAATGCAGGAGGAAACAAAAAATGTTGTATTAAAACAATTTGTAGTCTTTGTAATTACTAGAAAATATGTAACTAAAAAGTTGCTTTTCAGGTCAGCTATAGATTTATTAAAGAGGTTGCAACCCAAAAAAAAAAAAAAAAAGGAGATCCGGTTCCTTTAAAGCAGGTTAAAAATCATAGTGCTTGTGGTGTGCAATATGTCCCTTTCTATGCTGTAAAAAACCTGGTTGATCCTGCCTGCTCCTGTGTCCTCAATGTAAAGTGATCATGGTAATCATGGCTGCTGATCCACCAGACTTTGGTCAGGTTACATGCCTCCGTCATCCCGCTGCTCTCCTCTCTCCCCGCCTGTCGGCTCCTGTGTGTGAGCGATCTGCTCCCAACCCCTCCCCTCCTGCTGCTGACAGTTTTTTAAAAAGTTTTTGGCCTTTTTTCTTTTATATCACAAAAAAAAAGTAAAAACCCAGTAGTGATCAAATACCACCAAAAGAAATCTCTAATTGTATAAAAAAAAAAAATTACATTAATTTCGTTTGGGTACATCGTTGCACGACCGCGCAGTCACCAGTTAAAGTAGCCCAGTGCGGATTAGCAAAAATTGGCCTGGTCAAGAAGGGGGGTAAAATCTTCCAGAGCTCAAGTGGGTATGGGATAGGAAATTAAGGTAAATCTCCCCTATAGGACAAAATTTTCAGTGGCAAGTTAGGCTCTCCACCAGAACACTATTGCACGGGAGGGATTCCCCTATTAACACTGACTGCGTTGATAGGGGAATCGAGCAATTTTATTTCCTTTAACCAATGGTTGAAAAGAAAATTTCATAATGAATGGTCTGCCTTAGTCCGTAAATATATGCTGTATAGCTAAATCACGCCAGATTCTGGAATACAGTGAGAGGAGAGTATACTCATACAGCTAAAATCATTATGTATCCAGAATTTCCATTTGAATTGTGATCAGACAGCTGTCTCGCCCCATAGATCTGCAAAATTAATCTAAGATGACCAAATCTGTCAGATAAGTGGCCAGTGTATGGATACCTCATATAACAAAATAAAGTGTGATCTACCTAATATGTAACATTGTATCATCCGATCTCTGCAGGTCCAACAAGACGTCTCATTTATCTCTGCATCGACATCTGTTTTCCCAACAACATCTGTGTGTCCGTCTGTTTCTACTACCTGCCTGACTAAGCTGGACCTGATGGCGCCGGCTCCACGCGGCTCTGCCCGGACCCCTTGAAGCAGATTTGCACATAGTCCGGCACTTCTAATTTTTTTTTGTGTTCATAAATGTTTGACCTTTTTTGTGCAGCTGGACTGTGCTGCGTTTTGCACATTCCCTACTGATGAAACGGTGTCTGGCAGCAGTTGTTTGGTTCTCATTCATCCCCAGTCAAAAAAAAAAAAAAAGAAGACTTTATCCATGAATAATAATTGTTTTAGATGTTGCTTAAACCAGTGACTTTACATGATCCCGTGCAGCCCTGACCTCCATTCTATAAAAGCTGGAGAAGTATAGTAATGGGCGGGACTGCATGTTACATAAGGGTTTGTCCTGTGTTGTTCAATAAAGTTTATTGAATGCATTTGTGCAGTATGTGTCATTAAAGCAGATCTTCACTGCATCTGAGCACCACAAACCAAAAACATTTTTCATATAAGGCAAGTGGGGAAAATAATTATTTGATCCCCTGCAGATTTTTTTAAATTTGCCCACTTAAATGAAGGGTCTATCATTTTTTATCATAGGTGTATTTTAAATTATAGAGACAGAATATTAACCAAAAATCCAACCAATAGGATATAAAGTGAGTTGCAGTTCAGTGAGTAAAATACGCTTTTGATCCCCAAGCATAACATGACTTAGTACTTGGTGGAGAAACCCTTGTTGGCGAGCACAGAGGTAAGACGTTTCTTGTAGTTGGTTACCAGGTTTGCACACATCTCAGGAGGGATTTTGGTTCATTCTTTACAGATCTTCTCTAAATCCTTAAAGTTTCTCAGCTGTTGCTTCACAACTCGAAGTTTCAGCTCTCTCTGTAAATTTTCTATAGAATTAAGGTCTGGAGACTGGCTAGGCCACTCCATGACCTTAACGTGCTTCTTCTTAAACAACTGCTTTGTTGCCTTGGCCGTATGTTTTGGGTCATTGTCATGCTGGAGGACCCATCCATGACCCATCTTCAGTTTTCTGGCAAGAAGGTTCTCATCCAAGATTTTACAATACATGGTTCATTCCATTGGCCTCTCAATGCAGCAAAGTTGGCCTGTACCTTTAGCAGAGAAACAGCCCCAAAGCATAATGTTTCCACCTCTGTACTGGACTGTAGGGATGGTGTTCTTAGGGTCATAGTCAGCATTTTTCTTCCTTCAAACACGGCAAGTCCCCCTCCTCAAGAAGGCACACATGTACAGTCATGCCAGTAAATATCTAAAATGATTCAGAGAAGGATTGGGAGAAAGATCAAAATTGAGCTCTTTGGCATTAACTCAACTCGCCGTGTTTGGAGGCAGAAAAATGCTGACTATGACCCCAAGAACACCATCCCTACAGTCAAGCACGGAGGTGGAAACATTATACTTTGGGGCTGTTTCTCTGCTAAAAAGGTACAGGCCAACTTGTTTCTGGATTTTTGGTTGATATTCTGTCTCTATCATTTAAAATACACCCATGATAAAAAAATATTATAGACCCTTCATTTCTTTGTAAGTGGGCAAACTTACAAAATCAGCAGTGGATCAAATAAGGGGATTTTTATAACAGCTTACCTGTAAAATCCTTTTCTTGGAGTACATCACAGGACACAGAGCGACTTAGTCATTACTAATGGGTTATATAGATACCGTCAGGTGCTGGCACTGGCAACTTCCAAAACCGGAAGTACCCTCCCCTATATAAGCCCCTCCCATCCGGGAGCACCTCAGTTTTGTAGCAAAGCAATAAGTGTCCCAAAAAAAAGAGGGGTGGGAGCTCTGTGTCCCGTGATGTACTCCAAGAAAAGGATTTTACAGGTAAGCCGTTATAAAAATCCCTTTTTCGTACATCACGGGACACAGAGCGACTTAGTCATTACTAATGGGACGTCCCAAAGCAATGCCAAATGAGGGGAGGGATACACTATACATAAGCTGGGCGCCATCAGGCATGAGGCTCTTTTGCGGCCTGCAACACACTGCGCCCAAAGGCGACATCCTCCTGACTTCTAACGTCTACCTGGTAGAATCTAGTAAACGTGTGTACTAAAGGCCCATGTTGTGGCCTTACAGACTTGAGCCAGGGAGGCTTGGTGATGCACTACCCATGAAGTTCCAACTGCTCTTGTGGAGTGCGCCCTAACTTTGAACGGAGGCGGTCTCTTTCTCAAGCCATAGGCTTGTATTATGACCTGTCGAATCCACTTGGCTAAAGTAGATTTTTGATGCTGCCTGACCCTTTCTGGGGCCTTCCGGCAGAACAAACAAAGTATCCGTTCTACGAATCTGAGCAGTGGCTTTAAGATAAGCTTTAACTGCTCTTACTACATCCAAAGAATGCAATATCTTTTCCTCTACTGAGCTAGGTTTGGGGAAAAAGGAAGGAAGAACCACATCTTGGTTCAAATGAAACCTCGATACCACCTTAGGAAGAAAGGCTGGATGAGGACGTAATACTACTCTGTCCTTATGGACAACCAGATATGGCTCCTTACAGGACAAGGTGGCTAATTCCGATACTCTTTTAGCCAAACAAATGGCTACTAAGAAAATCAATTTCCTGGTGAGAAGAACCAAGGAAATGTGCCGCAATGGTTCAAATGGTTGTTTCTGTAGAACCGACAGAACCAGGTTTAAGTCCCATGGACATATGGGAATACTAACCTGAGGGCTAATACGCATCACTCCTTGTATGAAAGCTTTGACTAATGAATGCAAAGCCAAGGGCCTTTGAAAAAATATTGACAAGGCCGTCTGACCCTTGATAGTACTCAAGGCAAGCTTCCTATGTACAGCCCACTGTAGGAAGTCCAGAATCCTACCTATTACGTACTTACGTGGATGCCATTTCTTGGCCTCACACCACGTGATGTACGCCTTCTAGATCCTATAATAGATCTGCCTGGATACCGGCTTCCTGGCATTGATCATGGTAGATACCACAGGATTAGAGAGCCCTCTCTTTTTTAGCATGTGGGCTCCAATAGCCAGGCCGTCAAACCTAGGGCTGGTAAGGAAGGGTGGTATATCGGTCCTTGCGAAAGCAGGTCCGGACGATGTGGGAGGGTCCAAGGACTTCCCACTGACATTTTTACAATCTCCACGTACCATGCCCTTCGGGGCCACGCTGGAGCCACCAGAATCACTGGTTTCTTTTCTACCCTGATTCTGCGGATTAATCACGGTGGGAATGCATATATCAGCTTGAACTGATCCCAAGGGAACACTAGGGCATCCGAACCGCAAGCTAGGGGATCCCTTGTGCGAGACACAAATCTGTCCACCTTTGCGTTGAATCTGGATGCTAGCAGATCTACATCCGGTGTTCCCCACCGCTGGCATATTGCCTGGAAAACCTTGGGGTGAAGAGACCATTCCCCCGGGCATAATTGCTGGCGACTTAAAAAGTCCGCTCTCCAATTTTCCACTCCTGGGATGAAAACCGCGGATATGGCTGGGACATATCTTTCTGCCCATTCCAGGATGCAATTCGCTTCCCTCTGGGCTGCACGACTCCTGGTGCCACCCTGGTGATTGATATATGCCACTGCTGTGGCATTGTCTGATTGAATTCTGACAGGGGACCCTTGGAGTTTGGATGTCCATGCTACTAGGGCATACCGGGCTGCTCGTATCTCTAAGAGATTGATGGGCAGGGCCTTCTCTGCTTCTGACCACTTGCCCTGGAGAGACCATTGCTCCAGTACTGCCCCCCAGCCTATGAGGCTGGCATCTGTAGTGACCACCTTCCAAGAAACCGGACTGAAGGGTTTCCCTTTTTCCAGATTCTGGGGCACCAACCACCAATGGAGGCTCTTGCGAACGGAAGGGGACAGGGACATTGGTAAGTCTAAAGCCTGAACTTTTTTGTTCCAGGCTGACAGTATGGCCCTCTGCAAGTTCCTTGAATGGAATTGACCGTAGGGTACTGCTTCGAATGAAGCCACCATTTTTCCCAGCAGCCTCATACACAGGCGTATGGATGGTTTTCTTTTTTGTACCCACTAAGTGGGTCAAATCTTTCAAAGACGACACCTTCTCTGGAGGTAAGAAAATCTTTCTCTGATTTGAATCCAGTCTTAGCCCCCAAGTATTCCAGACTTTTGACTGGTTTTAGGGCTGACTTGTCTCGGTTGATAATGCAACCGTGAGATTCCAGATACTTGATTGTCTTGTGAACGACCACTTCTAGTTTTTTTCACTGAGTGGTCTATCAGCAACAAGTCGTCTAGATATGCCATTATCGTTACACCTTGTGTTCCTAGTTTGGCCAATCGTAGGGCCAGAATTTTTGTGAACACTCGTGGTGCTGTGGCCAGACCGAAAGGTAAGGCTCTGAACTGAAAATGGTGCCCTTCTACTGCAAAGCGTAGAAATTTCTGGTGGGCCGGACAGATGGGAATATGCAAATAAGCATCCCTTATGTCAATCGAGGCTAACCATTCCTGCCCTTGTAGGGCGGTGGCCACCGATCGGATCGACTCCATCCGAAAAAGTCCTGATATGTAGGAACTTGTTTAGCCCTTTTATATTTAATATGGGCCTCACGTCCCCATTTGGTTTGGGGACTGCGACAAGGTTCGAGTAAAACCCGAACCCGCTTTCTTCCAAGGGAACCTTCATGATTACCCTTGGAGCAATAGTTGTTCTAGTGCCAGAAGGAGGGATCCTCTCTTCTGGGGATCGCTTGGCACGTTTGACCTCATAAAATGGGCAGGAGGAATGTCTTAACTCCAGCCTGTATCCCAGACTTACTGCGGAGATCACCCATCTGTCTCTGATGGTGTCCCGCCAGGTCTCTGTGAACAACTGAAGTCTTCCCCTCACCCGATTGAGTGGGGGCAACCCTTCATGACTTGGGGGGAGGTTTTGTACCTCTCTTGACCCAGGGTTTCTTGTTACCCTGTGATTGTCCCTGATTTCTGCCCCCTGGATTTGACCGCGGAGGCCGTCGGAACAGTTTCACAGCCGATGTGCCAGGGACTGGAGAAGTAGGCCTCTTAAAAGAAGGACTTCTACCCTTGTTCTTAACCGGCAAGAGTGTACTTTTACCGGCAGAAGTTTTCTGGATATATTTGTCCCGATCTTCTCCAGATAAGCGTTCTCCATGAAATGGGAAGCTAATCAGTAATTTCTTACAGGGAGCTTCAGCAGACCAGTTTTTGAGCCATAGAAGCCTACACATATGTCTACAGACAGCGTAAAGCGGGAGGCCTGTTGGATTGTATCCTTTATGGCGTCCACCGCAACACAAGGCTCTAGGTAGGTCAGCTAGGGCAAGAGCCTGCTGATCTGGTAAGTCCCTTAAGACTTGTTTCAACTGATCTTTCATTGCTTGGCAGACTCCAATCGATGCTACTGCAGGTTGTGTCACCATGCTTGCTGTAGAGAAAGCAGATTTTAGTAAAGACTCCAATTTTTTATCTATTGGGTCTTTGAACATTGGAACATTATCTACTGGACATGTCAGTGATTTATTTACACAAGAGATGGCTGTGTCCACTGTAGGGACCCTCCATTTTTTTATGAACTTATCCTCCATGGGATAGATCACTGGAAATCTCTTGGGGGGAGTAAATATTTTAACAGGATGCTCCCAATCCTGGTAAATAAGCCCTTCCAATAAAGGGTGGATTGGGAAGGAACAGACAGTCTGGGGAGCTTTCAGCAACCCCAGCGAGGAAACAGTAGTGATTGATGGTTCCGCCAGAGGCATTTTAAATGCTGCTCGGACCATGTTAGTCAGAGACTGAACCCATAATCTTTCAGCCTGAGATGCTGAGAAAGGTTCTTCCACTGTTGATTCCTCTATAACTGAATCAACCTCATCCTGATCCCCTTCAGGTAGGTCGATCTCTGTGTGGGGCTGTTCCTCCACTAACAGGCACTCTGAAGGAGGAGACGGAGATCGGATGCGCTTTCCCTGTGACAGGGAAGCAGCGATCAATGCTGTTAATCTCTCTTCCAATCCTTCCAGAGTTGAGGATAAAACCTCCTCTGTTATATATACAGGAGCAGGTGGACTGGGGACAGCCGCAGCACCAGGCACTCCTGCGGGGTTCCTACGGCTACTGACCTCTGAATTCTCAGGGGAGATTGGTGCAGTACAAGCATGCCCAATATCCTCAGAGCCCGATGGAGACCCCTTTGGCTTCCTGGAAGACTTATTTCCGGAGCGTCTGGACGACATATCCTTTAAGCACAAAGCTGAGGTATTCCCGTCATCATACACCAATTTTGCTGGTAATAGTCTAACACAGTTGCTGCTATATACCAGCTGGTGTCCACTAAAGTGCCTTTCTATGGGGATGCCTGCATCAACCGCCTCTGTGTGCCACCGTTTGTTGCTAGCTCTGTTTGCATCCAGCTGACACTTGTACTGTGTCTTTTATACATGCTGGGACGCCTGCACATGCGCAGAAGCGCCGCGGATCGAGCGTCATCCACCCGCCCCGCCCCTTTTTTCATAGGAGGCGCGTGCACGCGCCCGTGCGCCATTGGCGACCTTTTCGAAACCAAGCAGGGACTAGGAGCCAGGGCCCTTTTTGCCGGAGGGCCTGTGCGGTGGATGAGCGCAGCAACAGGGCAGAGGAAGTGGATTCCCACAGAGAACTTACCAACTGCCTGGATCTTTTGACTTGAGAAAACCAAAGATCCACATGACAAGAAAAAAATGGACCACAGCGGCCTCTAGTGGTTTAACACAGGTACCGCGGTCCTCTTTTTTTTTTTTCTTGACTACTATTAAAATTTTACATTTTTCAGTAGTTACAGGCATACACAGATATTAGCGGGAATACCGTTAGGTAACAGACAGAAAGACAAATTAGGCTTGGGGGTCCCCCAATAGAACCAAGTTCCTGGGGGCCCCCACTTACCTGTTCCCCGCCGCAGGACTCTGTTTGGTCCACAGAAGCCCAAACTTCACCTATCACGGCAGGCATTGTAATTAAACCTTCAGGGACCGGGTTCCCAAGGATTCCACTCCCCTGGACCTGTATAGCACCCTGCACAGAAAACATCTTGGTCGTGGGTATGACCAGAGCTCTGGATCCCAGGGTCCAGCCCTCCTAAGAGAGGCATTACAGGCAAAACCTTGCTCTTCTGTTGCAAGGCCCGGGTACCGACCGTTTAGCTATGAAGCTTTTTTGGTGGGATCCGGAACAGCTTACTAAGGGCCGTAAAAGAACCTGTACGCAAGCCCAGGAAAACACATGTTACTCTTTGGCCAACACCTTAGACACTGGCAAAAAACTGAGGCGCTCCCGGATGGGAGGGGCTTATATAGGGGAGGGTACTTCCGGTTTTGGAAGTTGCCAGTGCCAGCACCTGAAGGTATCTATATAACCCATTAGTAATGACTAAGTCGCTCTGTGTCCCGTGATGTACGAAAAAGAAAATTATTTTCCACACTGTATCTGTATTGCTGAAAGCAGAGCTATAGGTTTAATGAGGCCTCATCCTGAGTATGCTGTCCAGTTCTGGTCACCAGTTCTCAGGAAGGATGTGCTGGAATTGGAGAGTCCAGAGAAGGGCTAAAAAGCCAATAAGGGGACTGGAGGATCTCTGTTATGAGGAACATCTTCAATCATTCAACTTATTTTCACTTAAGGAGGTGATATGATCGCAACATACAAATATATCTTAATGGTGTCGCTAGTATAGGGGGGGGGGGAAAATAAAAATAAAAATTTGGCTCAGGTTAAGAAGACATGAGGCCATTCAATGAAGCTGGGCAAGAAGCAGTTAACCTTGAGGTCCCTGTCACACAGACGGACCAATTGGGTCTGCCTGTCAGTTTTTCAGGCAGACCTGATTAGACCATTCATTGCTCTCGATAGGGCAGTGGATGTCAACAGATGTGTCGGTTGATACCCGGCAACAACAGATTCGATCCTGTCCGCTAACAGACGAGTGGGGGAATCTGTTCTCCATCCGTCTGGGGAATTGTATGACAGTCAGATGGAAATGGACAGGTGGTCCATTTCCAACTGACAGCCCATAGGAGGACAGTGGGCTGGGTCTGTGTTCGCTCTGCATCGGAGTGGACATGGACCTGTCATCCGCCTGCTCAGCAGAGATGCCCTGGCGGCCTGCGCCAGTGTGAAAAGGGGCCTAAAGGATAAGTTCACCTTTCAGAACATGTTATGTTACACCCTAAAAATGGGTGCAACAAGCAACATTTTCAGCATCTGACTCCTCTCTCTCTCCATCTATCCCCCCCCCCCTGTGACCGTGAGCTTCTCCCCACATTTGCTGTCACATTCGTGTGGCTGTGCAAGGCTCTGCCCACATAGGGATCTGTGAATCAATGATACAGCTATGAATAAACTACTACAAGCTTGTAGTTCAATGAACTACTATGGCCCTATTGAGCTCTCTAGGTAGTTCATTGAGCTTCCTGTCATTCAGTAACTGCCTTCCCGTATCAGAGGTACGAGCACACAGCTACACAGACAGTCTGCAGGACTGTAGCATTACACCCATGATATGTTGATTGTGGGTGCAATGTTTTCCAGACTCCTAACAAAAAATAAAATGTTTTTTTTTTTTTTTTGCAGGTAAAAATATGAAGTGCATTTTTTATTTTTGTAAAGATGAACTCATCCTTTAACTGCTTCAATACTGGGCACTTTCATCCCCTTTCTGCCCAGGCCAATTTTTAGTATTGTCATACTTTGAATGACAAAATGCGCGCTCATGCAACACTGTACCCAAATGACATTTTTTTTATAATTTTTTCCCACAAAGAGAGCTCTCTTTTGGTGGTATTAATCACTGCCGAAGAAGGAGAAAAAAAAAAAGAATTTTCTCTTATTTACAAAATGTAATGACCGAAACCAAGTAATTTTTCCTCTTTCACTGATGTGTGCCGATGAGGCGGCACCGATTGGTACTGCTGGGGCTACATTGTGTGTATGTGGCATTAGTGCAGACTTCTGGGAAATCAGTGAGCCAATCACACAAGCAGAAAATTGTGTTTCTGGGGGTGGGGGGGCGGGCGTTCTGTATACAGAACAACTCTTGGTAGCCATATTGCATTTTACAGAAAATTACAGAGCCGCAGATAGAAAATGAAATGTAATTTTTAATAACATTCAATTACAATATAACTTGTGTCACAATTGTATACGTTATATTTTTTTTTCTTTATTTTTCCCACAAAAGTGGAGTTGCCCTTTAAAATAAGGTATGCAAGAATGTATACTTAAAGAGAACCAGTCAGAAAATCGGCATCTGTAACAATCTGAATCTCCACTCCACTGAATCGTTATAATAGCAGAGCCTTTCCGCTCTAGAGACTGGTTTTGATTAGCTTTTATATTTTCTCCCCGTCAGGCTGTAAGGTCCTCCTTTTTCACCTGCCTGAGGTCAGTGCCGTCACAGGAAACTATTATGTAACAAAACAGCAACTCTAGCAGCGTGGACAATCACCTGGTACACACCAACAGTTCCGACAGCTCCGGTCGGAAAAAGTGTACTAACCATGCAAGGTTAGTCCAGCGATCTCCCCCCGCTGAGCTGTTGTGTTCTGACAGGGGGACGGCCCCCCCACCAGAACAGTCCGATCAGCGCTTTCTGCCATTGACTAAGCATTGCTCGAGAGTCGGCCAGCTACTGGTTTTCCAGCATGCACATCCGACATACACACGGGCAGAATGTTGGCTGTGTTTTTGAACACGACATTCTACCTGTTTGTACGGCAGGCTAAAGTGTCAAAAGCCATGAGCTCAGGTGGGAGACAAGTCAGCCCCCAAGGGTGCTTTAAACCTGACATTCTTGCTCTGACAGGGAGAGAATTCAGATGAATAACAAACACACTGATCCCTGGGAGATAAGACTGCATTATTATAACTACTTTAGAGGAACGATCTAGATTATTACACATGCCTCTCCTGACTGACACTCTATAACTCAATCAGGATGCCGAGTTATCATTTCAAAGATCCAACTGTTCAACTGGGGCTCATCTTCCCCAACTGGAATTCTGACATTTTTCTCCACTTCAGAATAAAAGTCTGTCTTTGGCCGACTGTTTGTAACCCAGCAGGGTGGATTGAAAGCCGAACCTTGTGCCGAGGGGCTCATGTAATCAGTTTGTGTCAGCCCAACACACTGTCATTAAATGCTAGACAGACCACCGCTTTCTGGTGCCCGCTGTATTCTCTCTTGATCTCGCCAGTCTCTACACACCACAGCCGAGCCAGGTTATCAGACGATGCTGCAGGAGGAAACCGAAAATTTTATATTAAAACAAATTAGTTGTAGGTCTTTGTAATTACTAGAAAATATGAAACTAAAAAGTTGCTTTTCAGGTCAGCTATAGATTTAATAAAGAGGCTGTAACGAGAGTTGCACCGATACCACTTTAATACTGAGTAAAAGTACCAATACTTCTTTCCCCCCCCCCTATCAGCTCTGTTGGGGGGCTTTGGTGAGATATCAGGGGTCTTAACAGACCCCTGACATCTCCCTTTTGAGACAGAGAAAAGGGACTAAGTACACAGATTCCCCAGTCCTTCTCTGCAGCCTCAGTTGCACTGAAGATGAATAGATAGGAGACAGAGGCTCCTCCTCATTTATAAACTGAAGCATTGCACAGTTTACGATGCTCAGTTATGAATGGACAGTGTTACTGACTCTGTTCATTCAGAAAAGGAAGGAGCCGGTAAATTACATATATTTACTGGCTCCTTCCTCCGCTCTCCATCCTGACAGATCAAGGACAGAGGGGGCATGGAGAAGGGAGGGGGACAGGAGGAGGACACAGTCAGGGATGCTGCGGTGGAGGAGTTACAAGCACCAATCTCCGTGTATAGATTTCAATAAAGCAGCTGAAAGCCGCATTGGATAAGCATCTGCCAGCTGCTTTATTGAAATCTATACAGGGAGATCGGCGCTTGCCCACCGCTAAACAGATCATCCCTGACCGCCCAGGTATCGGATCAAGCATCGGAGCATTTGCCCGAGTACAAATTGTTAGCTCTAGTTAGGCTTCAATTTGTCTCTTATGGACAGAGTAGTCTAGCAAACACTACCCTGTCCATATGGCGACAACCCTGCAGTGAGTTCACTGCAGAACGAAGAGCATTTTCCCCCATTACAGAACGCGGAAAAACATTAACTGGCCGAATCAATGAGCAAAGAGAGCAATCCTCCCCCCCATGCACTATTGTTTGACAGCGAGAGGTTTCCCCCGCCCTCAGAATGCAAAGATTACTGCTGCAGTGTATAGCCAAATCGCACAAAAAAAAAAAAACAGGCTGGTTGTACTGAATTTCAATCGATCAACTTCAAAAAACAACCAGCTTGCCCATAGATGGATCAAAATTTGTCCGGCTACTAAACCGGCCAAGTTTTGCTCCGTATATGGCGGACTTAAAGCTATGTTTCGGGGGCTCAGAAAAACAAAGACTTTTGCAGTATAGGGTGCATTATACATGTAATTTTTTTTATTTTTTTATTTTTATTGTTGACAGTTCCACTTTAAGCACATTAGATCTGTACCTGTAACAATGTACTGGGAGTCCCCAGAAAAGGCACAGTCCCACATCCAGCCTCTTGATGTCTCTCCGGGGTTATTACTCTTTATACTCAGCTCTGTCATCAGTGAGAAGTTGGAGGTCCTCCAGATCTTGCAGGTCTGATCAGCTGAGCATGTGGCCAGGAGTCTGCCAAAAAAAAAAAAAAAAGGAAGGACAGGCGATGAACTCTACAGCACACTATAATGGACAGAAGCGATGCATACCATTTTTTTCCTGTGCTCTGCTGGTAACAACTGCAGAAACCAGCTCATTCTCCATGTGACAGTGTCTAGCATTCCTGTTTTCTAACAAACTCAAGATGCCAGAAAGACAGACAAGCTAATTTTATTTTTATAGGAAAGGGACATGTTCTCTTAAAAGCTCTCCCCTTCTGGTGATTCTCAACTTTTCTGTGCTCTTTGATGCCCTATTCCTTTGTCAGAGCCTTTTGGAAATACCCGGTGCTTCCAGATGGGGGGGGGGGGGGGGGGAACACGTGGCCTTTTCCCCCTTCTTCCCAAGATGCAGTGCTTGGCGCATGTCAGATGGAGAAGGGGAGAAGTTCATTAACCTTGTTCAAGCCTTGATGCAGAGCTTACACAGGGATCAGACATAGCGCTTTGACAGGCAAACAGGGCAGTGTAGGGAAGGTGGGCCATCAAGGGAACCGGTCACTTTGCCATAAAATTTCAATTGTGTGGACTTCATTCCGTAATGCAGTGGCGTTTGTGGTTTATGTTTTTTTATGCAACGTTATTGTTACAGCTTGCAAAATTATCTCGGAAATTTGCAGCTACTTGTTGCACCCTGCTGAAGTGTCCAATTTCTGTTTTGTATCAAATAAAGAATTTTCAGAGAAAAAAAATATTTTTTTTCAAATTTCAATTGTGCTTTATGGCTGGATTCACATCTATGCATTCCCATCTTCATACATTTTTTAAAACATGCGCCTACGTGGTTAATATAATTTTTCTTGAATTATGTGCTCAGCATCTAGAAAAGTGTGAGAAGAGCCTACCATTTTCCAAATGTAGTTAGGGGCAAGTCTAAGCATTTACAGTACATGTACCTTTTGTTTTCTTGCACTCCTATTAAAAAGATTACAAAATCAAATTTTTGTTCCTATAAAAACAACAAACATGTTGTTATACTTGCCTTACCCTCCTATGTGCAGTGGATTTGCACAAAGCAGCCCGGACCCTCCTCTTAGGTGCGACTCTTCTGTGATCCTGGCGCCTCCCTCCTGTTCATTGCCCCAACAGCAAGCAGCTTGCCATGGGGGCACCCGAGTCGAGTCCCAGCTCCGTGTCCATTCAGGGACAGAGCTCCCACCACACCACATAGAATGCATTCTTCTGCCTTTACAACCACTTTAACTTCTATTGTTCCCTCCATGCACATCAAAGTATGAAAAAAACATACCTGAACGACTTTCAATGAAGTGCCTCAATACAACGCAAATATGTGACCTGATCCACTAAAAACATTGGGATGCATCATAAATCCACTCAGAACATAGGTTTGGACTGGACCCAAAAGAAACCTGCACTGAAAGAAATATGTAGACTGCCACCGACGCTTTCCGATTCACTTATCAAGATCATTTAAGCAGCAATTATATAGGGGAAAAAAAAAAAAAAAAAAAGCTGCCAGCACTAAGATCTTTGACACCAAATCTTCAAAATGTATATGGAAAAAGTAAAGCACCAACATAATATCAAAAAGGAAGAACACATCAATAATTGTCTTCCAAAAAAAAAAAAAAACTTAAAGAAGCCCATTAAACCAGTGTCTACCTCAGGTGCATATTAAGGTACCTTACCAGTGGCCACTTCATCCGATGATGACTGCTAGGATAAAAACGCATTGCACGGGGCCAGCGGAAGTGACGTCACCACGCACGCCAATGTCGGAAGCGAACTTTGTGATGCTGCGCTTTTAATTTATATTTATGCGAGTGTGCACTTTTTATTGCTTTAATAACATTTTGGCACACTGAGAATCTTTCCTCTTGTATGGTCTTTACCTTTGGGGGACTGCTTAAGCGCTTGAAATGATGCCCGTTACTGCCGTCACTGTTCTCCTTGCTGGAGAGATCTGCAGTGCAAGGATCTCCTTACTATCCGTTACCTCTCCCGCTGCTTGTTTATTCTCATCAATCATCAGGGGGCTCTAACAGGAGGAAGTGAAGCTGTGTCTACTAAGATGGCCGCCTCCACAGCCAGGATTCGATCCAAGTATGGGCAGGCTGATTGGACCAACTTGGGAAGAACCGGCCTGTCATATTTTTTAGATTCAACTACTCCCAAAGGCTAAAGCCGCTACATGTAATCATTGTGTTCTGTCAGTAATGAAGGCTCACTGTACCCCCCTGCTGGTAGAACACAATAGGAGGCATTTCCCTATTAAACACGAACAGTTTTGATGGGGGAAATCAAGTGATTTTCTTTCCTTCCACCCATGATGGAAGGAAAGAAATTAGAATCTTCTAGGAGTTGCTTTAGTCTTTTAGCTCTCTTCTTGGATTTTTTTGCCACAGCTCCTTATTAAGCATAAAAAGGACAAGTTGTCCTGTACAGAAAGGTCTGGTATTATTGTACAGTTACCATACTACATACATAGGCTCAGGCTGGCTTTTCTCTACATCAGCTGACTATACACTTACGTGGAGTCAGGGCTGAATTTACATCGCAGCGCACATCGCTTGTGAGCGGGGATTTTGGTTTTGGGGATAAGTTGTGTCAGGTCTTCTCCGAGGCCTCCTGTCAAGTTCCAAACAAAGCAGTTTCCCTGTAGGCAAGAAAAAGTTCATCAGAGCGCATATATAAAAAAAAAAAAAACAAAAAAAAAAAAAACACTTATAAGAGACAAAAGGGCCACATGTATCAAAGTGCTTTAATGCCCAACTCTAGAAAACCTAAAAGTAGTTACTGCAAGGGTTGACTGCTCGTTTATGTCTAAGGGACTTTAAAGCAATTTGACTTACCTGATCCTCCACTCCCCCCCCCTCAGCTTCCTCACATTAATTATTAATTGCAGGCATATGGTCCTGCATCAGTCTTAATGACATCAGAGGACCATAGACTGCTGGAGCACAGAGGAGAGGAGGATGCAGAAACCCGTCTAGCAGTGCAGAGGATCAGGTAAGTAAGGCAGGCCATACATTATGAAAACTAGAGTTAGACTTACCGGTAACTCTATTTCTAGGAGTCGTCCAGGACAGCACTAGAGAGATAGGCTCCACCTCCAGAGGCAGGAAACACATCATACCAATCTTTAAAGGGCGGCTTCCGTCCCTCGTCCTCAGTCTTTTAACCGAGAACTTCCCCGGAACGGCTTCTGAAACAACAAAAAACACTCGTCCACCATTATAACAGCATATAGGGAGGGAATCCCTGCTGTCCTGGACGACTCCTAGAAATAGAGTTACCGGTAAGTCTAACTCTAGTTTTCTCTAGTCGTCTGTCCAGGACAGCACTAGAGAGGATCAGTGAGAACTTACCAGATTAGGGGGGGGGGGGGGGGGGGGACTACCGATTGGAGGACTTTCCTCCCAAACGCTTGGTCTTGCGCTGAGAGAAGGTCCAATCTATAATGCTTCATGAACGTCGAGTAATTTGACCATGTTGCTGCTCGACAAATTTGTTCTGGTGTTGCTCCAGCTCGCTCTGCCCAAGAGGCCGATAGTGCCCGTGTGGAGTGAGCCATGGGGGAAAAAGGGCATTCCTTTCCTAAGATTTTATAAGCTTCCACAATAGCCTGCCTAATCCATCTTGCGATTGTGCCTTTTGAAGCTTGAAACCCCAATTTTTTTCCCGAATGCAAAATAAATAGAGCATTGGATTTCCTAATGTTTTTGGACAACTCCAGATATTGTAAGACACAGGCTCTCACGTCCAGATTGTGGAATTCTGTCTCCCTTAGACTGGTTGGGACCCAAAAAAGGAAGGTAAAACCATTTCTTGAGCCCTATGGAAGTTTGACACCACTTTGGGCAAAAAACCTGGGTCTGTCCGTAATACCAGCCTGTCTTCAAAAACTTGTAGAAAAGGCTCCTTAATGGAAAGTGCCTGCAGCTCACTAATGCGTCTCGCAGTGGTTATGGCCACTAGAAAGACAGCTTTGAGCGTGACCCATTTTAGGGACAGCTCTTTCTCTTGTGACCATTTAGCCCAACCCTGCAACACTGTCGTCAGGTCCCATTTTGGCAGGACTTTAAATGGAATGGGTTTAATTCTGGCTAACCCCTTGAAGAACCTGCTCACTAGCGGGTCTATAGCCAGGGGTCGCTCTAAAAAAACTGACAAGGCCGATACCTGTACTTTTAGTGTACTAATGGCCAGTCCTTTATCCGCACCATCTTGTAAAAACTCCAAGATGGCTGGGATACTTGCAGACACCTTTTTGGTATCCAACCAAGAACAAAATTTTTTCCAAACTTTAACATAAATCGCTTGGGTAACCTTCTTTCTACTAGAAAGAATGGTGTTTACTACCCTATCCGAGAGCCCCTTAGACTTCAGGAGACTCTCTTCAGACACCAGGCTGACAGCTTCAGGGTCTGGACCTTGGATAATAGGACTGGGCCCTGGGATAGCAGATCCTTCCTTACGGGCAACATGAGGGGGGGTTCCGCTGTCAGGCGTAACAGTATGGAAAACCAAGGCCTCTTTGGCCAATACGGGACCACTAGGATCATTGTGGTGCGTTCCTGCACAAATTTCCTCAGAACCAGAGGAATAAGTTTGAACGGGGGAAAGGCGTAACATAGATGAAACGGCCACTTCTGGGCTAGGGCATCTATCCCTTTGGCCCCTATTTCTCTTTCTATCGAAAAGTAAGCTGGAACTTTGGCATTCGACCTGTTGGCAAACAAGTCCACTTCGGGAATGCCCCACTTCTCTATTATTAGTTGGAAGACCTCCCTGTTTAGCGACCACTCTGATTCGCACACTTGGTGTCGGCTCAGAAAGTCCGCCAGGCAATTGTCCACTCCCTTCAGATGGACCGCGGATATGGACTTCAGATTTTTTTCTGCCCAGGCCAAGATAGCGCTCGCTATCTTGATTAAGGATGGACACCTTGTTCCTCCTTGCTTGTTTAAATATGAGACTGCTACCACACTGTCTGAAAGGACCTGTACGTGGTGATTTTTCAGCTCCGCGACAAATGCCCTTAGGGCTTCCCAGATTGCTTGCAACTCCCTCCAATTGGCTGACCTTTGGGACTGCACTTTTTCCCAGCGCCCTTGGGCTACCTTTGATCCCCAATGGGCCCCCCAGCCCCAGGCACTGGTGTCCGTGGTTATTCGGACTGACACCGGAAGAGACCAAAACAGACCCTGCACTAGGTTCTCTTCGTCCCTCCACCACCAAAGAGACCTTTTGGTCTTTGGGGATAGGTGGAAGGTCGCGTCCAACGATTCCTGCGTTCCATCCCAGTTGTTCAGAATATTTGCCTGAAGACACCTGAAATGGGCTCTTGCCCATGGAACCGCAGGGATTGTTGCCGTCAGGACACCCAAACCCGACATGGCTGAGCGGATAGAAATTGCCAGATTGTTTTGAAGGAAGGCTGCCGTAGCCTTTACCTTTTTTACTTTCTCCGCTGTGAGATAAATTTTCTGCGTCACTGAGTTTACTAGAAAGCCCAAGTACTGCAGGACCTGTGTCGGGGTTAGGTTTGACTTCTCCCAATTTATTAACCACCCCAGTTTTTCCAAAAAGGATATGGCCACCCGTAGATCCTCTTGCAGTTGGAGCGCGGAGGGTGCAAAAAATAAAAGGTCGTCCAGGTAAGGGATGACTGATATCCCTTCCAGTCTCAGGGGGGCCAGTGCCTCCGCCAAAATTTTTGTAAATATTCTGGGGGATGAAGACAGGCCGAATGGCAGGGCCCTGAATTGAAAATGTCGGACCTGCTTTCCCCATCTGATTGCTACCCTTAAAAACTTTTGAGATTCCGGATGGATAGGGACGTGTAAGTAGGCATCCCTCAAATCGAGGGAGGCCAAGAAACAATCCGGGGGAAGAAATGACTTCACCGAAAGGATTGTCTCCATCCGAAATTTTCTGTAAGCCACCCACTTGTTTAGTGATTTCAGATTTAATATTAGGCGGAAATTGCCCGACGGTTTTCTCACTATGAAAACATGCGAGTAGAAACCTAGGTTTATCTCCTGCTGTGGCACTGGGATAAGAACCCCCTGGTCTACCAAGTCGCCTATTTGTGACAGCAAGGCTGTCTTTCTGAAAATCCCTGGGCGGAGAGGTTACGAACGTTCTTGTGGGCGGAGTGCCCCTGAACTGAATTCGATAGCCTTCCCTGATTATCCTCCGAATAAATGTATTTGGGGTAGTCTTTTCCCACTGTGGGAGGAACTGCCCCAATCTCCCTCCCACTGGAACTAAGTCACTGGGATTTGGTGGTCTTTTTAGGAGAGGAAAACAGGACACCTTTCTGTTTACCCTTTCCCCACTGCTTCCCAGAGGACGACCCCTTAGGAGCCTGCCCCTGAATCGGCCTTTGTCCTTGGGGATGAAAAAACCGTTTCCCCTGAACCCTTTTATTTTTGACCGGGAAGGCCTTTTTCTTGTCGGCAGTACGGTCTAGCACTTTCTCTAGATCTTGCCCGAACAAAAGGTCTCCTTCAAATGGGATGCCACATAGTCTGATTTTTGATGCCGGGTCTCCCGACCAGGACTTTGGCCATAAAGCCCTGCGTGAGGAATTGATTAAGGCAGCCATCTTTACCGATAGCTTGACCGACTCCGCGGATGCGTCTGCCATATAGCCCGCCGCCTTGTGTAGCATAGGCAGGGAATCAAGAATCTCCTTCCTGGAGGTCCCACTTTCCAGATGGTTTTGCAGCTGGTCCAGCCAGACCTCCAAGTTACGAGCCACTATAGTTGTAGCCATTGCTGGCTTTAAACTTGTCATGGCTACTTTCCATGACCTTTTCAGCAGTACCTCCATCCTTTTGTCCATAGGTTCCTTAAGGACACCCATGTCCTCAAAGGCGAGGTCTGTAGACTTGGAACACTGGGAAAAGGCCGCATCCACTTTGGGCACTTTGTTCCAGATACAGGAGGAATCCTCACTGAAGGGAAATAACAATTTTTTCTCTGGTTCCCGCCATTCCTTTTTAATAGAATCTGCCAGTGTACTATGTACCGGAAATACCCTGTTCTGATCCTCTTTCAGGGTTTGGTACATCTGGTCATGCAAGGACAAGGAAGCCTGCTCTTCTTTGATATCGAGAGTCTCATATATCACCCCTAATAAGGCATCCACCTCCTCGAGTGAGAGCCTGTATCTGGGCGAACTTGTCCCCTGGCTCGGAATATCTCTGGATGAAGCCGCCTCACTTAGCTCGTCCAAGGAATCTGGTTCCCCTCCGTCTGATGCGTCACCCACCTCTGGGGCCGAATCAGGGGGGGCTGCAGCTGGTGGTTTTGGGGTTTCAAGGCTTGCCAGCATTGATTTAATGGTCTTCATTTCTTCCTGCACCCCAGCAATTAGTTCTTTACATGCCCCTGTTGCCTCCTTGTAAACCAATTTGTCAATACAAGGTTTACAAAGGGGCTTGCTCCATCCCTCCTTTAGTTTGTTCGTACATGACGGACACCTCTTCTTCCCCCTTGACCTCTCCGGGCCTTTAGGCTGAGCCTGGGAAAGAGAAGGAGAGAAGAAACCAGGGCAAGTAGTCAGAAACCTTTTAGACAATCGGGGATTGTACCTTCACCACACCGATGTGCACCCCCACCAGCCGCTGACAGGATTCACATGGCTCTTTAGCCCGGATCCTGTCGCTGAAGGAGGGGGGGGGGGCATTTCCCCTTTTTTTCCCCTCCTTCCCCAGCCCTGTAGGTCCAGGGCACCCCAGTGTCTGCCTACCTGAGCTGGGCCGGCACCACTGCCACCTGGTTCCATTGTCTCCATGCTGTCTCCTACCTCTGTAGTCAGCTGCTGGATCATCTTCAAGGAACCGTCTATCTTGTGGCCGGCGTTTTTTTTTTTTTTTGTTTTTTTTTTAAAATTTCCCGCCATGGCCCCAGCGTCCACGCTCGCCGCGCGACCCGGAACCGGAAGTGTTGCGCCGGAAGTCCCCGCCCTCCTCCTGCGTTCCACAGGCCGGAACTCGAGGCCTACGCCCGCCCCCCGCTGAACACCCACACCAGAGACCACAGTAACTGGCCGGCAGATGCCAGGATGTCCTGCGGGGAACGTCAGCCCTCCTCGGGCTATACCGGAGGATTGCGCCGGTACCAGCTTCACTGCAGCCTGACCGGGGGACCCAACAAAGCCTGCCACCTTCCAGGTATCGCAGACCTCCTTCCCCCTTCCTCGAGCAGTCTGCCTCGGCTTAGGGGAAGGAGAGCTCCACCCAGCCTCCTCCTCCAGTGGAGGAAACACAAAGACTGAGGACGAGGGACGGAAGCCGCCCTTTAAAGATTGGTATGATGTGTTTCCTGCCTCTGGAGGTGGAGCCTATCTCTAGTGCTGTCCTGGACAGACGACTAGAGAAATTTTCTTTCCTTCAACCACGGGTTGAAGGAAAGAAAACTGCTTGATTCCCCCATCAACACCAACTGTGTTGATGGGGGAAATCAAGCAATTTCCTTCAACCTATGGAATCCCTCCTGCAGCACTATTGTGTTCTGCCGGCAGGGAGCCTTCCCCACCAGAATACAATGATCCCTGCGGCTATAGTTGCTGGCAGTGATTGGGTAAAAAAATAAAATAAAAACAGGCTTGGTTGTACTGAAGTTGATTGACTTCAGTACAACCACTCTGCCCATAGATGAATTAAAATTCCTGCTGAACCGTCTGAATTTCGGTCTATGGCCAGCTTAAAAGTGCTTTACCAAGTCCCCTAGACAGAAACAAGCAGTCATCTCTTGCAGTGCCAAGAGATGCAAACCTGGGCTGGTAAATGAAAGTTGTAGAAAATAGAATACTGATTGATGACTCAAACAACCAGTACTATAGCATATCAAGTTTAACTCCACTTTTTAGGGGCTCGTTCACACCATATGTGCATGAAAACGGATGGGAAAACTAAGCAGATTTCACTTGCAGAGACATCAGTTTCACATCAGTTTTCATGCGCGTCAGTTATGCGCCCTGTCATGGAACCCCGCCGCACTCCACTTGAGTGCTTCCGTAAGCATACAGCTTCCTCCAGTCTGGACCTCAGATACCTTAATTGACCACCTGGATGACTAGACTATTACAACAGTGAATACAATGGACACATTATTATTACACATTAATACAAACAGTGATCTCCCCCCCTCCTCAGCCTAGTAGGCAACAGACTATAGCAGGGGACATCAGTATCAGACTGTTCGGCTCCTACATTAAAGAACATGAAACAGTGGCCAATGTGCCCAGCTATTTCAATTAACATGTATAGTTCAGAATCAAACAATTCCTTATTGTGGATAAAGATGACTGTCCCATCAGAAGTAATCCAAACCACGTTCTCAGAGTCCATGAAGTGGTGGTCCATTTTTAGAGAATGATCTGCGCTCTCCCTGGGCCATGGTCAGTAGGTAAGAGGCTTGCTCCTAGTCCTTTCCAGAAGCCCCTATCTTGATTAGGTCCGTCACACGCCCTAGTCACACCAATGTTGACTTTCCCACGTAGAAAAAAAAAAATCTGCACGTGATACCAGTGTTGTGGTGTGAACACAGCACATAGAGAACAATTGTTTGTTACCTTGCAGAATGCGCGTCGAAGACATTCGTGCAGAAAAACTAACATCTCTGCACCATGGTGTGAACAAGGCCTTACTAAGGGGGGGAAAAAAAAAAACCCCACACACATCATCCTCCCCTGAAAAATTCTATACGCTGCAAAGATTTCAGCAGACATCACTGTGTAGTCCTACCTGCTGCTGTTTGTACTAAAAAAGTTACACACGGAGAGCACTCACTTTTGATATCCTGAGTGTGGAGCGAGAGGGTCTTCCTGCTAAAATCACATTAGTCCCAGCGTTGTAATAAGAGAAAAACTGCATGGAATAGCCATCAGCCAACCACAGGAACACGATATGACGACATTTCAGGGAGAGCTCTGTACATCCAGTCTACGAAAACACCCTCATAAAATGAAGCCATGTTTAATTATTTTTTTTGCCCGCTTTACAAAAAATTTGTAGCAGCAGACTGAACTAGAAATTTTTTTTTTTTTTTATGAACACTAAACTCCAGGGAACTTTCAAAACTACCCTTGTATTTACTCTCTATACTTGTGCTGGTGACCATTGTCACTGGGACTCAGAGTGATGGGACTTGTTCTGGTGACAACTGCGTAAGAGGGCATTTACCTCACTTTGGCAAGATTTCCTCACTTCCTGTTGTGTCTACACAACAGGAAGTAAAAGATAATCTCCCCAATTGGACACAGATGAACAAAAAACAAAACTCATGCTTTTAATTATTCCCTTCTCTACATGAAATGCAAACAGCATAGTCTCTGAATACTGTGATAGCTTCCGTTAAACATGTCCTTAGCGGAGACTCACTGAGCCATTGACGGCAGCCATGTAACTGGCATCGGGATCGATATGGACGGCGTTCACAGCTGCGTCGGCCTCAGGAATAAGCTGCTCATTCTGGTCCGTTTTTAAGTCCCAGATGTGGATGGCACCGCTCTGATCTCCAACAATGAGTTCAGCCTGAAGACAGACAGAATTAAAGTTTACAACAACTGAATACAAAAAATAATGAGAGCTAAAAGACCCAAATACTTCTAAAATAACCTGTACAAAAAGTATGGAGAATAGAACATTGACAATTTGTGACTATAAAGCATCTGTATGCAAACCTATCAGTTTTTTTTTTTTTTAAAGCCCTAAGAGCAGACCTTCGTTGGACAGAAAATCTGTTCCCATGTGATCCTGGTTTCATTTTGCGATTGAAAAATATATGTTACCCGAACATTACATATTCCTGATACGTGTCTGTTGTACCTTCTACTTGTGTTAAAAAGTATCCTGTTCTCTTTGTATTTCTTCTATTGTGTGAAATACCTGGTGATCCTGCCAGCACCCCCTGCATTCCTATTTCAAACTGACCACTCTAGGCACGAGAACCTATCCATCCCATCGTGCTCAGTTTTCTGGTTGTCCACCAATGGTCAAAACACCCCCCCCCCCCCCCCAGAACAGCAATTTACTGGAAAGATTAGTATACTGACGTTTCTCCACTCCTACCAAGTCCTTGTGCAGCTGAGAACAGAGATTACATTATCCAATTATAAAAGAAAATAAAGCCTGAACTTCAGTTACAGGCTGGAGGGAGTGAGAGAAAGTGTTACTTTTTCAGTTACACTTTACCTCAGATATGGCCAAGTTCTTAATGGACAAAATGTAACTAAAATCAGAGAGGTGCACAGAAGATGCCAACACCAACCATTTGCACATGAGAGCTCCAAAAGCCCAAAAACTCCTGGGTCATGTTTTAACTACTCCAAAAAAAAACAAAAAAAAAAAAACACTGGGATTAAGACTGACCTAACCCCCCCCCCCCCCCCCCCCAAAGGATAAGACTTCCACACGTGTGAAGTGAATGGAGGAATATTCTCAACTGTGCTTGTGTATTCTGACAGTGGGGACACTTCCCTGCTGTCAGAATACACTGATCCACACAATAAAAAATTTCCAACTTGCCCGTTTGACGATCCTTAGAGCGACTTTTGTCGGGTGGGAACAGCCATAGATGGATCTTTAGGGAGCAAAGGGCCCTGGGACTTAAGTGGCTATCAAAGCTCCAGGGGTATTAGCACAGCTGTCTAGTGGTATGTGCAGACAGCTATGGGCATCTGCAGCAAAAATAAAAATAAAATTTCCTTTAGTTTTAATAGAGTAGAAAAAAAAAAAAAAATAAAAAAAAAAATCTCCACTAGCGCACGCACACACACACACACACACACACACACACACACACACACACACACACGAAATGAAAAAAAAAATATTTTTTAGTAGAGCAGGGCAAGGCTAGAACCGTCAACTTTTTATTGCTGTTTCCGCATTGGAGATTTTTCATCTCACTTCCTGTTTTGATGACAATCAATCCCTGCTCTATTAAAAAAATAGCTCAAGTTCCCATTCTGTCTAACAAAATGAAAGGAAGAAACCTACACTGGATATACTTTTCATCATTCCTTATATGAGACGTTGATGCCCCAACACATTGTTCTATTGTTGGATATGTTGTAAGTCATATGTATGGCCTTGATAATATTTCTATAAAGTTGATGTAAATGGGTGCTGCCCTTTCTGGGCTTCAATAAACTTATATTTGAAAAGAAAAATAAATAGCTGGAGTTACACTTTAAAAATTACTAACTGCTTGCCGACCGCCGTACGTTCATATACATCGACAGAATGGCACGGCTGTGCAAATGGTAGGGCTGGGAAAAAAATAAAATCAAATCGATTTTAATCTTGAATTGAGTTTTGAGTTCAAATCGATTCAGATTTGAAGAAAATCGTTTTTTTGTTTTTTTTTCACAGCAGGCAGTGTTCAGCCTATCACGAACATCCTCTCATCCTCGTCTGTGTTATGAGGATGAGCGGATGTCCATGATAGGCGGAACACTGAATGCTGGGAAATAGAGTGTTCCGCCTATCACAGACGAGGAGGCGGCGTGGCTTTTGAATACTGGACTGGCCGCCGGTGTAGCAGTAAAATCCGTATCCCATGAAAATCTGCATCAGGTACGGGCACAGTGAGGCATTGGGCACAGTGAGGCACGGGCACAGTTCAATTCAACTAAGAGTAACCTCAAGATTTTTGGTTGTATTATTAGCTAAATCCAAATACAGTATTAATAATTTGGATGTTTAACAATCTTTGTTGCACACGGCACACTGACTTTGCAGTTAGAGAAAGGGTTTGCCTTTGAAATTGTGTTTGTTGATGCACTTCAATTAATATAATTAAAAAAAAAAAAAAAAAAATCGCCCAGCCCTAGCAAATGGGCGTAAATGTATGCATGTATGTATGTATGTATGTATGCATATACACACACACACACACACACTTTAATTTTCCGCCGTGTGGTCACGCGCTGCGGGACCTGCGGACTCCCCGTTCTTCCTAGTGACATGTCAACGATTGTCTGTTCCCTGTCATCGGGAACAGCGATCAGTGACGTGTCACGGCAAGCCACGTCCCTTAACAGTTAGAATCACTCCCTAGGTCACACTTAACCCCTTCATCGCCCCCTCCAGGTTAACCCCCTTCACTGCCATTTTTTTACAGTAATCAGTGCATTTTTATAGCACCGATTGTTCAGTGACGTCACACGCCAAGCCACGCCCCCCTACAGCTAGAATTTCTCATTATGTCACACTTAACCCCTACAGCGCCACCTAAAGGTTAAACCCTTTACTGCCAGTGTCATTTTCACAGTAATCAGTGCATATTTATAGCACTGATCGCTGTAAAAATGCCAATGGTCCCAAAAATGTGTCAAAAGTGTCCAATGTGTCCGCCATAATGTCGCAGTCACGATAAAAAAAAAAAAAAAAAAAAAAAAAAAAAAAAAAAAAATTCGCTGATCGCCGCCATTACTAGTAAAGAAAAAATAATAAAAATGCCATAAAACTATCCCCTATTTTGTAGACGCTATAACTTTTGCACAAACCAAACGCTTATTGCGATTTTTTTTTACATATGTAGAATATGTATCGGCCTAAACTGAGGAAAAAAAAAAAAAAGTTTTTTTTTTATTTTTTACATATTTTTTGGGGATATTTATTACAGCAAAAAAATATTGCATTTTTTTCCAAAATTGTTACTCTATTTTGGTTTATAGCACAAAAATAAAAACTGCAGAGGTGATCAAATACCACCAAAAAGAAAGCTCTATTTGTGGGGGGGGGGGGGGGGAATAAAGTAAATTTTGTTTGGGAGCCACGTCGCACAATTGTCAGTTAAAGCGACGCAGTACCGAATTGCAAAAAGTGGCCTGGTCTTTGACCAGCCAAATGGTCCAGGGCTGAAGTGGTTAAGGACCAATATACACATAGAAAACAAGCAGGCATAGTGGCGTGTGCAAATTGTGCAATACAACATACACCCCTATTCTTTTCTGAACACAAGATATATACACACAGCACGATACATAACAATGAAGGTATTAATTCTCCATGAGGCTTCAGCACAAAAAGCACAAGAAGTTGGCTTTCCGGGAAGCTGCCCGAAGGTAATACACTTGTCTTCTGTTCATATACAAAGAGGCATTGTACGCCATGAAATCTCCCACATAACAAGGTATCATTGTGTCTGCAGGCTCATCTGGTGTGCAACTCCCAGCCGCAGGCAGCTGACCTATCCGCGTCTAAAGAACACTTTTATCGAGACTCCAAAAAGCATCATGTGCATAGAACGTCTACCCTCAGCATACTGGGCCATTACATTTTTTTATATATATATATATATAGTCGTGGAATTATTGGTTCTTTGCAGAGCACACAGCCCATATTTCCAGTGCTCTATAAGCACACACTTTAGATTCATCTTTTTGCAATAATGCTAAGTTTGCTAAGATCCACTCACCGTTCATTCATCCCAAGAAAGGCAGCACCACACAGTTATGTTCTCATCTCAGCCTCCCAGCATAGTGTGTCTCTCCTTTTATTGAAATCCCCACAGGATTAAAATCCCAACAGGAAGTGAGGTCACAGCATGTGACCTTCACACAGGGAAAATGACAAGGACATCCCTTCCAACAGGGAATGAAAGCATTCAATACAATAATACATACAGTGAATACAATAACGTATGATGGCTAAAGTTACCGTTGATAGGAGTCCTCATTCCGTGCTATTCCATAGAATAACGCATATTCAGATTATACTATTATTGAATGGGGGAGGGAGGCTATCTGCAGATGCGCACTACGAATCCCAATCAATGTTGATCAGACACAGCAGAGACAAGAGCACGCATCTGCTCATAACCAATGATGTTGTTGCAGAGCGAGGACATCCCCTCCTCAACGATTGTCCGTGCTAATGCACAGAGGGCCCCCGTCGGTGGACATATCCGCACCCTGCAAACATCACACTCCAACCTCAAGACGTTTTCCCCTATCAGACGGGATTCAACCAGCCTCAGACTACCCCAATCAGCTCTTTTAGAGCGGGTTGCGGAAGTACTAACACTATGACAATACATCTCCATAAAAATCTTCACAACAATATACACACACACACACACATATAAAAAATTAATACAAATTAAACTAACCTCTTGCTGCCCACATATCCCATATGTGTGGTGTCAAAGAGGGTGGAAGTTAATGCGTACATGGGCAGCCGAGATATTTGTGCCGAGGGCATGTTCACTGCAAACTCCCAGCACAGTGACCGAGTTGTCCTAGACAGCTCCTGGTTTCTAGTAATGATTGGGCGCCTGTGAGACCGGTACCCCCTCATGTGACCACTGTGACAGCCAATCACAGTGGTCACATGATCAGACAGCCCTTCCCACCCCCTGGTGTAAAGTGTTATTAAAACTGAATGTTAAAACTGATCACATAAATAACACCTACTTATAGTTTGATAATGCAAGCTGGTTTTAGTCCCTTCAATTCAGCTCAAAAGTGTTTATACTTTTTCTATCACAGCACGACCTTCTTTGCAGTGGCTCCTACTACCATCTCAAATGGAGCCCCAGCAAGTGTGCTCCCCCAGGGTCTACATTGCTACGACTGACAGCCCAGCATTGTGCCTATGCGAGTGCTGATGGGAGACGTAGTCCTTTGGGTGGAAATGGGAGGAGCTAAGATGGTGTGCAGTCCGAGGTGTATTATTACAAGAAGGGCAATTCTAACTTTTAGATATGGAGTACATGAAAAATAATAGCACTATTAAAGTTTAAAGTGCAAAAAAAAAAAAAAAAGAGAACTTGGCTTTGAGAACAAGGGTTTAACCCTTCACAGTACACATATATGCAGCCCCATGGAAAAAAGACCAGCCCAGTGGGGCTGCATATATGCGTTTATCTGTCTTTGTACTGGGCGCACGCTATACAACGCTCTCCCAGCACAGAAAAACAAACACACACACACACAGGATACATCCATTACCATTTACTACTGTCTTTCCCTGAAAATAAGCCGTACTGCGATTTTTGGGGAGGGCTGCAATATAAGCTCTACCCTGAAAATAAGCCCCAGTTTAAAATGGTTGTAAAAATGCACTGCATTACAGTAGTATATAATGTAAACTGTATGTTTCTGTAATCTATAGGTGATAAAGATCTTCGTTACAGCGCCACTCAGCTGATCCCCCGCTGCTCTCCTTCTCTTCTCCCAGCGAGGGATTTCGCGCGCCCCCCCCCTGCAGTGCTCGGAGCGGGAAAGAGCTCAGGCAGGCCATGGAAGCGCAGAGCGGCGATCAGCTAATCCCCCATTGTTCTCATCTGCCAGCGGGGGATTTCGGGCCCCCCTCCCTTAGCAGTGCTCGAAGCCAATACCAATCAGGTGGCTCACGGAAGCGACGTGTGGTGCTATAAGACGGTATTTATCACAAATAGATTACATGATATAATACAGTGCATTTTAGGATTTTTACACCCACTTTTACAAAGTTCCACTGGGGATTCCTGACAGGCAGGGAGGGAGATGGGGAGAGAAAACAGCACAGAAGCCCTACCCAATAAATAAAGTCCTACTGGGTCTTTTGTTGCCAAAATTAATACAAGACACAGGCTTATTTTTAGGTAAACACGGTACCAAAATGAATGCCCAATTTGTCCTGAAAAAAAAACAAACTATAATCCACCTGGATGCACAAAGTAGTTGTAATGACATGCACAGTTTTACTAACACATGTCAAAATTGCGCTTAGGAATTAACATTTGTTCTACCCCTAGGCATGAAGGGGTTAAATAATAAAATAGTGGTAGTTCCATATTTGCTGTGCCAGATAAAGCGATGCCCAATATGTGAAGCCCAACACACAGGTGAAATATATTTATGAGATCTGATTTACCTGGCAAAGTCATGATGTATAATAATGATACAAGTACCTGATTGGGATGGAGAAAAACGCAGTTGATTGGAGCGTTCACCTGGAAAATGCGCTGGCACTGAAGGTTGCGGGACCTGCACAATACAATGACAGCACATATAAGTGGGTAATACACAGAATGAAGTCAGATCTTTCAGAATCCCAAAAGAGACCGTACCCGCCCAATGAGAGGTTCACGCTAAGCAGAAACTGACCTGGCGCACAGCTGCCACCCTGTAGCAGTAAAACTGCTATGGGGTGGATGGCAAGCAGTTAAAAGCAAAAGTCCTGCCTAATGATGAATATAAAGATACATACTATATCCTTTGTTAGCTACAGAAGCCTCTTCTCCAGGCCCTTCTGCCAGAAAGTGAACCTTTTACCCATTTTCAACTATTAAAAGTCCTCGCAAAGAGCAGAAACCACTAGATTCCTGCTAGGACTCAGAAAACTCGAATCCTTTGATGCCTCCGATTCAGTTTTTTCTCTTGTTAACCAAGGGTCCGACACCCCCAAATTTCAAGAGCGAACCCCCCCACCAATCTGCAGTTCCCTGTGCCACAAAAGCTCCCTTGCTGACTGCTAAGGTACTCATCACACAAAGACATGGTGAATGAATGAACTTTAGAAGGCAAAGTTTAGCACAGAAGTTGGGAACGTTAAGCCCTCAATATGGAGCAACCCAATTTTTTTTTTTTTTTTGGTGGCTACCAAACCTTCCACACCTTTGGGAAGGCTTTCCACAAGACTTTGAGGTCAGGTAATGTTGGATGAGAAGACCTGACTAGCAATTGTCATTCCAATTCAACATGAAGGTGTTCAGTTGGGTTGATGTCAGGGCTCACTGAAGGCCACTCGAGCTCTTCCACACCAGACTCAAACCGAACCGTGGGCTCAGTTCACTCAAGCCTCGTACACACGGCCGGGAATCTCATCAGGAAAAAAACTTGTCGTTTTTCTTGACGAGATTCTTGGACAAGAAACTTGTCCCGGCCGAGTGTACACACGCTCGATTCAAAGAACCCGCGGTTCTTTGAATGGAGCGAACGCGGTGACGTAAGGGACTACGACGAGCGTGCGCTCGTCACATTCGATGCCGTCGCCGCCATCTTGCTACACCCTACCCATGCCTAGGAAGCTACCGCGCATGCGTCAAAGTCATTTCGAGCATGCGCGGGTTTCCACGGCGACAGGTAAGTGTACACACACACACACACACACACACACTTTTCTCGTCGAGAAACATGCTGACGAGAACCTCGATGAGAAAATGGAGAATCCCGACGAGAAAAGAGAGAGCAGGTTCTCCATTTTTCTCGTCGAGATTCTTGTCAGTTTTCTTGACGAGAAACCTGATAGCCGCGTACACACGACCGAGTTACTCGGCAAGAAAGCTCTGCCAGCAAGTTTGTCGTTTGACGAGAAACTTGGTCGTGTGTACGAGGCTTAAGAGAAAGGCCTCATGCCCACTGGCGTTTTTACAGCTGCGTTTTTTGCAGCTTAAAAACGCCTGTCCATGTTATTGTAAATATTTTTTTTATTTATTTTTTTCCAAAAAAATGTCGGAGCTAAAAACGCGACCACGCGTTAGTGCGCGTTTTTTGCGCGTTAGTGCGCGTTTTTTTCTGCCTAATTCTGACGCTGAGGAACGCACTGGTCCTGGGTTTTTTTTACAGCTTAAAAACGTCTATGCTATTTGCAGCTCAAAAACGTCTAGGTGGGCATGAAGCTATAGACTAACATGGACAGGCGTTTTTAAGCTGTAAAAAACGCTCAAAAACACAGCTGTAAAAACGTCCGTGGGCATGAGGCCTTAATCTAGAACTAAAAAGCAACTTTTTTTTTTCTTTTTTTTTTAGATAAAGGGGAGAGAGATTAGGAAACCTTTCAGTCTTTTTTGCTGTCTGTGCCCCCGTTAAGGAGATTTATCCTCTATATTTATCCTGTTGACCATTATCATTGAAAGTAAAAGAAAATCCCACATTTTGGGTTGTCCCCAGAGAGGTAATAGAGGGGAAATATTTCAATGGTGATACTGGCTTTGATGACCGGGGGGGGGGGGGTCAACAGGAATTTCCCCTCACTTCCTGTTTTGGCTATGAGACAGGAAGTGATGCAATGGGACACAGATGACGGGAAAAGAAAAATCTGACACGAGTTATAACCCTCCCTTACTCTATCGAAAAAAAGAAAAAAAAAAAGGGGGAAGAAGATGGGGGGGTTTGGCGATAGTTATACTTACACCACTTCAATACCAAGCAATACCCCCCTTCCTGCGCTGTCACTGTTTAAACGAAAAAAAATTGTGCAGTCATGCTACACTGTACACAAAACAGAATTTTTACCATTT
The DNA here is from genome assembly GCA_029206835.1 of Rana muscosa. Classification (NCBI taxonomy): domain Eukaryota; kingdom Metazoa; phylum Chordata; class Amphibia; order Anura; family Ranidae; genus Rana; species Rana muscosa. The sequence goes on from CM055127.1 coordinate 132,841,933, forward strand.
TGTTCCCACAAATAGAGCCTTCTTTTGGTGGCATTTGATCACCTCTGCGTTTTTTTATTTTTTGCTAAACAAATATAAAAAAATAAAAAAAAAACACACCCCAAATTTTGAAAATAAAAATAAGTTTTGCTTTTGTTATAAAATGTTGTAAATAAGCAAGTTTTCTCCTTCACTGATGGGCCCTCATGGTGTCACTGGTGGACACTGATGGGTGTCACTGAGGCATCCCTGGTGGCACTGGCAGGCATAGTGGGTGGGCACTGTATGGCAGCTGCCTGGGCATTGATTGGCAGCTGCCTGGTGGTCTAGGGGGCATACTTGGGGGTCCATAGGGGTGGCCATCCCTGGTGGTCCAGGCGGCATCCAAGGGGGGGCTACAATCAGCACAGCCCCCCCCCCTCCCCCGTCAGACGTGAGTGAGGAAAAGCCGATCAATGTCTCTTCCTGTTTACATTGTGAGTGGACACGGCTGATCACGTGGTAAAGAGCCTCTGACGGAGGCTCTTTATCAAGATCAGTGTAGCGGTGGGTCAGACTGACACACTGCACCACCGATCACCACGATGCTCGCCCCCACAGGCGCGCGGCGGCTGTTATCCTGCTGGATGTCATATGATGTCCAGTCAGGATAACTGAACCACCGCCCATCATTTTGCTATAGGCCAGGCAGGTAGTGGTTAATTACTGCAGGAGTATTAGCGTTAAAATAACTCATGCAGTATTTAACTCAGGAATGTGCAATTCACAAAAAAGTTGTTACATACGGCATAAGTCAGTCACTCTTTTATTTTGTGGTATTTAATGTGTGTTTTTGCATGTTTTTTTTTACTGCAGACCGGATAGACAAGTGATATTGGAATTGAATGTAAAGAAAAATTACCGCGCATTAATTTTCTTTAAAATACAATGCAATGTGGCAACTTGGAGGCGATCTACACACTGTTGGTGTACTGAAAGCCCCCAGATATGCAATTTGCGGCTTGTGTGATTGGCTCACCGATTTCCTCAGAAGTCTGCACTAGGACACAAATCAGATTTTAGGAATCCTCTGCAACAAAAATGTGCTTTTTGGTGAGATAGTAAGGGTTAGTTATTTCTAAAGGAATGCAGACCCTGCAACTTTCCACATTAGGACACTGCAAGCGCATCAGCTGATTAATAATGGGAAAAAAATAAATAAAAATCACTCCCATTCAGATTCACTCTGCACACTGACATAATCAAACAGCTTTTTCTTCAGAGCAAAAAAGAGGTAGGAATCTGCACCAAAGTTGGTTAAAATCCTTGCGATGTACACAGATCACCCATAGGGGTTCTTTCTCAAAAAAAAAAAAAAAAAAAAAAAAAGGGAACGACAGGCATTCCAATCAGACCCACGTGATTAGAAGGTCCATTCATCCCCATTGACGGGCGGGTCTGTTCACACCTGCCTACCTCTGGGTTCGATCAGCCCCGCAAAAAAAAAAAAAAGGAGGGAGAGGACTCTGTCCTCTTCTGCTTGGACTGAGCTGATTGGGGGTAACCGGGTGTAAATGGACAGCGGGGGTCTCATTATTCCTGGCCACCTATAGAGCAGAGTGGGGTCTGTCCCTATCCGGTCTGCAGATACTTCGCAGACACCAAGGCATCATCCACCACCTGCTCTCATTTGATCGGGGGGGGGGGGGGGGGGTGCAATCCATCCCGTGTAAAAGGGCCCTTACTCTTTAATTCCAGTACCTCAGGTCCCAGATCCGGGCCATGCAGTCCTCTCCTCCTGTGTACATCCAGCGTCCGTCCTCATGGAAACCCACTGATGTGATGTTCTTGCTGACGCCGTCATAGTTGATAACAGGGTTCGGGTTGTTGGAGTTGAGATCATACATGCGGATGTGCTGATAACCTAACAGACGGCATAAATCAGTGACCTATTCTACAGACTAAAAATATATATATATATATATATATATATATATATATATATATATATATATGACAAATTTGGGAATGTGTGTCTAATTTCAGAGCATCTGGCTTTTAAAAGGAATTTTTTTTTTGGGTGTGGTTAAACTTTACCAGTTATTCTCCAGAGCCATTGTCATATTTCAGCTTTGAGCCCATTTAATTGGCAACAGAAGTTATAAATATACAGTTGGTAAAAAGTATTGCACACGTCACTATTTTTCTAGGTAAATATATTTCTAAAGGTGCTATTGACATGAAATTTTCACCACATTTCTGTAACAACCCATGTATAAAAAGAAACTAGAGATGCACGAGTAATCGTTAAAAGATCGCGATTCAAAAAGGAAAGCTAGCCAGGAAGAGCAAAAAGAGGTTACCTGCAGCTGCTATCATGCTCCGGTCGGGGGTCACCTCCAGAGAATTCACCTGCTAAGAATCTAAGTCAAGGAATACAAAAATGTGGCAACGGTGGTTGGGAGGAACAGATTCCACATGCTATGCCATACCACTCATTAGCTACATTAATGGAAAGGAGGAATTCAACTTCTACTGTGGCCAAGGATTCCTTTTATAGAGCCTTTTATATAATTTTTTTTTTTTTTTTTTTTGGAGAAAGAGTCAAACTCCTTTCACGTGCTCACAGACGGGGCTGTATGCTACTAGAGCAGGGGTCTCAAACTAGCAGCCCTCCAGCTGTTGCAGAACTACAATTCCCATCAGGCATTGCATGGCTGACAGTTACAAGCATGACTCCCATAGGCAGAGGAATGATGGGACTTGTAGTTCTGCAACGGCTGGAGGGCCGCCAGTTTGAGACATGTAGAGCCTCACAGTGCGCACTAGAAGCTGCAACAATAGATAGAACTGGCCTTATTTCTTGGCTGCAGGACATCCAGCTCCTTCCCTCTGGACTGTCCCTTACCCACGCCTTTTCATTCATTAGATTTCAATTCTATCAATCATGGAGACTCAGCATCACCTGTGGGTGTTTACTTCATGCAAATACAGCCTGCCTAGAAATCCCCATTCCTGACTGACATGCACCCATCAAGACATTTTGATATTTGCATAACCCCTTGCAAGAGCCAGTACTGAGGCAGGGTGCTGTGATGTTTTCAGGAAGCTATATATATAAGTTTTCAGTACAGCACACTGCCGGACCCTCCCACCAGCCATTATCTGCTTGTGTTGCATGGGGAAGCACAGACACAGTAATGACATCACTGGATCTAAAATAAGGCATGTAATGAAAAGAAAAAGCTAGGGGGGTGGCTGGTATGTCCGTATTACATAAGGCACCTCATGCCTTATCTAACCTGGCATGCAATGAAAACCGAATGGTTTTATTTAAAGGGTTGTAAACCCTCGTGGTTTTTCACCTCAATGCATGCTATGCATTGAGGTGAAAAAAAACTCTTGCAGTGTAGCAGCCCCCCAGTGCCCCTGTTTTACTTACCTGAACCCTCTCTTGCACCAGGGACAAGCACACCAGCTCTAGCTGGTGTCCCGATTGATAGCAGCGCAGCCATTGGCTCCCGCTGCTGTCAATCAAATCCAAGGATGCGGGCGGGGCCGAGTTCTGCTGTCTGGGTCAATAGACGCAGCAGCAGGAAACGGGAGAACGTCCACACGGGTGTCCCGAGGCAGAGCGCGTCTGATGGGGCACTCAAGAAGGAGGAGCCACGATTGCCGCTGAGGGACCCCAGGAGAGGAGGAACGGGGCCACTCTGTGCAAAACAAACTGCACAGGAGGAGGCAAGTATGACAATTGTTTTTTCTTTTTTAATCACAAATCTTTACAACCCCTTTAAAAATGTAATTAGCATGTTAACGAGGAGGGAAAGGAGGAACCAGAGAAGGGAAAATATAAGCAAATTAAAACTTCAGCTTAAAAAAGGGGTTGTAAAGGTTCGTTTATTTTCTAAATAGGTTCCTTTAAGCTAGTGCATTGTTGGGTCACTTACCTTTTCCTATAAATGATAAATGTTTTTTTTCTTTGTCTGAATTTCTCACTTCCTGTTTCTCCTCACTAAACTTCACACCATCATCCGAGTGGTGTGGAGTCAGCCAGAACAGCAAGTGAGAAATTCAGACAAAGAAAAAAAACATTTAGAAGGCAAATCAAAGGAAAAGGTAAGTGAACCAACAATGCACAAGCTTAAAGGAACCTATTTAGAAAATAAAAAACGAACCTTTACAACCCCTTTAAGGCCGGCCATACATGGTGTGAATTTCTTTCCTGCAATCAAGGGTTGCAGGAAAGAAATTTGCACGATTCCCCCAATCAACACAGACAGTGCTGACAGGGGAATCTCTCCTGCCATGCAATTGTCCCTGCCGGGAGAAGACAGCGATTGCCGCTAGCAATAATCGTAAAAGAATCCGGCAGACTGGTTGTAGCTTGGTACATTCAGCCTGCACATTAATGTTTCAAATCTCTGCCAATTCCTGCAGGACCAGCCGAGATTCAAACCGTGTATGGTCGGCCTTATCCTAGTTACCTCTCGCTTTCTGTACAGTTAATTTACTGGAAAGGATACAGAGTCTTGATGCTGCACTGTTCGGGTACAGATGCCACTGTGGGCTTGCCAAAATCGTACTGTGTGGTCATATCCAGCTGTGGCAAGGATGACGGGGTCACTACCCACCGTGCCCTGAGAGGAGTTCATCATGGTTCCTAAAAAGGAGTAAATGGAAATAAAAAATTAAAACAAAACCATGCAAGAATGACAGAGAATGAATATGTACACAATAAACACAAACCACTGTAAATGAAGCTGGATTTTCCCAATCCCTGTTATTTCTTAGATAAGCCAGCATGCAAGTCTCCCTCTTCCTATCTGATAGGCTAAACATAGTTAACACACTGACTTCAAGCAAATTCGCAGCAATGGATAGCATGTCTCTCGCCACTTCGGAAACTGTTCCAGTGGCTCATGGGCCACTCGGACTGGTTTTCTGAGAAAGCCGTATTTACATAACATGTTCACTCATATTCAGGGTGTAACATGTAACTTGCTCCTAAATCAGCAGCCCCCCCCCCCCCACCCCACGGTAAGTATGACATGTTTGCCATTTGTAGAAGGAAAAAAACAAAAAACAAAGAACAAGCCTTTACAATTACTTTAAAGAGCTTATTCCATATGGATTGTGAGCTCGCACTATATTTGTCGCCATCGGAACGAAAAGGGACACTATGGTAAGAGACCCAGGAGGACCCCACTGCTGACACAAACAAAAAGCCAGATTGTAGTTTGCCAAAATGTACTCAAGGAAAAGGGAAAATGTTCTGTGGACAGATGAAACAAAATTACAGCTTTTTGGTAAAGCCCATTATTCCGTTTTCAGAAAAAGAAATGAGGCCTTAAAAAAGAAAAAAAGTTCCTCACAGTCAAACATGGTGGATGTTCACTGATGTTTTGTGGTTGCTTTGCTGCTTTAGGCACTGGATGTCTTGACTGTGTGCATGGCATTATGGAATCTGAAGACTACCAAAGAATTCTGGGGTGCAATGTAGGGCCCAGTGTCAGAAAGTTAGGTCTCCATCAGGTCTCCAAAGTTAGGTCTCCATCAGAGGTCATGGGTCTTACAGCAGAACAATGACCCAAAGCGCACGTCAAAAAAAAAAACACCCAGAAATGGTTTAAGACAAAGCGCTGGAGAATACTGAACTGGCCAGCAATGAGCCCAGATCTAAATCCCATAGAACACCTGTGAATAGATCTCAAAACAGCATTTGGGAAAAGGAACCTCTCCAATCTGAGAGACCTGGAGCAGTTGGCGAAAGAGTGGTCCAAAAATCTAGTAGAGAGGTGCAAGAATCTCACCGATGGTTACAGGAAGCCACTGATTTCAATTTTTTCCAAGGGGTGCATTACCAAATATTAAATTGAGGGTGCCAATAATTTTGTCCAGTCCAAAGAGTTTTGCGTGGTATGTGTCAGATTTGGCTTGTTTCTCTTTTTTGTGTCAAACCAATTAGGGTTGCACTGATACCAGTGCCAATACAAAGCATTGGCACAAGTATCAGCACTCATGTAGCGATAGCTGAAACCAATATTTTCAGCTGTTCGTGGGATTCCCCCACTGACAGCTGAAGTGTAAAAAAAAAAAAGCCAGCAATTAAAAAAGGGATTGTAAAGCTTAAATTTTTTTTTTTTTTACTTTTTTTTTTTTTTTTAAATAAACATATCATACTTACCTCCACTGTGCAGTTTGTTTTGCAGAGTGGCCCTGATCATCGTTTTCTGGGGTCCCTCGGTGGCTCTCGGCTTCTCCCCGCTTCCGGTAACCCCCCTGGGAAGCGCTCTTCCAAGGGCGTTACCTTGTGGGCACGCTCCATAGCCGCTGACTACAAGACTCAGCCCCGCCCCCCAGCCCTCGCATTATTGGAGTCGATTGACAGCAGCGCGGGCCAATGGCTGCGCTGCCATCAATCTATCCAATGAAGAGCCGAGAAGACCGGGCCGAGGGCAAAAGCGCTCTCGACGCAGGACTTTCGAGGGCTCAGGTAAGTTAACCGGGGGGCTGGGGGCCTGTACTCGTCAGATGTTTTTTTCACCTTAATGCATCAAGGAGAAAAAAAAAACCATGAAGGTTTACAACCCCTTTAACAGTTGTTAAAGAGCGGGACAGCCGTGTCTTCAACATCCAATTACTAATTTAGCTGTCAGTGGGGTTCCCCTGTTGACAGCGGAAGTGCAAAAGAAGCCCTGGCAATTGGAGCTGTAAAAAAAAAAAAAAAAAGAAGTTTGTGTGTTTTCTTATTCAATGTTACTTTGTTTAACCCTTAATTTACTACAATCAGCCTTGTTTTATGTGCGTGTAAAGGCAGGTGTTCCATTTGTGCCCTCTGTCAAAAAGTGCCCATGCATGCGCAGAATGGAAGAGTACTCCAGCTGATTTGCCAATCAGCTGGAGTGACGACGTCATCATAGCGCACATCGTAGGAGCCTTTTTTCGACGGGAGATGCCATTTGACGGGCACAATTTAATGCTATGCAAACAGCGGAGGGACACAGCATTTGTCATATTGTGCCTCGCTGCTGTGCCGTGGGTTTACAGCGAGGCACAATCTGACATCTACGGTGTCCCTCCGCTCTTTGCATAGCATTAAATTGTGCCCGTCAAATGGCATCTGCCGTCGAAAAAAAGCTCCTACGATGTGCGCATGCGCTATGGTGACGTCATTCCAGCTGATCGGCAAATCAGCTGGAATGCTCTTCCGTTCTGCGCATGCACAAATCGATAGAACACAGGCACCCCAATACTTTTAGTAATAGAATATGTATAGAACAGCTGACCCTTGAAAGTCCTTGAAATAAGGATAGATGCTCACGTGCAGAAACGTATAGGTTATGAGAGTTAGGCCCCTTTCACACAGGGGCGTTTTGGCGCTAAAAATAGCGCCTGAAAAAAATCCTACCCTGTAGTCTTCAATGTGAAAGCCGGAAGGCTTTCACACTGAAGCGGTGCGCTAGCAGGACCACTCCAAAAGTCCTGCTAAATGCATCTTTGGAGCGGTGAAGGAGCGGTGCGTTTATCAATGGGACAGCGCGGCTATATAACCCCTTTCCCAGCCACTAGCGGAGGTTAAAACCGCACCGCTAGCGGCCGAATATCTCGGCAAAGACCGTATAGCGGCGCTAAAAATAGCGCCACTATACCGCCAGCGCACCTCCCCGCCCCAGCACGAAAGGGGCCTTACAGTAGGTCTGTCTAATCAGCGAACCAGCGGAAACGGTAAGTTTGAGAAACAGCGGCGAGTGGGGAGAGCCTGCTCCCGCCACTTCGGAAACAGTTTTGTTTGTTTGTGATCGATGACTCATGGGCCACTCGGACTGGTTTCCTCAGAAAGCCTTATTGCGGTCCGCAAGTGGTTAAAGAATAAGCTCATCTTTCATAAGGATTCCATAATGCCATTTACAGTGGAACCCTTACCATACATTATTTCCCAAAAGTCCCTTCAGGCTAAAAAAAAAAAAATAGAAAAACCAAACCCAGTTCTGCTACTCTACAAATTCCCATTAGAGCTGCAGGTGGGAATACACAACCCGTCATCCAGTTATGTGTGCATTTCAAAATCAATATATTGTTACGCGATTCTGCGCTTCAAGAATGTAGGGCAAAGCAACAGTTTCACGCTTAAAGTGGTTGTAAAGCCACTTTGTTATGTTTATACAATCTCCAATGTTTGATAATGTTATGTGCCCAGTGTATGTGCTTTATAATAACAAACAATGTTATACTCCATTTCATAGCACCAGTATAACTTTAAAACAAAAATTAATGCCGGCCATACACGGGTCAAATGTCGAAATAATTTTCTTTCGAAAAGCGTGTCTAAGAATTTTCGTTCAAATTTCACACCATTAGTGGGCTGCAGCAACAGCTCATTTTTGTGCAGCAATCAAATTTGAGTAATTGGACACGTTGGAAAATCAAACGATTTTCTAATCACTGATGGGAGAATCGTGCAAGAAATGTAATAGAAAAAAAACATTTAGTTGTGGGGAAGGGAATGCCCTGGCCGCTTATGATTGGCCCAATACAGTGATTGCTTCCTGGCGGGCTTGCTCAGGTGGATTGAGACCAGGATCCAAACATGCCTGAGCTCATCCCTGGTCTCTTCAAAGCAGCGTGGGGTGGTGATCTGCAGCGCTAATTGATGCCCTGCGTAAAAATGCAGCTAGTCTCCATTTTTCCCCCTCACTTTACATGACTGCAGCCTTGTAGAGTGAATGCTGCACATAGGTAACAATTGTTCTGTATGGACCCCAGCGGTGATCTACAATGTTCTATACAGAAAAATACATACAGCTTGGCAAGTACAGTGGCTATGTGGTTAGCACTTCTGCCTAGCAGCACTAGGGTGACCGGTTTGAATGTGCCTGGAGTTTGCATGTTCTTCCTGTGCAAAAAAATGTTATTGTTCATTTAGCTGCGCTGGCCCTTTAAATACATACATCAAACAGTGTTTTAATGTGCTAATGATTTGCCATCAAAACCTATTATACAGATGTGGAAAATCCCATAACAAACATACCGTATATACTCGAGTATAAGCCGAGTTTTTCAGAACATTATTTTGTGCTGAAAATGCCCTTATACTCGAGTCAGTTTTTGCGCCTGATCTCCCGGACTTTGGTAAACCCGGTACCGGCCAGCCATAGGTCCCCTGGACCCCAAAACTTGGCACACATGTAGCCTCACTCTAAAAGTGTGCAAAGTTTGTTGTCCGGGGGACCTACGGCCAGGGAGCACCGATTTTTCAAAGTCAGGCACCCCATCTATAGACTCCTATGTTAAAAACTGTAATTTCTCCGGTGACTTTGGGGACCCGGTACCGGCCAGTCGTAGGTCCCCTGGACCCGAAACTTGGCACACATGTATCCAGATTTCTCCTCTACAAATGTGCAAAGTTTGTTGTCTGGGGGGGGCCCCATGGCCGGGGAGCACAGATTTTTCAAAGTCGGACACCTCTTCCATAGACTCCCATGTTAAACGTCTGTCTAGGCATGGGCACAGTGAGGCATGCAGATGGACACCCTAGGCTTATACTCGAGTCAATACGTTTTCCCATTTTTTTGTGGTAAAATTAGGTGCCTCGGCTTATATTCGGGTCGGCTTATATACTCGAGTATATACGGTATGTTGAAATGTAAACCAAACAAATAAAGTCCAAATATGTTGATCCACTGTGCTGAACAAATGGTGACGTCCAAAACAATCGTGTTGTGTTTGACCACCACCATCCAATCTCAGGCTGGTTGTGCGACGCCGACGTCATTTCCTGCCGAATATACTGCACTGAAAACGAGGCTTGAACCGCATGCCGGCTCCTAGTAGTACAAAGCCATCAAAGGCATACACTAGAAGGCTGGAGAGTCTCAGTGCCGGTGTCCTGTCGAGAAATGCCCCCTATCGAAAAAATGGGGAACTGCGCATGCGCAGAATGGACCCTCAGAACAGCTGATTTTACGATCAGCTGTTGTCTTGCGTGGCCGAGGCACGGTCATGTAGGAGAGGAGCAGATATTTACATGATGGGCAGTGCTGTGGGCGGAATTATCAGCCATAGCCAAACAAATCTTTATCCAATATAGAAAAAGCTGCCCTTAAAATTAACTAAACACGCCCCACAAACGTTCAAAATCGATAGCAGATAAAGATTTCTTTAGCAGATTTGTTTGGCCATAGATAATAATTCCACCCACAGCACTGCCCCATCATTGAAATATCCGCCCCCTTCATGTAAATATCCACCCCTCATCTACAAGAACATGCGAGACAACAGCTGATCGTAAACTCAGCCGTTCCTGCGGCTCCGTGCGGCGCATGCGCAGTTCCACCCGGGCACTATTTGAGAAACGGGCACTTCGACAGAGCACCAGTCTAAGGCACACATACATGCGAGTGCAAATTTTTTTTATGACCTTTTTTAAACTATTAAAGTATGGAATTTTGCGCAATGATGGCCGTTTTTGTTATTTGAGAACTATATTAACTGTAGGATCATAATAAAATAGTCTGGGATTTGGTGAAGACATAGCTACTCGCCCATATGGAGGATTAAAGAAAGGCAATACACAGGCTTGTTTATAACTGCTTTTTGGTAAGTACACAGATTGGATGGTGGTGGTCAATCACAACACGACTGTTTTGGACGTAACCATTTGTTCAGCACAGTGGATCCACATTTTTGGACTTTGTTTGGTTTACGTTATGGGATTTTCCACAACGGTATAATAGGTTTTGATGGCAAATCACTAACACATTAAAACACTGTTTGATTTATTTAAAGGGTCAGCCCAGCTACACAAACAATAGGTTTTTTTTTTGCACATTTTTTTTCCACTGATCTAGTGGTGAATACTAGCTGCTGGATGGGCTTAAATCGCACTGCAAAGAATTGCATGCAATTTAACAGGAATGTGGTGCGATTCCTGTCCGAATCGCATTCGGTTTTCTGCACTGCTCCTGTGAACCCAGGAGCAGTGCAGTCATCCGGACAAGAATCGCACCATATTTCTGTTCAAATCACATACAATGATTTGAAGTACCATTTGAGCCCATTCATTGTGTATGTGCTCAGATCGCACCATAAAAAAGGTATCTGTTACAGGTATCGGAGCATTTGCACGAGTACTCAAGCAAATGCTTAGTATTGGCACCGATATTGGGGCAACCTTAATGTGTTGATCAACGCACATGGTGTGGGCCCAGGTTGAAACTGTAGCAGGTCCTGTGTGCCACGTCTGCAGGAAATGCACAGAAAAAGTCTGACCTATTTTTAAAAACGCAACCACACAGAACCCTATAATGCTGCGACGCCATGTTATAGATCAACTGATATCGTTTTTTTTTTTTTCCGGTGCCGATATGATACCGATATTTCAGCCACCTCTCAGGCCGATATGTGCATTAAAAAAAAAAAAAGTTAATCAAATTTTTTTTATTCCCCCCCTCATCACTGTTATTGCTGCCACAAGGAATGTAAACATCCCTATTTACAGTAATAGGTACTCTTTATGGAGAGATAGGGGGTCTATAAGATCCCCAAACCCTCCTCTGCACTTAAAAGTATTCAAAACGTCAAGATCTGCGTTTTTGAATACTTTCGATTTTTTAAAACTGCCACCTTTAGGATGCCAGTAATCCGGAAGCGATGTCATGACATCGCTTAGGGGGGTTACTAGATCCGAGACCAGAACGAAGCATTGGCTTTGGTCGGGTCTTTAGTCAGCTGGTGGACGTGCCGACTGGTTGCTCGGGCCTCCCGGTGGGACAGGAGAGCCCGGGAGGAGGGGACGTCCCCTCACACTTCTTGTAATAACAGCCAAACAGCTGCATCGGTTATTACAGTAAAGCCGACCATCCGCTCTAAAGAACAGTACGGGGGGGGGGGGGGCAGCTGCAGGCATCACCCACGGTAAAACCTCTTGAAGAAATATTGGTAACATCCGGTACGTTCGTGACCGATACTTCAAAAAAAGTAAAGATCGGCCGCACTGATAATCAGTCGATCCCTACTCCATGCAGTCTCATGCACCCAAAACGCACCACATTTTCCAATGCATGGGGGTGCTATTAAGAATTAACGGCACCCCCCAAACGCCTGCAAAAGAGCAGCGTGTTTTACTTGTGTGTCAGGGAACGTGTGCGGCTTACACAATTTTTATACCTGCTGCAGTGTGAACCTAGGCTGGGGGTCCCGTAGGCTCCATTCACACCTTTGCGTTCCGGGAACGTACGTAGAAATGCAAATTTTTGCGCATGCTCCCGAAAACACCATTATTTGTTAATGATCCCCCAAACGCAGCTAGCAGGCATGCCTTTTGTCACGCAAAAAAATAAAAATATCTGATTAAACACGCACGAGGCTCACTGCTAAAAAATAAAAAGTGCAGGAGCTACTTTGGCGCTGTTGTCAGGCGTAGAACAGCCCAAGTGCAGCGACAAACCGGCAAAATGTTGCACAGGTGTGAACAGGGCCTTACGGAATCCACAAGGGGAACGCACAGATCCATTTTTCCACAATGCCAAATAACTGGCTGAAACAGACCTCCGCCTAGGAGCCCGGGGCCCCTTCCTGCTGGATGCTGCCGCCATTGCAGTACAGGATCCCCCCCAGATGTCCATGGAACCCCCCCACACTGTGAAATAATGGAGGAGTCAGATGGCCCAGTGTGCAGGCATCAGATTTACTATAAGAGTGGAATGGGGACTAGAAACTGCAATGCAAGCATTCTATGGCTCTTCAGCTAATGGAGGAACCACAAGTCCCAGCGTGTCTGGAGGGATCCCTTGTAGTCTGAGGATCACCCCTAGTCTCACCTCTCGTGCTGTGTTGTCTTCCTCTCCAGCTGGCCTCACAACAACACGTCGCATCCAATGACATCATCAGAGCGCCTCCGTCACTAGAGCACACAGCTGACTGCACAGGAGCAGCCATTTTGTTGTAGTCCAACTCTCTACCCTCCACCCTCCTAATAAATACGAGAATAGAAAGTGGACCTATGAGTGGGGAGGAGCTATGCTAAAATATAGTCAGGGAACACATACCTTTCCAATATCTAATAAATAGAAAAAGCTTCCCCTTCCCCCTACAGTCACAACAATCTGGCATGGCTACATAATAGTGATGATTAACCAAATGTCATCCGGGCCATTCCTGACACTTCGCTCCTACATGTAAAAATCCACTTTACTAGAAAATCACTTAGAAGAACCCCCAAACAAAATATATATATATATATATATATATATATATATATATATATATATATATTAGCAGAGACCCTAGAGAATAAAATGGTGGGTGTTGCAATTTTTTATGTTACACAGCGTTTTTTCAAACACATTTTTTTGGGGGAAAAAAACACTTTCATGAATACAAAAAACAAAACAAAAAAAACACTAAAGTTCGCCCATTTTTTTTTGTATAATATAAATGTAGCGGGGTCTTTAAATTTAGTTGGGTACACCTGGGTGGTAGTATGACCCAGGTGTGTAATTGTGAGAGGTTTTGGACCCCTTTGTATTCGTGGAGATTTGGGTGGTGTGTTATTCTCCTTGGCCTGTGGGTGGCGGTGTACCCGCAGGCTCGAGGTAGAATCACTACCACAGTGCTACCCTTTTTGTCCCTTTACGGAGATGGTACGGCAAGGGCGGGGAACCTGCCGTGGTGTCGATGGGAGGAGATAAAAGGGGGAGACGCCCTCGCCACGAGGTCTTCGAGGATCTTCTCTTCACGCACCCAGGCACCTTAGGCCTGGGTGCGGGCGGTTCGGAGTTCCGGCCCAGGCGCCCTAGGCCTGACCGGAATGGAGTTGGAGTCCATCCCAGGCACCTTAAGCCTGGGGTGAGGTACTAGATCGTAGGCCTGGGGCCCAGTAACTTCGACTGGGTCCCGCAAGGGCGAAGTGATCCGAGGGTCCCCGAGGTGGACGGGACCCGCATCTGAGGTGAGGAGGCCAGGGAGGTCACCCGTCCGGAGATTCCGGAGCAGCATCAACCCGGTGACGGATGGGCCTCCGGTAACTCCCTTAGAGGGACATCTTCCCCTGATAGGGGCCACAGCGCAGCGAAGGTACTCCTAAATACGTTCTCTTGAGTTGCTGGTAGAGACTCACAAGTTCCATGTTCTGTACTAATCAAGGCTACGATAACCGCTGGTGAAACCACAGGGGTTTAGATTTGAAATCAGGATAGTGCCTCAACCTGCTCATCCCACCGTATCAGGCTGTTAAAACGTTCCAACCAGTTGGATACTGAAGTACTGTTTATTGTGGAGCTTACAATAAAGCAAGAGTTGGACTGTGATCGGTGTGTGGACTCTGGTTGATGGGAGCAAAGGAGGGTGCCAGCATAGCAGGACTGAGCTTCATAACTAAAACACATTGGCCCGAGGAAGATACTGATACTGGCCTTCACCTCACCCACAGCTATGAGGAGGACATGGGCCGTAGCGCATCTCACCCTGTCGTGTGACATACCTCTAGACAAAGGAGATGGGGTGAGGCCGCTACATAAAAGATGATGTTACGCCGAGTAAATCGATACCTAACATGTCAGGCTTTAAAATTGAATCTGCCCGTGGAATGGCGGCAAACTACGGTGGTTAAAATTCTCCATAGGCGACGCTTTAAACGCCTTTACAGGTTACCAGTTTAGAGTTGCACAGGGAGTCTGGTGCTAGAATTATTGCTCTCACGCTGACGTTCACAGCAATACCTTACATGTGTGGTTCGATCGCCATCTACATATGTGTGTGGGAGTAACTTATGCGTTCGCATTTGCACGTAAGCACGGCGGGATGGGGGCGCTTTCAATTTTTTTTTTAATTATTATTTATTTATTTATTTTATACTAAAATATTTAGTTTTACACTTTATTTTTGTACTAACTTTATTGCTATCACAAGGGATGAACATTCCGTGGCAGGTCCTCTTTATGGAGAGATTTGGGGTCTATTAGACCCCATGTCTCTCCTCTGGCCTCCCATGTAGCCGATCAGACACAGATCGGTCTGATTGGCTACTTACTTACATGGCCGCTGGTGGCCAGGTAAACAAAGGGGTGGAACCGTAAGTGACGAACTACTCGTCGCTCTCAGTTTCTGGGGGTTACAAAGAGAGGGGAACAACGTCAGCTGAAATCACACTAGAATGAGAAAAAAAGTAGTGCGTGCACCACTTTTAAAAAATGCGCCGCCCCAAATCGGAGGATACTGGGGTATCACACAGCTCCCAACTGTCCCTGATTTGGAACAATGTCCCTCTGTCCCTCATTCCTCCTCATTTTTCCCTCATTTTGGTCTGATCTCTATAGTTGTATATAAAATGCACTTATTATCTTTCAAAAAATATTTCCCAGTGCTAAAACTTTTATCCAAAATTATAAATTACTGCATTTGTAAATTTTAAAAGCCAATATAAAGGAACAGTAGTGGTAAAAAAAAGTCCCTTGTGGATTTAAGGGGCTTTAGGGGCGTGTGGTAGGGGGCGTGTCCTATGCCTACATACTTTTGCTATTAGGTGTCCCTCATTCCCATCTCAAAATGTTGGGAGGTATGGGTATCATGCAATTTGGTGCCCACAAACACCCTGGATTCATATTTTTGGGCTGTTATCAGGACTGCTGAGACTTGTAGTTCCATATTGGCTGCGTTCTGCTACCTGGACACTGGGACTGCTGATAGTTGTGGTGCTACACTGACACAAGTGTAATCTGGGGATAGTGGTCCCCCAGAATTTCTATATTTGTGCTGTTATCTGGACTTGTAGGCTTGTATTGGCTGTGTGCTGCTATCTGAATGCTAGGACTGCTGGGACTTGTAGTTCTGTATTGGCTGTGTGCTGCTATCTGGACACTAGGACTGCTGGGACTTGTAGTTCTGTATTGGCTGTGTGCTGCTATCTGGACACTAGGACTGCTGGGACTTGTAGTTCTGTATTGGCTGTGTGCTGCTATCTGGACACTGGGACTGCTGGGACTTGTAGTTTTGTATTGGCTGTGTGCTGCTATCTGGACACTGGGACTGCTGAGACTTGAAGTTCTGTATTGGCTGTGTGCTGCTAGTTGGACACTAGGACTGCTGGGACTTGTAGTTGTGTATTGGCTGTGTGCTGCTATCTGGACACTGGGACTACTGGGACTTGTAGTTCCATATTTGCTAAGTGCTGCTATCTGCACACTGGTGCTACCCTGACACAAGTGTAATGTGTGAAATCTGGAGTTGGTGGTGCCCCTGGATTCCTGTTTTTTTTTTTTTAAATCAAATAAGGATTCCTGTTTTTTGAATTGTTGGACCTTTGACCCAGACTTGGTATACTTGTCGTGGACAAATCATGACAGGATCGAAAGATATTTTCTTTTACCGGTAGCTGCAGATTTATAAGGACTGGAAACTTTGAAAATAACATCAACATGTTAAAGCTTAGATGAAATGGTCGGAGTCGCGGGAGTCGTCAGTCACAGCACGGGCCCTATAGAAACGTCACGATCGTGCCTTTTCTACAGTGTGCATGCGCTGATGATGTCGGTGCAAGCGTAAATGGTAAATATCTCCTAAACCATGGAGGTTTAGGAGATATTTCCAGTATCTATAGTAAGCCTTATTACCTGTAGGTACAAGTGGTGTAACTGGGTTTACAACCACTTTAACACCACAAAATTACACTTAGTTCTGTTTTCTGTAAAAGGGGTGGCACTGGGATGTGGGCCGCAGGTGGAACCAAGGAACGGTACGCGGAGGTGGGTAAGAGGCGGAGACAAGGGTTGACTCAAAAGGGGGGGTTCTTGCACCTATTCTCTGAGGGAAAAAAATCTCTGCAGCCAAAGTATGCAAAATACCATCTCTGAATGCACAACACATCGAACCTTGAAGCAGATGGGCTACAGCAGCAGAAGGCCGCACCACCAGAGAGAGCCACGCTGTACCCGCACCACCAGAGAGAGAGAGAGCCACGCTGTACCGCACCACCAGAGAGAGCCACGTTGTACCACACCACCAAAGAGAGCCAGCCACGCTGTACCCGCACCACCAAAGAGAGCCACGGTGTACCCGCACCACCAGGGAGAGCCACGCTGTACGGCACCACCAGAGAGAGAGCCGCGCTGTACCACACCACCAGAGAGAGCCACGCTGTACCGACATCACCAGAGAGAGCCACGCTGTACCGACATCACCAGAGAGAGCCACGCTGTACCGACATCACCAGAGAGAGCCACGCTGTACCGCACCACCAGAGAGAGCCACGCTGTACCGCACCACCAGAGAGAGCCACGTTGTACCGCACCACCAGAGAGAGCCACGCTGTACCGCACCACCAGAGAGAGCCACGCTGTACCGCACCACCAGAGAGAGCCACGCTGTACCGCACCACCAGGGAGAGCCACGCTGTACCGCACCACCAGGGAGAGCCTTGCTGTACCCGCACCACCAGGGAGAGCCACGTTGTACCCGCACCACCAGAGAGAGAGCCGCGCTGTACCGCACCACCAGAGAGAGCCACGCTATACCGACATCACCAGAGAGGGCCACGCTGTACCGCACCACCAGAGAGAGCCACGCTGTACCGCACCACCAGAGAGAGCCACGCTGTACCACACCACCAGAGAGAGCCACGCTGTACCGCACCACCAGAGAGAGCCACGCTGTACCGCACCACCAGAGAGAGCCACGCTGTACCGCACCACCAGGGAGAGCCACGCTGTACCCGCACCACCAGGGAGAGCCACGCTGTACCCGCACCACCAGGGAGAGCCACGCTATACCGACATCACCAGAGAGGGCCACGCTGTACCGCACCACCAGAGAGAGCCACGCTGTACCGCACCACCAGAGAGAGCAACGCTGTTCCCGCACCACCAGAGAGAGCCATGCTGTCCAGCACCACCAGAGAGAGAGTAGGTCAGTGTCACTGGGCAGTGTGGGCACAATAGGAGACAGACAGTACTAGCATTGTATAGACACATCAGGACTGGGACACTGTAATATAAAGGGGACTTTATATCAGTGTCCCTGCACATGACAGTGTGGGGGACCAACACCAGCCACCCCGGCGAATGTCTACAGACAACCCCCCCCCCCCCGCCCCCCACTGAAAAAGTTGGCTGCAGTCTAAAATGCCCGGGCCTATTTTTTGTCCCAGTCTGGGCCTGATTCTCACCACATTGCTGTGCAGATCACATGCATTGTTTGTGCAATGCAAATTCAGCCATACAGTTTGTATGGCTGAACTCGCATTGGATTCGCACGAAAATGCTGCAGGAACAGTTTTTTTCCCTGCACTGGAATTGGATTGCATAGGTGTTTACACCTATGCGATCCGATTCTTGTCCAAATCCACAGTTCGCACTGCAATCTGTGAACAGATCTGGGGGTGTCATTAACTTTGTATTGACACCCCCAGCGTGCGAGGGAGATGCAATGCGGGAACCGGAACTGGAATTACGCTGGCTCCTGCATATGTGTGAACCAGGGCTGAAAAAGAATTGAAAAACATCCTCTGTATACTGCTGGGTTCAACTCCTGTGTCTTATTGAAGATATTAGTTGCCTGGAATGTTGCCAAGTCAGCAGCTGACGATACTGTTCAGAAAGAATGGGGTTGGTGCGCAGTCATGTTGGAACAGGAAGGGACCATTCCCAAATTGTTCCCACAAAGTTGGGAGCATGAAATTATCCAAAATGTCTTGGTATGCTGACGCCTTAAAAGTTCCCTTCACTGGAACTAAGGGGCCAAGAACAACCCCTGAAAAACAACCCCACATCATAATCCCCCCTCCACCAAATGATTTGGATCAGAGCACAAAGCAAGGTCCACAAAGACATGGAAGAGCGAGTTTGGGGTGGAGGAACTTGACTGTCCTGCACCTCAACCTGATAGAACACCTTTGGGATGAATTAGGGCGGAGAATGTGAGCCAGGCCTTCTCATCCAACATCAGCCTGACTGCACAAATGCACTTCTGGAAGAATGGTCAAACTCTCCCATAGACACACTGCTAAACCTTGTGGACAGCCTTCCCGGAAGAGTTGAAGCTGTTATAGCTGCACAGGGTGGGCCAACTCAATATTGAACCCTACGGACTAAGGCCTGGTTCACACCTGTGCATTTTCAGTTTTGCAGAAACACAATACAGTCCATTTAACATGGTTTCCTATGGATGTAGTTCACATCTGTGTATTTTATAGAAAGGACCAGGTTTTTTTTCCTGGTTTTTGGTTACATAGACGTCAATGGTTTAAAGTGGTTGTAAACCCACTGACTAAAAAGCCACCGGTAACGGCACACTGACTGAAGCAACGGCACATACGCGCTTCAGTGCGCATGTGACGATGACGTCAGCACATGCAGATACAGGGGATATCTCCTAAATTGTGCAGGTTTAGGAGATATCCTGGGTAGCTACAGGTAAGCCTTATTATAGGCTTACCTGTAGCAAAAAGTGGCTGTAAAGGGTTTACAACCACTTTAAAGTTATGTATTAAAAAACACAAAATGCACCGCATACTTACCAACTGTCCTGAATTTCCCGGGATTTAGACCTTTTTCCCCGTTTTTGCCATTCCCGGCAAATGTCCCGGGAAATCCTTTTTTCCCCAGATTTTTCACCGCCGCTAGAGGCCCGCGGCCGGATCATCCATGGTGCCGCGATGATTGAAGCGCTAACACCAGGTGTTTGGTGTATCTTTATCTGCTGATTGTTAAACTTTCTGAACTACACATATTTCTATTGTGGTGTAGGATCTGGGCCTGTTGTCCCTTCATCCCTTTCTTTCTTTCTTTTGCTCGCTTTCTCCCTGTGTTTCTCCCCTCCATCCCTCGTTCATCTCAGACTCTAACCACACCCCCCTTGAGTCACGGCCCTTTAAGCCTCGCCCAATATTTTGCTTAAACCACGCCCATTTTTGATGCGGCGCTCTTCGCGTGCCGCATTTTTATTTACCCCACTCAATCACACCTACAAACGAATGCCCTGCCTCCTAATTCTAAGAAGATTCCGCCCACAGACAAAAAAGTGTCCCTATAATTTTTTTTACAATGTTGCCAACTATGCACCCGCAATATGCAAACTGCAACCTGCATAGGTGTGAATCATGCCTAAGACTGGGATGCCATTAAAGAGGAAGTTCACCCGAATTTTTTTTTTTTTTAAAGCCAGCAGCTACAAATACTGCAGCTGCTGACTTTTAAAAAATGGACACTTACCTGTCCAGCGCGCCCGCAATGTCGGCAGACGAGGCTGAGCAATCACTCGGTCCTCGGATGCTGCCACCGCCATGCTCGGTGAGGGAATCAGGAAGTGAAGCCTTGCGGCTTCACTGACCGGTTCCCTACTGCGCGTGCGCGAGTAGCGCGACGCGCCGTCACTGGTCCCCGCTCTCTCCTGGGAACAGTGTGTTTCCCAGAAGACAGCCGGGGGGAGTGGCGTAGACTCCCATGGGAGTCTATGCCCGGAAGTGGGTGCAAATACCTGTTTAAGACAGGTATCTGCACCCCCCTCCCTGCGGAAAGGTGCCAAATGTGTCACCGTTCATGTGCGTGTAAAGGCAGGTGTCCCAATACTTTTGACAATATAGTGTATGTTAATGCATAAAATGGCATTTGAAACCGAACGCCAATACTGAATGCAGCAATCCAGCTCAGCCCTCCTGTGCAGAGGTAGATGTAAACCTAAGTTTGTCTTGAAAAAAGAAACAATTGCAAACTAGGCTGTATTTCAGACCCAAGTCTACTGGTCTCTGGGGCGTTCTATGGGGTAACCTCTGGATAATGTCAGGGAGCCAGCTCCGCTTGGCAGCAAAGCTTTGGAGCAGCCTGTATGTGAGATAGTTCTTTTTGTCCCCCCACCTCCCACAAGTCACAGTGCTTGTTCCAGGAAAACGCTGACTGCAGACTTGGCAAGAGGCAGCTTGTAATTAACCATAAGTGTACGCTGCTTTCTTCCAGCTGGGATGACCGCGCAGACTGAGCATCACCGAGCAGACAGCCCGTCACAGAAGACAGCATCACATGGAAATCTGCAAGGCCAGTATAGACCTGGATGCTGGAATGGGGCAGGTGTGACCCTTGTGGCAGGTAAGGAACATTTAAAGAACAATCCTAACTAGTCATTTTATTTGACTCCAATATGGGTGGGGGTTAGGCTAATCACAGGCATTCATACTGTATACTATATTACCAAAAGTTTTGGGACGCCTGCCTTTACACACACATGAACTTTAATGGCATCCCAGTCTTAGTCCGTAGGGTTCAGTATTGAGTTGGCCCACCCTTTGCAGCTATAACAGCTTCAACTCTTCTGGGAAGGCTGTCCACAAGGTTTAGGAGTGTCTATGGGAATGTTTGACCATTCTTCCAGAAGCGCATTTGTGAGGTCAGGCACTGATGTGGACGAGAAGGCCTGGCCTGCAGTCTCCGCTCTAATGCATTCCAAATGTGTTCTGTCGGGTTGAGGTCAGGACTCTGTGCAGGCCAGTCAAGTTTCTCCACCCCAAACTGGCTCCTTCATGTCTTTGTGGACCTTGCTTTGTGTACTGGTCCAAATCATTTGGTGGAGGGGGGGGGGGGCGATTATGGTGTGGGGTTGTTTTTCAGGGGTTGGGCTTGGCCCCTTAGTTCCAGTGAAGGGAACTACTAAGGCGTCAACATACCAAGACATCTTGGACAATTTCATGCTCCCAACTTTGTGGGAACAGTTTGGGGATGGCCCCTTCCTGTTCCAACATGACTGCGCACCAGTGCACAAAGCAAGGTCCATAAAGACATGGATGAGCAAGTTTGGGGTGGAGGAACTTGACTGGCCTTCACAGAGTCCTGACCTCAACCTCATAGAACACCTTTGGGATGAATTAGAGCGGAGATTGCGAGCCAGGTCTTCTCGTCCAACATCAGTGCCTGACCTCACAAATGCGCTTCTGGAAGAATGGTCAAACATTCCCATAGACACTCCTAAACCTTGTGGACAGCCTTCCCAGAAGAGTTGAAGCTGTTATAGCTGCAAAGGGTGGGCCAACTCAATACTGAACCCTACAGACTAAGACTGGGATCCCATTAAAGTTCATGTGCGTGTAAAGGAAGGTGTCCCAATACTTTTGGTAATATACTGTATGTCTGGCAGAATAATGCCCCGTACACACGATCCGAATATCGAACGACAGATCGTACGACTTTTTTCGCTTAATAGTCGCAAGTAGAAATTGAATAGGGTAATTAAGTCACGAAAATTCTCGTACGACAGAAAAAAAAATCGGAAGTGATGTCATGTGTTGTAATGTATTTGTGTTGTATTTTCAGACGACAACTGTACTGACTTAACGAAAATCGTAGGATCTGGTGTCGTACGAGGAAAATTTTCATGCATGTCCAATAAAATAATATCGGATGAACGGTCATGATCGGCTCTGTACTAACGATCCGATTATCGTAAGATTCTTCCTCGGACGACATTTTCCGTACGATATTCGGATCGTGTGTACGGCCCATAAGAGAAGTATCTGCCAGTTCTCTCTTCTTCATTTGGACCAACTGAGATGTTATTCTGTGGACAAAAGGAAAATAAAATAATAATATAAAAGAATATGTATAATGAAATAAATACAATTAGCATGACACTAAAAAAAAATCCATTCAACTATCTATTCTTAAAATCCAACTCTAGGAAACTTGGAAATCATCCCTCACAGTGGGGATGCGCTTGCACTTCAAGGGTAAATTGCTAATTTTGTTTCGGGGAGAGATGCGCTCTTACTTACCTGATCCTCCACTCCCCTTGGCTGATCTGATGGCCATCTCACACACCCCCAGAGTAGTGGACTGTTCCACAATGTCATCACATCCAATGCAGAGCTATGGAGCCTGCATTGTTCTTGAAAAAAATCCATTTCCCTTAGATGGACTTTTTAGGCACTAAATCCATAACAAAGACTATAGTAAAATGTAGTATTTATTGAACAACCATTAAAAAGCCTTAACATAGAATGTACAAAACTCTGCCTAAAATTACGCCATCAGAGAGTAATTGAATATGATCCTCCTTCTCCCGATGCGTTTCAGAGCATAAACATCTCCTTTTTCAGGGGTGTGTTTTAGGAATTGATCATATTATCTATAACATAAATGTAATTTATGTTGTTCTTGACGTCAGGACCTTGGACCTCTGGAGCATGGGGGAGAAGACACAGTAGAGTGTGAAAGGGAATATGATTGGCTGAGAGTTGGCACCAAATGGTTAAGTTCCCACACCGATTCTTCTTGGATAAGACAGCTTGTGGGGAGGTGCTGTGTCTTGCGGCAGCAGGAAACACTCAGAGTCCTGGTGCTGAGAACAAAACTGGTATTAAAGTCATACTAAAGTCTCTTTTTTTAAAGTAACAAACATGTCATACTTACCTGCTCTGTGTAATGGTTTTGCACAGAGCAGCCCAGACCCTCCTCTTCTCGGGTCCCTCGTAGACGCTGCTTGCCCCTTCCTCTTGCCAAGTGCCCCCACAGCAAGCAGCTTGCTATGGGGCACCCGAGCTGCTGTTCTGTGTGTCTATTCAGATACTGAGCCGTAACTCGGCCCCGGCCCCCTTTCTCTCCTCATTGCCTCACTCACCTTGATTGACAGCAGTGGGAGCCAATGGCGCCGCTGCTGTGTCTCAGCCAATGAGGAGGGAGTGTCCCGGACAGCCAAGACTCTCATGCAACATCACTGGATCGAGATGGGACTCAGGTAAGTATTAGGGGGGCTACTGCACACAGAAGTTTTCTTATCTTAATGCATAAAATGCATTAAGATAAAAAAAAAAAAAAAAAAACTTCTTCCTTTAGAACCACTTTAATGATAAAGTACAACAATTCACAAAAAGGCTGGCAGAAAGGCGCCTACCCGGGAACACTTTCAGAATGCAACAGCGATGCGTCGCAGAGCAGGTCTTGGGCGTGCTGACAGCCTCTGTCTTGAGGGGCGAAATGCAGCCTGCATGGCCTGTGCCCAATTGGGGAGGTGTCCAGAAAGGATGGCCTGTCCCTGTCCTTTCCGTACTCCTCTGGAACCTCTCCCTGCATACAGATGTTTTTTTTATCTTAATGCAGAGAATGCTGAGTTTAGGGTAAGAAAAAAATAAAAAAACTTGTGCTTTTAGAACCACGGCTACATCCAGACAGCTGTTGGTTGTCTGGCTCCCATCCCTCAACTCACAAGGCACCTACCACCTTGGCATTTATATGGGCACTAACTCCACCCATGACATCGCTAGAGGAAGATTTTCTCTAAAAGTGGCCTAACACCCATTTACCACTTCCCTATGCCAGAGTATATTTGGAACAGAGACATATAGTGGCAAACTAGCTAACTGCCCCTGCTAACAAGGGATCAGTCTAGTAGCACAGAGCATCAGGTAAGTAAAACTACTTTAACAAGTTCCTTAGACCTAAACAGATTCCTAAGAGGAATAATTTTCTAGGTTTTCTAGAATTGGGTTATAGCTCTAAAAAGTCCCTTCTATTGCGCTCAGGCCCCTCAAACTCTTTTTTGCAGTGGTGCTCCAACTTTCTGTTAGAGTGTGGCTACATGGTCCTACTGTATGTGGGAATGTAAGTAGTCGCCACTACTACAGTGATTAACCTTGTCTTCTGGGTCCAGTGCTGAGCAGCTGCCCTTCTGCAAAGTAACAACTGGGGGTTGCTTGCTCAGCGCTTCTGCCATTTTTTCAATGAATACAAGACATTCTGTGATTGGAAGAGGTGGAGAGGCAGGGCGGTAAGATCAGGATCTCCACCTAGTCCAATCAGTGAACATCTTGTATTCATTGAAAAAAACGCACTGGCATAAAGGGTTAGTTCTGCAGTCAGGGAACCCCAGTAGCTTACAAATAATGATGCAGTGTAGACAAATTAAGCTTTGTTTAAGTTGCATACCTGTAGGCTTAGCGTGGTTTTCGCAAAGCCTAACTGGAAAAGTAGCATTCTGAGCGATCCTCGCCTTCTGCATATAAGCTAGGACAGACTGTATGTTTAAACGCACTCCCATCATCACAGGAAAAAGTGTGTTCCTCATGTCAGCTAAGTGTTGCTGTGACAGCGTGAGGGAGTGGGCACTGCGCATATGTAGATTTGTGGATGAGGGAGGCCACTTGTTCTATGATTGTTCCTGTGATGCACAATTATACAAGTCTGCAATGCATTTCCACTTCAAACAAATGCGCAATTTAGAAATGGTCAGGGTCAGGTTTCATTCTGTAGCAAGTGCTACTTTACAGCAGCTGTACCCCTGTAGTGCGGAGGTTCTCAACCGGGGTTCTGCTGAAGTCTTCTGGGTTTCTGCCGCAATTCACCATTGTGGTGGACCATGGATGTATGCCCAATGGTGAATTCAATGCCCACTGACAGTGAATACTGTCAGGGCACATTGATACCCAATGCCTCCCCTCTAGTTCCGGCTGCTGTGCCATCACTGCACAGGGTGGAGCGGGACAAGAGGAGAGCATGCAGAGTGTCAGGGAAGGGTTTGCAGAAGGACTGTCACATCTGCTAATGCCCAGCGGAATCAAAGATTGGCACAAAGAAATTGGCCAATGCAAGTGCACACACAGGAACAAATGGCCGCGAGGATGTCAGATTCTGGTGCCCAGTTGCCTATTTAAGGCCAGCAGCATGAACCATTAGTTGCTGGATGATCTTCAGCTCCCCCATGTGTTCCTGTTCTTGATATTATTGCATTTCCTCTTACCGACTCGGATTGTCTTTGACCTGTCTTGTCTCCATTCCTGGCTTTGACCCTCGGCTTGCTCTATCGACCCCGCTTCTGCCTGCTTATCCGTGTATGACCTTCGGCTTGCTCTTTGACTCTGCTGGTGCCTGATTACCAGTGTATGACCTCGGCTTACTCCTGACTCTGCTTTCTGCCTTACTCCTGGCTGACATTCCGTGTATGACAACTGGCCTGGCTCCTAACCCTGCTTCTGGCTCTCCCTTCTGCCAAGTCTCATTTGGTATGTCTGAGGGACTCCTGCCCAACAGTGCATCCTGCTTGTCCAGCCGCCGTCCAGCAGACATCACCTTATCACTCAGTCTCTGTCGCAGCTGGCAACTCCTGCCTCTTTGGGCATAGCACTCCCTGTTACCACCTTCAGGGGTGCCCTGCACTAAGTTGCAAGGTAGGCCCTCTCAGCACTTTTGCCTCCGACCAGGTACGTGACAGCAGGAATAGAATGTTGTAGCATACCTGTACTCCTACTAATCTTAACTGTACTCCACTGATCCCTGCTGGCCCTCCTTTTCTGTCCATCCCAGGCACTTGTGTGTGACATTACCTGGAATGGATAACAGTGGAGAGCTGGCAGGGATCAGCATGCCAAAACATGTATCAACAGCTTCCCTGAGCAGCTCTGCATGTGGAGGAAATTAAACAGTACTACAAAACCCCTGTGCCCTGACCTGGTGATTCCCCTGTGCCCTGACCTGGTGACTCCCCTGTGCCCTCACCAAACCTTTTGACTCCCCTGTGCTCTGACCTGGTGACTCCCCTGTGCTCTGACCTGGTGACTCCCCTGTGCTCTGACCTGGTGACTCCCCTGTGCTCTGACCTGGTGACTCCCCTGCGCTCTGACCTGGTGACTCCCCTGCACTCTGACCTGGTGACTCCCCTGCGCCCTGACCTGGTGACTCCCATGCGCCCTGACCTGGTGACTCCCCTGTGCCCTGATCTTGTGACTGAGATCTCAGACTTTTTGCCATGGGTTCCTCAACACCAAAAGGGTTTAGAAACACTACTGTAGTGAATCTGTCACATAATCTGTCTCACTGCTCCTCTTTGCTGTGCAACTGTTACGTACCTTGCAGCTGAGCCTGACGTGCAGAGGGAAAGCCTGTCGTACAGCCCCAACTCGGGGACCACTGATGTTGCGACAGTGGTCACGAGAGCATGGTGAGATATGAGTGCCTGTGTAATCTTCCGCTGGAAGTAGTGATGCGTAGCATGTGCATCACCAGAGTTGGCCGGATAGCTGGAACAGTAGATGACAGCAGGAACAGCAGATTCTGGGCTTGTATACAGCAGGTAGTGGTAGACAGCGGCTGTTAGCAGGTGCAGGATGACTGGTGGCCTACAGTAGAAGAGGCTCCAGCAGGAGCTAGGCAGGTGCAGGCAGAGCAGATGAACAACTGGATGTGAGGTCAGACAAGCCAGGTCAGCAACAGACAGTCAGGTGCAAGCATAGATGGCCAGCAAGGAATAGTCAGGGTACAGGCAGAGATTGGCAGCGCGAGATTCGGCAGATGGGCAAACAGCAATAAACTAGTGCAGCTGCTGCACTTATATAGGCCACTTGGCGCCAGTGTCAATGTGCATGGGTGTGTGCATATGCGTGTGCTCAGCAAGAAGGGCACCCACAGGTCCGCGCCTGAGCATTTGGAACCTCAGCTGCTCTATGGCCAGCATATTCCTGACAGCAACAAATTTGATAAATGCCCTTCCACTTATGTATTAATGCAGCTGGAATCTATTTAGCTGATTTAACTAAAAGTTCAATTGGGCTTTAATTTTAGTGTTTTGTTTTTGAGCCAGCAGATGGCACTGTAGTCTCTTTTTAACATACCTGGCTATATTTCCATTCTCGGGTTTTGCTGAGAGAAGCTCTATGTTTACAGAACTCATTAGCTAAAGCTGAACAAGTCATCAAAGCTGTGACCTTTACCTTATCAGAAATCTCAGTCAATCACAGAAGGGGGATATCAAAGTTAGGAGTGTGCACTGTTCTGTCTGTTCAGCTAACACACAGTACGCTGGGAAACATCATCAATTATTAAATGTTTATATGCACAAGAATTGTATATATAAAACAACTGTTTAAAAATGTATAAACATAAAAAATATAAAATTAAATTAAGCAAAACCATTGTAGTTTCCCTCAGGGATTTCCACCACTGGTGCCTAGAGGCAGACCAATGCCTGGGCAGAACGCATGTACTATGATCATCACTTTTCCATAGATCATTTTCTTGTTTTATTGGTTTAATCCTGGCTTATAAAATTGTGAAAATGTGTAATAAGCGTATTTGAGATTCTTGTAACTTGATAGGAAAACATGTGCATCTAATACCTGTATAAGAAAAATCTACCCGTTTATGTATGCCATCTACAAGGATACTCCTACTGTGCCCTATCTGAAATTTACTTGGTAGTTAAATGTGTAGATAAAACCTGTTTTTCCTAGGAGTCTCACTCTGCTGCTAATACAACCATCACTGGTCATAATTGAACAACAAAACAAAAAAAAAACTCAAGTTCAGAATTCTGCTACAGATGAATTCGGAGGATGCCCAAGATCACCTCTAGTGTTTCAAAGGACAGGAGGGCAAAAATGTTACTTTAACCACTTCAATACCAGGCACTTTCGCCCATTCCTGCCCAGGAACATTTTCAGCTTTCAGCGCTGTCACACTTTGAATGCCAATTGCGCGGTCATGCAACACTGTACCCAAACTAATTTTTTTTTTTTTTTTATTCTTCCCGTTCAAATTTTTATTTTGAAATAAGAACAAATACAATATCTCTGACAAACTTTTCAGAATACTATTCAATATTACAGAAAATACAGGTAGATAGGTTGGTTACTCTATGTGTAAGATTAGTAGCGAAGGATTCGTTTTGAAGGAGTCCTTTACTTACAAGATGTTATAATAAATTTTCCGTGAATTGCTAAAATAATCGATTGTCATCTTTAGAAATATTGTTTTCATTTGAAAAGTTGAAAATCTCAGTACGTTGGAGTTAATATGAACATATTTAAGTCAATGTTTTATATCTATCTAGAATATAAACTATAACTGCAATTATATAAAGTTTACCTGTTGGTAATGAATATTCTGTGTAAAAGATTGATTTAAGAATGAACATAGTTCTTGAAAAATAATTAGAGGAAAAAGGAGTATGAGGGAAGGGAAGGGAGGACACCAGGTTTCCCGGAGGCAAACATTATTTATAGACTAATGATGAAAAAATGCGTGAGAAGGTGATGGTTACCATAACGAGAGTACTCGATTGTCAAAGTTATCTGGTATGCAATGTTTGATCCATGGTCTCCATAAATTGTCAAACTTCTTCAAATTATCTTTATCTAGAGTGTCCATTTTAGCGTGTATAAATGATTGATTTATTCTGAGTTTGGTTTCTGAAATGTTCAAATCAGATGTTTTCCATGCGTTAGCTATAGTTTGCTTTGCGGCTGTCAAGAACCTAAGGAATAGTTTAAATTGTATATTTGTGAGAAAGTCTGATTTTTTATTTAAAAGAGCTGTTATCGGGTCTGGTATAATAGAGCAATCAAATATTTTTGATGCTGATAGAAAGACATTATCCCAGAATGCCTGTACATGTGGACAATTCCACCAGATGTGTGTAGCACACAGACCCTTCCGCTTCATCCATTTTTGCAGTAAGGCACACCTGCTACTTGCCCGTTAACCAACTCAATGTATGGAGAGGCGAGCGGTGTTAGATTTTGGGCCTTGCGGCGAGTTACCTCTCCAGAGTGGATCCCTGGTCTCCGTTGTCTAGGCGAAAGTCCCTTTGTAATAAAGCCAATGTCCACACAGGTAAAAAACCTAAGCAGCAAGGTTTTATTCTTTTCTTGAGGCAAAACTTGGAAGAGAGAGAGTAGAAACGACAAAGTAGGGGAAGGTTCAGGCACGCAACACTTAGAGAACACTTTCGTCGCCACTCAAGCCTGAGTGGGTATTGCTCACCCGGATAGTCCCTTTGAGAGCGGTCCTAGCAACCGGAGTGGAGCACGGATGTCAGAGATGATGGATCCCCCTTTAGGTAGGCCTCCAGGCCTCTCCCTGAGACAGCAGTACCGTCGCTATCTCCGCCGGGACTGATCTTCCCCTGGATCTCCTTCCGTAAAGATGGGCCCCCTTCAACCGGGCAGCCTGGGATCCCTCTCCGAAGCGTAGGCCCTCGATAGGAGAGCTGTGCCTACTATGCAGCAGCAGAGCCTCGGGCTAAAGGTGCCCGAGACCAATCACACGCATCCCGTGCCATGAGGGCCACGAGACACGCTCAATGGACCAGAGGTCCCCCCAAACTCCTTGGGGTCCCCCTGGAATCGCCTCACGCCAAATGGCGTCTGCCCCTTTTGTACCCTCTCCCAGCATGAATAGACCATGCCCACTGCACGGGTGCCGAGAGAAGACACCCAAGGCGCTGTGATACCCCCGTGATCCAGCCTGTGCTAGCGGTGACAGTGCCACCTGCAGGCAAAGGAGAATAACACTGCCGGGCAGTATCACACCCAGAGCAGAGCAAACAATTTGTTCTAATCAACAGGTCCGAGCCCAACTATTGGCTCAAACCACCCCTAAATTTACACATATAGCATCCCATAAATTGGGATGGGCGCTACACACACCCCCTCCTGAAAAAGACACTGTCCCCAAGGGCTAAAGAATCCAAAACCCTTCAATCCTGAAGGTCGTTGATTTCTTTGTAACTATAGTACAAAAAAAAAAAAATGAAATGGTGCCTGAACCAAGCATTTTGGAAGGTGGGAGGGGAGAAAGGAAAAGAAAAGAAAAGCAAACATATAAATGACATCCCATTCTCAAATGTCACATTTCAATTATACATTCCACCCCTTCGCTAACTACCTATCCCACCCCATTCTGCAAAAGAAAAAAAATCATAACATGCAAACAAGAAAATATACAAACATCCTATCCACTACTGACACTCTATTCTACAGGAGAAGAAGACTACTTCCCCGGGAGAGAATAATTTCCTTCCAAAGTTAATTACACTAAACTTAGCATAATAAAAAAAAAATGTAAGAAGAAATTCTAAATACATTTAGTCCTAATATTATTCATTATCTAGCAGACCACCGCCACCCTAGTGTTGACGGGGCTCCAACGTTCTGTACGAACACTTCACTCTTGACCACGGAGTCTTTTCACCATGAGCTCCTATCTGTTTACCCCAAGTTCAGTTTAGAAGAAAACAGTCACTTTCTTTTGGAGAGAGAGAAAAAAAACAACAAGCTCTCCGGTTTTCCTCTCCAGAGTAGACGTCCTCCGTAGCAGCGGCAAAGTCACCTGGATCTGGGCATGGTTTACCCATGAACGGACAGGATGAAGAACAAAAAAACACAAGTTCCTGTCTCAAAGGTAGTAGTCTGGATCAGGGAGAGTAACGGGCCTCCCACGCTCATCCCGAGTGGTGATGGAATGAACAACATCTTTTTCCCATTCACTACAGATAACCACCCGGTCAGCATAGATATGTCGGCCATAACTCCAGATCCGCCGAAACACGTGAAACTCCTCAGATAAGAAAAGTCTTCTTTCCACAGCAAGAGTCTGGGTTAGCCAAGTGATCCCAGACAGCTTCATCGTACCACTGCTCCCTAATGTCCTCAATCTCTTTCATAACATCCCGAGGCACATAAGGGAACTCAAAACCGTACTTCCTACTCACACGGTCCATCAACATTCTCTGTAACCGTGCAAGTCTTTGCAGTGTCCTCCGGTCCCCCCTTCCGGGCAGCACACACGAGTCGGGTGGCGGTCTTGTTGCAGACCTAACAGGTTTAAAGGAAGTCCCTTTCTAGGCTGCTAAAAGACATCTAATGCCACCCGGGGCCCTTACTCGTGTTGTCGCACCCACAGGGTCTTAATTCCCACCTCCTTGTAGCGGAAAGTGAGAGTAACAACCTCACACTGGTCCCGTAACAGTTCCCGGGTCTGGATTTCTACCTCACTCCCTTTATTATGGGGCATCAGCTTCTTCCCTCTCCCCGGTAAACTACCCCAGACAGTCTCAAACACTTGTCTTTCAGCCTCCTTACCGTCACCTGGCGCGGACTTCTCGGGCATCCTCCCGCTCTTGAGGTCTGGTTCTGGTAGGCGCTGGGGCAGGCTTCGACCGCGGCCGCGGGAGGCCTTAACATATCCCACTTTTCGCTTTGCTGGTGGAACATGGATTTCTGTAGTAGCGAAGGCAGCATCCGCTGTGGTGTCCGCCGACGGCTCTGCAGCAGCTGAGACATCCTCATTGGCCACATCCCTGGCAGTCGATGTGGTGCACGTGGGCCTGGCTGTGGAAGTGTAGGCATCTTCCTCGGAAGTAACGATGCCTGTAATACAGTTGACCCGGTAGACTCGGGGCTTCTCGGTGGGCTGGTCCACCTCAAATAGGAATTCTTCACAGGATGCACATCTTCCGAACGGGCGCAGTTGCATGGCCAGTCTGTGACATTTGGGACAGAGCATGTCCAGGGCCTCCACATCTCTGCAGGTGTACAGAGCGAAGTGGCCCCGGGGCCTGAGCCGGATCCCCGTATCTGTGAGCGGGGCTGTGAGTGGGGCAATGTCCATAGTGGAAGACATCGGGAACATCCGGGGTCCCGACAAAGCTGAGGTTCCTGGAAAAACGGACATGTTGCTGCTCACTCGATCCAACTCTCTGTCTCTTGGCGCCAAAGTACCCACGTGCAACACACATGTGGAGGGAACTCCTCCCCTTTTCTTCTTCCTGCACGTAGCTCACGGGCTTTTCTTTTTCTGGACACGCCCACGAACTACGCAGTTGGAAAAACCACAGTTCTGTGCCCCTTAACCCCTTTTTCTCTCTCAGAGTACAGTAACACAGTTCAATTTCTTCCATGGCCGACTTTCCAATCACATACAAAATAGTCCACTCATGCGAGAGATAGCCACAAATCCTGGACTCGAGCCTCTACGTATAGCACACAGACCCTTCCACTTCATCCATTTTTGCAGTAAGGCACACCTGCTACTTGCCCGTTATCCAACTCAATGTATGGAGAGACGAGCGGTGTTAGATTTTGGGCCTTGCGGCGAGTTACCTCTCCAGAGTGGATCCCTGGTCTCCGTTGTCTAGGCAAAAGTCCCTTTGTAATAAAGCCAATGTCCACACAGGTATAAAACCTAAGCAGCAAGGTCTTATTCTTTTCTTGAGGCAAAACTTGGAAGAGAGAGAGAGTAGAAATGACAAAGTAAGGGAAGGTTCAGGCACGCAACACTTAGAGAACACTTTCGTTGCCACTCAAGCCTGAGTGGGTATTTCTCACCCGGATAGTCCCTTTGAGAGCAGTCCTAGCAACCCGGAGTGGAGCACGGATGTCAGAGATGATGGATCCCCCTTTAGGTAGGCCTCCAGGCCTCTCCCCGAGACAGCAGTACCGTCGCTATCTCCACCGGGACTGATCTTCCCGTGGAACTCTTTCCCTAAAGATGGGCCCCCTTCAACCGGGCAGCCTGGGATCCCTCTCCGAAGCGTAATCCCTCGATAGGAGGGCTGGGCCTACTATGCAGCAGCAGAGCCTCAGGCTAAAGGTGCCCGAGACCAATCACACGCATCCCCTGCCATGAGGGCCACGAGACATGCTCACTGGACCAGAGGTCCCCCCCGAACTCCTTGGGGTTCCCCTGGAATCGCCTCACGCCAAATGGCGTCTGCCCCTTTTGAACCCTCTCCCAGCATACACAGCGGGTAGACCACGCCCACTGCACGGCTTCCGAGAGAAGACACCCAAGGCGCTGTGATACCCCCGTGATCCAGCCTGTGCCGGCGGTGACAGTGCCACCTGCAGGCAAAGGAGAATAACACTGCCGGGCAGAATCACACCCAGAGCAGAGCAAACAATTTGTTCTAATCAACAGGTCCGAGCCCAACTATTGGCTCAGACCACCCCTAAATTTACACATATAGCGTCCCGTAAATTGGGATGGGCGCTACATGTGTATATACGTGCCTTTTCCGAGACAGCCACGAAAACAGAGGTCTGAGTAGTCTTTCGCAAATTTAGCTACTCTAGCAGGAACCAAGTACCACCCTGAAAGTACCTTATATGATGTTTCAACTGCCATTATGTTTGTTTAAGAAGATTTAGTATTCAACCATATCTTAGACCATCCCGGGTGATCAATATTGCATTCGAGATCTTTTTCCCCATTTAGCAACATATGTTGGTACATTTGTATCCGATTTAGTGATCAGTTGGGAATAAATTATTGAAATGCGACTCTTAGCATGTGAGTCTTTTAGACAAATTTGTTCAAATTGGGAGAGGTTGTTTATGGTATCATTAGTATTGAGGAGAGGAGTATAAAATTTTTTGATTTGAAGGTAACGGAATATTTCGGATCGAGGGAGCCCAAAAGATTTTCATAATTCTGGAAAAGGTCGTATGGATGTTGCTGAAATCATGTCATATAGACAAAAGATTCCAACATTAGACCAGGCTTTAAAAGTTCTGGGAGATATCCAAGCTGGATAAAAGGCCGGGTTTTTATGAAAAGAGAGAAGCGGGTTATACGTGGTTTGTAGACCATGTGAGGTTTTATATCTGTCCCAGATAGATAGTGAGTGTTTGGTAATTGGATTTTTTAACGTCTTATGATCTATGGGGCGTAACCATAGGATATTATTTATATGAAGAGGATCACAATCCGTTGCTTTAATTAATACCCACAGAGGAATCTCTTTAGTAGAGTGGTATTTCGATAGTTGTGCCAATTGAGCAGCCTTGTAATAAATCAAAGTCTGGGAATCCCAAGCCTCCCATTAATTTAGGGAGATATAAAGTCTTTTTGGGTAACCGAGGTTTGATTTTCCCCCAAGTGAATTGTATTACTTTTTGTTGTATAATTCTTAGAAAGTAGGCCGGTATATGGATCAGGAGGACTCTGAATAAATATAAAAATTTAGGTAGTATGGACATCTTTATTATATTAATTTTCCTGAACTAGGAAATTGGAAGGGATGACCAATTAGATAACAAACTAGTAGTCTTTTTCAGTAAAGCTGGATAGTTGGCAGCAAATAAATCTGAGGGACTGGCAGTGAGTTTGATACCCAAATATGGAAGACTATGGTCAGCCCATTTAAAGGGTAGTGCATCTTGTATTATTCGTTTCTCTTTTTCAGTTAATGAGATGTTCAGCGCCACTGATTTTTGGACATTGACTCTAATGCCGCGTACACACGATCATTTTTCCCGTCGGGAAAAATTACATTTTTTTTTATAACAAGAAAAACGACCGTGTGTGGGCTTTTTGTAATTTTTCCCGACGGGAAAAACCGCATTAATCACGACGAGAAAAATTAGAACATGCTCTAATTTTTCTCGTTGTGATTCCCGTCATTTTTTTCCGCAGCAGTTTTCCCATAGGGAAACACTGCCACGGAGCCCACACACGGTCGTTTTTCTCGACCAAGAAATTTTTTTGGGGGAAAAACGGCCGTGTGTAGGGAACCAAGCCGTTCCCTCGTTTTTCCCGTTGATTTTCTCGACGGTGTTTTCACCGTCGAGAAAATCGATCATGTGTACGCGGCATAAGACCTGAAATGAATGAAAATGTATGTAATATGACCATAAGGTTGGGGGCGGAAACTTGTGATGAGGACAAAGATAGGAGGATGTCGTCTGCAAATAAACATAATTTGTGGTGAGATCCACCTAATTCAATACCCGTGATGGTAGGTTCCATCCTTATTCTTTGTGCCAAAGGTTCGATAAGTAATGCAAACAAGAGTGGTGAGAGTGGACAACCTTGACGTGTACCTCTCTGTATATCAAACTCTTCTGATTTGTAACCTGCATATTTAATATAAGCCCTAGGTTCACGATATAATGCAGAGATCCATTGTAAGAAGTGTGGGCCAAAGCCCCATTTATTGAGGAACCCAACTCATTGTTAGATGAATATAAGGTAGTTAAATGTGATTTTGTAAGATTTTCAAAGGATTATTAGAGTATATATCTCTGGATATTGTGACAGCAGGAAGGTAAAGTCACCTGGTTGCATCCAGGGGGGTAGATATATTTCTCCCAGATTCAGGCTTTATGCCGACTTATACAACTAGGGAGTTGATGAAGCCCAGCTGAGGCTAGTGGGCTCATGAATGACTCATACCTCTAGGGAGAGTGCTGGGCGTCGTGAGGCAGGGAGTTGATGAGACCAGCTGAAGCTTGTCAGCTCGTTTAAGGCCTCTATAAAAACTCCCAGCTTCATTAGGTGTTTGCTCATGCCTGGAACCAGACCTGTGTGGACTGTCTAGGGAGAGTGAACCCCTGTGCGGTGAGGCAAAGCCTGTGTGGCTATTTGTTTGGACTTTTACTAAACCAGGGACTTAGGGACTAGGACAGCACCAGGCTGATCCCAGTTGTTAGTTTAGGAAACCTGCATGTTTAGTCAGAGGTCAAACTGACCAGGATTTATTTTGTTTGTTTCTTTTTGGCTTTGCTGTGTTTTGTCACTGTACATAGAGAAATAAACCGCACCTTTTGATTTTGAAAACCACAACCTCCGTCTGCTGGCCCTGTTTTTGTGTGGGGAGCCCAACCAGGGGGTCACACACACCCGCTACCGAGTTAACCCCCTCACAGTTGGTGGAGAACCAGTGGCAGTTTTTTTTAAGCCAGCATGGAGGAGATACTGAAACAGCTGGCTCTAGCAAATGCCAATCAACAGCAGACAAATGCAGGTTTGCAAAGGAGCCTTGCAGCCCAGCAGCAAGCTCATCAACAAGCCCAGCAGCAATCTGAGGCCCGCTTCATAGACCTGTTACAGAAGCAAGAGCAGAGACTACAACAAATGGAAGCAGTAATGCAGCAACGTCCGCAGACCAGTGAGGAAAGCCGTCCCACTAATACCGCGTCCTTTGGGGTGAGTCGTTTATTGACAAAAATGACTGGAGAGGATGATCCAGAGGTATTTTTGACCACATTTGAAAGGACTGCTGAAAGAGAAAAGTGGCCTGAGGAGCAGTGGGCTGGACTGGTGGCTCCTCTGTTAACTGGTGAATCGCAGAAGGCTTACTATGACCTAGAGCCTGACCAAGCAAAAGACTATGTGATGCTAAAAGCTGAAATATTGGCAAGGCTGGGTGTCACCCTGGCTGTCCGGGCTCAGCGTGTGCATAACTGGACTTTCCAGCTTGGAAAACCCCCCAGGTCTCAAATGTATGATCTCATTCACCTGAGCAGGAAGTGGCTACAGCCAGAGACTTTGTCCGCACCGGAGATTGTGGAACGTGTTGTGATGGATCGTTTCTTGAGAGCTCTTCCTACCGCCATTCAAAAGTGGGTAAGCCATGGAGACCCAGAAACGGCCGGTAAACTTGTGGATCGTGTAGAGAGATACTTGGCTACAGAGAACCTGACGGCCTCTTCCAGAGACTCTCGGACTTTCCACCCTAAGACCAGACCATCCCCAGGGGCGGATAAGAGGATTCCAAGGGGAGAGAGTGAGAGGGTGGGAGCTCTACCCCAAGTTTGGCGAGAACAGCCTGGGAAATCAGCGGCTCAAGAGGCCGCAAGAAGGATCGTTTGCTACCGCTGCCGGCAAGCGGGACATATTGCAGCAAATTGCCCGGTTGTGGAGGAACCCATGCAATGTGACTTTCTGATGGACAGACGTCAGTCGCTGTGTGCGACAGTCGCATGCACTGCCATTCGGGGAACTGAGAAACATTTATGCAAAATGTGTATTAATGGTAGAAATGTTGTGGTATTACTGGATTCAGGTAGCCTTGTGACCCTGATAAAGGCTGAATTAGTTAAAACAGAGGTCTCTGGGAATAGCAAGGTAGCTGTTATTTGTGTGCATGGGGACACCCGAGAGTATCCAGTGACTACAGTGTGTTTCGAGACCCCCAAAGGTACCCTCTCTCATCCAGTGGGGTTAGTATCTCAATTACCGCATGATGCCATTGTGGGAAGGGATTTTCCGAAGTTCTGGGAACTGTGGGATGATCCTGAGCCCCCCACTGGTGCCCCTATGTACCAGGAATGTGATAGCCAGAACTCCTCTGAGAGTGGTGAGGACTCTCCAGAATTTCCCTTGTCAGTATTGGCAGGGGAGACTCAAGAAACTGGAGAGGAGCCCACCTCCTCAGACGAAAACCTACCATCTGTGGAGTTTTCTGATCTGGAGGTTCACAGGGAAAATTTTGCCACAGAACAGTTAAAAGACCCCGCCCTAATAAAGGCACGGGAAAACGTAGTGGAAATAGATGGCGAGTTAGTGAACCCAGATAATACCTGCACTTACCCATACTTCAGCGTAGAGAAGGACCTACTGTATCGGGTGGCAAAAAGGGCAGAAGAAACCGTTGAGCAGCTGGTGGTGCCCAAACCTTACAGGAAGTTGGTGTTGGAGTTGGCCCATGGGCACATTCTTGGAGGTCATCTGGGGACAGAGAAAACCCGAGAGAGGGTATTACAGAGATTCTATTGGCCTGGGGTGATGAAGGACATAGAAAATTATTGTTCCTCCTGCCCTGTGTGTCAGAGGTCGGCCCCGATGCCACATTTCCGTAGCCCGCTGGTCCCTCTACCCATCATTGAGGTCCCGTTTGAGAGAATCGCAATGGATTTGGTAGGTCCTATAATCAAGTCCGCTAGGGGGCACCAGTACATATTGGTTATAATGGACTATGCCACCCGTTATCCAGAAGCGATCCCTCTCAGAAATACCTCGGCCAAAACCATAGCCAAAGAGCTATCTCTTGTTTTTAGCCGGGTGGGTATTTGTAAAGAACTGCTTACGGACCAAGGTACACCCTTTATGTCCCGGGTTATGAAAGAGCTGTGTAAATTGTTCAAAGTGACGCAATTGCGTACATCTGTGTATCACCCCCAAACCGATGGGCTGGTTGAAAGATTCAACAAAACCCTAAAACAAATGTTGAAGAAAGTGGTGGATAGAGATGGAAAGGATTGGGACTGTCTACTTCCTTATTTGATGTTTGCTATTAGGGAGGTGCCCCAATCCTCTACGGGATTCTCCCCCTTTGAGTTACTGTATGGGAGACACCCAAGAGGGCTGTTGGATATTGCCAAGGAAACTTGGGAAAGTGAGAGTTCTCCCCACAGGAGTGTGATTGAGCATGTCGCCCTGATGCAAGATCGAATTGCACAGGTAATGCCCATCGTGAAGGAACATTTGGCCCAAGCGCAGTTGGCACAGCAGAGAGTGTACAACCGTGGAGCAAAGACCCGTACCTTTTCCCCGGGGGATAGGATATTGGTACTTGTCCCTACGGTTGAAAGTAAATTCCTTGCCAAATGGCAAGGCCCCTACGAGATAATGGAAAAAGTGAGCGAAGTGAATTACAAGGTCAGACAACCAGGAAGGCGAAAGCCCGAACAGATATATCACGTTAATCTGTTGAAAGCCTGGAGGGATAGAGAGTCCCTAGTCGCAGAAACTTGGTCACCAGCTCAAACTGGTTGCGTGATTCCGGAGGTTGGAATAGCAGCCACCTTGTCACAACCCCAACAACAGGAGGTTAAGGAGTTTGTGCTTCGCAACAAGGAGGTGTTCTCTGAGCTGCCGGGACAAACATCTGGGGTAGAGCATGATATTATTACC
The DNA here is from genome assembly GCA_029206835.1 of Rana muscosa. Taxonomy (NCBI): domain Eukaryota; kingdom Metazoa; phylum Chordata; class Amphibia; order Anura; family Ranidae; genus Rana; species Rana muscosa. The sequence goes on from CM055127.1 coordinate 132,881,271, forward strand.
CCGCCCGGTGAAAGGGTGAAGTTAAAACCCTATCGGATCCCAGAGGCCCGACGGGAGGCAATACGGGAGGAAGTACAGAAAATGCTGAACTTAGGGGTGATAGAGGAGTCCCAAAGTGATTGGTCTAGTCCCATTGTGTTGGTGCCTAAACCGGATGGGAGCTGGCGATTTTGTAACGATTTTCGTCAGTTGAACAAAGTTACAAAATTTGACACCTACCCCATGCCACGTATAGATGAGTTGATCGACCGGCTGGGAACAGCCCGATACATGACGACTCTTGACCTCACAAAAGGGTATTGGCAAATTCCCCTGGCCAAGTCGGCCAAAGAGAAAACCGCATTTGTAACCCCAGACGGGGCGTTCCAATATAAGAGAATGCCGTTCGGGTTACAGAATGCGCCGGCCACATTCCAGCGGAAAATGGACCAGATGCTGAGGCCCCATCGGAAGTATGCTGCGGCTTACCTGGATGACGTAATTGTCCATAGCACAGATTGGGCCTCACATCTGCCAAAAGTGCAAGCAGTCCTGGACTCTGTTCGGGAAGCGGGGTTTACGGCTAACCCCAAGAAGTGTACCATTGGGCAGGAGGAGGCCAAATATCTTGGGTACACCATTGGCAGGGGAGTAATAAAACCCCAACTCAACAAAGTCGAGGCCATCCAGAGTTGGCCACGTCCCAACAGCAAGAAGCAGGTACGAGCCTTTCTGGGAATCGCGGGTTATTATCGGCGCTTCATTCCCCACTTTGCTTCTAAGGCTGTGCCCCTAACCAACCTGACGAAAGGGAAAGGGTCGGTCATGATTAAATGGACCCCCGAGGCTGAGGCAGCATTCCAATTCTTGAAACAAGCCTTATGTAGCCAGCCAGTGTTGTACTCACCCGACTTCTCTAAAGACTTTGTCGTACAAAGTGATGCGTCAGATGTGGGGTTAGGAGCAGTATTGTCCCAGGTCTGGAACGGGGAAGAGCACCCAGTCATTTACCTCAGCAGGAAGTTGAAGTCCCATGAGGTAAATTACGCCACGGTTGAAAAGGAGTGTTTAGCGGTGAAGTGGGCTCTAGATTCCCTTCGGTACTATCTGCTAGGTAGGCACTTTGACATGGTTACGGATCACGCTCCGTTAAAGTGGATGGCTCAAAACAAGGAGACAAATAGAAGAGTGAATAGGTGGTTCCTGGCCCTACAGGAATTCAACTTCACAGTAAAGCATCGCCCTGGCGTTCAAATGGGGAATGTGGATGCTTTGTCTCGAGTACATGAATGCCTGATTGCTGGTGTTCCAACCCCAAGGTTAAAACAAGAGGGGGGGTATGTGACAGCAGGAAGGTAAAGTCACCTGGTTGCATCCAGGGGGGTAGATATATTTCTCCCAGATTCAGGCTTTATGCCGACTTATACAACTAGGGAGTTGATGAAGCCCAGCTGAGGCTAGTGGGCTCATGAATGACTCATACCTCTAGGGAGAGTGCTGGGCGTCGTGAGGCAGGGAGTTGATGAGACCAGCTGAAGCTTGTCAGCTCGTTTAAGGCCTCTATAAAAACTCCCAGCTTCATTAGGTGTTTGCTCATGCCTGGAACCAGACCTGTGTGGACTGTCTAGGGAGAGTGAACCCCTGTGCGGTGAGGCAAAGCCTGTGTGGCTATTTGTTTGGACTTTTACTAAACCAGGGACTTAGGGACTAGGACAGCACCAGGCTGATCCCAGTTGTTAGTTTAGGAAACCTGCATGTTTAGTCAGAGGTCAAACTGACCAGGATTTATTTTGTTTGTTTCTTTTTGGCTTTGCTGTGTTTTGTCACTGTACATAGAGAAATAAACCGCACCTTTTGATTTTGAAAACCACAACCTCCGTCTGCTGGCCCTGTTTTTGTGTGGGGAGCCCAACCAGGGGGTCACACACACCCGCTACCGAGTTAACCCCCTCACAATATTCAAAGGCGAATAGGTTTGGTTGGATTATGACAAGATTTTAGTGCACGGGCTAATAGTGTATTTGGTTTGTTTGCGTTCATGTAAAAATTATGTTGTGATCTTTTAATGGTTTTGTCTGCTGACTCAGTGAGAAATAGGTCTAATTTGGCTTTATCTAATTTCAATCTTGATGCAGGAGAAGGATTATGTTGAAATGCCATATGACATGCGTTAAAATTTGTTTCTAGTTTACAAAAGAGGTCTTTTCGTTCCCGATTAAATAGTGCGGCTTGACGCAAACATATGCCGTGGAGAACAGGTTTGTGTGCCTCCCATAGAGTGGTCAGGGAAATTTCAGGTGAAGAATTATAGTTCAGATACTCCTGAAGCGCGAGTTTAATACTGTGTTTATATGTGGGATTTTTGAGCAGGGAATCTCTAAGTAGCCATGTGGGATCACGTGATGGTCAGACCATGGTATGGGAACAATTTGTGCCTGGCATCCTACCACCCCACCCTCTGTCATCTTCATCCCCTCTGCCAGTTTCCTACCACCCCACCCCCTCTAATCTTCACCACCATGTACCCCACTGTCAGCTTCCTGCCACCCCACCCACTATCATCATCCCCATACCCCACCTCTGACATCTTACCACTCTGCCCCCTGTCATCAACATTCCCATAATCCCCCTGTACCCCACCTCTAGCATCCAAACCACCCTACCCCATCACCATCCATATCTTCATCCCCCCTGTACCTCACTACCAGCTTCCTACTACTCCACCCACTGTCATCATCACCCCCTCTGCTGACATCCTACCACCCCACCCATTGTCATCAACATCCCAATTATTCCTCTCTACCCCACCTCTGGAATCTTACCACCCTGCCTTCTGTCATTATCATCCTCACCCCTTCTGTATCCCACCTCTGGCATCCTATCACCCTACCCCCTATCATTATAGGGGAGATATGATCTCAGCCTCTCGACACAATGCTGCCACCATCACCCCCCAAACTGAATCCTGTCATACAACCAACTGTACCCCAACAGTTGCACCACACACCACAATACTGATCTGCCACCCACTGAGAGATAATGAAGTGCTGTAACCTCTAGCAACCAATCAGTGAGCAGTAATAATGTGCAGTAACCTCTAGCAACCAATCAGGAAGCGGTACTAATCTGCAGTAACCTCTATCAACCAATCAGTGAGTGAGACTGTGCAGTAACCTCTAGCAACAAATGAGTACAAGGTAATGATGTGCAGTAACCTCTAGCAACCAGTGAGCGGTAATAATGTGCAGTATCCTCTAGCAACCAATGGGTGAGCGGTAATGATGTGCAGTAACCTGTAGCAACAAATCAGTGAGCTTGGAGCAATCAGTGAGTTGGAACCATATATTTATGTTTACATTATTAAAGTTTTTTTTAGATAAGTCTATGTGCGTGTTTGATTTTTGGGATTTTGGGGTGGAGAGTGAAATTTCTAGGGGTGGGGGGGCCCAGAAAAATGTTTTCCCTGGGTCCAATCAATATAAAGACGGCCCTGGGTGTCCCCAGGCAGGCAGGGTGAGTGGGCTGGCACACACTGGGGTAAAGCTATGGAGGTACCAGCCAGCTGTAACACCCCCCTCACATGGAGAACATCTCATAAGCTGCAGCCAATTGCAGGCTCTACCACCGTCCTAGCCTTCTCCCAAAGCTGGCACCACATTGCATGGCAGGAGTTGTATGTCTCCACACCACACACTAGCCGCTGCCTGTGCTCTGCATAGACTACATGTAGCGGGGTCTCCTTTAAGGCCCCGGAACTACGTTACCCAGAACCCCATCCGGCCTCAGGGTGAAAGTTTCCACCACAGAGATTCATGGGAGGGGGCTATTTAAGGAAGAGGCGAGGCGGAGCTCGGCCTCTTTGAACACCGCGCTTCAAGCAACCAGTCTTCCTGTGCGGATCTGCTGCGGTGCAAGGCCCGAAGCATGGGGCCTTGCGTGACTTCCGAAGAGCCTTTCACCCCACTGCGGAGCCTGGGTGGATCCTGATTTGTCGAGTGAGGACATCAGTTGGATCAGGGACCCGATCGTTGCAGACGCTGTGTGCGGATACACAGCAGGTGGAAGTCCCGGACTGGGATCGCGTCCGGAGTGGTGAGCGGGCACCTGCCCAGACCAATAGACTGTGTCGTGTTCAGGCCTATAGAACTGCATAGGCCCACAGTTCGTTTATCTGCTGTTCCACGGGGGGACCGGTAGCAGGACAGAGTTGATGTGTCCCCCCCCCCCCCAGTATAGTTGTTCCAAGTTATTGCCTGTTGTGGATTACAAACTAGAATTTCATCAAGTGCACCACCGAAAGCTGGCATGCGAAGAAATCCTTACAGGAAGTGACTGAGATTTACTCCACGTCAGGCCTGACTCGGGTGGGGAGACAGTGTATTGTTTAGTGCGCCATAGGGCGCGCATACCATAATAGCTACGCGTGGTGGAGTACCGCGCAGCGCCATTATAGTGTGTTGAATTGATTGCTGCAGGGCTCTGCAAGCCAGTTGCATGTGTGATGTTATACCTATGCTATTTACTATAAGAGTAAAACCATTATAATCAATCTCTTGCCTTAGTGTGTTGTCTTACTGTTTAGAGATTAATTCATGCAATACAATTGAATGTGATATAAGTATAACCCTAGACTAACTGTGCCAGCGTGGGTCGAGTAAGATTGCCGGGGGTTGGCGGTACTGCACACAGGGCCCGAAAACAAACCAGCGGCTCTCTTAACTGGGGGTAGCGCTACGTACATACACATCCCAGAATGCTCTGCAGGGCACTCAAAGTGAATGTGTCTGCTTCTCCTGCTTGTGGTAGGGGACAGAGGAGTGTATAGAAGGATCTTTTGTCTGTGGCAGGATCGTCTGTGGCTGGGGCTCTAGTATTTGGTGGCTGCTGCAGCAATGTGGTGTTACCCATGTTAGGCAGGTGAGGCTTTGCTTGTCATTACCATAATAAGACCATCTCCTGTATCATGTCTGCACAGTCTCTGGCCAACTGTTATATCATGTCTGCAGTCTCTGACCATCTCCTTATCATAATAAAACTGTTGGTAATCAATATGTGTAAGCCGCCCCTAATAATACATACCACCACTGCCCATATGAAAAAGTAAATGAAAGCTGCCACTTAAAAGCTGTAAATGTGAAAATATTTTGACCCTTTAACCAAAGAGTGAAAAAATAAGCAAAATAGTGGCGCTGACAACAAAAAACACAAAAAAAACAAATGAATAAATGACGTGAATATTATCATAAATATCACCCAGTGACATGTGATAAAATGTGATAAAATTAATAGTCCATAAATTGCAGATGAAAAAAACTCCAGATGAAAGAAATTCCAAAAAAATATTTCAGTGCTGAATCTTCTAATCTCCTCCACCACACCAACGTGCCAGTGACTCCTCTCCCTTAAAAACCGCACTCACCAGCTTGCAATGCCTCCAACTTTCGTGTTTGGCTTAAACGTTTTTAAACCACATCAGGGGTTAAAACAATATTCCAATATCCAACCGCGCTTAAAGCAGGATCTCTCCACATGTGAATAATAAAGAAGTGCTCCAATAGTGTGATAACGTTTCAACCAGTTTATTTAAAATATCTAAAACTTCAACTTATACACTCACATTTCCAACTTCAAAACACAGAAATTCATAGCAAATCTTGCAAGTAATGGCACAGCGATGCACTGCAGTCACGGCAGACCTGAAGTGTGCGTTCAATATCTCGCTCTCACCCACTCCACAGATCTAGATCGCGGTGTCAGTGAATCGCTTCCTGCTTAGGCGTCACACGTCATACGTTAATGATGATGATTGCCGTACAGCCATGCACCCGACATGTTTCGTCACATAGACTTACTCATAGGATTAGCTGTACGGCACGGCAATCAGTCTTTATATACTCCCCTCTCCAATGATCACATGGATCTTACTATTGCGCCTGTGCACACCTCATGTCCCCCGGAACGCAAAGCCCCGGCCCTTAAGACAAGTTCTATGCATAAATAGACAAATGAGACTACCATAAAGGATCTGTATGCTGGCAGAACATGTTGTGCATATATCTAGTGCATTTCGCAAATATACTTACAGTTAAGCACCACTCCTCAACGGCGTGCCACATTACAGGTTCGCTAATAAGGAGGTACACCCAGCCATCCTGCACTGGGCCCAGCCTCATCAGTTCAAAAGGAGGGCCCAGGCACCTGCCGAGCAGGGGGGCCAACTGTACGGCCTTATTTCTGATACCAATCCTCTTGTGGCTCCCCCTGCAGCACTCCTCTTCTCTCTCTCTATGACTGCACTGCAGGGGGTTCGTTTATAATATCTGCACCCCACCTCCCTTTCACTGCTCTGATGACCCCCATCCCCCTGCTGTCCGGATCCCCCTGTGTACCCTTTCTGAGAACACACAGCTGGGTCACTTCGGGATGGAGAGCAGGAAGGACTGAAAGGACATAGTGAGCGATTGGTACCGATCGCTCATGTGTTCATTCATCTCTGAGGCATAAAAAACTTTGTTTACTATGCTTCAGTTTTTAAATGAGCAGAAAGCCTCTGAGCTCTTATTTATCTGTGCAGCTGAAGCTATAGAGAAGGGGATGGAGGTATCTATGTCCTCATTACCTTTATCTCTCTCAAAATTGAGACATCAGGGGACCCCTGATATATCACCCAAGCCCCCCCAACAGGACAGTTAAAAAATAAATAAAATACAATTTCTAAAAAAGAAAATGTAAAAAAAAAGAAAAAATGAAGGGTTCGTTCACAAATGCTTGCTGTCTGAACAGTGATCCAAATGATGACCGCATTTGACAGGTGTCAAGGTGGCATATTGACTCCCCACCGCCTACTTTAACCCCCTCATTAACACGTTTTGGCACCCTGTCAGGTAGGATGTACGGGGCCCCATTATTTCTAACAGTAGCTCCGGGTGACTTGAAGTCCATGGGGGAGTACAACCTACCTATCATTTAGTAGTGGTGCTGAAGCCAAAGATATCTCAAAGGTAGCCATCAGCACTTACTGGGTACAATACTCATGGTATAAGCAAACTCCAGTATGTGCTGATGGCTAACTTGGAGATATCTTTCAGTGTTTATATGTAATAAATGATTTATTGTGTTAATCTTATTCCACAGCTCCCCGCTTCTAAAGAAGCTATAAATGAAATGCATAGAGATATGGCCTTAAACACGAAGCTTTACAACCACTTTAATCATAACCAATGTGCCTAACATCTGACTACCGAATGCTCACACTGAATCTTGGTGTGTGTGGCTTGGAATACTTCATCATGTATTAAAATTTAAGAGTGCAGTGATATGGGGGATGTTTACCTCAGTGGTATTGTATCTTTATTGAGTTCACGTCAGTTCGAACTTCGATTAAGGGTGTGGAGGCCCACTTTAAACAAGCAAAAGAAAAGTTCAAAGTTGTCCATGCAGGGGATTCTCCAGCAAAACAGATAATAGAAAAAGTCGAGATACTTGGCTCTCTTGTCAGCAGCACCACTGCTCCTGACAGTGGTCCCTCAGACCACGGGCTCTTCAGGCTCACTCAACCTTTTTATGCTGCAGCACCCAGCTACATATACCCACTCCTGGCCCCTCAATAGGGTTCTTCTGATACCCTGGGCTCTCTCACTCTTCCAAGACTCACAGATTCCCTTCAGTCCCCTGTGCTCGCTAGTTGCCTGAGCTCTCTCAGCCTTGCGGACTCGCTTAGTTGTCCCAAATCTCACAGTCCTTTTGGCTAAAGAATATCTCCAACATGGAGACTTGTCTCCAAAGTTGATAACCTCTCCTAACCAGAGCACACACCTATCTCAAAACAAGGGTCCTGAGGTATGGCCAGCTCCTGGCTTATACGAGTGTGTACACGTGGATGCTCACATACACCCTGCAGGTCTCCAGGAAGACCTGGATGCAGGATTAAAGGCTTCGTCCCATCCAAAACACTTTGAAGGCTTTATAGCGGAGCTCCACCCTAAAGTGGAACTTCCTCTGATCGGAACCCCCCCCCCCCTCCGGTGTCACAATTGACACCTTTCAGGGGGGAGGGGGGTGCAGATACCTGTCTAAGACAGGTATTTGCACCCACTTCCGGGAGTCCTCTCTGCATGAAATCTACGGGAAGTACGTCACTTCCCGCAGAATACCCGTTGTGTTCTGGGAGACACTCGGCTCCCAGAACACACGGGGACCAGTCAGAACGGCGCAGGGAACCGGGCAGTGAAGCCGCAAGGCTTCACTTCCTGGTTCCCTCACTGAGGATGGCGGTGGGGGCAGCAGAGTGACGAGCGATTGCTCATCCTCTGCTGCGGACGTCGCTGGACTCCAGGACAGGTAAGTGTAAGTGTCCTAATATTAAAAGTCAGCAGCTGTAGTATTTGTAGCTGCCGGCTTTTAATATTTTTTTTTCGGCGGAGCTCCACTTTAAGCTTCAGGCTCTAATCAAGAATTACAAAATCTGGAGAAAGCATAGAGTTTTTTTCCTCACAATAAACAGTCCTGCACTTTGCATTAGTATGAACCTTGTGTCCTTCCTATATTCATTTTTACAGTGTCAGGGCCTCGCGCTGTCACAATGGTTATGGGTCGGCCAGCAGGGGGCGTTGATGGTACTATATGAGGATGTTGCAATCTGTGTGTTTTTAGATCTGTGATCTTAATTTGTTATTATGTAATAAAAAATAATATATTTATCAGTTTGTACTGTTTAATTTTTCATGAAAGGTAATACCCTTAAAGTCCCCAAAGACATGCTGTTAGGTTAATTGGATCTTGTCCAAATTGGCCCAGTATATATGTATATATGTGTGTATGACTATGTGTCCCAAGCGTGTCGAGACCCTACGGGGTAAAGTGACCGCACCAGCCAAGCAGACACTGGCTGCAAAAAAGTGCCTAGAGGCGATTCAGTTTGCATGTGTAGCGCTATACAAGTCACTCATTCATTCATTCATTAAAGTCCCATTTTTTGCCCTCCTTTCCTCTGCATACATAAATACTGTGATATGGTGGTGTTCTTGTCTACCAACATACCTGAATCTTTTAAAACCGGACGTGATTCAAACCATGTATGGGCAGGCTGATTGTATCCAAGTTAATCGATCAATCAACCTGGGTACAACTGTCAGATTTTTCATGCGATATTTGCCAGCAGCTATATCCGCTAGCAATAATCACTATGTGTTCCTCCAGCCAGGAGGGCTCTACCCGCCGAGAGAACACAATAGCTCAGTGGGAGGGATTTCCTCATCAACACTGACTGTGTTGATGGGGGAATCGAGCGATTTTCTTTCCTGCAACCCGTGGTTGTAGGAAAGAAAATCGTTCCATCTATGGCTGGCTTAATACTCATCTCCAGTGTGGATAATAAACCTCAAATACACGTGAAGATAATTCATTTTGTAAAAGCCTCCAAGTGGTGGCAGTCAATCTAGGTACGACAGTCTCCAGATGGTGAACGAGAGTACTTCAGGACCACTGCTGGCTTACATGTTTCAAGGCTCTGAGGAAGAAGGTATTCCTTCGAAACCTGTAAGCCAGCAGTGGTCCCGAAGTCCTCTCGTTCACCATCTAGAGACTGTTGTACCTAGATTGGCTGCCACCATTTTAAGGCTTTTACAAAACAAACTATCTTCACATGGTTGTGAGTAGTTTTTAATCTGTTTTTACAAATAAATTTACTAAAGCATAATGCACAAGGCTGGTGCGCCCTCTTTTCTCTATTCCCTCTCACCTGCCATTCGCCTGACTATATTTGTTACTAGAAATGTGCAGAATTAAATTTAAGATATGGAGGAATTTGTGTATATTTTGGGAGGGTTCAGTTTCCATTGATAACTTTATCTTCTAGCTCAGTGTAACTCCAGCCAAGACTTTTGATAAAGTTGGGAAGGGCGAGTCCTCTTTCTGATAAATAGCTGCAATAAAGAGTATGTAAGGGAAAAAAATATATATTCAGTATGTAGCGGGGTTTTCAATTTAAGGGAAGTGTCTGAGTGGTAACCAGGCTCAGACGCATTAAATTGATAGGATTCATGGACCATTTTTGTTCTCAGGGGTTAATGCTGGTGATGTGTTCCCTGTGGCCGGTGGGTGGCGCTGCCATTCTGGGCCAGGGTTCAACCGCGAGCGCAGTGCTGTGCCTTTTGTGTCCCCTCTCGGCAGCCATACAGAGGGGCGGGGAACCTGCTGTGCATGCCGGGAGAGGGTATAAAAGGGGCGGACATCTTCTGAGAAGGGTCTTCGTCCGTCCACGCCCAGGCACCTTCAGCCTGTGTGTGTGTGTGTGTGTGTGTGTGTGTGTGGTTCGTCATCTCTGGGTGCCCTAGGCCCGGAGGCCTTGTTCCGGTTCCACCTCAGGCACCTTTAGCCTGGGGTGAGGTACTACCTCACCGCTCCTGTTCGCCTGGGCATGGTGGCCCAGGAGTTGCAGTAACGGCCTGGAGCCCAGCAGCCTTCGGCTTGGGTCAGCAAGGTATCGAGGAGTCCAGGGTGCCGCCTTGCGAGGGGACCCGCACCCTAAGAGAAGGGAGGACCTGTTCCGAAGGACCGGTGCTGTGGCCGCGGTGAAGGAAGGGGTCTGTTGACTCTCTGGGGGGATGTCTTCTCCCTGAAAGGGGCTATGTCTTAGGAAGGAAATCAATATTCACCAGGTCAGTGGCAGTGACCATATTCACCCGGTCAGTGGCAGTGACCCTGTTTGCCAGGTCAGTGGCAGTGACCTTATCCACCAGGTCTGTGGCAGAGACCAACCTCATGGTCTGTGGCAGAGACCATGCGCCAAAACTGTTTGAGAATCTGAATCTGAACAGTCCTAAGAGTTTGAGCTACGTTTGTGCCTGGACCTCCTCCACACCTTAGAGCTGTCCTGTGTCTTTGCTCCAACCTTTCGCCTATCCAAGAGAATATGTGTTGTGCAAGTGGAAAATAAATATTGAGTTGGACTTTCAGCTGGTGTGGACATTTACGTTCCTGGGGAAGTCAAGGACTTGCATCTACACACTGTAGAGGTGAGAATCATTCTCAGGAGGACTTTATGCTCCGGCTGCAGACAAGGTCCAAAAACAACACCGCCTAACCTCTTAACACAGGAGGGTACAGGCTTGTGGTGCGGTGTGCCCCTTTCTCCTAAGAGGAGCCGAAACAGACAAGGAGAAGGGGGTGTGTGCGCTACAAGTATATCTCTGCGGCACTTGCACATTTCCCCATGTTATATCTCTTTACATGCAAGTACAGAAAAATACCTGTTGACCTGCTAGAAATCCTGTGCACTCTTTGCTTTCTGTTTGGGTTGACAACATGCGCTGGAATCGTAAACAGCATTGTATGGACAACGGAACTCGAGTTCAGTCCAGGGTTGCCAACTTTCAGTAAATTTACGAAGAGTTTGTAAAATCCATAATTGTTGCATCTGTCCATGAATGTCAGTTACAGACATGCAGCCTACATGTCCGTAATGGACATTCAAGGACAGATGCAAAAAGTACAGATTTTACAAACTGTTCGTAAATTTACTGAAAGTTGGCAACCCTGGTTCAGTCCCCCACCCCTCTCTGTGCAACTCCACATGCATATATCAATTTTGTAATTCAGTAAAACATTGGTGCTGGCTTGACTCCGAAGGGGCTTCCCATGTACTGTGTGAAAGGAAAGGGCTCTTAGGAAATGTAATTCTGGAGGCATATCTACTTCAATAGAAACTAACCTCCCAAGCCTGTCCCTTCAAGAATTTTGACCTCTTCCATACCTCCCAACTTTTTGAGAAGGGAATGAGGGTCACCTATCAGCAAAAGTATGCAGGCATAGGGCACACCCACTGCCACGCCCCCTTAAAGGAGAATTGTACAAAAGAACAAGATTGGTTAAACCCACAAGTGTTTTTTTTTACCACTACTATTCCTTTATATTGGCTTTTGGAATTTACGATTGCTGCAATTTAGAAATCAGATGAAAGGTTTAGCGCTGGAAAACACTTTTTGAAAGATAAAAAGTGCATTTTATATACAACTATATAGATCAGACCAAAATGAGGGACAAATGTGAAGGGAAGAGGGACAGAGGGACATTGCTCCAAATCAGGGACAGTCCCTCGAAATCAGGGAAAGTTGGGAGCTATGCTCTTCACGCCGGCCACTTGCAGATGTAGCACTCTGATGTTTAGGCAGGGCTGCTATTAAATTTAGTTGCCAGGCAATAGTTGCCTAGGTCATTTGTTAGGAGATCAATTGATTTCCCCCTAATTCTGGAATTGCTGCACTTCTCTCTTCTGTCACTGGGTGGACGGGTATCTAGTGACATTAGATAAGACAAGGGCATAGCAAGGACAGACTATGAATGAATATGGTGTCTCAGCCAATGGGCAGGGATTTTCTCTGGTCCCTTGGCCTGCTGGGAGAGCCTATTTATTTGGGTGGAGTCAGGTGATCAGGGTTCTGTGCCACCTGGACGGCTGTCTGGGTGGACGTGTTTCGTATTGCCTCGGGCTGCTACGCCATAAACCTAAGGCCTATCCCAGGGACATCTGGCTGCTAGGCTATCTGAGGGCCTATCCAGAAGCAGGAGAGCAGCGTAGGGTTGGGGCTGCGGGCTTGTAGTCCAATCAGAAGTAACGGTTCCACCGGCCGGGGAACCAGTTGTGGTCGGAGGTAGAGGGGAAGCTGTCGCCACTAAGAGCCCATCCACCTTGTTACCGGAGACCATTGTGAGTAAGCTGAGGCCAGTACCAGAGCAGATTTCTCGCTAATCGGGGACGGTGAAGAAGTGGGAAAACTTCAGCAAGTGCCAAGTCAGGGACCCAGCAGGACAGCAGAGGTGACGCTTGTGGAGCATCATTGAGTGCCAAGACAGGGACCTAACGTGTCAGCAGGGGTGACGTTTGAAGAGTATCTGTGAGTGCCAAGCCAGAGACCCAGCAGGGAAGGGGGGTGACGCTTGGGGAAGATACTGAGTGCTAACATTGGAAGAGCTCAGGGGATCAAGTGGCTATTGGATCTGAAGTCTGGTGAGAGACACTGGGAGCTCATTGAGTGAAGAACTACAGTGAGTGGTTGTGTGGGGTAAGAACTGTTTGAGTTCCAAATAGTTGGATACAATTACAGTTAGTAACTTTTTTTAAGACTGTTGCCATAAGAGACAGCATCCTACCTACACAGAATTGGAGTTCCGGCTGGATGCCTTCACCTGTATAGCTGCCTGCCTTTAGAAGTCTCGGAGTCTGCCAATTAACATTACATCTACCTAATGCCGCGTACACACAGCCGTTTTAAATGTCATTGAAAAAAACGACGTTTTTCTCGACGTGATTTTTCGTGTTTCCTCTCAAGCCTGCCTTGCCTACACACTATCGTGAAAAAAAATGCTCGAGCAAAGCGCGGTGACGTACAGTGGCACTATAAAGGGGAAGTTCTATTCGGATGGCGCCACCCTTTGGGCTGCTTTTGCTGATCCTCGTATTAGTAAAGTTTGGTGAGAGACGATTCGCGCTTTTCAGCCTCATGCTCTTCAGTCCGTTACAGCGTGACGAATGTGCTATCTCCATTACGAACGTTAGTTTTACCAGAAGGAGCGCTCCCATCTCATAACTTGCTTCTGAGCATGCGCATTTTTTTTCCCCTCGTAAAAGCATACACACTACCGTTTTTTACAACGTTAAAAAGAACGACGTGAAAAAATAGAGCAGGTTCTAATTTTTTTCAGGCCATTTTTCACGTCGTTAAAAATGCTCTGGAGCCTACACACGATCGTTTTTAATGACCAATTAAAAAAATTGCATTTTTTACGCCATGAAAAACGGTCATGTGTTCGCGGCATAAGGGTGTCCTGGCCCTAGACCTCTCTCCTACAGATCTGTTCAAGAGACAATAAATCTTTTTTTGCATTCTAAAAGTGTCTGGCACCCACCCTTTCATCTTGTATTACACGCACCGTGCCTTGCGACCCACTCTATACAGAAGGATGTCAGCTGTTCCTAACTCTGGAGGTCACCATTGGGCTTCAGGGGCCCCTGGGACTTTGCTACACATATATGCGGCCTCTCGGCGGGTGGGCCTTAACGCAGAGAGGCCACATATATGCGTACCAAACTTTAAACATTGCGTGCACCCTACCACAGTTGCTGGCAGGTAACGGAAAGTCCCTGATTGCTACTTGCGATCATGTGACCGCTGTGACAGCCAATCATGGTGATTACATGACCAAAAAGCCCGCCAGCCAGCTTCTGAAACCTCTTAAAGGGCCGAGAGGCGCCAGCGCTAAGGGGTTAAAAAGTCTGTTGGTGAAGTAATGAAGGGGCCGTTTCCCCCTTCAAGGCAAAAAATTGATGTTAGGATATTGGATCTACAGGGAAAATGGGAGGTTTTAGTAGAACTGAGCAGTGCCCAGATGTACACATTCATGCGTGCAGTACACTAAAATAGTTAGAATGTTATGTGTGCAGATGTTTTGTACATATAATATAATTTATTATTATAGTAGTCAGTACTTCAAGTTCTTTTTTTCCACTGTCTTCTTACCTCCTGTTGTAAAACAAACAAAAACTGTTTACAGGCCTCAGTAGCCCAAGCTGTTAACTTTTAGGTAAATGAGTCTTAGCAATGACTAAAGCCTTGTCTAATACAGGGGTGGCCCATCCATTAAGGGCGCACGGGTGCCACCCCCCATCTATGCCGCCGCCTCCCTATCCATTCGTCCGGCCCCTTACAGGACGCCAGGTGCATGAATTACAGTGGTGGGGGTGTTTTTTTGAAGCACCCGATTATAGCCAGAGACTCTAACAGGCTTCAAATGATGACGAGTGATTGCCCCCCTGTAACGGCTGCCCAAGTATGAAAGGGGTTAACGCCGTTTAAGATATTCCCTCTCTGGACACACATCCACTGCCGATCCTCCACAGTCAGGCGACCGCTTCCCATAGGATTAATCCTTCCAAACATACGAGACAACGCTCTGTGTTGAAGTCCCAAAAACAGGGAATGAATTTATTACAAGCACATGGTAACACATTTCTCTTCAAAACCCTTCCCTCCCATCCTTAGGGAACAGGGCGGGTTAAACTGTCCAATGACAATGGTCATACAGGTCAGGTGTGTTCAAACTTCACTTTCAGTAAACAGTCTTAGCAGGAGGGGTGATTCCCCCCCCTCCTCACAGAAAGACACTTAAACA
Source organism: Rana muscosa (assembly GCA_029206835.1). Lineage (NCBI taxonomy): Eukaryota > Metazoa > Chordata > Amphibia > Anura > Ranidae > Rana > Rana muscosa. Next base: position 132,896,418 of record CM055127.1, read on the forward strand.
TCCCATAATAGGCAGCCAGACGGTCTACCAAGCTCCAATCCACATCACCACAGTAGCAGACTTAATTACCACAAGCCACAATAGACAATAGAATGCAATCACACCCCATCACAGCAAATATTACACAACAGCCCACACACAATATACACCCAATATATACCATGTATATACAGCATTGAATGTGACTATCCCAGATCATGGTGGGGTTCTCATTCCCCCTGTGCCCCAAGTGACCCCTGTCACACCCCCTTCTCCTGAACCATACCAAGCCACATGCTCTCAACATGGGGGGGGGGTGCTTTGGGTCAGGGGGGCTCTGCCCTCCCAAAGCAAACCTAGTCCCCATGTTGTTGAGGACAAGAGCCACTTCCCCACATCCCTGGCTGGTGGTTGTGGGGGTCTGCAGGTGAGGACTTATTGGAATCTGGAAGCCCCCTTTAACATGAGGGCCCCCAGATCCCGCCCCCCTCATGTGAATAAGTATCTGTTGCATACTCCTACTCATTCAAAAATGAAAAAAAGAAAAAAGAAACATCTGGTCCCGACAAAGGCTCCTGCCGTCTGACAGTGTCAGGAAGATCCTGCCAGTAACAGACGATCCAGACTCACTGGCACGCAATCGCGGGTGCCAGAGCGCGCGCGAACGGGAACGCACGTGCGTGTCCCCATTAGCGCCAGGCGGGCTATTTAAGCCTGTCTGACACATGTGTACTCTGCTGTCTGCTCTACAGCATTCCGTGTGTCCTTGCTTATCTGAAATCTGTTCCTGTGTTTATCCGGCTTACCTGTGACCATCTCTGCTATCCGCCTGCACTTGACCTCGGGCCTGTCTGACTACTCTCCTGCCTGCCCCTCTGGTTCTTCTGCTGCCCGCCTGATAACCGACCTGGCTTGCCTGACCTTCCTATAGTGCTATCCAGCTTGCTCCTGGTTCCAGTCTTCTGTTCCTGTTCCAGTCCACTGAGCCTGCCTGCTGTTCCAGCTTGTTCCTGGTTCCAGTACGCTGTTCCTGGTTCCAGTCTGCTGAGCCTGTCTGCTGATCCAGATTGTTCCTGGTTCCAGTCCGCTGTTCCAGTTCCAGTCTGCTGAACCTGTCTACAGCTCCAGCTTGTTCCTGGTTCAAGTCCTTTGTTCCTGTTCCAGTCTGCTGAGTCTGTCTGCTTATCCAGTTGGTCCTTGGTCCTATCCGCTGTTCTTGATCCTGCCTGCTCCGGGTACCAGCCTGCTGTTCCAATTCCTGTTTCCTATCACCTGCAAGGAACTCTTGGACTTCTGGACTGACCTCCTGCTGTCGATCCTGCAAGGCACTCGTACCACTCCTCACTCCTGCGCTTCCTGTTTACCCTATCAGGGGCCTCGAGTCGGAGCCATAAGAGAGGCCTCCCTCTGCAATTCGGGCTCAACCACTAGGTACGTAACAGACAGCTCTTAAATAACTAAGGGGTGGGGGCCACACGGTTAAGTCACCGGGTGGCACAGCCCCCTTGTGACACCATCAACCAAAGGCATGCTGGGTTGGCGACGTCACAAGGGGCGGTGCCACCCGGTGACATCAGACAGCAGGAGCCTTCGTCATGACTGGAGGTTGTTTTTTTTTGTTTTTTTGGGTAGGCAGTGCGGAGGGCAGCATGATTGATGATGGATCTACAAATTTATTTTTATTTTTAAATTAAGAAATTGTCAAAAACTGCCTACTGTAATTTTTTTACACTACACGTTTTTTTCGTGAATGAGTAGGGGCCCCAAAGCACCCCCCCATCTTGAGGGCATGTGACCTGGTATTGTTCATAAGGGAGGCGGGGGCGCTTGCTCGTCCCCCCCTTTCCTGACCTGTCGGGCTGCATGCTCGAATAAGGATCTGGTACGGATTTTTTTTTGGGGGGGGCCCACGCTGTTTTTTTTTACATTTTGGCTTGAGGTTCCTCTTAAAACCCATCCATTACATCCGAAAAGGCCTGGTATTGTTTTTTGTACATTCAGCTGTCAGTGGGGAAGCCCGCTAACAGCTGATAAGTCATCGGTTGTTAAGGACGTGGCGGCTGGCTTCCTGATCCTTAACAACCAGCCATTCTTCACACAGAATTCACAATTTTCGACTGCTTCAAATTTGGGTCGTTCTGAAAATTTGGAATTCATTAGAAAATAAAAAAACTAAACAAAACTGTCATGAGGGGCCTGGTATGGATGGGGGGGGGGGGGGGGGGAGATCCGATCCCGATCCCACCCTGTTTTTTAAATGTATTTTCCATTGATATACAGGCAAAGTCACACAAAAATCTCTTGTATATCATGCAGGTGTGACTCTAATGTGAATTTTGAGGGTTTACATGGAAGTCTATGGCCTTCAGGTTGCATGAAAGTCAGACCAAAGTAGTATAGGAACTACTTTAACCACTTTACGACCACCCCCCACTATGTGCAGAATCGTGTGTATATATATGTGACTGTGCACTTCCAGGTTTTGGGCACGAGCGTGCGCCGCCACCAGCTCATTCCTGCTGTGTTTTTACAATGTAAACAAGGCAGACTGTCATTCTGTGAGTACAGAAGACATGGATCTTGTGTTCCTGTGAAGCAGAAACATGATCCATGTCTTCAAGTAGTAAAAGCACCTCCCCACAGTTAGTAAGCACTCCCTAGGCACACATTTAACCCTTTTATCACCCCTGATGTTAACCCCCTCCCTGCCAGTGTCATTAGTACAGTGGCAGTGCATATTTTTAGCACTGATCACTGTATTAGTGTCACTGGTCCGCAAAAAAGTGTCAAAAGTGTCAGTATCCGATATGACCGCCGCAATAACACAATAAATTAAAATATTCCATAGTTTGTAGATGCTATAACTTTTGCGCAAACCAATCAATATACGCTTATTTTTTTTTTTAACCAAAAACATGTAGCAGAATACATATCGGCCTAAATTGATGAAGAAATTCTATTTTTTTTTTTGGAAATGTTTTATAGCACAAAATAAAACATATTGCAGTGCCGTATCACAAAAAATGGCTTGGTCATGAAGGGGGTAAACCTTCAGGAGATGAAGTGGTTAACAACCAGCTATTGTTCACACAGAATGTGAATTGGTATAGTTCTGAAAATGTGGAATTTGTTTGAAAATAAAGAAACCAAAAGGAAACCGGCCCGAAGGGATTTTCATTGCCCGCCTTCTTTTCACAAGTCGCACACAAATAGCATGTATATCATGCAGGTGTGACTTTCATGCGACTTTTGAGGGTTTACATTGAAGTCTCAAAAGCCCTCAAGTCACACGAAAGTCGCACCAAAGTAGTGTAGGTACTACTTTAAAGTCCCTGCGACTTTACATCACACAGATATGAACGGTACTCATTGGGAAACATGGGGTGTAACTTGTCATGTGACCAAAGTCACATTACAAGTTGCACAAGTGTGAATGGGGCCTTAGGCATGTGTGCAAAGCATGCAAAAACAGCTTTGGCAGTAAAAGGGTTAGAGGGAAATATACTTAGAATAAACAATTGTTACCTTTTTTTTGTCTGCCAGCAATATTTCTTTTAATGTACCCTGAGCTGCACATACCCACAGTGTACATTCTTGGCATGCCTAAGGCCCCTTTCACACTGAGGCGTCGGCGATAATAGTGGCGCTTTATCGTCGTATTTACAGGGGTATTTGGCCGCTTTTAACCCCCGCTAGCGGCTGAAAAAGGGTTAAAACCACCCGCAAAGCGCTGCTGCAGCAGTGCTTTGCCGGCGGTATAGCCGCGGTGCCCATTGATTTCAATGGGCAGGAGCGGTGGAGGAGCGGTATACACACCGCTCCTTCAACGATCCAAAGATGCTGCTAGCATGACTTTTTCTACCGTCCTGCTAGCGCACAGCTCCAGTGTGGAAGCCCTTGGGGCTTTCACACTGGAGAGACAGCAGCGGTTCTTTCAGGGCGCTTTGCAGGCGCTATTTTTAGCGTTATAGTGCCTGCAAAGAGCCCTAGTGTGAAAGGGGTCTTATGCCTTGTACACACGATCGGATTTTCCATCGGGCTAAACTCCGACGGATTTTTACGACGGAATTCCGTTAAAGCTGTCTTGCATACACAATGTCACACCAAATTCCGACCGTCCAAAACGCGGTGACGTACAACACGTACGACGGCACTATAAAGGGGAAGTTCAAATCCATTGGTGCCACCCTTTGGGCTGCTTTTGCTGATCTCATGTTACCGCGTGTTAGTAAAAGTTTGGTGAGAGACGATTCGCGCTTTTCAGTCTTCGTGCTTTCAGATCGCTTTTTGCTGTTCAGTTTGTGCTTGTGGGTTTGTGTAGTCAGGTCGTATCTGTTTTTCAGTGCGTTCTTGTCCGCTCGTTTCTGATTTTCAGGTCGTTCTTCCTAGGACTTTCTGTTCTTCAGTGCGTTCTGTTTAGTTCTTCCTGACTAGCCGACCGGTTTCTAGCCATGTTGCGGGTACGTTCTCGTCATAGAGTTCATGCTGTAAATGGGCTTGGTGTTGGGGTTAATGCTTTAACCTGAGCTCAGTCCATGAACAGGGTGGGGAGGAGTTCATGGACGAAGAATTGGTTGCTCCAGTGGGACCAATTCTGTCATATGCCTCTGCTGCGGGAGATCCAGGAGAATAATCCTGATGACTTCAGGAATTATCTCCGGATGACGGACTTTGTTTTTCACCATCTGTTGGCTTTGCTGTCCCCCTATATCACGAGGCAGGACACCGTCATGCGACAAGCCATCACTGCCGAGCAGAGGCTAGTCGCCACGTTGAGATACCTGGCGACTGGGAGAAGTCTGCAGGACCTGAAGTTCACGACAGGCATCTTCCCCCATGCTCTGGGGATCATTATACCAGAGACCTGTTCTGCCATCATTCAAGTCCTGCAGAAGGACTATATTAAAGTAAGTTTTCTCCTTTAACATCACATTCTATATATTTAATGTTTGCTAATGTATTGTATTCATTTCACCCTTCCCTAATTACCATGATTGTAATATGCTGTGAATGTCCCCTTTGTCCCCATGCATGTTGTATGCTTTTAATGCTCCTTTTTTGGCCTACATGCATATTTGCCTTCACTAACCTCTCCAGTAGGGATGAGCCGAACAGCCCCCAGTTCGGTTCGCACCAGAACTTGCGAACAGGCAATAAATTTGTTCGAACATCCGAACACCGTTAAAGTCTATGGGACTCGAACATGAAAAATCTAAAGTGCTAATTTTAAAGGCTTATATGCAAATTATTGTCAAAAAAAGTGTTTGGGGACCTGGGTCCTGCCCCAGGGGACATGTATCAATGCAAAAAAAAGTTTTCAAAATTGCAGTTTTTTCGGGAGTAGTGATTTTAATAATGCTTAGGCCTCATGCCCACGGACGTTTTTACAGCCACGTTTTTGAGCGTTTTTTACAGCTTAAAAACGCCTGTCCATGTTAGTCTATAGCTTCATGCCCACCTAGACGTTTTTGAGCTGCAAATAGCATAGACGTTTTTAAGCTGTAAAAAAAAACCAGGACCAGTGCGTTCCTCAGCGTCAGAATTAGGCAAAAAAAAACGCGAGCGTCAAAAAATGCGCAAAAACGCGCACTAACGCGCGGTCGCGTTTTTAGCTCCGACGTTTTTTTTTTTTTTTGTTTTTTTTTTTTTGTTTTTTTTTTTAAATATTTACAATAACATGGACAGGCGTTTTTAAGCTGCAAAAAACGCAGCTGTAAAAACGCCAGTGGGCATGAGGCCTTAAAGTGAAACAATAAAAGTGAAATATTCCTTTAAATTTCGTACCTGGGGGTGTATAGTATGCCTGTAAAGTAGCGCTTGTTTCCCGTGCTTAGAACTGTCCCTGTGTCATTTCTGAAGGAAAAAAAGTAATTTGCAACGAAAACCTGCGTTACATCATAGGGGGGCGGGGTCACCCGCACGTCACTGGGGAAGCCCGGGTTTCCTCTTGTGTCAGAGGGGGACGGGGTCACGTGATGGGTGGCCCCGCCCTCTACAGAAGAGACCTGTCAGGCTGCCGGGGTTCCCGGGGTGTCTCCGGTGGAGACAGGATGCGCTGCGCTGGACATCTCATCGCTGGAGCCTGGACCTGGATGGAGAGGAGATTATCCACCGCTGGACCCCAGAGAGGAGAGCATCCATCGCAGGATACCGAGAGTGGATTACCACCGCTAGAATCTTTTTTTTATTTATTTTTATTCTTAATAAAGGACTTTTCCCAACGGTGTCTGTGTGTTTTTTTACAATTTTTTTACACTTTCTTTGTGAAATGGCAGGTTACCAATTCACATGGGGGGGCCGGGATCTGGGGGTCCCCTTTGTTAAAGGGGTCTTCCAGATTCCGATAAGCCCCCCGCCCGCAGACCCCCACAACCACCGGGCAAGGGTTGTGGGGATGAGGCCCTTGTCCCCATCAACATGGGGACATGGTGCTTTGAGGGGTCACAAACTCCCAAAGCATCCTCCCTATGTTGAGGGCATGTGGCCTGGTACGGTTCAGGAGGGGGGCGCTCTCTCGTACCCCCCTTTTTTCCTGCGGCCTGCCAGGTTGCGTGCTCGGATAAAGGGTCTGGTATGGATTTTTGGGGGGAACTCCACGCCATTTTTTTTTATTTGGCGTGGAGTTCCCCTTAAAATCCATACCAGACCTGAAGGGTCTGGTATGGATATTTGGGGGGAACCCCACGTCATTTTTTTTTTTATTTGACGCAGGGTTCCCCTTAATATCCATACCAGACCTGAAGGGCCTGGTAATTGAATTTGGGGGGACCCCCACGCATTTTTATTTTTTTATTTTATCAATGACTTTTCTCTGTATTGCCGGGAGCTGACAATTCATTATAGCCGCGAGTGCTTTTAAATTACTTTTTTTCCTTCAAAAATGACATTTTGTGCAGGGCCAGTTCTAAGCACGGGAAACAAGCGCTACTTTACAGACATACTATACTTTTTTTTTCCTGTTTGACTCCACAGTTTTCTTCAACACCACAGGAATGGCAGACTGTGGCTTCCCAATTTGCCGAGCGGTGGGACTTCCCCAACTGCGGAGGGGCAATAGACGGGAAGCACATCCGCATCGTGCCACCACCCCATTCAGGGTCATACTATTACAACTACAAGGGGTTTAATAGTATTGTGTTGATGGCGGTGGTATCGGCACAGTATGAATTCCTCTATGTGGACGTGGGGAATAATGGCCGGATGTCCGATGGTGGAGTCTTCGCACAGACAGAGTTTGCCCAATGTCTCCAGACTGGTGGCCTGGCATTGCCACCTGATGAAGACAACGTTGAGGGCCTTCCATTTGTTTTTATCGCTGATGAAGCTTTTGGGCTGGGACCACACCTGATGAGGCCATTCTCCCTGAGGACCCTCACCCCGGAAAGGAGGGTTTTTAACTACCGGCTGGACAGAGCCCGAAGGGTTTTTGAGAATGCCTTCGGGATAATGCCCAGCCGGTTCTGCCTGTTTCTGACAGCAATCCATGTTCTGTCTCAACTACAAAGCGATAAAGTTCATCTCCAGGTTGAAGTAGGCCTTACTCAAGCTGGTTTGCTATTATCCCTTGCATCGATACAGGCAGCTTAACTCAATGAATAAACTCACAGTTAGGACGACAGACGATGAATCCTTTCGAATGTTCCGTTTAATGATGGATATTCATAGGTAGAAAAACGTTGCAGTTGTAAGCCACATGTAAGATGTTTAGCATGGAAGATATACAGGAGTAATGACCAGAATCAGGAAGTGGAGGAGATATATAAAGAACTACGGTGAGAGAGAGAGTTCAGCTAGAAAAAAGGGGACAGATCTTAAAGACACAGAGCAAGAATAATCACATAGTGTAACACAACACTCCCCGTCTGAAATCTTTAGATTTCATAACCTTAAACTAATATATATATTTTCAATAAGTCCAATACTGATAAATGTCCTGGAACCTGTAATGAAAAACATGCAACAAGCAAATAACAAACGTAAGTTCAACAGGATGAAGAACATAAAGTCACAGTATGATGTCTTCAAAGAATTCCAAAGTTCTGAGTAGAACCTGTAGATGGCAGCAATGTACTCCCCGCCGTGCCAACAGCATGGCTAGTCCTTGCACAAGTCACTCACCTGGCAAAAGGAGTACTAACTCTGTAATTGGTCGACTAAAGGTTTGTGTCGATCCTCCCTTGGTTACCTTGACTTCTACCTTCCGGACTTTGTTATCGTCGCTGGGCATAACTTTAGTAATAAGACCCATAGGCCACTCATTCCGACAAACTTCCTTGTCTTTTAGAAGGATGAGGTCTCCAACCTTAAGATTCGGCTTAGATGCTTGCCATTTGTTACGACCTTGAAGGTGGTGAAGATACTTTTTCTTCCAGCGATGCCAGAACACATTGGCTAGATGCTGCACCTGCTTCCATTGATGCCTGTAATGGTGTGACCGCAGCTTCTGTTTTGTACTTACAGAAGTGTGGAGTGAGGTGTTCACAGTTCTTATTTTCTTATCATCTTCAGGGTTTACTAGCCCATAGGTGATGTCAATAGGGAGTAAGTAAGAGTCCTCACGCAGAAACCTTGGAGGTGACAGCCATAAGCTGTCCTGAAGAGCGGCAGGTGACACGGCTCTGGTCCCACAGTTAGCTGGGTTGAGTTCAGTGGGAACGTGATGCCATTGACTTGGTAGAGAGAATCTCTTGATACGTTCAACCCTGTTGCTGACGTACACATAAAATTGTTTTGTTTGGTTGTTTATGTAACCAAGTACTACCTTACTGTCTGTATAAAAGGTGAAAGAATCAATTCTAGTGTCCATTTCACTTCGTATGACCTCTGCAATTTCTACTGCTAGCACGGCTGCACAAAGTTCAAGTCTTGGTATGGTATGTGCAGGCTTGGGTGTGAGTTTTGCCTTGCCTAGGACAAAACTACAGTGTGATTCTCCATTCAGTTCAGAGGTCTTCAAATAGGCTACTGCAGCAATAGCTTCAACTGATGCATCAGAGAAAATATGAATCTCTCTCCAGTTAGCAGTTGAAGTGGATCCTGGAACATAGCAACGGGGAATCTGAAGTTTTTCTAGTGACTTCAAAGAATATCTCCACCTTTCCCACTTGTGTTGATTCTCACTAGGCAAGGGAGTATCCCAGTCTATGTTCTCAGTAGACAACTGTCTTAGTAAAATCTTACCTTGAATGGTAACTGGAGCAAGGAAACCCAGTGGGTAATAGATGCTATTCACCACAGACAGGACTCCTCTCTTAGTGAAGGGTTTGTCACAAGTTGACACTTGGAAGGTGAATTTGTCTTGCTTGATGTTCCACAACAAACCCAGACTTCGCTGTACAGGAGGCACATCTGTACCTAAGTCAAGGTTTTTTAGACTAGTGGCATAGTCCTCAGAGTGAAAGGCATTCATAAGTTCCTGGCTGTTGGATATAATCTTGTGCAGTCTAAGGTTTGCTACAGACAGCATCTCCTTTGTTCTGGTGAGAAGATCAATTGCTTCTTTAGCAGTTGGAAAGGACTTAAGTGCATCATCAACATAGAAGTTTCTTTCAACAAATTGACGGGCATCAGATCCATATTCAACTTCTCCAGTTTGAGCTGTTCTCCTTAGCCCATAAGTTGCCACTGCTGGGGAAGGACTGTTACCGAAGACATGTACCTTCATGCGATAATCTATAACTTCCTTGTTGAGGTCATGGTCCTTGTGCCATAGAAACCTGAGGTAGTTTCTGTTGTCTTCTCTGACGATGAAGCAGTGAAACATCTGTTGAATGTCGGCCATTACTGCTACAGGCTCTTGTCTGAAACGAATCAAGACTCCTGTTAGACTGTTGTTCAAGTTGGGTCCAGTAAGGAGCATGTTGTTAAGAGAAACACCTTCGTGCTGAGCACTGGAATCAAAGACAACTCTGATTTTGTCTGGTTTGCGTGGGTGATACACGCCAAAGGATAGAAGGTACCAGCATTCTTCTCCCTCCTTTAGTGGGGGAGCAGGCTCTGCATGATCTCTGTCAAATACATTTTGCATAAAGTCCACAAAGTGCTTTTGCATCTCTGGTTTCCTGCTTAAGTTTCGCTTTAAGGAGGAGAATCTACTGATGGCCTGCTGCAAGTTGTTGGGCAATCTCTCTCTTGGGAGACGAAAGGGTAGGGGTGCTACCCAGTTATTGGAGTCATCTTGAAAGAACTCATTGTCCATTACCTTGATGAATTCTTTGTCTTCCATTGAAGGAGCCAGTATGTCATCTTCACTGGTTGCATTAAACACTGTAGAGCCGAAGTCGCCATCATGGCAGGAGAAAGGGCTTGTGTCACCTGAGATACCATGTTGCCATTCGTGGCTGGCTATCTTCTCTTTCACCCAGTAGTGATGTGGGCATGGCTCAAAGTAAGTGTATCGGCCATTTGGCAGAACATTTGTCTTGAATGACGAAATGTTGGTAGGTCTTTTCATTTTGCCTATGCAGACATTGCCTATGATGACCCACCCTAGATCTGTGCGCTGGGCAAATGGGGCATCTGGGGGTCCACTGACTTGTCTGTGTACCTTGTGAACTCTTAGAATGTCTCTTCCTAACAGAAGAAGGATCTGAGCATCTTTGTCAAGCGGCGGTATCTCATTTGCTATTACCTTGTGGTGAGGGTGATGGAAAGCAGCAGCTGGAGTAGGGATTTCTTCCCTGTTAGCAGGTATCTGATTGCACTCAACAAGTGTAGGTAAGGGTAATTGCAAGTTACCTTTGAGAGAAGATACCATGAGTCCATGAGCCCTTCTTCCAGAAACCTCTATAGTTCCACTACAGGTACCCAAGGTGTAAGGATGAGCTTCGCCTTTTATTTCAAATAGATTGAACAATTCCGATTTTGCAAGTGATCGATTGCTCTGATCGTCTAAGATAGCATATGCCTTTAGAGACTTTTCTGGTTGATTCTTGTGGTATATGTTCACCAAGCATATCTTAGCACAGGACTTACCACAGCGGTCTTCTCCACAAACTTCAGTGCAGGATGAAGAAATGATGGTAGAATTAGGCACTTGGTCTGTATTCTCCCCGCCATGCGTTAACCTGGGAGGAGTGTTGGCAGGTTGTGCAGAGCTGGGCTCAAGAGGATGGAGGGCTTGCATATGTTCTTCAGAGCCACACTCTATGCACTTGATGGACACATTACAGTCCCTTGCAAAATGTTCTGTAGAAGCACAGCACCAGAAACATACCCTAAATGTCTTTAAAAGCTCCTTGCGCTCTTCCAGAGGCTTTTTCCTAAAGCCGATACATTTATTGAGGGGGTGTGGCTTCTTGTGTATGGGACACTCTCTGTTAGGGTTTTCAATCTTGCTACTCTGTTTGTTCGTGGCTAGAACTGTGGTAGGAGTGGGAAGGATGTCAGTCTTTTTCACGGACACTGGGCCTCTATGGTTTCTATAGTTGCCCTGAAGACTGGTACTCTTAGGAAAGGGTGAGAAGAGGCTGTACTCACCGTAGGAAAAACTTGGATCGTTCTTGGTCTCTGCAATTTCCCTGATGAATTCACAGAAGAAAGAGAATGGAGGGAAGGAAACCTTGTTCTCTCTTTTGTATGATGACCCTAGTGCAGTCCATTTCTCTTGCAAACCATACGGGAGCTTGGAGACAATTGGGTTTACCCCTCTTGGAGTGTCAAGGTAACTGAGTCCAGGTAGTTTTGGGTCTGTCTTGGCTAGCTGAAGCTCAAGGAGAAGGTCACTCAGTCTCTGGAACTCCTTGTTGTCCTTACCGGATATCTTTGGGAAAGTTTCCAGACGTATGAACAAAGCATTTTCTATAGCTTCTGGACTGCCATAACTTTGCTCTAGTCGCTCCCATGCAGCTGTGAGGCCTGCAGTAGGATTGTCCATGAAAACCGATCTTAATGGCTTAACACGTGCAGCAGATAGAGGACCAAGCCATTTGATCAGCAGATTCAATTCTTGATCAGCTGTAATGCCAATATTGCTGATTGTAGTTCTGAAGGCACATTTCCAACTTCTGTAGTTCTCAGGTTGGTCATCAAAACTTGTAAGACCAGTCTTTGTGAGCTCTCTGCGAAGCATGTACCTCACAAACTCTTCTGTCTCAGTTGTCTCCGCCTTTATGTGAGATGCTGTTGGCTGTATGGTGCTGATTGCATTATCTTTGACATTGTTGTTAAAGGACACAGGGAAATATGGTGCAGCAGATGCATCCAGGTGAGTTGCTTGCTTGAAGTCAGTTGTTCCAATGGTACGTTGATTCAAGGCTGTACCGATGACTGGAGATTGATGACTTGCTTGAAGCTTGCGCTGATGCTCTGTGACGTATGAAGGCAGGCAAGGTAGGCAGGTAGGAAATGCAGTGGAGTGATTTTGAGTGCAGGAAGTTGCTGGAACCTCTTTAACTTGAAGCTGTGAAGGAGTCTCTATGTAGCCGGAAGCATTGGAGACAATGGAGTGTGCCCTACAGTGGCTTAGGACATAGTCTTTAGTGCGTGTAGCACTACCCCCGTAGGAGCTGCTGTTTGTTTGATTTGGGTCTACGTCCCGCCTATCAACCCCTGGAAGTGGCTCAAGCCTTCCCTTAGCACAACTGATATGAATAAGGAGTGTGAGACCTATTGAGTATTAGGAGACACAATCCTGCATACATCACACAATAACCTGTAAATGTTATTACCTTTGCTGGTCACTAGTCCTTCTAAGTGACAGAGATACTTCACACAAGTTATATGCTTAATCAAAGGTACCTTTACTCAGTATAAAAGGGAAGGGTAAAGAATCACATTAATACACACAGTTGACTCTGCATGCGCATTGCAGAGTCAATAAACCAATAAGGATAGGTATCACTGAGATTAGGTAAGAACAGGAAATAACATCAGCTATATATATATATACACACATGTATCTATATGTGTCTCTGCACGGCTAACTGGTTGCTCACGAGCTCCCCCTTTGTTGCAATACCTTGCACGTGTTCATTCCCTATAATAGGTAAGCAAGGCCTATCTGCGTCCCACTCAAAGTTCCTTTCTCCAATGAAGTCTTCGCTAGCCACCGTCGGTGCACAAGATAAATTGTAATCCACAGGGTTTCAACAAGATGCTGTAATTATCCGCAATATACCTGAGTACTCGTGTGCCTGCCACCCACTAATGACGGATGCACCAATCTCTGATCACATAGTCTCCAGTGAGATACACTAGGCCGCAAGCTGTGGCGTGATAGGTGAAGTGTGGCTGGCACTAACTAAATCACTTTCCTCTAAGGTAGTAGTCAATTCTGGGCAGGTGCCCTTCTCACCAAACAGGCCCGACTTTCAGATAGTCTCCTCTGGCTTGTCCCGGTCACTCGATCTCCACGCTTCTGCTTCAGCTGCAGTCTCCGGACTCCGTCACTAACAGCATATGGTGATGGACGACTCCGGTCTCTGCTGGGCAATCACAGGACGCTGTGGACGATCCTCTGCTGGAAATCACTCAGGCACTCCCGTAATTTAGGCCCAGGCTTCTGGCCTAATCCTTAGGAAGCAGGCCTCCGTGCCAACTTCCTGCTTGATTGAGAGCTGGATCCAGAGAGAGAGACGCTGGCCCCTCCCCTGGTTTAAGTAGTCTGCCCAGAATGCTTTGCGGTGTTGCAAAGCACCCTGGGTAATGTAGTCTGTCTTTTACTAAAAGCAACAAAGTCTTTTCTCCTAGCTGATATCTGTCCCAAAGTGCATTAGTTGCATTGTAACACTTATACCACCGGAGGGAGCCGGATTCCTTCTTACATATGGACATCCTGCTACACACTCCCCCCACTTAAAGTCTTTGGTCCCCAAAGAGGACAACAGTATGTAACCTAACACATACTTTGGCAATACCTGCAGGGAAATTTGTTAATTTATGCATGACAATAAACAACTTGCCTTTTCATAAGCAGGATTTAAACTTAAACAGCTCATATCATAACACAGAGCCGACAGAGGAACCTCCCACCAATTATCACAAGGAGGGAGGTTGTCCTGTATACGGACCACCGACACTTGGGTGTCTGTTTCAGATGTGCTAGGGAGTGAGCTGGGGTTGTCTTCCACTGAATCTGAATCTGGAGTGGAAGAGCTAGACTGATCAATGGTTCTCTTAGAAGTGATGATGGCCTCCTCAGAGCATTCACCCAACTGGTCGTACGTCAGTCTTTTTGGGGGGTGAATTACTCTTCTTTCCCTCTGCTCTTTAGGTATCATATTCTCAAGGACATTGGGGCTGGCTGTTTCTAGAAGCTCTTCAGGGGCTTCCTCATCTAGTTCAGGCATGTTGGGCTCCAGAACTTCAGAAGCGTCCCGCTCTCCTTCAGATAGAGACAACGACCCTTCTTCTGGGTCTTCCATTGACAAAGAGTCTGAGTCATCAGCTACCTCCTCAATGAGAATGTTTGAAGGCACGAATTCAGGAGCTTCTGCCCGAAGAGTTCCATTGTCAACTGTTTTGGGTGAGGTTTGGGAGGTGGTCATGGGTTCTGGCAATTGGGATGACCACAACCAGTCAGATTCTGCTTCTTCATCCTCTTGACCTTCATTGTCAGAGTCTCCATCTCTCACATCTGGAAGCACTGTTTGAGATCGGGTGATGGGTCTGGAACCTTGAGAAGTTGAAGGGGTTTCCTGTGAGTCAGATGCAGGAGGCATGCGAACTGCCTCGGAGAGGGGCAACAAGTGATTCCTGTGCCAGGTCTTTAACGGTCCCACGCTTCCTTCTGGCCTAATTTGGTACACAGGAAGGTTTTCCAGCTTCTTGCAGATAACATAAGGTTGGGATTTCCAACGGTCAGCCAACTTATGTTTTCCCGGAATTCCCAAGTTCCTCAACAGCACTCTATCTCCTGGCTGTAAATCTTGAATTCTGACTCTTAGGTCAAAGTTTCTTTTATTTCTCAGCCCCCGTTGGTCAGATGCTGCTTGGGCCTTTTCAAAAGCTGTCTTCAGACTCTTTCTCAATCGGTCTACATACCCCTTGTGGGATGCTGCTGAGGTATGATCCAGCGATATGCCAAAGGCCAAGTCCACTGGCAACCGAGCCTCCCGCCCGAACATTAGGGATGAGCTCGGTGTTCGAGTCGAACATACGTTCGACTCGAACATCGGCTGTTCGATCGTTCGACGAAGATCGAACGATTTGGGCCGTTCGCGCCTAATTCGAGTGACGCGAATGGCCCACAATGCACTACGCCATCGCAGTGTCATCCAGGCGCTGTGATTGGCCAAGCATGCACTGTGACCCCGCATGCTTGGCCAATCACAGCGCCGGCAGCGAGGAGAGCAATGATTGGCCACAGGCAGGATGCCTGTGGCCAATTATTGCTGAGGGTGTTTAGTACACGCCCCACACTATAAAAGGCCGCCAGCACGGCGGCCTAGTGTAGTGTGTTCCGGAGCAGGGAAAGAGAAGCATAGGCAGGGACAGTGACATTTTATTTTCTTGCTTAACCTGGATTCCTTTAGTTTAGGGAAAGAGAAGGATAGGTAGGGAGAGTGTCAGTGTGTTTTACTGTGTGAATCCTTGTTTCTAGGGACAGGGAAGGACAGTGAGGGAAATTCTCCTTGTGCTATAGTGTGCTAAAGCATTGATCATCAACCATCTTTAAAAAAACATTTTTTCTAGGGACAGAAAACTATAGGTAGGAAGAGTGTCAGTTTCTTTCACTGTGATAATCCTTGTTTCTAGGGACAGGGAAGGACAGTGAGGGAAATTCTCCTTGTGCTATAGTGTGCTAAAGCATTGATCATCAACCATCTTTAAAAAAACATTTTTTCTAGGGACAGAAAACTATAGGTAGGAAGAGTGTCAGTTTCTTTCACTGTGATAATCCTTGTTTCTAGGGACAGGGAAGGACAGTGAGGGAAATTCTACTTGTGCTATAGTGTGCTAAAGCATTGATCATCAATCAGCTTTAAAAAAACATTTTTTCTAGGGACAGAAAACTATAGGTAGGGAGAGTGTCAGTGTGTTTTACTGTGATAATCCTTGTTTCTAGGGACAGGGAAGGACAGTGAGGGAAATTCTCCTTATGCTATAGTGTGCTAAAGCATTGATCATCAACCATCTTTAAAAAAACATTTTTTCTAGGGACAGAAAACTATAGGTAGGAAGAGTGTCAGTTTCTTTCACTGTGATAATCCTTGTTTCTAGGGACAGGGAAGGACAGTGAGGGAAATTCTCCTTGTGCTATAGTGTGCTAAAGCATTGATCATCAACCGTCTTTAAAAAAACATTTTTTCTAGGGACAGAAAACTATAGGTAGGAAGAGTGTCAGTTTCTTTCACTGTGATAATCCTTGTTTCTAGGGACAGGGAAGGACAGTGAGGGAAATTCTACTTGTGCTATAGTGTGCTAAAGCATTGATCATCAATCGGCTTTAAAAAAACATTTTTTCTAGGGACAGAAAACTATAGGTAGGAAGAGTGTCAGTTTCTTTCACTGTGATAATCCTTGTTTCTAGGGACAGGGAAGGACAGTGAGGGAAATTCTCCTTGTGCTATAGTGTGCTAAAGCATTGATCATCAACCGTCTTTAAAAAAACATTTTTTCTAGGGACAGAAAACTATAGGTAGGAAGAGTGTCAGTTTCTTTCACTGTGATAATCCTTGTTTCTAGGGACAGGGAAGGACAGTGAGGGAAATTCTACTTGTGCTATAGTGTGCTAAAGCATTGATCATCAATCAGCTTTAAAAAAACATTTTTTCTAGGGACAGAAAACTATAGGTAGGAAGAGTGTCAGTTTCTTTCACTGTGATAATCCTTGTTTCTAGGGACAGGGAAGGACAGTGAGGGAAATTCTCCTTGTGCTATAGTGTGCTAAAGCATTGATCATCAACCGTCTTTAAAAAAACATTTTTTCTAGGGACAGAAAACTATAGGTAGGAAGAGTGTCAGTTTCTTTCACTGTGATAATCCTTGTTTCTAGGGACAGGGAAGGACAGTGAGGGAAATTCTCCTTGTGCTATACTGTGCTAAAGCATTCCTCATCAACCATCTTTGAAATCCTTGTTTTTTGGACAGTCAGGGAAGTTGTCGTTGTGCTATTCTGTGCGAAAGCAATCATCCTCAACCATATTTAGAAATCCTTAAGTAAAGGGACAGAGAAGGACACCTGAAGGTAGCCCTTATTGCTTTTTTCCCATCTCCCTGCAGGCCATCTATTAGAATGTCTGGAAGGCAAACAAGGAGAGGCAGACAGTCAGGAGGCAATAAAAGAGGGAAAGCAGGCTCTGTGTCTGGGGGCAACAGTGCTGGTCGTGGACGCGGTGCATTGTCATCAGCACATGGCCATGGGACATGCTTGTCCTTCTTTTCGGCAGCTGGACATGTTGAGCCACATCATGCCGAAGACTTGGTAGAGTGGATGACCAAGCCCTCCTCCTCCTCCTCATCCTCTCTCACCCAGGCTCAGGGTACTGGCAAAGCAGCTGCCAAAGCGTCCTCTTCCCTGGTATCAATGTCAGACTCATCATCAGTCACTCCTTCCCTAGACCCACCATGTCCTCCTCCTGAGGAGTCCCCCGAACTGTTTGAGCACAGTGTTGGGTACATGCTCCAGGAGGATGCCCAGCGTTTCGAAGGGTCTGATGATGAAACCCAGCTACAGGAAGGCAGTAGCGTGAGAGCAGACAGAGGGGATGCTCAAGAAGGACACCAATCTGGCAGTCATGTTCCAGCAGCTGCAGCATACTGCCAGATTGGCTCCAGTGATGAGGAGGGAGGGGATGATGAGGTCACTGACTCCACGTGGGTGCCTAATAGGAGAGAGGAGGAGGAGGAGGATGAGGAGGAGGCACATCTCCAACGAGGCAGGATGCCCTTTGGTGGCCAGCGTAAGGGCAGTACACCGACGGAATCACACCGCAGAGCTCCGCCTGTGCAGGGCGCTGCCTCTGCCCGTCATTCAAAAAGTTCTTTGGTGTGGGCCTTTTTTGAGGCTAGTGCATCAGATCGCACAGCTGCTGTTTGCAACATATGTCTCAAGCGTATATCGCGTGGCCAAAACATCAGCCGCTTGGGTACCACATGCCTGACCAGACATATGTTGACCTGTCATGCAGCTCGTTGGCAAGCCTACCTCAAAGACCCACACCAAAGAACAAAGCGGACCTCTCCTTGCACCGCATCAGCTGGGATCTCCAACCCCACTATAACTTCAGTCCTGTCTGAAACATGCACTGAGAGGAATGAAGGTGTAGAATTAGGTGTGTCACAGCCAAGTAGTTGCGGCCACTCTGCTAGCAGTACACCGACGTCCGATTCTAGCAGGCAAATTTCCCTGCCCCAGCTGCTGGACCGTCAAAAGAAGTTCACTCCCAGCCATCCACATGCCCAGCGGTTGAATGCTAGCTTGGCTAAATTGCTAGCGCTTCAACTGCTGCCTTTTCAGTTGGTAGACTCGGCCCCCTTCCGTGAGTTTGTGCAATGTGCGGTTCCTCAGTGGCAGGTTCCCAAACGCCACTTTTTCTCACGGAAGGCTATTCCGGCTCTCTACCGGCATGTGGAAGGCAATGTCTTGGCCTCGCTGGACAGGGCGGTCAGCGGTAAGGTGCATATTACCGCTGACTCATGGTCCAGCAGGCATGGACAGGGACGTTACCTTTCTTTCACGGCCCATTGGGTCACTCTTTTGGCAGCTGGGAAGGATGCAGGACAAGGTGCAGTAGTGTTGGAGGTTGTTCCACCGCCACGCCTCCAAAATGCTACTACTGGTTGTGACACACCTCTCTCCTCCACCCCCTCCTCTTCTTCTTCCTCCATGGCCTCTTCCTGTGGTTTGTCCTCTGAACCAGCGGTGCTCCGTAGCCGTTCAAGGGGCTACGCAAGTACGCAGGCAAAAAGATGCCATGCCGTGCTTGCGCTGGTGTGTTTGGGGGACAGAAGCCACACTGGGGCAGAGGTCCTGTCTGCTCTGCAGGGCCAGGCCGAGAGGTGGTTGACGCCACGCCAGCTTAAGCCAGGAATGGTGGTTTGCGACAATGGCACCAACCTCCTCTCCGCCCTCCGACAGGGACAACTGACCCATGTGCCCTGTGTGGCTCACGTCCTTAACCTGGTGGTGCAGCGGTTCTTGGGCAGGTACCCGGGCTTACAGGATGTCCTGAGGCAGGCCAGGAAAGTCTGTGTGCATTTCCGCAGATCTTATAATGCCAGTGCTCGCCTGGCTGAGCTGCAAAAGGAGTTGAACCTGCCCAAGAACCGCCGTATATGTGACATGCCCACCAGGTGGAACTCAACGTTGGCCATGCTGCAGCGGCTGCACACGCAGCAGAGGGCCATCAATGAGTACCTGTGCGACTACGGCACCAGGACAGGGTCAGGGGAGCTTGTTTTTTTTTCTCCACGCCAGTGGGGCATGATCAGGGATGCATGCACTGTCCTGGCACCATTTGAGGAGGCCACGAGGATGGTGAGCAGTGACAGTGCATGCATCAGTGACACTGTACCTCTTGTCCACCTGTTGGAGCACACGCTGCGTGGAATAATGGACAGGGCACTTGAGGCAGAACAGAGGCAGGAAGAGGAGGACTTCCTTGCCTCTCAAGGCCCCCTTTACCCAGACAGTGTTCCTTCTGTCCCACCCATCGCACAGGAAGAGGAGGAGGAGGAGGAGGATTGTGTCAGCATGGAGGTGGAGGCTGGCACTCAGCATCATCAGCAGCAGTCTTTTAGGGATGATTTACAGTCCCAAGAAACCAGTGGACTTGTACGTGGCTGGGAGGAGGTGGCTGCGGATCATGTCGTCCTTAGTGACCCAGAGGACTCCGGACCGAATGCCTCAGCAAACCTACGCTGCATGGCCTCCCTGATCCTGCAAAGTCTGCGGAAGGATCCTCGTATTCTTCGGATCAAGGAGAGGGACCATTACTGGCTGGCCACTCTCCTTGATCCACGGTACAAGGGTAAGGTTGCGGACCTTATGTTACCGTCACAGAGGGAGCAGAGGATGAGACAACTCCGGGAGGCCTTGCAGAAAGGTCTGTGCAACGCGTTCCCAGAGACTGGGAGGTTACAAACTCCTGGTCCTGGACAACGAGTTGCTGAGGCTTCGGCCAGTCAAAGAAGGAGCGGTGGGGAAGGTGGCCGTCTGACCGATGCGTTCAGACAATTCTTTAGTCCGCAGCCCCAAAGTATGATCGGTTCCAGCAACCATCGCCAGCGTCTGATAAACATGGTGCAGGAATATCTAGGGGCAAGGTCAGACTTGGACACCTTCCCCACCGAAAATCCTCTGGCTTACTGGGTCTTGAGGATGGATCACTGGCCAGAGCTTGCACAGTATGCAATTGAGCTACTGGCCTGTCCTGCATCCAGCGTTCTTTCGGAACGCACATTCAGTGCTGCTGGAGGATTTGTCACGGATCACAGGGTGCGCCTGTCCACCGACTCGGTTGATCGACTGACTTTCATCAAGATGAACCAGTCTTGGATCACCACCAGCTACCACACACCTGATGCTGATATAACAGACTAATTGATTTTAACATGTCACATCCCTTCAAGACTGATGCTGATGCTTAGTGCCTGTGCTGTTATGTTGACTGGCTATCCTCCTCCTCCGAGTCCTCAATGATACGATTGATGATGATAGCTTGGAAGATCATTTTTGTTTATGGGTGCCGCCACCAGTGGCTAAGGCCCAATTTTTCAGCCCCTGTTTTACAGGGGCGTGTAATTAGAATTTTTTTAGCAATAATTTGCCATAGGGCTCATTGCTGTGCTCCAAGTACAGTATCTGTGAGGGGTTGGAGTGTTGTGCCACCAGTGCCTAAGGCCCAATTTTTCAGCCCCTGTTCAACAGGGGCATGTAATTACAATTCTTGATCTAATAATTCACAGCAGGGCCCATTGCTGCACCCACCAAGAGTAACTCTGAGGGCTTACAGTGTTGTGGCAACGCCACCACCACCACGAAAGGCCCAATTTTTCAGCCCCTGTTCAAAAGGGGCATGTAATTACAATTCTTGATCTAATAATTCACAGCAGGGCCCATTCCTGCACCCACCAAGAGTAACTCTGAGGGCTTACAGTGTTGTGGCAACACCACCACCACCACCACCACCACGAAAGGCCCAATTTTTCAGCCCCTGTTCAACAGGGGCATGCAATTACAATTCTTGATCTAATAATTCACAGCAGGGCCCATTGCTGCACCCACCAAGAGTAACTGTCAGGGCTTACAGTGTTGTGGCACCAGCACCACCATCAAAGGCCCAATTTTTACTACCACTGTTCAACAATTATATGTAATTAAAATTCCTGATATAATAGTTGACAGCAGGGCGTTCCAGCACCAACCAAGAGTAACTGTGAGTGCTTACAGTGTTGTGCCAACACCAACAACTAAGGGGCCTATTTCTGCAGAGTATATACGGCAGGTCCCTACTTTCAAACATCCAACTTACAAACGACTCCTACTTGCAAACGCAAGAAGACAACAGGAAGTGAGAGGAAATCTACCCCTTGGAAGGAAAATTCTCTCCTGTAAGAATTAATATGGGAGAAAGGTGTCTCCTCTGTACTGATGCTTTATCAGCAATCCTTGTTTCAAGAAAAACACCACATTTCAAAAACAGTTGTCATTGGGACGGAAAGTGAGGTGAAATGTTCTGAACAGGGGCACAGACAGCAAAACAAATGTTACAGGGGTGATAACCCTTACCTATGTTTTCCAAAAAGTTTAAAAATAGATTTTTGGGCTGGAGCTACACTTAAACAATGTACCTGTTCAAAATTACAAACAGATTCTACATAAGAACAAACCTACAGTCCCTGTCTTGTATGCACCGCCTGTATACGGCTGTTCAGAGTATATAGGGCCTTTTTTATTTTATGTGCGGGGTTCCCCTTAATATCCATACAAGACCCAAAGGGGCTGGTAATGGGCTGGGGTAGGGGGGGGGGTCATGGGGTAGCTATGCCATTTTTCTTAAAGATTTTCATCCATATTACCGGGACCAGACATTACATTAAAGCCGCAAGCAGTTTTAAATGGCTTTTTTTTCCTTTAGAAGTGTCATTTTGTGCAGGGACAGTTCTAAACACGGGAAACACGTGGCA
This sequence comes from Rana muscosa, assembly GCA_029206835.1. Classification (NCBI taxonomy): domain Eukaryota; kingdom Metazoa; phylum Chordata; class Amphibia; order Anura; family Ranidae; genus Rana; species Rana muscosa. The sequence goes on from CM055127.1 coordinate 132,918,468, forward strand.
CTTCACAGGCATACTTTAGACACCCCCCAGGTACGATATTTAAAGGAATATTTGACTACTTTTTTTTCACTTTATGCATCATTAAAATGACTGCTCCCGAAAAACGACCGTTTTTAAAACTTCTTTTTGCATTGATACATGTCCCCTGGTGCAGAACCCGGGTTCCCAAACCCTTTTTAGGACAATAACATGCATAATAGTCGTTATAATTAGCGCTTTAGAATTCGAACGTTCGCATCCATTGTATTTAATAGGGTTCTAATGTTCGTACGAACTTTCGGTCCGTTCGCGGGTTCTGGTGCGAACCGAACCCGGGGGTGTTCGGCTCATCACTACCGAACATCAAACGGTATGGGGAATACCCGGTGACATCACTGGCAGTGCTATTGTAGGCATGCACTATGGCAGCTACATGCTTGCTCCAATGCTGCTTTTTCTCTGAACTCAGAGTCCCCAACATATCCAAGAGAGTCCGGTTAAACCGTTCAGGCTGAGCATCTCCTTGTGGGTGATAAGGGGTTGTCCTGGTCTTCTGGATGCCTAACAGGTCTAATAACTTCTTTATTAATTTGCTTTCAAAGTCTCTGCCCTGATCTGAATGAAGGCGTTGGGGTAGACCATAGTGCACAAAGAATTTTTCTACCAGTACTTTGGCTACTGTTGAGGCCTTCTGGTCTTTTGTTGGGAATGCTTGAGCATATCTGGTAAAGTGATCTGTTATCACCAAGACATTCCCTTGACCACTCAGATCAGGCTCCAGGCAAAGGAAGTCAATGCACACCAGTTCCATAGGTCCCTGACTTTGCAGATGGCCCATTGGGGCTGCTTGACGTGGCAAGGTCTTCCTTTGAATGCATCGGACACAGGAATGGCAATATCCTTCCACTTCAGCCCGCATGCAGGGCCAATAGAACCTATCCCGTACAAGGTGAAAAGTCCGTTCGGACCCTAGGTGACCATGGTTGTCATGGAGGGCAGCTAGGACCGCTTCTCGATATTTGGCTGGTAGAAACAGCTGCCACTTCTCTTCTGAGTCGTCAGAGGGGCCCCTTCGGTAGACCACCCCTTGACGTATGTGTAGCCGATCCCACTCCCTGCGCAACAATCGGGCTTCTCTTGGGGAGTCTGATTCAAGCATCTCGGGACGCTGGCTTTCCAGGGCCTTTATCAGGAGTTTCCCTAAAGAGTCTTCTTCTTGCTCCTTTCTCAAATCCCTTTTTGTCAGCTTGGGCAAGCCCTCCCCTTCGACTTGGGTCACACTGCAATAGCACTTCGGTACTCCAACAGCTGAGACCCCAATTTCTTCGGCTCTTGACCCACCTCTGGCTTGAAGTTCTGTCCCCTGATATAGGGCTCGCACTCCCTCTGGGTCTAGTTGGGCCCATTCTTCGGTAGGGTCGGTGGGGGCATGAGACCTCCTGGACAGGGCATCTGCATCCCTATTTCCCACTCCGGGTCGGTACTTCAAGCTGAAGGTGAAGCTTGAAAGGGCAGCCAACCACCGGTGTCCCGTTGCATCCAACTTGGCAGTGGTCAGAAGGTAGGTGAGCGGGTTATTATCTGTCTTCACCACAAACTCCGCCCCATATAGGTAGTCTCTCAGTTTGTCTACCACTGCCCATTTCACAGCCAGGAATTCAAGCTTGTGGGTGGGGTAATTCTTCTCAGCAGGTATCAGACTCCTGCTCACATATGCGACGGGTCTTAGGTAACCATCATGTTCCTGGTACAGCACCCCACCCAGCCCATCTCGGCTGGCATCTACATGCAGTTCATAAGGCTTCTTTGGATCAGCATAGGCCAGGACTGGTGCAGTGGTAAGACTCTTCTTTAACATCTGGAAGGCTTCCTCGCACTCCCCTGTCCACTGGTCTTGAATCGACTCTTTGGGCCTTCGGGGTCCCATGGTGAGTTTCACTGGTTTGACCAGCTCTGGAACATCATCTTCCCCTGAGTTTCTGAGTAACTCGTTCAGGGGTCTGGCAATCTTGGCGAATCCTTCTACAAATCTTCTGTAGTAAGAACAGAACCCCAGGAATGACCGAAGCTCAGTCACGTTGGTAGGTCTCGGCCAAGAGGTGACGGCATCCAGCTTCTCTGGGTCCGTGGCCACCCCTTCTGCAGAAACGATATGGCCCAGGTAATGGACTGAGGACTGGTAAAATTGACACTTCTCTGGGGAGAGTTTCAGGCCCTCTTCACTGAGCCTCTTCAGGACCTTCTCCAGTCTCTCTTCATGCTCTTCTAGGGTTCTCCCGAACACGATGACGTCGTCCAAATATACCAGTACCTCTATTAGATTCATGTCCCCGACGGTTCTCTCCATTAGCCTTTGGAAAGTGGCGGGGGCTCCTGATAACCCTTGAGGCATACGGTTGAACTCAAAGAACCCCACAGGGGTGATGAAGGCTGTCTTCTCCCGATCCTCAGGGTGCGTGGGGATTTGGTAATATCCACTTTTTAGATCCATTACACTGAACCACTTGGCCCCTGACAGACTCTGCAGGGTGTCTTCAATTCGGGGAGTGGTGTATTGATCTGGGATGGTCCTTCTGTTTAGTGTTCTGTAGTCGATACACAGTCTCAGCGACCCGTTCTTCTTTCGGACTACCACTATTGGAGAAGCGTAAGGGCTCCTGGATTCTCGAATAATCCCCGTCCTCTTCAGCTCAGCCAACTGTTCCCTCAAGTCTTCTAAGTCACCCAGTGGGACCCGTCGAACTCTCTCTCTAAAAGGGCTTATCTTCTTGTAAGCGTATCTTGTGAGTGGCACTCCTTGCGCACCCCACATCGAACTCATCTTTAGAGAAGATCTTTTCCCACCTTGCAAGTTGAGCTTTGGCCCTTTTTCTCCATTCTGGTGGGAGGGCCGTGTCTTCAGAACAGAGCTTCTCTATGGTGACTTCACCCCTTTCTTCTTTCTTCAATTCACACGGGGCAATGGGGGTGGCTGGATTCACCTGGCCCAACAGCATTCTGGCCGGCACCTTCACTGGTGTATTAGCAGTGTTCCTTATACACACTGAAACCCTCCCATGGCTTTTCTGTAGGGCCTTCAATGGGATCACTTCGGGGATTACTTCAATCCCTTTCTGTCTTTCCTGTGGGCCTGGTTCGAAGACAATGAAGGGGCCTGGCTGTTTCCATGTGAGCTTGACAGAAGCCCTCAGGCAAGTCACCTCTCCCGGTTGTAATACCTTCTCTGTCTTGTCTAGCTTCCAAATCTTGCCAATCCCTCAGCCGGGGCCCTCTGCTCCAGTACCAGGCGCTGGTAGGCTTGCCTTAACATGGGGTGGACTCTTGTGGTCGGGGCTTCTTCCTGTTGGGCCAACGGTGTCAGCAGTCGCCTGACTAGATCAGTGTTGGTCCCTATGATGAGTGAGCTCTTGCTGGCCCCTGGTGGGCGAGGGCACACTACTGCCAGAGTATCGAAGGTCTCTGTCTCCCCAGCCACTGAGGGATCAAAAGTCAACTTGATTGGCAGGTAACCGTCATAGGGAAAGCTCTGAGTTCCAATACCCCATATTTCCAGTTCCTCTAATTTCTGTAGGGGCAGATGTTTAAGATGTTTATCATAGAAATCCCTATACAGAAGAGTCACTTGAGCCCCAGTGTCAAGAAGAGCCTTGGTGTAGATCCCTTCTACTTGTATGGAGACTACTGGAGAAGGCCCCACTAACTTGGCAGGGAACTCCTTCAACACAGACTTCTTGCTGGGTTCAGTTACCTGTACCCTCACTTCTTTTTTTCTTGAGTTTTCGGTGGGTCTCAGTCCCTTCTGGGTCTGGTGTGCACTGGCCTTCCGTTCAACAGCATCCTGAGTTGTGGGACGGGGCCTAATTGGCAGAGGTTTAGGTCCCTGACTCTGATGTTTTGGATCATTGGACTTCTTGAAGGAGTTCGTGGAAACTGGTGGGCGCCCGGCTGACTCCTTCACCGGGGCCCTCTGAAGTTTTCCGCCGGCTTGCGATATCTGGATGCAACTTCATCTGGGCTGGGACACACTGCTCTAACATGCCCGATTCCCCCACAATTGAAGCATGTTATCAATCTCTTAGGCTTCTGTACTAGTTCCATATTGGAGCTAGGAGGTTTTTTTGGTTCCTCTGACGTGTTCTTGTTGTGTGGCACAGAGGCCTGGCTAGTCAGCATGGACACCATTTCTACTAGTTGTGACACCTGGGTCTTTAGGAGTTCAACTTCTGAATCACCTTCTTCTGCACTTAACATTCTGACTCGGGCAGTTGGTTCGGTGTGTTGACTCCTCCTTTTGTCTTCCAACATGGCCTCCTCCTCCCTGACTATCCGGATCAAGTTGGGGTATTCCAGGCTGCTCCCGTCCCGCCGGGTGCGGAGCAATAATGCGATGGGGTCCAAGGGTTGAGCTCCCCTCAACACCTGCTGGGCACGGGCCTCATCCACTTTTCTTGGATCGATCCCTTTCTTCAGTAGGATCCGATGCAGGATCTTATCCAGGCGTCCTATGAATTCTGACAGCTTCTCTCCCTCTTTTTGGTAGCAATGCCCCAGCTGGTAAGTGAGTTCAGTGACGTTTTCCGTCCCGCCGAACACATTCTGCAGAATATCCAGATAATCCTGTGCATTGCAGTCCTTCTTGCTTAACTTGAGGTTACGTATGGCCTCCAGAGCAGGCCCCTTTAAGCTTTCCACAATCCGTTGTTTTTTTTGTTGTTCTGGCACCTCCCATTCTTCTAGGGCCTGAGTGGCGCCATCTAGCCACTCTTCAAATCCATCTTCCACTGCAGGTACAGGTTTCTTCCCAGAAAAGGTCCTGAGTTTCCTGTATCCTGACATCAGGTAGTCTGGAGGGTCCTTTTTACACTTGGTCACAATCTCCCCCAGGACAGCGCACAATTCTGAGCTAAGGGTGGTCAATGGTGGTGAACCGGGACCCTTTTGTTGGGCGCTCCCTCCTGTGCTGGGGCCTCCTGAAGTAGTGGATGTGGGGCCATCTTTATTCTCTTCTGGGTGTATCAGGAGGAGTTCTACTTGGTTTGTAGTTTTTATGCTGGCACCCTTGAAGTAGTCAGAGATTCCGTTCCTCCACTCACATAATGCATAGGTGTGGGGATTTACAGTATCTGTCTTTATGTCAATCACCCATGGCTTCCTGTCCGTGGACAATGCTCTCAAGACTGGAGTTAGCTGCTCCTCTACCCAGGCCTCTCTCTGGATTTCAACCACCAGGCCATTTCCGGGTAGGATGCCTTCATCCCTGCACCACCGGGCTACGGCAGCAGGGTCCATTTCTGTGCTGTAAGGGTTCTGTCTAGGGGGAAAGTTGATTGCAGAACCGTAGAATATCCCGGACGAGCCCCCCACATGTAGCACTACCCCCGTAGGAGCTGCTGTTTGTTTGATTTGGGTCTACGTCCTGCCTATCAACCCCTGGAAGTGGCTCAAGCCTTCCCTTAGCACAACTGATATGAATAAGGAGTGTGAGACCTATTGAGTATTAGGAGACACAATCCTGCATACATCACACAATAACCTGTAAATGTTATTACCTTTGCTGGTCACTAGTCCTTCTAAGTGACAGAGATACTTCACACAAGTTATATGCTTAATCAAAAGGTACCTTTACTCAGTATAAAAGGGAAGGGTAAAGAATCACATTAATACACACAGTTGACTCTGCATGCACATTGCAGAGTCAATAAACCAATAAGGATAGTTATCACTGAGATTAGGTAATAACAGGAAATAACATCAGCTATATATATATATATACACATGTATCTATATGTGTCTCTGCACGGCTAACTGGTTGCTCACGAGCTCCCCCTTTGTTGCAATACCTTGCACGTGTTCATTCCCTATAATAGGTAAGCAAGGCCTATCTGCGTCCCACTCAAAGTTCCTTTCTCCAATGAAGTCTTCGCTAGCCACCGTCGGTGCACAAGTTAAATTGTAATCCACAGGGTTTCAACAAGATGCTGCAATTATCCGCAATATACCTGAGTACTCGTGTGCCTGCCACCCACTAATGACGGATGCACCAATCTCTGATCACATAGTCTCCAGTGAGATACACTAGGCCGCAAGCTGTGGCGTGATAGGTGAAGTGTGGCTGGCACTAACTAAATCACTTTCCTCTAAGGTAGTAGTCAATTCTGGGCAGGTGCCCTTCTCACCAAACAGGCCCGACTTTCAGATAGTCTCCTCTGGCTTGTCCCGGTCACTTGATCTCCACGCTTCTGCTTCAGCTGCAGTCTCCGGACTCCATCACTAACAGCATATGGTGATGGACGACTCCGGTCTCTGCTGGGCAATCACAGGACGCTGTGGACGATCCTCTGCTGGAAATCACTCAGGCACTCCCGTAATTTAGGCCCAGGCTTCTGGCCTAATCCTTAGGAAGCAGGCCTCCGTGCCAACTTCCTGCTTGATTGAGAGCTGGATCCAGAGAGAGACGCTGGCCCCTCCCCTGGTTTAAGTAGTCTGCCCAGAATGCTTTGCGGTGTTGCAAAGCACCCTGGGTAATGTAGTCTGTCTTTTACTAAAAGCAACAAAGTCTTTTCTCCTAGCTGATATCTGTCCCAAAGTGCATTAGTTGCATTGTAACACTTATACCACCGGAGGGAGCCGGATTCCTTCTTACATATGGACATCCTGCTACATGCGTTTGAGGGGGTCTTCCATATCTGCTATGTTTAGGTTAATGCTGTCTTTCTCACTTGCACCTTCGTCTGCACTGATAGCTTGCTGTAGGACCCTTAGCTTTGCCATAGCTGCGTCATGTTTACACTGTTCATTTAAGGTTTCCATTGTTGCTCTTTGTCGTGCTGACTGCGCTTCCAACTCTGCCCTTTGAGCTTCCAACTCTGCTCTTTTTTCTGCATATGCCACCTGCACTTTGCTGGCTTCCACTTCAGCGCAGGCATTAATAAGTCGCTCACTGAGTGTTGAGTATCTTGAACTATGGGATCTTGACGAGTTTTTAGAACGTCTGGTGGAAACAGATCTGTGAGATGCAGTGTCCTGTAACAGCTTTATTTTTGCTTCTGCCTTTAATCTGGTTTGCTGGATAAAACTGTCTCTTTCAATATTAAGAATGTTGACACGCTTTAATTGTGTCATCGCACTTTCTGTATTCATGTTTTGCAAGACATTAGTGAATTTGCTGCTGGTAAGCTGATAAAGCTCATATGAGGCAGAAAGTTGTTTAATGGCGCCCTCTAGTGTCAGTGGTTCACGTTCAACAGACACTGAATTGGCTTCAGCAAGGATTTTCTCCCAGACTAATTCCAAGCTATTTGACAATTCAGTCCTTGAAGCTTCATAATTCTCCATTACTTTCCAAGTGGTTTAACTGAGCGTTTGGGTAACTCAGTTTCTTCAGGAACTTGTGGGGAGGTAGATGTGAGTTCACATGCAGAAGCTTGGTCACTCATGATAGCAGACTGACTGTGAAAACAGGCAGGATCTGTGTGCTGAAATATGACACTGTGCAGATTGTCTCAGGCTATAAGGCTGCCATGTACTGCTCTGTCCCTTCTGTCTTGCTATGAGGGCAGTAAATCTTGTCTGTTTCAGTACTGACATGCAGAAATCTTGTAATTAGGCTGTGAAACTCTGTTTTTCTACTGTTCTTTCTCAACTACAAAGCGATAAAGTTCATCTCCAGGTTTAAGTAGGCCTTACTCAAGCTGGTTTGATATTCATCCCTTGCATCGATACAGGCAGTTTAACTCAGTGAATAAACACAGTTAGGACGACAGACGATGAATCCTTTCGAATGTTCCGTTTAATGATGGATATTCATAGTGTGAGGGGGTTAGCTCGGCAGCGGGTGTGTGTGACCCCCGGGATGGGCTCCCCACACAAAAACAGGCCCAGCAGACGGAGGTTGTGGTTTTCAAAATCAAAAAGGTGCCGTTTATTTTCTATTTACAGTGACAAAAACACAGCAAAGCAAAAGAAACAAACAAAATAAATCCTGGTCAACTTGACCTCTGACTAAACATACAGGTTTCCTAACTAACAACTGGGATCAGCCTAGTGCTGTCCTAGTCCCTGGTTTTAAATGTCCAAGCAAAATATAGCCACACAGGCTTTCTCTCACCGCACAGGGGTTCACTCTCCCTAGACAGTCCACACAGGTCTGCTTCCAGGCATGAGCTAACACCTAATGAATCTGGGAGTTTCTTATAGAGGCCTAAATGAGCTGACAAGGTTCAGCTGGTCTCATCAACTCCCTGTCTGCACGACGCCCAGCCCTCTCCCTAGAGGTATGAGTCATCAATGAGCCCACTAGTCTCAGCTGGGCTTATACAACTCTCCACCTAGCTGTATAAATCGGCGTAAAGCCTGAATCTGGGCGAAATATATCTACCCCCCTGGATGCAACCAGGTGACTTTACCTTCCTGCTGTCACATACCCCCCCCTCTTGTTTTAACCTCGGGGTTGGAACACCAGCAATCAGGCATTCATGTACTCGAGACAAAGCATCCACATTCCCCATTTGAACGCCAGGGCGATGCTTTACTGTGAAGTTGAATTCCTGGAGGGCCAGGAACCACCTATTCACTCTTCTATTTGTTTCCTTGTTTTGAGCCATCCACTTTAACGGAGCGTGATCCGTAACCATGTCAAAGTGCCTACCTAGCAGGTAGTACCGAAGGGAATCTAGAGCCCACTTCACCGCTAAACACTCCTTTTCAACGGTGGCGTAATTTACCTCATGGGACTTCAACTTCCTGCTGAGGTAAATGACTGGGTGCTCTTCCCCGTTCCAGACCTGGGACAATACTGCTCCTAACCCCACATCTGACGCATCACTTTGTACGACAAAGTCTTTAGAGAAGTCGGGTGAGTACAACACTGGCTGGCTACATAAGGCTTGTTTCAAGAATTGGAATGCTGCCTCAGCCTCGGGGGTCCATTTAATCATGACCGACCCTTTCCCCTTCGTCAGGTTGGTTAGGGGCACAGCCTTAGAAGCAAAGTGGGGAATGAATCGCCGATAATACCCAGCGATTCCCAGAAAGGCTCGTACCTGCTTCTTGCTGTTGGGACGTGGCCAACTCTGGATGGCCTCGACTTTGTTGAGTTGGGGTTTTATTACTCCCCTCCCAATGGTGTACCCAAGATATTTGGCCTCCTCCTGCCCAATGGTACACTTCTTGGGGTTAGCCGTAAACCCTGCTTCCCGAACAGAGTCCAGGACTGCTTGCACTTTTGGCAGATGTGAGGCCCAATCTGTGCTATGGACAATTACGTCATCCAGGTAAGCCGCAGCATACTTCCGATGGGGCCTCAGCATCTGGTCCATTTTCCGCTGGAATGTGGCCGGCGCATTCTGTAACCCGAACGGCATTCTTTTATATTGGAACGCCCCGTCTGGGGTTACAAATGCGGTTTTCTCTTTGGCTGACTTGGCCAGGGGGATTTGCCAATACCCTTTTGTGAGGTCAAGAGTCGTCATGTATCGGGCTGTTCCCAGCCGGTCGATCAACTCATCTATACGTGGCATGGGGTAGGTGTCAAATTTTGTAACTTTGTTCAACTGACGAAAATCGTTACAAAATCGCCAGCTCCCATCCGGTTTAGGCACCAACACAATGGGACTAGACCAATCACTTTGGGACTCCTCTATCACCCCTAAGTTCAGCATTTTCTGTACTTCCTCCCGTATTGCCTCCCGTCGGGCCTCTGGGATCCGATAGGGTTTTAACTTCACCCTTTCACCGGGCGGGGTAATAATGTCATGCTCTACCCCAGATGTTTGTCCCGGCAGCTCAGAGAATACCTCCTTGTTGCGAAGCACAAACTCCTTAACCTCCTGTTGTTGGGGTTGTGACAAGGTGGCTGCGATTCCAACCTCAGGAATCACGCAACCAGTTTGAGCTGGTGACCAAGTGTCTGCGACTAGGGACTCTCTATCCCTCCAGGCTTTCAACAGATTAACGTGATAGATCTGTTCGGGCTTTCGCCTTCCTGGTTGTCTGACCTTGTAATTCACTTCGCTCACTTTTTCCATTATCTCGTAGGGGCCTTGCCATTTGGCAAGGAATTTACTTTCAACCGTAGGGACAAGAACCAATATCCTATCCCCCGGGGAAAAGGTACGGGTCTTGGCTCCACGGTTGTACACTCTCTGCTGTGCCAACTGCGCTTGGGCCAAATGTTCCTTCACGATGGGCATTACCTGTGCAATTCGATCTTGCATCAGGGCGACATGCTCAATCACACTCCTGTGGGGAGAACTCTCACTTTCCCAAGTTTCCTTGGCAATATCCAACAGCCCTCTTGGGTGTCTCCCATACAGTAACTCAAAGGGGGAGAATCCCGTAGAGGATTGGGGCACCTCCCTAATAGCAAACATCAAATAAGGAAGTAGACAGTCCCAATCCTTTCCATCCCTATCCACCACTTTCTTCAACATTTGTTTTAGGGTTTTGTTGAATCTTTCAACCAGCCCATCGGTTTGGGGGTGATACACAGATGTACGTAATTGCGTCACTTTGAACAATTTACACAGCTCCTTCATAACCCGGGACATAAAGGGTGTACCTTGGTCCGTAAGCAGTTCTTTACAAATACCCACCCGGCTAAAAACAAGAGATAGCTCTTTGGCTATGGTTTTGGCCGAGGTATTTCTGAGAGGGATCGCTTCTGGATAACGGGTGGCATAGTCCATTATAACCAATATGTACTGGTGCCCCCTAGCGGACTTGATTATAGGACCTACCAAATCCATTGCGATTCTCTCAAACGGGACCTCAATGATGGGTAGAGGGACCAGCGGGCTACGGAAGTGTGGCATCGGGGCCGACCTCTGACACACAGGGCAGGAGGAACAATAATTTTCTATGTCCTTCATCACCCCAGGCCAATAGAATCTCTGTAATACCCTCTCTCGGGTTTTCTCTGTCCCCAGATGACCTCCAAGAATGTGCCCATGGGCCAACTCCAACACCAACTTCCTGTAAGGTTTGGGCACCACAAGCTGCTCAACGGTTTCTTCTGCCCTTTTTGCCACCCGATACAGTAGGTCCTTCTCTACGCTGAAGTATGGGTAAGTGCAGGTATTATCTGGGTTCACTAACTCGCCATCTATTTTCACTACGTTTTCCCGTGCCTTTATTAGGGCGGGGTCTTTCAACTGTTCTGTGGCAAAGTTTTCCCTGTGAACCTCAAGATCAGAAAACTCCACAGACGGTAGGTTTTCGTCTGAGGAGGTGGGCTCCTCTCCAGTTTCTTGAGTCTCCCCTGCCAATACTGACAAGGGAAATTCGGGAGAGTCCTCACCACTCTCAGAGGAGTTCTGGCTATCATATTCCTGGTACATAGGGGCACCAGTGGGGGGCTCAGGATCATCCCACAGTTCCCAGAACTTCGGAAAATCCCTTCCCACAATGGCGTCATGCGGTAACTGAGACACTAAGCCCACTGGATGAGAAAGGGTACCTTTGGGGGTCTCGAAACACACTGTAGTCACTGGATACTCTCGGGTGTCCCCATGCACACAAATAACAGCTACCTTGCTATTCCCAGAGACCTCTGTTTTAACTAATTCAGCCTTTATCAGGGTCACAAGGCTACCTGAATCCAGCAATACCACAACATTTCTACCATTAATACACATTTTGCATAAATGTTTCTCAGTTCCCCGAATGGCAGTGCATGCGACTGTCGCACACAGCGACTGACGTCTGCCCGTCAGAAAGTCACACTGCATGGGTTCCTCCAAAACCGGGCAATTTGCTGCAATATGTCCCGCTTGCCGGCAGCGGTAGCAAATGATCCTTCTTGCCGCCTCTTGAGCCGCTGATTTCCCAGGCTGTTCTCGCCAAACTTGGGGTAGAGCTCCCACCCTCTCACTCTCTCCACCCTTACCCCTTGGAATCATCTTATCCGCCCCCGGGGATGGTCTGGTCTTAGGGTGGAAAGTCCGAGTGTCTCTGGAAGAGGCCGTCAGGTTCTCTGTAGCCAAGTATTTCTCCACACGATCCACAAGACCATCGGCCGTCTCTGGGTCTCCATGGCTTACCCACTTTTGGATGGCAGTAGGAAGAGCTCTCAAAAACCGATCCATTACAACACGTTCCACAATCTTTGGTGCGGACAAAGTCTCTGGCTGTAGCCACTTTCTGCTCAGGTGAATGAGATCATACATTTGAGACCTGGGGGGTTTTCCAAGCTGGAAAGTCCAGTTATGCACACGCTGAGCCCGGACAGCCAGGGTGACACCCAGCCTTGCCAATATTTCAGCTTTTAGCATCACATAGTCTTTTGCTTGGTCAGGCTCTAGGTCATAGTAAGCTTTCTGCGATTCACCCGTTAACAGAGGAGCCACCAGTCCAGCCCACTGCTCCTCAGGCCACTTTTCTCTTTCAGCAGTCCTTTCAAACGTGGTCAAAAATACCTCTGGATCATCCTCTCCAGTCATTTTTGTCAATAAACGACTCACCCCAAAGGACGCGGTATTAGTGGGACGGCTTTCCTCACTGGTCTGCGGACGTTGCTGCATTACTGCTTCCATTTGTTGTAGTCTCTGCTCTTGCTTCTGTAATAGGTCTATGAAGCGGGCCTCAGATCGTTGCTGGGCTTGTTGCTGAGCTTCCAGACTCTGTTGGTGAGCTTGCTGCTGGGCTGCAAGGCTCTGTTGATGAGCTTGCTGCTGGGCTGCGAAGTTCTGTTGTTGAGCTGCAAGGCTCTTTTGCAAACCTGCATTTGTCTGCTGTTGATTGGCATTTGCTAGAGCCAGCTGTTTCAGTATCTCCTCCATGCTGGCTTAAAAAAAAACTGCCACTGGTTCTCCACCAACTGTGAGGGGGTTAGCTCGGCAGCGGGTGTGTGTGACCCCCGGGATGGGCTCCCCACACAAAAACAGGCCCAGCAGACGGAGGTTGTGGTTTTCAAAATCAAAAAGGTGCCGTTTATTTTCTATTTACAGTGACAAAAACACAGCAAAGCAAAAGAAACAAACAAAATAAATCCTGGTCAACTTGACCTCTGACTAAACATACAGGTTTCCTAACTAACAACTGGGATCAGCCTAGTGCTGTCCTAGTCCCTGGTTTTAAATGTCCAAGCAAAATATAGCCACACAGGCTTTCTCTCACCGCACAGGGGTTCACTCTCCCTAGACAGTCCACACAGGTCTGCTTCCAGGCATGAGCTAACACCTAATGAATCTGGGAGTTTCTTATAGAGGCCTAAATGAGCTGACAAGGTTCAGCTGGTCTCATCAACTCCCTGTCTGCACGACGCCCAGCCCTCTCCCTAGAGGTATGAGTCATCAATGAGCCCACTAGTCTCAGCTGGGCTTATACAACTCTCCACCTAGCTGTATAAATCGGCGTAAAGCCTGAATCTGGGCGAAATATATCTACCCCCCTGGATGCAACCAGGTGACTTTACCTTCCTGCTGTCACAATAGGTAGAAAAACGTTGCAGTTGTAAGCCACATGTAAGATGTTTAGCATGGAAGATATACAGGAGTAATGACCAGAATCAGGAAGTGGAGGAGATATATAAAGGACTACGGTGAGAGAGAGAGTTCAGCTAGAAAGAAGGGGACAGATCTTAAAGACACAGAGCAAGAATAATCACATAGTGTAACACAACAATCCATATGGCGGACTACAAACTCAACCATATCATCTTCAGCTGCTTCATCCTGCACAACTTTTTAAGAAAAAATTCACAAAATTATCTGGCCACAGTTGGGCCTGAGGCCAGACTTTCGGGGGAATCCCCTTACGGGCCTGGATACTGGCCGTAATGGCTTGCCCCCCCAAAGTGCCCGTGAAGAACGGCAGAAATATGTGGAGTATTTTACGGGTAGGGGGGCCATTGCTATGCCAGACAATCTCTAATTTTTTTTGTAATAAAAAACAAACATTTCTGTTAAAATCTTGAATTTTCTTTATTGCTTGTGTTTATTTTAGCGGTCTCCTAGGTTCTCCTAGTGCACTTGTAGTGCCAAGTGTATTTCCCTTTAGTAAAAAACCCCCATTGCCACAGTAAACACCAATTTACTTTAAAGTGGTTGTAAACCCTTTTATCTTTTTTTTTTTGACTAACCTGCAAGACAAAGCTATAATGAGCTAGTATGACTAGCATACTAGCTCATTATGTACCACTTACCTTCGATCGGGGCCCCCAAAGTCGTCCGTGTCCCTCCTCTAGCCGCATCCATCGCTGCGGCGATAGCCGGAATGTTACTTCCGGGTATCGCAGCTGCAGCCAATCACAGCGCCGCTCCGGCGCTGTGATTGGCCGGAGCGGAGAAGACGTGACTCCGCGCATGCGCGCGTGAGCTGTCGAATTCGGCTACGTCGTCGAATGTTGCGACCTAGCCGAATTTGTGAATGGGGTTACGTCAGCGTCGCCGCATTTACATACAAATATCTCCTTAACCGTGTAGGTTAAGGAGATATTTCATGCACCTACAGGTAAGCCTTAATCTAGGCTTACCTGTAGGTCTTTGTTTAAAAAGTGGGTTTACAACCACTTTAAAAACTGGTATTGAGCATTGAAAGAAGAAGCCACACATTGTTGATTAGCAAACAATTTTTACTCTGTGCACATTCACATGTGCGTTATAAAATTTAAGGGTAAATGCAAGCATATTTTTTAATCCAAGTTTTTTCATAATTTTTTGGGGGTTTTGCATAAACAGGCATGTTTCAAACGAAAAAACATATACAACTTGGGATCTTACAAAGTTCAACCTTGAAAAACTGAAGGCAATATCAGACATTATAGTATGTAAAAAATGTTTTTATCTTGCTTTCATCAGATGGGGTGATGTCACCCCTGAACAAGCCAAATTTGGAAGATGCACAAAAATTGAGAGTCAAAATGGGGATTTCCCTCCTGATCCCATGCCTAATGTTAACATGTTCTATCTGCCATCATGGGGGATCAATGGACGTGTTTTGGGGGTGCAACCCCTTCCTCTCACCTACATGAGTTGCGAGGAAAGGGTTGCACCCACAAAACGCATACATTAATTTCCCCTGATGGCAGATAGCACATGTTGACTCACTGTGTGCATCTTCAAAATTTGGCTTGGGAAATTACACTAAAATTTGGGAAATTAGTCCACAAAAACTTTAAATGGTGGCATTTTGAATCTATTTAGATTCTTCCCAACACATCAATCATGTTCTTAATTTGTTGGTCAAAAAAATGTTGTTTATTCCTTATGATGTCTATTTCCCGACTCCACACCATGAGGTCCTGGATTAGGATTTGTGCACTTGCACTGGAGAAATGAGTGCCATAAACAACCATCACATCACCTAAAAAAAAATACACACCATGTATTATAAATATGCAGGCCTACATCTATTACCTGAAGCTGTGGTGACAGACACTGACCTGTTGTGGTGACAATATCGCCCACTTCTTCCACCTCTCCTTCCTCCACATCCTGAGGTTGGGGCTCTCTCTGTTCTTTCTGAGGTGTGGGGTTCCTGGTGTCCTCCGAGTCTTCTCTCCCCTATGAGAATGAAACAAAAGGTATACTTAGCACACAGATATTTGAGTCCAGAAATAGGAATATGAAACATTGCTTGGAAGTGGGGTACAATTGTGTGTTTTGGCAGAGTTACAAGCTGAAGACATGATTTTTCCCTAACCAAAGCTGGAATACTTACCTTTTTTGGACAATTTTCACACATGAGACACCCCAAGTATCCACTGGAGCACCTTTGTGGGACACCCTAAAAAGGTTGTTCTGGTGTCCCACACTAGTGCTCCAGAGTCCAGATGTGTAAACAGCTGCTGAGTGTCCTCTCCTTTACACTAAACCAAGCCTGCATTTCATTCTAGTTACAAACACATCTAGACAACTATGTTCTAAACTTTATTTTTCTACAAATAGGCCTAACCTTTACCTGTATCTGCCCAAAACATTGTATTTTGTGGGTGTAGCACTACCCCCGCTGGTTTGTTTTGGGTTTGCACGTTACCTCTTTAGCTTCGTTGTCAGGGTAGGAAAGTCCATAGTAAATGCAATGTCCACACAAAGTTAAAACCTTCAACAACCAGGCTTTATTCTTTTCTTCTGCAGTATAACTTGAGAGAAAGTTGAAGGTCGAAGAAGAGTAGGGGAAGGTTCAGGTACGCGGTACAGAATACACAAAGTTAGTTCAAGGTTCTCATCAATCATTCACCACTCTCTACTTGTAGAGTGGGTATTGCTCACCCGGATAGTCCCCTCTCACATGGCCTAGCATCCGGGATGATGCACGAACCAGTAACAAGACAGTCTCTGCCACAGACTGCTTAAGATGGAGTCAGTATCTGCCACAGACCTTCTTTTAGAGATAGCTAAATGGATAGTCCAGGAATCCTCTGCCACAGAATTTAAAGTCCCAAACTTCTAGCCGTGCAGCAAGAGAGTCTTTAAGCCGATCCGGCGAACTGCAGGGCTTTTAGTAGATTGGATCCCTCCTCGACAAGGTCACCAGGCCTCACCCGAGACATCAGCGTTTGGCCAGTCTCCTCCAGGGCAGGTCCTCCCCCAGTTTCCTTCATCAAGGCAGCTTCCTCCCTTTTTGGATGGACAGCTTGGAATCCCCTCTTGGGATGTAGGCCCCAGCCAGAATAGCCGGGCCTACTCGATAGCGATGCAGCCCCGGGCCAACGTGGCCCCGAGACCAGAATCACACACACATATCTCGCGCCAGGAGGGCCACGAGGCGAAGGACCCCAAACAACGGTATCTGCCCCTTAAGTATCCCCTCCCAGCAGGCACATCAGGTTGACCACTCCCACTGCACCGCTGCCGAAAAGGGTCACTCAATGCACCATGGTCTGCCTGCGTTCCAACAGGTGCCTGAGGTGGTAACGCCACCTACAGGCAATAAGGGAAACTGCTATCAGGCAAACCACAACCAGAACAGAGGCAAATTGATACAAATCAACAGTCTGAGCCCAACTATTGGCTCAGACACCCTTAAATTTGAAATAGCGTCCCCACCATTGGGGTAGGGCGCTACATGGGCAAACGATGTTTACTACGACCGATTACTTTGGCCACTAACCTGAAAGTTGACATTTTAAATTGTCCAACCAGTCAATAAAAGCACATGGAGCAACATGCAAGGAATAATAATTATAATAATAATAACACAGGAGAAATACTTACTTTTTGCAAGGACTTTCTTGATCCTTCTGTACTGATTATGCTCCCTCAGTTTCATGTCTGACCATCGTTTCCTGCTCCTTGGATCATCGTACCCCAAAATTCCTATGCAGATTTCTCACAACTTTAGACATGATCTTGGCCTTTCTCACTATTGTCAAGTTGTTGTGTAGGCTGCTAGAAATTTGAAGGTTGGCGCAGTATTTTCCTATTTTATTAGTGTCAGGATAAAGTACCTGTCCATTCCTTCTTATTTCAGTATTTTTAATCTGTGGATTTCATTAAAGCCCAAGTTGAAGGCCTCATGCACACTGGGCATTTAGCTCCTGTGTGTCAAATTGTTATGTGCCGTTCATTTTCCTTCTAAAGCTTTCACAGCCTAAGTAGAAATCCTGCCCCATGCTAGCATGTTGCACAGTGTGACCCTTGCTCTCTAAGCAGCAGTCTCTCTACAGAGGTCCAACACACTTCCTAATGATACCGACCTAAAGCTCTGCTATCACCAACTGCCCGCTGATTGGAGAGCTCTAGCTAAAACTCTGCAGGTGTGTTGGACCTCTGCAGAGAGACCACTGCTTCCACACAGAAAGCAAGGAACCACTACAGTTGTTCAGCCATTTCCTGTTATATGGTGACAGTGCTCTGTCCCTTTCTCCAAATTCTGCTTTTCTATTGTCACACAGACTACTGATGGACACTGCAAGTGGCTAATTTATCATAAAATGGACACACATAGTCCATTGCTGTCACCATCAGGAAACCTAAAAAGTGCCATGCTGCCATCCCTCGAGTGCATGTAGACAGGAAGAGGCTGCAGGAGATCATTAGTACTGAAATTAGTACACTTGTGCAGTGCGAATTCCAGCTCTCTTATCTTTGCAAAAAGATAAGAGAACTGTTCAGCAGATCATCTCCGTTTTAGCTGCAAATTTGGTGACCTGAGAGAGAGGAGGGGGAGGGGGGAAGTGTAGTGAGGTGAAGGAGAGAAATCCTGATGAGAACTGAACACATCTCCGAATCAGATGCGTCCCCAAAGAAGATAATGGACCTGAATTCGCACCTGAGCCGCATCGCAATGCCTAGAAAACGCACACTTTTTTTGGCAATGAGCAGTGCGAATGCATCGCACATATGTGAACCAGCCTCATTGAAATCAATGTATTTTAAAATGTTATGCGAATTGGATGCGGTGTAAGCCACAACCAATTCGCATAAGTGTGAACCCGGCCTAATACACAGTGCTTTAGCAAACCAACCTGGGAGTTTAGCCCTGACTCATGAGTGTCTGACCTTTAGCTGTGGAGGTAGAGTTGCCACCTCATCCCTTTAAACCCAAACACATATTAATTACACAGGTTCTGTGGCTGATTAAGGTGGTAATTAAACTCACTTGGTGCCTTACCTGCATTAAATTAGCCTCAGAACCTGTGTAATTCATATGTGTTCGGGTTTAAAGGGATGAGGTGGCAACCCTATGTGGAGGGCATAGGTGGCATTGCTGTAAATCCCTATGTCTTTTTTCAGATTTGCTGTACTGCTTACCACACACTGAAAAGCGATCCATGATGGATCACTCATCAGAGGGCAGTATAACAGCAGCTGACAGGAATTCAGGAGGCGCTACTGCTGTCTCCTGAACACCTGTTTTTTAAAAATAACTTCTTTGAAATTGCCAAGTGGAAGTTTTACATTCTCGGACTGTGCTGCAACTGTGGGCTAAGCATTTTCAGGGCACATGAATTACAGCGGCCAGGGTTTTTTTTTTCTTAAGCACCTGATTAGAGCCAGAGGCTCTAATAGGCTTCAAAATAGGATGGGCTTGGATCGCAGAGGATGCGTCCTGAGCCCACCCAGGTGTGTTGCAATAGAAAATGAATAGTCACTGTTGCAACACTGATCCTCCTCCTGGCCAATCGGGAAGCGGGTCTGATACCCGTCACCCAATCGGCTGAAAGGACAGGCGATCCTTTTGGATGCCTAGGAAGAGGGGAGGAGACGCACAGCAGGAGCGAGGAGGAGAAGAGCCGCTGGCCATTGCACGGTCCCTGGCGATGCCTGATCTCCGCTGCTGCTCCTCGGATGCCCCCTGCCTAGATGGGTTAAGTGTCGGTGGACCGACGGGCAGACAGAAGGGGGGGGGTTTAGTTTCCATGGGGGGGGTTTGGTTGTTTGCCCCCCCAAACAAAAAAACACCAGCCGACGCTGGTTCACATAGGAGCAGTGCGAGGAATCGCACCGCATTCCGGTTCAATTTGCATGCGATTCTTTGCAGTGCGATTATAGCACATTAATTTTGTATGAGCTCAAATCACATTGGCTACTTGATCGAAAGTATCGGTACTCGTACTTGCCAGGGAAAAAAAAAGGTACCAGTACAACCCTAGTTATAACCCCTGTCAGGTTTTTTTTTCGCCATCTGTGTCCCATTGGGGAGATTTACCTTCACTTCCTGTTCCATAGACAAAGCAGAAAGTGAGAGGAAATCTCTGAAAATTAAGAGGATACCTTGGGTCCCCCCAGTTCACCAAAACTAGTGTCCCCACTGGAAGATTTCCCCTCTATTACTGTTCTTTGGACCACCCAAGATGTGTGATTTCCCTTCACTTTCACTCTCAGCCTAGGTTCACACTGACTGCGGGAATGAAATTGTGCGATTTCAGAGACATCTGTGCGGGTTTCTGCACAAGTGTCAATGGAAATCGCACACCAAAATCACCAAAAGTAGTACAGAAACTACTTTTGGGAATCGGTGCGACACCGCATTTGCCGGCAACTGAGAGGATCTTCTAATCCCTCTCCACTCTATCCAAAACTGAAAAAATAAGTTTTGCCTTTAGTAATACTTTAACCACTTCCTGCCCGGGCCACAATCATATGACGGCCGCAGGAACCTTTCGTCCCTCCGGGCGGCCGTCATATGACGTCCTGATATTCCCGCAGTGTAAAGCGCGCGCCGCCGTTGGCACGTGCGCGTGCTCGCCGCATCACTGGGGAGTGGGACCCGATGCATGTGCCCCGTGGCCGCGATGTCCGCCGGGCACCCGCGATTGCTCGTCACAGAGCCAGGGACGTGGATCTCTGTGTGTAAACACAGAGATCCATGTCCTGTCAGGGAGAGGAGACGGATGGTGTGTCCCTTGTACATAGGGACACAGATCGGTCTCCCTCCCCTTGTGAGTCCCCTCCCCCAAAAAGTAAGAATCACTCCCTAGGGAATACATTAACCCCTTGATCGTCCGCTAGTGTTAACCCCTTCCCTGCCAGTCACATTTATACAGTAATCAGTGCATATTTATAGCACTGTTCGCTGTATAAATGTGAATGGTCCCAAAATAGTGTCAAGAGTGTCCAATCTGTCCGCCGCAATATCGCAGTCCTGTCAAAAATCGCAAATCGCCGCCATTACTAGTAAAAAAAAAAAAAATAATAAAAATAAATGTCATAAATCTATCCCCTATTTTGTAGGTGCTATAACTTTTGCGCAAACCAATCAATAAACGCTTATTGTGATTGTTTTTTACCAAAAATATGTAGAATACGTATCGGCCTAAACTGAGAAAAAAATAGTTGTTTTTTTTTTAAATTGGGGTTTTATTATAGCAAAAAGTTAAAAATATTGTTTTTTTTTTTTTTTCAAAATTGTCAGTCTTTTTTTGTTTATAGCGCAAAAAATAAAAACCGCAGAGATGATCAAATACCACCAAAAGAAATCTCTATTTGTGGGAAAAAAAGTACGTTGATTTTGTTTGGGAGCCAGGTCGCACGACTGCGCAATTGTCATTCAAAGCGTGACAGTGCTGAAAGCTGAAAATTGGCCTGGGCAGGAAGGGGGTGAAAATGTCCGGTATTGAAGTGGTTAAGGAATGCAAAACGTGATTTTTTTTTTTTTTTTTTATATACCTTTTCAAAGACCAATTATTGTGTCATTGTGATGAATCCTGGGGTTCCGCCTTGTTTAGATCTCTATGTTATTGTCTGCAGATTATGTAAAAATTCTAAGTATTGTAAATGTTTCACCTGTTGAGAAGAATGGGATTTGTAATGGTAACAAAGCAGTAGCTCACTTCTTATCATCAGAGCCAGTGACATTTCAGCATGTGTAGCAGGAAATACAAGTCTTGCTGGACTTCCTGGTTTGTTTTCAGAGTGTGTCAAGGAACCCAACGACAAATTGTCTGAACAGAGCGAATGATCTTTCCAAGTGTTGGCAAACTGAGATCGATGCCGGGAATAATATGAGGTACGGTTCTTTAAGGATTGTCCTATCACCTGTCCCAAGGTACCACCAGCTTCTGTTTGCAAATGCTCAGAAATATTTAAATAATGGAGGAAAAGCATGCTTCTATTTTGATCTCTTTGAAGCTCTTTTAAAGGAAACTTGGAGTGGGAGAAATATGGGGGCTGCCATTGCTGAGCTCCTCTTAGAAATACTAATTTCCTGGCTGCCTACGGCTGCCGTTCTTTGAGTCACCGGCCTGAAAAAACAATATGCAGATTAGAAAGTGAAGTCTTAACGGGTATGAGTTCTTGTTCCAAGCCATTGCTTTACAGCCTGAGGCCCCGCATACCTCCCAACTGTCCCTGATTTGGAACAAAGTCCCTCATTCCTCCTCATTTTCGTGTGGTTTAAATAGCTGTATTTAAAATGCACTTTTTATCTTTCAAAAAGTTTCCCAGGTGCTAAAACTTTCATCCAATTTCTAAATTGCTGCATTTGTAAATTTCAAAAACCAATATAAAGGAATAGTAGTGGTAAAAAAAAAAAAGCACTTGTGGGTTTAACTAATATATTTTTTTGTATAATTCTCCTTTAAGGGGGCGTATGTCCTATGCCTACATACTTTTGCTAATAGGTGTCCCTCGTTCCCTTTTCAAAAAGTTGGGAGGTACATGAGGGCTGCGTGTGGCCGTTTGGTGTATGATGTGCGGCCCTCGAACCTCAGCAGTCTGTAGTAGCCTCGTGTAACGTGTTCTCAGTTTCGTATCGTTTTCTGTGGCATGTCCACACTCTCTGACCATCATTTCCTCTATTTGATCTGCAGTCTCTGACAGTAGGTATGAGCTCCGGCGTGATCGCATTGAACACGTGCAGAGCCCGCCAGGATGTCGGCACTGGGCTGCACTAATGACAGGCAGGGAGACATTTCCCGATGCTCGGCTGCAGAGATCGTGAAATGTCTCCCTGGCTGTGATTAGGGCAGTGCGGTGCCGACATCCTGGCGGGCTCAGCACGTGTTCAATGCGCACACGCTGGAGCTCATCCCTATCTGACAGTACCATCAAGCATTACATATATTGATCATTATGGTGATGTCAGGGGCTGCAGTTGACACCCCCTATAGCTCATAGCTCGCGTAGCGGGTGGTTACATTTAGGGGAGGCATCTGAGTGATAAATGGCTCAGATGCAGTAATTATTAGAGTTCATGGACCAATTTATGCCAGTGGAGGACATCAGGGTGTTCAGTTCCCTGTGGCCTATAGGTGGCGCTGTCGCCAGGGGCCGGGGTTGAACCACCACTGTAAGTCTGTACCCTTTTTGTCCTCTCGCAGCAGTAGTGCAGCGGGCTGGGAACCTGCTGTGCATGCTGCGAAAGGGTATAAAAGGGGCGGACATCTTCCGCTCGGGGTCCACGCCCAGGCACCTTCAGCCTGGGTGTGCGTGCTGGTGGTCTTCGGGCGCCTTCGGCCCGGAGATGGAGCTGTGATTCCACCCCAGACACCTTAGGTCTGGGGTGAGGTACTCTCTCTGGAGGCTTGGGGCCCAGGGCCTTTGACTGGGTCCCGCGTGGGATGGAGGATTCCTAGGGTGTCCTCCGGTATTGGACACCCGAATCTTGGGCGAGGGGGACCAGGGAAGTGACCTCCCCGGAGATCCAGCGCAGCATTGGCTGGTGACGGCGGAGGCCTCTGGTGACCATCCGGGATGGATGACTCCCCTGACAAGGGCCATATTTTAAGAAGGTAGTTCATGTTCTCATTGTCGGTGGCAGCGATCCAACTAAAACCCAGGTCGGTGGCAAAGACCTCAAGTTCTAATTCACCCGGTCGGTGGCAGCGACCACCCTCACGGTCGGTGGCAGCGACCGTGCGCCAAGCCTGTTTGCGCACACCGGAACAGGAGAGTAACAAGTTTTTGTTTGTGCCTGGACCTTCCTCACCACCCTGTCTGTTCGTTGTCTAACCAGTCTGCTCTCAAAGGACTATTTATTGCTCTAAAAGAATAAATAAGTGTTGGACTTTCAATGGTGTGGATCTTGGCTTTCTGGGACTGTAAGGATCATCCTCAAGGGAAGCTTTGGCTTTGGACAGGGGCACAGACCCCAAGGTAAATGGGGTATAGCTCACCCCTCTACACACTAGAGGACACGAGCTGGTGGTGCGTCACACTCTCCTTCCTGGTCCCCCAGACAGGAGCCATAGACATTGACAGAGAAGGAGGGAGTGAGAGGTGAGGTCGCTACACTTGTAAAGTATCAAAGCCACCAGATCAACATGACAGCCAGGCATCTAGCATTTTCAGAATGGTAATGGCACCTGGGTACTGGTTTAGTTTAAGATTGTGCAAAGTGTGTTTCTTGTCCAGATTAACCAATCACATATTATCTTTTGACCTTCAGCCCAGGTTCACACTGGGCTGCCGGAGTGAAGCCGTGCGAGTTCAGCTGAACTCGCACGATTTCACTCCCGCCTGTCAGTCCCGATTTCGGCCGCGATTACAGAGACATTTTCCGCACAGATGTCAATATAAATCGAAATACGCAAAAAGTAGTACAGAAACGACTTTTTGAAATCGGTGCAGTGCCGCAGATGCGGCGTCACACCGATTAGGACGGTGCCATTGCCGGCAATTGCCGCCGATTTGTCAAATCGCATGTCAAAACGCAGCAGTGTGAACCAGGGCTGAAATGTGGTGTAAAGTTTCTCTGCCAGTGGTACATGTACCGCATGGGCAGTTCAGGTTCGGCGGTGCTTCTGCTTGTTACCACTTGCCGCCCATATGTGTGGAGAGAAGGTGGGCTATATTGTAAGAGTATATGTGTCTTTCGTTCAGGAAAGTCCATTCATTCCAAAATTGATTGTTAAAGCGAAGTTCCACCCAAAAATTTAACTTCCGCTGTCCGGATTCCTCCACCCCCTCCGGTGTCAGATTTCACCTTTTCAGGGGGGAGGGGGAGCAGATACCTGTCTAATCCAGGTATTGGCTCCCATCCCTGGCGAAAGATCGCCGCAGTATCCATGGCGATCTACGCCATGTCCGGCTTCCCCTCCGCCCCCCCCCGCTGTCCCAGAATACAGAAGGGACCACTCAGAACGCGCAGCACGACTCGCGCATGCGCAGTAGGGAACCAGGCTGTGAAGTCGCAAGACTTCACTTCTTGATTCCCTTACTAATAATGCGGGCGCCTCCACCCGGGAGCCGAGGGATGGGTCGGCTTCAGGTGAGGACATCGCGGGCGCCCTGGACAGGTAAGTGTCCTTATTTTAAAAGTCAGCAGCTGCAGTATTTGTAGCTGCTGACTTTACATTTTTTTTTTTTTTTTTTTTTTTTTTTTTTTTTTTTTAGGTGGAACTCCACTTTTAAAGTGGTTGTAAACATCCGATTGTCACTCTTTACCCATAAGTAAGCCTAGCATAAGGCTTACCTACAGGTAGTAGAAATATCCCATTATGCTTTTACTTTGAAGGGGAAAAAAGAGGAAGTAAAATCCATCAGTGTTTACTTCCTCTTTAACAGCAAACGAAATATTGAACTACTTTTGAAGGACATTTAAACATTCTGAGAATTTTTGTACAAATTTTTGACTGAAGTTTTACTAGTGTATACTTATCTTGGCTGTCTGCCTATGGGGCTGCATGCCTGACAAATTTTAACAAGTGTCTGTGTCTGTGCGGCCTCTTTGTCTGCTTTCACTTCCATAAGCTGTCTGCGGGTGAATGCTGGCACAAAAAAACGACTTGGGCCTCATGCACACTGAACGTTTTTGACGCTGCTTTTAACCCCGTTCACACCAGTTTGACAGTTCCAAATCGCATGACAAGTCGCACCCCATTGCCGGCAATGGAAACGTTCATATCGCCGCGACTCATGTCGCAATGATTATGAAAAAGGGTCTTGCACTATAGTGGAACCTCGAATTGCGAGTAACGCGGTTAATGAGCGTTTTCGCAATACGAGCAATTTTTTTATTTTAAATCCTAACTCGGTTTGCGAGTGTTGTCTCGCAAAACGAGCAGGATTCAAGCCTCTGCGGTGTGCAGTACTGCATTTGGCCAGAGGTGCGGGGGCGCCGGAGCCGATCGGAACCGTTCGGAAATACTCTGTTTCCGAATGCAGCCGAATGGTCTCCGAGTATTTCTGCGCCCCCCCCCCCCCACCTCTGGCCACATGCAGTATTGCATGCTATAGAAGTCAATGTGGAACGAATGATTTTCGTTTCTATTGACTTCTATGGGGAAACTCGCTTTGATATGCGAGTGCTTTGGATTATTAGCATTCTCCTGGAACGGATTATGCTCGTAATCCAAGGTTCCACTGTACTTTTTACCGGTTTCATCGTGACTTGCATAGATTTCTGTTGCAATAAAATCGGCAATGCAAATCGCAACTGATGGGCAGCTTTTGAAATCACACTGAAGTAGTGTGATTTCAAAGCCGCACCGTGTGAACAGGGGCTTAGGGGCATCTGGCTCTCCTTCTTTTTTTTTTTTTCTTTTTTCTTTTTCGTCTGTAAAAGCCCCTGCATGTGTCAATGCACACACAGGCATTTAGAGAAGTTTAGAGGCAGAAAAAAAAACACCACTGCCAGTGCGTCCAAGAGCAGCAGTGTTTTGGCAGAAAAAAGCCTAATGCGTCTAAACACACAGTATGTTTAGTGCTTAAGCGCTAAATCATTGCAGTGGCCAGAATAAATGATTATTATAGCAAATGAATGGAATTGCTGCCCCGTTTCGCTTAAACGCGTTACACACATTTACAATCGTCAAGCATTTTTTCTGCCAAAACAGGAGGAAAGGCGTCTAGGAGAGATGGCAAAAACGTCCGTTGTGCATGAGGCCTAAACACCTCTTTGACTCAGTACAGGTGCCAGCGTGACTGAGCCCCATGGGTTGGTAAGCTGCAGTACAGTGGAACCTCGGATTGCGAGTAACGCGGTTAATAAATGTTTCTTAATAGGAGCACTGTATTTTTAAAAATCCTGACTCGGTTTGCGAGTGTTGTCTCGCAAAAACGAGCAGGATTCAAGCCGCAGGGGTGTGCAGTACCGCGTTTGGCCTGAGGTGGGGGGCGTCGGAGCTGTTCAGAAATGCTTGGAAAATCTCGGAAATACTCTGTTCCCGAGCCTTTCCAAGGTTTTCTGAGTTCAGCCAAGCTGTCCTCGGGCCTTTCCGAATGTTTAAGAGGCTCTCCGGCGCCCCCACCTCTGGCCACATGCGATATTGCATGCCATTGAAGTCAATGCGGAACTAATTATTTTTGTTTCCATTGACTTCTATGGGGAAACTCGCTGTGATATGCGAGTACTTTGGATTACGAGCATTCTTCTGGAACGGATTATGCTCGTAATCCGAGGTTCCACTGCATATTACATTGTTCTTGGATTTAGTTTGGCTTTTGTAGCACTACCCCCGTAGGAGCTGCTGGTTTAAAGTTTTGGGCCTAACGTTACCTTTTCTGTTCACCACACTCGTGTCAGGGATCCCTCTTGAAGAGCTTTCATAAATGTTCACACCAACACTTGGATACGTTTTCTTCAAGGCTTTATTTTACCAGTTCCAACAGAGGGATAGGGAAGGTTCAGGCACCTTGCTTTGCGGATCACAGGCACAATCCTATATCCAGAGGACAAATCAGTTCCACGCCGGATTAAGCAACCACCGGATAGGCCTACTCTCACTGGCCTAGCAACCGGTGCGAAGCTCGTTCAAAGTCTCTGCCACAGACTTGTTGAGTGCCGTCAAGTCGTTCCACAATCTTCCGCCACAAGATCGTGTAACCACACTGACACTTTGCAAAAAGTTCCTTCAGAAGTACTGTTTTGCTTGCGTCTATCTAGCAAGGTTACTCTGTGGTATAACAAGGAAGCTGAGACTTCTGCAGTGTGTAAATGTGCTTTTACTATACAAGATGCTGTACATACAAAACTATGACAATATTAGAACTACAATACAAGACTGACATATCTCTATAACAAGCACAAATGCCTAGCAAATGAACAGCCTATGGTCTATAACAGTACAAATACATTTAAAGGTTACTTAACTTTGATTACGCTATGTTCATGATCTCCATTCCTGGTGACCAGGCATCTTCTTCTTATGATGAGTGGCTTCTTCTGATCTTACAGCAACATGATGTGTGTGTCTGTGTCCTAGCTTATGCCTGCTTTTATGTGTCAGAGTTACCAAACAACAGCAAACATACCTGTTTACTGTAGCTGTTGAATACAACAATGCTATCTACCTATTATCTACTCAAACCAAATCTGTCAGTAATCTAACAGTCATTCTTTCAGTTTGAGAGCTGAAAGAAATCTCAAACAAGTAATGTCTTACTTGTTTACTGTAGCTATAATACAACAATGGTATCTAAACCCCATTGTATGAAAACAGCATTTGTTTGAGAAATCTACTCAAACCAAAAAACTGACAGTAATCTGACCAACTCACTATTGTAAAAATGTCCCATGTATCCTATGTCTGAGTAATATAATAAAATCATATTTTTAACAAACGCAACACAAGTACACAGCTCACGGTGCCAGAATCTTTCAGCCGTCCGGCAGCACCGTGAGGCAAACTGGCCAGGATGCGTCCTTTAATTGAGTCCCCAATTTTTCCGCTTCTTCCCCCAGGCAAGAGCGCGTAGGACCATCCCTGGACTAGTAGGCCCCAGCAACTCCTGGGCCTACTTCTCAGTTGCAGAGCCTCGGGCCAGCAGGCCCCGAGGCCGAAAATGGCTCGCACATCCCTGAGGCCAGGAGGGCCCTCAGGTCAGGATCCGGCAACGACCCCCGGCAACGAACCCCGATAGAGCGGTCTCTTAAGTACCCCTCCCAGAATGCACAGCGGTTTGACCACGCCCCCTGAGCCACTTCTGGGAAAGGAATACCCAATACATCCAGCCTGCTGCATTTCCAACCCTGACCTGTGGTGACAGTGACACCTACTGTCAGGTGGAAAACGCGCAGTCCAGCTAGACTGAAACAGAGCCAACAATTTAGCATAATCTTTCTGAGCAGAACTACAGCTCAGATAACTAAATTTAACATATAGCGTTTACCCAACAGGAATAGGGCGCTACACTTTAATATCAAGACCATAAACATTTGTATTGTGTACTATTGAACCCTTTTGCTTGCCAAAGTAAACAGTGGAAACTGTCAAATTTTGAACTATTCAGCTCATAACCTAACCAGTGTATAATCGGTAAACAAAAACTATTTCCCAGCATACAGAAGGTAAAGCTAAGGGACTACACCTAAGGTTGCCACCTCATCCCTTTAAACCCGAACACATTAAAGTGGTTGTAAACCCACTTTTTAAACAAAGACCTACAGGTAAGCCTAGATTAAGGCTTACCTGTAGGTGCAAGAAATATCTCCTTAACCTACACGGTTAAGGAGATATTTGTATGTAAATGCGGCGACGCTGACGTCACCCCATTCACAAATTCGGCTAGGTCGCAACATTCGACGACGTAGCCGAATTCGACAGCTCACGCGCGCATGCGCGGAGTCACGTCTTCTCCGCTCCGGCCAATCACAGCGCCGGAGCGGCGCTGTGATTGGCTGCAGCGGCGATACCCGGAAGTAACATTCCGGCTATCGCCACAGCGATGGATGCGGCTAGAGGAGGGACACGGACGACTTCGGGGGCCCCGATCGAAGGTAAGTGGTACATAATGAGCTAGTATGCTAGTCATACTAGCTCATTATAGCTTTGTCTTGCAGGTTAGTCAAAAAAAAAAAAAAAGGGTTTACAACCACTTTAATTACACAGGTTCTGTGGCTGATTAAGGTGGTAATTAAACTCTCACTTGGTGCCTTATCTGCATTAAATTAGTCTCAGAACCTGTGTAATTCAAAGGTGTTCGGGTTTAAATGGATGAGGTGGCAACCCTAAGACCCCTTTCACACTGGGGCGCTTTGCAGGCGCTATAACACTAAAAATAGTGCCTGCAAAGCGACCTGAAACAGCCGCTGCTGTCTCTCCAGTGTGAAAGCCCCGAGGGCTTTCACACTGGAGCGGTGCGCTAGCAGGATGGTAAAAAAAAAAAAATCCTGCTAGCAGCATCTTTGGAGCGGTGAAGGAGCGGTGTGTTTACCGCTCCTCCACCACTCCTGCCCATTGAAATCAATGGTCACTGCGGCTATACCGCCAGCAAGAGGCGCTTTGCGGTGGTTTTAACCCTTTCTCAGCCGCTAGCGGGGGGTAAAGAGAGCACCCCGCTAGCGGTCGAATAGCGGTGCAAAATTCACGGTAAAGCGTCGCTAAAAATAGCGGCACTTTACCACCGATGCACCCACCGCCCCAGTGTGAAAGTCTACACATCCCAGCCACGAGCACCGGTCTTCAGCCACAGACAGCACCATTGGCAATAGAGCTTGGGAATTGTATCTAGTGACTTTATGTAGTTGTCAGTCTTAAGACTTCCATCGGACTTTTCTGTGGATTTTTGTTCGAACGGAGTTGGCCGGGCACACCCATAGCATACACACCACAGGACTTTTCTGCAAACTTTCCCAAAACTTTTTCCAACATCACGTGGTTTTTCTGCTCTTTTCTGCTCTTTACTGCCACCCTTTGGTCAACTTCTGCTATTGTTGGTTGATTTTAACATTAGTTGTTTTGTCCAACGGACAAAAGTCCTATGGTTTTCTGTACACACGGTCGGACTTTGCCCCAAAAGTTTGTCCGTTTGCAGACCGAACTTTTGTCCAATGGGGAAAAAAAAAAAAAAAAAGTTTGTCCGATAGAGCGTACACACGGTCTGATTGTTGGTCCAACTTCCTCAAAATGAAGTTTGTTGGCCAAAAATCCGACCGTGTGTACGCTCCATCGGACAAACTTTTTTTGGTTTTCATCGGACAAAAGTTCGGTCTGCAAACGGGCAAATTCCGATGGAGCAAAGTCCGACCGTGTGTACAGAAAACCATAGGACTTTTGTCCGATGGACAAAACAAATAATGTTAAAATCAACCAACAACAGCAGAAGTTGACCAAAGGGTGGCGGTAAAGAGCAGAAAAAACACGTGATGTTGGAAAAAGTTTTGGGAAAGTTTGCAGAAAAGTCCTGTGGTGTGTATGCTATGGGTATGCCGGCCAACTCCGTTCGGACAAAAATCCACGGAAAAGTCTGATGGAAGTCCGACCGTGTGTACGAGGCTTTAGCTTGTACAACAAAGACACCCTAGCCCTTCTTTGCCAGTCATGTGTGACCGCTCTCTGCCGGTGGTATAACTAAAGCTACAAGGCTGCCATGAAGCCCGACTAAGGAGGTTGTCATATATCTCCATTCCAAAAGAGCGAATGTCAGGGGACAGAATCATGCTTTCAGATTATGCTCTTGTAAGGCCCCTTTCACACTGGGGCATTTTTCATGCGGTTTAGCGCTAATATTAGCACACACTGAAGCGGTGCGCTAGCAGGACCGCTCCAAAAGTCCTGCTAGCCGCTTCTTTACAGCGGTAAAGGAGCGGTGTGTTCACCGCTCCTTTACCGCGGTCTCCCATTGAAATCAAGCAATAGCCGCGGTTTGCGGGCGGTATTAACCCTTTTTTGGCCGCTAGCGGGGGTTAAATTCACCCCCCTAGCGACCGTATACCGCGGTAAGAACGACGGTATAGCAGCGCTGAAAATCGCGCTGCTATATCGCCACCGCTCCTGCCCGCCCCAGTGTGAAAGGGGCCTAAGTCCTCGATCTTCTTTGCATCTTTCCATCTGTGAGGAGATTTATTGCCTTCAGAGCTTCTGGTCATCCTGGCTAGCACTTTGATAATAACTCTGTCCAAGATTGACCTTACACTATACAATCTAATTGTACAATCTCCTTTTGGATCTACCATCAGCAATGTAGTGCAAGGGCCTACTTGACTAGAAAGAAGATGAAGTAATTGTTTAGGTTTGTCCTCTTATTACGTAGTTCGTTTTTTTTATTACTAAAGCTCGTATACGCGGGTCAAATATCGGGCGGTATCGGCAGTTTCAATAGAAACTGGCTGACATTTGATCTGTGTATACGGCAGCCGGAAGGGGCATGACCAAAAAAAGATCACTGTACTAACATCGGATTGTTATTACAGCGGCTCCTCCCAAGCTCTTTAGTGTTTGTTTGTTTTTTGTTTTTTTCAACCCTATGAGTTGAACGAAAAAAAAAAACTTCTAGTGTGTGCCAGGTTTAACTACTTCCGGAACGCCCGCAACAACGTACCTGGTCTCGGGTCCCGCGGCCCCAATGGCCGCCGGCCAGCCGCGATTGTTTGGGGGAATGACAGAACAGCGGTCTGCCTATGTAAACAAGGCAGCCTGTCGTTCTGTCACAGAGGAATAGAGAGATCTGTGATTCCTACTAATCAGGAACATCAATCTCTCTTTGTCTAGTGTCAGCATCCCCCACACAGTTAAAAAGCACTCCCAGGGAACACATTTAACCCTTTGATCGCCCCTGATGTTAACCCCTTCCCTGCCAGTGTCATTTATACAGTGTCAGTGCATTTTTTTTTTTTTTAGCACTGATCACTGTATTGGTGCCACTAGTCACCTAGTGTCCAATTTGTCCGCCGCAGTGTCGCAGTCCCGCTAAAAATCATTGATAGCTGCCATTACTAGTAAAAAATAAATAAATAAAAAGTCCCTAGATCTATACCATAGTCTGTAGACACGATAACTTTTGTGCAAACGAATCAATATTCGCTCTGACAGGCTCTGTGTGAGGAGAAGGAGAGCTGATCGCCTGACAACCGGCCCTATTTACATTACATGCTGGCTGTGATTTGACAAAGCCATCATGTGATCAGGAGGCCCAATCACATAGTTATCCTGCCGAGCGGTGATGCACTATGTCCAGGGGATAGAGGCACACCGGGATCACACGGGAGCGATCGCGCTCTATCTGCAGGTTGTTTGGGAATGTCCACTCAAAAGGACGAAGCGCCCACCTGGCCATTTATATGCAGTGGCCGGGTGGGAAGAAGTTAAGCAGCAACTCTCCTGTGAGATATAAGCACAGTCCAGAAACAATAAACGTTATCATAGTTGCGTTAATGCGATTTATCTGCATACACCAAATCAAAGCGTGATCCAATATAGTCCACAGGTAATATAGTGATAAGTGTTCTTAGTCTGTATCGCCACCTTCCACCACCTTGAAATGTGTAATTCTTTAAAAGAACCGCCACCACAATAGAAGAAGTGCTTGCTTACCAGCTCGCACGGACCTCCTATCGTAGAAGGTCAGTATCGCTTGTGGCTATATACCCAGCTGGGGCCTTTGACTGTCATCTGAAATTCCTCTTGTAGCATGCAAACCAGTCATCCAGACAGTATGGTCATAGGTAGTACCCAAAATATGGAAGGCTCCACATAGCATAAAATCCTTAAAAAACTTTATTCCACAAACCATAAAATGCACTTACGTCAAAGAAGTCCAATGATCGCCTTAAAAACCGTTACGCTGTCCGGAAAATTTAGCAACACTCATTCGTCTGGGACTCGAGAATTGCGGTGACGTCAGCACGGCGCTCCGCCCTACGCGTTTTGTCATAAGTTGATGTTGTGCCCCTTGCTTTGTGCACTGGTGGAACAGGTAGGGGCCATTCCCAAACTGTTCCCACAAAGTTGGGAGCATGAAATTGTACAAAATGTCTTGGTGTGCTGACGCCTTAAGAGTTCCCTTCACTGGAACTAAGGGACCAAGCCCTGCCCCTGAAAAACAACCCCACACCATAATCCCCCCCTCCACCAAATGATTTGGACCAGTGCACAAAGCAAGATCTATAAAGACATGGATAAGCGAGTTTGGGGTGGAGGAACTTGACTGGCCTGCACAGAGTCCTGACCTCAACCTGATAGAACACCTTTGGGATGAATTAGAGCAGAGACAGCGAGCCAGATCAATGCCATTAAAGTTCATGTGCTTGTAAAGGCAGGCATCCCGATACTTTTGGTAATATAGTGAAGTTTTCTGCTACTTTAAATGAGAGCTGTCAAGTGTGGATGCAGCCCCTCTTTTGTGGACCTTGAGGGGGGTGTTGACAGAAATGATTTGGCCAATCACCAGGTCTAAGGTGTGGCCACTGGCATGTCATTGTGTTTAAGATCATGCCACAGTTTTCTATAGGCATTAATACTGTATCTTTGAATACCTACAAGTTACAGTGCATTTTTATTGTCCAGAGTGAAATTACCTTTTGAATGAATATAAATATGAGAGGTGATGTATGTCTATTCTTCTTAGGAGCGGAATTGGGCCTGATCCACCCCCGGTACTTCCTAGAGTGGTACTATTTGGGCTCAAAATGCTGCCAAATAATGGTAAATTTGTCCTTATTCTGGCTTACTGTTATTATCTCAGGGGTTATGAAATACACTGAGGTTTCTGATTCTTTGCTAATAACCAGTCAGACAGGAAAGCAGATTAGGCCCTTGCCCAGCTGAACTATGACTGATAACGATTTTGAGACCAGAACAGATATCAGTTAGCCTGGCTAAGACATTTTATTTCATGCCATGTACTCCTAATGGGTTTAATTATTCTGAGGCTCCAAGACAGAATTAATATGTTTAAGCCCTGGTTCACACTGCTGCGACTTCTTATGTGACTTGCTGTGACGTGCGACACAAAGTCGCATGACAAGTCAAAACACATTCCTGTCAATGGGTGCCATCTTAATTGTGGCAACTCAAGTCTTTGTGACAAAGAAAATAGTTCCTGCACTACTTTTATGCGTCTTCCTTGCGACATGTGTGCCATAGATTACAATGTTAAAATCATAAAAGTTGCAAGGAAATAGTTTTTATCCTATCTTTGCGACTTTGGCTGCAACTTCAGAGGGTTCAGTAATATGTGTCACACACTGTATTGTTCTGATTGGCCAAAAGTCACAAAACATGAAAGCCGCATCAAGTTGCAATGCAAAGTCACACTGGAAGTCGCATGACTTTGTGGTCGCAGCAGCATCGAAAGAAGAATAAAGCTCTCCTAAAGAAAACCCGCATACATTCACTTTTCATTCCGCTGCAATACATAATATATAGGTTTAATCAGCAGGTTTTGTTGATCATATTGTAGGATATAGTGCGCAAATTACTTATGACGTCCTTGGTTTGCCGTGGTTATAGCGGGATGATGCCTGCAACTACAGTTCAAAGTTTCAGCCGACGTTTGGCTTCAATGCAGATGTGATTCTGTTTAGCCACTCAGTCACTTCTGCAGGCGGCGGCGCATCAGGAGCACTCTGATCAGCAGCAATAGCTGCACAGAACCGCTCTGTGTGTAATGCGTTGGAGGCCAGAGGAGAGATCTGGGGTTTAATAGACCCCAGATCTCTAGATAAAAAGGACCTGTCACAGCCCATGCTGTCACCGGGGATGTTTTTCATTCCTTGAGATAGCAATAAAGATATAAACAAAAAAAATTAAGGAAACCGTGTAAAAAATAGTAAAAAACATCATCTATGGAGATTTTTTAAGCGTTACTAAACCCAGGACCCCAAAATATACTATATCTGGCCTCACACAGTACACAGAAATGCAATTTTTTTTTTTTTTTTGTAAATATCAACTGCTAAATACATTTTCTCATCAGCAGTGTATAGCAGTCTTGTGACTTCTATCAGTGCCTGGTTAAAGCTTGTATGAGGAGTTTTCATTTTACTCTGACTGTCCTTTAAGGCTGCAGGACCCCTGACCCTCTGTTTGGACAGTGGTGATTGGTCCTGTGCTGATCACAGGCACTCTCCCAAGAAAATAAAAGCTAACAATCCACACCAAACTGAGCACATGCAGTATCCCCAAGGCTCTGTAATATCAGGAGTTAGATTGGGGACAGTGGAAGAAGGGGAGGATCAGAAAAGAGGTTTAAACAGCCTTTTTACACAATGTGGAGAATTAACCCCTTAGGTTTCACAGTGAGTATAACAAGCATGCTTTACTGCATACTGATTTTACTGTTGTGGGTTTAGTAACACTTTAAGTACCATAGTTTGGTGCCATTCTACAGACCTATGCAATTTTAAAGTGTGACATGTTTGGTATCTATTCACTTGGCGTAACATCATCCTTTTACATTATACCGAAATATTGGGTATTATATTGTGTATGTGTGCAATAGAGTTCTTGGAAGTTCATTTTTTCCAAAAGATTGTGTTTAAAAACCGCTGCACAAATACTGTGTGACATAAAGAATTGCAAATCCAACAAATTTTATTCTCTGCAGAAAAAAAAAAATATATATATATTTTGAGGTTCTACGTAATTTTCTAGCAAAATTTTATTTTTTACATGTAGCAGAATTGGCCCGGTTGGCAAGTGGTTAGATATTATGTTTGAAAAAGTACTGCTAAATGGTTTTAGAACAAACTAATTCCTGATAACAATTAAGGAAATTGAAATATATGTAGCACATTTACTATCAAATAACGAAAAAAATAGAAATATATTAGAGTAGACTACAAAACATAGATACACTATATTGTCAAAAGTATGTCTATGGGAGTGTTTGACCATTCTACCAGAAGCACATTTGTGAGGTCAGGCACTGATGTTGGATGAGAAGGCCTGACTAGCTGTCTCCGCTCTAATTCATTTCAAAGGTGTTCTATTGGGCTGAGGTCAGGACTCTGTGCAGGTCAGTCAAGTTCCTCCACCCAAAACACCTTTGGGATGAATTAGAGTGGAGACTGCAAGCCAGGCCTTCTCGTCCAACATCAGTGTCTGACCTCACAAATGCACTTCTGGAAGAATGGTCAATAATTCCCATAGACACACTCCTAAACCTTGTGGACAGCCTTCCCAGAAGAGTTGAAGCTGTTATAGCTGCAAAGGGTGGGCCAACTCAATAGTGAACCCTACGGACTACGACTGGCATGCCATTAAAGTTCATGTGCGTGTAAAGGCAGGTGTCCCAATACTTTTGACAGTATTGTGTATCATCAACACAAAAGAAAAGCACTCTGGGGCTCTAGAGGATTTAGGGTATCACAGTAGTAACAGCTCTCCTGCTACCTGTCCTTGATTTAGACATCCTTTTAAGGATCAACTATGCTATTGTCCTAATAGATGTTGCCAGGTGTCACAGAGAGAGGTCATTAGGGGGGTTCCAATTAACTTTTGCTATGGGGGATCCCAATAAACTTTTGCTATGGGGCCCCATGATTTGTAATTACGTTCCTGCTCTCTGCATATGTCAGGGAGGACAGCGGGAGTGGCTGGAGATGGAAATGGGTTTAGCTGTTGACTGTTGACAAAAAGTTCCTTTTTGCTTATCAGTACCATTACTGTTTAGGTTGCATGTTTTCAGCAAAGAGGAGTGTGTATGAAACAGCTGACGTGAGGTTCCAGGACAGTGGATTGTTTTTCATGTATCCGCTCTAAAACCTTCCATAGTAATGCAGTGCAAGGGCCATTTAAACAGTCCATTCCAATCATAAGCCCTCACACTATATAGATAAAGCTGAACTCTTCATTCCTCGCTCCGGAAAACTCCCTCCATCTGTGGGACCGCTTCCCTAAAGCCTCTCCTTTAGGGCCGGGTTCACACTTGTCCGACAAACGCTCCGACATTGGGAGCTCATGGCGCATGAAATGTGAAAATCAATGTTTCCCTATGGGAGCCGTCTTAACTGGTCCGACACATGTCGGTCCGACTGTGAAAATGCTCCCTGTACTACTTTGGTCCAACTTTGATCCTACTTCAGCCCATTGAATATCATTGAAGTCGGATCAAAGTCGGAACGCCGTCTTGCATTATCCGACTTCAGCATGCGACTTGTGCTCTGCTGATCTTGAGGGGGAACTCCACGCCAAATTTTAAATAAAAAACCGGCATGGGTTCCCCCTCTAAGAGCATACCAGGCCCTTCGGTCTAGTATGGATATTGAGCGGAACCCCGTACGCTGAAAAAATGGCATGGGGGGTGCCCCCAAAATCCATTTTGGACCCTTATCCGAGCACGCAGGCCGGTCAGGAAAGGGGGTGGGGACGAGCGAGTCCCCCCCCTCCTAAACCATACCAGGCCGCACGCCCTCAACATGGGGGTGGGTTCTTGGGAGCAGGGGGCGCCCTGCGGCCCCCCCACCCCAAAGCACGCTGTTCCTATGTTGATGAGGACAAGGGCCTCTTCCCGACAACTCTGGCCCTTGGTTGTTGGGGTCTGCGGGTGGGGGGCTTATCGGAATCCGGGAGCCCCCTTTAATAAGGGGGCACCCAGATCCCGACCCCCCCACCCTATGTGAATGAGTATGGGGTACATCGTACCCCTACCCATTCACCTGGGGGGGGGGAAGTGTTAATAAAAAAAACACACTAGACAGGTTTTTTAAAGTAATTTATTAGGCAGCTCCAGGGGACTTCTTCCGACTTCGGGGGTCTCTTCCGACTTCTCTGCTCTCTCCGGCCCTTCGGTTCTTCTCCCGGTCTCCAGTTCTTCTGCCGGGCTTCTCCGCTATCTTCTGCTCTTTTGCCGCTCTTTTACTAGCGTTGGCCCGGTTTTCTCTAACGTCTTCTTCCCTCTTCTCTTCTTCCAATGTTGACACGACACTCTCCCGCTGTAATGCCGCGTGCGCGGTGCGCAACGACTTATATAGGCATGGGGCGTGGTCACTGGGTGGGGGCATGATAGGACTGCGACGTCATAAGGGGGCGGGGTCACTGGGTGACATCACCTGGTGACCCCGCCCCATACCTATATAAGTCGTTGTGCACCACGCACACGGCATTACAGCGGGAGAGAGCGTCGTGTCAACGCCGTTTTTTCGGCGTAGGGGGTTCCCCTCAATATCCATACCAGACCGAAGGGCCTGGTATGCTCTTGGAGGGGGAACCCATGCCGGTTTTTTATTTAAAATTTGGCGTAGAGTTCCCCCTCAAGATTCATACCAAACACAGTGCCTGGTATTGGGGATCCAAGTGGGATCCCCGTTCATTGAAAGTCGGACGTATGTCGGCTTCAAGTCGCAGGGCAAAGTCGGATCCAAAGTAGGATGAGTGTCGTGTGGCACTAGTGTGAACCCAGCCTAAAACACTTTGGCCAACCATTACCAAGTACATTGCAGGACCAGTATCCCTACATTGTATAAGGATAGCGAGGGCCCGCCCACAACCTGGAGTGGTGAAGAATGCCAAAACCTGCTAACCTAAAAGCGAAACTTTATTTATTTTTTTTGTCAGTTTGTTCATTTGTCGTCTTTTTTTTTTTTTTCCTTTTTTCCATCTGTGTCCCATTGGGAATATTTCACTTTAATTCCTGTTCCATAAACAAAACGTGAAGTGAGAAAAAAAAGTTTGGCCTTTTTTAGTTCTATTTTTTTTTTTAACCACTTGCTGACTGGGATAGAAAATTACTTAGAACCCCCAAACATAAAATATATATATATATATATATATATATATATATATATATATATATATATATATATATATATATAATTTTTTATTTTTATTATTATTATTCAGGATTTATATAGCGCCAACAGTTTGCACAGCGCTTTAAAACATCAGGGAAGACAGTACAGTCACAATACAGAGGGATCAGAGGGCCCTGCTCGTTAGAGCTTACAGCCTAGCTGTGGGGGATGATCAGGTGGACAAAATGAAAATACAGTTGTTAGGTGTGGGTGGGATAGGCTTCTCTGAAGGAGAGCGTTTTTAGGGATCCTAATAGCTAATAGAGAAGGAGATAGACGGACAGATTGGGGTAAGGAGTTACAGGCTTGGAGAGGCTCTGGAAAAGTCCTGGAGACGAGTATGGGAGGAGGTGATGAGAGAGCTAGAGAGCAGGAGGTCTTGAGAAGAACGAGGAGAACGATTAGGTTGGTATTTAGAGACTAGGTCAGTGATGTAGCTGGGGACAGTGTTGTGGATGGCTTTGTAGGTAGTCGTTAGTATTTTGAATTTAATTAGTTGGGTGAGCGGAAGCCAGTGGAGGGATTGACAGAGAGGAGTAGCGGAGACAGAGCGGTTGGTAAGGTGGATGAGTCTGACAGCAGCATTCATGATGGACTGAAGGGGGGTTCAAATTTTCAGAGGTAAGCCAATGAGGAGGGAGTTGCAGTAATCGAGGCAAGAGATGACCAGGGAGTGAATTGGGAGCTTTGTTGTGTCATTGGTTAGAAAGGGGCGTATTTTGGAGATGTTGCGGAGGTTGAGGCGGCAAGATTTGGACAGTGATTGGATGCGAGGCTTAAAGGAGAGTTCAGAGTCCAGGACTCCCCAGGGGGGATGGGCTGATAGTTGTGCCATCAATTTTATATATTCAATTTTAATATATATATATATATATATATATGTAGCGGTCTCACCCCATCTCCTTTTGCTAGGGGTATGTCACATGACAGGGTGAGATGCGCTACGGCCCATGTCCTCCCCATAGCTGTGGGTGAGGTGGAGGCCAGTATCAGTACATTCCTCGGGCCAATGTGTGTTAGTTATGAAGCTCAGTCCTGCTATGCAGAAAAGCCCGGAGCAAAAAGTAAAATGACATAGGCGAAGGGCTGGCATGACTAAGGGAACAGGGGACTGAGAGAGAGAGCCAGCCATTGGTTAGTAAGAGGGGGGGGCAGGATTGGCTGAGCTGGAGTGGGGGGGGAGGGCCAAGGGGAATAACAGTTAAAAGGTTGAGTCCCCTCCCCCCCCGGGCAACACAGCGGGGTGAAGTGTGAGAGATGGCACACGTGCAGGAGTTGCTGGCTCAGCTGCGGGCTGAGGCGGCGCAACAT
The DNA here is from genome assembly GCA_029206835.1 of Rana muscosa. NCBI lineage: Eukaryota > Metazoa > Chordata > Amphibia > Anura > Ranidae > Rana > Rana muscosa. The sequence goes on from CM055127.1 coordinate 132,958,533, forward strand.
GGCACAGGTTGGCTCCAAGAGACCTTGGGGCCGATGCTGGCGGAGCCGGCGTGTAATGCGGCCACAGGGGGAAGGACATCGGGGCGAGCTCGGCAAGCCAGGGCGCCGGAGCGCTTCTCTCCCGACCCCCCCCCCACGAGCTCAGCGTCGCACTGGGAGTCCCTATTCGAGGGCCCCTTCGGCCCCCCCCGCTAAGCGAACAGCCAAGCAGGCGGGGGGAGGCGCCGGAAGGAATCCCCAACCTGGACGGAGCTCGGCGGGCGGTCGTTCCGGGTGCTCCGGAGCGGCCACGAGGCCCGCGCTACGAGTGGAGTCGGACGCGGCGGGCCCCGCCCCCCGGGTGTCGGCTCAGGGGCGGGCGCCTCGGCGAGGGAGATCGGAGAGCGCGGTGGCCGGGCCTTCCACCGCGGCCGGCGACCGGTCACCGACGTCGGGGGTGCGGCATGGTGCGGTGGCAGAAGTTACAGCTGCAGGAGAGCGACGTCGTGGCGGCGGGAAAAAAGCGACGCGGAAGTCGGTGAACGGGTCTGGAGGGCGGAGCCGGATGGAGTCGGGACCCGCGGCAGCCAGGGATCCTTCACCTGGTGGGCCTTCTTCGGCAGAGGAAGAGGTGGATCGCTCGGAGGGAGAACTGGTGGACTCGGAGGGTGACGGCGTTCCACAGCAACGGTCGGCGGCGGTGGAGACGGGACGATCGGCTGGTGGGTCACTTCCTGGGCAGCCTGGTAAGTCAATTTCTCAATTATTCTCCATGGGGTTAGCTGAGGTGCGGCCTGCTAGGATGGGGTCGGCAGGGGGTAGTCAGGAGGTTCCCCTGGGGGAGGTTGCTGGGGACGGTTTAGTGCACGGAGCTGCGGAGATGGATAAAGGGATTTTTATAACAGCTTACCTGTAAAATCCTTTTCTTGGAGTACATCACGGGACACAGAGCGACTTAGTCATTACTAATGGGTTATATAGTTTACCTTCAGGTGTTGGCACTGGCCAATTCCAAACCGGAAGTACCCTCCCCTATATAAGCCCCTCCCACCCGGGAGCACCTCAGTTTTGTAGCCAAGCAATAAGTGTCCCAAAAAGAGGGGTGGGAGCTCTGTGTCCCGTGATGTACTCCAAGAAAAGGATTTTACAGGTAAGCTGTTATAAAAATCCCTTTTTCTTTTTCGTACATCACGGGACACAGAGCGACTTAGTCATTACTAATGGGACGTCCCAAAGCAATGCCAAATGAGGGGGGGGGGTACATAAGCTGGGCGCCATCAGGCATGAGGATCTTTTGCGGCCTGCAACACACTGCGCCCAAAGGCGACATCCTCCTGACTTCTTGTGCCAGGGAGGCCTGGTGATGCACTGCCCATGAAGTTCCAACCGCTCTTGTGGAGTGCGCCCTAACTTTGAACGGAGGCGGTCTCTTTCTCAAGCCATAGGCTTGTATTATGACCTGTCGAATCCACTTGGCTAAAGTAGATTTTGATGCTGCCTGACCCCTTCTGGGGCCTTCCGGCAGAACAAACAAAGAATCCGTTCTGCGAATCTGAGCAGTGGCTTTTAGATAAGCTTTAACTGCTCTTACCACATCCAAAGAATGTAATAACTTTTCCTCTACTGAGCTAGGTTTGGGGAAAAAAGAAGGAAGAACCACATCTTGGTTCAAATGAAACCTCGATACCACCTTAGGAAGAAAGGCTGGATGAGGACGTAATACTACTCTGTCCTTATGGACAACCAGATATGGCTCCCTACAGGACATAGCTGCTAATTCCGACACTCTTTTAGCCGAACAAATGGCTACTAAGAAAACCAATTTCCTGGTGAGAAGAACCAAGGAAATGTGTTGTAATGGTTCAAACGGTTGTTTCTGTAGAACCGACAGAACCAGGTTTAAGTCCCAAGGACATATGGGAATACTAACCGGAGGGCTAATACGCATCACTCCTTGTATAAAGGCTTTGACTAGTGAATGCGAAGCCAAGGGCCTTTGAAAAAATATTGACAAGGCTGAAATCTGACCCTTGATAGTACTCAAGGCCAGCTTCCTATCTACAGCCCACTGTAGGAAGTCCAGAATCCTCCCTATCATGTACTTACGTGGATGCCATTTCTTGGTCTCACACCACGTAATGTACGCTTTCCAGATCCTATAATAGATCTGCCTGGATACCGGTTTCCTGGCATTGATCATGGTAGATACCACAGAATTAGAGAGCCCTCTCTTTTTCAGAATGTGGGCTTCAATAGCCAGGCCGTCAAACCTAGGGCTGGTAAGGAAGGGTGGTATATCGGTCCTTGCGACAGCAGGTCCGGACGAAGTGGGAGGGTCCAAGGACTCCTCACTGACATTTTTACAATCTCCGCGTACCATGCCCTTCGGGGCCACGCTGGAGCCACCAGAATCACTGGTTTCTTTTCTACCCTGATTCTGCGGAGTAATCGCGGTAACAATTGTGGCGGTGGGAATGCATATATCAGCTTGAACCGATCCCAAGGGAACACTAGGGCATCCGAGCCGCAAGCTAGGGGATCCCTTGTGCGAGACACAAACCTGTCCACCTTTGCGTTGAATCTGGATGCTAGCAGATCTACATCCGGTATTCCCCACCGCTGGCATATTGCCTGGAAAACCTCGGGGTGAAGAGACCATTCCCCCGGGCATAATTGTTGGCGACTTAGAAAGTCCGCTCTCCAATTTTCCACTCCTGGGATGAAAACCGCGGATATGGCTGGGACATATCTTTCTGCCCACTCCAGGATGCAATTTGCTTCCTTCTGGGCTGCACGACTTTTGGTGCCACCCTGATGATTGATATATGCCACTGCCGTGGCATTGTCTGATTGAATTCTGACAGGGGACCCCTGGAGTTTGGATGTCCATGCTACTAGGGCATACCGGGCTGCTCGTATCTCTAAGAGATTGATGGGCAGGGCCTTTTCTGCTTCTGACCACCTGCCCTGGAGAGACCATTGCTCCAGCACTGCCCCCCAGCCGATGAGGCTGGCATCTGTAGTGACCACCTTCCAAGAAACCGGACTGAAGGGTTTCCCTCTTTCCAGATTCTGGGGCACCAATCACCAATGGAGGCTCTTGCGAACGGAAGGGGACAGGGACATTGGTAAGTCTAAAGCCTGAACTTTTTTGTTCCAGGCTGACAGTATGGCCCTTTGCAAATTCCTTGAATGGAATTGACCGTAGGGTACCGCTTCGAATGAAGCCACCATCTTTCCCAGCAGCCTCATGCAGAGACGTATGGATGGTTTTCTTTTTGTACCCACTAAGTGGGTCAAATTTCTTAAAGACGACACCTTCTCTGGAGGTAAGAAAATCTTTCTCTGATTTGAATCCAGCCTTAGCCCTAAGTATTCCAGACTTTTGACTGGTCTTAGAGCTGACTTGTCCCGGTTGATAATCCAACCGTGATATTCCAGATACTCGATTGTCTTGTGAATAGCTACTTCCAGCTTTTCCACTGAGTGGTCTATTAGTAGCAGGTCGTCTAGATATGCCATTATCGTTACACCCTGTGTTCTTAGATTGGCCAATAATGGGGCCAGAATTTTTGTGAACACTCGTGGTGCTGTGGCCAGACCGAAAGGTAAGGCTCTGAACTGAAAATGGCGCCCTTCTACTGCAAAGCGTAGAAATTTCTGATGGGCCGGAAAGATGGGAATATGCAGATAAGCATCCCTTATGTCGATCGAGGCTAGCCATTCCTGCCCTTGTAGGGCGGTGGCCACTGATCGGATCGACTCCATCCGAAAGGTCCTGATATTTAGGAACTTGTTTAGCCCTTTTAGATTTAATATGGGCCTCACGTCCCCATTTGGTTTGGGGACTGTGAAAAGGTTCGAGTAAAACCCGAATCCGCTTTCTTCCAGGGGAACCTTCATGATTACCCCTTGGAGCAATAGTTGTTCTAGTGCCAGAAGGAGGGATCCTCTCTTTTGGGGATCTCTTGGCACGTTTGACCTCATAAATTGGGCAGGAGGAGTGCCTTTTAACTCCAGCTTGTATCCCAGACTTACTGCGGAGAGCACCCATCTGTCTCTGATGGTGTCCCGCCAGGTCTCTGTGAACAACTGAAGTCTTCCCCCCACCCGATTGAGCGGGGGCAATACTTCATGCCTTAGGGGGAGGTTTTGTACCTCTCTTGATCCAGGGCTTCTTGTTACCCTGTGATTGTCCCTGATTTCTGCCCCCTGAATTTGACCGCGGAGGCCGTCGGAACTGCTTCACAGCCGATGTGCCCGGGACTGGAGAGGTAGGCCTCTTAAAAGAAGGACTTCTACCCTTGTTCTTAACCGGTAAGAGTGAACTTTTACCGGCAGAAATTTTCTGGATATATTTGTCCAGATCTTCTCCAAATAAGCGTTCTCCATGAAATGGGAAGCTAACCAGCAGTTTTTTACAGGGAGCTTCAGCAGACCAGTTTTTGAGCCACAGAAGCCTACGCATATGTACTATAGACAGCGTAAAGCGGGAGGCCTGTTGGATTGTATCCTTTATGGCGTCCACCGCAAAACACAAGGCTCTAGGCAGGTCAGCTAGGGCATGAGCCTGCTGATCTGGTAAGTCCCTTAAGACTTGTTTCAACTGATCTTTCACTGCTTGGCAGACTCCAATCGCTGCTACCGCAGGTTGTGTCACCATACTTGCTGTAGAGAAAGCAGATTTTAGTAAAGACTCCAATTTTTTATCTATTGGGTCTTTGAACATTGGAACATTATCTACTGGACATGTCAGTGATTTGTTAACAGAAGAGATGGCTGCGTCCACTATAGGGACCCTCCATTTTCTTATGAACTTATCCTCCATGGGATAGATCACCGGAAATCTCTTGGGGGGAGCAAATATTTTATCAGGATGCTCCCAATCCTGGTAAATAAGCCCTTCTAATAAAGGGTGGATTGGGAAGGAACAGACCGCCTGGGGAGCTTTTAGCGACCCCAGCGAGGAAACCGTAGTGGATGGTGGTTCCGCCAGAGGCATTTTAAATGCTGATCGGACCATGTTAGTCAGAGACTGAACCCATAATCTTTCAGCCTGAGAAGCTGAGAAAGGTTCTTCCACTGTTGATTCCTCTATAAGTGAATCAACCTCATCCTGATCCCCTTCAGGTAGGTCGATCTCTGTGTGGGGCTGTTCCTCCACTAACAGGCACTCTGAAGGAGGAGACGGAGATCGGACGCGCTTTTCCTGTGACAGGGAAGCAGCGATCAATGCTGTTAATCTCTCTTCCAATCCTCCCAGAGTTGAGGATAAAACCTCCTCTGTTATATATACAGGAGCAGGTGGACTGGGGACAGCCGCAGCACCAGGCATTCCTGCGGGGTTTCTACGGCTACTGACCTCTGCATTCTCAGGGGAGATTGGTGCAGTGCAAGCATGCCCAATATCCTCAGAGCCCGATGGAGACCCCTTTGGCTTCCTGGAAGATCTATTTCCGGAGCGTCTGGACGACATATCCTTTAAGCACAAAGCTGAGGTATTCCCGTCGTCATACACCAATTTTTGCTGGTAATAGTCTAACACAGGTGCTGCTATATACCAGCTGGTGTCCACTAAAGTGCCTTTCTATGGGGATGCCTGCATCAACCGCCTCTGTGTGCCACTGTTTGTTGCTAGCTCTGTTTGCATGCAGCTGACACTTGTACTGTGTCTTTTAACCATGCTGGGACGCCCGCACATGCGCAGAAGCGCCGCGGCGCGCATCGAGCGTCATCCACCCGCCCCGCCCCTTTTTTTTTTATAGGAGGCGCGTGCACGCGCCCGCGCGCGCGCCCGTGCGCCAATGGCGCCCTTTTCGAAAACCAACAGAGGACTAGGAGCCAGGGCCCTTTTTGCCGGAGGGCCTGTGCGGTGGATGAACGCAGCAACAGGGCAGAGGAAGTGGATTCCCTCAGAGAAACTTACCAGCTGCCTGGATCTTTTGAGTTGAGAAAACCAAAGATCCACATTTACAAGAAAAATGGACTACAGCGGCCTCTAGTGGTTTAACACAGGTACCGCGGTCCCTGTTTTTTTTTTTTTTTTCTTGACTACTATTAAAATTTTACATTTTCAGTAGTTATAGGCAAACACAGATATTTAGCGGGAATACCGTTAGGTAACAGACAGAAAGACAAATTAGGCTTGGGGGTCCCCCAATAGAACCAAGTTCCTGAGGGCCCCCACTTACCTGATCCCCGCCGCAGGACTTTGTTTGGTCCACAAAAGTCCAAACTTCACCTATCACGGCAGGCATTGTAATTAAACCTTCAGGGACCGGGTTCCCAAGGATTCCACTCCCCTGGACCTGTATAGCACCCTGCACAGACAGCGTCTTGGTCGTGGGTATGACCAGAGCTCTGGATCCCAGGGTCCAGCCCTCCTAAGAGAAGCATTACAGGCAAAACCTTGCTCTTCTGCTGCAAGGCCCGGGTACCGACCGTTTAGCTATGAAGCTTTTTTGGTGGGATCCGGAACAGCTTACTAAGGCCCAAAAGAACCTGTACGCAAGCCCAGTGAAAACACATGTTACTCTTTGGCCAACACCTTAGACACTGGCAAAAAACTGAGGTGCTCCCGGGTGGGAGGGGCTTATATAGGGGAGGGTACTTCCGGTTTGGAATTGGCCAGTGCCAACACCTGAAGGTAAACTATATAACCCATTAGTAATGACTAAGTCGCTCTGTGTCCCGTGATGTACGAAAAAGAAATTGGTTTTAAGGGGTTTTTAGCGGGGATTAAGGAGCTTGTGGGTAAGTTTGAGAGGCAGAGCAGTGCCCCCGTTAGCCCGGCAGCGGCGTGGGTTCCGCCGCAAGATGGGGACGGGGGTCTGGGGGTGATGGCGATGGCGCCAGCGGTTTCGGTGGCGGCGGTGCAGACAACAGCAGCGGAGGACGCGCTGCAGGCGGCGGTTGAAAAGGGGGATGGGGCCAGACAAGACATTGTCAGGTTGGCGGATTCAGCTAGGTGCGAGATGTACATTTGTTTTGCGGGGCCGTTGGGGGCACATTTGAAGTCGGAAGTTCGGGAGAAGATTTGGAAAGGTGAGTACATGGAGATTTTCTCGCTGCTTCCACTGGGGAAGTTTAATTTGGATAGGGTCAAGCCGGACGATTCCAAGAAGGAGGATGAAGAAAAACGTAGGTTTCGCCTGATCCCGCGGACGTTCATGAATTGGCTGCAGGCATTCGCCATCCTTGCTAGCGTAATCGGGCAAAAGAAGCCTGAACAGTGTTCGGGTCTTTTTTGTTATCAAGATGCGGTTGGGGAGGCCTACAGGGTGTATGGGGGTTCAGCCTGGTTGAGATACGATGAGGAATTCAGACAAAAGATGTCGGTGCGTTCGGAGTTGAGGTGGGACCACAAGGACATTAGTTTGTGGATGCGTTTGATGAACGCGCCGAGGGCTCCGAATCAGTTTTTTCAGGGGGGGGGCCAGTGGATCATCATCCCCAGGACAACCGGCCGGAAAGGCAAAAGGGGTCTGTTGGCAATACAATTCGGGATCTTGCAAGTTTGGAGGATCGTGCAGATTCAAGCATGAATGCTCCGGTTGTGGGGGTTCACATACCTTGTCCAGGTGTTTTAGGAAAGGGAGAGCTGGTGAGTCTTCAAACAAGAGGGATGACTCCGGTGATGGTGGCAAGGATGCGCCCGTTTCTCGGTAGGTATCCGGATAGGCAGGCAGCTCATTTATTAGAAAAGGGTTTTACAGAAGGGTTTGAAATTCCGTGCGTTTTGGGGGCGGTTCCACCAGTGGCTCGTAATCTGCGCTCAGCTTTGCAATACCCGGAGGTGGTTTCAGAGAAACTGCGGAAGGAAGTTGCATTGGGCCGCATGAGTGGCCCTTTTTCGGTAGCTCCACTGGCGGATTTGGTGGTGTCTCCGCTGGGAGTGGTGCCAAAGAAGGAACCTAACAAATTCCGACTTATCCACCACCTGTCTTTTCCAAAAGGAGGGTCTGTGAACGATGCTATCGATCCTCAGGCTTGCACGGTGGGATATACGTCTTTTGATGCGGCGGTGTTTTGGGTTAGGCACTATGGGCAGGGGGCATTGATGGCAAAAGCGGATGTGGAGGCGGCGTTTCGCCTGCTGCCAGTGCACCCCGATAGTTTCCAATTTTTGGGTTGCTCGTGGAATGGAGAATTCTATGTGGATCGCTGCTTACCGATGGGATGCTCCGTATCCTGTGCGCTGTTTGAGAAGTTTAGTTCTTTTCTAGAATGGGTGATTAGGGATGTATCGGGGGTAAGTTCAATCATACACTACCTGGATGACTTCCTCTGCGTGGGCCCAGCCTCATCCAAGATCTGCGCGGTGCTGTTGGCAACGCTGGAACACATCGCGGAACGCTTTGGGGTGCCTTTGTCGCCCGACAAGACGGAAGGGCCGAGAACGGTCATTACGTTTTTAGGGATTACGTTGGATTCGGACGCAATGGAATGCCGTTTGCCGGTGGAGAAATTGGTGGCGTTGAAGTCGGAGATCAGAGGTATGTTGGGTTTACGGAAAGTGCAGCTGAGGACGTTGCAGTCATTACTGGGAAAACTCAACTTCGCTTGTCGCATTCTGCCAATGGGCAGGGTATTTTGCCGACGGCTGTCGGCAAGTACAGCGGGGGTACAGTCACCACGGCATTTTGTGCGCTTGGTAAAGGCTCACAGGGAGGATCTACAGGTCTGGCATGCGTTCCTGGAATCTTTTAATGGCAGAGCGTTGTGGATGACAGGCCCTGTCAGTAATTTTGACATGGAACTTTTCACGGACGCGGCTGGCTCCACTGGTTTTGGAGCTTTTTTCCGAGGCAGGTGGAGTGCTGGCCCATGGCCGGTGTGTTGGGTGGAAGCTGGCTTCACAAAAAACCTGGTGCTGCTGGAATTGTTTCCGGTGGTATTGGCGGTCGAACTGTGGGGCGAGGCGTTCAGGGATCTGAAGGTACGCTTCCACGGGGACAACTTGGGTGTGGTGCAGGTGATCAACAGAGTGTCGGCTTCATCACCTCCGGTAGTTAGGTTGCTTCGGCACTTGGTGCTGCGGTGCCTACAATTGAATGTTTTCATATATGCAGTTCATCTTCCCGGGGTAGAGAACGTTATTGCTGACGCTTTGTCTCGGTTCCAGTGGGACAGATTCCGAGAGTTGGCGCCGGAAGCGGAGCAACTGGGGGTGCCTTGTCCGGACTGGCTGTGGAAAATTGCGTTGGTGTAGTCTCCGGATGGATCAGAAGGTCGGTGAGTGAGACGACGTGGGTTGCGTATAACAAGGTATGGCAGGAATGGGAGGCTATGGGTCGGATGACGGATGTGGATACATTAGGACCTGAAGCGAAGTTGTTGTTGTTATACTTTCTATCCCGGCAGATGGAAGGGGGGGTGTCCGTCTCGACGTTGGGAAAGAAGTTGGCTGGGTTGGCCTTTTTATTCAAGTGGCAGGGTGGCCCGGACCTTACTAAAGACTTCTGGGTGCGACAGGCACTTAGAGGTTATAGACGATCCAGGCCGGGTAGGGACACCAGGCGTCCAGTGTCTTTTGACCTTCTGCAGGGAATTTTGGCTCGGTTACCGGAGATCTGCGCCTCAGTATACGAGAGTTGCTTGTTTAGAGCTGCTTTTGCGTTAGCATTTTTCGGGGCATTTAGGATTAGCGAACTGGTCAGCCCTTCTAGGAAGGTTCATGGGGGTATTTGGGGTTCGGAGGTGCGATGCCAAGGTGAGAGTGTGGCGGTATGGTTACGGAGGTCCAAAACAGACCAAAAAGGGAAGGGTAGGTCGGTGCAGGTCTTTTCGCTGCCGGGCTCCCCGCTTTGTCCAGTAAGGGCCGTGAAGGGGTTCATGGGGGTGCGACCGCCGGATGAGGGGTCGTTTTTGATACATGCTGATGGGTCCCCATTATCAAAATTTCAATTTGTGTCTGTGTTCAAGAAATGTTTGACGGTTCTCGGGTTAGACGATAGGGAGTTCGCGTCGCATTCTTTCAGGATAGGGGCGGCTACTGAGGCGGCTCGGTGGGGGTTGGACTCTGAGGCGGTAAAGCGCATTGGCAGGTGGGAGTCCAGCAGATTTCGCCTATACATTCGTCCCCAGCTAGTAATGGGGGTGTGAGGGTTGGGGGCGGGGGGAGGCGTTTGTCATTCATTTTGGGGGGATGGTCTGCTGGGCTTTCGTTGGGTCTGCTGTTGGTTACGGTGGTGTGCTTGTTTTTTCTTTCAGGTGCGGGGCCGGCCCTGGTCTGGATTTTGGGCCATTCCTATGTGTTCTGGGGGGCAAAGAGGGCAGATGTTAGGCCGGAGGGCCGGCAATTGGGGTTTCCTAGACAGGAGGCCTGTGTTCGCTGGTTGGGAGTGCCGGGAATGTTATGGAGTAGAATGGTCCCGGAGGTGCATCGTTTTGCACGTCTTGACCGGCCGCCTGACGTTATAGTCTTGCACGTAGGCGGCAATGACCTAGGAGCCAGATCTATGTTGGACGTGACAAAGGATATCAAGTTTGATATACTGCGTCTGCGCATGGCATTCCCGGACATGGTAATTGTTTGGTCCGACATGGTGGCTAGGACATCATGGAGGATGGCTAGGTCATTGGAAGGCATCAACAGGGCCCGGAGAAAGGTCAACAGGGATGTGGCTAGGTTTGTAGTGAGGAATGGGGGGCTGGTAATACGGCACATGGAGCTGGAGGTGGACACATGGCGCTACCTTCGGGGCGATGGGGTTCACCTGAATGACGTGGGGATAGACCTGTGGGCGTTGGGGATTCAAGATGGCATCCAAAGGGCTCTTAGGGTGTGGAGGAGCACACAATTGTAAAGGTTTTTCCAATTGGGTGCTGTGGCGGGTGTCTGGTCTTTGCAGGGGAAGGAGGATACCTCGGGAAGAAGAGTTCAGGACCCGTCGTTGGTATGGGTCCTGATTGGGGGGTTTACAGTTAACGGAGGTTAGCTGTAAGCATGGGTAAAGAGGGCACTGCGGTCATGGTTGTCTCTGAGCCAGCATGTCGGCTTGAGGCCTATTAACAGATTCAAGAGGTACCGCAGAGCAAGAGTTACACAGATGGTAATCGAGGTTCCTGCAAAGATCGTCACTGGGATTTTTGACTGATGGGTTTTTTCATAACAGATGTTTTTAGGTTATTGTTAATGAAAATATTATTTTAATAAATAAGGCTGCTACGGCCTATGTTTTCCCCAACGCCAGTGTGGGTTCGTTTACTTAAGTAAGGAGGGTTAATGTGGGATTGTGTAAGGTTAAAATGTTAAGCAAAGGTACCTCTGTTATACGATAGTCAAGAAAAGCCCGGAGCAAAAAGTAAAATGACATAGGCGAAGGGCTGGCATGACTAAGGGAACAGGGGACTGAGAGAGAGAGCCAGCCATTGGTTAGTAAGAGGGGGGGCAGGATTGGCTGAGCTGGAGTGGGGGGGGAGGGCCAAGGGGAATAACAGTTAAAAGGTTGAGTCCCCTCCCCCCCCGGGCAACACAGCGGGGTGAAGTGTGAGAGTTCCCGCCCACCCTCCCTTGTTTAGGTGATTGGGAGATAGGACGGTTTTGGTTGTATATTTACAGGAATGGTTTGTGACGGTGTGGAAGTCGTGGCGGCGGCGGGTGTCTGGTCTTTGCAGGGGAAGGAGGATACCTCGGGAAGAAGAGTTCAGGACCCGTCGTTGGTATGGGTCCTGATTGGGGGGTTTACAGTTAACGGAGGTTAGCTGTAAGCATGGGTAAAGAGGGCACTGCGGTCATGGTTGTCTCTGAGCCAGCATGTCGGCTTGAGGCCTATTAACAGATTCAAGAGGTACCGCAGTGCAAGAGTTACACAGATGGTAATCGAGGTTCCTGCAAAGATCGTCACTGGGATTTTTGACTGATGGGTTTTTTCATAACAGATGTTTTTAGGTTATTGTTAATGAAAATATTATTTTAATAAATAAGGCTGCTACGGCCTATGTTTTCCCCAACGCCAGTGTGGGTTCGTTTACTTAAGTAAGGAGGGTTAATGTGGGATTGTGTAACGTTAAAATGTTAAGCAAAGGTACCTCTGTTATACGATAGTCATGAAACCTCCCTTGCTCCCATTAACCAGAGTCCATACACCGATGCAGGGTCCAACACTTGTTTATTATACTTCCACAACAAACAGTTCTTTCACAGCCGACTGGTTGTGACCCATAACATAACGCAAACGGTGGGATGAGCAGGTCGAGGCACTATCCTGATTTCGATCTAAACCCCTGTGGTTTCACCAGGGGTTATAGCAACTTTGCTTATATTGTGCATACCCATACTTATGTGTGTGTAACTCTAGGGAATCGCATCAACCAGAATGTTTGTTTTTCCCTCTATGTGATTTCTGTTTGAAGATGTTCATGCGTTTTATTTTGAATAAACATGTACCTTTTTTACCTACACCATGTCTACAGTCTCACTCAAAGTCCCAAACTTCCATTTATATTTTTTCGAATCAGGGATGGAGGTGCACCACATATGCGCCTCATTTAAAGTCCCAAACTTCCCCCCCCCTTGCGTTCTAGCAACTTTGCTTAGCACAGAACATAGAACTTGTGAGTCTGATGGGAGTACCTTCGCTGCGTTGCGGCCCCTATCAGGGGAAGATGTCCCTCTAAGGGAGTTACCAGAGGCCCATCCGTCACCGGGTTGATGCTGCTCCGGAATCTCCGGACGGGTGACCTCCCCGGCCTCCTCACCTCAGATGCGGGTCCCCTCGCAAGGCGGCACCCTGGGATCACTTCGCCCTCGCGGGACCCAGTCGAAGTTACTGGGCCCCAGGCCTACGATATAGTACCTCACCCCAGGCTGAAGGTGCCTGGGATGGACCCCAACTCCATTCCAGTCAGGCCTAGGGCGCCTGGGCCGGAACCTTGAACCGCCCGCACCCAGGCCTAAGGTGCCTGGGTGCGTGAAGAGAAAATCCTCGAAGACCTCGTGGCAAGGGCGTCTCCCCCTTTTATCTCCTCCCTTCAACACCACGGCGGGTTCCCCGCCCCAGCCGTACCATCTCCGGAAAGGGACAAAAAGGGTAGCACTGCAGCAGTGATTCTACCTTGAGCCTGTAGGTACCCCGCCACCCACAGGCCAAGGAGAATAATACACCACCCAATCCTCCACGAATTACAAAAGGGGTCACACTACCCCCAGGTGTACCCCAACTAAATTTAAAGACCCCGCTACATATATATATATATATATATATATATATATATATATATATATATATTGTGAGGGGGTTAGCTCGGCAGCGGGTATGTGTGACCCCCGGGATGGGCTCCCCACCCAAAAACAGGCCCAGCAGACGGAGGTTGTGGTTTTCAAAATCAAAAAGGTGCGGTTTATTTTCTATTTACAGTGACAAAAACACAGCAAGGCAAAAAAAACATAAACAAAATAAATCCTGGTCAACTTGACCTCTGACTAAACATACAGGTTTCCTAACTAACAACTGGGATCAGCCTAGTGCTGTCCTAGTCCCTGGTTTTAAATGTCCAAGCAAAATATAGCCACACAGGCTTTCTCTCACCGCACAGGGGTTCACTCTCCCTAGACAGTCCACACAGGTCTGGTTCCAGGCATGAGCTAACATCTAATGAAGCTGGGCTTTCTTATAGAGGCCTAAATGAGCTGACAAGGTTCAGCTGGTCTCATCAACTCCCTGTCTGCACGACGCCCAGCCCTCTCCCTAGAGGTATGAGTCATCCATGAGCACACTAGCCTTATACAACTCTCCACCTAGTTGTACAAATCGGCGTAAAGCCTGAATCTGGGCGAAATATATCTACCCCCCTGGATGCAACCAGGTGACTTTACCTTCCTGCTGTCACATACCCCCCCCTCTTGTTTTAACCTCGGGGTTGGAACACCAGCAATCAGGCATTCATGTACTCGAGACAAAGCATCCACATTCCCCATTTGAACGCCAGGGCGATGCTTTACTGTGAAGTTGAATTCCTGGAGGGCCAGGAACCACCTATTCACTCTTCTATTTGTTTCCTTGTTTTGAGCCATCCACTTTAACGGAGCGTGATCCGTAACCATGTCAAAGTGCCTACCTAGCAGGTAGTACCGAAGGGAATCTAGAGCCCACTTCACCGCTAAACACTCCTTTTCAACGGTGGCGTAATTTACCTCATGGGACTTCAACTTCCTGCTGAGGTAAATGACTGGGTGCTCTTCCCCGTTCCAGACCTGGGACAATACTGCTCCTAACCCCACATCTGACGCATCACTTTGTACGACAAAGTCTCTAGAGAAGTCGGGTGAGTACAACACTGGCTGGCTACATAAGGCTTGTTTCAAGAATTGGAATGCTGCCTCAGCCTCGGGGGTCCATTTAATCATGACCGACCCTTTCCCCTTCGTCAGGTTGGTTAGGGGCACAGCCTTAGAAGCAAAGTGGGGAATGAATCGCCGATAATACCCAGCGATTCCCAGAAAGGCTCGTACCTGCTTCTTGCTGTTGGGACGTGGCCAACTCTGGATGGCCTCGACTTTGTTGAGTTGGGGTTTTATTACTCCCCTCCCAATGGTGTACCCAAGATATTTGGCCTCCTCCTGCCCAATGGTACACTTCTTGGGGTTAGCCGTAAACCCTGCTTCCCGAACAGAGTCCAGGACTGCTTGCACTTTTGGCAGATGTGAGGCCCAATCTGTGCTATGGACAATTATGTCATCCAGGTAAGCCGCAGCATACTTCCGATGGGGCCTCAGCATCTGGTCCATTTTCCGCTGGAATGTGGCCGGCGCATTCTGTAACCCGAACGGCATTCTTTTATATTGGAACGCCCCGTCTGGGGTTACAAATGCGGTTTTCTCTTTGGCCGACTTGGCCAGGGGGATTTGCCAATACCCTTTTGTGAGGTCAAGAGTCGTCATGTATCGGGCTGTTCCCAGCCGGTCGATCAACTCATCTATACGTGGCATGGGGTAGGTGTCAAATTTTGTAACTTTGTTCAACTGACGAAAATCGTTACAAAATCGCCAGCTCCCATCCGGTTTAGGCACCAACACGATGGGACTAGACCAATCACTTTGGGACTCCTCTATCACCCCTAAGTTCAGCATTTTCTGTACTTCCTCCCGTATTGCCTCCCGTCGGGCCTCTGGGATCCGATAGGGTTTTAACTTCACCCTTTCACCGGGCGGGGTAATAATGTCATGCTCTACCCCAGATGTTTGTCCCGGCAGCTCAGAGAATACCTCCTTGTTGCGAAGCACAAACTCCTTAACCTCCTGTTGTTGGGGTTGTGACAAGGTGGCTGCGATTCCAACCTCAGGAATCACGCAACCAGTTTGAGCTGGTGACCAAGTGTCTGCGACTAGGGACTCTCTATCCCTCCAGGCTTTCAACAGATTAACGTGATAGATCTGTTCGGGCTTTCGCCTTCCTGGTTGTCTGACCTTGTAATTCACTTCGCTCACTTTTTCCATTATCTCGTAGGGGCCTTGCCATTTGGCAAGGAATTTACTTTCAACCGTAGGGACAAGTACCAATATCCTATCCCCCGGGGAAAAGGTACGGGTCTTGGCTCCACGGTTGTACACTCTCTGCTGTGCCAACTGCGCTTGGGCCAAATGTTCCTTCACGATGGGCATTACCTGTGCAATTCGATCTTGCATCAGGGCGACATGCTCAATCACACTCCTGTGGGGAGAACTCTCACTTTCCCAAGTTTCCTTGGCAATATCCAACAGCCCTCTTGGGTGTCTCCCATACAGTAACTCAAAGGGGGAGAATCCCGTAGAGGATTGGGGCACCTCCCTAATAGCAAACATCAAATAAGGAAGTAGACAGTCCCAATCCCTTCCATCTCTATCCACCACTTTCTTCAACATTTGTTTTAGGGTTTTGTTGAATCTTTCAACCAGCCCATCGGTTTGGGGGTGATACACAGATGTACGCAATTGCGTCACTTTGAACAATTTACACAGCTCTTTCATAACCCGGGACATAAAGGGTGTACCTTGGTCCGTAAGCAGTTCTTTACAAATACCCACCCGGCTAAAAACAAGAGATAGCTCTTTGGCTATGGTTTTGGCCGAGGTATTTCTGAGAGGGATCGCTTCTGGATAACGGGTGGCATAGTCCATTATAACCAATATGTACTGGTGCCCCCTAGCGGACTTGATTATAGGACCTACCAAATCCATTGCGATTCTCTCAAACGGGACCTCAATGATGGGTAGAGGGACCAGCGGGCTACGGAAATGTGGCATCGGGGCCGACCTCTGACACACAGGGCAGGAGGAACAATAATTTTCTATGTCCTTCATCACCCCAGGCCAATAGAATCTCTGTAATACCCTCTCTCGGGTTTTCTCTGTCCCCAGATGACCTCCAAGAATGTGCCCATGGGCCAACTCCAACACCAACTTCCTGTAAGGTTTGGGCACCACAAGCTGCTCAACGGTTTCTTCTGCCCTTTTTGCCACCCGATACAGTAGGTCCTTCTCTACGCTGAAGTATGGGTAAGTGCCGGTATTATCTGGGTTCACTAACTCGCCATCTATTTTCACTACGTTTTCCCGTGCCTTTATTAGGGCGGGGTCTTTCAACTGTTCTGTGGCAAAGTTTTCCCTGTGAACCTCAAGATCAGAAAACTCCACAGACGGTAGGTTTTCGTCTGAGGAGGTGGGCTCCTCTCCAGTTTCTTGAGTCTCCCCTGCCAATACTGACAAGGGAAATTCCGGAGAGTCCTCACCACTCTCAGGGGAGTTCTGGCTATCACATTCCTGGTACATAGGGGCACCAGTGGGGGGCTCAGGATCATCCCACAGTTCCCAGAACTTCGGAAAATCCCTTCCCACAATGGCGTCATGCGGTAACTGAGATACTAAGCCCACTGGATGAGAGAGGGTACCTTTGGGGGTCTCGAAACACACTGTAGTCACTGGATACTCTCGGGTGTCCCCATGCACACAAATAACGGCTACCTTGCTATTCCCAGAGACCTCTGTTTTAACTAACTCAGCCTTTATCAGGGTCACAAGGCTACCTGAATCCAGCAATACCACAACATTTCTACCATTAATACACATTTTGCATAAATGTTTCTCAGTTCCCCGAATGGCAGTGCATGCGACTGTCGCACACAGCGACTGACGTCTGCCCGTCAGAAAGTCACACTGCATGGGTTCCTCCACAACCGGGCAATTTGCTGCAATATGTCCCGCTTGCCGGCAGCGGTAGCAAACGATCCTTCTTGCGGCCTCTTGAGCCGCTGATTTCCCAGGCTGTTCTCGCCAAACTTGGGGTAGAGCTCCCACCCTCTCACTCTCTCCACCCTCACCCCTTGGAATCCTCTTATCCGCCCCTGGGGATGGTCTGGTCTTAGGGTGGAAAGTCCGAGTGTCTCTGGAAGAGGCCGTCAGGTTCTCTGTAGCCAAGTATTTCTCCACACGATCCACAAGACCATCGGCCGTCTCTGGGTCTCCATGGCTTACCCACTTTTGGATGGCAGTAGGAAGAGCTCTCAAAAACCGATCCATTACAACACGTTCCACAATCTTTGGTGCGGACAAAGTCTCTGGCTGTAGCCACTTTCTGCTCAGGTGAATGAGATCATACATTTGAGACCTGGGGGGTTTTCCAAGCTGGAAAGTCCAGTTATGCACACGCTGAGCCCGGACAGCCAGGGTGACACCCAGCCTTGCCAATATTTCAGCTTTTAGCATCACATAGTCTTTTGCTTGGTTAGGCTCTAGGTCATAGTAAGCTTTCTGCGATTCACCAGTTAACAGAGGAGCCACTAGTCCAGCCCACTGCTCCTCAGGCCACTTTTCTCTTTCAGCGGTCCTTTCAAATGTGGTCAAAAATACCTCTGGATCATCCTCTCCAGTCATTTTTGTC
Source organism: Rana muscosa (assembly GCA_029206835.1). Lineage (NCBI taxonomy): Eukaryota > Metazoa > Chordata > Amphibia > Anura > Ranidae > Rana > Rana muscosa. The sequence continues at coordinate 132,976,370 of CM055127.1, forward strand.
AATAAACGACTCACCCCAAAGGACGCGGTATTAGTGGGACGGCTTTCCTCACTGGTCTGCGGACGTTGCTGCATTACTGCTTCCATCTGTTGTTGTAGTCTCTGCTCTTGCTTCTGCAACAGGTCTATGAAGCGGGCCTCAGATTGCTGTTGGGCTTGTTGCTGAGCCTCCAGACTCTGTTGTAAAGTTGCAAGGCTCTGTTGATGAGCTTGCTGCTGGGCTGCAAGGCTCCTTTGCAAACCTGCATTTGTCTGCTGTTGATTGGCATTTGCTAGAGCCAGCTGTTTCAGTATCTCCTCCATGCTGGCTTAAAAAAAAAACTGCCACTGGTTCTCCACCAACTGCGAGGGGGTTAGCTCGGCAGCGGGTATGTGTGACCCCCGGGATGGGCTCCCCACCCAAAAACAGGCCCAGCAGACGGAGGTTGTGGTTTTCAAAATCAAAAAGGTGCGGTTTATTTTCTATTTACAGTGACAAAAACACAGCAAGGCAAAAAAAACATAAACAAAATAAATCCTGGTCAACTTGACCTCTGACTAAACATACAGGTTTCCTAACTAACAACTGGGATCAGCCTAGTGCTGTCCTAGTCCCTGGTTTTAAATGTCCAAGCAAAATATAGCCACACAGGCTTTCTCTCACCGCACAGGGGTTCACTCTCCCTAGACAGTCCACACAGGTCTGGTTCCAGGCATGAGCTAACATCTAATGAAGCTGGGATTTCTTATAGAGGCCTAAATGAGCTGACAAGGTTCAGCTGGTCTCATCAACTCCCTGTCTGCACGACGCCCAGCCCTCTCCCTAGAGGTATGAGTCATCCATGAGCACACTAGCCTTATACAACTCTCCACCTAGTTGTACAAATCGGCGTAAAGCCTGAATCTGGGCGAAATATATCTACCCCCCTGGATGCAACCAGGTGACTTTACCTTCCTGCTGTCACAATATATATATATATATATATATATATGTGTATGTAGTTTCAAACGCAATTATTTTGGAAAAAAATACACGTTAATTAAAAATAAAAAAAACAAGACATAATATATATACCCCAATTTTTTGTATAATATGAATGATGATGTTACACCGAGTAAATAGATACCTGATAGGTCATGCTTTGCAATTGTGCGCACTCTTGAAATGGCGCCAAATTACAGGACTTGAAAATCTCCATAGGCAACGCTTTAAAAATGTCTACAGGTTACCAATTTAGAGTTAGAGGAGGTCTGTAATGCATGCGGAGATGGGACACTTTTAAATTTTTCTTTTTTACACTGTCCCTTTTAAAAAATATATATATTTTTGATCACTTTTATTGCTATTGCAAGGAATGTAAGCATCCCTTGTGATAACAATACAGCATGATATGCCCTCTTTATGGAGAGATCTGGGGTTTAAAAGACCCCAAATCTCTACTCTACCCTTAAAAGCAAAAGATCAAAAAAAAAGAAAAATATATATTTTGCTTTAAGAAAAAAATAAAATGATGTTTACATGGTTCGAGAACCGGAGGTGATGTCATTGTGGCACCGGTCCTCCAGGGGCATATAAATGAGCGGTGGTCATCTAGTCGTCGCTTTAGTCTATGGAAAAACCCTTGCGACGCCAGATGGTTCCCGGAGCTACCGATTTTGTTAACTTTAGCCCGGAAACCATCGGGAAGTATCTTGTTTAGGCAGGCCTTGGAAGTAAATAGTTACTTGTAAATCTAAAGCTGCACACAAATTCTGCAATAGAATTGTACAAACTCCTTCAGATTTGCCAGCAGCCATGTAGAGGTACTGCCTAATTGGATACACAATGATTTGATTTAGTTGGTAACTCTGCATAGTTCTTGGTTGATAAAAGCAGCTTGTATCAACCTAGTACAATCGGATTGTAATGTGAGTGGCCAATTTCAGACACAAAACCATTTGACAAAAAGGGGTTTATTATGGGTTGGGGTTGAAGGTCAAGGTCAGGACTTAGGGATAGGGTTAGGGACCTTGGTTAAAGGTCAGGAGGTGTGGCTTCTCTCCATCCACGTGTGTATGCTAATACGGCTCCCACGCTGCGCACACTCGCTTTGCGTGCCTACTTAGTTAACCCTAGCTAAGTCGGAGGTCAAGCAAATTGCATCAAGCAAAGCGTTTGAGCAATTGCTCAGCTGCCACAAATAATCCTGTATTTTTTTTTTCTATTTAATAATATTTACTAAGAACGTCAGCTCTATCTAGTGGTCATAGTGTGGTATTTTCCTGATTCGGGTATTTCAGAAAAAATGGAGATGGAACCAGATGGAGTTGAAATAATAGGAAATAAATGGAATTATTGGTGACAGTTGAGTGAATGATTGAGACATTGGCACAGCATTTTTTTTTATAAGTGGACCCTACCCTTAAAACACAAACATACATGACGTTTTTGTTTCTTTACATTAGTTTTAACTGTTGTATGCATGCATTGCCAGCTACTGCAGTAGTGTGTTGGGTCCCCATTCAAAATGCACCGCTGTTGGGCTCATTTACACTTGCTTCGACTTTATAACACATTAAAGGGCTTTGACATGCTTTTTCGATGCTTCGATGATGCTTTTTTGAAACTTTAATGAAGTTTGGTAAATGCCCTGTGTGTGTTGATTTTCTATTTGTTTTAAAGGGGCCCAGTAGAATCCCGGCTCAGTAGTACCCCCACTCAGCAGATCCCCAGCTCATTAGTATACCTGTTCAGCAGATACCCAGCTTATTAGTACCCTGCTGAGTTGTATCCCCAGCTCACCTGATGCCCCAGTCAGTAGTAACCCCCAGCTCTGCTGATCCTCCTCACCACGTATTACATCTGCTATTTCTCCTGCGCCGTTCCCTCCTGCGCCGTTCCCTCAGCTCTGCTGATCCTCCTCTCTCTTCAGTTCCTGCTCACCTCCCGCTATATTGCTCCCACCAGTGGCGGCCCGTTTATTAGGGGCACCGCTCCTCCTAATCCATGTGCCCGGCCCCTAATCTGGAGATGCAGAGTGCCGGATGCATGGATTTCAATGTGTTTTTTTTTTTTTAAGGACATGATTAGAGCCTGAGGCTCTAATTGGCTTCAAAAAGGGTGGGCTCAGGGCGCAGAGCACTGCGCCCGAAGCCCACCCACTTGTGTGACATTAGCGAATTAATATTCTCAAATGTCTTACTGCTTCTTCTCCCGGCCAATCAGGAAGTGGGTCCTGAGACCTGATTGGAGTCCCAGCCAATCGGGTCTCAGGAACCGCTTCCTGTTCAGCCAGGAGGAGAAGCAACGGCCTTGGCTCTTCTCTCCACAAGTTGCAGGTCATGTGCAGTAAGGAGCAGCAGATGGAGGGGCAGCAACAGCCTCTTCCAGAAGCCCTACTCCGGATTCAGCAGTGCACCAACACCACCACCTCGTCATTGTCCTCCTCCTTGCACCTCTATTACAGCATAAGGTGAGGCCATGGATCGCCGCCTTCTGGATCGTTCGATCGAGCGGTGGGGGGAGAGGGAGGGATAGTGTGAGTGGATCGCCACCTTCCCGATCAATTGAGCGAGCGCTGGGGGGGAATGTGAGGGGGCCAGGTTTGTTTGCCGACACCCCCCCCAAAAAATATTGAGCACCAGCTGCCACTGGCTCCCAGGCTGCTCCCCACGTGACATCTGCTAGTTTCCTCTGCTCTGGTTCCCCAGCTCTGCCGATCCTCCTCTCTCTCCAGTCTCTGCTCACCTCTCGCTATATTGCTCCTATGCTGCTCACCACGTGTGACATCTGCTAATTTCTCCTGCTCCGGTCCCCCAGCTCTGCTGTTCCTCTTCTCTCTCCACAGTCCCTGCCCACCTCCCACTATATTGTTCCCACACTGCTCACCTCGTGTACCTCCAAAGCAAAGCTAATGCTGAATAAAAGCCCCTCAAAAGCTCCAGGTGCTGTAAGTGAGCGTTATAATAGTCTTCTGTGGAGGCTTTGAAGCACCAAGAAAGCGGCATGGAGTATCATTTTTGAAGCAAAGTAAAATAAACACAACGTATAAACAGGACTGTAAGGTAAAATTTTATTTAGTGACCGGTGATTTGCTTGGCATTTGGAGTGCTTTAAAAAGTTTGTCAAATGGCACATTATTAAGCGTGTAAACGAGAGTTTGTGCATTGCGATAATGCATGATAAAACAAATTAGCATTTTACTGTTGGCACAATGTATACCCATGAATGGCTGTTCAGAAAACATTTATGGCCCATTCGGATTATTTCATTTAGAATGGCACCCCAAAGCACAACTACAATAGTTGGCAACGCTCCTGCAATGCGGCACACAACAACCAGGCATGACTAAAAGTGTCATGCCTGGTTGTGTCGAGCATGAAGCTTCCCTGCCAGCCCTTCCCAACAGATGGACTGCCTTAAGCCAAGCACGCCTGTTTGAACGATAACTATTTGCATTAACACCACATATTGTGAATGGGTCCTATATATAAATTAGGGAGGTGCACACACCTCAAAGAGTAGTTGAGATGAACTAACTTCTACCAAGGAGTAAACAAAGGTAATTTCCGCATAGCAGTATAACGTGTCCTGTGATTGTTTAAGGATTATGGCTGAATTTTTTTTTAAAGGAGTTGTAAATTCTATGCATTAAGGTGAAAAACCTTCTGTGCTGCAGCTGCCCCCCAGAGCCCCCCTTTTTTTACCTGAACTCGATCGTTCGTTCCAGCAACGAGCACAAGCCCAGCAGCTCCAGCCGCTGTCTCGGGTCCTTATTGGATAGATTGATAGCAGCAGGAGCCCCCACCCCCAGCAAAATAGCTACACCCCCACCAAAATAGCTACACCCCCAGCAACAATAGATCCTCCACCAGCAACAATTGACTGCCATGCAAAAATAGATGTCCTCCAGCAACAATAGATCCCCCAGTAGCCAGCAACAATACACCTCTCCCTCATCAGTAGATCTCTTCCAGCAGCAATTGACCCCCCCCCCCCAGCAACATAAGCTCCTTCCAGCAACAATAGATCCTCCCACAGTAACAATAGAAGACCTCCCCAGCAACAATAGACTGCCATGTAAAAATAGGTCTCCTCCAGGAACAATAGATCACCCAGCAGCCAGTATCAGTGGACCCTTCAGAACACCTTGCCATTACATACATTCAGTGCTGGAGGCATTCCCGCTGAAAAGCCTTGTTCCTAGCTATCTTCAGTAAACTACCAATTGCCCCCATATACTGGAGATGAAGATGTCCCGACATGTTTGTAGTCCATGTACAGTGCCTTGAAAAGGTATTCATACCCCTTGCAAGTTTCCATATTTTGTCATGTTGCAACCAAAAACGTAAATGTATTTTATTGGCATGCATTTGTATTCAACCCACTTTACTCTGAAGCCCCTAACTAAAATCTTGTGGAACCAATTAGTCAATAGAGTCCACCTGTGTGTAATTTAAGCTCAGTATAAATACATCTGTTCTGTGAAGCCCTCAGAGGTTTGTTAGAGAACCTTAGTGAACAAACTGCATCACAAAGGCCAAGGAAGAGGTCAGGGATAAAGTTGTGGAGAGGTTTAAAGCAGGGTTAGGTTATAAAAAAAATATCCCAAGCTTTGATCATCTCACAGAGCACTGTTCAATCCATCATCCGAAAATGGAAATAGTACGGCACAACTGCAAACCTACCAAGACATGTCCGTCCACCTAAACTGACAGGCCGGGCAAGGAGAACATTAATCAGAGAAGCAGCTAAGAGGCCCATGGTCACTCTGGAGGAGCTGCAGAGATCCACAGCTCAGGTGGGAGAATCTGTCCACAGGACAACTATTAGTCGTGCACTCCACAAATCTGGCCTTTATGGAAAAGTGGCAAGAAAAAAGCCATTGTTGAAAGAAAGCCATAAGAAGTCCCATTTGCTGCTTGTGAGAAGCCATGTGGGGGACACAGCAAACATGTGGAAGAAGGTGCTCTGGTCAGATGAGACTAAAAGTGAACTTTTTGGTCTAACTATGTGTGGCAGAAAACTAAAACTGCACATCACCCTGAACACACCATCCCCACCATGAAACATGGTGGAAGCATCATGTTGTGGGGATGCCTTTTTCTCAGCAGGGACAGGGAAGCTGGTCAGAGTTGATGGGAAGATGGATGGAGCCAAATACAGGGCAATCAGAAGAAAACCTGCAAAAGACTTGAGACCGGGGTGGAGATTCACCTTCCAGCAGGACAACGATCTTAAACATACAGCCAGAGCTACAATGGAATGGTTTAGAACTTTAGATCAAAGCATATTCTATATGATAGAATGGCCCAGTCAAAGTCCAGACCTAAATCCAATTGAGAATCTGTGGCAAGACTTGGAAATTGCTGTTCACAGACGCTTTCCATCCAATCTGACAAGGCTTGAGCTATTAACTTAGGGGGGTTGAATACAAATGCACGCCACACTTTTCATATATTTATTTGTAAAATATTTTGTAAATCATTTATCATTTTCCTTCCACTTCACAATTATGTGCCACTTTGTGTTGGTCTATTACATAAAATCCCAATAAAATACATTTACGTTTTTGGTTGCAACATGACAAAATGTTGAAATTATCAAGAGGTATGAAAACTTTTCCAAGGCACTGTAAGGAGAGAAGCTCGGGGTGACAACCATGGCTCCCTCCCATAGATACAGTGGAGGAGTGATGTAGTCACCCAGGAACCAGAAGTGTGTTATTTGCAGGATTACCAGGTAAAAATAAAGCAAAAGAAGCTGGAGAAAATAAAAATAAAAATAAATGCAGTCACCACACTGAGGACTAGTAAGCTGCGACAATTTATATTTCTGGGTTTAATTACACTTTTAAGCCCTGTACACACGGGCGGGAATCCCGTCAAAAAAAAAACATAGATTTTCTCGATGGGATTCCTGGCAAGCTTGTCTTGCCAAGCCCTGTGTACAGACGGCCATTCAAAAGAACCGCCGTTCTTTTGAATGGCAAGAACGCGGTGACGTCATCGACTACGACGAGTCGGTGCTCGTCACATTCGATGCCGTCGTCGCCATCTTGCTACACCCTACACTACCCTTGTATGCTACTGCGCATGCATCGAAGTCTCATCGAGCATGCGTGGGCTTACCTGGGACAGGTAAGCATACTCACGTACGGTTTTCTCGGCAGGAAACACTCTGCCGAGAATCCCGACAAGAAAAATAGAGAGCAGGTTCTCTATTTTTCTCGTCGAGATTCCCGGGAGTTTTCCTGCCGAGAAACCATACACACGAACGGTTTTCTCGGCAAAAAGCTCTCCCAGCAGTTTTCTTGCCGAGAAACCGGTCGTGTGTACAATAGGAAATGTGAGTGTGTATTTATAGGGTGTGTTAGTTATTAGTTAAAGCTTTCAAAATCAACAAGCCATCAGCAAAATAACCCTCTTAAATCAGCAGTATAATATAGATAGAGGCCTGAGTTAAAACCAAATTGGATGAAAAGTAAGCTGAGTTTAGGGGATTGGCAATCGACAAGATTCAGAAAAGGAAAAATTTGACTTGCTTTAGCACATGGATGGGGCTACATGTGTCATGGTGCTCCTCAATGTACTCGGCACTACACGCTGCGCACCCATTATACACAGCACTATGGCCCATTATACTCAGTACTATGCCCCCTGCTGCACTTTGCATTATGCCCCTATACACTGTATTATTCATCACTCTACCTGATGCACCTAACTGCGCTTTGCACTGAACCCCATTATACTTGGCACTCTACTACACTCAGCTCTCTGCAGTATACCCCCTATTATACTCAGCCCCACTTGCCCTGCTGATCTCCGCACTCCACCTTGTGCTCCCTATATACACGATATTGTCAAAAGTATTGGGACACCCACCTTTACATGAACTTTAATGGCATTCCAGTGTAGCCCCCTGTTCCTAAAAATGGGGCTATAGTGTAAATTTTAGTTTTTGGCTGAGCTGTAAACAGCTCAGATTTGATTGTATATTTGGTTCTGTTCTAAACTTGACTGAGTTGTGCATTTCTCGCTGTTGCCAGTAGTAGGTGTCACTGGTACCACAGGACAGTGTGAGAATTACAACGAGGTTAAGCTGTAATAATTATTATTTTTCCAGAAACAGCCCAGTAGGAGGTTCCTGGCCACTGTGCATTCTGGGAAGGGGTATTGGATAGAGCCATGTGCTTTTAGTCATTCTTCACCTCGTGGCCCTCCTGGCCTGAGGCTGTGTTGCTGCAAGTTCAGAAAGTAGGCCCAGAAGCCTGTCTGGGGCCAACTAATCTTGAGGTGGTCCTTAGGCTGTCTTGCCTGTTTGGAAGAAGCCGAGCCAAGCAGAGAAGATCCAGGGGAGGACCCTTGCTGGAGAGAGCCAGGATGAAGGCTGGTCTCTCAGGCGGGCCTGGTGACTCATTTGGAGGACGCATCTAGATCTAAACTACTCTTACAGTGTTGCCGGATGGCTTAAAGAATCTGAAACTGTGAAGCTGTTCTACAAATCAAGGTAACTATCTCCTGGCTTCTAGGTCTGTGAGAGAGACTTGTCCAGGAGTTCTACTGGCTGCTGAGTCTGTGAGAGAGACTTGTCCAGGAGTTCTACTGGCTGCTGAGTCTGTGAGAGAGACTTGTCCAGGAGTTCTACTGGCTGCTGAGTCTGTGAGAGAGGCTTATCCAGAAATCATACCGGTTGCTAGGTCTGTGTGAGAGACCTATCCAGGTATCCAAGATCTTCTAAAAAGGAAGCTGTTTTGCCTTTGGATTCAAGGAGTCTGTGAGTGATCTGCAAAAAGGGTATCTGAAACCTCCCCTAACCCTCTCTTCTATCACTAGTTTCAAGTTCCCTATTAAAGCATTGAAAATATATAAAGTGACTGGCGCCCAAATTCTGTTCTCATTTCCCATTATAGCCATGGACTCAGCTCTGGGGTGAATGTAAGCTCACTCCCTGCCTCTGGAGGTACCTCTTTGCTCCCAGTAGACCCAGGGGGGCGCTACACCAGTAGGGTTCAATATTGAGTTGGCCCACCCTTTGCAGCTATAACAGCTTCATCTCTTCTGGGAAGGCTGACCACAAGGTTTAGGAGTGTCTATGGGAATGTTTGACCATTCTTCCAGAAGTGCATTTGTGAGGTCATTTGTGTATATAAGCACTCTGCCCGTGCAGCCTGTTGCACTCTGCCTACTGCCCTAAATGCTCTGCTGCCATCAGCACACCACTCTTATTGCCCCACTGCACTCAGTATCCATACTCTGCAGTCAGTACTGAATGCACCTTAGCACAGCACTCCACACCATTATTAGCTGAGTATTGAAATCATGCTTTGGAAGCGTCTTGGATACAGCAAACGGCTTTACTTTTATGGAGGAATATCTTTATCATGAACAGAAACAAGGAGGATACAAGTACATACCTAGATACAGACAATACCTCCTGTTATTACATTACCACAGAGATTACATTATAACACTGCAGTGCCACCTGCTGGGTAGAAAGGTATCATGCATATACTGTATATAGTCAGTTTATATTAGTGTAGCGCCCATCCCAAATGGTTGGGACGCTATGTTTAAATTTAGGGGATAGTCTGAGCCAATAGTTGGGCTCAGACCTACCGATTGCTCTGAATTCTTGCTTCTGCTCTGGTTGTGATACTGCCTGGCAGTTATTTTCCCTGTTTGCCCTAAGGTGGTACTGCCACCGCTGGCCCATGTTGGAATACGGGTGTATCACAGCGTATTGGGTGTCCCTTCTGGGCAGCCGGGCGGTGGGTGTGGTTGGCCCGCTGTGTATGCTGGGGAGGGGTACATAAGGGTAAATCTTTTACCCATAAACGCATGTTATTTCCTTCTGGTTAAGAGGGCTGGGCTGGAAGGGAGCATTTGTCTTTTAGACACATGCCCCTTCTATGACACTGCAGTGAGAGGCGTGCCTCCACTGCATAATTTTTATTGGACAGCTGGGGCTAATGGTACGTTACCATTGGTCCAAGACTCCAAGCTGTTTTTTGAGCTAAGTGCCTCCGACAAGAAGTGAGGAGAGGCACTGTGAGCTCAAACTCTGTCTGCTGCAAACAGAGTGTGCCAGCTTGTATTTAAACTGGCTTCTCTGTATGTAGCTTCTGACAGACTGCAAGGAGCCCCTTATCTCCAGAACCATAGGTTGTTAGAGCCTCAGGGGTGGGGTAAGACTTAGGCTACCTACCCCCCAAATTTCACCGAGCTATGACTGTCAAAGCACCCTTTTTGTTTAATACTTAATGTGTCAGTTTATATAAGCGACTTTACGTTACATATTGTTGTTCTTACAACAACCATAACCCCAAATAATGTACATACACAATTTAGGGAAAGCTAATTATGGACACAATTTTGTCACCTGTAGTGATGAGCCGAACACCCCCGGGTTCGGTTCGCACCAGAACCCGCGAACGGACCGAAAGTTTGCACGAACATTAGAACCCTATTAAATACAATGGATGCGAACGTTCGGATTCTAAAGTGCTAATTATAACGACTATTATCCATGTTATTGTCCGAAACAGAGTTTGGGAACCCGGGTTCTGCACCAGGGGACATGTATCAATGCAAAAAGAAGTTTTAAAAACGGACGTTTTTCGGGAGCAGTCGTTTTAATGATGCATAAAGTGAAAAAAAAAAGTCAAATATTCCTTTAAATATCGTACCTGGGGGGTGTCTAAAGTATGCCTGTGAAGTGCCACGTGTTTCCCGTGTTTAGAACTGTCCCTGCACAAAATGACATTTCTAAAGGGAAAAAAAAGCCATTTAAAACTGCTTGCGGCTTTAATGTAATGTCTGGTCCCGGTAATATGGATGAAAATCTTTAAGAAAAATGGCATAGCTACCCCATCACCCCCCCCCTACCCCAGCCCATTACCAGCCCCTTTGGGTCTTCTTTGGATATTAAGGGGAACCCCGCAACACAAAATAAAAAAGGCCCTATATACTCTGAACAGCAGTATACAGGCGGTGTAAACAAGACCGGTGTAAACAAGACAGGGACTGTAGGTTTGTTCTTAAGTAGAATCTGTTTGTAATTTTGAACACGTACATTGTTTAAGTGTAGCTCCAGCCAAAAAATCTATTTTTAAGCTTTTTGGAAAACATAGGGAAGGGTTATCACCCCTGTAACATTTGTTTTGCTGTCTGTGCCCCTGTTCAGAACATTTCACCTCACTTTGCGTCCCAATGACAACTGTTTTTGAAATGTGGTGTTTTTATTGAAACAAGGATTGGTGATAAAGCATCAGTAGAGAGGAGACACCTTTCTCCCATATTAATTCTTACAGGAGAGAATTTTCCTTCCTAGGGGTAGATTTCCTCTCACTTCCTGTTGTCTTCTTCCGTTTGCAAGTAGGAGTCGTTTGTAAGTTGGATGTTTGAAAGTAGGGACCTGCCGTATATACTCTGCAGAAATTGGCCCCTTAGGTGTTGGTGTTGGCACAACACTGTAAGCACTCACAGTTACTCTTGGTTGGTGCTGGAACGCCCTGCTGTCAACTATTATATCAGGAATTGTAATAACATATAATTGTTGAACAGTGGTAGTAAAAATTGGGCCTTTGATGGTGGTGCTGGTGCCACAACACTGTAAGGCCTGACAGTTACTATTGGTGGGCGCAGCAATGGGCCCTGCTGTGAATTATTAGATCAATAATTATAATTGCATGCCCCTGTTGAACAGGGGCTGAAAAATTGGGCCTTTGGTGGTGGTGGTGGTGGTGGTGTTGACACAACACTGTAAGGCCTGACAGTTACTCTTGGTGGGCGCAGCAATGGGCCCTGCTGTGAATTATTAGATCAATAATTATAATTGCATGCCCCTGTTGAACAGGGGCTGAAAAATTGGGCCTTAGGCACTGGTGGCACAACACTGCAACCCCTCACAGATACTGTACTTGGAGCACAGCAATGAGCCCTGTTGCAAAGTATTGATTGCATCAAAAATTGTAATTACACGCCCCTGTTAAACAGGGGCTGAAAAATTGGGCCTTAGCCACTGGTGGCGGCACCCATAAACCAAAATGATCTTCCAAGCTATCATCATTAATCGGATCATTGAGGAGGAGGAGGAGGATAGCCAGTCAACATAACAGCACAGGCACTCAGCATCAGCATCAGTCTTGAAGGGATGTGACATTTTAAAATCAATTAGTCTGTTATATCAGCATCAGGTGTGTGGTAGCTGGTGGTGATCCAAGACTGGTTCATCTTGATGAAAGAACGCTGGATGCAGGACAGGCCAGTAGCTCAATTGCATACTGTGCAAGCTCTGGCCAGTGATCCATCCTCAAGACCCAGTAAGCCAGAGGATTTTCGGTGGGGAAGGTGTCCAAGTCTGACCTTGCCCCTAGGTATTCCTGCACCATGTATATCAGACGCTGGAGATGGTTGCTGGAACCGATCATACTTTGGGGCTGCGGACTAAAGAATTGTCTGAACGCATCGGTCAGACGGCCACCTTCCCCACCGCTCCTTCTTTGACTGGCCGAAGCCTCAGCAACTCGTTGTCCATGACCAGGAGTTTGTAACCTCCCAGTCTCTGGGAACGCGTTGCACAGACCTTTCTGCAAGGCCTCCCGGAGTTGTCTCATCCTCTGCTCCCTCTGCGACGGTAACATAAGGTCCGCAACCTTACCCTTGTACCGTGGATCAAGGAGAGTGGCCAGCCAGTAATGGTCCCTCTCCTTGATCCGAAGAATACGAGGATCCTTCCGCAGACTTTGCAGGAACAGGGAGGCCATGCAGCGTAGGTTAGCTGAGGCATTCAGTCCGGAGTCCTCTGGGTCACTAAGGACGACATGATCCGCAGCCACCTCCTCCCAGCCACGTACAAGTCCACTGGTTTCTTGGGACTGTAAATCATCCCTAAAAGACTGCTGCTGATGATGCTGAGTGCCAGCCTCCACCTCCATGCTGCACAATCCTCCTCCTCCTCCTCCTCCTCTTCCTGTGCGATGGGTGGGACAGAAGGAACACTGTCTGGGTAAAGGGGGCCTTGAGAGGCAAGGAAGTCCTCCTCTTCCTGCCTCTGTTCTGCCTCAAGTGCCCTGTCCATTATTCCACGCAGCGTGTGCTCCAACAGGTGGACAAGAGGTACAGTGTCACTGATGCATGCACTGTCACTGCTCACCATCCTCGTGGCTTCCTCAAATGGTGCCAGGACAGTGCATGCATCCCTGATCATGCCCCACTGGCGTGGTGAAAAAAACCCGAGCTCCCCTGACCCTGTCCTGGTGCCGTAGTCGCACAGGTACTCATTGATGGCCCTCTGCTGCGTGTGCAGCCGCTGCAGCATAGCCAACGTTGAGTTCCACCTGGTGGGCATGTCACATATAAGGCGGTTCTTGGGCAGGTTCAACTCCTTTTGCAGCTCAGCCAGGCGAGCACTGGCATTATAAGATCTGCGGAAATGCACACAGACTTTCCTGGCCTGCCTCAGGACATCCTGTAAGCCCGGGTACCTGCCAAAGAACCGCTGCACCACCAGGTTAAAGACGTGAGCCACACAGGGCACATGGGTCAGTTGTCCCTGTCGGAGGGCGGAGAGGAGGTTGGTGCCATTGTCGCAAACCACCATTCCTGGCTTAAGCTGGCGTGGCGTCAACCACCTCTCGGCCTGCCCCTGCAGAGCAGACAGGACCTCTGCCCCAGTGTGGCTCCTGTCCCCCAAACACACCAGCGCAAGCACGGCATGGCATCTTTTTGCCTGCGTACTTGTGTAGCCCCTTGAACGCCTACGGAGCACCGCTGGTTCCGAGGACAAAGCACAGGAAGAGGCCATGGAGGAAGAAGAAGAGGAGGGGTTGGAGGAGAGAGGTGTGTCACAACCAGTAGTAGCATTTTGGAGGCGTGGCGGTGGAACAACCTCCAACACTACTGCACCTTGTCCTGCATCCTTCCCAGCTGCCAAAAGAGTGACCCAATGGGCCGTGAAAGAAAGGTAACGTCCCTGTCCATGCCTGCTGGACCATGAGTCAGCGGTAATATGCACCTTACCGCTGACCGCCCTGTCCAGCGAGGCCAAGACATTGCCTTCCACATGCCTGTAGAGAGCCGGAATCGCCTTCCGTGAGAAAAAGTGGCGTTTGGGAACCTGCCACTGAGGAACCGCACATTGCACAAACTCACGGAAGGGGGCCGAGTCTACCAACTGAAAAGGCAGCAGTTGAAGCGCTAGCAATTTAGCCAAGCTAGCATTCAACCGCTGGGCATGTGGATGGCTGGGAGTGAACTTCTTTCGACGGTCCAGCAGCTGGGGCAGGGAAATTTGCCTGCTACAATCGGACGTCGGTGTACTGCTAGCAGAGTGTCCGCAAGTACTTGGCTGTGACACACCTAATTCTACACCTTCATTCCTCTCAGTGCAGGTTTCAGAGAGGACTGAAGGTATAGTGGGGTTGGAGATCCCAGCTGATGCGGTGCAAGGAGAGGTCCGCTTTGTTCTTTGGTGTGGGTCTTTAAGGTAGGCTTGCCAACGAGCTGCATGGCAGGTCAGCATATGTCTGATCAAGCATGTGGTGCCCAAGCGGCTGATGTTTTGGCCACGCGATATACGCTTGAGACATATGTTGCAAACAGCAGCTGTGCGATCTGATGCACTCGCCTCAAAAAAAGCCCACACCAAAGAACTTTTTGAATGACGGGCAGAGGCAGCGCCCTGCACAGGCGGAGCTCTGCGGTGTGATTCCGTCGGTGTGCTGCCCATACGCTGGCCACCCAAGGGCATCCTGCCTCGTTGGAGATGTGCCTCCTCCTCATCCTCCTCCTCCTCCTCCTCTCTCCTATTAGGCACCCACGTGGAGTCAGTGACCTCATCATCCCCTCCCTCCTCATCACTGGAACCAATCTGGCAGTATGCTGCAGCTGCTGGAGCATGACTGCCAGATTGGTGTCCTTCTTGAGCATCCCCTCTCTCTGCTCTCACGCTACTGCCTTCCTCTAGCTGGGTATCATCATCAGATCCTTCGAAACGCTGGGCATCCTCCTGGAGCATGTACCCAACACTGTGCTCAAACAGTTCGGGGGACTCCTCAGGAGGAGGACATGGTGGGTCTAGGGAAGGAGTGAATAATGATGACATTGATACCAGAGAAGAGGACGCTTTGGCAGCTGCTTTGCCAGTACCCTGAGCCTGGGTGAGAGAGGATGAGGAGGATGAGGTGGGCTTGGTCATCCACTCTACCAAGTCTTCGGCATGATGTGGCTCAACATGTCCAGCTGCCGAAAAGAAGGACAAGCGTGTCCCATGGCCATGTGCTGATGACAATGCACCGCGTCCACGACCAGCACTGTTGCCCCCAGACACAGAGCCTGCTTGCCCTCTTTTTTTGCCTCCTGACTGTCTGCCTCTCCTTGTTTGCCTTCCAGACATTTTAATGGATGGCCTGCAGGGAGATGGGGAAAAACAGCAATAAGGGCTACCTTCAGGTGTATACTGTGCAGGAGGCTTAGCAACAATGACACTGACACTGTCCCCTGCCTATCCTTCTCTGTCCCTAAACACAAGGATTTGCAATATGCTTCAGCAAGATTGGTTTAGCACAGAATAGCACACTGACAGTTTCCCTCACTGTCCTTCTCTGTCCCTACAAACAAGGTTTAGCACAGAATAGCACACTGACAGTTTCCCAGAGTGTCCTTCTCTGTCCCTAAACTCAAGGATTTCAAATATGGTTCAGCAAGATTGGTTTAGCACAGAATAGCACACTGATAGTTTCCCTCACTGTCCTTCTCTGTCCCTACAAACAAGATTTAGCACAGAATAGCACACTGATAGTTTCCACGAGTGTCCTTCTCTGTCCCTAAACTCAAGGATTTCAAATGCGGTTCAGCAAGATTGGTTTAGCACAGAATAGCACACTGATAGTTTCCCCGAGTGTCCTTCTCTGTCCCTAAACTCAAGGATTTCAAATATGGTTCAGCAAGATTGGTTTAGCACAGAATAGCACACTGACACTTTCCCTCACTGTCCTTCTCTGTCCCTACAAACAAGGTTTAGCACAGAATAGCACACTGACACTTTCCCTCACTGTCCTTCTCTGTCCCTACAAACAAGGTTTAGCACAGAATAACACACTGACACTCTCCCTACCTATCCTTCTCTGTCCCTAAACACAAGGAATCCAGGATTAGTAAAGGAAAAAAATGACACTGTCCCTGCCTATGCTTCTCTTTCCCTGCTCCGGAACACACTACACAAGGCCGCCGCACTGGCGGCCTTTTATAGTGTGGGGCGTGTATTAAACCCCCTCAGCAATAATTGGCCACAGGCATCCTGCCTGTGGCCAATCATTGCTCTCCTCGCTGCCGGCGCTGTGATTGGCCAAGCATGCGGGGTCACAGTGCATGCTTGGCCAATCACAGCGCCTGGATGACACTGCGATGGCGTAGTGCATTGTGGGCTGTTCGCGTCACTCGAATTTGGCGCGAACAGCCCAAATCGTTCGATCTTCGTTGAACGATCGAACAGCCGATGTTCGACTCGAACACGAAGCTCATCCCAAGTCACCTGTACTGTGAATGAAAATTTAAGTCCAGCCAAAAAAAGTATGTACAGTATCTCACAAAAGTGAGTACACCCCTCACATTTTTTTAAATATTTTATTATATCTTTTAATGTGACAACACTGAAGAAATGACACTTTGCTACAAAGTAGTGAGTGTACAGCTTGTATAACAGTGTAAATTTACTGTCCCCTCAAAATAACTCAACACACAGCCAATAATGTCTAAACCGCTGGCAACAAAAGTGAGTACGTGAAAATGTTCAAATTGGGCCCAAATCGTCAATATTTTGTGTGACCACCATTATTTTCCAGCACTGCCTTCACCATCTTGGGCATGGAGTTCACCAGAGCTTCACAGGTTGCCACTGGACTCCCCTTCCACTCCTCCATGACGACATCACAAAGCTGGTGGATGTTATAGACCTTGTGCTCCTTCATCGTCAGTTTGAGGATGCCCCACAGATGCTAAATAGGGTTTAGGTCTGGAGACATTATTGGCCAGTCCATCACCTTTACCCTTAGCTTCCTTACCAAGGCAGTGGTTGTCTTGAAAGTGTGTTTGGGGTCGTTATCATGTTGGAATACTGCCCTGCGGCCCAGTCTCCGATGGGAGGGGATCATGCTTTGCTTCAGTATGTCACAGTACATGTTGGCATTCATGGTTCCCTCAATGAACTGTAGCTCCCCAGTGCCGGCAGCACTCGTGCAGCCCCAGACCATGACACTCCCACCACTATGCTTGACTGTAGGCAAGACACACTTGTCTTTGTACTCCTCACCTGGTTGCCGCCACACACGCTTGACACCATCTGAACCAAATAAGCTTATCTTGGTCTCATCAGACCACAGGACATGGTTCCAGTAATCTACGTCCTTAGTCTGCTTGTCTTCAGCAAACTGTTTGCAGGCTTTCTTGTGCATCATCTTTAGAAGAGGGTTCCTTCTGGGACGACAGCCGTGCAGACCACTTTGATGCAGTGTGCGGTGTATGGTCTGAGCACTGTCAGGCTGACCCCCCAACCCTTCAACCTCTGCAGCAATGCTGGGAGCACCCATACGTCTATTTCCCAAAGATAGACTCTGGATATGACGCAGAGCAAGTGCACTCAACTTCTTTGGCCTGTTCTGAGTGTAACCTGGCCTTTTAAACCGCTGTATTGTCTTGGCCACCATTCTTCAGCTCAGTTTCAGGGTCTTGGCAATCTTCTTATAGCCTAGGCCAGTGATGGCGAACCTTGGCACCCCAGATGTTTTGGAACTACATTTCCTGTGATGCTCAACTACACTGCAGAGTGCATGAGCATCATGGGAAATGTAGTTCCAAAACATCTGGGGTGCCAAGGTTCGCCATCACTGGCCTAGGCCATCTTTATGTAGCGCAACAATCATTTTTTTCAGATCCTCAGAGAGTTCATTGCCATGAGGTGCCATGTTGAACTTCCAGTGACCAGTATGAGAGAGTGAGAGCGATAACACCAAATTTAACACGCCTGCTTCCCATTCACACCTGAGACCTTGTAACACTAATGAGTCGCATGACACCGGGGAAGGAAAATGGCTAATTGGGACATTTTCACTTAGAGGTGTACTCACTTTTGTTGCCAGCGGTTTACACATTAATGGCTGTGTGTTGAGTTATTTTGAGGGGACAGCAAAGTGTAATTTCTTCAGTGTTGTGAAAAGATATAAAATATTTACAGAAATGTGAGGGGTGTACTCACTTTTGTGAGATACTGTATGCTGGTGCAAATTTTCCACCTGCTGTTTCATCCATGTAGGGAGCTCTGGTTTTATTGTATAGTATTTTGACCTGCGAATAACCAGAAAGTTTATCCAAAAGTCAATATATGTTTCTGACTTGCCATGTTTGCATGGACTATTATCAACTGACATTGTACAAACACCTGACATTTCAGCAGACGCAAGAAATACATTAATAATGTAACATTCTGTCTCCTATGTTTTCCCAGTAGGATGTACATTATGAGTAAATACATGGAAATGGGAATGGCTTGTAATTGTAATAAGTAACAGACGCTGTGGGCATAACACTAACGTTACAGTTTATCTAGCTAAAGATTGCTGCATATATAATGTCTGCATGGTATGTTCCTCCTCCCTTTTTTTTTCCCTTACTTACTATATGGTGCAGCAAAAGATAAAATACCCTGTGCCGGCAGCATTCTTTAGAGCCGGACTGCTGGTCTCATACACAACGCAGCGGCCTGGGTCTCCAGTGGTCTAACACACCACCTGCACAATGCTCCAACTCTCTTGTCTAGCCATGTTGGTTGGAGCACTGTGTAGGGGGCTTGTCAGACTAATAGAGACCAAGACCGCTGTGTTGTCTCTGAGACCAGCGGTCTGGTCCTCAGCATGCTGCAGGCACTGGGTGTTTTAAGAATTGCTGCAGGACGTACGTAGTACATCATTTTTTTGTTTTTGTTTTAAAAATGAGCATAAGTATTTCTGTATTTGCAGCCTGACTGTCTTAAGTAATAAATACAGAACCTTTTAAATGGGCCTTAAATTGACTATATATAGCACAATCCAATTGTACAATCGCTTTAAAATGGACCTTTTAGCACTCATTTACACTTGCTTCGGCTTCAACACACATTAACAGCTAGTTTACACTTGCTTCAAAACAAGGCTTCTGACAGGCTTTGTTAAAGCTCTCTGAACGCTAGTTAAAGCCCCTGTCACTAAATAAAATAGCTTACAGTCCTGTTTACACCTTGCTTTTGCTTTGCTTTAAAAATTATACCCCATGTAGCTTTAGTGGTGCTTCAAAGCATCTTCAAAGCCTCCATAGAAGTCTCGCTTGAAGCCCCACTGAAGCCTCATCGAAGCCCCACCAAAGGCTCATCGAAGTCCCATCAAAGCTCCACCAAAGCCCCGCCGAAGCCTCACTGAAGCCCCGCCGAAGCCTCGTTGAAGCCCCGCCGAAGCCTCTTTGAAGCCCCGCCGAAGCCTCTTTGAAGCCCCGCCGAAGCCTCTTTGAAGCCCCGCCGAAGCCTCTTTGAAGCCCTGCTGAAGCCTCATTGAAGCACCAAGCAAAGGCAAGGTGTAAACAGGGCTGTAATGTAAGCTAACCATTTTATTTAGTGACAGGAGCTTTGACTGGCATTCAGAGAGCTTGTCCGAAGCCATGTTTTGAAGCAAGTGTAAACTAGCCCTTACTCTTTTTTTTCTACTTTACCTTACGCCCTCCTCTCTTTAGCACAGCCAGTGCCCTTCTTTGGTCTTTTTACGAAAATAAAGTAGCCCCAGTGGTGGTACCCCACTATTGACTTTTGCATAACAACACATGGAAGGTAAAAATAATGACTGCCCTGTCCCCTACCTGCTGTATAGGTCTCTTTTTTTTTTTTTTTTTTAAAGGTAAATTTTTATTACGTTTTTTTTTTTCAAAACAAGACATACAATAGACAACAAACAGACACACATGAAGCGAACATCGCCCAATCCAGTACAGTGCAAAAAATGTTTTTTAGAAAGCTGGTAAACAATTGGCATATATCAGGAAGACAATATTCAGTCACATTTTTAAGGAGCAGGAGAGGCGGTGCTCTCAGAATCAATCCAGTAGCCCCAAACCATCCTGAATTTTTTCGGACACCCTCTAGCCTCATATGTCAGTTTGTATAATGATACAGCATGGTTAATATTTGTGAGGCAGAAGGCAATAGTGGGCAAGGATGGAGACTTCCAATGGAAGGTTATTGCTTTCTTAGCATAAAACAATACTATTCTCAGAAATGTTTGTGTATTCTCGGATATACTATCATCATCAATAGCTGTATAGGTTTCTAGCCTATTCAAGGCAAAGGGACAGGTTCTCTTAAGACTCCCCCCACCCACTGGTACCTTCCCCATGTTCCTCCACCACTCCATCCCTTAATTGGAGGCAGAAGTCCAATCTCTGAGTAAGCTCCATGTTGGATGATATTGGAGCTTACTCCTTTCTCCAAATTGACCTAAGCCCAGCTATTGGCCAGTAAGGCCACTCTTTTTTTTTTTTAAAGGGTAAATTTTATTGAGATTTTCAACAATATCATACAAAAGTAGTATAAAGGTCATAGTCACTTACATTTATAGTTACAAACATAAGAAGGTCATTTAAAACACTGCAACATACAACTGGAATATATGGAACATGACCAGCAGTAGCATCTGCCTTTCAATAAGCATACAAAAACAATTGCAAAAATTTAAGCTATAGGGTACACGTCACCAGTGTTCCATACTGTACAGTAACGTCTTTCAATATATATTTAAAATACTACGAGGGTACTCCCTTCTGTATCACTCATACATCCAACATTTATACATCAAGTATCATATGCCTATGTCTCCAAGGCCACTCTTTAATTAAAAAAGTATTAAATGAGAGAAAGGAATACCCAAAGGGACCTTCTTCATATGACATTGTGTGTCTAGAACCACATTCTAAAGAAAAATCGGCACAAATACCCCTAACTAACAAATTGAGGACTTTTCCGGTGCTACTCAAATATTGTAAAATATATCAAATGTTTATTCTACAAAAGTAAAAAATTGTATAGACAATGACAAGACTGATTTATACGTTCACAGCTAAAAATATATGATACTGTTTGTAGTTTCCTCCTCATCCCTGCTGTGATTGGGTGATGGGTTGCTTGCTGTAACTTGGACGCGTTTCACGGGTCGCTGCCCGCTTCATCAGGAGGAAGAAACTACAGCCAAGCTCTATCATGAATGTATAGAAAAAGCATACATAAGGAAATGTACCACTAATTATGACCAGTGTCTGCCAATTTCCTCAGCAGATGGAGCAGTTCATTGGGCATGTATATGCACCTTAATGTCACCCAAGGTCACAGTTCAAGCTAATATTGGTAGTAAGGAATAGCTTAATAGATTTTCATATCTATGCATGGTGAAAGGTCTCCAAGACTTGATATTTAGTAGCAGCAGGGGGGTTGAGCAGCCAGGTCCCTTCCCACTTCAATATATAGGATGAAGGGTGTGTAGATCAGGGGCTCTATATTCACCTGTGAGTTGTGCCTCATTTCATTAGTTAGGGGTATTTGTGCCACTCTTTAATTGTGATGGGCCTATAGGACAGCTTACGCGGTTAGAGAGGGTTGGTAAGGCTCCTAACTTAGGCAGCTGGGACAGTGTTTGCCAACCAGAGTAGCATAGAATTTAGGGCAACTGGGCCACTGGTTTGCAGGCATCTGGGACTGTCTGCTATTCAAAGCTAGAGTGCTGTCCAAGGTAAATATTTAGTCACTTTAAGCTTAAAGACAATATTTTTTCACTCCACCCTCTCTGTCATCTTTGTGCAGCTTTTATTCCACTGACACAGTGATCTCTGTATCTTTTTGCAGTATTGGTGTTGGATTTCGGCTGTGAATTCGTCCTTCCATTGTTCCTCTTCTCTGCAGAGATGAATTCCCAAAGGAGGATCTACTGGCTGCGTTTGGGAGTCCTACTTATTCTGTCCCTGGCTGTCATAAAGTATCTGTATAAAAGCAGGTAGGTGAGAATGCTGACATGCAACGGCAGAAAATACTGGGCTTCCGGCCAGATACAGCACAGGATAGATATGAACGAAGAATTGTGGTTTCCTCACTGTTTCGTTTAAGCTAGACATGTGAATATAACGTTATTTTGATGTATAGTTTGTAATTATATGTAGCGCTACCCCCAGTTAAGAGAGCAGCTGGATTTTGTTTCGGGCCCTGTATACAGCACCGCCAACCCCCGGCAATTTACTCGAACCCCTCTGGCACAGTTAGTCTAGGGATTCCTCTAGTATCACAATCTAACAGTATATGCACACAATCTATCTGTATTGCATGGGTAACCTCTTTGCATAAAGGCAACACACTGATAGCAAGAGATAAAATATAACGTTTCTTTACTTTTGGGTAAAAGGCATAAGGTTAACACATAACACATATATATCTGCAGAGCACTGCAGCAGAAAATCTAACACGGGCGATTACCCGCCAAGTACTGCTATCTCTATCTATGCGCCCTTATGGCGCAGCAACTTAAGTTCTAACTACAGATCAGGCCTGATCCAGATTTTAAACTCAGTTTCTAGAAGAACAGTTTCTTTGCATGCAACTTGACTGGTGGTGCACAACAGGAACAGTAATTTGTAATCCAAAGGGTAGAAAAATGAAAAGGGCAGAATAAACCCCTCACAGGAGACTACTCAACTCAGTTCCACCACTAGTCTCCTGCGGGACAGTAAAGTAGAACCCGGAGGGCCAAGGCAGTCTCTAGGCCTAGTCAAAGTACTGTTTATATGAATGAGCAGGTGCTCGCTCACCACTCCGGACGCGATCCCAGTCCGGGACTTCCACCTACTGTGTCTCCGCACACAGTGTCTGCGCACACAGTGTCTGCAACGGCCGGGTCTCCGGTCCAACTGATGTCCAAACTCGACAAAGTCAGGTGCCATCCAGGCTCCGCAGTGGGGTGAAAGGCTCTCTGGAAGCTGTGCAAGGCCCTGGCTTCAGGCCCTGTACTGCAGCAGATCCGCACAGGAAGACCTGTTGATTACAGCGCGGTGTCCAAAGAGGCCGAGCTCAGCCTCGCCCTCTTCTTATATAGCCCCTCCCATGAGTCTCTGCAGTGGCTACATGCACCCTGGGTGCCGAAGGGGGTTCTGGGTAACGTAGTCTCGGGGCCTTAAAGGAGACCCCGCTACATATATATGTACATGGGAGCAGCCATATTTGCATATACAGTGCCTTGAAAAAGTATTCCATTTTCCACATTTTGTCATGTTACAACCAAAAACATGAATGTATTTTATTGGAATTTTATGTGATAGACCAACACAAAGTGGCACATAATTGTGAAGTGGAAGGAAAATGATAAATTGTTTTCAAAATTTCTTACAAATAAATATGTGAAAAGTGTGACGTGCATTTGTATTCAGCCCCCCTTTATTCTGATACCCCCTAACTAAAATCTAGTGGAACCAATTGCCTTCAGAAGTCACCTAATTTGGTAATAGAGTCCACCTGTGTGTAATTTAATCTCAGTATAAATACAGCTGTTCTGTGAAGCCCTCAGAGGTTGGTTAGAGAACCTTAGTGAACAAACAGCATCACGAAGGCCAAGGAACACACCAGACAGGTCAGGGATCAAGTTGTGGAGAAGTTTAAAGCAGGGTTATGTTATAAAAAGATATCCCAAGCTTTGAACTTCCCACGGGGCACTGTTCAATCCATCATCCGGAAATGGTAAGAGTATGGCACAACTGCAAACCTACCAAGACATGGCCGGGCAAGGAGAGCATTAATCATTGCTCTATTGGCTTTTTTTTTGTACCACCTTGCACTGCCAGTGTCCAATGGGCCCTGTACTATAGTTTGGTACATATAATAATTTGAAGCCCCACCGCATGTTTCCTACTATTTTCTTTGTTCCTAATCTCCTTTCCTGGGTGCAGCCGCCATCCTAACTGAATGACTTCTGCCCTTTCTTCTTTTCCCGGGCTGTAATCTCGAGCATGCGCAGTAAATGTCCAGCCAAGCCTTGTTATTGTTGTGGGATCATTGTGACAACTGTATCCCGTGAATCAAAGCTGACCTGCGCAGAGTCCCGTGGGAACTCGGAGCAGCTGCCTGACAAGGGTAATGACATAGCCCCGGGAAGTAAATACAGGGCTTATAACACGAAGAACGTGCCGCAACAAATGCACATGCACCAATGATGTAATTTGACACAAAAGGACGGATTACATGCAAACTATGCAGGTCGAAAAGATTCTAAACAGAGCAATCAGCTCAATGCTTGGTAAGGCTTGAGATGGTGGAAAATGAACATAGGTTTACTACCGCTTTAAGTGGCCCTCGCTCTTCAAAAGGTTAAGCACCCCTGGCTTAAAGTGTATGTCGGGGCAAAAAAATTAAAATAAAAAAACATATTTAGCACATCACTAATATATATTTTACATTTCCCCATGTGTTATCCCTGTAAAACAATGCTGCAAGTACAGAAAACATCTGGTACTCTGCCAGGAATCCAGCGAGCTCCTAACACCCTGTATTAGGCTGACAATACTGTACCTCTGCTGCACTGAAATCCAAAGCACTGTTGCACTGTTTTCAGTTCTGTCCTGAGTTTCCTTCTTGCTGGACTACCGAACCCTCTGCCCCATTCCACATGAAAAACAATGCTGTCCCCTTGACTTCCAGGAGCTTTCATAAACACTGTGTGTAGGTAAAGGGCCCTCGGGAGATGTAGGTCTGGGGGAGAAGGCAGGCCATACTCCATTCGAATCTCAGCCGGTTCAGCAGGAGCCATCCGAGATTCGAACCGTGTATGGACAGGCTGAATGTAATGTAGCGGGGTCTTTAAATTTAGTTGGGGTACACCTGGGGGTAGTGTGACCCAGGTGTGTAATTGTGAAGGTTCTGGACCCCTTTTGTAATTCGTAGAGGATTGGGTGGTGTATTATTCTCCTTGGCCTGTGGGTGGCGGGGTACCTACAGGCTCAAGGTAGAATCACTGCCGCAGTGCTACCCTTTTTGTCCCTTTCCGGAGATGGTACGGCTGGGGCGGGGAACCCGCCGTGGTGTTTATGGGAGGAGATAAAAGGGGGAGACGCCCTCGCCACGAGGTCTTCGAGGATTTTCTCTTCACGCACCCAGGCACCTTAGACCTGGGTGCGGGCGGTTCAAGGTTCCGGCTCAGGCGCCCTAGGCCTGACCGGAATGAAGTTGGGGTCCATCCCAGGCACCTTCAGCCTGGGGTGAGGTACTATATCGTAGGCCTGGGGCCCAGTAACTTCGACTGGGTCCCGCAAGGGCGAAGTGATCCGAGGGTGCCGCCTTGCGAGGGGACCCACATCTGAGGTGAGGAGGCCGGGGAGGTCACCCGTCCGGAGATTCCGGAGCAGCATCAACCCGGTGACGGGTGGGCCTCCGGTAACTCCCTTAGAGGGACATCTTCCCCTGATGGGGGCCGCAACGCAGCCAAGGTACTCCCATCTATGTTCTATGGAGTTGCTGGTAGAGACTCACAAGTTCTATGTTCTGTGCTAAGCAAAGCTGCTATAACCCCTGGTGAAACCACAGGGGTTTAGATTGAAATCAGGATAGTGCCTCGGCCTGCTCATCCCACCGTTTGCATTATGTTATGGGTCGCAACTAATCGGCTGTGAAAGAACGGTTTGTTGTGGAAGTATAATAAACAAGTGTTGGACCCTGCATCGGTGTATGGACTCTGGTTAATGGGAGCAAGGGAGGTTTCAGCATAGCAAGACTGAGCTTCATAACTAACACGCATTGGCCTGAGGAAGATACTGGTGCTGGCCTTCACCTTACCCACAGCTATGGGGAGGACATGGGTCGTAGCGCATCTCACCCTGTCATGTGACATACCCCTAGAAAAAGGAGATGGGGTGAGGCCGCTACACGTGGGGGCTCGTCCGGGATCCTGATGCAGCAAGTGAACGCCAGAGGTGCCGGCATGGACCCCATGGATCCACGAGCGGTAGAAGAGTGGTGCAAAGCCGCTAACACAGAGCCAAAGCAGTCGATAGCCATTAGCCTCCCTGGGGAGAAATGGTCGAGTGAGACGGTAGAGGAATTAATGAAATCAGTGACTCCAGATCACACACCCTTGGGTGATGGACATAAAGACAGACCCAGACATCTCATATCAATATGCATTAGTGGAGTACTGGGGCGTGATGCCAGAGGCCTGTAGGCGCAAGTGTGTGCGGACGCCAGACAACAGAACATATAGGTTGGCGCACGCGGTAACTGTAGAGAAGGAACCATCCCCTACGGGATCACCACAGGCTACGGCCCGTACCCCACCGGAAAAAGGAGGCAGGGCGACGCCTCCGGTGGCGCCTGCACCTGTCACTGCTATATCACCAGAACTGATAGGTGCAATAGGGGATCTGCTAACCAAGTGTCAGAAGGCAAGCACGGTGCATGTAGAGACTAGCTACCGGAGACTAAAGACATTCTCAGGGAAGCTCCCTGTCCCCGCAGGGGAAGAAGACTTTGACACCTGGGTGGAGCAGGCATTGCAGGCAGTAGAGGCATGGGAGGTGCCTGAAGCGCAGAAGATGCAACGAGTGATGGAAAGCCTTAAAGGCGCAGCAGCAGAAGCAGTGAAAAGTTTTCGGTTTGGGAATGCAGATTGCACGGCTCAAGACTGTCTAGCCATGCTGCAAGAAGAGTTTGGTCAATTGGAAAAGGTGACAGAGATGGTCTACCAATTTGAACATACTTTCCAACAACCAGAGGAGAAACTTTTCGAGTATGTTAGAAGACTGAGCAGGTTGTTGTGCAAGATTGTGTTGAAGAAGGGGGTGAGGCCCCAAGATACAGATGCGGCAAGAATGAAGCAAGTCTTAAAGGGAGCGCTGCGCTCGGATCCAGTCTGGCTGCACCTGAAAACCTCAAGAGGAGGAACGTTGCTGACTTATGCTGACTTGATAAAAATCATCAGAGATGAGGAGGCGCTGCAACAGGACCAGCAGATGATTAAGACAAATGTTGTACCCGCACAGGTGCTAGTC
Source organism: Rana muscosa (assembly GCA_029206835.1). Classification (NCBI taxonomy): domain Eukaryota; kingdom Metazoa; phylum Chordata; class Amphibia; order Anura; family Ranidae; genus Rana; species Rana muscosa. The sequence continues at coordinate 133,003,411 of CM055127.1, forward strand.
AATCCAGTAATGACCCCTGAAAGAGATTCGGAGATAGACACCCTGAAAGCTCAAATGTCCAAGGTGTTAGAGATGTTGACCTCTCTGATGGAAAAGGACACAGAGTGTCCCAAGAGAGAAGTACCAAGGAAGGAATTATTCCCAGTTGCCTCAGCACCCGCATCTTTACAAGAATGGGCAGATATAGTCTGCTTTAACTGTGGAGGAATTGGACATATTACGGCTACATGCTCCAGTCCCAAGAAGAAGAAAATAGACAACCGCAAGCCGGCGGGAAACTTCAGAGGGCCCCGGTGAAGGAGTCAACCGGGTGCCCATCACCTTCAGTGAGCTCCAAACTGAAAGCAAAGCAGAAAACAGGAGATAAAACGCCTCGGGGGAAACACAACATTCCTCAACAGAGATACACCCTAGAGAAAGGGGGTAAGACCCCTCAGAAGAGGCACAGCACTCCCCCAGAGGGGGTGCACACCTAAGAAAAACAATAGTATCCCTCAGCGGGTCCCTACACCCAGTAAAGGGAGGGAAGTCAATGCATACCAGACTCAAGAAAGACTGAAGTCCAAAGGGGATTGGACGAGAGGAGGTTCAAAGAGAAAAAGTCTGAAGAAAGCGACCCCTGCCGGGCCATATCCGGAGAAGCTGGTAGGCCCATCTCCTATAGTGTCCATTCAAGTGGAGGGAGTCTACACCAGAGCAATCTTGGATACTGGGGCGCAAGTAACCCTGCTATACAGAGACTTTTATGATAAGCACTTGAGTCACCTATCCATCCGGAAAATAGAGGGACCAGAGATATGTGGGATTGGAACCCAGAACTTCCCCTACGATTGCTATCTGCCTGTCAGGATGACCTTTGACCCATCTGTGCTGGAAAAGCCGAAGTGTTTGACACCCTGGCAGTTGTGTGCCCTCGGCCACCAGGAGCCAACAAGAGTTCCCTGATAATAGGGACAAACATGGACCTGGTCCGAAGACTTCTGACCCCTCTAGTGAAAGAGAAAGGGGCAGCGGTCACCAAGATCCACCCCATGCTGAAGACAGCTTGCCAAAGGCTGGTCTTAGAGCAGAAGACCCCAGGAGAGGGGATAGGGAAGGAGTGGAGACTTGGAAGAGGAGGGATAGTGCTGCAGCCCGGCGAAGTAACCTGTCTCAGAGGCACTGTGAAGCTTACTTGGGAGCAGCCTGGACCCTTTGTCATGTTGGAATCTGATCCAAGGGAAGGGTCCCACGGTCTGGAAGTGATACCAGAAATGATTCCGCTGAAGGCCCTAAAGAAGGCCCATTGTAGAGTCCCAGTGAGTGTTAGGAACAATACGGATGGCCCCATGGAGGTCCCAGCCAGGATGCTGCTAGGCCAGGTGAGCCCTGCTGCCCCTGTCAACCTGTCAGAGGTGGGCGAAGGAGGAGATGCTTGGGAGAAGATATCCATGGAAAACCCGAATCTGCCCAGGGCTTGGAAAGAGAGAGCCAAGGCCCAGCTGAACAGATGGGAGAAGATCTTCTCTAAAGATGAGTTCGATGTGGGGTGTGCAAGGAGTGCCACCCATCGGATCCGCCTCCAGGAAGATAAGCTCTTCAGAGAGAGAGTCAGGCGGGTCCCCCTAGCAGATCTGGAGGATCTGAGGGCACAACTCTCAGAACTCAAGAGGACCTGAGTGATACGGGAATCTAGAAGCCCCTATGCATCCCCGATAGTGGTGGTCAGGAAGAAGAATGGGTCATTGAGGCTCTGTATCGACTACAGGACTCTCAACAGGAGAACCATACCCGACCAGTATACCACTCCAAGGATAGAGGATGCCCTAAAGGGCTTGTCTGGAGCCAAGTGGTTCAGCGTTATGGATCTCAAAAGCGGGTACTATCAGATCCCTATGCACCCAGAAGACAAGGAGAAGACGGCTTTCATAACCCCAGTGGGGTTCTTTGAATTCGACCGGATGCCCCAAGGTCTGTCTGGAGCCCCAGCTACTTTCCAGCGTCTCATGGAGAAGACTGTAGGAGACATGAACCTTATTGAAGTCCTTGTATACCTGGACGATGTCATAGTCTTTGGAAGAACCCTGGAAGAACATGAGGAGAGGCTGGAAAAAGTCTTGAGGAGACTCAGTGAGGAGGGACTCAAACTTTCGCCTGAAAAGTGTTGGTTCTACCAGTCTTCTGTGAACTATCTGGGGCACATAGTGTCCGAAGAAGGGGTGGCCACAGACCCCGAGAAATTGGAGGCAGTTACCTCCTGGCCACGGCCCACCACAGTAACAGAACTCAGATCCTTCTTGGGTTTCTGCTCCTACTATAGGAGCTTTGTGGAGGGATTCGTCCGAATTGCTAGACCATTGAATGAACTGCTCAAGACTGAGGGAGAAGAGGATGACTCAGGGCCCAGGAAGCCGGGAGAGTCCATCAGAGATCAGTGGAATCAGAAGTGTGAAGAGGCCTTCCAGGCCTTGAAGAAGAGCCTGACCACTGCTCCAGTCTTGGCCTACGCAGACCCAACCAAACCCTATGAACTACACGTAGATGCTAGTCATGACGGTCTGGGAGGAGTACTTTATCAAGAACACGAAGGGCAACAACGGCCTGTTGCCTATGTGAGCAGGAGCCTGACCCCCTCTGAGAAGAACTACCCCACTCACAAGCTGGAGTTCCTGGCCCTTAAGTGGGCGGTAGTAGACAAGCTCAAAGACTACCTGTATGGGGCGGAGTTCACTGTGAAGACCGACAACAACCCCCTTACCTACCTTTTCACCACGGCCAAGCTGGACGCCACTGGACACAGGTGGCTGGCCGCACTGTCTGGATTCAACTTCAGCCTTAAGTATAGGCCAGGGGCTGGGAATAGAGACGCAGACGCTCTGTCCAGGAGATCTCATGCCCCCACCAGTGATGTAGAGGATTGGACCCAAGTGGCGCCGAACGGGGTGCGGGCCCTTTGTCAAGGAGCTGAATTCCAGGCCAGAGGAGGCTCCAGAGCAGAAGAAATAGGAGTTACCATGGTGGGAGTCCCAAAACACTACTGTGGAGTGACTCAATTGGACGAAGACAACCTGCCGAGATTGTCCAAGAAGGAGTTGAGGTGTGACCAATTGGAAGACCCCATGGGGAGATTGGTCCTGGAGGCCCTGGAGAATCAGGATCCAAACAAACTCCTGCGTCATCCCTCAAAGGAAGCTCGCCTCCACCGTAGCCAAGGTACTTATGGAGAAGTACTTTGTCCATTATGGGCTGCCACAGCGACTTCATTCAGATCAAGGAAGGGACTTTGAGAGTAAACTGATCCGGAAACTCCTGGATTCGTTGGGAATCAAGAAGACTCGAACTACACCTTACCACCCACAAGGAGATGCTCAGCCGGAAAGGTTTAACCGAACATGTTGGGGACTCTGGAAAGTGAGAAAAAGCAACATTGGAGCAAACACATAGCAGCCCTAGTACATGCTTACAACTGCACCATCAGTGATGCTACAGGCTACTCCCCATATCGACTCATGTTTGGGAGAGAAGCGAGACTACCTGTGGACTTGGCCTTTGGCACCTCTCTGGACCATTCCTCAGCCACATCCCACAAAGGATATGTGGACAGGCTCAGACACAGCCTGAAAGTAGCCTATGAACAAGCTCAAGCGCCTTCCACCCCTCTGCGAGCCTGGGTGGCATCTGACTTCGCTCGACTACAGCCTTGTTGGATCGGGGACCCGATCGCTGAAGAGACTGAGCGTGTGTGGGACACAGTTGGTGGAAGTTCCCGGACTGGAACCGTAGTCCGGGCGGGTGAGAGGGCATATGCCCAACCGATATACTGTTACTGCATATAGGCCTATAGACTGCCGTGGCCTACGAGTTATTCTTGGTATTCTTATTGAAGGCCCTTGTCGGAGCTGAACCTACTGTTCGTATAACCAAGTTTCTACCCCATCTTTACCTACCCCATTGGATTACAAAGTTTGTACTGTAGCGTGGTCTTTAAATTTAGTTGGGGTACACCTGGGGGTAGTGTGACCCAGGTGTATAATTGTGAAGGTTCTGGACCCCTTTTGTAATTCGTGGAGGATTGGGTGGTGTATTATTCTCCTTGGCCTGTGGGTGGCGGGGTATCTACAGGCTCAAGGTAGAATCACTGCCGCAGTGCTACCCTTTTTATCCCTTTCCGGAGATGGTACGGCTGGGGCGGGGAACCCGCCGTGGTGTTGATGGGAGGAGATAAAAGGGGGAGACGCCCTCGCCACGAGGTCTTCGAGGATTTTCTCTTCACGCACCCAGGAACCTTAGGCCTGGGTGCGGGCGGTTCAAGGTTCCGGCTCAGGCGCCCTAGGCCTGACCGGAATGAAGTTGGGGTCCATCCCAGGCACCTTCAGCCTGGGGTGAGGTACTATATCGTAGGCCTGGGGCCCAGTAACTTCGACTGGGTCCCGCGAGGGCGAAGTGATCCGAGGGTGCCGCCTTGCGAGGGGACCCGCATCTGAGGTGAGGAGGCCGGAAAGGTCACCCGTCCGGAGATTCCGGAGCAGCATCAACCCGGTGACGGATGGGCCTCCGGTAACTCCCTTAGAGGGACATCTTCCCCTGATAGGGGCCGCAACGCAGCGAAGGTACTCCCATCTATGTTCTATGGAGTTGCTGGTAGAGACTCACAAGTTCTATGTTCTGTGCTAAGCAAAGCTGCTATAACCCCTAGTGAAACCACAGGGGTTTAGATTGAAATCAGGATAGTGCCTCGGCCTGCTCATCCCACCGTTTGCATTATGTTATGGGTCGCAACTAATCGGCTGTGAAAAAACTGTTTGTTGTGGAAGTATAATAAACAAGTGTTGGACCCTGCATCGGTGTATGGACTCTGGTTAATGGGAGCAAGGGAGGTTTCAGCATAGCAAGACTGAGCTTCATAACTAACACACATTGGCCTGAGGAAGATACTGGTGCTGGCCTTCACCTTACCCACAGCTATGGGGATGACATGGGCCGTAGCGCATCTCACCCTGCCATGTGACATACCCCTAGAAAAAAGGCGATGTAGCGATACCTCCAACTAAGAAGGCCGCAGATTTAGTTTGGGCCCTGAAGACAGCTCCGCCAACCCCCGGCAATATGCTCTACCCCCTACTGGCACAGCTAGTACTGACAGTAAATTGTATATCTTATACTGTATGAATAACTGAGCATTGAGACAATACTAAATTGAAATAAGTATAAGATTTTACTTAAGCTCTTGGTAAGAAAAGGGGTAACATCAATAACAGTTAACAGAATAATCATTAGTAATGCAGAGCCCGGCCACACTAACACACTATAGGGTTAACACACAACAAGTGCGCCACGCGGGCGACCGTTAGCTAAGTGCCCTATGGCGCAGTAACCAAAACACATTAGAAACCCCACCAGGCCTGGTTCTGGTATCTACAACTTAGTCCTTTTTCTTCACCGGCAGATCTTTAACGGTGGTGCACATTAACAGAGTACAAACTTTGTAATCCAATGGGGTAGGTAAAGATGGGGTAGAAACTTGGTTATACGAACAGTAGGTTCAGCTCCGACAAGGGCCTTCAATAAGAATACCAAGAATAACTCGTAGGCCACGGCAGACTATAGGCCTATATGCAGTAACAGTATATCGGTTGGGCATATGCCCTCTCACCCGCTCGGACTACGGTTCCAGTCCGGGAACTTCCACCAACTGTGTCCCACACACGCTCAGTCTCTTCAGCGATCGGGTCCCCGATCCAACAAGGCTGTAGTCGAGCGAAGTCAGATGCCACCCAGGCTCGCAGAGGGGTGGAAGGCTCTTTGGTGCTGCGCAAGGCCTCAGGCTTCAGGTCTTGCACTCCGTCACATCCACACAGGAGGATCAGTCTCTGAAGTCTCGTGTCCCAAAGAGGCCGAGCCCAGCCTCGCCTCCTCCTCTTATAACCCCTCCCATGAGTCTCTGCGGCGGAAACACTGCCGAACGGGGTTCTGGGTAATGTAGTTCTGGGTAATGTAGTTCCTTTCCTGCAAATAAATTTGCTCCATGTATGGCCGGCCTATGTCAATAGGGATAGACTTACAACACCCTGCTGATCCCTCTACCCAGCAACTGCCCCTGAAAGATTTTACAAGCCAGGTGATAATGTCACGAGGAGTAATAAAAGCCATTTCTTGGTACAGAAACAAGGTAACTGAAAAAATAATGCTGGGACATACAAAACGTTAAAGTGGAACTTCACTTACTCAATCAACAGTGATTATTTTTAATCCTCATGCTGCTAGCATTAGTAATTAAATGGAAAAGTATTTCATACTTGCTTGTTTTTAAAGCAAATTTCCTCATTTACTTCCTGGTTTCTTGCCTAGGCAAATGATGTCATACATCTCAGGAGTCTTCAGGAGGGGAGAAGAGGAGGATGTGTTTTCTCGGCTAAGCACACTCTCCTGCTTGCATGATTGAGCTAAGGGCAGATGAATTCTAGGAAGTAAATGCTATATGAATTCATTGCCCTTACTCAAGATGGCCATGGCCTGAAATGCTAGGGGGGGGGGGGGGGGGGGTTAAGGTTATTTTTCAACAAAATAAAGCATGGAGACAAGGATGGATGGGGGAGATTGCTTTGAATATTAAAAATGAATTATAAAGTTTTTTGGGTTTGTGGTGCTCAGATTCTGTGTAGATCTGCTTTAAGGTGTATGAGATAAAGGCCTCATTTACATGTGCAGCTGTGTTTACCACCTCTCTGAAAAGTAATCCACAGTGGACAGCCTCCTCAATACCTGTGTTAACCATTTTGAAGCCCATTGTGCTGCAACTGCGGGCATTACTCACAGTTGCAAACCCCCTTTGCTATGCAACCCATTCACTTGATTTGGTCAAGTTTTTGGCAGTGGTACTGCCTGCCGAACGAGCCGTGTATAAAATGTTATACTATGCTATGCTTTACTCATACTATATTCATACTATAGTTTTTCACTTCTGTGCACAGTCCCCCACAGGTTTCAAAACCCATTATAGTGAAGGCCAATGAGGACTTTTTTTGGGGTGACAAGGTGGAAGCCAGGATAGACCCAGTCATTAAAGATCTACCGCCGGAGCCACCTAAGGAGGAGCTGAAAGAACCCGTGGCCAAGAAACAGACAGCAGTGCGCAAGGATTTTAGTAAGGTGCAGATGCAACTCGTTCACCTCGACCTCAAGGGAGCTCCTCTGAAGATTTCTTACTATGAGCAGGTGAGAGACCAGATTAGTTTATTAACACTTGTGCCCAGTCATGTGACCCCGGATCCGGACATTGGTTACCTGTTGCCTGCCACATGATCTTGAAGCACTGATCTTTATCTGAGCCAAACAATGGGTCCCTTACATCAGCAGAGGCCACGTGACCACTGCCAAGGCACTGGACATGTGACCTAAGCACCGGAGGGATGGAGAATCTCCCACTTTGAAAAAAAATACTTTTCAGGTGTTCATTAACATTTTAATCTTCAGCCTTCACCTATCTATCCAGCCCTTGGGGCACTATTCTTCCCAGTCATACGAGACACTATTCTGCCTACTGACATGGGGCACTGTTTCTCCCACTGATACCAACAATGGGGCCCAATTTCTCCCACTAATACCAACAATTTGGCCCTATTTCTCCCACTGACACCAACGATGGGGCACTATCTCTCCCAATGATACCAATGGCGGGGCACTATGCCCCTAATACCAAAAGTGGCGATGTTTACTCCAACTGATGTCAGGAAAATTTCCACTCCCGCTGGCCACAGTCTGGCCCCCCTAGAGTCTGAAGGACATTAAATAGGCCCTTTGTTTAGAAAGTTTAGAGACCCCCTTGATTAAAGTGTAGGGGCTGAATTTTATATAAACATGCTTTAATCTTAAGATTCACTTTAAATATCTGCACTGATCGTGCCCCACTTCATAATCACTGTCTCTGATATAAAAAGGTCTGTGTTGTCACCATTTTCTGGAGTTTAGTGCAGCCAGTAGGAATGGTTCATTTATTAGCTGCTCCACTCTTCCAGTATCTTCTGGATTTAAAGGATCATCTTGCAGTAGGCATGTAGTCCATTGTATTCTCTAGCAGACTTTAGGGCTAATTTCAACCAGATTCTGATCACATGACCCAAATCAGGTCACATGGCCTACAGTAGCTCTGCGTTGTGAATACCGACCCCAGCAGAGTCTTTGAGTGAAGACCCTACAGACATCAGCTGTGACAGAAGCAGGTCAGAAGCTCTAGAAAAGATGATCCTCCAATAATTTTGCCATGTGTGTCTTCTCTTTAGATATTTCCATTGTTCTCCAAGCTGGGGGCCAACGGACTACTTATTGAATATGAGGACATGTTTCCATTTACCGGAGAGCTGGAGATCCTAAAGTCTCCGCATGCTTATAGGTGAGAGTCCCGCTAATGTTCCCATAATGGCTTCAGAATCATTAGGGAAATGCTTCTATTTACTTTTTTATATTGACACTTTAAAGCACCCCACCCCTGAAGAAAAATAAAAACAATCCTACTATCATTGGTGGCACTTTCTTGACTTGCTAATGAATTTTTCCACAGTGCTTACAGCTATGGAGGTCAGTTTACTTTTATAACAAATGTATTGTTTGTTAAGAATCTATAAAATATTTAGCAATTCTAAAATACCGTAATACCAATACATATTTCTTTTACTGACTCTCTGCCTCTCATATTTCCAGTGAAGAGGACATTGTAAGGATATTGCATCTTGCTGAGATAAATAATCTAGAAGTAGTACCCCTCATACAAACATTTGGACACATGGAGGTAAAATAATAACTTTTATAAAATATTGGCCTTTTAGTAAAGCTTGCATTATTAAAGAAAGCCTGTCATCTAACTTCAAAATATTTAAAATACTTACTTGCCATGTTTTTTCTTTTCCTTAAATTATATTTTACATACATGCAATGTGACTTTTGAATTTGTTATAAACTTTGACTACTCAAGTAAGAGTTAATTCCAACCCTCTTTGCACACCATAGTCCCAGTAACTCTCTGTGCTGGCCCAGCTCCTTCACCTCTCCTCATCTTCCTACATAATCTTTTATGCCTTTTGGACTTATGATGGTCTTAATAACACAGAGTTTAATCTGCTTATATTATACCTTAGCTGGCTCCTCATGACCCCCCTCATCAACATGCTGATGCCCTTATTAAATAAAGTAATTTCTTAGTCTTCCATGTTAAATTACTCCCACTATCATACAATAAAAGCTGGCCATATATGAAGTGTTTTTTTTTTTGATCAGCTAAAAAAACAAACAAACAAAAAAAACGATTTCCCTATCCACAAAAGTGAGGAGGATGGAGGAAACCTCCCCGCTATGCTATTGTTTTCTAACAGTGAAGACTTCTATACTATCAGAATACGCTGATCAGTGCTGCAGACGATTGACTGCAGGTACTGATTGAATGAAAGCCTTTCAACACCCCCGTTAGAGAAGTCAATTCGTTTGACTTCTCTTGAACAGAAACTGCCATAGATGAATGGAAATTCCTCCAGCACCTGCTGAACTGGCCGAATCTTAATCCATCTATGACCAGCTTAAAGAGGAGGTCCACCCGAATTTTTTTTTGTAAAAAGCCAGCAGCTAAAAATACTGCAGCTGCTGACTTTAAAAAAATGGACACTTGCCTGTCCAGCTCGCCCGCGATGTCGGCAGACGAGGCTGAGCAAACGCTTGGTCCTCGGATGCTGCAGCCGCCATGCTCGGTGAGGGAATCAGGAAGTGAAGCCTTGCGGCCTGGTTCCCTACTGCGAATGCGCGGGTAGCACGGCGCGCCGTCACTGGTCCTCGCTCTCTCCTGGCAACAGTGTGTTTCCCAGGAGACAGCTGGGGGGACGGGAAGTGGCGTAGTCTCCCACGGGAGTCTATGACCAGAAGTGGGTGCAAATACCTGTCTTAGACAGGTATCTGCACCCACCTCCCCCCTGAACGGTGCCAAATGTGTCACCGGAGGGTGAGAGGGTTCCGAAAAGTGGAAGTTCCATTTTTGGGTGTAACTCCGCTTTAATGGAGAAGTACAGCCAAAGCGCATTTGGCTGTAATTCTCCTGTGGATCACAGGAGTGCAGTTTGTTCGGTTTGTTCAGTTTGTTCTGCCCTCATGTGACCCGTTTTCAGTTGAAGCCAGCTGTCAGCTGATATCACAGAGCCAGTCCAGGTTTGGGAAGGATTGCAACAGTATGGTTGGGATCTGCCCACATGCCTGGACCGGCACTTGGCTCAGCCTCTTAGCAAGCCACTGAGAGCCTGAGCCAGCCGCTCCCGCCCCCCTCCACAGCCCAGCACTCCAGTGAGCACGGGGGGCAGAGCAGAGAGCCGGTGGCTGACAGTCACCAGCTCTCTGCTCAGGGAGCCCCGAGAACCAAGCGATCAGGGGTGTTTGATTGCTCGGTTGTCAGTGCTCGAGCCGGCGGGGGACAGATGCAGCATCAGCCTAGGTAAGCATGATTCCAAAAAAAAAAAAAAAAAGATCACATCCCATACGTTTCTTTTAAGAGGACTGAGGACATACAGTGAGTACAGGACATCATGGGCCCACACCCTGAGACAGCGTCACCACGGTACCCTGCACTCGCAGTGTATTAACTCAGAGATGTCATCCCTTTAGGGCCAATTTCTGTATCATCGAGGGCCGTCTACCGCTGGAGAAGATCTGAAGAGTAAGAGGATAATAGTGAATTCTGGAATATTTTAACAGTCCATTTCTCACACTTTTGTATTTCATTATTTTGTTAAATAGGATATGTAGAGGCTACAATGTTTTCTTTGTAATATGGCAGAGCCAGTAAAGTTAGACAATGCTTTTCTCTCAAGGGGCTGTTAGCTGTGACATAGGACAAGATGGCAGCACTCAAGTTGTCCACTTTAAAGCCATGGCTTCCTGTTATCATATTCTATTTCTGTTCCATTTCCCACCCTCCCCTTGCCTTTGGAAAATAGACAAGCGGGAACTTATTGAATGAAATGAATGTAATTGTACAGCAGTCTGCACGATCGTTCTCTTCATGCTTGGCTAGAGTCACAAATGATTGCATTTCTGTCTCTTCTCCAACAGTCTTGTACTGCTAAAGCTGTTGATGATTCAATCAGTTTCCCCAGAGTGAATGCTGCATGCTGGGAATCAATTCAGGACCTATCCTGTCACTCAGGACTGATTTAAGCGACCATAGCACTTAAAGGGAAAGTATAATTGGTATTTATTCACATTGGGGTTGATTTACTAAAACTGGAGAGTGCAAAATCTGGTGCAGCTCTGCATGGTAGCCAATCAGCTTCCAGTTTCTTTTGTCAAAGCTTAACTGAACAAGCTGAAGTTAGAAGCTGATTGGCTACCATGCACAGCTACACCAGATTTTGCACTCTCCAGTTTTAGTAAGTCAGCCTTAAATGTGTTCTTTGTAGCAGACATCATCAGTCAGCCACATTCTCAGTAAAAAAAAAAAAAAAAACTGGAGTCCTTCCACTCTACATAATCCCCTTTTAAGAGACCACTAGCAATTATAAGGACTCTTTCACACCAGTGGCGGCCCGTCCATAGGGGGCGCCCGGGCGCCGCCCCCCCTCCTGTGGTCACCAAAAAAAAAAAAACGGGCCCTTTAAGAGTTTTTTTTTTTTTTTTTATGTCTTTTTTTCACACATGGCAGCGCGACCATAGTGGGCGCAGAAGCGCCGCTACCGCTCGCTTCTGCGCCCGGTGACTTGTCGTTCTGGTTCCCCTATCTGTATGGTTCCAAGCTCAACTGCGCAGGCACAGCCGAACAGCTGTTGAAGCTCGGAGATTTCCGTCGGCTTGGCTTGCGCCTGCGCAGTAAAGAGGGAACCAGAGCGATAGGAGGAACCATAGTCTCGGCAACTGTGGACGCGCTCGCCCCCGATGCTTCATTACACACGCCGCTTTCCTCTTCATACAGCAGGGGGTGGCTCAGATGTCATATTGTGCAGTGCGATTTGTTTGTTTATACACGACACTCTATACAGCCCCTTGCTGGATAGAGCGTCGTGGCTAAACAAACAAATCGCACTGCTCATTATCACATCTGAGCCGCCCCTTGCTGTATGAAGAGGAAAGCGGCGTGTGTAATGAAGCATCGGGAGCGAGCGCGTCCTATCGATATGCTTCCCCCCCTTGACTGCGCAGGCGCTGCCGAACAGCTGTTTAAGCTCAGAGATTTCCGTCGCCTCGGATTGCGCCTGCACAGTCAAGCTTGGAACCATACCGTTAGGCAGAACAAGCTTGGCAGGTCACCGGCCGTCACTCACCACAACAATACATAGGTTCATGCAATGCTATGTATTGCTATGCTATGTATTGCTGCCGCCCACTATTCAGATGGCCGGCCCCTTGAGCGCCGGCCATCTGAATCACAGCGTCTGATTGGCCTTTAGAAGTGCCTATCAGAGCCAGCAGGCTCTGATAGGCTTCCCGACTACAGCCTGAGGGCTGTAATCGGCTTCTAAATATCTAATGAGAGGACGCACAGGGGTGCGTTCCCTGGCCAATCAGGTTCACCGGGTTTGGTTACCAGTAACCTGATTGGCTGAAGTGACATCGAGGGCGGGAGAAGACATCGAGGACGGAAGGACGGCGCTGACTCGAGGAAGGTAAGTGCAGGGCTGGGGGGGACAAACTGGCTGCATATAGGGGACAAACTGGCTGCATATAGGGGACAAACTGGCTGTATTATGAGGAGAAACTGGCTGCATATGGGGGAGAAACTGGCTGCATATAGGGGACAAACTGGCTGTATTATGAGGACAAACTGGCTGCATATGGGGGAGAAACTGGCTGCATATGGGGAAGAAACTGGCTGTATATTGGGGGAGAAACTGTCTGCATTATGGGGGAGAAACTGGCTGTATATTGGGGGAGAAACTGGCTGCATTATGGGGGAGAAACTGGCTGCATATGGGGGAGAAACTGGCTGCATATGGGGGGAAAACTGGCTGTATATTGGGGGAGAAACTGGCTGCATATTGGGGAGAAACTGGCTGTATATTGGGGGAGAAACTGGCTGCATATGGGGGAGAAACTGGCTGCATATGGGGAGGAAACTGGCTGCATATGGGGGAGAAACTGGCTGCATTATGGGGGAGAAACTGGCTGCATTATGGGGGAGATACTGGCTGCATTATGGGGGAGATACTGGCTGCATATGGGGGAGAAACTGGCTGCATTATGGGGGAGAAACTGGCTGCATTATGGGGGAGAAACTGGCTGCATATGGGGGAGAAACTGGCTGCATATGGGGGAGAAACTGGCTGCGTATGGGGGAGAAACTGGCTGTATATTGGGGGAGAAACTGGCTGTATATTGGGGGAGAAACTGGCTGTATATTGGGGGAGAAACTGGCTGCATATTGGGGGAGAAACTGGCTGCATATGGGGGACAAACTGGCTGCATATGGGGGACAAACTGGCTGCATATGGGGGACAAACTGGCTGCATATTGGGGGAGAAACTGGCTGTATATTGGGGGAGAAACTGGCTGCATTATGGGGGAGAAACTGGCTGTATATTGGGGGAGAAACTGGCTGTATATTGGGGGAGAAACTGGCTGCATTATGGGGGAGAAACTGGATGCATTATGGGGGAGAAACTGGCTGTATATTGGGGGAGAAACTGGCTGCATTATGGGGGAGAAACTGGCTGCATATGGGGGAGAAACTGGCTGCATATGGGGGGGAAACTGGCTGTATATTGGGGGAGAAACTGGCTGCATATAGGGGAGAAACTGGCTGTATATTGGGGGAGAAACTGGCTGCATATGGGGGAGAAACTGGCTGCATTATGGGGGAGAAACTGGCTGCATTATGGGGGAGAAACTGGCTGCATTATGGGGGAGAAACTGGCTGCTTTATGGGGGAGAAACTGGCTGCTTTATGGGGGAGAAACTGGCTGCATTATGGGGGAGAAACTGGCTGTATTATTGGGGGAGAAACTGGCTGTATTATTGGGGGAGAAACTGGCTGTATTATTGGGGGAGAAACTGGCTGTATTATTGGGGGAGAAACTGGCTGTATTATTGGGGGAGAAACTGGCTGTATTATTGGGGGAGAAACTGGCTGCATTATGGGGGAGAAACTGGCTGCATTATGGGGGAGAAACTGGCTGCATTATGGGGGAGAAACTGGCTGTATTAGGGGGGAGAAACTGGCTGCATTTGGGGACAAACTAGTGGCGTTTGGGCACAGTGGCTGCGTTTAATGGGCACATTGGCGGCAATTGATGATTTTTTTTTTCAGTTTGTTTGCGCCCCCCCAAAAGATTTGAGCACCAGCCGCCACTGTTTCACACGGACGGTCCGTTCAGGTCCGCCTGTCAGTTTTTTAGGCGGACCTGAACGGATGCTCCATGTACCCCTATGGAGTCAGCGGTGACATGTCCGCTGACATCCGACCCACTCCGATCCGCCAAAGTGTGACGGAGGGAAACCCTATTTTTCCATCCATCTGCGGATCGGATGACAACGGACTCTACGGTCCGTCGTCATCCGATCTCCCCCATGGGGGAAAGCGGCGCTCTGACAGGGTGGTCCCTGCACAGTGTGCGGGGACCACCCAGTCATCCGCCGGCTCAGCGGGGATCAACGGAGCGATCCCCGCTGAGCAAGCGGAGGTTCACGGGGCGGATCATTACTGATCCGTCCCGTGTGAAAGGGGCCTTAGTCTACTTCTTGCTCACCCAATAGATCCTCCACACATGTGCAACTTGTATTAAAGTAGTATTAAACTTAAAAGCAAACATTTATTATGTTTATTATGCTTACCATGCTTATGCTTTAACTGACTTTCCTTTATTTTCACCTGGTGATCCTGACGATAAGCATGTTGTTTTTCAACAGAGCAAACTCTCCTGTAAATGTATCAAATATAGGGTAACCATTTACCACTGACGAGGGTGCTTACAATGATCAGCTTTTATTTATTCATGTCAAAATTTTATTCCAAAAGGAAAAAAACTTTAGCTGTAACTGCAGTGTTAGCTGGAGTTTGGCTTCAGCTTGTTAGATGTACTGTACTAGCAGATTTAGATACGCCAACACTCCCCTTCCCCCAGACTTACAATACTGCTGTCCAAAGGTGCCTCCTGTGCTCCTTCATCCACAGTGGGTGCGCTCTAATACAGGAGGTGTGTTACTGGCCAGATCACCAGGTGAAAACAGAGGGGAAAAAGGCCTAAAAAAAAAATAATAATGCAGCCACCGCATCCAATGACTGATGAGCTGCAATATATTATATTCTTGGTTTGGGGGTTTAATACAGCTTTGTTTTTAAACAACCTCCTTTTTTTTCTTTTTTTTTTTTAAGAGAAGTTGTAAAAGTCAGAGATACTGTTAAAACATCAGGTGGAGTCAACATACTGTGATCCAACATGGCGGCCCTTGGATGATTCAGCTCTATAAGAACTTGGAAAAACTCTTTACTAAATAAGTCCTAGTTAAGCCCCGTACACACGGTCTGACTTTTGCCCAACAAATTTCGTTTTAAGCAAGTTGGACCAACAATCCGACCGTGTGTACGCTCCATCGGACAAACTTTTTTTCGTTTTGGTTTTGGATTTCATTGGACAAAAGTTGGGTCTGCAAACGGACAAACTTTTGCCCAACAAAAGTCCAATGGCGCAAAGTCCGACCGTGTGTACAGAAAACCATCGGACTTTAGTCCGATGGACAAAACAACTAATGTTAAAATCAACCAACAATAGCAGAAGTTGACCAAAGGGTAGCGGTAAAAAGCAGAAAAGAGCAGAAAAACCACGTGATGTTGCAAAAAGTTTTGGGAAAGTTTGCAGAAAAGTCCTGTGGTGTGTATGCTATGGGTGTGCCCGGCCAACTCCGTTCGGACAAAAAACCATGGAAAAATCCGATGGAAGTCCGACCGTGTGTACGAGGCTTAAAGCGGAGGTTCCGCGGTCCATCCTTTTTTTTTTTTTTAAAGTCCATTCTATGCTACAACTTATGCATTAGTAGTACTCACTTGTCCGGCGCTGGTAAACATCCCCCGTCCGTTTTCGGAATAAATAACTCTTTATAAAAAAAACTTCCTGTATTTGCCATTTTGCTTGTGGGCATCTTGAAGCCCACAAGCATATTCTTCCGGGAAGCGATGAATGCGCGTCACGTGACCGGGTAGACGAGTCACGTGACAATTGAATTATCGTGATGTTTACTCTTTTACTCCTGGGAAGCAGGACACTTTGCTCCCAGGAGTCATTGCTGCAGAATTCCTGGCATACACAGCGACACAGCACAGCAAAGGACACGCCTACTCCCGCGGGAGGAAATCCCGGAAGTAGGAATGAAGAAAGAAGATTAAGGGAAACTACACAAAAAAAAAAAAAAGGTAAGGCATTTGCTTTCATTCATGCTAAGAGGGAACTGTTACAGTAATCTTTAAAATGTGGGTGAACCTCCGCTTTAAGTCTATAAATAGTCTTTCCTTTGCTGACAACTGTGTTTAGGCACCTGCGATTATTCAGAGATTTGATGTTGGCCGTAGTGTTTCAGCCACCTCCTACCTAGGGTGTGGTCTGTGGAATTTGAGTAAGTAGAATGATGATATACGTGGATCAAAGATCATAATCTTCTCTTACCTGTCAAAAGTTCAAACCCTCCCCTCACTTATATCTTCCCAGGAAGGACACAGACAGCAATAAAAACCTGACGGAAGCTCAATGGACCGTCTCCTGTACATATACGTCGGCAGAATGGCACGGCTGGGCAAAGTAATGTGTATATATACGTCACTTTGAAATTCTCGCCGTGCGGGCGCGCGCGCGGTACCCGCAGACTCGATGTCCGCCGGTGTCCCGCGATCGGGTCACAGAGCTGCAGAACGGGGAGAGGCAAGTGTAAACAAGGCATCTCCCCGGCAAAGTGGCAAAGAATTGTCGGCCAACAAACACCAAACTACGTGTTTTTTCAGCTCTTTAGCGCCACCCTTTGGGCAACTTCTGCTAATGTTGTGTTATGGTGAGCATTGCTTCTGAGCATGTGTGTTTGTACTTTGGAGTTTTGCTCCGACGGACTTGTGTACACACGATCAGGAAATCCAACAACACACAATTGTTGGCGGACAATTTTAAAGCATGCTATATCCCACATTTTGTCCGCTGAAAATCCAACAACAATTGTCCAATGGAGGATACAAACGGTTGGAATTTCCGACAACAGCCTGTCATCACACAATTCCTGTTGGATAATCCGATCGTGTGTACGAAGCTTTAGTCTGTAGGGTTCCATATTGAGTTGGCCCTCCCTTTGCAGCTATTACAGTTTCAACTCTTCTGGGGAGGCTGTCCACAAGGTTTAGGAGGGTGTCTATGGGAATGTTTGACCATTCTTCCAGAAGTGCATTTGTGAGGTCAGGCACTGATGTTGGACAAGAAGGCCTGGCTCACAGTCTCCACTCTAATTCATCCCAAAGGTGTTCTATCGGGTTGAGGCCAGTCAAGTTTCTCCACCCCAAACTCGCTCATCCATATCTTTTATGGACCTTGTTTGTGCACTGGCGTGCAGTCATGTTGGAACAAGAAGGTACCATCCCCAAACTTCCCACAAAGTTGGGAGCATTAAATTGTCCAAAATATCTTGGTTTGCTGACACTTTAAGGGTTCCCTTCACTGGAACTAAGGGGCAAGCCCAGCCCCTGAAAAACAACCTCACACCATAATCCCCCTTCCACCAAATGATTTGGACCAGAGCACAAAGCAAGGTCCATAAAGATATGGATGAGTGAGTTTGGGGTGGAGGGACTTGACTGACCTGCACAGAGTCCTGACCTCAACCCGATAGAACACCTTTGGGATGAATTAGTGTGGAGACTTCGAGCCAGGCCTTCTCGTCCACATCAGTATATATGTTTATTTTTAATTTATTTTATTTTCCTTTAGTATCACTTTAAGCCTGTCTCTTATATGTTGCCAAGTTTCGGGCCTTTCCAGGCGTAATGGTGACCTCCAGAGTTAGGGACAGCTAACATCCTTCTGTGTAGAGTGGGTTACGAGGCATGGTGGGTGCAATGTAAGGTAGATTAATGGGCGCCAGACACTTCTTGAATGCAAAGAGATTTATTTTCTCTTAAACAGAACTGTGGGAGTGCGGCTTAGGGCCAGGACACCCTTTAGTAGTTGCAATGTTAATTAGCAGACTCCGAGACTTCTATAGGTAGACAGCCATGCAGGGAAACCACTTCTGTATGTATAGACACGCTGTCTCCTATGGCAACAATCTTGAACAGTTTCTAACAAAGGTTTCTATGAACTCTTTCACTTCCTCCACAATCTCCTTTTTAGATCTTCACTCAACTGAGCTCCCAGTCTATCACCTAGACCCGCTGATCCACTGCCACTGGATCTCCTGAGCTCTTCCAATCTTCTCACTGAGTATCTTCCTCAAGCGTCGTCCGTGCTGGGTCCCTAGCTTGGCACTCACAGATACTCCTTAAGCGTCACCCCATTGGCCTGCTCGGTCCCTGGCTTGGCACGCAAGGCTGCTCTGAAAGCATCACCTCCTCTGGCTGGGTCCCTGGCTTGGCACACAAGGCTGCTCTGCAAGCGTCGCCTCCGCTGGCTGGGTCCCTGGCTTGGCACACAAGGCTGCTCTGAAAGCGTCGCCTCCGCTGGCTGGGTCCCTGGCTTGGCACACAAGGCTGCTCTGAAAGCGTCACCTCCGCTGGCTGGGTCCCTGGCTTGGCACACAAGGCTGCTCTGCAAGCGTCGCCTCCGCTGGCTGGGTCCCTGGCTTGGCACACAAGGCTGCTCTGCAAGCGTCGCCTCCGCTGGCTGGGTCCCTGGCTTGGCACACAAGGCTGCTCTGCAAGCGTCGCCTCCGCTGGCTGGGTCCCTGGCTTGGCACACAAGGCTGCTCTGCAAGCGTCGCCTCCGCTGGCTTGGTCCCTGGCTTGGCACACAAGGCTGCTCTGCAAGCGTCACCTCCGCTGGCTGGGTCCCTGGCTTGGCACACAAGGCTGCTCTGCAAGCGTCACCTCCGCTGGCTGGGTCCCTGGCTTGGCACACAAGGCTGTTCTGCAAGTGTCACCTCCGCTGGCTGGGTCCCTGGCTTGGCACACAAGGCTGCTCTGCAAGCGTCGCCTCCGCTGTCTGGGTCCCTGGCTTGACACCCACTGAAGTTTCCCCAATTCTTCACTGTCCCCGGTTTGTGAGAATACTGCTCTGGTACTTGCTTCAGGTACTCACTGTGGTCCATGGTAATAAGGTGGTCCCTTAGTGGTGACAGCTTCCCCTCTACCTCTGACCAGGATAGGTTCTGCGGCCAGCAGAACCGTCACTTTTGGTTGGACTGCAAGCCGCAGTCCCAACCCTGTGCTGCTCTCTCTTGCTTCTGGATAGGCACTCAGACAGCCTAGCAGCCAGATGTTTGCGTTATAGGCCTCAGGCTCTGGCCTAGCAGCCTGGGGCAGTACAATACAATCTCCCAGCAGGCCAAGGGACCCAAGAAAATCCCTGCCCATTGGCTGAGACAC
Organism: Rana muscosa; assembly: GCA_029206835.1. Taxonomy (NCBI): domain Eukaryota; kingdom Metazoa; phylum Chordata; class Amphibia; order Anura; family Ranidae; genus Rana; species Rana muscosa. The sequence continues at coordinate 133,022,900 of CM055127.1, forward strand.
CCCATCTATTCCTAATCTGTCCTTGCAATGCCCTTGTCTTCTCTAATGCCACCAGATACCCGGCCATCTAGTGACAGAAGAGAGAAGTGCAGCAATTCCAGAAATAGGGTGGAATTAATTGATCTCCTATCAATTGGCCAAGGCAACTATACTTGTCAGGTAAATGGCAACCCTGCCTAAACATCAGGGTGCTACATATAGATTTTGCAATGGCTGATCTGTGTATGAATTGTCAGCCTAAGTCTCATTTAAAAAACTGTCAGCGTTAAGTCACTAAAAACAACAAACTTTTCTTCAGATGTCATTTTGCAGCATAGTTGAATCAGATTGATTGCTCTCCATTTACTGAGACAGCTTTTCTTTCCAACAGCTGTAGAAACAAAGCTACGTACGTATCTTATTTTTATAGAGCCAGCATCATTTTCCGCGCGTTGCACATTTTTTTTTTTTCTTCTATACATTCATGTCATTCTTGACCCACTGGAGATTATATTAGGGCTTAGGTATACATCATTGGAGCATTTAGTGTAAGCATAAAATATTTGACACCCAAATAAACCCCCTCATTTCACATCAGCTCTGCTGTACACAGAATGTTTTCTCGTTTTTAGTGGTCCGAATTTGGCCTAGAATATTGGGGTTGATTTCCTAAAACTGGAGAGTGCAAGATTTGGTGCAGCTGTGCATGGTAGCCAATCGGCTTCTAACCTCAACTTGCTTTCACTAAAAACAAAAATGGAGGCTGATTTGTTTCTATGCAGATCTGCACCAGATTTTAACAATGTGTTGAATGAACATAGGGGTCATGTATGGGACAGGCTCAGCTCTTATGTCTTATAGAATCCTCTCCCCTTGGCAAACATACATGGAGCAATTTTTTGCCCCATACAGTGAGGAATTCAAAGTTTTATTAAATGTCTAGATTTGGTGTAGGAGACATGGACCATGTCTGAGTTTAAATGATCTTGTATTTCCACATACAGTATATTCTGAAGCATGACAAGTACAGAGCTCTGAGAGAAGTGGAGCGTTACCCCAACAGCCTGAACCCCCACTCCGCAGAGTCTATGCCCTTGCTGAAGATGATCTTGACACAGGTTCTTGACAAGCATCCAAAGAGCAACTGGGTCCACATTGGAGCAGATGAGGTAAGGACCCAAGAATAAGCTTATCCACGTCTATTCTTCTTTTGTTTTATAAAGTATCCTCTTCTTGGTCGTTAAAGAACTTTAAGCAGATTCGTAGACCTCCGTTTTTAGCTTGCATAGATACAATTGTAATGCACTCCCGTAGGAGCCACTGGTGAATGCATTCCTATTTCCCCTAAGAGCACACACAGCCAGGCACCCAGCATTTTTCTCACTTTTACACTGGCTCAAAAAAAAAACCAGTCTAAAGGTTCTTTTTAGGGTTTTTATTGGGAACGGTGACCTGGGATAGGGAGGGGGCATGGGATACCCCAAAAAACTGTAGAACTGAATGTGAGGACTCCTCACTTTCTGGCTGCACAGTACGAAAATGAATGTCCAGCTGGATCTCTACGCTGACTCTGACTAGTACTCCTTCCAGCTACACACAGTCACTTACTCCTCAGCAATAGGGTTGCTTACTCACTCAGCCACAGGATTATCGGTTGCCTCTTGCGGATTTCCACCAGTCACTGCTAGTGAAGGAGATATAGACTCACACCACCATAGGACAGCTGGACTCTTTCCCACCAACTTCCTCCTGGCTGTTTGCAGTGAGCTTCTCCAGACCCAACTTGATCCCTGTACTCAAGCTTGAGAATAGGTCTAGCTGGGACCTCTGTGTCTTCCTGATGGATTCTTCTTGAAATCTTCCCCAAGGGCAGATCCCCCACACAGGGGTCTCCTTCAACAGGACTGGACCCAGAAACTCTGCACGCAGATCCTCAGACTATTTATGGGCTCTCTCACCAAATGGACACATGTCCCCAGGGATTGGCTGGAGTCCCATAAATAATAGGATTTTTATAACAGCTTACCTGTAAAATCCTTTTCTTGGAGTACATCACGGGACACAGAGCGACATAGTCATTACTAATGGGTTATATAGATACCGTCAGGTGCTGGCACTGGCAACTTCCAAAACCGGAAGTACCCTCCCCTATATAAGCCCCTCCCATCCGGGAGCACCTCAGTTTTGTAGCAAAGCAATAAGTGTCCCTAAAGAGGGGCGGGAGCTCTGTGTCCCGTGATGTACTCCAAGAAAAGGATTTTACAGGTAAGCTGTTATAAAAATCCTATTTTCTTTCTCGTACATCACGGGACACAGAGCGACATAGTCATTACTAATGGGATGTCCTAAAGCAATGCCAAATGAGGGGGGGGGATACACCATATATAAGCTGAGCGCTATCAGACATGAGGATCTTTTGCGGCCTGCAACACACTGCGCCCAAAGGCGACATCCTCCTGACTTCTAACGTCCACCTGGTAGAACCTAGTAAACGTGTGTACCGAAGACCATGTTGCGGCCTTACAGATTTGAGCCAGGGAGGCCTGGTGATGCACTGCCCATGAAGTTCCAACTGCTCTTGTGGAGTGCGCCCTAACTTTGAACGGAGGCGGTCTACTTCTCAAGCCATAGGCTTGTATTATGACCTGTCGAATCCACTTGGCTAAAGTAGATTTTGACGCTGCCTGACCCTTTCTGGGGCCTTCCGGCAGAATAAACAAAGTATCCGTTCTGCGAATCTGAGCAGTGGCTTTTAGATAAGCTTTAACTGCTCTTACTACATCCAAAGAATGCACTAACTTTTCCTCTACCGAAGTAGGTTTGGGGAAAAAAGAAGGAAGAACCACATCTTGGTTCAAATGAAACCTCGATACCACCCTAGGAAGAAAGGCTGGATGAGGACGTAACACTACTCTGTCCTTATGGATAACCAGATATGGCTCCTTACAGGACATAGCTGCTAATTCCGATACTCTTTTAGCCGAACAAATGGCTACTAGAAAAATCAATTTCCTGGTGAGAAGAACCAGGGAAATATGCTGTAATGGTTCAAATGGTTGTTTCTGTAGAACCGACAGAACCAAGTTTAGATCCCATGGACATATGGGAATATTAACCGGAGGACTAATACGCATCACTCCTTGTATAAAGGCTTTGACTAGTGAATGCGAAGCCAAGGGCCTTTGAAAAAATATTGACAAGGCCGAAATCTGACCCTTGATAGTACTCAAGGCAAGCTTCCTATCTACAGCCCACTGTAGGAAGTCCAGAATCCTACCTATTACGTACTTATGTGGATGCCATTTCTTGGCCTCACACCACGCGATGTACGCCTTCCAGATTCTATAGTAGATCTGCCTGGATACCGGCTTCCTGGCATTGATCATGGTAGATACCACAGCATTAGAGAGCCCTCTCTTTTTTAGAATGTGGGCTTCAATAGCCAGGCCGTCAAACCTAGGGCTGGTAAGGAAGGGTGGTATATCGGTCCTTGCGAAAGCCGGACGACGTGGGAGAGTCCAAGGACTCCCCACTGAAATTTTACAATCTCCGCGTACCACGCTCTTCGGGGCCACGCTGGAGCCACCGGAATCACTGGTTTCTTTTCTACCCTGATTCTGTGGAGTAATCGAGGTAACCATTGTGGCGGTGTGAATGCATATATCAGCTTGAACTGATCCCAAGGGAACACTAGGGCATCCGAGCCGCAAGCTAGGGGATCCCTTGTCCGAGAGACAAACCTGTCCCCCTTTGCGTTGAATCTGGATGCTAGAAGATCTACATCCGATGTTCCCCACCGCTGACGTATTGTCCAGAAAACCTCGGGGTGAAGGGACCCTTCCTCTGGGCCTAATTGCTGGCGACTTAGAAAGTCCGCCTTCCAATTCTCCACTCCTAGAATGAATACCGCAGATATGGCTGGGACATATTTTTCTGCCCATTTCAGGATGTAATTTACTTCCCTCTGGGCTGCACGACTCCTGGTGCCCCCCTGATGATTGATATATGCCACTGCTGTGGCATTGTCTGATTGAATTCTGACAGGGGACCCTTGGAGTTTGGATGTCCATGCTACTAGGGCATACCGGGCTGCTCGTATCTCTAAGAGATTGATGGGCAGGGCCTTTTCTGCATCCGACCATCTGCCCTGGAGAGACTATTGCTCCAGTACTGCTCCCCAGCCTATAAGGCTGGCATCTGTAGTGACCACCTTCCAAGAAATCGGACTGAAGGATTTCCTTTTTTCCAGATTCTGGGGAACCAACCACCAACGGAGGCTCTTGCGAACGGAAGGGGACAAGGACATTGTAAGTCTAGGGCCTGAACTTTTTTGTTCCAGGCTGACAGTATGGCCCCTTGCAAATTCCTTGAATGGAATTGACCGTAGGGTACTGCTTCGAATGATGCCACCATTTTTCCCAGCAGCCTCATATACAGGCGTATGGACGGCTGTCTTTTTTGTACCCACTAAGTGGATCAAATCTTTCAAAGACAACACCTTTCCTCGAGGCAAGAATATTTTTCTCTGGCCTGAATCCAACCTTAGCCCCAAGTATTCCAGACTTTTGACTGGTTTTTAGGGCTGACTTGTCTCGGTTGATAATCCAACCGTGAGATTCCAGATACTTGATTGTCTTGTGAACGACCACGTCTAGTTTTTTCACTGAGTGGTCTATCAGCAACAAGTCAACCAGATATGCCATTATCATTACACCTTGTGTTCTTAGATTGGCCAATAAAGGGCCAGAATTTTTGTAAACACTCGTGGTGCTGTGGCCAAACCGAAGGGTAAGGCTCTGAACTGAAAATGGCGCCCTTCTACTGCAAAGCGTAGAAATTTTTGGTGGACTGGAAAGATGGGAATGTGCAAATAAGCATCTTTGATGTCGATCGTGGCTAACCAATCCTCCCCTTGTAGGGCAGTGGCCACCGATCGGATCGACTCCATCGGAAAGTCCTGATATACAGGAATTTGTATAGCCCTTTTAGAATTAATATGGGCCTCCCGTCCGCGTTTGCTTCGGGACTGTAAAGAGGTTTGAGTAAAACCCGAACCCTCATTCTTCCAGGGGAACCTCCATAATTACTCCTTGGAGCAATAGTTGTTCTAGTGCCAACAGGAGGGACTCTCTCTTCCGGGGATCCCTTGGCACGTTTGACCTCAAAAATGGGAAGGAGGAGAGTCTTTTAACTCCAAACTGTATCCCAAACCTACTGCGGAGAGCACCTATCTGTCTTGATCGTGTCCCGCCAGGTCTCTTGCGAACAACTGGAGTCCTCCCCCCACCCGACTGAGTGGGGGCTTCAATGAATTTAACTTTGGGGGAGGTTTTGTACCTCCCCTGACCCAGGGTTTCTCATTACCCTGCTACTGTCCCTGTTTTTTACCCCCGGGATTTGACCGAGGAGGCCGTCGGAACTGTTACACAGCCGATGCCCCAGGGACTGGAGAAGCAGGCCTCTTGAAGAGGGACCTCTAACTCTGCTTTTAACCGGCAAGAGCGTATTTTTACCGCTGGAAATTTTCTGGATATATTTGTCCAGGTTTTCCCTGAATAAGCGTTCACCATGAAATGGGACGCTAACCCGCCATTCTTTACAGGGAGCTTCAGCAGACCAGTTTTTGAGCCATAGGAGCCTACGCATATGTACTATAGACAGCGTAAGGCGGGAGGCCTGATGGACTGAATCCTCTATGGCGTCAACCGCAAAGCCTAAGGCTCTAAGTAGATCAGCTAGGGCAAAGCCTGCTGATCTGTCAAGTCCCTCAAGACCTGTTTCAACTGATCCTTCACTGCTTAGCAGACCCCAATAGCTGCTACTGCTGGTTGTATCACCAAGCAGATTTTCATAAGGACTCCAATCTTTTATCTATTGGGTTCTTGAACATTTGGACATTATCCACTGGACATGTCAGTGATTTATACATACAAGAGATGGCTGCGTCCACTGTAGGGACCTTCCATTTTTTTTTATTTTTTTTTTGATGAACTTATCCTCCATGGGATAGACCACCGGAAATCTCTTGGGGGAATAAATATTTTCTCAGGACGTTCCCAATCCTGGTAAATGAGCCCTTTCAGTAAAGGGTGAAGTGGAAAAGAACAAACAGTCTGGGGGCTTCTAGCGACCCCAACGAGGATACAGTAGTGGTTGATGGTTCCGCAAGGTGCATTTTTAAATGCTGATCGGACCATGTTAGTCAGAGACTGAACCCTTAATCTTTCAGCTTGAGATGCTGAGAAAAGGTTCCCCCACTGTTGATTCCTCTATAACAGAATCAACCTCATCCTGATCCCCTTCAGGCAGGTCGATCCCTGTATGGGACTGTTGCTCTGCTAACAGGCACTCTGAAGGAGGAGACGGAGATCGGGCGTGCTTTCCCTGACAGGGAGGCAGCGATAAATGTTGACAATCTCTCTCTAATCCTCCCAGAGCTGAGGAAAAAACCTCCTCTGTTACATACACAGGAGCAGGTGAACTGAGGACAGCCACAGTACCAAGTACCCCTGCGGGGTCTCTACGGTCACTTACCTCTGAACTTCAGGGGAGACTGGTGCAGCAGGAGTATGCCCAAGATCCTCCGAGCCCGATGAGACCCCCTTCGCTTCCTGGAAGATTCAGTTCCGGAGCTTCTGGACGGCATATTCCTAAGCCTAAAGCTGAGGTATTCCAGCCGTAATACACCACTTTTACTGAGAATAGTCTAGCACAATTGCTGCTATATCACAGTTGGTGTCTACTAATGTGCCTTTCTAGGGGATGCCTGTATCAACCGCTTGCTGTATGCCTTTAAATGTTGCCAGCTCTGTCTCTGTACTTCATAGCCAGCTCACTACAATATTGTGGTGTTTTTTTTTTTTTTTTTTTTTTTAACTGCTGGGACGCCCGCACATGCGCAGAAGCGCTGCGGCGCGCACAGAGCGTCATCCCCCAGGCTCCGCCCCCTTTCCCGACTCACCTCTATATATAGAGGCGCGTGCACGCGCACGCGCGCGGCCACGTGCGCCTTCGGCGCTAATTTCAAATATGGTAACAAGGGACAGGAGCCAGGGCCCCTCTTTGCCGCAGGCCGGGGGATGGACGAGCACTGCAACATGGCAGAGGAAGCAGTTTCCTATAAGAGAACTCACCATCTGCCTGGACTTTGCTCTGCTGAGAAGAAGCTAGTCCACATGACAAGAAAACATTCCACAGCGGCCTCTAGTGAACAAACACAGGTACCGCAGTCTAATATATTAAATATATATATAAAAATTATTTTTATTTTTTCTGGACCACCATTAAAAATTAGTACATTTTTTTAGTAGTTACAGGCATGCACAGAATTTTGCGGGAATACCATTAGGTAACAGACAGAAAGACAAATTAGGCTTGGGGGTCCCCCAATAGAACCAAGTTCCTGGGGGCCCCCACTTACCTGTTCCCCGCCACAGGACTTTGTTTGGTCCACAAAAGCCCAAACTTCACCTATCACGGCAGGCATTGTAATCAAACCTTCAGGGACCGGGTTCCCAAGGATTCCACTCCCCTGGACCTGTATAGCACCCTGCACAGAAAACATCTTGGTCGTGGGTATGACCAGAGCTCTGGATCCCAGGGTCCAGCTCTCCTAAGAGAAGCATTACAGGCAAAACCTTGCTCTTCTCTGCAAGGCCCGGGTACCGACCGTTTAGCTATGAAGCTTTTTTGGTCGGATCCGGAATAGCTTACTGAGGCCCAAAAGAACCTGTACGCAAGCTCAGTGAAAAACACATGTTTCTTCTTGGCCAACACCTTAGACACTGGCAAAAAACTGAGGTGCTCCCGGATGGGAGGGGCTTATATAGGGGAGGGTACTTCCGGTTTTGGAAGTTGCCAGTGCCAGCACCTGACGGTATCTATATAACCCATTAGTAATGACTATGTCGCTCTGTGTCCCGTGATGTACGAGAAAGAAATTCAGGTTGCATGCCCTGTTCTTCCTTCCACTAGAATTCTGTGGAAGACAGGGGGAAGTAACAGAGCATCAGCTTGTGTGACACTGAGTAGCCCTTATTAATCAACCCTGCTACTCTGATTTCAATGGAGCCAACTAAATGTACCTAGCAGCTCACTCTACTTCTAGGTGGGTGCTACACAATGAAAATAGGTTTATTCTGTGCTTTGTGTAATAACTTGTAAAGATTTATTTTTTTAACTGCAGTTTATTATCTCCCTTATTACATTTCCACCATCCCCTGCATATGGGCTAAAATTTGAAATCCTATTCACAGCAGGAGCCCCCCTAACTGACAGAGATGCTATAGCAGTGACCAGCCTAACTGCTATCTTCAGTCTTTCTAATCCCGGACCAATGTAACTATGTACTGTGTATATACCATATCTTACCTATGCCCCTGGAAGCTAAAAATAACTGAAGTGGACATCGCTAGGACCCATTCATTGTATAACATACATATTTCTACTACAAATCACTTTTTGCGTCAACTTTTTTTGGGGTGTGAAGATAGGGTTGCCACCTCAGCCCTTTAAAACTGAACGCATATTAATTACACAGGTTCTGTGGATGATTAAGGTGGCAATTTAAATTCTGTGCCTTATCTGCATTAAATTAGTCTCAGAAGCTGTGTAATTAATAAGTGTTCGGGTTTAAAAGGATTAGGTGGCAACCTTTCATTCTTATATTTATATGCATCTATGTGTGTGTATATATTTATTTATTTATAGTGTGTGTATATGTGTGTGTGTGTGTGTGTGTATGTATATATATATATATATATATATATATATATATATATAAATATATTCTAGTTCTGGACAACTGTTTCCTTGCTGAGAAAGCCTTTAGTACACAAAATGTAGACAATGATGCCTTGTAATATCAACATTATGCTTCCATCTTCAGGAAATGTGCATGCACATTGTGCAAGAACATTCGATTTCCTTAAAGGGGTGTTCCGGCCTGTGACGGGAAAATAAATAAATTAAAAGCCAGCAGCTACACATACTGCAGCTGCTGGCTTTTAATAAATGGAGACTTGCCTGTCCTGCAGTCCCTTGATGTCAGCACCGCAGCTGATGTTTCCCATCAGCTATCGGGTGCTTCCGTCGCCATTGCTGGTAAGGGAACCCGGCAGTGTAGCCTTTCGGCTTCAAGCTGGGAACCCTACTGCGCATTCGCGAGGCCCCGCTCCTCTCTCCTATTAGCTTGGCGGCCAGGGGAGGAGGAGAAGGGAGCCCCGCGGTGACGCCACGGACGGACTCCAGGAAGTGGGAAAGGATACCTGTCTTTGACGAAAGGTGCCAATTGTGGCACCGGAGGGGGGGAGGAATCCGATGAGCGGAAGTTCCACTTTTGGGTGGAACTCCGCTTTAAGAAAAAAAACGTACAGGACGTTTTTTTTTCTTTTTTTTTTTTTTTTTCTTTTTTACAGAACAGATTAAAAAATTTAATTCATCATAGAAATGTATGTTTTCTTGTTCATACATCACGGGACACAGAGCAGCATAGTCATTACTATGTGGGTTATATAGAATTACCTTCAGGTGCTGGCACTGGCAATTTCCAAAACAGGAAGTACCCTCCCCTATATAAGCCCCTCCCATCCGGGAGTACCTCAGTTTTTTGCCAGTGTCTAAGGTGTTGGCCAAGGTTAACATGTATTCATCTGGGCTTGTGTACAGGTTCTCTGGGCCTTAGCAAGCTATTCCGGATCCGACCAAAAAAAGCTTCATAGCTAAACGGTCGGTACCCGGGCCTTGCAGAGAAGAGCAGGGTTTTGCCTGTAATGCCTCTCTTAGGAGGGCTGGACCCTGGGATCCAGAGCTCTGGTCATACCCAAAACCAAGAGGCTATCTGTGCAGGGTGCTATACAGGTCCAGGGGAGTGGAATCCTTGGGAACCCGGTCCCTGAAGGTCTAGTACAAATGCCTGCCGTGAGAGGTGAAGTTTGGGCTTCTGTGGACCAAACAAAGTCCTGCGGCGGGGAAAAGGTAAGTGGGGGCCCCTCAGGAACTTGGTTCTATTGAGGGGACCCCCAAGCCTAATATGTCTTTCTGCCTGTTACCTAAAGGGTATTCCCGCTAATAGCTGTATATGCCTAAGAAATCCTAGAAATGTTTTTTTCATAAGGGAAATTTAAAAAAAAAAAAAAAAACTGTAAACCTGGAAATGTTTTTTCATAAAGGAGGTTTTAAAAAAAAAAAAAAAGACAAAGGTGCGGTACCTGTGTTTGTCCACTAGAGGCCGCTGTGGAACGTCTTTTTTCTTGGGACTATTCCTTCCATGGTGAAAGTCCAGGCAGATGAGTGAGCTCTCTATCAGGGAAGCTGCATTCCTCTGTCATGCTGCCAAGTAGTTTCCTTCCATCCCTGAGTCCTGGTGAAACAGGGACCCTGGCTCCTCTCCCTACATGGCGCCAAGAGCGCACACGTGCACGCGCGCGCGCGCACACATGCTTTCCTTTTATAAGGTTTAGCTTCAAAAAAGGGGGCGGAGCCTGGCGGATGACGCGCTCTGTGCGCCCAGCGCTTCTGCGCATGTGCGGGCGTCCCAGCAAGATAAAAGGACTCGGTCCACGCTGCTTGCTATGGACACAGAGCATGAAAAGGAGCTGGTAGCATGGTATAGGGGCTTACAGCGGGCGGTTGATACAGGCATCCCCAGAAAGACGCATTAGTAGACACCCACTGATGTACATAGCAGCAAATTGCATTAGACTATTTCAGTAAGGGGTGTATTGCGGCTGGAATACCTCAGCTTTGAACTAAGGAATATGCCGCCTAAAAAACTCCGAGATATACCTCTCAGGAAGTGTAGGGGGTCTCCATCGGGCTCTGAGGATCTGGAGCAGTCATCTGCACCCTCCTCCCCTGAGAAATCAGAGGTTAATACCCATAAGGAACCCCCGGGAGTGCCAGGTACTGCGGCTGTCCTCAGTCCACCTGCTCCTGCATATATAACAGAGGAGGTTTTTTCCTCAACTCTGGAGGGATTGGAGCAGAGATTGGCTGCATTGATCGCTTCTTCTCTACAGGAAAGAAAGCGCGCCAGATCTCCATCACCTCCATTAGAGTGCCTGTTGGCAGAGCAACAGTCCCAGGAAGGGACCGACCTACCTGAAGGGGATCAGGAGGAGGTTAGCTCTGTTTTTGAGGAATCGACAGTAGATGAACCATTTTCAGCATCACAGACTGAAAGATTGTGGGTCCAGACCCTAACTGACATGGTTCGATCTGCATTTAAAATGCCTCTTGTTGAACCATCAACTACTGCTGTCTCCTCATTGGGGTCGCTAAAAGCTCCCCAGGTTAATTGCTCCTTTCCAATACATCCATTATTGGAAGGACTTATATACCAGGACTGGGAACATCCTGATAAACTATTTGTTCCGCCTAAAAGGTTTCCGGTGATCTATCCCATGGAGGGAAAGTTCACCCAGAGATGGAATGTTCCTACGGTGGATGCAGCCATCTCTTCTGTGAACAAATCACTGACATGTCCAGTAGATAATGTTCAAATGTTCAAAGATCCAGTGGATAAAAAATTGGAATCTTTATTAAAATCTGCTTTTTCCACAGCAGGGGCTGTTACACAGCCAGCAGTGGCAGCTATTGGGGTCTGCCAAGCTTTAAAGGATCAAATGAAAATGGTCCTGAGGGATTTGCCAGACCAGCAGGCCCAGGCTCTGGCTGATCTGCCTAGAGCATTATGCTTTGCGGTTGACGCCATCAAGGATTCTATCCATCAGGCCTCCCGCCTCACGCTGTCTTTGGTACATATGCGTAGGCTTCTGTGGCTCAAAAACTGGTCTGCTGAAGCTCCCTGTAAGAAGCTCTTAGTTAGCTTCCCATTTCATGGGGAACGCCTTTTTGGCGAAGACCTGGATAAGTATATCCAGAAGATTTCCAGTGGTAAAAGTACTCTCTTACCGAGTAAAAAGAGGTCTAGGGGTCCATCTTTTAAGAGGACTACCTCTCCTATCCCTGCGACGTCTGCTACTAAGCAGTTCCGACGGCCTCCTCGGTCAAACTCGGGAGGTAAAAATCAGGGACAGCCACAGGGTAATAAAAAGCCCTGGATCCGAAGAGGTACTAAACCAGCCTCCAAGTCAAGCCTATGAAGGGCTGCCCCCACTCAAACGGGTGGGGGGAAGACTTCAGTTGTTCGCAGAGACCTGGCGGGAGACGATCAAAGGCAGATGGGTGCTCTCCGCAGTAACTCTGGGATACAAGTTGGAGTTAAAAGAGTCTCCTCCGTCCCATTTTATGTGGTCAGGCATGCCAAGAGACCCTCTGAAAAGAGGGTCTCTCCTATTGGCGTTAGAACAACTATTGCTCCAAGGAGTAATTATGGAGGTTCCTATGGAAGAGTGGGGGTTGGGTTTCTACTCAAACCTTTTCACAGTCCCGAAGCCAAACGGGGACATAAGACCCATATTGGACCTAAAGAGTCTAAACAAATTTCTAAACGTCCGGTCTTTCCGGATGGAGTCGATCCGATCGGTCACCGCTGCCCTACAAGGGGAGGAATGGTTAGCCTCGATCGACATCAAAGATGCTTACTTGCATGTTCCCATCTTTCCAGGTCATCAAAAATTCCTACGCTTTGCAGTAGAAGGGCGCCATTTTCAGTTCAGAGCCTTACCATTCGGTCTGGCCACAGCACCACGAGTGTTCACAAAAATTCTGGCCCCACTGTTGGCCGATCTAAGAACACGGGGTGTAACGATAATGGCATACCTAGACGACCTGTTGTTGATGGACCACTCAGTTGCCAAGCTAGAAGTGGTAATTGTCGATACAATCAAGTATCTAGAGTCTCACGGTTGGGTCATCAACCTGGACAAGTCAGCCCTACAGCCAGTGAAAAACCTGGTATATCTAGGGCTACGGCTGGATTCAGACCAGAGGAAGATTTTCTTACCTCTAGACAAGGTATCCTCTTTGAGGGCCTTGGTCCGTCTGCTTTGTGCAAAAAGACAGCCGTCCATACGCCTGTGCATGAGGCTGCTAGGAAAGATGGTAGCATCATTCGAAGCTGTGCCATACGCCCAATTCCACTCAAGGAATTTACAAAGGGCCATATTGTCAGCCTGGAACGGAAAAGTTCAGGCTCTAGACTTCCCGATGGCTTTGTCCCCTTCCGTTCGGAAGAGTCTCTGCTGGTGGTTGATCCCCCAGAATCTCCAGAAGGGAAAACCCTTCAGCCCGATATCTTGGAAGGTGGTCACTACAGATGCCAGCCTTATAGGCTGGGGGGCAGTACTGGAGCAATGGTCTCTCCAGGGCAGATGGTCAAATGTAGTAAAAACCCTGCCCATCAATCTCTTAGAGATACGAGCAGCCCGGTACGCTCTAGTAGCCTGGACATCCAGACTCCAAGGGTCCCCTGTCAGAATTCAATCAGACAATGCCACAGCAGTGGCATATATCAATCATCAGGGAGGCACCAGGAGTCGTGCAGCCCAGAGGGAAGTAAGTCACATCCTGGAATGGGCAGAAAAGCATGTCCCATGTATATCAGCTGTCTTCATTCCAGGGGTGGAGAATTGGAAGGCGGACTTTCTGAGTCGCCAACAGTTATGCCCAGGGGAATGGTCCCTTCATCCCGAGGTCTTCCGAGCAATATGTCAGCGGTGGGGAACACCGGATGTAGATCTGCTAGCATCCAGATTCAACGCAAAGGTGGACAGATTTGTCTCCCGGACAAGGGATCCCCTCGCTTGCGGCTCGGATGCTCTGGTGTTCCCTTGGGATCAGTTCAGACTGATATATGCATTCCCTCCGCTACAATTGTTGCCTCGACTCCTTCGCAGAGTCAGGTTGGAGAAGAAGCCGGTGATCCTGGTGGCTCCAGCGTGGCCCCGAAGGGCCTGGTACGCGGAGATCATCAAAATGTCTGTGGGGAGTCCTTGGACCCTTCCACGTCGTCCGGACCTGCTTTCGCAAGGACCGATATACCACCCTTCCTTACTAACTCTAAGTTTAACGGCCTGGCTATTGAATCCCACATCCTAAAGAAGAGAGGTCTCTCTAACTCTGTGGTATCAACTATAATCAATGCCAGGAAGCCTGTATCCAGGCAGATCTACTATAGAGTTTGGAAGGCGTACATCACTTGGTGCGAGGCCAGAAAATGGCATCCACGTAAGTACGTTATAGGCAGAATTCTGGACTTCCTGCAGTGGGCTGTAGACAGGAAGTTTGCCTTAAGTACTATCAAGGGCCAGGTTTCGGCCTTGTCAATACTATTTCAAAGGCCCCTGGCTATGCATTCACTTGTCAAATCCTTTATGCAAGGTGTGACTCGTATTATTCCACCGATTAAGGCTCCCATATGCCCATGGGATCTAAATTTGGTTCTGTCGGTTCTGCAGAAGCAGCCATTTGAACCTTTGCGGCACATTTCCTTGGTTCTACTCACCAGGAAATTGATATTTTTAGTAGCCATATGCTCGGCTAGAAGAGTGTCGGAATTAGCCGCCATGTCCTGTAAAGAGCCATATCTGGTTATCCATAAGGACAGAGTAGTATTACGTCCTCACCCAGCCTTTCTTCCTAAGGTGATATCGAGGTTTCACTTGAACCAGGATGTGGTTCTTCCTTCTTTTTTTTCCCCAAACCAAGCTCGGTAGAGGAAAAGTTATTGCATTCTTTGGATGTAGTAAGAGCAGTTAAAGCTTATCTAAAAGCCACTGCTCAGATTCGTAGAACGGATTTTTTGTTTGTTCTGCCGGAAGGCCCCAGAAAGGGTCAGGCAGCATCAAAATCTACTTTAGCCAAGTGGATTCGACAGGTCATAATACAAGCCTATGGCTTGAGAAGTAGACCGCCTCCGTTCAAAGTTAGGGCGCACTCCACGAGAGCAGTTGGAACTTCATGGGCAGTGCATCACCAGGCCTCCCTGGCGCAAATTTGTAAGGCCGCAACATGGTCTTCAGTACACACGTTTACTAGGTTCTACCAGGTGGACGTTAGAAGTCAGGAGGATGTCGCCTTTGGGCGCAGTGTGTTGCAGGCCGCAAAAGATCCTCATGCCTGATGGCGCCCAGCTTATGTATGGTGTATCCCCCCCCTCATGTGGCATTGCTTTGGGACGTCCCACATAGTAATGACTATGCTGCTCTGTGTCCCGTGATGTATGAACAAGAAAGTAGGATTTTTAAAACAGCTTACCTGTAAAATCCTTTTCTTGGAGTACATCACGGGACACAGAGCTCCCACCCCTCTTTTGGGGACACGTATTGCTTTGCTACAAAACTGAGGTACTCCCGGATGGGAGGGGCTTATATAGGGGAGGGTACTTCCTGTTTTGGAAATTGCCAGTGCCAGCACCTGAAGGTAATTCTATATAACCCACATAGTAATGACTATGCTGCTCTGTGTCCCGTGATGTACTCCAAGAAAAGGATTTTACAGGTAAGCTGTTTTAAAAATCCTACTTTTTTGTCCCATGGTCTTTTGTGGATAACCAAACTTTCAACTTGAACTTGGTTGTTTCTTCAGACTGCTATCTTAATTTTAAATCTGGCCATACACTGGTAGATTTTCAAACAAACTTTTTATATGAACATTTTTTTTACAAAAGTTTACGAAAAAAATTCAACAACTTTTTGTTCTAAAATAATTCAAAATTGAATCTTGCTTATACCAATCGATTCTGGAATGAATGGATTTTGTTAACTAAAACCACATACACTGTTAGAATTTCATTCTTTTGGGGAAAAAATATCCATCCTGCTCCTCTAAGCTTTCTCATCACTGCGGTCAAAAACAAAGTTGATTTGACCCCATTAATGATTAGGAAAGTAAATGAAATGTTCTTAAAACAAAACATTTTTCTAAAACATTTCACTATTATATGGCCAGCATAAGGCCAGCCACAGGCGACAGATGGTGGGTGGAATAGCTGAAGACCTAAAACATCATTCTAATGCCGCGTACACACGATCATTATTCACGGTGGTTAAAAAAACGCAGTGAATAATGACATTTTAAACGAGGGAACAGCTTGTTCCCCACACACGGTCATTTTTCTCGTCATTTTTTAAAATGACGAGAAAAACGATCGTCTATGGGAAACACTAGCGCGGAAGAAATGCCAGGAAAAACGACGAGAAAAATTAGAACATGTTCTAATTTTTCTCGTCGGTTTTAATGCCGTTTTTCACGTCGTGAAAAATGACAAAAAGACCACACACGGTCGTTTTTCTTGTTGAAAACAAAAAATGTCATTTTTCACGACGTGAAAAATGATCGTGTGTACGCGGCATAAGATTTTTCAATAAAACGACATTGTCATTTTTGGTCAAATATGTATGGAAATGCTGGGCACATAATAGCTATTGTTAAGAAAATTCTATTTCAGACAGTTGTTTTCCATAAACACAAAATTTTATGGCATTCCTTTTGTACTTGGATGGTGAATCCAAGAGGAGAGACAAAAATCTTACACCCATATTGTCTTCTGGTTTGATCCTTAACATGGAACCTTTGCTAAATGATTCTTCTGCATCAACCTCCAGGTCTACCACCTGGGAGAAGGACAGGATTCCAAGTCCTGGCTGAATAATAACAAAGGAGACCTGGGGAAGATGTTCCTGACCCATCTGAAGAACGTGGTGGACTTCCTGCACGCTCGGTACCCTGAGAAGAGTCTGCTCATGTGGGATGACATGCTCAGAAAACTCAGTGTAGAAAACATTAGCGGTAAATCTGTCTATTAGCTGTGTGTATGCTATGATTTTTAATATTTCAGGTGACCCCTTATTCATGTTCTTATATCTCAGTGCATTGTTATGCCATGCAGGGACCAACAATTGTTATTGTTACATGTGATGGCTGCATTAGTTTTGCCCAGTTTTTTGGCCATTTGTTTTTGTTTTTCACCTGGAAATCCAGTTCAGATCACAGGAAGTGACAAGGAACTGAAGACCAAGATGTAAAAAAACTAAAAGCTAATGCGGTCATCACATTGGGGTGGGGCTCTTTGTTTTTTGGGTACCTTAAAGGAATTCTGGACCGAGAGATATAGCTGCCATTGGTGACCTATTTCTGAAAATTCTAGATGCCTGGCTCTGTCTGGCTTTTTTTTATTTCTAAGATGGTGACCTGGAACAAGCATACAGATTAGAAAGTCTGTATGACATCAGAACTCCTGATCTACATACTCGTCCTAGGTCAGAGACTCAGAAATGGCAACCTTCATACAGTACTTGCTTGCTGCAGGTTCCTTTTTAAAGGGGAACACTATTGAAAATACATTTCTGAATAAAGAAAGTAGACAATCAAGGAAAAATAGCTTTAATACTTAGAGGTTCTTCACCCTGTAAACAAACATTTTTAAAGTCAGCAGCTACAAACTTTTGACTTTTAAAAAACACACTTACCTGTCACAAGATCCAGTGATGTCCGCAACTGACCCAGCTCTTTGCCAGTCTTCAGGTGCAGGCTCCGGCATCCTAACTGTGGGCAGCAGACTGCTACTCCTTGTGGCTTCACGCTGTGCCCTGTGATTGGTCCCACAGTCTCCTGGGACCTGTGAACTTCACCTTTTGGGTGAAGTTTAGCTTTAACTCTGGACTGGCTGCAATAAATAAATTGTTAACCCCCCCCCCCCCCCAATCCCACCACTTCCTCACATATACAAAATACACAGCTTGCTTTGTATAGGGGGATGCTCCAGTCTTTTTTTCTGGCTCAGGATATGGGTTGGTTATTGATGCTATCACATACAATGCAGGGCTGCTGATCCTCCTTTTTACTGTATGTGATGACGCAGGCAAGCAGTGGCCTATGGAACTATGGAGTAAAGTATGTTGTACTCCCCATTAGAGCCCCTCTAAACAAGCGCCAGTTACTATACATTTTTACTGAATTCCACTTTAAATCTGAAGAGGGCCATACAATAATAGATTTCTCCGTCCATGTAAACGGTGTGGATGGACAAGGCCCTCCTGCTTGGCTATTGTCTTATGCCAACTGCTGATGTTGGTTGTCAGTACCTGAACAGTGCCTTCTGTTTTGCTGCAGCCGCTGTTTGGCCAACAATTTTAGACCCAGCTCCTTCAACAAAAGTTGATTCTTCAGGATTGGCCCAATTTGCTGTTCAGCCAGTGTTCCGAATGCATAAAACGAACAGATTCCTCCTACACAAACCAGGTGGATGGAGAAATCGCCCAGCATCGGGACATTGTATTCTGACAGCAGAACTTGGCTGCAGCCAAGTGTTTTCCAGCTTTCCCCTTCCAAATTATTTGAGCAAATGATCAACTCCTGTCGAGTGGTTATTGCCACACAGTGATCGAAATTTGTCCGTCCCTGCTGAACTGGCCAATTATCAGTCATTGTATGGCCACCCCAACTCACCACACGCAATCTGTTTTTCAGAGGGAGATCTATTGCTAGTAATTTACTAATATTACGATACTGCCCCGTGTCTAATGCTCTGCAATCTTTAACAGCTGCTGATATTACGAGGTTTGTGTCTCCTGTCCTGTGGCTGTACCATACAAACTTCAACATGGAGCAAACGGGTAAGTAGTGTATACAGCCACTTTTTTAATTGGTGAGGGTGCTAACAAAATGTTTTGTAGAAAATTCAAATCGTATGGATTCTTAGGCCGCTATACTAAGTAATTTACACCAATGATTCAAACTTCTCTAGCAATAATTCCATAGTGAGGATGGCAAAAATTCCATATAGAGGATTGCAATCATTTCATGTAGATGATAGCAATTATCCTATAGCAAGGAAGTGACTTGGGAGTCAAGGCCGTACAGAAATTGTCCAGAAGTGAAGACTATGTTCATGTAACTGAAAATAATCCATTAATGTATTGACCTTCTGAGTTGTAGTACTGGTCATGTATATAACCATCCAATTGTACAATCTCTATGCAATCTTTTTTCCAGTTTCCAAAACTTCTTAATTTGAGTCTACCTGGACAATCAATTGTTTTCAATTAATCAAACCTAGTTAAAAATCTGTTTGAGGGAGGGAAAAGTAAAGGGTCTCAAAAACCACTAAAGAGGGTTGGATGTGCTACAGGATTTGGCTGCCACAGGCACCATGATTTTACAATGTGGCGTGACAGTGCAAGGCCATTATACTATGTGAGAATAAGAAATGAATGGAAAAATGGCACAGGATTCTCAAAGGGGCAGTTTGAGAAGTTCCAGCATGTGTATTTGTAAGTAGAGAAAGCTCTGTTTTTAAGTTTTTTTCTCTGGGTTTGGTAGTCCCCGATCAGTGCCTGGTGCTTGAAGGTTCCAAAGCATCTTGGGCAGGACAGAACTTTTAATCCTGTGCCCAGATTTTGGGAGACACCTGCAGCCTGTGTACGTGCGCAGGGTTTGTTATAGGCCAGATCTAAGAGTAGCTCTGAGCAGTAGGAGTTGCAGTTGCTGCCATTTTGAAGACAGTGCCTTGTCAGGAGAGCTGGGAGTTACTGCTGGAGACTGCATCCCTTGAGGGGGGGATTTCTTGCTCAAGGACTGGAAGAGTCGGGACAGTTATGCCGCGTACACACGACCATTTTTCTCGTCGGGGAAAAATTTCATTTTTTTCTCTTTGACGAAAAAAACGACCGTGTGTGGGCTTTCCTGCATTTTTCCCGACGAGAAAAACGGCAAGAATCACGACGAGAAAAATTAGAACATGCTCTAATTTTTCTCGTCGTGATTCATGGCATTTTTTTCCGTGGCAGTTTTCCCATAAGGAAACACTGCCAGGGAGCCTACACACTCGACCAAGAGAAAAAATGTCAGGAAACGCGGCCGTGTGTAGGGGACCAAGCCGTTCCTCGTTTTTCCCGTTTATTTTCTCTACTGTGTTTTCACCGTCGAGAAAATCGATTGTGTACGCGGCATTAGAGTCTGGAAGAACAAGAGAGGGTATTGGTAGACTGAGAAAGCTGAGGCGGCTAGTAATTCCAGGGAGCTGGAGGGAATTTGGAAGTCTCTGGAAGGGGGAGCAAGCTCGAGAGGCTGGAGGGCCCCATTTAGAGGCCAGGCGTGGGCTGTTGGAAAAGAACAACAGCATGTAATGTAAAGTTGTTAATAAACCGACAATACTGTATGCATTATACCTATCTATGCAGCAGGTGGCGCTGTGGTATTATAGCGTATAGTTCTTATATTCTATGATTTAACGGGATGTATGCTCAATGCACTCGCTTGTGTTCTCTTCCTGTCTGTTCCATGATAAAGACATGATGTAAAGACATGTTCTGATATTCCTCCATAAAGTAACGTATTCTTTGCATCCAAGAAGCTTCTAGCGCTTAATTGCAATACTCTGCATAATATGGGCCTATGCAGTAAGGTGCTGCAATCAAGGCTGAAAAAACCCATGGTTTGGGAGACCAAAGTGACCAAAGACTGCAGTGGTCCGGCTGACAAAAGAGCCAGATGGCTCAACATTTTTCATTCCTTGCTTTGTGAAGTTGAAACCCCTATGTGGGCAACTTTGTTGGAACTTAGGGCACTTTCACACCGAGTGCGGGCGGGTGTCGGCTGCAGTGTTAATTTTGGCAGCAAATTTTTATTTAGTTTTAGTCTTATGCCGTGTACACACGACCGTTTTTCATGACGAGAAAAATGCCATTTTTTTATTTGGTCATTAAAAACAATCGTGTATAGGCTCCAGAGCATTTTTCGCGACGTGAAAAATGGCCATTAAAAATTTGGAACATGCTCTATAAAAAAACACGCATGCTCAGAAGCAAGTGATGAGACGGGAGCGCTCGTTCTGGTAAAACTAGCGTTCATAATGGAGATAGCACATTCGTCACGCTGTAACGGACTGAAGAGCACGAGGCTGAAAAGCGAGAATCGTCTCTTACCAAACTTTACTAACACGAGGATCAGCAAAAGCAGCCCAAAGGGTGGCGCCATCCAAATGGAACTTCCCCTTTATAGTGCCGTCGCACGTTTCGTACGTCACCGCGCTTTGTTCAAGCATTTTTTTTCACGATCGTGTGTAGGCAAGGCAGGCTTGAGAAGAATCACGTTGAGAAAAACTTTGTTTTTTCAATGACATTAAAAACGGTCGTGTGTACGCGGCATTAGTCTTAGTTTTAGTCCCATTTTAGTCTTCTGCAATTGTTTTAGTCGTATTTAGTCGACTAAATCTCCAGGACATTTTAGTCGACTAAAAGGTCCTACGTTTTAGTCGACTAAAATCTCCAGTACATTTTAGTCGTCTAAAATGTAATTGGTGTAATTAAATTGTAATGCATTAGTGAACATTTCTCTACAATTTCCAAACTCATTATATACTGCTGGAGTGAAAAATCTCATGTGTTATTATTTATGGTATTGAGGTATGAACATGCACTACAGACCAGCGTTAATTTCAATTTAGTTTTAGTCTTAGTCTTTTGACTAAAATGCCATTTTAATTTTAGTCGTATTTTAGTCATATCAATTGTTTTAGTTTTAGTCGTATTTTAGTAGACTAAAATAGTATTCATTTAGTCGACTAAAATGTTTTCGTCATTTTAGTAGACGAAATATACACAGGTTGGCTGTAAAGCGCCGCTATTTTTAGCGGCGCTTTACCGTCGTCTTTGCGGCGCTTTTCGGAAGCTTATAACCCCCACTAATGGCCGAAAAAGGGTTCAAAGCGGCACTTCAGCGGCGCTGCCCATTGATTTCAATGGGCAGGGCGCTGTAGGAGCGGTGTATACACCGCTCCTACTTACACCGCTCCTACAGCGCCTCAAAGATGCTGCTTGCAGGACTTTTTTGAGCGTCTTGCCAGCGCACTGCCCCAATGTGAAAGCACTCTGGCTTTCACACTGGAGTGAGAGGAGAGGCGCTTTGCAGGCGCTATATTTAGCGATGTAGCGCCTGTAAAGCGACTCAGTGTGAAAGTAGCCTTATATTCAAAAAAAGTGGGCTGCCATGCATTTAAAACTGATATTCGGACTGACGAGACAAGAATGCTCAGTTGGGCAGATGTTTGTGTTTTAAGCTCAGTTGAACCTTTTCAATGTATTACTGTAATGCAGTCAGACTTCATATAAAGTAATAAGTATGATTCTCTTTTACTTTTTTAATGAAGTAATGCAGAAAAAGTTTAAAAAACCCTGTGCTGGCAGCACATAGGGGAGTCAGACCACTGCGCTCACACAGTGTATTCGCTTGACTCTCCAGCAGTCTGGCATGTCCCCTGTACACTTCTCCTGCCTGCTGCCAGCAAAGGATGCTTAAACCTTGGTGACCCAATTGTAAGGGTGGCACTCAGGTTAGAGGTATTAGTCCATAGCCGACCACTATAAGTGCTGGCCAGGAATGGAACTCGTCTCGGCTGCAATGTAGCAAAAAGAATGTCCATAAGCCGCACATCGTAACAAACCCATGGTGAGAGGATGAATGGCAGCCTCAACCTGGGCTCTGGCCAGGCCATTCCATTCCCTCAGCCTAGGTTCACACTACTGTGCGATGCCATGTATGGCGAATTAGATACATTTTTTTGTCTTGTGTGAGGTGCAAATTTACCTTGCTTGTTGAGGTGGACAGGTGTGAATTTACTGCGATTTTGCTGCGAATTTCAGGAGGCAGACGGTGAACTGTGTGCTGCGAGTTTACTGCAAGTTCACTTGAAGCCTATGAAGATAAAATTTGCACAGCACCATAGGAATTTGCATCGCACCGACAGTCAACGCGCACAGGACCTTTTTTTTTTTTTCTCTCGCACCAAATTCGCAACGCATAGATGTGAACCAAAGCCACAATGCCTTTTACATGACCTGCGAACCTGTGCCTTCCTAAACACATCAAACCCACTATAAATTTGCATCAGTGTGAACCCAGGCTCAATGCATTTTGCTCCTTTTCTCGGAGCGTAATCAGGAGGATGAGCATCATATTTATTCCTGTATATGCATAATGACTATTACAATAATTAATCCAGAGGGTTCAATTTGGAGGGGAGGAGTAAAGCGGTGTAGAACACTGTACATACAAAAAGCCACTTAGTTGTAGGTTGAGAAATAGAGATCTGGATGGTTTTGTAACATACAAAAAAACACACAAGGAAAAATGCACCTACAAAGGCTACCAATTCAAAAAAGATATACCGTATATACTCAAGTATAAGCCGAGTTTTTCAGCACATTTTTTTGTGTGCTGAAAATGCCCCATCGGCTTATACTCGAGTCACCTTTTTGCGCCTGATCTCCCGGAATTTGGGGACCCGGTACTGGCCGGCCGTAGGTCCTCTGGACCCCAAACTTGGCACACATGTAGCCCCACTCTTCCTCTATAAGTGTGCAAAGTTTGTTGGCCGGGGAGCACCGATTTTTCAAAGCTGGGCACCCCTTCCACAGACTCCTATGTTAAAAGGTAATTTCTCCGGTGACTATGGGGACCCGGTACGGACGGTCGTAGGTCCCCTGGACCACATGTAGGCCCATTTCTCCTCTACAAGTGTGAAAAGTTTGTTGTCTGGGGAACCTACGGCCGGGGAGCACCGATTTTTCAAATCGGGCACCCTTTCCATAGACTCCAATGTTAAACGTCAGTCTAGTCATGGGCACAGTGAGGCATGGGCACAGTGAGGCATGGACACAGTGAGGCATGCACATGGACACAGTGAGGCATGCAGATGGACACCCTAGGCTTATACTCGAGTCAATACGTTTTCCCATTTTTTAGTGGTAAAATTAGGTGCCTCGGCTTATAGTCGGGTCGGCTTATACTCGAGTATATACGGTACTTTTTTGGGACTTAGTATATCAATATTGTATCGATGTGGCACAGAGAAACCCCCCATCCACTTGGGGTGTCTCTCCAACATCACGACCCCCCCCATCTTCCTCCCCACATCTCACTCAGAACCCCCCCCCCTTCCCACCACCACTACAAATGCTCCCAAGGATACCCCTGTACACCCAGGACCCCCCCCCCCACTACAAATGCCCTGGGTCACCCCTCTCCCAAAAATACCTTTTTAGGGGAGGGGTGGCCCAGGGCATTTGGAGTTTGGGGGAGGGGTTCTGGGTGTGCTGTGGGGAGGAAAAGGGAGAGGCCAGGGTGACCCGTGTGACGGGGACACACCCTGAGTGGGTGGGGGGGGGTTTCCCTGTGCCACATTGATACAATATTGATATGTTATGTCCAATAAATGTATATATTTTTTCATCTGGCAGCCTTTTGTAGGTGCATTTTTTTCCTTGTGTGTTTTCTTGTATGGTATAATATTGGAAGCACCTCCCTTCAGTTGTAGGGTACAAGCACCATTTTAAACTACCACTCCCAGGATTCATACAATTTTGGGTTTTTCAATAGTTTTTTTTTAACATGTCTGATCAGTGATACCTCCAACAGTGGCCGATCTGCAGATGACTGCCTACCTTTAGAGACTTGAGATCAATCTGGCTGAAGCCAACCACATTGGCCAGCTGTCCCCTGTGCTATGACCAGTGAACAATCTGCCATTGTAAAGAATTACAAAGCTTATATAAAGAGCATTACATTCAGTATACAATTACACACTAAACACGGAAGCTAGTTCATCTGTTAAAACATGGAAACTAGGATTCTAATGCCGCGTACACACGATCATTATTCACGGCGGTTTAAAAACCGCAGTGAATAATGACATTTTAAACGAGGGAACAGCTTGTTCCCCACACACGGTCATTTTTCTCGTCATTTTTTAAAATGACGAGAAAAACGATCGTCTATGGGCTCCGCGGCAGTGTTTCCATATGGGAAACACTGCCGCGGAAGAAATGTCAGGAAAAACTACGAGAAAAATTAGAACATGTTCTAATTTTTCTCGTCGTTTTTAATGCCGTTTTTCACGTCGTGAAAAATGACAAAAAGACCACGCACGGTCGTTTTTCTTGTTGAAAACAAAAAATGTCATTTTTCACGACGTGAAAAATGATCGTGTGTACGCGGCTTTAAACATCAGCGGGTGGCAGGTTGTTTGTCATTTACCTTGAATGGTAACAGTGACAGTAAATCTAGCCATACACCAATAGATTTTCAAATGTTAGTGCAAACATTCGTATTAAAAATTCTCAGTACATTCCATGATTTGGTGCTTGTTCAAAAGTACTTCAAAATTTTTTTGCTTTTTATTTTCAATTTTGGAATGAATGGACTTTCCCAACTGAAAACCACATAAAAAGATGGGAAATTCAATTATTTGTAATGTCCTTACCTTAGATTTGTTGTTATATTATTTATTGGGGCTGCCCGTTTTAAAGTTAATACCTTCTATGTGTGTGTGTAATTTGTGATAAACCGCTCACCCTATGTTAAAGCTAATTAGCACTACAATAGCACTTTAGCACAAAATACAATGTTAAAATGATGAAAGTGGAAGCAGGGGCACTAGCTGCATTCCACTGGGCGGAAGTTATGTATCACTCTCGACCACAACTGACGCATTTCGTCAGCACATCTGACGTCATCATGGTTAACTTTTCTGCTGGATTAGGGCAACTTCATGCACTTTTGGAAGCCATTTGATGGATTTTTATGGACACTGATTTATATGATTTTTTTCTTTGGACAGTGCACTTTAATTTGAATGCTCTTTTGGAGGCAGTCACAATTATTCATTTGTTTGCACTTTAAAGTATATATTTATGGTAAAAACTACTTCATGTTCATCCACTGGAGACATCTCTAGTGGTCGTTCACGATATTGTATTGAATTTTGCACTAAAAGTTGGCTTTAACATAGGGTGCGCGGTTTATCACAAATTACACATACATGAAAACTACATATACTGTTAAAAATCCATTCATTTGAGAACAATTTTATATCCTGCTCTTTCAAATGTTCTCATCAGTGCATCAATGTGACCCCACTAACCATATAAAATGAATGACTGTTCTTAAAACGAAAAATTTCGAACAAAATACTACTGCTGTTTGGTCAGCTTAACAGTGCACTCCCCATCCTGACCCATTGTGCTAGCCTTGGCAGTGATTCCTTTGTCACAGCGGTCCCTTTTACCCCCAGTGTCTGGCACTAAGCAGAGCAGTGTTGTCGCTTCCTCTGTCCTGTTACAGTGCTTGGGCCTAGCAATTGGCACTGTCGTATTTAGTCCCCCATACCCGAAGTATGGGCACCGGCTGCAACAGACAAAGGAGCAACAGAAGAGGGCTGCCAAGATGAGTATCAGGGGGTCATTGTGCCCCCTTCAAATACACGGTCACTAGGCGGTGTGTCTTTAGGCTGATCTATTTAACAAAGGAAATAAAAAAGACTATAGTTTCCCTTTTATCACTTCAACACTGGGCCCTTTCACCCCTTTCCTGCCCAGGCCAATTTCAGTGCTGTCACACTTTGAATGACAATTGCACAGTCATGCTACACTGCACCTATATGATTTTTTTTATCACCCCCCCCCCCCCCACAAATATAGCTTTCTTTTGGTGGTATTTAATCACCACTGGGTTTTGAATTTTTTGTTAAATAAAAAAAAGACAGAAAATTTTGAAGAAAAAATAAAGTTTTTCTTTGTTTCTGTTATAGAATTTTGTAAATAGGTAAGTTTTCTCCTTCACTAACGGGCACTGATGAGGTGGCACTGACGGGCACTGATGAGGTGGCACTGACGGGCACTGATGAGGCGGCACTGACGGCACTGATGATGAGGCACTGATGATGAGGCACTGATGATGAGGCACTGATGATGAGGCACTGATGATGAGGCACTAATATGCAGCACTAATATGCAGCACTGATGGGCGGCACTGATGGGCGGCACTGATGGGCGGCACTGATATGCAGCACTGATATGCAGCACTGATGAGGAGGCACTGATTGGCATCCCTGGTGGGCACGGATTGGCATCCGTGGTGGGCACGGATTGCCACTCTAGGTTGGCACTTGTGGGCACCGCTGATGGATCTGCACTGATAATCAACGCACTGATTATCAGTGCATACCCCCCCTGTCAGGAGAGCCGCTTATTGGCTCTCCTCTATTCGCGCCCTGTCAACGCGAATGGAGGAAAAGCTGATAACTGGCACTTCCTGGTTATGATGTGATCAGCTGTGATTGGACACAATTACAGCAGTCTCACCCACCCTAGGAATCGGGGTCCGAACCCGAACTTGGCCAGTACAGCCCAGAGATACTGCCAGCCAACACTGTCGAATGCCTTATTGGCGTCAAGAGACAACTGTGCCCTATGGCCGACGGAATCCGAGGGGGTCTGCATGTTCAAGTATAGTCGCCTAAGGTTAGTTGGAGCTGCGAGGCATGAACCCCGCCTGATCTGGGTGAACAATAGACAAGATAATTTTGTTAACCCTCATAGCCAATACCTTAGCCAGAATTTTAACATCGCTCTGTA
Organism: Rana muscosa; assembly: GCA_029206835.1. NCBI lineage: Eukaryota > Metazoa > Chordata > Amphibia > Anura > Ranidae > Rana > Rana muscosa. Next base: position 133,050,193 of record CM055127.1, read on the forward strand.
ACAGTGAAATGGGCCTATACGAACCGGGGTCCAGGGGATCCTTGCCAACCTTTAACAACAATATAATATTGGCTCTAGTCATGGAAGGGGGCAGTGCTCCGGACTTGGAGGAGGTGTTGAACACCGCAAGCAGCTTGGGCAGGATCACCTCTCCATATTGGACATAGGCTTCCATGGGGATCCCATCATCCCCCGGGGCCTTGCATGTGGGGAAAGACGCGACCGCCTCTCTAAATTCCTCCAAAGTGAGCGGGGCCTACATCTCTGCGCGGGCCAGCCCGCCCAGAAGTGGAGGCCCCACCATACCCAGATATTTTGATTTATATATTAATTTAGTCTGGATTATGGCATCTTCTTTTTTTTTTTTTGTTATGCCAATAAATGAGGTACGACCGCCAGTGTGAAAAATCTTCTGTTTGTCCGACATATTATCTCAACTTTTATAGGCTGATTTTGTGCTTTGCTGCTGTTTTAAAAATGAATGTCCTATCCTAATGAAGAAAAAGATTTTCTGGTATTGTAAGCCTCACATCCGTGCAAAGCACATTAAGGAGCTTATAACCGAGATTAGCTTGTAAAAAAAAAAAAAAGAAGGCACGAGAAAATGACTCGGAGCTATCGGTAATAAGACAGCTCGTCTGCATTTATTAAGACTGAGAAAGACTGGGATTTGGCTTCAGTGCCATCACTTATGTGGGGGGTGGAGGCAGTGCGGTCATAAATTATTGCTACCATGATTTAGTCAATTTGGGGTTTATAAAATCTGGAAAATTTCCTTATAATGATGGAATGATCCATTGCAAAGATTTGCCATAATGCTGGAAATATTTTGTGTTAGGTTTTCGATTTATATATCTGTTTAGGCTGAGTTATGGATTTTTTTTTTTTTTTTCCATGCAAAAGGTTGAGGCATGAGAGCCACCATGAAAAAGCCTATGTTTGCCCTAAATTAGTGTTTCTATATTATCGCAGCATTTTTAGGCTGATTTTATGCTTTTGTTGCTATTTAAAAATTAATGTTATATCATAAAGAAGAAAAAAAAAAAAAAGATTTCCTGGTATTGTAAGGCTCACATCCGTGCAAAGCACATTAAGGAGCTTATCACCGAGATTAGCTTGTAAGAAGGCATGAGAAAAGAACTGGAAGCCATTGGTAATAAGGCAGCTCTTCTGCACTTATTGTGACTGGGGGGCACAGTGGGAGTTAGTTCTAGGAGGGGGCGCTGTCATAGATTATTGCTACTATTTCTCAATACTTAAAGTGATTGTAAAGGTATATATACAGTTGTGCTCATAAGTTTACATACCCTGGCAGAATTTATGATTTCTTGGCCATTTTTCAGAGAATTTGAATGATAACACAAAAACTTTTCTTTTACTCGAGGTTAGTATTTGGCTGAAGCCATTTATTATCAATCAACTGTGTTTACTCTTTTTAAAAGTTTGCATCCCCCAATTCTTAATACCGTGTATTGCCCTCTTTAACATGAATGACAGCTTGAAGTCTTTTGTGGTATTTGCGGATGAGGCGCTTTATCTTTACGACCCTGATCAAAAGTTTACATACCCTGGTGATTTTGGCCTGATAACATGCATACAAGTTGACACAAAGGGGTTTGAATGGCTGTTTGCTTGTAATAAGTGTGTTTGTATTAAAGGTCAATGAGTTTCTGGACTCCTGACAGACCCTTGCATCTTTCATCCAGTGCTGCACTGACGTTTCTGGATTCTGAGTCATGGGGAAAGCAAAAGAATTGTCAAAGGATCTGCGTGAAAAGGTATTTGAACTGTATAAAACAGGAAAGAGATATAAAAAGATATCCAAGGAATTGAGAATGCCAATCAGCAGTGTTCAAACTCTAATCAAGAAGTGAAAAATTAGGGGTTCTGTTGAAACCAAACCACAGTCGGGTAGATCAACTAAATTTTCTGCCAGGAAAATTGTTCGGGATGCAAAGAAATACCCACAAATAACTTCAGGTGAAATAATAGGATTTTTATAACAGCTTACCTGTAAAATCCTTTTCTTGGAGTACATCACGGGACACAGAGCGACATAGTCATTACTAATGGGTTATATAGATACCTTCAGGTGCTGGCACTGGCAACTTCCAAAACCGGAAGTACCCTCCCCTATATAAGCCCCTCCCATCCGGGAGCACCTCAGTTTTGTAGCAAAGCAATAAGTGTCCCTAAAGAGGGGCGGGAGCTCTGTGTCCCGTGATGTACTCCAAGAAAAGGATTTTACAGGTAAGCTGTTATAAAAATCCTATTTTCTTTCTCGTACATCACGGGACACAGAGCGACATAGTCATTACTAATGGGATGTCCTAAAGCAATGCCCAATGAGGGGGGGGGGATACACCATACATAAGCTGAGCGCTATCAGACATGAGGATCTTTTGCGGCCTGCAACACACTGCGCCCAAAGGCGACAACCTCCTGACTTCTAACGTCCACCTGGTAGAACCTAGTAAACGTATGTACTGAAGACCATGTTGCGGTCTTACAGATTTGAGCCAGGGAGGCCTGGTGATGCACTGCCCATGAAGTTCCAACTGCTCTCGTGGAGTGCGCTCTAACTTTGAACGGAGGCGGTCTCCTTCTCAAGCCATAGGCTTGCATTATGACCTGTCGAATCCACTTGGCTAAAGTCGATTTTGACGCTGCCTGACCCCTTCTGGGGCCTTCCGGCAGAATAAACAAAGTATCCGTTCTGCGAATCTGAGCAGTGGCTTTTAGATAAGCTTTAACTGCTCTTACTACATCCAAAGAATGCAATAACTTTTCCTCTACCGAAGTAGGTTTGGGGAAAAAAGAAGGAAGAACCACATCTTGGTTCAAATGAAACCTCGATACCACCTTAGGAAGAAAGGCTGGATGAGGGCGTAAGACTACTCTATCCTTATGGATAACCAGATATGGCTCCTTACAGGACATAGCGGCTAATTCCGACACTCTTTTAGCCGAACAAATAGCTACTAGAAAAATCAATTTCCTGGTGAGAAGAACCAAAGAAATATGCTGTAATGGTTCAAATGGTTGTTTCTGTAGAACCGACAGAACCAAGTTTAGATCCCATGGACATATGGGAATATTAACCGGAGGACTAATACGCATCACTCCTTGTATAAAGGCTTTGACTAGTGAATGCGAAGCCAAGGGCCTTTGAAAAAATATTGACAAGGCCGAAAACTGACCTTTGATAATACTCAAGGCAAGCTTCCTATCTACAGCCCACTGTAGGAAGTCCAGACTCCTACCTATTACGTATTTATGTGGATGCCATTTCTTGGCCTCACACCAGGCGATGTACGCCTTCCAGATTCTATAATAGATCTGCCTGGATACCGGCTTCCTGGCATTGATCATGGTAGATACCACAGGATTAGAGAGCCCTCTCTTTTTTAGAATGTGGGCTTTCATAGCCAGGCCGTCAAACCTAGGGCTGGTAAGGAAGGGTGGTATATCGGTCCTTGCGAAAGCAGGTCCGGACGACGTGGGAGAGTCCAAGGACTCCCCACTGACATTTTACAATCTCTGCGTACCACGCTCTTCGGGGCCACGCTGGAGCCACCAGAATCACTGGTTTCTTTTCTACCCTGATTCTGCGGATTAATCGAGGTAACCATTGTGGCGGTGTGAATGCATATATCAGCTTGAACTGATCCCAAGGGAACACTAGGGCATCCGAGCCGCAAGCTAGGGGATCCCTTGTCTGAGAGACAAACCTGTCCACCTTTGCGTTGAATCTGGATGCTAGAAGATCTACATCCGATGTTCCCCACCGCTGACATATTGTCCAGAAAACCTCGGGGTGAAGGGACCCTTCCTCTGGGCATAATTGCTGGCGACTTAGAAAGTCCGCCTTCCAATTCTCCACTCCTGGAATGAATACCGCAGATATGGCTGGGACATATCTTTCTGCCCATTTCAGGATGTAATTTACTTCCCTCTGGGCTGCACGACTCCTGGTGCCCCCCTGATGATTGATATATGCCACTGCTGTGGCATTGTCTGATTGAATTCTGACAGGGGACCCTTGGAGTTTGGATGTCCATGCTACTAGGGCATACCGGGCTGCTCGTATCTCTAAGAGATTGATGGGCAGGGCCTTTTCTGCATCCGACCATCTGCCCTGGAGAGACCATTACTCCAGTACTGCCCCCCCCCCCAGCCTATAAGGCTGGCATCTGTAGTGACCACCTTCCAAGAAATCGGACTGAAGGATTTCCCTTTTTCCAGATTCTGGGGAACCAACCACCAACGGAGGCTCTTGCGAACGGAAGGGGACAAGGACATTGTAAGTCTAGGGCCTGAACTGTTTTGTTCCAGGCTGACAGTATGGCCCCTTGCAAATTCCTTGAATGGAATTGACCGTAGGGTACTGCTTCGAATGATGCCACCATTTTTCCCAGCAGCCTCATGCACAGGCGTATGGACGGCTGTCTTTTTTGTACCCACTAAGTGGATCAAATCTTTCAAAGACAACACCTTTCCTCGAGGCAAGAATATTTTTCTCTGGCCTGAATCCAACCTTAGCCCCAAGTATTCCAGACTTTTGACTGTTTTTTAGGGCTGACTTGTCTCGGTTGATAATCCAACCGTGAGATTCCAGATACTTGATTGTCTTGTGAACGACCACGTCTAGTTTTTTCACTGAGTGGTCTATCAGCAACAATTCATCTAGATATGCCATTATCATTACACCTTGTGTTTTTAGATTGGCCAATAAAGGGACAGAATTTTTGTAAACACTCGTGGTGCTGTGGCCAAACCGAAGGGTAAGGCTCTGCTGAAAATGGCGCCCTTCTACTGCAAAGCGTAGAAATTTTTGGTGGACTGGAAAGATGGGAATGTGCAAATAAGCATCTTTGATGTCGATCGCGGCTAACCAATCCTCCCCTTGTAGGGCAGTGGCCACCGCGGATCGACTCCATCGGAAAGTCCTGATATACAGGAATTTGTATAGCCCTTTTAGAATTAATATGGGCCTCCCGTCCGCGTTTGCTTCGGGACTGTAAAGAGGTTTGAGTAAAACCCAAACCCTCATTCTTCCAGGGGAACCTCCATAATTACTCCTTGGAGCAATAGTTGTTCTAGTGCCAACAGGAGGGATTCTCTCTTCCGGGGATCCCTTGGCACATTTGACCTCAAAAATGGGAAGGAGAGTCTTTTAACTCCAAACTGTATCCCCAACATACTGCGGAGAGCACCTATCTGTCTTGATCGTGTCCCGCCCGGTCTCTTGCGAACAACTGGAGTCCTCCCCCCACCCGACTGAGTGGGGGACCCTTCAATGAATTTAACTTTGGGGGAGGTTTTGTACCTCCCCTGACCCAGGGTTTCTCATTACCCTGCTATTGTCCCTGTTTTTTATCCCCGGGAATTGACCGAGGAGGCCGTCGGAACTGTTACACAGCCGATGCCCCAGGGACTGGAGAAGCAGGCCTCTTAAAGAGGGACCTCTAACTCTGTTTTTAACCGGCAAGAGCGTATTTTTACCGCTGGAAATTTTCTGGATATTGTTGTCCTGGTTTTCCCTGAATAAGCGTTCACCATGAAATGGGACGCTAACCAGCCATTCTTTACAGGGAGCTTCAGCAGACCAGTTTTTGAGCCATAGAAGCCTACGCATATGTACTATAGACAGCGTAAGGCGGGAGGCCTGATGGACTGAATCCTTTATGGCGTCAACCGCAAAGCCTAAGGCTCTAGGTAGATCAGCTAGGGCAAGGGCCTGCTGATCTGTCAAGTCCCTCAAGACCTGTTTCAACTGATCCTTCCCTGCTTAGCAGACCCCAATAGCTGCTACTGCTGGTTGTGTCACCAAGCTTGCTGTAAAAAGAAGCAGACTTTCATAAGGACTCCAATCTTTTATCTATTGGGTTCTTGAACATTTGGACATTATCCACTGGACATGTCAGTGATTTATACATACAAGAGATGGCTGCGTCCACTGTAGGGACCTTCCATTTATTTATTTTTTTTTTGATGAACTTATCCTCCATGGGATAGACCACCTGAAATCTCTTGGGAGGAGTAAATATTTTATCAGGATGTTCCCAATCCTGGTAAATAAGCCCTTTCAGTAAAGGGTGAAGTGGAAAAGAACAGACAGTCTGGGGGCTTCTAGCGACCCCAACGAGGATACAGTAGTGGTTGATGGTTCCGCAAGGTGCATTTTTAAATGCTGATCGGACCATGTTAGTCAGAGACTGAACCCATAATCTTTCAGCTTGAGATGCTGAGAAAAGGTTCCCCCACTGTTGATTCCTCTATAACAGAATCGACCTCATCCTGATCCCCTTCAGGCAGGTCGATCCCTGTATGGGACTGTTGCTCTGCTAACAGGCACTCTGAAGGAGGAGACGGAGATCGGGCGTGCTTTCCCTGACAGGGAGGCAGCGATCAATGTTGACAATCTCTCTCTAATCCTCCCAGAGCTGAGGAAAAAACCTCCTCTGTTACATACACAGGAGCAGGTGAACTGAGGACAGCCACAGTACCAAGTACCCCTGCGGGGTCTCTACGGTCACTTACCTCTGAACTTCAGGGGAGACTGGTGCAGCAGAAGCATGCCCAAGATCCTCAGAGCCCGATGAGACCCCCTTCGCTTCCTGGAAGATTCAGTTCCGGAGCTTCTGGACGGCATATTTCCTAAGCCTAAAGCTGAGGTATTCCAGCCGTAATACACCACTTTTACTGAGAATAGTCTAGCACAATTGCTGCTATATCACAGTTGGTGTCTACTAATGTGCCTTTCTATGGGGATGCCTGCATCAACCGCTTGCTGTATGCCTTTTTTTAAATGTTGCCAGCTCTGTCTCTGCACTCCATAGCCAGCTCACAACACATAATTGTGTTTTTTAACATGCTGGGACGCCCGCACATGCGCAGAAGCGCTGCGGCGCGCACAGAGCGTCATCCCCCAGGCTCCGCCCCCTTTCCCGGCTCACCTCTATATATAGAGGCGCGTGCACGCGCACGCGCGCGGCCACGTGCGCCTTCGGCGCTAATTTCGAAAAGGGAGACTAGGGACAAGAGCCAGGGCCCCTTTTTGCCGCAGGCCGGGGGATGGACGAGCATTGCAACATGGCAGAGGAAGCAGTTTCCCACAAGAGAACTCACCATCTGCCTGGACTTGCTCTGATGAAAAGAAACTAGTCCACGTGACAAGAAACGTTCCACAGCGGCCTCTAGTGGATAAACACAGGTACCGCAGTCTAATATATATATATATATATATATATATATATATATTTTTTTTTTTTTTTTTTTTTTTTTTTTTTTTCTTGACCACTATTAAAAATACTACATTTTTTTTTAGTAGTTACAGGCATGCACAGATATTAGCGGGAATACCGTTAGGTAACAGACAGAAAGACAAATTAGGCTTGGGGGTCCCCCAATAGAACCAAGTTCCTGGGGGCCCCCACTTACCTGTTCCCCGCCGCAGGACTTTGTTTGGTCCACAAAAGCCCAAACTTCACCTATCACGGCAGGCATTGTAATCAAACCTTCAGGGACCGGGTTCCCAAGGATTCCACTCCCCTGGACCTGTATAGCACCCTGCACAGAAAACATCTTGGTCGTGGGTATGACCAGAGCTCTGGATCCCAGGGTCCAGCTCTCCTAAGAGAAGCATTACAGGCAAAACCTTGCTCTTCTCTGCAAGGCCCGGGTACCGACCGTTTAGCTATGAAGCTTTTTTGGTCGGATCCGGAATAGCTTACTGAGGCCCAAAAGAACCTGTACGCAAGCTCAGTGAAAAACACATGTTACTTCTTGGCCAACACCTTAGACACTGGCAAAAAACTGAGGTGCTCCCGGATGGGAGGGGCTTATATAGGGGAGGGTACTTCCGTTTTGGAAGTTGCCAGTGCCAGCACCTGAAGGTACCTATATAACCCATTAGTAATGACTATGTCGCTCTGTGTCCCGTGATGTACGAGAAAGAAACAGGACTCTCTGAAAACATGTGGTGTGGCTGTTTTATGATGCACAATAAGGAGGCACTTGAAGAAAGATGGGCTGCATGGTCGAGTCACCAGAAAAAATCCATTACTACACAAATGCCACAAAGTATCCCGCTTACAATATGCCAAACAGTACAGAGACAAGAAAAAAATCTATATATAGTCGCGCTAACTTATGACTGAACATAAGCCCACCACTGAATAATTGAAAAAAATCCAAATACCAACAGTGATAAATCATATAAATACTCAATGAAGAACCATGAAAAATCTGTAAATTATAAATAATAATAAGGTGAGTGAACCATGATTAAACAGTTAATAAGATGATAGTCCACAACTGCTATATAAAACTCTCAAGGTTCACGTCTAAAAGTCCATAATAAACAAAACACCCGTGAGTAAGTGTCCAAAAAAGCCAACGACAGAAATCTTCTTATAATCCATGACTTTCACCACCACCAGTAAGAATTCCTGCTTACCAAAAAGGGATGGTCCCCTATGACAGAGGACCTAAAACAGCCTCAAATGATACTCAGTGGAACCTCCGGATTTCAGCAGATGATGAACTTCAATGGTTTAGTAGCCCGACAGCTCATACAGCCTCATGCGAATGTTCAACATCAACATGAAAAGAAGGAAGGACACCGAATAGTGTAAAATCCTTGGTGTACATTTATTAAAGGAATAATGGAATCATCCTCGCAAAAGCAGTTAAAAAGACAGCCTTAAAGTGCGTCAGCGCCGACCGGTCAGAGGCGCTGGCACACAAATACATCCGTGGAAGCCGAGCAGTGGAGGGTGACGTCAGCACAAAGCTCGTATCCTGCCCTATGCGTTTCGTGAAAATTCACGTCGTCTCGGGGCACCTACAGAGACAAGTCTCAAACCTTCTGGCACAAAGTCATTTGGAGTGATGAGACCAAAATTTTGCTTTTTGGTCACAACCATAAACACTACATTTGGAGAGGAGTCAACAAGGCCTATGATGAAAGGTACACCATTCATACTGTGAAACACGGCGGTAGATCGCTGATGTTTTGGAGATCTGTGAGCTACAAAGGCACAGGATTTTTTTTTTTAATTGTTGGCAAGATGAATGCAGCTGTTTATCAAAAAATACTGGAAGAAGATTTGCATTCATTAGCTAGGAAGCTGCGCATTGGACGTACTTGGACATTCCATCATGACAATGATCCAAAACACAAGGCCAAGTCGACCTGTCATTGGCTACAGCAGAATAAAGTGAAGGTTCTGGAGTGGCCATCTCAGTCTCCTGACCTCAATATCATTGAGCCACTCAGAGGAGATCTCAAACGTACCGTTCATGCAAGACGGCAAAAGAATTTACAGGCAGCTTTACCATCTGAGGAGATAAAGAGCCTCATCCACAAATACCACAAAAGACTTCAAGCTGTCATTGATGTTAAAGGGGGCAATACACGGTATTAAGAACTGGGGTATGTAAACTTTTGATCAGTGTCATTTGGGTAGTTTCTGTTGCCATTATGATTTAAAAAGTGTAAACACAGTTGATTGATAATAAATGGCTTCAGCCAAACACCAACTATGAGTGAAAGAAACGTTTTTGTGTTATCATTCATATTCTCTGAAAAATGGCACCTGCTCTGTGCAATAGGATTGCACAAAGCGGCCACAAACCTCTTTTCGGGGTCCCCCCCCCCCGGCGCTCCTGGCCCCTCCCCTCTGTCCAGTGCCATTTTGGGAAGCCCCCCCCCCAGCCTGCCGCAGAGCCTTAAGGCCTCCATACTGCCTCCAACAGTGTCCCTTAGTGCCCCCCCTCGTGACACCCAACCCCACCCAGAACCTTCCAATATTTTGTACTTACTTTTATTGTGTGAGTATAAACCTTTTTCTTTACTGTTGGGGCATGGAAGGTTTTGAAGAATTTTTCCAGACCCTGATCTCAAAAAAGGATGAGACGGAACTCCTGCCAAAAATTAGAAGGTAAAAATGAACATCTGATTAAAGGATAAAATTAACAGATACAGCTTTTGCTGCAATATTTATGCTCAGTTCAGATTTCCCCCCTGTAGTCCTTTTTTTTTGCCACTAGAACGCCTCATTCAGTCCACTTCCTCTGAGTCCAGGGTATCCTCGACTCGGTCAAAGCCTGTGGTTGGACAGTAAAAGGAGAATCCGTACAGGATTAGCTCATTTATCAGGCAATCTGCTCTCTCCTCCTATCAGCATGCTTCTTGTGAGCACTTGAACTGATTGGCTCCTTGTATTGCTTCTTCCTTTCACACTTCAGCCCTGCTGTACAGAGACAGGTCACATTCGTACTCGCATAACTTGTATTTAAAACTACATTTAATGATCAAAAAGCTGCATTATTTTTGTGTCTTTTTATATCTGCATAGATTTCAGCTTTCAATCAAACTAGACCTTCAGGATAGACCCTCTACATGTATTCCAGATGCATAAAAAGGTGTGCAAAGTCTCACAGTTGGTTTTCTTTAGAAGGCAGCCACAGGCAGAGTAGTAAAGACTTTCCCCTGCCAGCATGCTGCAGTGAAAGACTCTTGCGCTCTGTGTTGAAACAGTGATCTCTCTGCAGAGGTCCAACACCCCCCCCTGCTGAGTCAGGCTTATAGATCTGGAATCATTAGAGAGCAGAGGCTTTCCTGATTGGAGAGCTATAGGTCTGACTCATCAGGGAGTGTCTTGGCAGCTGAAATCCAGTTGGTAACATAGACATTTCTTTGCACTTAAATCAATGAAGAGGAAGTTATATACTGTATAGGAAATTGATTCCTTTTCATTTAACATTGCTGCAATGTTCTTCCATCTCAGAGTCTTTTATCTCCAAATATGAAAAGAGTGGATTTTCCAGTATTTGGTTTGCAAGTGCTTTTAAAGGGGCATCAACCCCAAACCAGATTTGGACCCCAATGGATTTGCACATGAAGAACCACCAGCAGTGGAAGAAGGTCATTGATGGGATGAGCAAGTTCCCCAAAATCCATTATAGTGGGATAGCACTGACAGGGTGGCAAAGGTAAGATACAAAAGAGCTTGGTCTCTCTGGAGAGCATGCTGGGAGCTGGACAACCAGCTACGCATCCAAATTTGAATCAATAAAATATTTTCTAATATGATTGGTTTCTATCAGCAGCACCTATTTCTTCTTTTACATTCGGTTTTATATTTTAAAAAAAAATGAATTAAAGTGGAGTTCCACCCTAAAAAAAAAAAAAAAAAAAAAATACACCAAAATTCAGCAAAAAAAATATTGAAAAAAAAATTTTTTTTTTACTTACCAGAAATGCCAGTTGCTATGCGGATGTTCCTAATCTGCCTCTTCATCCGCCGCGGCAGATCTTCTTCCGCATCCTCCTTGGTTGTCTTCTGGTGAATGGGACGCGCTGCCTTCTTGGGAAATGTGTGTATCCCAGAAAGCAGCCGCCCATTCACAAAGCGCCGCGAGACTCGCGCATGCACAGTAGAAAACGGGCAGTGAAGCCGCAAGGTTCCACTGCCTGTTTCCCTTAGTGACGATGGCGGCGCTGGGACCTGACAGGATCGAGGGATTGGCCTCGGGGGGACGATATCGTGGGCGCCTAGGACAGGTAAGTGTCCTTATTAAGGGCCAGTTCACACCATAGAAACGCAATCCGGATGCGTTCCAGGTGCTTTTTTGCATGTGTGTTTTTAAAACGTTCCAATTCGTTTTTGGTACGTTTTAAATGCAGTCCAGTGCTTTTTTTCACCCCTCTTTTTTATTAACCTTAGATAAGGACAAGTGTTCCAGTGCGTTTTTGGTGCATTTAGGTGCGTTCCTGTGCGTTTTTGATGCGTTTTACAGCGTTCCAGTACAGTCCAGTGCAGGTAAAATGCAGCATGTTCTACTTTTTTTTTCTGTAACTGGAACGCACTGGAACTGCAAGCACTGGTGTGAACTATGCCATTGAAAACCATATAACCTACTTTCCATGTGTTTTTGATGCACAAAAAAAATGCACTGGACTGCATGTGGTGTGAACTGGCCATAAAAGTCAGCAACTACAGTGTTTGTAGCTGCTGACTTTAAAAATAAATAAAAATCACGAGTGGAACTAGTAAAGAACATGACACTGACATATACTGCATCACTGCAATCACACGAAGGACAGCCAGAGGGCAGCAGAGTCTTACTTTTAAGGCAATAATTAGCAAGTACAGCCAATTAGTTAATGGACAAGTTAGCCAAAAGGAGCCAGAAAGCCATATGTGTAAAGCAATGCAAGGCACAGCAGAACCTTTTTTACACAGAAGGCATTTACATATCATCACTGCCAACACAATTCCAGAAAACTAGGCGTTTACCTCTTATTTTAGGATCAGGCAGAACTATGTAAATCATTCCCCTCTATTACAGTGCCTTGAAAAAGTATTCATACCCCTTGATATTTTCCATATTTTGTCATGTTACAACCACAAACGTAAATGTATTTTATTGGGATTTTATGTAATAGACCAACACAAAGTGGCAAATAATTGTGAAGTGGAAGGAAAATGATTTTCAAATTTTTTTACAAATATGTGAAAAATGTGGCGTGACTTTGTATTCAGCCCCCCTGAGTCAATACTTTGTGGAACCCCCAATCCCTGCAATTACAGATGTAAGTCTTTTTGGGGATGTCCCTACCAGCTTTGCACATCTAGAGAGTGACATTTTTGCCCATTCTACTTTGCAAAATAGCTCAAGCTCTGTCAGATTGGATGGAGAGCGTCTATGAACAGCAATTTTCAAGTCTTGACACAGATTCTCAATTGGATTTAGGTCTGGACTTTGACTGGGCCATTCTAACACCTGAATATGCTTTGATCTAAACCACTCCATTGTAGCTCTGGCTGTATGTTTAGGGTCATCCGCCCCAGTCTCAAGTCTTTTGCAGACTCTAATAGGTTTTCTTCTAAGTTTACCCTGTATTTATTTGGCTCCATTTATCTTTCCATCAACTCTGACCAGCTTCCTTGTCCCTGCCGAAGAAAAGCATCCCCACAACATGATGCTTCCACCAACATGTTTCACGGTGGGGATAGTGTGTTCAGGGAGATGTGCAGTGTTAGTTTTCGGCCACACATAGCGTCTTGCTTTTAGGCTAAAAAGTTACATTTTGGTCTCATCTGACCAGGGCACCTTTTTCCATATGTTTATTGTGTCCCCCACATGGCTTCTCGCAAACTGGACTTCTTATGGCTTTCTTTCAACAATGTCTTTCTTCTTCCCACTCTTCCATAAAGACCAGATTTGTGGAGTGTACGACTAATAGTTGTCCTGTGGACAGATTCTCCCACCTGAGCTGTGGATCTCTGCAGCTCCTCCAGAGTTACCATGGGCCTCTTGGCTGCTTCTCTGATTAATGCTCTCCTTGCCCGGCCTGTCAGTTAAGGTGGACGGCCATGTCTGGGTAGGTTTGCAGTTGTGCCATACTCTTTCCATTTTCAGATGATGGATTGAACAATTCTCCGTGAGATGTTCAAAGCTTGGGATATTTTAAACATTAAACTTCTCCACAACTTTATCCCTGACCTCTCTGTTGTGTTCCTTGGCCTTCATGATGCTCTTTGTTCACTAAGCTTCTCTAACAAACCTCTGAGGGCTTCACAAAATGGCTGTATTTATACTGAGATTAAATTACACACAGGTGGACTCTCTTTACTAATTAGGTGACTTCTGAAGGCAATTGGTTCCATTAGATTTTAGTTAGGGGTATTAGAGTAAAGGGGCTGAATACAAATGCACGCCATACTTCTCAGATGTGTATTTGTAAAAAAAAATTGAAAACCATTTATCATTTTCTTTCCACTTCACAATTATGTGCCACTTTGTGTTGGTCTATCACATAAAATCCCAATAAAATAAATTTACGTTTTTGGTTGTAAAATGACAAAATGTAGAATATTTCCAGGAGTATGAATACTTTTTCAAGGCACTGTATTTGGGCAACTCCTAGATCCAGAGCTGCTGGGATATAGCACAGGTATCGTCATATCTATTCTGATCTCCAGCCAGCTGTTAACAGCTTTTTTTGCCCTCCTCAGTGCAAGGAATGGATATCGGGTTGCCACTTCATCTTTGTAAAATGGAATTCATATATAAATTATACAGGTTCTGTGTTTAAATAAGGTGGTAATTGATTCTGTACCTGCACTTAATTAGTCACAAATCTTATGTAATTCATATGTGTTTAGTTTTAAGGGCTCATTTTACACTTGTTTTGATTTCAACACTCATTAAAGCGCCTACCGCTTCAATATACATTTTTTATGTGTTTTTGTGTTCTGTAATACTTTTTTTTAAGCTTTAATGATGCTTTGGAAATACCCTGTATGTGTTAATTTTCTATTTGTTTTAAAGTGGCTCAGTAGTACCCCAACTCAGTAATAGCCCCAGCTCATAGTACCTCCATTCAGCAGATCCCCAGATCATTTGTATGACAGAACCATCCAGCACCCAGCTTGAGTGCTTCCGTCAGTATACTGCTTCCCCCAGTATACTGCTTCCTCCAGTCTGGGCATAGGAACCCATTACTATGGCTGAATATTGCATAGCATACAAGACTAGACGACAGTAGCTTGTATGAGAACTGGAACTGTTTATTGAAAACTCACACAGAATTTATATACAACTGTATAAAGGAATATAATTAACATAACTAAGGAACAACCAACAAACCATATGCTACTTCCCCTCTAGCAACTAATAGCTGACAGTGATTTAACCCATAAGCTAATCAACATAAACATGTAACATCCCACAATGGTTCACTAACAGGGTACAGTGGTCACAATATTAATCACCTGTTCAAGAGATGAGCAGACTGAAAAACAATAGGTGACTTTATTAACAATGGTAAAGACCTACTTAATAAACACATAACAAACAGTGATCTCACCCCACCTCAGACTAGTAGGTAACAGAAGACCCAGGGCTGTCCAAATCTCATTAACCAGCTTTCTATTCACATACATCTGACTGAGTTTCAAGTTGGCAGAGACCATTATGGCTTCCTTGACTGTTAAATCTAATAATGTCCTTTTTGCATTATAGAACAGGACATCTTCCTAAATTCTTGTAGCTCCCTTGAATGCCAGAGCCCATAGTTATGTTAAAGGGTCCTCCAATTCCCCAAATCTGTGTGTTTTTGGGGAGACAGGGACTTGAATCCAAAGTAACATTACTCCTGGGGTCCCCCTGGCACACACCTCCCAAAAGAATAGTGATCCCTTAAAAGCCAGGACCCACAGTCAGTAGGCAAGAGGCTAGCCTGCAGTCCTCTACAAAAGCCTCTGTCTAGGTTGAGTCTTTCACAATTGGTACCCCTGCTCAGCGGATCCCCAGCTCATTAGTACCCTTGTTCAGCAGATCCCTGGCTCAGTAGTACCCCTAGCTCTTCTGATGACCCACGCAGTAGTACCCTCAGCTCTTCTGATCCCTCTCATTAATAGCCCCTAACTCTGCTCATCCCCAAATCAGTAGTAACCCCCAGCTCTGCTGATCCCCCAGTCAGTAGTAACCTCAAGCTCTGCTGATCCTCTGATTTTCTGATCATCCTCTCTCTCCAGTCCCCGCTCACCCTCTCCTATATTGCTCCCATGCTGCTCACTATACGTGACATCTGCTAGTTTCTCCTACTCTGGTCCCCCAGCTTTGCTGATCCTCTTCGTTCAGCCCTCTTTCTCTCTGGTCCCCGTTTATCTTTCGCTACAGCATTCCCATGTTACACACCATGTGTGCCATCTGCTAGTTCCCCTGCTCTAGTCTGGACCCCATTCATCTTCCTGCTGCACACCAGATCTGACGTCTGCACCAGATGCTTCCAGAATATATACACATGAACCGGAAGTGACTGCTGATGATGTCTTTCGGGTTTGCTTGTTGGTTTCCCAGTGCTCCTGGGATCTCATGATCTCATACCTCCAAAACAAAGTTAAGCTAATGCTGAAAAAATGCCCCTCAAATTCTGCTGTTAGCGAGCTTTGTTATAGACTTCTATGGAGGCTTTGAAGACGCTTGTGCCAAGAAAGCAACATGGGTATAATTTTTGAAGCAAAGCAAATATGTCCCAAATCTGAAGGACCTTCACAAATAAGCCAACCAAGGCAGATCCCATGTCTCTATGCAGACAAAGGAGCGGATTACAACATCACCAAATATAGATTTTGGTGTAGTTGTTTGAAAAGCTTATTTTTTTGCTACAAATAATGAAGTCTCCCTTTTGTGACCTTCAGGAGCATTGTGAGCATTTTTATCATCATTAAAGACTTAGTCCTTTTTTTTTTTCTAAATGCAGCAGGTCTTGTCTAGTAGACATTCAATGAGATCCGAAACATCAGCAAGGTAACAAAAGGAAGGACCTGCTTAAGTTATGAGCAAATTTGGCCTCCTCATGTTTTTACAATAACAGGAACTTATCATCTGACTATAATAGATGCAGACGTACTGTACTCTTACAACTGTAGATGACGTCCCAGCTCTTACTGAAGGAAGCTTTCCTCTGCCAGCTGTACACCTACCACTTGTTGCTGGAGGTACAGGATATCTACCCTGTATGACATTGGTTTGTTTCTACTTGTAGGTATGACCATTACTCTGTTCTGTGTGAGCTGCTTCCTGTCGCCATCCCGTCTTTGGCAGTGTGTTTGAAAACACTGAGATATGGTAAGATCCATAGATTACCTAAATCTGAGGTCCTCCATGCTGCTGTGAACCATCTCACGTACCTTCTCTTCTGCAGGTCAGTTCACAGAGGAAGCCAAAAAGGAGACCGCTTTCATACTGGGCTTCAGCAAGATTGATGTAGAGAAGAACACCTGGTAAATGGCACTCTATACACACTATGTGTAACATTCACAATTCCAGAATGCATTCACAAAAAGAGTACAGGCAGTCCCCGAGTTACGAACACAATAAGGACTGTAGGTTTGTTCGTAAGTGGAATTTGTTCATAAGTCGGAACACTGCTTGTAAGTGTAACGTCCGCCTGTGCAAGGATGTGGAAGGTTCCGGCGTCCGCCTGTGCAGGGATGTGGGATGTTCCGGGCGCTTATGGGGCTCTTCTGGCCATGCAGTACATGAATTACTGCAGTGTGGAATGTGGCAAGATAGCTGCTCGGAGGTATTCAGGACCAATGTGGAGCACAAGCAGCCGGCATTGAGGCCGTTCGTAAGTAGGAGTCGTTCGTAAGTCGGGGACTGCCTGTACAGTGGCTGAGACAAGAGAATATGATGTGCTTTGTGTGTATGGTTTGAAACTGAAACATGGCGTTTGTTACAGAAGTCTGTCTCTCTCTCTCTTAGTGATGGGAACGGGGCTTTTCCAGGAGCTGAAATTTACAGCATGGTGAGAAAAATCCACATGGAAATGAAAAAGAAGGTCCGGGAGATCACAGAGGATGATGGGTGAGTAAGGGAGAATCAATTAGGATTTTGCAAACCCACTAGACAGAGCATGTGGCCCCTGCAGTGCTATGCTAGTTGTGTGACACTCATTGCCATTCCCATCATGTGACCTCTGCCACTGCTGTTCTGATCATGTGACCCCTGTACCGCTGTTCCCTCTTTCCCCCCCCCCCCCCAACTCTACCATCTGGATAATGTGACCCCAGTAGGTTGCTCTCTTGATAGTTCTGTTGACAATAATATGCTGTTTTATATCTTGTGTATGATATAATTTCATCAACTCTGTTCTTTCACAGTGATATCAGTGCCTGGTTTTCCCGTTACCACAGAAAACACCAGTTTGCAAATCCACATAAAATGGATATCTTCGGTGATAAAATACTAAAGTAAGTGTAGAAACATGGTTCTTTACACATTTATTTTGCAGTGCTGTTTGGGCTACACATCACATATATACAAACCAGAAAATATTAGATGACTTTAGTAGTGCGAAATTTATGTGTAAAATTTAAGTTTGCGGCTCTAATATTCGGAGGAATACTATATAATCCTTATTAAAAATATAGCCTGGGAAAGAAAAGAGCCCTGGACTGCCGCACTCTGTATAAACGATTTATTTTCAAAATTCCAAAATTAAAATCCAAAGTTAATCCATAGATTCAAAAGTCCAAAAACAGAAAACTGACATGCAGGGGTGGATAGCTGACGCGTTTCACATCAAAGATAGATGCTTACTCATAGCTATGAGTAAGCATCTATCTTTGATGTGAAACACGTCAGCTATCCACCCCTGCATGTCAGTTTTCTGTTTTTGTCTGTTTTTGGACTTTTGAATCTATGGATTAACTTTGGATTTTAATTTTGGAATTTTGAAAATAAATCGCTTATAAAGAGTGCGGCAGTCCAGGGCTCTTTTCTTTCCCATGCATTAGTGCAGAGCCAGCACCTGTTCCAGTATTAGGGTGGGAGCATTCCTTGGAGCTTCACAGCTTGGAGCGGTACACACCTTTCATTAAAAATATAGCCTATACAAATGTAGTGGCCCTTGTGTACCTTTTCCTCACCCTCACTCTGCTGTAGGACAATGGTACACCCTGGGCTAAAGGCAGCTGTGTGCTTACATCATGGCAGTATTTAATTATGGAACCCCAATAGACATTAAAGCATGCATGGCAATGGCTGAAACTCTACATTTGTGACACCAGATCATGGATCCAATCACTTTTATATGGCATTACAAAGGAATAATATCATGAGCATGTGCCCATAGTAGACACTCCAGGTGTCTCAGCTTTTTTTTTGTCTTTTCATTACTCAATGTATAATTGTCCATATTGTAGCAAATAATTATGTATTTTAAGTATACGCAGCATGGTACAGTGCCAATTCCAGTGGCTGGAAACTGTACGATGAGCCTTTCCCACCTTTTTGCATTAGTCCAAAAATTAGCCAGTGTTTGTCGACTGGAAGTGATGTCAGTGCATTTGGTTAACTACAAGGTCCTGGCCTTCCCTGGCCCCAAGCTCACTACTACCCAAAGCCTGGGTAAAATACCAGACCCTGTAACGGTCACTACATTCACTTGGCTAGTTTCTTTTTATGATGGTTATGCTGGGTATTTAAGCCTAGCACACTAAGGAAGTCTTTCCGTTTTTCTTTGAATTTAAAGTGTATTTCTTTCTAAATTTAATAGAGCAGGAAATGATTAGAAACCCTATCGGGTTTTATTTTATTTTGTTTTTGCTGTATTTGTCCCATTGGGGAGATTTGCCCTAACTTCCTGCCCCAAAGACACATCAGGGAATGAGAAGAATTTCTAGACAGCTGTTACTAGAACATATGTCTCAGTTGGACAACTGACCCTCATCTTTTGTCTTGGCAAACAGATAAGTAGGGACGCATGATCACTTCAACGGGAATACAGACAGTAATACAAATGTTAGAGATTTTCACGCCTCCACTCAGTCAACAAACGGATACCCATATAGATGAGCAAAGGCTATCACCCAAGAAACTTTATGGTGCTAGAATTTGACATCGGGACTACAAAGGTCTCTAGTGATGTAATCTCTGCAGGAAAGCTGGCCAATCAGGAGTTCTGCTTCAATGGTTCTCCCTTTTCAGTATAGAATATGCTACAAGTAGCATGGCACTGATCACATGACCCATGCCAGAGTTCAACACCGCTAACACAGCTGAAATCTCTCTAAGTTTTTCACATGTGTGTGTGTGTGTGTGTGTGTGTGTTTAATATAAACTTCCAAGGACTGTACAGGATCAGTTTAAGTGTGCTGTGAATAAGGATAAGTGCTAAAACGTGTCAGCTGTCACATTTTAATGGTCATGTTATAATAAAAGATTACAGAATAATTTCCAGAGTTGCTGGCATTTCGTTTTTTATTCTCAGTTCAAGTGAAGGGCGATAGGGAATACGGTCATGGATAATGTGGTTGTTGGTACAGGGCTGTATTTGCTATATTGGCACTCGTGGACCAGTGCCTAAGGCAGCTGGCATAGAACATGGCAGAAAACAAGCTTTAAAATGTACAAATGAAAAATTTCTTCTTCTTCTGTCCACCTCCGGATACCTGTGGCTAAATTGTACTTGTAGGGGGAAGGAGTGCGGGGGAAACATAGTGGTGGGGCTTGAAGAAAAGAGTGTAATTTCTCAGGCAAGCCTAGAGCATTATGACTTGGATCAGCCACAGCAAACACTGAGGACACTGGTGCTGCAGATGTGGAGGTTATTTAATTTACAGAAGTTTGTAGGCCTCATAGGAAGATGTCACTTTATCACCTAACTGATGATTGTTTCCTCTCCCCCAGAGCCAATGAGGAGTGGGAATCTCATATACAAGCTCTCCGGACTCAGATGGATTCCATCTTCTTCCCAGACGCAGTGGAGGAATGGATGGAAGAAAATGTCAACCCCATTATGGATCATCTGCGAGAGCTGGCCAAGGATTTCCACGAGATCTCACCTTTAAACGCCCGTCCCAAGGCCATACCAAAGAAATGAGCACATATCCTTGGATCGATGGAGATTTCAGCACGCAGCCAATAGGGCTTTGTTCAGATTATAAAGCAGGGAGAAGGGTAATGTTCTGCAGAATACCAGATCAGCACATTTCCACAAAAAATCGAGTGCATTAGTGTGCTAAACAGTGTGTGGTATCACACCATTGTTTTCATCGATGCTGTTGCCTATGCACTGTGTGTATGTGTAAGTCGATATCTTGATCAAGCCTATTCATTTAAGCAGTATAAGGCCAGGAGATGTACGGTGTACAGTTACCACAGAAAACTCCTATTTCCAAAAGGTTCTGTCCATTCAGAAGAGATCGTTCAGTTAAAGGTTGAATCTGCTCAACTGAATTACCCAAGTCTCTTTGAGTATTTCATTGGCAAGACCTCCCCACCACTGCCCTGTTTCAAAGTCAGAGATCTTTGCACTAGAGATCCCTAAGGAAGTGTCTCCTGGATGCTCAGAACTGGCCACTTCAAGTTCTGAGATCTTTGGAGTTCATATCCCTAAGGAAATATCTCCTTGAAGTTTAGAACTGAGCACTTTCGGTTTAGAGACCTTTGCACTTGAGATCCCTACAAAATCATAAAATAAAGCTTCCCTATTCAGGGCAAAGAAACAGGTTCTCTTGGTTGTTTAACTTCCACCTACCCCCTACCGTTTGCCTGCTGGGACCATGAGTTAAAAGCTCTCTGTAAATAAAATTTTAGTCTCAGCTTGAATGAGAAAATTGGCAGGTGACTTTTAGCTCAATGGTATTTAAAAAAAAAATTGTTGGACACCTGCCACTTTAACTGTTTTGATGACCATGACCTGAATTGTGGACGCTGTGGGTAACTGCACCTTGCACATCACCTTTGCTCTTTGTATTGATTTATTTTAAATGTCTGAATGTGAATATTTCTGTATGTAAAATTTAAAACCTTGAAAGCAGAAGTCTGTTTAAAAAAAAACAAAAAAAACCACCTCTGGTCAGTCCGATGACGTCATGGCCTCTTTATCTTTGACTTCAGCGGTGAAACTGGGTAGCTCTTACTACTGCACCAAACAGAGCTCATGCGATCATAGTGCGAGCGCTGTTTATTGCACTGTCTTCGTCCACGGTAGCCCCGTGTCTGAGAAAGTAGGTTGAATTTAACTCAGAGGACTGAGGACACCTAGTGGTGGAATAAAATTACTGTGGGTGGCGGCTTTGGATTCAAGGTGAAGGTGCTGCTAAAGCTGCTTTTATTTTTATGATTACTGGCATATTGTTTTCATTTTTATTTTATTTTTTAGGTTGGAGTTCATTTTTAAAAAGAACCTGTGTCAACTGGCTTTTGTAAGAATCTGAATATTAAGTCTTTAATTGGCAACCTTGCTTTTGAAAGATTTTCTTTCACCCCCCATATTTTAGCTTCACTTACCATGTCTGAGCCTAACTCTTTTAAATTGGTTCTAAAAGCTTTTTTTTTTCATTTTGGATAGCGTAAGGGAGGGTTATAACCCCTGTAAGGTTTATTTTTGCTGTCGTAGTCCCATTGGGGAGATTTGCCATCACTTCCTATGAATCTTTTTGGGACCCCCAGGTCACCTGAACTAGTGTCCTCATTGGGAGATTTCCCCTCTATTTTCTGGGGACAATCCAAAATTTGAGATTTTCTTTTACTTTCACTTTCAATGATGTTAAAGCGGAGGTTCACCCAAACTGACAACATTATTCTAAAACAATCATTGCACAGCACACATACTGAATTGCCACAACATTTTTTTTTTTTTTTTAAATAAATACCTTAATATAGCCATCTAAACTGTGACTTCCGGGATTCCCCTCCCGCGGGAGTAGGCGTATCTTATCTTTTCCCCGGCGCCGCAATGCGATGTGGGACTTGTCTTGTCACATTCAGCTCTCCATCACAGATTGTCCAGGAAGTGACGTTTCGTCGCCGCCATCTTGCTACACCCCACACTCCTGCACAGTAATGATAGAGTGAGCAGGGGGCAAGCGGACATCTTGTTACACCCACAGGAAGTTTCAGATTTCACAGTTATTTTAAACATAAAACGGAGCTTATATGCTTAAATACAATATTTGCAAATCCGTTTTGTGTTGAAAATAACTGTGAAATCTAAAACTCCGTTGGGTGTAACAAGATGTCCGCTTGCCCCCTGCTCACTCTATCATTACTGTGCAGGAGTGTGGGGTGTAGCAAGATGGCGGCGACGAAACGTCACTTCCTGGACAATCTGTGTTGGGGAGCCGAATGTGACAAGACATCGTGATGCGAAATCTCGAGAGATTTCACCGCTTCCAGGAAGTGATTGCTTGTGGGCTTCACAATGCCCACAAGCAAAATGGAAACTCCCTCAAACAGATTTTATAAGTCCTTCTTTGCCGATAAAACGGACCACGGTTATATACAGCGACCAAAGTAGTGAGTGTACCTTTCTATTCATATACCCCAGTGAATGCTGAAGAAAAAAAAAAAAAGTTTGGCCGCGGAACCCCCGCTTTAAACATAACAAATAGAGAGGGTGACTCTCACTAATGAGGACACAGTCAGCAATAAAAGCCACATGTGTTTTAATCCCTCTCCACTCTATCCAAAACTAAAAAAAAAAGTTTTGCTTTTAGTTATACTTCTAGGTTTTGTTTTGTTTTTTTGTTTTTTTTACCTGAATGCATTCTCTGTATTAGGCCCCTTTCACACAGGCTGTCCAATCAGGTCCACCTATCAGTTTTTCAGAGGGACCTGATCGGACCCTCCAGTTTCTTCTATGGAGCTGCGGATGTCAGCGGACTCATGCCTGCTGACACCCGCCGCCATCTGATCCGATCCTGTCCGCCAAAAACAGACAGATGGTGGTCCTATTCCCCATCCGTCCGGTGGATTGGATGGAAATGGACAGGCGGTCGGTTTTCATCTGATTGCCCCATAGAGGAGAGCGGGACTGTGTTCATGTCCACTCTGCATAGCGGAGCGGACATGGATCTGTCATCCGCCTGCTCAGTGGGGATCAGCAGAGAGATCCTCCGCAAAACAAGCGGATTCTGCATAGTGTCAAATAGGCCTAAAGGTAAAAAATAAATAAACTTCAATTTCTCAAAATCCCCCCCAGCTTCCCCCTTATACTTACCTGAGTCTGATCTCCATCCAACACTATACCCAAGAGCAGCAGCTCTCTTGGCTCTCTCCCACTTCACAGGGCAGGTTGATAGCGGCAGACTCCTGTTGCTGTCAATCAAATCCTGTGACAAGAGAGCAAGGGGGGAGGGTGAGCTGCACTGCCTGTGTGATTAGCCGCAGGCAGCATACGTAAATGCTGCTGTAGATGCTTGAATTTCAGATCCAGATTCTTGCTGAATCGCCCAAAATTAGACCCATAGGTGTCCCTATTGTCACCACCCAGCTTAACAAAAATCGATTTTGCATTCAACATTGGTTAAAGGAGACAAGCGGATTCTTTTTTTTTTTGCCAAAAGGTGATTTCATCCAATCAAATGCAGTCCCCGTACCGGATATATCCTGGTACCCCCGCTGTCTGCATACAATAGCTGGCAGGGAAGATGACGCCATACATGCTGGACTGAACGAGAGAAATATTTTCTTGTATAGATAGGATAAAATTTGCTGGCTAGAATCAAGTTTTATTTTAATTTTCCTTGCACCTGATTGGATATTTAAAGTCAACAAAGCTTCTCCTCATTTGCTATGCTAAATGAAACTTCACTTTACGATTTGCAACTTGAACATGCTCTACTCCTTTAGTAAATCAACCCCATTGTCTTCCAGCTCTAGGATGTGCATAACAGAGGAGTGTAAACGGCAACTGAATATTCAAATTCTTGCAAGTGATGACTGGTTCTCTTTGATCAGCTTGCGGTTGTTTATTGTAGATATTTACTACCAAGTCTCAGGCTTTGTTGGGCATCATGGAAAACGCCTGTATTCATAGTGGATTATTTATTACAAAGAAATGATCAGTAAATGAAGCTACTCCTAGTAGCCAATTGGCTTTCAGCTTTCAGCTGTTATTACTTGCTGATTGGTTTTTATTAGTTACTGCACTGCACAGATTGATCTTTGTCTTCTAATAAATGCCTATATTTTGTAGTCTTAACCAATGTTACTCTAAATCGTGCAAGCATACTAGCAATCGGGACCTTTCCAACCATGTGACCGCTGTGATTGGCTGTTACAGTGGTCACATGATCGGAAAGCTCCCGATCACAGCAAGTTGTTTTACCCAAATGCCCACCTCCGCCTCCTGGA
The DNA here is from genome assembly GCA_029206835.1 of Rana muscosa. Classification (NCBI taxonomy): domain Eukaryota; kingdom Metazoa; phylum Chordata; class Amphibia; order Anura; family Ranidae; genus Rana; species Rana muscosa. The sequence goes on from CM055127.1 coordinate 133,074,862, forward strand.
TTTTAGAGGTCTTAAAGGGCTGGGAGGCGATTGGCACAAAGCGATTAGGGTAAACATTGAAATTATAATTCAACACATGCGCTTGCTGGAGAAAAAAAAATAAAAAATTCCCCTGGGAACTACTTGATACCTTCAAGACTGCAGATCAATTTTCTCATTATACATACAGGTTCTGCTTCTTGCTTTGCAGTGCTAAGGAAGAAAGAAAGATGAGGATCCCAAATCTTAGCAGAAGATGCTTTAGCACTGGACTGGAGTGTCTTCACTATTCACATCCCAAGTAATCTAACGAGAAGGATAGTGACATCATACCTTGCAACCCTGAAGATGGGGGTTGGGGAAAGTATTTTAAAAACGTTTTAACGCAAGCTGGCCATACACTAAAATGTATTTTGTTGGGCCTGAAAAAAAAGTCTAACAGATTCCTCCGTCCACACAAACAGCACAGGTGGACAAATCTTGACTACCGGGTTACTGTAAGTGCTGGCAATCAGAATACCCGAACAGTGCCTGCAGCTGATTAACTGTAGGCACTGTTCAGCCAACAATTTTCGGCCTGCTCAAAAATTGATAGAGTAATTGACTTTTATCAAGCCAGCAGAACTACCCAGTGTTTGGAATGTTGGCAAATTCTTCTTGAATTGCCCACAATTCTAACAGTGTATGGCCAGCTTTTGAGGTACATGCTTGCCCTTGTAATATTTGGCATTTTTTACATGGGGAAGGGGCTCTAACCTAATAGGCAGACCTTGTAGTTTACTGTAAAATTGTATAGCAAAAGCCATTAGTTGGGGAATGAGGGTAAGCCCAGACTCTGTGGCCGTTTTTAGAGGGACACTGCCCTCTGCCCATTCAGGATGGAATGACCATGCCTCCTGATAGCCTCTCAAGCAAGGTATATTCACCACCCGTGCTTTCTCAACGCCTCCATGCTGCAGGAATCTGCCTTGCTGGATGGTGCCATGTTTCTTATCGCCTCTATGATGTAGCAGTTTGCCTTGTTGGATGGTGTCATAGCTTACCTGGGTGGAAGATGTCATTCAAGTATTCTAACATTGGGTTCACATGCTTGGAGCAAAGTAGCAAGGACACCGATGGTGCAGATAGGCAACAAGGTAGTGTAAATAGGTGAGTTTACCTTACTGGGGCAATAAGGGCGGTCAGGAGGTATTATCACTTTGCTGTGAATGGGCAGGTGACTGTATCTCCACAGGGTCTGTGCTACCCTTATTTTCCCAAATATTCATAGCACTGTGTAAGGGGAGGCACTCATTCTTGTTGACACTGACAGTGGAAGGCTATTATATCATGAAATGCGGTCTGAAATTTATTCTAGAAAGCATGAATGTAATAACGGAAGCTGCCTATAGCTGCCTTCCAAGTGATATTTGAAAAAAAATCTGCGCTTGTGATCAGTGAACATTTGTTTAGATACAGAAGTAAATAGAGGTCCTCCTAAAATCCTTCCATTCCTATTTCATTTAAAAAAATGTGTGAATGAAATGAAATTTTTTTTCTTTGTCATTATGTGTTATTTTAAATAAAACATATTTTCCTAAATAACGTGTGGCATGTTTCATTGAGTCAGTTGTACTAAAGACACATTTGTATACACACATGAACATACTGTGTGTGTATGTATGTATGTATGTATATATACACTGAGGAAAATTATAAACGCAACACTTTTGTGTTTGCCCCTATTTATCATGAGCTAAACGCAAAGATCTATGACTTTTTCTATGTACACAAAAGGCCTATTTCTCTCAAATATTCACAAATTTATGTTAATGAGAACTTCTCCTTTGCCGGGATAATCCATCCACTTCACAGGTGTGGCATTAGACGCTGATTAGACAGCATGATTATTGCACAGGTGTGCCTTAGGCTGCTAAAATGTGCAGTTTAACTGTATTGGGGGGGTCGGGGGGTCCGAAAACCAGTCAGTATCTGGTGTGACCACCATTTGCCTCATGCAGTGCAGAACATCTCCTTCGCATAGAGTTGATCAGGTTGTTGATTGTGGCCTGTGAAATGTTGGTCCATTCCTCTTCAATGGCTGTGCGAAGTTGCTGGATCTTGGCAGGAACTGGAAAACGCTGTCGTATACGCCAATCCAGAGCATCCCAAACATGCTCAATGGGTGACATGTCCGGTGAGTATGTTGGCCATGCAAGAACTGGGATGTTTTTAGCTTCCAGGAATTGTGTACAGATCTTTGCAACATGGGGCCGTGCATTATCATGCTGCAACATAAATTGATGGTCGTAGATAAATGGCACAACAATGGGCCTCAGGATCTGGTCACGGTATCTCTGTGCACTCAAAATGCCTTTAATAAAATGCACCTGTGTTCATTGTCCATAGCATACGCCTGCCCATACCATAACCCCACCTCCACCATGGGCCACTCGAACCACAACGTTGACATCAACAAACCGCTCACCCACATGCCACCTGCCATGTACAGTTAAAACGGGATTCATCCGTGAAGAGAACACCTCTCCAAAGTGCCAGGCGCCATCGAATGTGAGCATTTTCCCACTCAAGTCAGTTACGAGTACGACAACAAACTGCAGTCAGGTCGAGACCCTGATGAGGACGACGAACATGCACATGAGCTTCCCTGAGACGGTTTCTGACAGTTTGTGCAGAAATTCTTTGGTTATGCAAACCGATTGTTGCAGCAGCTGTCCGGGTGGCTGGTCTCAGACGATCTTGAAGGTGAAGATGCTGGATATGGAGGTCCTGGGCTGATGTGGTTACACGTGATCTGCGGTTGTGAGGCCGGTTGGATGTACTGCCAAATTCTCTGAAACGCCTTTGGAGACGGCTTATGGTAGAGAAATTAACATTCAATTCAAGGGCAACAGCTCTGGTGGACATTCCTGCAATCAGCATGCCAATTTCACGCTCTCTCAAAACTTGCGACATCTGTGGCATTGTGCTGTGTAATAAAACTGCACATTTTAGAGTGGCCTTTTATTGTGGCCAGCCTAGGACCCCTTTCACACTGGGGCGGTTTGCAGGTGCTATTGCGCTAAAATTTTTCACCTGCAAACCGACCCTAAACAGTGGCTGCTGTTTCTCCAGTGTGAAAGCCCGACGGCTTTCACACTGGAGCGGTGCGCTAGCAGGACCGCTCCAAAAGTCCTGCTAGCCGCATCTTTGGAGCGGTGTGTTTACCGCTCCTCCACCGCTCCTGCCCATTGAAATCTATGGGACACTGCAGCTATACCGCCGGCAATGTGCCTCTGTAGAGGCACTTTGCGGTGGTTTTTAACCCTTTTTCGGCCACAAGTGGGGGTTAAAACCGCACCGTTAGCGGCCGAATACCGCCGCAATTCCGACGGTAAAGCGCCACTAAAAATAACGGCGCTTTACCGCCACCGCACCTCCCACCCCAGTGTGAAAGGGGCCTAAGGCACACATGTGCAAGGTAAGCTTATTTTTTTTTTCCAAATCTCTTTATTAAATTTTCCCTTTTTTCTTCACATATTATTTCATACATTTTACATATTATACATCTTATTATCTTAAATTAGATTATACATCATTTATCCTTCATCCTTCATTCCACCTTTTAACAATTCAATTATTTCAAACTATATAGAAAAAAACAAAACAAAACAAAAAAAAAAAGGGATTTGACCCATCAATCAAAATAACCCTTTCATCATGCAAGGTAAGCTTTAGGTGCACACTGTGCAAAGGACACTAAAGCATAATACTGCAGCTCCCTGCCTGTATTTGTATCAGAACACCAGCAATTGTATTCAGCTAAGCTTTAGGTGCACACTATGCAAAGGACACTAAAGCAAAATACTGCAGCTCCCTGCCTGTATTTGTATCAGAACACCAGCAATTGTATTCAGGTAAGCTTTAGGTGCACACTGCAAAGGACACTAAAGCAAAATACTGCAGCTCCCTGCCTGTATTTGTATCAGAACACCAGCAATTGTATTCAGGTAAGCTTTGGGTGCACACTGCAAAGGGCACTAAAGCAAAATACTGCAGCTCCCTGCCTGTATTTGTATCAGAACACCAGCAATTGTATTCAGGTAAACTTTAGGTGCACACTGTGCAAAGGACACTAAAGCAAAATACTGCAGCTCCCTGCCTGTATTTGTATCAGAACACCAGCAATTGTATTCAGGTAAGCTTTTGGTGCACACTGTGCAAAGGACACTAAAGCAAAATACTGCAGCTCCCTGCCTGTATTTGTATCAGAACACCAGCAATTGTATTCAGGTAAGCTTTTGGTGCACACTGTGCAAAGGACAAAGTACACTAAGTGAAACACTGCAGCTAGCACAATCACCTGCCTGCCTGTCAGTATAGAGAATAACAGGAACAGATCTAGCTAAACTGAATACAGTGTGTAAATATATATACAACACCTAGGATGCATATAAATCCTCTACACACTGTAACTGCAGCTAACTGACTCGCCTGCCTGATCTATCTAACTCAAATCAAATTACACTGTCTCTCTCTCTCTCTGTCTCTTTCCTTTAACCAACGCCAACACACTACACAAGGCCGCCAAGCCGGCGGCCTTATATAGTGTGGGGCGTGTACCTACTCCTCCGAGCCATGATTGGCCAAAGCCACCCTGGCTTTGGCCAATTTCGGCTCTCTGTACTTACGGCGCTGTGATTGGCCAAGCATGTGGGTCATAGTGCATGCTTGGCCAATCATCAGCCAGCAATGCACTGCGATGCCGCAGTGAATTATGGGCCGTGACGCGCCACTCGAATTTGGCGCGAACGGCCCATAATGTTCGAAATTCGGCGAACAGGCGATGTTCTAGCCAAACATGGGTTAGACTCGAACTCGAAGCTCATCCCTACTGCCTAGTACCCCTCCCCTTACTGTTACATTAGTGTTGGGTATACCACCAGTGATGAGGATATATTGGTCCATTTTAATAATTGGGCTTTTTTGGGATGCCGTCGGCCATTTAAGCACTTTTTGGGTAATGAGGTGATCATGGTAAAGTTTCATCTGGATACCTCCATTATCTCCCTCTTTAGGTCTTTCATAAAGATTTTTTGGATATATTCATTATTCCATACACTATGCAGTTCATTTATCTTTTCCATTTTTTCCTGAGTATTGGTTGGAGGTGAAAGAAGAGGTAATACTTGATGTGGAGACATATAAACATCGCCAACGCGCGTGGAGTATTCTAGAGGATCATAAATTAACCAGCCTGCTTGACCTTTCTTTAATCTAAAGGGTCATTTACTTGTGGTAAGCGTACCTCCAATCTTTCATGGTGGTGTTTTTTCCCAAAAGGTGCTGGTGATGACTTCCTGATCAATTACCTTGAAAGAAGAATGTTGAAATTGTTCACTTGGAGGACTTTCTTCTCACATGTTTTTATAAAAGGATTTTTTTTTATAATTTCACATTATAGTTCAAGTGTTTGAATAATAACACTGCAACACACCTGACTAGCTCCCTGTGCTGCTTCTTGCTCTGAGATCTGCTGTACAAGGATTGCAAAAGGCTGATACCAAGCCAGATATTTAAACTGCTTACATCAAAAAAGCATTTTTGAGATTACAAGTGTAGCGGGTGTTAAATTTAGTGGGGTGTATCTGGGCCATAGATGGCCCAGATACATTGATTTCAGGGATTTATGGACCTTTTGGAGTGTGGGAGGTATGAATGGTGTCGTGTTCCCTGCGGTCCCTGGGTGGCGCTGTCACCTGGGACTGGGGTTGAACTACCATTCCAGAGCCGTGCCCTTTTTGTCCTCTCGCGGCAGTAGTACGGCGGGGCGGGGAACCTGCTGTGCCTGCTGGGAGAGGATATAAAAGGGGGCGGACATCTTGCGCATGAGGTCCATTCCCCAGGCACCTTCAGCCTGGGGGCTGCTGCGGTTCGTCTGTGCCCAGGTGCCCTTGGCCTGGGCGCGTGGAGTCGAGTTCCATCCCAGGCACCTTCGACCTGGGGTGAGGTACTACACCAAGAGGCCTGGGGCCCAGTACCTTCGACTGGGTCCAGCGAGGGCGAAGCATTCCTAAGGTGCCCCCGATATTGGGTGCCTGAATCCTGGGCGTAAGGGACCGGAGATGTGACCTCCCCGTAGAGCCAGCGCAGCATTTGCTGGTGCCGGTGGAGGCCTCTGGTGACCGTCCGGATGGATGTCTTCCTCTGACAGGGGTCGTTTGTTCTAAAGGAGGTGCTTTATGTTCTTATGGTCTGTGGCAGGGACCCAACTTTCTCAGGTCAGTGGCAGGCCTCATCCAAGGCCTGTGGCAGGGGCCTCAACGTTCACCCAGGTCAGTGGCAGTGACCAAATTCACAGTCGGTGGCAGCGACTGTGCGCCAAGCCTGTTTGCACTAAACGGAAAAGGAGGAACTTTAATTCATCAGTTGTGCCTGGACCTACTCTTCCCTACACCTTGTCTGTTCTTTTGAAAGTCAACCAGTTTCAAGTCAATAAAACAGTGTTGGACTTTTCTTGGTGTGGAACTCGTGTTACTGGAAGCTAAGTGTCCCTGTCAGTGACAGTGACAATCATCCTCCATAGGAGAAGCTGAGGCTCCGGCCTAAAACGCAGACCCGAGGGTAAATGGTTTAGCTCATATCTCTGCATCCTACATCAGAGAGACGAGCTGGTGGTGTGCATCTTTCTCCCTTCTCCCAGATACCCCTAGACGAGTAGAACCAGCCGTGAAGAGAGGGGAGAAGCTGGGGGAAGACCGCTACACATACAAATAGAAACGATTACACCAACTGCTGTCTGCACAAATCCAACTTGATGTTAATATCAATGATTTTGAAAACCCGCTCAATTCCAATTTGTGTTTCCTAATGTAACCTGTATCTGCAAATGGAGAAAGCGTTCCTAAATTGAAAGACATTGACTTTGGTCTTTTCTCTGCTAAGGCGAAATGTTACGTGGCTCAAAACCAACACGTCTCTGCGAGAGAGCAAAACTCTGTTCCTATAAGGGCTATAAGATTTGTTTGAAAATTCTTTATATTCTCTGCCAGAGCGCACACTCTGAGCTTTGGATCGGCTGTACTTTTTTAAGACCCACCCTTATAAAACACGAGTGGCTGGCAGGAAGAGGCTTCTATGACCCTCCATGCCTTTCTTCGCATACAACCTCTTAAAATACTACAATCAATAATTCCGGTAATTTAATTTTAGTACCTTGCTGTGTTATGAACTGTTTTGCAGACAGCTAGGTGCAGTGTCAATGCTGTGGCATGGAGAAGAATCCCATTTAATTACCAACATATATTTTGTTTCACCCCATTAGCTTACATACACAGTGGAGGTTAGTCATTAAACGGTAGGACAGCAAAGCATGGCTCTAAATGTAAATTTTAAATGACTTTAGGTTATTTGAATAGCTATGTAGATATTTTGTCAGCATTAATACGATAAACCACTGGGTGGCACTGCTATACCTTTCTCCTGCCCATCATTGTAACTGAAGCAGAAAGCAAGACAGACATATCCAGACCACCAGCTGAGAGGAGCCTGTGTATCTAATGAGACAGACACCTACCATCTCTCATCCTCACTACAATAGACAGCCAATCCCCTCCTGTGGCAGCCTTTTACATTGCAGTGCTAAGTGTTATAATTTAATGACTTAATGATAATTATTAGGAACACAATCCAGTTCCCAAGAAATCTTTTTACTTAACCCCTGATATGTAATGCCTAATGTTATACTCCTGGCTGTAGCAGCAATGGAGCAGCTGCTAAAAGACTTCCTACAGAGCCAAAAAGGATTGTGCTACATTCTGTACTAGTGATGAGCCGAACACCCCCGGGTTCGGTTCGCACCAGAACCCGCGAACGGACCGGAAGTTCGAACGAACATTAGAACCCTATTAAATACAATGGATGCGAACGTTCGAATTCTAAAGTGCTAATTATAACAACTATTATGCATGTTATTGTCCTAAAAAGGGTTTGGGAACCCGGGTTCTGCACCAGGGGACATGTATCAATGCAAAAAGAAGTTTTAAAAACGGTCGTTTTTCGGGAGCAGTCATTTTAATGATGCATAAAGTGAAAAAAAAAAAGTCAAATATTCCTTTAAATATCGTACCTGGGGGGTGTCTAAAGTATGCCTGTGAAGTGCCACGTGTTTCCCGTGTTTAGAACTGTCCCTGCACAAAATGACACTTCTAAAGGAAAAAGAAGCCATTTAAAACTGCTTGCGGCTTTAATGTAATGTCTGGTCCCGGTAATATGGATGAAATTCTTTAAGAAAAATGGCATAGCTACCCCATGACCCCCCCCCCCCCTACCCCAGCCCATTACCAGCCCCTTTGGGTCTTGTATGGATATTAAGGGGAACCCCGCACATAAAATAAAAAAGGCCCTATATACTCTGAACAGCCGTATACAGGCGGTGCATACAAGACAGGGACTGTAGGTTTGTTCTTATGTAGAATCTGTTTGTAATTTTGAACAGGTACATTGTTGAAGTGTAGCTCCAGCCCAAAAATCTATTTTTAAACTTTTTGGAAAACATAGGTAAGGGTTATCACCCCTGTAACATTTGTTTTGCTGTCTGTGCCCCTGTTCAGAACATTTCACCTCACTTTCCGTCCCAATGACAACTGTTTTTGAAATGTGGTGTTTTTCTTGAAACAAGGATTGCTGATAAAGCATCAGTACAGAGGAGACACCTTTCTCCCATATTTATTCTTACAGGAGAGAATTTTCCTTCCTAGTGGTAGATTTCCTCTCACTTCCTGTTGTCTTCTTGCGTTTGCAAGTAGGAGTCGTTTGTAAGTTGGATGTTTGAAAGTAGGGACCTGCCGTATATACTCTGCAGAAATAGGCCCCTTAGTTGTTGGTGTTGGCACAACACTGTAAGCACTCACAGTTACTCTTGGTTGGTGCTGGAACGCCCTGCTGTCAACTATTATATCAGGAATTTTAATTACATATAATTGTTGAACAGTGGTAGTAAAAATTGGGCCTTTGATGGTGGTGCTGGTGCCACAACACTGTAAGCCCTGACAGTTACTCTTGGTGGGTGCAGCAATGGGCCCTGCTGTGAATTATTAGATCAAGAATTGTAATTACATGCCCCTGTTGAACAGGGGCTGAAAAATTGGGCCTTAGGCACTGGTGGCACAACACTGCAACCCCTCACAGATACTGTACTTGGAGCACAGCAATGAGCCCTGTTGCAAAGTATTGCTTCAAAAATTGTAATGACACGCCCCTGTTAAACAGGGGCTGAAAAATTGGGCCTTAGGCACTGGTGGCACAACACTGCAACTCCTCACAGATACTGTACTTGGAGCACAGCAATGAGCCCTGTTGCAAAGTATTGCTTCAAAAATTGTAATTACACGCCCCTGTTAAACAGGGGCTGAAAAATTGGGCGTTAGGCACTGGTGGCGGCACCCATAAACAAAAATGATCTTCCAAGCTATCATCATCAATCGTATCATTGAGGACTCGGAGGAGGAGGATAGCCAGTCAACATAACAGCACAGGCACTCAGCATCAGCATCAGTCTTGAAGGGATGTGACATTTTAAAATCAATTAGTCTGTTATATCAGCATCAGGTGTGTGGTAGCTGGTGGTGATCCAAGACTGGTTCATCTTGATGAAAGTCAGTCGATCAACCGAGTCGGTGGACAGGCGCACCCTGTGATCCGTGACAAATCCTCCAGCAGCACTGAATGTGCGTTCCGAAAGAACGCTGGATGCAGGACAGGCCAGTAGCTCAATTGCATACTGTGCAAGCTCTGGCCAGTGATCCATCCTCAAGACCCAGTAAGCCAGAGGATTTTCGGTGGGGAAGGTGTCCAAGTCTGACCTTGCCCCTAGATATTCCTGCACCATGTTTATCAGACGCTGGCGATGGTTGCTGGAACCAATCATACTTTGGGGCTGCGGACTAAAGAATTGTCTGAACGCATCGGTCAGACGGCCACCTTCCCCACCGCTCCTTCTTTGACTGGCCGAAGCCTCAGCAACTCGTTGTCCAGGACCAGGAGTTTGCAACCTCCCAGTCTCTGGGAACGCGTTGCACAGACCTTTCTGCAAGGCCTCCCGGAGTTGTCTCATCCTCTGCTCCCTCTGCGACGGTAACATAAGGTCCGCAACCTTACCCTTGTACCGTGGATCAAGGAGAGTGGCCAGCCAGTAATGGTCCCTCTCCTTGATCCGAAGAATACGAGGATCCTTCCGCAGACTTTGCAGGATCAGGGAGGCCATGCAGCGTAGGTTTGCTGAGGCATTCGCTCCGGAGTCCTCTGGGTCACTAAGGACGACATGATCCGCAGCCACCTCCTCCCAGCCACGTACAAGTCCACTGGTTTCTTGGGACTGTAAATCATCCCTAAAAGACTGCTGCTGATGATGCTGAGTGCCAGCCTCCACCTCCATGCTGACACAATCCTCCTCCTCCTCCTCCTCCTCCTCCTCTTCCTGTGCGATGGGTGGGACAGAAGGAACACTGTCTGGGTAAAGGGGGCCTTGAGAGGCAAGGAAGTCCTCCTCTTCCTGCCTCTGTTCTGCCTCAAGTGCCCTGTCCATTATTCCACGCAGCGTGTGCTCCAACAGGTGGACAAGAGGTACAGTGTCACTGATGCATGCACTGTCACTGCTCACCATCCTCGTGGCCTCCTCAAATGGTGCCAGGACAGTGCATGCATCCCTGATCATGCCCCACTGGCGTGGAGAAAAAAAACCAAGCTCCCCTGACCCTGTCCTGGTGCCGTAGTCGCACAGGTACTCATTGATGGCCCTCTGCTGCGTGTGCAGCCGCTGCAGCATGGCCAACGTTGAGTTCCACCTGGTGGGCATGTCACATATAAGGCGGTTCTTGGGCAGGTTCAACTCCTTTTGCAGCTCAGCCAGGCGAGCACTGGCATTATAAGATCTGCGGAAATGCACACAGACTTTCCTGGCCTGCCTCAGGACATCCTGTAAGCCCGGGTACCTGCCCAAGAACCGCTGCACCACCAGGTTAAGGACGTGAGCCACACAGGGCACATGGGTCAGTTGTCCCTGTCGGAGGGCGGAGAGGAGGTTGGTGCCATTGTCGCAAACCACCATTCCTGGCTTAAGCTGGCGTGGCGTCAACCACCTCTCGGCCTGGCCCTGCAGAGCAGACAGGACCTCTGCCCCAGTGTGGCTTCTGTCCCCCAAACACACCAGCGCAAGCACGGCATGGCATCTTTTTGCCTGCGTACTTGCGTAGCCCCGTGAACGGCTACGGAGCACCGCTGGTTCATAGGACAAACCACAGGAAGAGGCCATGGAGGAAGAAGAAGAGGAGGGGGTGGAGGAGAGAGGTGTGTCACAACCAGTAGTAGCATTTTGGAGGCGTGGCGGTGGGACAACCTCCAACACTACTGCACCTTGTCCTGAATCCTTCCCAGCTGCCAAAAGAGTGACCCAATGGGCCGTGAAAGAAAGGTAACGTCCCTGTCCATGCCTGCTGGACCATGAGTCAGCGGTAATATGCACCTTACCGCTGACCGCCCTGTCCAGCGAGGCCAAGACATTGCCTTCCACATGCCGGTAGAGAGCCGGAATAGCCTTCCGTGAGAAAAAGTGGCGTTTGGGAACCTGCCACTGAGGAACCGCACATTGCACAAACTCACGGAAGGGGGCCGAGTCTACCAACTGAAAAGGCAGCAGTTGAAGCGCTAGCAATTTAGCCAAGCTAGCATTCAACCGCTGGGCATGTGGATGGCTGGGAGTGAACTTCTTTCGACGGTCCAGCAGCTGGGGCAGGGAAATTTGCCTGCTAGAATCGGACGTCGGTGTACTGCTAGCAGAGTGGGCGCAAGTACTTGGCTGTGACACACCTAATTCTACACCTTCATTCCTCTCAGTGCATGTTTCAGAGAGGACTGAAGTTATAGTGGGGTTGGAGATCCCAGCTGATGCGGTGCAAGGAGAGGTCCGCTTTGTTCTTTGGTGTGGGTCTTTGAGGTAGGCTTGCCAACGAGCTGCATGGCAGGTCAACATATGTCTGGTCAGGCATGTGGTACCCAAGCGGCTGATGTTTTGGCCACGCGATATACGCTTGAGACATATGTTGCAAACAGCAGCTGTGCGATCTGATGCACTAGCCTCAAAAAAGGCCCACACCAAAGAACTTTTTGAATGACGGGCAGAGGCAGCGCCCTGCACAGGCGGAGCTCTGCGGTGTGATTCCGTCGGTGTACTGCCCTTACGCTGGCCACCAAAGGGCATCCTGCCTCGTTGGAGATGTGCCTCCTCCTCATCCTCCTCCTCCTCCTCTCTCCTATTAGGCACCCACGTGGAGTCATTGACCTCATCATCCCCTCCCTCCTCATCACTGGAGCCAATCTGGCAGTATGCTGCAGCTGCTGGAACATGACTGCCAGATTGGTGTCCTTCTTGAGCATCCCCTCTGTCTGCTCTCACGCTACTGCCTTCCTCTAGCTGGGTTTCATCATCAGACCCTTCGAAACGCTGGGCATCCTCCTGGAGCATGTACCCAACACTGTGCTGAAACAGTTCGGGGGACTCCTCAGGAGGAGGACATGGTGGGTCTAGGGAAGGAGTGACTGATGATTTGTCTGACATTGATACCAGGGAAGACGACGCTTTGGCAGCTGCTTTTCCAGTACCCTGAGCCTGGGTGAGAGAGGATGAGGAGGAGGAGGAGGGCTTGGTCATCCACTCTACCAAGTCTTCGGCATGATGTGGCTCAACATGTCCAGCTGCCGAAAAGAAGGACAAGCGTGTCCCATGGCCATGTGCTGATGACAATGCACCGCGTCCACGACCAGCACTGTTGCCCCCAGACACAGAGCCTGCTTGCCCTCTTTTATTGCCTCCTGACTGTCTGCCTCTCCTTGTTTGCCTTCCAGACATTCTAATAGATGGCCTGCAGGGAGATGGGAAAAAAGCAATAAGGGCTACCTTCAGGTGTCCTTCTCTGTCCCTGGAAACAAGGACTTGCAGAGTGAAAGAAAAAAAACACTCTCCCTACCTACAGTTTTCTGTCCCTAGAAAAAAATGTTTTTTTTAATCACAATATAGCAAAAGGACAATTCACTCACTGTCCTTCCAGGTCCCTGGAAACAAGGACTTGCAGAGTGAAAGAAACTGACACTGTCCCTACCTAGAGTTTTCTGTCCCTAGAATAAATGTTTTTTTTAATCACAATATAGCAAAAGGACAATTCACTCACTGTCCTTCCAGGTCCCTGGAAACAAGGACTTGCAGAGTGAAAGAAACTGACACTGTCCCTACCTAGAGTTTTCTGTCCCTAGAATAAATGTTTTTTTTAATCACAATATAGCAAAAGGACAATTCACTCACTGTCCTTCCAGGTCCCTGGAAACAAGGACTTGCAGAGTGAAAGAAACTGACACTGTCCCTACCTAGAGTTTTCTGTCCCTAGAATAAATGTTTTTTTTAATCACAATATAGCAAAAGGACAATTCACTCACTGTCCTTCCAGGTCCCTGGAAACAAGGACTTGCAGAGTGAAAGAAACTGACACTGTCCCTACCTAGAGTTTTCTGTCCCTAGAATAAATGTTTTTTTTAATCACAATATAGCAAAAGGACAATTCACTCACTGTCCTTCCAGGTCCCTGGAAACAAGGACTTGCAGAGTGAAAGAAACTGACACTGTCCCTACCTAGAGTTTTCTGTCCCTAGAATAAATGTTTTTTTTAATCACAATATAGCAAAAGGACAATTCACTCACTGTCCTTCCAGGTCCCTGGAAACAAGGACTTGCAGAGTGAAAGAAACTGACACTGTCCCTACCTAGAGTTTTCTGTCCCTAGAATAAATGTTTTTTTTAATCACAATATAGCAAAAGGACAATTCACTCACTGTCCTTCCAGGTCCCTGGAAACAAGGACTTGCAGAGTGAAAGAAACTGACACTGTCCCTACCTAGAGTTTTCTGTCCCTAGAATAAATGTTTTTTTTAATCACAATATAGCAAAAGGACAATTCACTCACTGTCCTTCCAGGTCCCTGGAAACAAGGACTTGCAGAGTGAAAGAAACTGACACTGTCCCTACCTAGAGTTTTCTGTCCCTAGAATAAATGTTTTTTTTAATCACAATATAGCACAAGGAAAATTAACTCACTGTCCTTACAGGTCCCTGGAAACAAGGACTTGCAGAGTGAAAGAAAAAAAACACTCTCCCTACCTACAGTTTTCTGTCCCTAGAAAAAAATGTTTTTTTTAATCACAATATAGCAAAAGGACAATTCACTCACTGTCCTTCCAGGTCCCTGGAAACAAGGACTTGCAGAGTGAAAGAAACTGACACTGTCCCTACCTAGAGTTTTCTGTCCCTGGAATAAATGTTTTTTTCAGCACAATATAGCACAAGGACAATTAACTCACTGTCCTTACAGGTCCCTGGAAACAAGGACTTGCAGAGTGAAAGAAAAAAAATACTCTCCCTACCTACAGTTTTCTGTCCCTAGAAAAAAATGTTTTTTTTAATCACAATATAGCAAAAGGACAATTCACTCACTGTCCTTCCAGGTCCCTGGAAACAAGGACTTGCAGAGTGAAAGAAACTGACACTGTCCCTACCTAGAGTTTTCTGTCCCTAGAATAAATGTTTTTTTTAATCACAATATAGCAAAAGGACAATTCACTCACTGTCCTTCCAGGTCCCTGGAAACAAGGACTTGCAGAGTGAAAGAAACTGACACTGTCCCTACCTAGAGTTTTCTGTCCCTAGAAAAAAATGTTTTTTTTAATCACAATATAGCAAAAGGACAATTCACTCACTGTCCTTTCAGGTCCCTGGAAACAAGGACTTGCAGAGTGAAAGAAACTGACACTGTCCCTACCTAGAGTTTTCTGTCCCTGGAATAAATGTTTTTTTCAGCACAATATAGCACAAGGACAATTAACTCACTGTCCTTACAGGTCCCTGGAAACAAGGACTTGCAGAGTGAAAGAAAAAAAATACTCTCCCTACCTACAGTTTTCTGTCCCTAGAAAAAAATGTTTTTTTTAATCACAATATAGCAAAAGGACAATTCACTCACTGTCCTTCCAGGTCCCTGGAAACAAGGACTTGCAGAGTGAAAGAAACTGACACTGTCCCTACCTAGAGTTTTCTGTCCCTAGAATAAATGTTTTTTTTAATCACAATATAGCAAAAGGACAATTCACTCACTGTCCTTCCAGGTCCCTGGAAACAAGGACTTGCAGAGTGAAAGAAACTGACACTGTCCCTACCTAGAGTTTTCTGTCCCTAGAATAAATGTTTTTTTTAATCACAATATAGCAAAAGGACAATTCACTCACTGTCCTTCCAGGTCCCTGGAAACAAGGACTTGCAGAGTGAAAGAAACTGACACTGTCCCTACCTAGAGTTTTCTGTCCCTAGAATAAATGTTTTTTTTAATCACAATATAGCAAAAGGACAATTCACTCACTGTCCTTCCAGGTCCCTGGAAACAAGGACTTGCAGAGTGAAAGAAACTGACACTGTCCCTACCTAGAGTTTTCTGTCCCTAGAATAAATGTTTTTTTTAATCACAATATAGCAAAAGGACAATTCACTCACTGTCCTTCCAGGTCCCTGGAAACAAGGACTTGCAGAGTGAAAGAAACTGACACTGTCCCTACCTAGAGTTTTCTGTCCCTGGAATAAATGTTTTTTTCAGCACAATATAGCACAAGGACAATTAACTCACTGTCCTTACAGGTCCCTGGAAACAAGGACTTGCAGAGTGAAAGAAAAAAAATACTCTCCCTACCTACAGTTTTCTGTCCCTAGAAAAAAATGTTTTTTTTAATCACAATATAGCAAAAGGACAATTCACTCACTGTCCTTCCAGGTCCCTGGAAACAAGGACTTGCAGAGTGAAAGAAACTGACACTGTCCCTACCTAGAGTTTTCTGTCCCTAGAATAAATGTTTTTTTTAATCACAATATAGCAAAAGGACAATTCACTCACTGTCCTTCCAGGTCCCTGGAAACAAGGACTTGCAGAGTGAAAGAAACTGACACTGTCCCTACCTAGAGTTTTCTGTCCCTAGAATAAATGTTTTTTTTAATCACAATATAGCAAAAGGACAATTCACTCACTGTCCTTCCAGGTCCCTGGAAACAAGGACTTGCAGAGTGAAAGAAACTGACACTGTCCCTACCTAGAGTTTTCTGTCCCTAGAATAAATGTTTTTTTTAATCACAATATAGCAAAAGGACAATTCACTCACTGTCCTTCCAGGTCCCTGGAAACAAGGACTTGCAGAGTGAAAGAAACTGACACTGTCCCTACCTAGAGTTTTCTGTCCCTAGAATAAATGTTTTTTTTAATCACAATATAGCAAAAGGACAATTCACTCACTGTCCTTCCAGGTCCCTGGAAACAAGGACTTGCAGAGTGAAAGAAACTGACACTGTCCCTACCTAGAGTTTTCTGTCCCTAGAATAAATGTTTTTTTTAATCACAATATAGCACAAGGAAAATTAACTCACTGTCCTTACAGGTCCCTGGAAACAAGGACTTGCAGAGTGAAAGAAAAAAAACACTCTCCCTACCTACAGTTTTCTGTCCCTAGAAAAAAATGTTTTTTTTAATCACAATATAGCAAAAGGACAATTCACTCACTGTCCTTCCAGGTCCCTGGAAACAAGGACTTGCAGAGTGAAAGAAACTGACACTGTCCCTACCTAGAGTTTTCTGTCCCTGGAATAAATGTTTTTTTCAGCACAATATAGCACAAGGACAATTAACTCACTGTCCTTACAGGTCCCTGGAAACAAGGACTTGCAGAGTGAAAGAAAAAAAATACTCTCCCTACCTACAGTTTTCTGTCCCTAGAAAAAAATGTTTTTTTTAATCACAATATAGCAAAAGGACAATTCACTCACTGTCCTTCCAGGTCCCTGGAAACAAGGACTTGCAGAGTGAAAGAAACTGACACTGTCCCTACCTAGAGTTTTCTGTCCCTAGAATAAATGTTTTTTTTAATCACAATATAGCAAAAGGACAATTCACTCACTGTCCTTCCAGGTCCCTGGAAACAAGGACTTGCAGAGTGAAAGAAACTGACACTGTCCCTACCTAGAGTTTTCTGTCCCTAGAATAAATGTTTTTTTTAATCACAATATAGCAAAAGGACAATTCACTCACTGTCCTTCCAGGTCCCTGGAAACAAGGACTTGCAGAGTGAAAGAAACTGACACTGTCCCTACCTAGAGTTTTCTGTCCCTAGAATAAATGTTTTTTTTAATCACAATATAGCAAAAGGACAATTCACTCACTGTCCTTCCAGGTCCCTGGAAACAAGGACTTGCAGAGTGAAAGAAACTGACACTGTCCCTACCTAGAGTTTTCTGTCCCTAGAATAAATGTTTTTTTTTAAGCACACTATAGCAGAAGCACAAAACACACTGACACTCTCCCTACCTATCCTTCTCTTTCCCTAAACTAAAGGAATCCAGGTTAAGCAAGAAAGAAATAACAGTCACTGTCCCTGCCTATGCTACTCTATCCCTGCTCCGGAACACACTACACTAGGCCGCCGTGCTGGCGGCCTTTTATAGTGTGGGGCGTGTACTAAACACCCTCAGCAATAATTGGCCACAGGCATCCTGCCTGTGGCCAATCATTGCTCTCCTCGCTGCCGGCGCTGTGATTGGCCAAGCATGCGGGGTCACAGTGCATGCTTGGCCAATCACAGCGCCTGGATGACACTGCGATGGCGTAGTGCATTGTGGGCCGTTCGCGTCACTCGAATTTGGCGCGAACGGCCCAAATCGTTCGATCTTCGTCGAACGATCGAACAGCCAATGTTCGAGTCGAACGTATGTTCGACTCGAACACGAAGCTCATCCCTATTCTGTACTGTATACTCAATGAAAACATAGAAAACTAGATCTCCAACAAGACCAGACCAAGCAACAAGATCATAATTTGATCCTATTTTACCCTATACATGAAACACTACACCTCCAACAAGACCGATCACTGGACGTGATCAAAATACGATCCTGTCATACTCTATACAGAGAAACTGTCAGGGCTGGGTTCAGCCCTTCCTTCTCTGTGCTGGCAGCTCAGCTGTCAGCTAATTGCCAACTTCCATCTCTCCACAGTGATCCACCTGTTGATGATCCGCTTGTCAGCTCTGCCTACTTAAGGACTTCCAGTTCATTTGCTCTTCGCCTTCGCCTGTGTTAACATCACAAGAGACTTTCTCCTGCGTTCCAGTTGAAGACCTGCTTGAAAGTTGTCCCCTCTGGCTACGGATCCTGCTTGCTGTTCTATTACCTTTATCGCTGGCTCTTGGACTTTGGCTTGGCCGACTACCCGATCCGGTTACTGAACTCTGGCTATGTTTTGACTACGCTTACTCTGTTTACCTTTTTATTATTTATTCTTAAACTAGTGTGATTTAACTGTACGTCTGTCTTGGTCTGATTCATGGTTTCTGACAGAAACACTACACTTCTAACAAGACCGATCACTGGACACGATCATAATACAATTATATATCACTCTATACACAGAACACTACACCACCAACATGACCAATCACTAGACATGATCATAATACGATACTATTATACCCGATACATGGAATACTACACCTCCAACATGACCGATCACTGGCCATGGCCATAATACGATCCTATTATACTCTATATAGAAAACTAAACCTCCAACATGACCAACTACTGGACATGGTCATAATAC
Source organism: Rana muscosa (assembly GCA_029206835.1). NCBI lineage: Eukaryota > Metazoa > Chordata > Amphibia > Anura > Ranidae > Rana > Rana muscosa. Next base: position 133,093,548 of record CM055127.1, read on the forward strand.
GATCCTATTACACCCTATACATGGAACACTTCACCTCCAACGTGACCGACTACTGGCCATGGCCATAATACGATCCTATTATACTCTGTACATAGAACACTACACCTCCAACATGACCAACCACTGGCCATGGCCATAATACGATCTTATTATACTCTGTACATAGAAAACTACACCTCCCACATGACCAATCACTAGACATGGTCATAATACAATACTATTATACCCTATACATGGAACACTACACCTCCAACATGACCGATCACTGGCCATGGCCATACCTATCCTATTATACTCAGTACGTAGAAAACTACACCTCCAACATGACCAACTACTGGACATGGTCATAATATCATCCTATTATACCCTATACATGGAACACTACACCTCCAACATGACTCACCACTGGCCATGGCCATAATACGATCCTATTATACTCTATATAGAAAACTACACCTTCAACATGACCAATTACTGGACATGGTCATAATACGATCCTTTTTATACCCTATACAGTACATGGAACACTACACCTCCAACATGACCCACCACTGGCCATGGCCATAATACGATCCTATTATACTCTATATAGAAAACTAAACCTCCAACATGACCAACTACTGGACATGATCATAATACGATCCTATTACACCCTATACATGGAACACTTCACCTCCAACGTGACCGACTACTGGCCATGGCCATAATACGATCCTATTATAGGCAGTACGTAGAAAACTACACCTCCAACATGACCAACCATTGGACAAGATCATAATACAATTCTATGACACTCTATAGATAAAACACTACATATTCAACATATGGATATGATTATAATACTGCTCTATTGTGTTGTATATACAGGCCAAACACTACACCTCCAACATCACGTGACTGGTGGGCCTGATATTGCAATTCTGTTACCCTCTATGTAGGCCTAAAAAGAATCTTGGTTTATATTCAACACGTGGCACTGTAGAATATGAGTGGCACCATTCTCATAGTTAAATGTCCGCCCTGTGCCCTATCTATCCAGCAATCATTAACACTGTCTATCTCTGTTGTATCTACACCAGCCTGTCTGAGTTCTATTGATTTGCAGCACGCCCAGGCTGCTGGAGAACCCTGAAATGGCACGCAGCTGTGTCCTTCCTGAGCAACCATGATCGATGACTCTGAAAATTTACAATAAAAATATAGTCTGCCGTCTCTAGACTTTAGGGGCAGTCCTACCCTTATGTCAATTTACAGTGATTAATATAGCAGAAACACAATTTTTTCTAAATCAAAGTATTTACTTCATTTATTTTTATTATTTTTTTTCAGTCTGTAGCCTTGTACACACGATCAGATTTTCGGACGACCGAACGTCTGTTTTTTTGTGGCATGCTAGTAAGAGGTAACTCGCAATACAAAAATTTTCGTACGATAGAATACAACGTCAAAAGTGACGTAATGTGTTGAATAGTTTTGTATGTATTCTTTCGTTTCTGAGCATGCGTAGTCTTGCTCCTACGATTTTTTCTGTACGAAAACCGTACTATTGAAACGAAAATCGGACGTTGAGTTCACATCCGACACATCCAGCTTTTGTCTGCCGAAAAAGCAAAATCGGCTGTCGAAAGCACCGTACTAACGATCCGAAAATCGGCAGACAGCCCATCGTACAATTTTTCCATCCAATTTTCGTATTGTGTGTACGGCCCTTTACTGATACTGTTGATTTATGCACAAATTTCAAGGAATGATCACTGTCAGCTGAAATCCTGTCTTTAGATTTCAAATAAACAGCAATTTTTCTCTTGTAGTATTATTTTTCTGTGGTGCTTGATTCTTTTTGACCACCCTTCTCATCTCAAATTCCCTATTTACCATCTTGAGTATTGCATAGTTGGCATTTATAACAGAGTGTGTTGCATGTCTGAAGCTGCGCATTATGGGGCTTAACGGAAAAAACGAGTTTAGTAAACCTAATACACCAAAATGTTCTACAAAGCTGTTTTCTAAATTCATTTCAATACAATTGAGTATTTCAATCTGCAGCCAGTTGTAATTGCCTATAACTGCCAAGAACCCTGAACACACAGGAGGAGAGAACGTTTAAGATGGCCATACATTATACAATTTTCTTGTTCAATTTCCTTTAGATTTACCTTCAGCTATGTAGTGCAAGGGCCTGCCTGATTGCATACAGATTGTAAGTGTTTAGATTTGACCTCATATGTTTTTGGTAAATCTAAAGAAAATTTGTACAAGAAAATTGTGTGGCCAGCCTAATGCCTAGTACACATGGGCTGTATTTTGGGCGACATCAGCCGATTCCTAAAAAATCCAGCCGACATTCAGCCCGTGTGTTTGGCAGCTGGTCCAACAGAAGCCAGCCATTTGGCTAACTCCGTTAGACAAGCATGCTGGAAAACCAGCAGCCAGCCAGCTCCCGATCAGCGCATTCAATCAATGGCAGGGGGGGGTGCCCCCCTGTCAGAACACAATAGCTCAGCAGGGGAGATTGCTGTACTAACATTGGATCTTTAGTACAGTGGCTCTAAACAGAGTTGTCAGTTTTTTTCATTCAACCCACTGGCTTGAATAAAAAAAATAGTATGTACCAGGCTTTAGGGAAGACGTCTTTATTGTGATTTTTCTCCTTTTATTATCCAGGTAGCATGATGGGGGAGGGGGGGGGCTTTTTTCTTGGGTCAGCCATCCAATGGAGGAGCAGCATTACTATGATTTTAGGCAAACCGCGCACACAGAAGAAGCCAGGCAGAACATATACTACAGGTCCTTCTCAAAAAATTAGCATATTGTGATAAAGTTCATTATTTTCTGTAATGTACTGATAAACATTAGACTTTCATATATTTTAGATTCATTACACACAACTGAAGTAGTTCAAGCCTTTTCTTGTTTTAATATTGATGATTTTGGCATACAGCTCATGAAAACCCCAAAATCCTATCTCAAAAAATTAGCATATTTCATCCGACCAATAAAAGAAAAGTGTTTTTAATACAAAAAAAGTCAACCTTCAAATAATTATGTTCAGTTATGCACTCAATACTTGGTCGGGAATCCTTTTGCAGAAATGACTGCTTCAATGCGGCGTGGCATGGAGGCAACCAGCCTGTGGCACTGCTGAGGTGTTATGGAGGCCCAGGATGCTTCGATAGCGGCCTTAAGCTCATCCAGAGTGTTGGGTCTTGTGTCTCTCAACTTTCTCTTCCCAATATCCCACAGATTCTCTATGGGGTTCAGGTCAGGAGAGTTGGCAGGCCAATTGAGCACAGTAATACCATGGTCAGTAAACCATTTACCAGTGGTTTTGGCACTGTGAGCAGGTGCCAGGTCGTGCTGAAAAATGAAATCTTCATCTCCATAAAGCTTTTCAGCAGATGGAAGCATGAAGTGCTCCAAAATCTCCTGATAGCTAGCTGCATTGACCCTGCCCTTGATAAAACACAGTGGACCAACACCAGCAGCTGACATGGCACCCCAGACCATCACTGACTGTGGGTACTTGACACTGGACTTCAGGCATTTTGGCATTTCCCTCTCCCCAGTCTTCCTCCAGACTCTGGCACCTTGATTTCCGAATGACATGCAAAATTTGCTTTCATCCGAAAAAAGTACTTTGGACCACTGAGCAATAGTCCAGTGCTGCTTCTCTGTAGCCCAGGTCAGGCGCTTCTGCCGCTGTTTCTGGTTCAAAAGTGGCTTGACCTGGGGAATGCGGCACCTGTAGCCCATTTCCTGCACACGCCTGTTCACGGTGGCTCTGGATGTTTCTACTCCAGACTCAGTCCACTGCTTCCGCAGGTCCTCCAAGGTCTGGAATCGGTCCTTCTCCACAATCTTCTTCAGGGTCCGGTCACCTCTTCTCGTTGTGCAGCGTTTTCTGCCACACTTTTTCCTTCCCACAGACTTCCCACTGAGGTGCCTTGATACAGCACTCTGGGAACAGCCTATTCGTTCAGAAATTTCTTTCTGTGTCTTACCCTCTTGCTTGAGGGTGTCAATGATGGCCTTCTGGACAGCAGTCAGGTCGGCAGTCTTACCCATGATTGCGGTTTTGAGTAATGAACCAGGCTGGGAGTTTTTAAAAGCCTCAGGAATCTTTTGCAGGTGTTTAGAGTTAATTAGTTGATTCAGATGATTAGGTTAATAGCTCGTTTAGAGAACCTTTTCATGATATGCTAATTTTTTGAGATAGGAATTTTGGGTTGTCATGAGCTGTATGCCAAAATCATCAATATTAAAACAAGAAAAGGCTTGAACTACTTCAGTTGTGTGTAATGAATCTAAAATATATGAAAGTCTAATGTTTATCAGTACATTACAGAAAATAATGAACTTTATCACAATATGCTAATTTTTTGAGAAGGACCTGTATATTGTGAAAAGTATTGGGACACCTGCCTTTACACGCACATGAACTTTAATGGCATCCCAGTCTTAGTCCGTAGGGTTCATTATTGAGTTGGCCCACCCTTTGCAGCTATAACAGCTTCAGCTCTTCTGGGAAGGCTGTCCACAAGGTTTAGGAGGGTGTCTATGGGAATGTTTAACGATTTTTCCAGAAGCGCATTTGTAAGGGTCAGGCACTGATGTTGGATGAGAAGCCCTGGCTCGCAGTCTCTGCTCTAATTCATCCCAAAGGTGTTCCATCAGGTTGAGGTCAGAACTCTGGGGTGGAGGAACTTGACTGGTCTGCACAATCTCGGTCATCCACACTATATTGCCAAAAGTATTGGGCCACCCCACCAAATCATTTGGTGGAGGGGGGATTATGGTGTGGGGTTGTTTTTCAGGGGTTAGGCTTGGCCCCATTGTTCCAGTGAAGGGAACTCTTAGGACATTTTGCCCAATTTTATGCTCCCAACTTTGTGGGAACAGTTTGGGGATGGCCCCTTCCTGTTCCAGCATGAATGCGCACCAGTGCACAAACAAGGTCCATAAAGACATGGATGAGTGAGTTTGGGGTGGAGGAACTTGACTGGCCTGTACAGAGTCCTGACCTCAACCCGACAAAATACCTTTGGGATGAATTTAGAGCGGAGACTGTGAACCAGGCCTTCTCTTCCACATCAGTTCCTGACCTCACAAATGCACTTCTGGAAGAATGGTAAAACATTCCCATAGACACCCTCCTAAACCTTGTGGACAGTCTTCCCAGAAGAGCTGAAGCTGTTATAGCAGCAAAGGGTGGGCCAACTCAATATTGAACCCTACGGACTAAGACAGGATGTCATTAAAGTTCATGTGCGTGTAAAGGCAGGCGTCCCAATAAGTTTGACAATATAGTGTATATTTAGGGCATTTAATATAAATCCTGAAATTATATTTCTCCACTTTAAATCTGCCATTGCAAAAGGAGTGGAAGAACCCTACTACAGCGTATTAAATTTGGTGCCCCTATTATCTATGAATAGGCTTTTGAAGGCGCCACCATAAATAAATAAATACATTTTATCATAGGTGTGCACACAGGGTGTGTCAGGTGTGCCCAGGCACACCCTAATCACCCAGTGTGGTGCAGATTCCCCCTGTTTAGACAACTGATATTTCACCCAAGCCGCCTAAAAAATAAAATTGGAACAAACAATAACATAAAAAATAAAATAATAAAAATCAAAACTTCTGACATCGTCCACTGCCCTACTGACACCGTTCATTGCTCTGCTGTCAGTCAATATACACATGCACACACGCAAATGTGTTTGAGATTTGGGGTGCACACCCTAATGCAATAGGCTGTGCACACCTATGCATTTTATATATGTGTGCGTGTGAGCTCCAATAAAAATCCTAGCTTTGTAAAATACATTAAAAAAAGGAGAAATCCACCTTTAGGCTGGATTCACACCATCTTCGCATGCGGCTCCTAGCAGGGGTCCGATGCGTCCTAGTTCACTGTTTCAGGTCTGATTTCAGCCCAAATTTTTGACTGAATTCGTACCTGAAATGGACCAAAAGATGCATATGGCTTGTGTGCAAATTCGCAGTCACAGCGGAGATATGTGAACCGGCTCCGTAGAGAGGCGATCAAACTCTCCTGCTATTGCGAATTGGATGCAGAGAATCCGCATTCCAATTCGCAATGGTGTGAACCCAGCCTGAAGGACATGACATTTACTGTGATGTTAAAGCGGAGCTCCGCCGGAAAAAAATATATTAAAAGCCAGCAGCGACAGCAGCTGCTGGCTTTTAATATTTGGACACTTACCTGTCCTGGAGTCCAGCGACGTCCACAGCAGAGGACGAGCGATCGCTCGTCGCTCTGCTGCTCCCTCCGCCATCCTCGCTGAGGGAACCAGGAAGTGAAGCCCTGCGGCTTCATGCCCGGTTCCCTACGGCGCATGCGCGAGTCGCGCTGCGCCGTTCTGATTCGTCCTCCTGTGTTCTGGGAGCCGAGTGTCTCCCAGAACACTACGGGAAGTCTGGGGGAAGTGACGTCACTCCCGCAGATTCCCGGAGAGAGGACTCCCGGATGTGGGTGAAAATATCTGTCTTAGACAGGTATCTTCACCCCCCTCCCCCCTGAAAGGTGTCAGTTGTGACACTGGAGGGGGGGAGGGTTCCGATTACCAAAAGTGAAAATTTAGGGTGGAGCTCCACTTTAATGGAGGGGACAAAGTCCCAAACTACTACCTCTACATCTCACAATTGGACTGACTGATATGTAAAAGCATGGCATGTGATTTAATCCATCAATGTCCTATTTTATGAAAGGAGACCAAAATATGAAATCATTTTGGGTGGGGGTACCTTTTTAAAAATGTGTCTGTACTTTTAAAGTGCCTTTTTTTGGAGTTGGTACTGGTCAATCAGTTTTCTTCTGAAGTTTTGGTTCAGATCTCTTATGTGAAGAGTTGTTTGCTAAGTCCACTGCTCTCGATCACTGTGGATTTTGTTCCTATGGCCCTTTTTCCTATGAAATGCTGAAAGCCATCCCAGAATCCTGTATATGCTGAGAATTCCTTCCAGCCGCACAGCCAGCTCAAGTTTCTGTTCGAAGTCACACAGGACTGCTACTGAGAACTTCCAAACCCAGAAGAACTTGTTTTAGCTCTACAACAGTCAGGAAAACACCCACCACTGCCAACGCTAAGAGGAAACGGCATGCAGTTTGTATTAGCCCAAGGAATGTGTAGCCATATCCTGACTCTTGAGCAGAGTAGAAAAGGCACCTAGCATGGGGCACCACCTTTATAAGAGACCAAAACTGTTCTGATTCCAATGTGTACTTTTCTCCATCCCTTTTCCAGCTATAATGTCTCAATCCGTAATTTAAAGCTCTAAAAGGAAAGGAAAATGCCTAAAAAAGGTAACGCCGCAAAGAAGATAGTAAGTACTTACCTTTTCTGTTGCCCCGAGCCACCTATCGCTACTGTAATAAAAAGAACTCCCTCCATCTCCCCCCAAAGACCCTTCAGAATCGGACACTTTTATGAATATCGGATTCCTCGTCCCTGCTGCACTTAATGGTTCGATCTGCTGACCCTAAGGCCCCTTTCACACTGGGGCAATTTTCATGCGGTTTAGCGCTAATAATAGCGCTATTATACCGCATGAAAAATTCCTGCCCTGTAGCCTTCAATGTGAAAGCCCGAAGGCTTTCACACTGAAGCGGTGCACTAGCAGGACCGCTCCAAAAGTCCTGCTAGCCGCTTCTTTACAGCGGTAAAGGAGCGGTGTGTTCACCGCTCCTTTACCGCAGGTGCCCATTGAAATCAATGGGACACCGCGGTAATACCGCAATAGCCGCGGTTTGCGGGCGGTATTAACCCTTTTCCGGCCGCTAGCGGGGGTTAAATTCACCCCCCTAGTGACCGCATACCGCGGTAAGAACGACGGTATAGCAGTGCTGAAAATCGCGCTGCTATACCGCCACCGCTCCTGCTCGCCCCAGTGTGAAATGGGCCTTACTCACCACTGTGTCCTGTAGTGATATAGTACAAACAAATGGCCTCTACCCCACCTATTACTGGCCTTTACAGCAAGGAGCACTGGAAGGGCGATGTATGTCAAACAACACAAAATAAATTTCCAAGCTCAACTTACTGACCAACCAAATTAACCTATCTAATGCCTCGTTTCCACTGCGCGGATCGGTTCGGTACGGTTCGGTACGGTACGCTATTTTGGGTGTTTCCATTATGAAAGCGTGCCATTAAACCGAACCGTACCGCACCATTCAGGGTCCTGCTTCAGACGTGGGGCCATAGAAAATGGAACGGTACGGTTAGGGCGGAGCTACTGGCGTCACGCGATACATTCCACTGATTGGTGGACAGAAAATCGTCAATGCTGACGTCAAAGCAAAGCGCCAAACAAGCACCTTGTCGCCCTCAATATAAAGGAGAAGGATGCCTGCAAACAACAGCAGGGTCTGGTCATCTGAGGAACTATCTACTTTCCTAAGGATTATTGGTGATAGCGTTATTCAGAGTGAGCTTGATGGATCAGTGAGAAACGAAAAGGTGTACAAAGATATTTCTCAACGAATGGCAGTCGAGGGATTTGAACGGACATCGGGGCAGTGCAGGGCAAAGCTTAAGAAGCTTAAAGGACAATATAAAAAAATTAAGGACGACAACAGCCGTAGTGGAAACAGTCGGAGTACTTGGAGGTGGAACGACGACATGGACGCCATTTACGGACATAGGCCGGCAAACCAAGGCAGGGAGGGTGGTCTGGACTCTGCAACTGCAATTCTCGAATCCATGGTAGACCCCTGTGGTAAGTTTTAATTTTTTTTGATGCCATAGGATTTCGCTATGCTAACCTTTAAAAAAAATATATATAACCAAATGTTTTTTTCAGAAACAGCTGATGGACTCTCCAATGATGCGTCAAACTTGTCAGATGATGGACCTTCAACGTCTTTCAGCAGCACCAGTAGTATCTCATCAAGCCAACCACAGAGTACCCAACCACAGATTAGCCTACTACAGAGTACCCAACCACAGAGTACGCCCAATGCACCCCGGCACAATGGTAAGACATGATGATAATAGTGAAATCTGTGCATTTTCTTAAAATAACTAATCAGTGGGGTAGAAGAGCAGTGGGTACAGAGGTGTAAGAGGTGAGAAGGGGGTTCAGCAGTGGGGCAGATGTGCAGGGGGTACAGAGGTGTAAGAGGTGAGAAGGGGGTTGAGCAGTGGGGCAGATGTGCAGGGGGTACAGAGGTGTAAGAGGTGAGAAGGGGGTTCAGCAGTGGGGCAGATGTGCAGGGGGTACAGAGGTGTAAGAGCTGAGAAGGGGGTTCAGCAGTGGGGCAGATGTGCAGGGGGTACAGAGGTGTAAGAGCTGAGAAGGGGGTTCAGCAGTGGGGCAGATGTGCAGGGGGTACAGAGGTGTAAGAGGTGAGAAGGGGGTTCAGCAGTGGGGCAGATGTGCAGGGGGTACAGAGGTGTAAGAGGTGAGAAGGGGGTTCAGCAGTGGGGCAGATGTGCAGGGGGTACAGAGGTGTAAGAGGTGAGAAGGGGGTTCAGCAGTGGGGCAGAAGAGCAGTAGGGCAGATGTGCAGGGGTTACAGTTGTGGGGAAGTAGATAAATGTGATGCAGTCTGGTGTGGCAGATGAGAAAGGGGGTTACAGTATTGTTTTGACAGATGTTACCAAAAACACTAGTTTGATATTTTGTATATTATAGGTCATAGGAGACGTTTGCAGTTGGATCTGCGCACAGTCATGGAGGATATGAGGGCAGCAGAAGAAAGGCAGCTGGAAAGAATTGAGAACGAATCTGAAAGGCGGTTTCAGGCACTGCGTCAGGATGCACAGGAAGCTATGCGCCAGGAGGCAGAAATCGCCCGTCAGCAGATGGAGCAGCTGTCTACCTTCAACCAGGCCTTCCTCGGTGTCCTAGGTCAGCTTGTTCAAGTCCTTTCAGCCAGTCGTGAACCCAGGTCACCACCCAGACCGTAGTGCCTTTCATGTAGCAAAGGACCTGTACCCATTTTTTTTTTATTCATTTTTTATTTTAAAAAAAATCTTAGTTTTCTTTAACAGAATATATGGAACGATGAGTTTTTTGTGAAATAAAAACCATGAGCGAATTTTTTGAGTATGTATTTTTTATTATAAAACATTATTAACAATATAGCAAAAAGGTATTAAAATTTTTAATAAATCATGGTAAAAATTTAAACATTGAGGTGCAGCATCAGAGCCTGGCGTATTTCACTGCACTCTTGTTCCATATCATGGGGTGCTATTACTGGTACTGGCTCTTCTGGAGATGTATTCCAATCCTGGTCAAAGTCTTCTCCATGACTTTCACAAAGATTGTGAAGAGCACAGCAGGTAAGCACCATGGATTTGGCAAGTTTAATGTCACTGTCATTCCTCTTCATAAGACACCTCCATCTACCCTTAAGTCTTCCAAAAGCATTTTCCACTACGACACGTGCCCTGGATGTTTTTTTGTTGTAGGTTTGCTGTTCTGTTGTCAGGCGGCCATTGTCAGGAAATGGTTTCAGGAGCCAATTTTGTAAAGGGTAGGCAGAGTCCCCAAGAACATAATACCCAACATTGACCCCACAAATGTTCTTAGTGGAACCAGGGTACAGTCCTCCCTGGCCAACCCAGTCCCAAAATGTGGACAATCGTAGAACACGAGCATCATGCAAACTCCCAGGCTTTCCTACATTCACATTCCAGAATAGTCCCTTGCCATCCACTACTCCCTGGAGGATGATAGAATGCCAGCCTTTCCGGTTGAAATAGTCAGTGTGGTATTCTTGTGGTGCTATTATTGGTATGTGTGAGCCATCAATAGCACCAACACACTGTGGAAGGCCCCACCTGTTCTCAAAGTACTCAGCCATGTCTTTAAGCTTTTCCCTGTCCGGAAAATGCACAATTTCAGGAGCTAGCAATGTGCAGACAGCCTTACAGAAGTCCTGCACACACCGGCACACTGAAGATTTACTGACACCGAAAAGATGACCAATACTTCTATATTCACTGTTGGTAGCCAGCTTCCACAGTGCAATGGCAACTCTTTTCCTCACTTGCAAACTGGCTCTGAAGTTGGTGCTTTGCTTCTCCATCGCTGGACGTAGCTTGGTACAAAGGTATGAGAAGGTTTCCTCAGACATTCTAAAATTCTGCACCCACTGTGTGTGTGTGAATCCCGGGACGGTCACATCCCACCACTCATTGCCACGGGGGAAAGCCCAAATGACTGGTCGGCGGCGCTGATTTGCCAAAAGCAGAGGCATCTAAAAAAAAAACAACACAGATGGTAACATATCACAAAAAAAAACAACATTATACATATATAACTTATGTGTCTGGTGGGTCATTGTGTGTGTGTGCATGTCAGGTAGGTGGGTCAGTGTGTATGTGTAAGTCAGGTAGGTGGGTCAGTGTGTGTATGTGTATGTCAGGTAGGAGGGTCAGTGTGTGTGTATGTCAGGTAGGTGGGTCAGTGTGTGTTTGCATGTCAGGTAGGTGGGTCAGTGTGTGTATGTGTAAGTCAGGTAGGTGGGTCAGTGTGTGTGTATGTCAAGTAGGTGGGTCAGTGTGTGTTTGCATGTCAGGTAGGTGGGTCAGTGTGTGTATGTGTAAGTCAGGTAGGTGGGTCAGTGTGTGTGTATGTCAGGTAGGTGGGTCAGTGTGTGTGTGTATTTAAGGTAGGTAGTGTGTATGTCAGGTAGGTCTGAGTTAAGTCGGTCAGTTGTGCTTACCCTATAGCGCTGCCGTCTTTGTCTTTGCCGCACAAAGGTGTACTTCTCCTCCCGGCTAAACATCCAAGCTAGCAAATTTCTTTTCTTGAATGCTGTGTTTCTCATTGCCGCTCGCAACCTTCTCTCATACAGTGCGGCATGTATTTGGACTACAAAGAACCAAAAGGCCAGTAGAGAAAACACAAGCTGCTGGATAACCTCCATTATTGTTTTTGTTGTGTAGCTGGCGCTGACTGACACTGCGTCACGTTTCTCGTCGCACTAGTGTGACATCACGCAAGGTATTTTTTCTAAAATCTGTATGGCCCCTGGCAGTCCGACTTGCAGTGGAAACGCTCACGAGAATAGACCGGACCATTCTAACCGTTCCAAACCGTACCGACCCGAACCGTTCCGCTCAGTGGAAACGTAGCATAAGTGTAGCACACGGACCCTTTTCTCCTGCCTACCTTCTCCTTGCAGGGATAAAGGCACACCGTGCCACATGCCCGGATCCTCCTGGTCTAGAAGGTTGAGCGGTGTTCTTTATTTTTGGGTCCTGCAGCGAGTTACCTCCCGTTCACTGGTTCTCGTTCCTAGAATGTAGGGAAAAGTCTGTGTTCTTTCCCCAAAGAAACTCAATGTCCAAACCGTGTTCAAACTCCAAACAGCCGGGTTTTTTTTTATCTTGCTCAAACAGGTTTGGGAACAGGTTGAAGATAGCGAAAAAGTAGGTAGGGAGATAGGTTCAGGCACGCGGCACCCAGTTACCCTATTCTTTACTCAGGCCCGAGTATGAATTTTGCTCACCCGGATAGATCCCCTTCACAGTTCTAGCAGCCGGAGTGAAGCACGAACAGTTGCTACTTGAATTTAGTCCCCTTCACGGACAAGTCCTAGAGATCCTCTGCCACAGAATCTCTAATGATTGAATTATGACTTCTGAACAAAACCCTGTAGATTAGTAGAGACCATAGGTGTCAGTGGGACACACTACAGGGGCTATACTGCAACTCACGAATCCTTCCTCTGATAGGTAACCAGGCCTCTCCTTCATTGTGAACTCCGTCACCAATCCATCGGACAGGTCCTCCCCCGGTTTCCTCTCTTTCAGAGCGGGCCACCCTCACACGGGCTCCCTGGGACTCCAGTGTGTTGGCTGTAGACCCAGTTGAAGGTACTGGGCCTACCTGGAATGTTGGAGCCTCGGGCTAAAGGTGCCCAAGACTCCTCAGCCAGTTCACGCACCCCCCGGCAAGCAGGGCCAAAGGGCGCGACTTCACCACCAGGGGTCCTTCTTGGAATCCCCCCAGCACACCACACCAGATCATGGCGTCTGCCCTTTATGTACCCTTTCCCGGCATGCACAGCAGGCGAAAACCGCCCACCACACGGTAGCTGAGAGAGGACACCCAATCACACCACAACCCGTGGTTCAACCCGAGATCTGGGCAACAGCGCCACCACAGGACAAGTGGAACAATACACCAGGCAACATCATAGCAGAACAGAGTCCATGCCTAGCAAATTAGAGAACCTGAGCCAACTATGGCTCATACTACCCCTAAATTTAGAACATAGCAACCCCCAAATTTGGGGGGTCCGCTACATAACAATATGCGTTAAAAACAGTGGTTTAGTTTGCACTAGGGGTGCAACGGATCAAAAAGCTCACAGATCGGATCATTTTTCGGATCAGCAAAAAAAAAAAAAAAAAAGACAAGACAAATCTTGTTACCCCCACCGGAGTTTTCGATTTCACAGTTATTTTCAACACAAAACGGAGCTTATATGCTTAAATACAGTATTTGCATAGGTGTGCGCAGCCTGTTGCATTAGGGTGTGCACCTGAAAGCTCAAAAACACGGTACCGGTCTCTCACTGTGTTCATTAAGAAAGGGAAGGGGCTGGTAAATGACATTACCCCTTCCCCCACTCATCCTGAAATATCATCTATGTGCGCCCACTGCAGTAGCCAATGGTAGAGGAGGGAAGCCAGCAATGCTGTGGGAGGGGACACTGGGCAGCAGGGGGAATCTGCACTGCAGGAAGTGATTAGGGTGTGGCTGGGCACACCTGGCACACCCTGTGCTCACGCCTATGAGTATTTGTAAACCTGACGGACTGTTTACATTAAATTTTAAAACGTTCAATTTTAAAAGCAGCAGCAAACCTGCTGACCTTACATGGTTGCTAATGTGACAGAACACCTCTGATTTTCACATTTAACTAAATGTTAAATTTGAAAATCAGAGGGGTTCTGTCACATAAGCAATCATGTAAGGTTTGCTGCTGCTTTTAAAATTTAACATGTAAACAGTCCGTTGGATTTCCAAATACTGTATTTAAGCATATAAGCTCCGTTTTGTGTTGAAAATAACTGTGAAATCTAAAACTCTGTTGGGTGTAACAAGATGTCCGCTTGCCCACTTCTCAGGCCTCGTACACTTGACCGATTTTCTCGGCAAGAACCAGCAAGAAACTTGCTGGCAGAGAGGTCTTGCCGAGTAAATCGGTCGTGTGTACGCTGCTATCGGGTTTCTCGTCGAGAAAAACGACAAGAAACCTCGATGAGAAAATAGAGAACCTGCTCTCTATTTTCTCGTCGAGATTCTCCTCGGCATGTTTCTCGACGAGAAAAGTGAGTGTGTGTACACTTACCTGTCCGCCGGGAAGCCCGCGCATGTTCGAAATGAATTCGACGCATGCGCGGTAGCTTCCTAGGCATACGTAGGGTATACCAAGATGGCGGCGACGGCATCGAATGTGACGAGCGCATGCTCGACGTAGTCGATGACGTCACCACGTACACTCCTTTCAAAGAACCGCGGGTTCTTTGAAACGAGCGTGTGTACACTCGGCCGGGACAAGTTTCTTGTCCAAGAATCTCGTCGAAAAAAAAACGACATGTTTTTTTCAACAAGAATCTCGGCCGTGTGTACGAGGCCTCACTATCATTACTGTGCAGGAGTGTGGGGTGGAGCAAGATGGCGGCGAGGAAATGTCTCTTCCTGACGAGACAGCAGCCGCCGGGTGTACCAAGATGGCCGCCGCTCCGGAGCTAGTCCGAAGCCGGGGCCTTTCCTATGGCCGAGGCTGCGGAGCACTCTACGGATCGCGTGGTGTGCCGATCCGAACAGGGTGACCTGTTCGGATCACGGATCGTCACCGATCCGTTGCACCACTAGTCTGCACACATTTGCAAATACATGCATAAGCTACAGATCCCGTCAAAGCACCCCATTTACTGTAGTCCTAACTGTCGCACTCTGGTGTTTAGGTAGGGTTGCTAGTAAATTTAGTTTGCCAGGCGGTAGTTGCCCTGGTTAATTGTTAGTAGATCCACTGATTCCTCTCTTTTTGTTCTGGACTTGCTGCACCTTCTGTCTTCTGTCGCTAGGTGGCATTATGCTGGTGACATTAGATATACGGGGGCTTAGCAAGGTCAGGTTATGAATGGATAGGGTGTCTCAGCCAAATGGCAGGGGTTTCTTTAGCCCCTTGGCCTGCTGGGAGATTCTATTTATTTGGGTGGAGTCAGGTGATCGGGGTTCTACCACCAGTTGTGGTCGGAGGTAGAGGGGAAGCTGTCGCCACTAAGAGATCCTCCACCTTGTTACCGGAGACCACTGTGAGTAAACTGGAGCTAGTACCAGAGCAGTCTTCTCACAACCCGGGAACGGTGAAGAAGTGAGTAAACTATAGCAAGTGCCAGGCCAGGGACCCATCAGGACAGCAGAGGTGACGCTTGAGGAGCATCAGTGAGTGCCAAGACAGGGACCTAGCGGGTCAGCAGGGGTGACGCTTGAGGAATATCTGTGAGTGCCAAGCCAGGGACCCAGCAGGGAAGCTGGGGGTGATGTTTGAGGAAGATACCGAGTTATGGAAGTGGAAGCGCTCAGGAGATTTATTGGCTATTGGATCTAAAAGTCTACAGTGCGAGACTGGGAGCTCAGTGAGTAAAAGTCTACAGTGAGAGACTGTAGTGTAAGAGCAGAACTATTCTGTGTTGCCACTAGTTAAAGCGGAGCTCCCCTGAAAAAAATATATTAAAAGCCAGCAGCTACAAATACTGCAGCTGCTGACTTTTAATATTAGGACACTTACCTGTCCTGGAGTCAGTGGCGTCACTAGGGTTGGTGTCACCTGGTGCGAAAAAAAATGGTGTCACCCCCCAACAACTATAGTCCCCCCTCAGTACAGACCCCCCTCCAACAGTATAGATCCCCTCCCTCAGTACAAACCCGCTCCACTAAGTACAGACTCCCTGCCATCAATATAGACCCGCCTTCCTCAGTATGAACCTCCCCCTCAGTACAGACACCCCCACCTCAGTGCAGACCCCCTCAGTTACAGACACCCCCTCGTACAGACACCCCCCTCGTACAGACACCCCCCTCGTACAGACACCCCCCTCGTACAGACACCCCCCTCAGTAACAGAGACCCCCCTCAGTAACAGACACCCCCCTCAGTAACAGACACCCCCCTCAGTAACAGACACCCCCCTCAGTTACAGACACCCCCCCTCAGTTACAGACACCCCCCCCTCAGTTACAGACACCCCCCCTCAGTTACAGACCCCCTCCTCAGTACCAGACCCCCTCCTCAGTACCAGACCCCCTCCTCAGTACCAGACACCCCCCTCAGTACCAGACACCCCCCTCAGTACCAGACACCCCCCTCAGTACAGACACCCCCTCAGTTACAGCCCCCCCTGGTGCAAACTCCCCCTTGTGCAGACCCCAGCAGTACAGACACCCCCTCCCCCATCAGTAAAGATGCCCCCCTTACCTTACAGACCTCAGAACAGAGCGGCAGATACACACAGCGGTGTGTCCCTCGAGCGCGGGCTCCTCCTCCTCCTCCTCTGTGTATGTAAACAGAGAGGAGGCAGAGGGGGCGGCGGCTTCCTTCCGCTCTACTGAGGGACACAGCCGCAGCGTGAGCCTAAGGCACAGGGCAGCGGGCGGGCGATGTCAGTGTGGTGCCGATGCGCTACCCACGGGTGTCACCCCTCTGGTGGGTGTCACCCGGGTGCGGCCCGCCCCCCCGCACCTGGCTAGCAACGCTAGTGCCTGGAGTCCAGCGAGCAATCGCTCATCACTCTGCTACCCCCACTGCCATCCACGGTGAGGGAACCAGGAAGTAAAGCCTTTGCGGCTTCACTGCCTGGTTCCCTACGGCGCTTGCGCGAGTCGCGCTGCGCCGTTCTCACTGGTCCCTGTTGTGTTCTGGGAGCCGCAGAATACCCGCAGAGAGGACTCCCGGAAGTGGGTGCAAATACCTGTCTTAGACAGGTATCTGCACCCCCTCCCCCCTGAAAGGTGGCAAATATGACACCGGAGGGGGGGAGGGTTCCGTTGAGCGGAAGTTCCACTTTAGGGTGGAGCTCCGCTTTAAGTACAACTACCGTTGGTGACTGTTACAAGATTTGTTGCCATAGAAGACAGCGGTCCTACCTATACAGAAGTGGTATCCAGCTGGAGGCCTTCCCCTTTATAGTTGTCTACCTATAGAAGTCTCGGAGTCTGCCAATTATCATTGCATCTACCTAAGGGTGTCCTGCCCCCAACCCGCTCTCCCACAGTTCTGTTAAGAAACAATAAATCTCTTTTGCATTCAAAAAGTGTCTGGCGCCCATCACTCCATCTTGCATCACACCCACCATGCCTTGTAACCCACTCTACAAAGACAGATGTCAGCTCTGCCTGACTCTGGAGGTCACCATTAGGCCTCTATGGGTTGGGGCCATTGCTACATAACTCTAAAGTTTGAGAGCCTCCACAATGGAAACACATGCATTATAATGGATAGGTAGAGGGCAGGTGGCCCTGGAGGGAGCCCACCCCTCCTTAAAGGCACAGGGGCACACTAAACACCCATCACATAGCATGACATGTTAAGGACCGATCCTTCGCTTTGACTTACCCTCTATCCAACTTACCCACCCCCTTGTACAATTCTAATAAATAACGACTGACAAGGTTGTGGAGTAAAATTGGCCTTCCGGCCTATTTATTTTAACAACTTTTATATGAAATAAATAACCACTTAAATAACCGTTTAAATAACATTTTTCTTAACACTTAAAATACCCCTGGTGGTCTTATAGACCACCAACTCCAACTTGGGCACTGGGACTAACATATCCCTTAGGCCTCCAGTCGCAAGACACCGACTCGGAGACAGTACACCTGGCCGCAGTGCCCTACCATTTACCCCCCTTCCTGGTTAACCCTTGTTGACCAGAAGGTACTCAATAACCCCATACCACCTATGGGTACCACCTTTTTCTCCAGACTTCCCCTTTTACCTCCTCTTCCAGGAACCAAACCCCGCCTTCTAACAACTTTTATATGAAATAACTAACCACTTAAATAACCGTTTAAATAACATTTTCCTTAACACTTAAAATACCCCTGGTGATCTTATAGACCACCAACTCCAACTTGGGCACTGGGACTAACATATCCCTTAGGCCTCCAGTCGCAAGACACCGACTCGGAGACGGTACACCTGGCCGCAGTGCCCTACCATTTACCCCCCTTCCTGGTTAACCCTTGTTGACCAGAAGGTACTCAAGAACCCCATACCACCTATGGGTACCACCTTTTTCTCCAGACTTCCCCTTTTACCTCCTCTTCCAGGAACCAAACCCCACCGTTTAACAACTTTATTTGAAAATAAATAACCACTTAAATAACCGTTGAAATAACATTTTGTTTTTAACACTTAAAATACCCCTGGTGATCTTATAGACCACCAACTCCCAACATGGGCACTGGGACTAACATATCCCTTAGGCCTCCAGTCGCAAGACACCGACTCGGAGGCGGTACACCTGGCCGCAGTGCCCTACCATTTACCCCCCTTCCTGGTTAACCCTTGTTGACCAGAAGGTACTCAATAACCCCATACCACCTATGGGTACCACCTTTTTCTCCAGACTTCCCATTTTACCTCCTCTTCCAGGAACCAAACCCCGCCACTTCCAACTAAACACCGCCCATAACCCTCACCCTTGTCTTACCCCTCACACAGGGAGGGTGGGTGGGAAGCTTTCTACCTCGTGAGTGAAATGGAGGAAGTGAGAAAACGTCACTTCCTCCCTGACTAACTGCACTCCCCCTCCCCTTCTTCCCCACAGCCACCCCCCTTTTCTTAAAGGGAACCACAGCCCCTGCTAGGCTACTGCCTGTCCCACATGTCATGCCGTCCCTCCGCTCATTTCTCTCTTTGTCATTGCTCCAGGACTCTCTTTATAGCAGCAAAGGTGTTCAGTGCGTTGCCTCACCCATATATTAACAATACAAACAAATGACCACTGCCCCCATCTATAACTGGCCTTTAAAGCAAGGAGCACTGGATGGGTGACGTAGTGATGTAGGAGCCACTGGGAGGAACCACAGATCACAGCGGGGGACCAGGAAACCTACACTTCAACGCAGGGCAATGATTTTTATTTTTTCGAACGCCAGTCCCACAAATGGAAAATAATTACAGTACCTTCCCTTAGATACTCTTGGCAGCCAACAGCAAAGAGGGTTAGGCTTGGGTAGGCTGAAGCTACAACTTACTCAGGGCTAAGGCACAAGGTGCCTGACTGTCCAATGGTCAAACACCAGCACTGTCAGATGCGCAGAAGGGGAGTGACTTGCATGGTTCCCCATATCTGTAAGTACTTATCTTTATTCCTCCTGCCTTTCTTGGACCCAGGCATATCCCTCCCTTATTGGCAGGGCAGTAGATGACATTACTGCTGCCCAGAGCTGTCATGTTCATTATATTATTGAATAGCTGTGCAAGAAAACTTGGCTGGCTCAGGTGTATGAATTTAAATGGCTGCCATGTCACATGAGGAAGGGTCAGAGGACACCTTCCCCCTACAGGTTTTTATCTCCTTCAATTATTTCCCACATTGTCTGCAGCCCAGCTGGTAAAAATCTAGTGTGGGGCTGCCCATCCCATACACTTGAATAGGATGTTATGGTTATGGGTACCTCCCATTTCAACTCTGTGAGTCGTTATTGCACAAGGGGGTGGGCAACCTAGCACTAGATTTTGTACTGGCCAGATCTCAAATAGCGTGGGAGGCTGCAGCCATTGCAGAAGGTAAGTATGGACCTTTGGGGATTGTGTATTCTTGGGGTAGAGGGATTTTAAAGAAGGTGAACATGTTCCATATAATCCATTGTTCCACTAGTGAGGTAAGGAATGGGGCAAGTTCTCTTGCAATGGGCTCACTCTCTCATATACGTTCATGTGAAAAAATAAGTACGCCCCATGGGAATTGTGGACTTTTTCAACATATTTGAAAACGCAAGTAATAATTCTTTGTTAAAACAGTGCCCACAGATAAATATGATATACCTATGTAGCACACGGACCTTTTTCCTGCCTTTGGCACACTTGCAGGTCAAGGCACACCGTGCTATATGCCCATACCCTCCTGTTTTAAGAGGCCGAGCAGTATTAACAATTTTGGGTCCCGCAGCAAGTTATCCCCTTCAACTGGTTGTTGTCTCCTAGAGTGTAGGGATAAGTCTCTATTTCTCCCCAGGAAGGCCAATGTCCGCACCACTTTAACTCCAATGCTGAGTTTATTTTATAAGCAAAGTTCAAGTTCAGCAGACAGGAAAGGTGGACGAGAGAAAGGACAGTAAGGTTTGGGAGATAGGTCTAGGCACAAACTGGTACAATAGTCACCACTCGATCCCGAGTAGGTTTAGCTCACCCGGATAGTCCCCTGTAAGAGCGGATCCTAGCAGCCGGAGTGATGCTCGAATGTTCACTTTAGGTTTCCCAGAGATGCGATCGGGAGATCCTCTGCCACAGAATCTTTCAGTCCCAAACTTCTCAGCATTTGCAACACAAGGACAGGTGCCAGCGATAGCACGTTGTAAGGCCTGTGACGGATCTTTGAATCCCTCCAGAAGGTAACCAGGCCTCTCTTTCACTGTGAACTCTCACCGGTCCATCAGAAAGGTCCTCCCCCGGTCTCCTCTTCTTAGAGCGGGTCCACCCTCTCCCGGGCACCCTGGGATTCCTCTTTTGAAGATGAGCCTCAGCTAAAGGTGCTGGGCCTACTAGTGAAGTTGCAGCCCCAGGCTAAAGGTGCCTGAGACTGATACTCGCGTGCACCCCTGGCCTGGAGGGCCAGGTGGCGCGAACCGCTCACTCTCCAGTGCTCCACTACCCCTCAAAGATGGCGTCTGCCCCTTATGTATCCTCTCCCAGCATGCACAGCCGGCCAACCACACCCACCGCACCACTGCCGAGAGAGGACACCCTAAGGCATAGCAATGTCACCCACGGTTCAACCCTGACCTGATATGGCAGTGCCACCTACAGGCCACAGGGAACTGTACATCGGGTAACATCACATTGGCAGAAGCAAATACTAACAATCAAAGTGGTCTTAGCCTGGCTACTAGCTCAGACCAACCCCTAAATTTAAGTACATAGCTCCCCTGAAAAGTAAAGGGGCGCTACACCTATATAAGAACACAAGAAACATTATCTTTTCCAATAACTTGTTGAACAAAAATATCAACATGTAGGGCTACCCCCGCAGGAGCCACTTAAGTATGTTTGCTGCATACTCTGCCTATCAACCCCAATAACAGTCTCAGCCCCCTCTGGCACACCTGGCAATACTGTAAGTGAAACACACACGTTATGATAAAACACAGAAATTCTCTTTACTGCAATATTTCTGTGGAAAAGACTAACAAATAGTAACAATATATATTCAAGTAATGCCATTAGAGAGCAATAACTGAGATTAAGAGCAATATAGCTCAATACTATATTCAGGCTGCTTTCAGGAGATTAAAAACCCGAGAATAACCCAAAAAAAAAGAGGCAAACACTTCAATAACAATAAATTACAATATGGCAACCTGTACCAGATTTGTTACCTTTCCTCAGGTCGGCTCTATGAGTCCAGGCAGAAGGTGAGCAGAGGAATAACCCTCTTTATGTCAGGCCTCTCTCTTCTGTCCCCTGACACCACAAGCCCAACTTCAAACACTGTACTCAAATCACTATTTAATGGCTTAACTTCCCAGATAAACTGTCCCACCGCATATACAGAGCCCAGAGTATGTGTGCGGGTTCATATGGCACTAGTAGCTTCAGTCCTTTTGAAGAAAGATGAGGCTTTTGTATCTTCAGCTAGCAACTCTCATTAGTGCACTTAAACTCCTGAAAAGCAGGGCCAAACAACACAACTGGCCCTGATTATCAAGTAAAGAATGTAGGATTTTCCTCAGCAAGATGAAAAAACAATGGTGTCTGTATACAGTGTCTCTGTGAATGGATGGCCTTATACTTTAGCCCTGTGGCACTACAAGTGTCAGCAAGATGACTAACAGCAATGATGTCTGTATACAGTGTCCATTTAACTCTGTCTGTGTGCAGTGTCCTTGTTTCCTGCAAATGGGCGAAAGTCCTCTCACCCAATCCTGCGGCCAAGGCCCAAACGAACGTCCTGGAACAGGCAGGCTCTTCTAGGGACCCGACTGGTCACCTCACACTGGAACACTTAAGGTCACACCATCGGTGTAGGTGCGTCTGAATATGCACCTGGGATCACCCTCTCTCAGGCTGGATGTCCCGACTGGCTGTGGATGCCTGAAATCACGTTGTGGACTGACCTGGGAGGCAGCACCTCTCCCCTAGGTCTAATCTGTTCCTCTGCCTTGTGGAGTCTGAGCAATCTCCTCAGATCAGCAAGATGGAATCTCTAGTTCCTTTTCCCTCAGAGCAGACTGGCTATTGTAGTTCTGTCTCCATAGAAAGCTATGGGGCCGTTTTAGATGGGGACTACATATCCCAGAATCCTTTGCAGCTGCTGCTTGTTAAAGTCCTGATTTGCTCCTGTAATTGCTCCTGTCATTGGCTCTCCTCCTAGCAATAGGGACACAGAGGAGGATGCAGAGTGAGCAGCCCTGTGTGTCTGTGTCTCTGTGTGAGGAGAAAAAAAAGGGAGGGGGAAATACCCCCCTTAGAAACTAACAGGCAGTTTCTCCCTCACAGAAGAATCTTGGCCAGCTTGGCCAGGCAGCGGGATATGCAGGACACTCACTACAAACAGTAATAGCGTGCTGTGGAAAAAGTAAGCACACCCTTGGCATTAGAAGCTACTATTGACTTTTAGGCATTTTATATAACTGCTCGCCAGTCTCTAACATTGACTAAATGAAATATATGGACATTTCTCCATTCAAAACTTCTTCAGTTCAAGATGTGGGTTTCTTTGGATGAACCGCCCATTTTAACACCCCTCTACAAAATTTCAATGAGAAATAAATCATAGTCTTGACTAGGCCAGACCATAACCCTCTACTTCTTCTTTCTGAGCCATTCTTTGGTGGATTTGCTAGTGTGCTTCAGTGTTGTGCTGAAAGAGTCATTTTAGCTTCAACTTTTGGACAGAAAACTTCATATTCTCATCAAGCCCAATTTATTATGCAGAGTGTATTGTTGAATTGATGACTGTGAGCTGGCCAAGCCAAGAAGCAGCAAAGCAACTCGAGGCCATAATATTTTCACCGCTGTGCTTCACAGTAGTTATAAGGTTCTTTTCCTGAAATACTGTGTTTGGTTTGCAGCAAACAGGTGTATCGGTACCCTCGCAAGGGCTGCTGAGTGTTGTGGTCCATCTGTCACCCTGCCCAGCCAGGCACACAATTTCAAACATCCAGAGACATGAAACAGTCCTTGCACTTGTTTTTGTATTTTTATTGAGGGGAATTAACTTGGATAGGGATAAGAAAATGATGAGATGCCCAGATGACTGAAAGTTAATGTTGGGACTGAACTATATACACTCACGGTATATATAATCTCCTCAACACCTCCAGCACACCAGTGAAGACACATTTGGATGAATGGCAGCACTCCCATATAATGCAAAAAGGCTTTATTGTATCCAAAACATATAAAAACAATTCATAAATGCAGACGCGTTTCACATGTAAACGTCCAGAACATCACTTGTTCGCACTTCCAGGACCAGCTGCACTGAATTTCAGGCCTGACACTGGCTCACCCAGGCCTAAAGTGAATGCGCTTTGCAGGCAGAGACCACAGGCCCCTTTGGTGTAGCAAAAATGTAGGAAGTCCCAGTGCTAGCTGTCCACGTGGCTACTGAGTCCAGCACCACACCCTTCTGGCTGCAGCTGGCCCTCTTTACTGTCCATGACACCACAGTCCACTCCACTTCCTCTGTACCCATCCAAGACTGCAATCTCCCAGTCCTCTCAGGTGCGCCTCCCCAGTCCTTCCCTGACTGTGTGCCACTCACCAGCCCTCTTCGCTGCAACCTGTTGTTCCTCCCTGGAGACTTGCCTGGCATTGGTCTCTCCTGCTGTCCTCTCCTTGCTCCCGTGCCTCCTGTCCAGGACACTTCCACGTGTTCTTTGAAGGTTCCCTCCGCATCTGAGCCCAGGCCCAAGGTCACCCCCCCTCTCAGACTGGGGAGCTCCCTCAAAGCCATGACAGCCTAGAAATCCATCTCCAGCTTCCTCCCGAACAACTCCTCTCCCAGCTGGGCTGACCCTGAGTATTTAAGGAGGCCTGCCCCCTGCCAAACCAGGTTGGGAATAGGTCAGGGCTCCTCCAAACAGCCCAAGCAGCTCCACCTCCCCTCTCCTCTTTTCTTTCCAGAATATTCTAGAGGGCTCTAGAAAGAAGTGGGAGGTGTCGGTGATGCTGCCTGTGAGTCACCAGCTCTGCTCTGAGTTAATCCCAACCCAGATAAAAAACAAACAGACAGACTTGGCTGCCAGCTAAGCCTGACAATTTATCTATACTAGTGTAGCGCCCCTTTCCTTTTAGGGGACCTAGGTACCTAAATTTAGGGGTTGATCTGGGTTAGTAGCCAGACCCAGATCGCTTCAATTGTTAGGTTTTGTTTTTCTGCTTTTGCCAAGTGGTGTTGCTGTTGTACAGTTCCCTGTGGCCTGTAGGTGGCGCTGCCATAACAGGTCAGGGTTGAACCGCTAGTGACATTGCTGTACCTTTGGGTGTCCTCTCCAGGCAGCTGTGCGGCCCGCTGCGCATGATGGGAGACGATACATAAGGGGCAGACGCCATCTTAGAAGTGGAGAAGGAGGGGTACTGAGGAGCAGTACCGAGGTGCAGTCCGTCTGCGCCTTGTGGCCCTCCAGGCCATGGGGGTGCGCGTGGATGGATCAGTCTCAGGCACCTTTAGCCTGGGGCTGTAACTCTTCATGTAGGCCCAGCACCTTTAGCTGGCCTACTATCTAAAGAGGAATTCCAGGGCACTCGAGGGTGACCCATTCTGGAGAGGGAGCCAGGGTTACCGGTGAAGGAAGTCACCGCCTTGGATGAGGCCTGGTCACCTACAGAGGGATTCTGCAAGTCTGCCACTGTTACAAGTGCTGGGAAGTTTGGAACTAGGCAAATGGGTTCCGATCGTATCCCTAGGAAAGAAAAGTAAAGTTCGTGCATCACTCCGGCTGCTGGGACCGTGAGAGGGAACTATTCGGGTGAGCAGAGTCCACTTAGGATTGAGTGGTGATATTAAGTGCCTGAACCTGCCTCCCTGTTATTCTATTCTTCACTTTCAACTTTCCTGTCCGGTTTCAAGCATAAAGAAAATAAACCTTCAGTCATTGAGGTTTAACCTTGTCTGGACATTGGCCTTATTGATACACAAACAACAGACTTTTCTCTACACTCTAGAGAAAGGAACCAGCCTAGGAAGGGTAACTCGCTGCGGAACCCAACAAATTGTGAACACCGCTTAACCTCTTTAAACAGGAGGGTACAAGCATATAGCACGGTGTGCCTTATCTTACAAGTGAGCCAGGTGAGAAAAAGGTCCATGTGCTACACTAGCAAAAATGCTATCCCTCTCTAGCACACTAACTAGAGGGTGCTACAGAGGTTCACTGTTACTTTGATCAAACAACATTATTATCACATAATTGGTGATGGAGGCCAATGGAGAGAGGGCTTCCCATGTGGCTAAATTCCACACTCCCCTGAAAGTGAGAATAGGAGGAGCCAGGCTAAAAGTAGCACAGATCGCCTGTGATTTTGTTTGCAGAGGAACTCAGAAGGGTTTCTGATGTGCAAAGCAGTGGCTGCAGACTGGTGGTGCCTGTGAGACGTGGCGGGTCTGCAGTAGCACTGAGACAATGGGAAGTCAGTTCAAGTCAGAGTTCGGAGCCAGGAGGATAACAGAGCAGGCAAGGTCAGAGGGGAAGCGAAAAGGAAGGTAGGATGTATGGACAGCCGCACTCCAAAAACCATTGAGGTTGCCTTTATTGAGTAAAATACATAAAGCACTGCAAGTCACAGCAAAAACAAAGGGGTACCCCTTTGTTTTTGCTGGGACTTGCAGTGCTTTATGTATTTTACTCAATAAAGGCAACCTCAATGGCTTTTGGAGTGCGGCTGTCCATACATCCTACCTTCCTTTTCGCATCTACAGCATTGCCAGCACCCGTGGATCCTGCTCACCTGTACTCACCTGTACTCACCTAGAGCGATGATCTCTATTTTCTTCAAGGTCAGAGGGGAAGCCGAGGTCAGACACAGGAGAACAGAAGAGAATATCCGTGGACAAGCCCAGGTCAGGTCTGGAGACAGGCAGGAGAATAGTCAAGGACAAGCAGGGTCAGTGGCAAGGAGCAAGGATCACAGGAACACGGTACAAGCTGAAGATCAATCAGCAACTTGACAGACTTCCTTATAAAGGCCCATGTGAAGTGCTGGTAGATGCTGGGTTCTAGAGCCTTTGTCTTGCTGTTGGTGTCCTGACAGATGCTGGGTCCTAGAGTCCTTCTCCTGCCATTGGTGCCCTGACAGTGCCCACCCCCGTCTGGCAGCCTCCGAATGCCCATTTGGGCAAATTTTCCCAGGTATTTGGCCCGAAACTCTCGGAGAAGTCTGGGAGCATGTATAATGGCTTTGGGTTCCCAGGAGCTTTCTTTGGGTGGATACCCCTTCCATTTAATCAGATATTGGATCTGCCTACCTCGCTTCCTGCAATTCAGAACTGACTCCACTTCATACTCTGTTATTTCTCCAACAGTTATCGGTGGCGGAGGTGGTTCCACTCTTCCTGGGAATGAGTCAGGAACAGCTGGCTTGAGAAGAGAAACATGAAAGACCGGGTGGATCCTGTAAAATGTCAGGCAGGTACAGCTCAAATGTCACTGGGTTTATCTCACGCTTGACTTGGAAAGGGCCGATATATCTTGACCTCAACTTCCTTGATGAACATGGCAGTTTCAGGTTCACAGTTAACAGCCACACCTTGTCCCCGACTTTAGGGAAAGGATTACCCCTTTGTTTCCTGTCGAAGAACCTCTTGTAATCCGTTTGAGCCCTTTGTATGCAGTTTTGAAGGGTTTGGTACTGTAGTTGTTTTGTATGAAGGTAAGCCTGTCTTGCACGGCGGGTACTGTTACAGGGGGATTCCACCCGCGATTTTTTTTTTTTTACAGTCAGCAGCTACAAACACTCTAGCTACTGCCTTTTAATCAGGACACTTACCTGTCCTACTCGCCCGCGATGTCGGCCCCCCCGAGGCCAATCCCTCGATCCTGGCAGCTCCCGGCGCCGCCATCCTCAGTAAGAGAAACAGGCAGTGAAGCGGTGCGGCTTCACTGCCAGTTTCCTACTGCGCATGCGCAATACGCGCAGCGCTTTGTGAATGGGCCGGCTGCTCTCTGGGATACACACAGTTCCCAAAAGGCAGCGCGCCCTATTCACCAGAAGACACCGCGAGTAGGACGGAGGAAGAAGACCAGCCCCGGGCGATGAAGAGGCAGATTAGGAACTTCTGCATAGCAACTGCTATTTCTGGTAAGTAAAAATTATTTATTTTTTTCAATTATTTTTTTTCTATTTTATTTTTTTTTGGATTTTTGGACAAAAAAACATTTTCAGGGTGGAACTCCACTTTAATTTGGACATTGTTTCTGGCAGAGCAGAAGGGTGAAAAACGTAATTGGCCCAGAATGGAGATTGGTTGTTGCTGAATGTAAAGAGTTGTTGTAGGCAAATTCTGCCAGTGGGAGCAGGGATGCCCAGTCGTCTTGAGAGGAAGCAGAGAAACAACGCAAATATTGCTCCAGGGTCTGATGTGTGTGTTCGGTTTGTCTGTTACTTTGAGGACGGTAGGCGGATGAGAGGCAAAGTTCCACTCGCAGTGCATTACAGAGGGCTCTCCAAAACCTGGAGGTAAACTGTACCCCTTGATCCGAAACAATGTTACTGGGTAAGCCGTGGAGTCTAATGATCTCTTTTATAAATGTAGCAGAATCTCTAACCTCTACCAGTCTAATAAGAACCTTTGAGGCCACAGACCGCAGACATCCTTCAACATGTAGTGGGTTGTTAGGCATAGTGGGTACAAAGGTGGCAAAAGTCATTGGCGCCAGACACTTCTTGGATACCAAAGAGGTTTTATTTCTTTTAACAGTCCTTTTATATTTTGCAAGGCAAAGAGGGTTGGGGCCAGGACACCCTTAAGTAGTTTCAATTTAAATAGGCAGACTCCGAGACTTCAATAGGAGGACAGCTGTGCAGGGAAAGACCCCAGCAAGGTGCCACTTCTGCACGTGCATGGCTACAGTACTTAACAGTTCCTAATTTAAACATAACAGTTCCCTCAGCTTTACTACAACTTCTACTTGTAGTTCTTTACTACTCTGAATCCAGTGAGCTCCTCAAGGCTTTTGCGGGCGTATCTCCCTCAAGTGTCACCTATGCTTCCCTGCTGGGTCCCTAGCTTGGCACTTCGGATACATTTAAGCTTCACCCTTGCTTACTGGCTTGGTCCCTGGCTTGACACACAAGGCTGCTTTGCAAGCGTCACCTCCGCTGGTTGGGTCCCTGACTTGATCACCGCCTGAAGTTTCCAGATTCTCCACCGTGCCCATTCGGTGAGAAAACTGCTCCAGTACTTGCTTCGGTTACTCACTGTGGTCCCTGGCAAAGGTGGTTGGTCCCTTAGTGGCGATAGCTTCCCTTCCACCTCCGACCACGACAGGTTTTCTGGCCAGCAGAACCGTCACTTGTAGTTGCACTGCAAGCCGCAATTCCAGCCCAGATGCCCCCTGGGATAGGCCCAATCTCCGGTCTAGCAGCCCGGGGCAGACGACACACATCCACCCAGACAGCAGAACACAGATCACGTGACTCCACTCTGACTCCACCTGACTCCACTCATTGGCTGAGATACCCCACAAACCCATAACCTGCCGTTGAGTTGTCCTTCTCATATCTAGTACCACCAAGTGCCCGGCCACCTAGTGGTAGAAGAGAAAAGTACAACAAGGCCAAACTTAGGGAGAAATCAATGGATCTCTAACAAATTAACTGTGGTAGCTACCCCTGACAAGGAATTTGGTGAGGATCTCCCTGACTAAACCCCAGGGCGCTACATAAAGATGTGGGCAGTTTCTGTAGCAGAAGGAGTACCCGCCATGTGCAGGAAATTAGCCATCTTAGACAGCCGATCTACCACTCCCAAAATGGTGGTAAATCCTTCTGAGGGAGGTAGGTCAACGATGAAATCCATGGAGATCATCTTCCAGGGACGGTTAGGGATGGGTAGGGGCCTCAATAACCCCCAGGCTTTAGCTTTGATGCCCTTGCTTCCTAGACACACTGTGCAGAAATTGACATAGGCCCTACAGTCCTGGCTAAATTGACATAGGCCCGTTGGATGAGCTCACAAGTTTTACAAGTTCCAAATTGTCCAGCTAGCTGGTGTTCGTGAAATGTCTTAAGAATCTGAGGCCTTGCCTCCAGAGGTATGAAGACCTTATATTGGTGCCACAGCAATCCATCCTGCTTTTTTAGTGAGGCTTGTTTGGATTCGGGACATGATGCGGAAGCCTGCCTGTTGGATGATTCCAGAAGAAAACAAGGCCCATCTTAGCCGTTTAGCGGATCTCAAGTATTCCAAGTTCTTGTGATCTGCAATGATCATGATTGGGTGACTAGCACCCTCCAGCAGGTACCTCCACTCCTCAAAGACTACTTTAATTGCCAGGAGCTCCCTATCACGCATGTCATAATTCCTTTCGGCCTGGTTTAGTCTCTTGGAACAAAAAGCTACCGGGTGAAGCAAAGCCTTTTGGCCCTGATTTTGAGAGAGCACTGCTCCTGTTGTTACTTCGGAGGTGTCTACCTCGAGAACGAAAGAGAGTGCCGGGTCTGGGTGTTGTAACACAGGGGCAGAAATGAATAGGGCTTTCAGCTGGTCGAAGGCTGCTTGGGATTCTTGATTCCAAAGAAAGAGTGTAGGTGAGTGAGTGAGCTGAGTAATCGGGGCAATGATACTGTAGGTGAGAAACCCTTGATAAATTTCCGGTAAAAAAATAGTGAAGTCTATGAATCTTTGGACTCCCTTCCTGTCCGAAGATGCGGGCCATTCCATAATTGCTAAGACCTTCTGAGGATCCATAAAAATTCCCTCGGTAGAGATTATGGGTCCCAAGAACTGAATGGATTGTTTTTCAAACTCACATTTTTCTGCTTTTTTGTGTAGAAGCCATGAGTTCTTAGGGTATTTAGCACCTTTTTGACATGGTCTCGATGGAGCTCGAGTGAGGCTGAGAAGATCAGTATGTCATCCAGTTATACAATGAGAAAAAGGTCAAGGTACTCTTGGAAGATGTTGTTCACAAAGTTCTGGAACATTGCAGGAGCATTACAAGGCCCGAAGGGCATCACAAGGTATTCAAAATGACCGAAGTGCGTTCAGAAGGCGGTTTTCCATTCGTCCCCTTCCCATATGCGGACTAGGTTGTAGGCCCCCTTAAGTCCAACTTTGCGAATACCCAGGCTGCTCGGAACCTCTGAAATAATTCCGGAACAAGGGGAACTGGGTACCTATTCTTGATAGTGATCTTGTTAAGCACCCCGTAGTCAATACATGGTCTGAGGGAGTGATCCTTTTTCTCAATGAAGAAGATACCTGCTCCAGCCGGCAGAGAAGAGGGACAGAGATATCCCTTGGCACAGTTTTTATCAATGTACTGTCGGAGGGCTTTAAGCTCAGTCTCGGACAGTGTAAAAATGCTCCCAAAAGGTATCTCTGCTCCGGGAAGTAATTAAATTGGACAACCATAAAATTGGTGCGGGGGCAGCGTATCGGCTTTCCATTTGTCAAATACGTCAAGGAAATCATGATAAACTGGTGGGCTGGGAAGACTGGTATCTGTTGAGGGCTGGATGCATCATGCATGGGGATGCCACAGTGTTGTTGACAGTAGCTAGATGAGAAAGTGATTTCTCCCTTGGACCAGTCAATTTGTGGGTTGTGGGCCCGCAACCAGGGTATTCCTAGGATGGCTGGTAATATGGGAGACCTGATGACATGAGGAGGAGTTCTTGGTGACCTGTATCTGTGGTTGCTAAGATAGGAATAGTCTCCTGGGTAACAGGTCTTGAGCTAGGAGTGGTGCCATCCGCTAAGTGTATATCGAGTCTTTGCTCCTTCGGTTTGAGAGGAATATGCAAGTCTTTCACAAGATTAATGTCTATGAAACAGCTGTAGGCCCCAAAGACAACAATTGCCAGGAGATTGACACCCTTTCCAGCCACCTGTAATGAGATGGGAAGAACAATGTGAGTAGATTGAGTCCCAGACAAATGGATATAGGAAGGGAACGGTTGACGGGACTTGCTTGGTCAGACGGAATAATTGTGCAGGAAATGGCCCGTGGATCCGCAATACAGACAGAGATTTTTCTGTCGTCTGCACTCCTTTTCTTCAGGAGTCAGAGTGGGTCAGAGTAGACCCATCTGCATAGGTTCCACATCAGACGAACTAGAAGGTTGAGAAGCCGGGGTAAGAATGTTTGGACCTGGGACCCTTGGCAACACCCAGGTGGGCCGGAAGCTCCGGGTATGTTTGGCGCGTCGCTCCTGTAGGCGTCTATCCAACTGTCCAACTGGATGGAGACTTGGATGAGATTCTCAAGGGAGGTAGGATCCTTGATCCAGGCCAATTCGTCCTTAAGGGTCTCAGCTAATCCTAAACGGAACTGATACTTTAAAGCAGCGCCATTCCATCCAGTATCAGCTGACCACTTACAGAACTCCACAATGTAGTCTTCCACAGGTCGTCAGTCCTGTACGAGGGTATGGAGGGCAGGCTCAGCAGTAGAAGTCCTCTGTGGGTCACCGCGTAAAGGACAGCCATGGCCTCAAAGAATGTGGAAACAGTGTTCAGTGCTGTATTCTTTTGCTCCAAAAGGTTATGAGCTAAGGATTGCGGTTCATCAGACGGCAGAGAAATAATGAACTTTATTCTAACCGTCTCAAGTGTGAAAGTCTATGGTTGCAGAGCAAAATAAAGTCCACATGCATTCCTGAAGGCTCTGAACTTTCGGTAATCCCCTGAAAAGCACTCAGGAGTGGGAACTCTGGGTTCTGGCAGCTGAAGGGTTGGGGCTCATAGCCAGGTTACGTTCTGTGGAAGTCACCATAGTAGTAAGGGTGTGCACGTCCTTCAAGCTGGAAGTATCCTTTGTGCATATCCTTGACGACTGGTGTAAGAGCGGTCATCTGCGGACAGAGAGCCTCCATCGCCGCAGCACCTCTCTCGGCTTTAAACATATTAGCTGATTGATACTATCACGTACCTGGTGCTGGAGGCCAATGGAGAGAGGGCTTCCCTTGCGGCTGAGTTCCAGACTCCCCTGAAAGTGAGAACAGGAGGAGCCAGGCTCTAAGTAGCACAAGTCACCAGTGTTTACAGAGGAACTCAGAAGGGTTTCAGATGTGCAAAGCAGTGGGTGCAGACAGGCAGCGACTGTGAGACGTGGCTGGTCTGCAGTAGCACTGAGACAATGAGAAGTCAGTTCAAGACAGTATTCAGAGCCAGGAGAATAACAGAGCAGGCAAGGTCAGAGGGGAAGCCGAGGCCAGACACAAGAGAACAGAAGAGAATATCTAAGGACAAGCCCAGGTCAGGTCTGGAGACAGGCAGGAGAATAGTCAAAGACAAGCCGGGTCGGCAGCAGAGAACTTTCAGGAACAAGGATTGCAGGAACACGGTACAAGCTGAAGATCAATCAGCAACTTCAACCACTGACAGACTTCCTTATAAAGGCCCATGTGAAGTGCTGGTAGAGATGCTGGGTCCCAGAGCCCTTCTCCTGTCATTGGTGTCCTGACAGATGCTGGGTCCTAGAGTTCTTCTCTTGCGATTGGTGCCCTGACAGTTATCTTTGATTAGTCAGTCTTTAGCAGGGCTGTGACAAGGGGTGGGCAGAAGAGACAGGTGCCCCGGGCGCAGAGTTCTCTGCGGAAGGGGAGCACCACATCACTGGTCTGGAGCACATCGGGCTGCACACTGAGTGCCATGGTCTTTCAGGAAGCCCAGGACCTAAAATACTCACTGCCAGGTGCCAGGTCCCTTGCAAATAAATTGGACAGCTGAGGGCTGCCTCATTAGAAGATGGATTGCATCCCATACACTCATAATCATCCTTACCTAAACACCTCAGTCCCTCCAGATGCTGCCCCATCCCTTCCCATGAGAAATATTTCTCCCAGGCTCCCTCACCCTCCACTGACATCTCTCATCCACCATCTTGCTCCCTCACTGATAAACATCCTGAGCAATTTGCCACCCTATTGACAGCACATTGCTCTCTGACTGCTTTACCTTACTTTCACTGACAGACAATTTGTCTCTAGTCAATGCACTGCCATATTTGCTGCCTCCCTCTCCCCACTAAGGGCTCATTCACACTAGTGGCAGGGACTGCAAGCTCAGATCGCTTTTTGGAGGCATTTGACAGGTAATGAGGGAGCTATATTTTGCCTTTTTACCACCTGCTTAGACCCCTAAATGCCACACCACTGCACTACAACTGCTTGAATTGCATGCAGTTGCAGGGCGGTTGCAGAGTGGCCCCATTCGTGGACAGGAAGTGATGGGAAATATCCCCAATAAGTATAGAGATGTCAATAAAAACTTTTTTTTAGTGAGTAGGGAAAGGTTGGAACCTCTGTGAGATTTGTTACTGCTGTCTGTGTCTTGTTGTCCCAGTGAAGTCACAGACAGCAATTAAAAACCCAACAGAAGTTTCACAAAAGAATTCCAGGGATGGAGATTTTTACATAGTTACATTTTTCCAGCTTGGATCTGTGTAACTGTGTATAAACCATACCTGTGGGATCCCTCTAGTAGAAGGAAATCACTGTAGTAGACACCACTATTCCAGTGATCTCCACTAGTTTTCTGATCCTGTGCCGAGTGGCTGCTCTGCTGCATTCAGGAGCCTGTGTGCTCGGCATGGATGCCATTCAGCGATCGCTTTGTATTTTCTCTGATTGGACAATCAGAGAACCATGATGTCACACTCTCCATCTTGCTCTCACTAGAGTAGTGGTGGCTACTATGGTCATTGCCATCTTCTAGAGCAGGGGTCTCCAAACTTTCTAAACAAAGGGCCGGTTCACTGTCCTTCAGACTTCAGGAGGGCCAGATTGTGGCCATCGGGAGTGGAAATTTTTCTGGCATCAGTAGGAGTAAACATCACTACATTTTGTATTAGGTTAGAGGAATAGTGCCCCATCGTTGGCATCATAAGGAGGAATAGTGCCATATTATTAGCGTCAGTGGGAGAAATGGTGCTCCATTGTTGGTGTTCGATGGCAGAATAATGTCTTGTATCAGTGGGAGAATTAGTGCCCCAAAGGCCGGATAAAAGCAAGCAAAGGGCCACATCTAGCCCCCGGGCCGCAGTTTGGAGACCCCTGTTCTAGAGCAGTGGTCTCCAAAACATGGCCCAGGGCCCAGATGCGGCCTTTGCTTGCTTTTTTCTGGCCCTTAGGGCACTCTTCCTCTCACTGATACAAGACACTATTCCTACATCTGACACCAACTATGGGGTACTATTCTTCAACTGACACCACCAGTGGACTAATTTTGCTCTTACTACCAATGATTGAGTACTATTCCTCCCACTGACACCAATGATGGGGAAATATTCTTCCCCTTGGCACCAATGATGTGGTACTATTCCTCCCACTGTCCCCAACGATGGGGTACTATTCCTCCAACTGTCACCAACGATGGGGTAGTATTCCTCCCACTGTCACAAATGATTGGGTACTATTCCTTCCACTGACACCAATGATGGGGTACTATTCCTCCCACTGACACCAATGAGGGGGTACTATTGCTCCCACTGTCACCAACAATGAGGTACTATTCCTCCCACTATCCCCAATGATGGGGTACTATTTCTCCCACTGTCACAAACAATGGGGTACAATTGCTACCACTGTCACCAACGATGGGGTACTATTCCTCCCACTGACACCAATAATGGGGTACTATTCCTCCCACGACACCAAAGATGGGGTACTATTCCTCCCACTGACACCAACGATGGGGTACTATTCCTCCCACTGACCAGCTGTTTATTTAAAAAGTTTGAAGACTGTTCTAGAGGGATTCCATAGTTATAATATATGCATGGTTACATTGGTCCCTGCCGGAATAATGTAACTATGTAAAACTATCCATACCTGGAACTCTTTTTTGATCCTTCCTTCCCCATATTATACAAAAAATTATTGGCTGGAGGTAGGCTGGCTTCACATATATGCCCATCCTTCATACATTTACATGCATTTTTATTGTGTGTTTTCTAAAAATATCAGTAAATATGTATTTTCAATGCATGAAATCACATGTATCATTTTCATGAGCTCAGATTGAAATCTATGGGCCCTTCATTACAAATCGATGGATGAAAAATGTACTTGAGTTTTTTTCTTGATGCAACACAATGCAGTGCATATATGTAAACCAGACCCACTGAAACAATAGGATACTTTTTTTTTTTTTTATATCTTTTTTATTAATTTTCCAAAAACATATATAACACACATTACAATACATAAAACACATTTACAGTCTCAATATTTCCCATTACAAATAAAAAAATAAAAAAAAGGGAGGAAAAGAGAGAGAGATGGGGAAAAGGGGAGAGAGAGAGAGAGAAAAAAAAAAAAAAGGGGGGGGGGAGTGGGGATGATTTTAGAAGGGGGGTATGGGGGAATACAGTCCCCCATACTCTCCCCCAGATATATTATGTGCTATCACTCTAGTGTTGATGTCTTCTAAAGTGAAATTAAATAATAAAGAGTGACAAAAAGTGGTTTCAAAAACTACTACAAACTGAAAAACAAGTGTAGCGATACCTCCAACTAAGAAGGCCGCAGATTTAGTTGGGCCCTGAAGACAGCTCCGCCAACCCCCGGCAATATGCTCAACCCCCTACTGGCACAGCTAGTAAGGGGAGATAGGACCGCGTGACCGCAACTCTAGGTGACGCAGTCCTATGGCAAACACACACAGTGATATACTTTAAAACTTCTCTTAAAGTAAGTGAAACTGACACCAATGTACTTGACCCAGATATTTTACTGAGGCTAATGGGCAAGTAATAAACAACAGTATAACAAGTTGCAGATCCCTGCAATAAACAGTAATAAAGATAAACAGAGTAATCAGAATAATTAAGTATTGCTATGCAACTCTAGCGCTGCCCTTTTACAGCTACTTCCCCTCATGGGTAGACTAACACCCAGCAATGTCTACCTATGCAGTCAGGCCTGACTGATCTAAATGGAAGTTCAGGGTCACAATATTCGCTAGCAATCTTTGGTGGTGCACTTGAAGAGCAACTTGTAATCCAAACGAATAGTAAAGATAAAAGTATCTGTCTTTAAACAGCTCTCACCACCCGGGCAAGTCCAAGTCCGTTTCCTCCATCGATTCGTCTAGGAACAGGAATCCACCGACATCCAAGTCTTCAATCCTTCTGGTGTACTGCAGCAAGGAGGATTAGATGTCTCTAAGGCTCTGCTAGGCTGGCAGAGGGCTCTTTGGAAAGGAGCACACGGCCCGGGCTTCAGGCCTTGTGCACACAGCAGTTCAGCACAGACATCCTCTTGCTAGGAGAGGGGGGTCCAAAGAGAGCGACCAAAACTCCGCCTCCCCTTTATAAAGTCTGCCCCAGCAGTCTCTGTTCTGGAGCAATGCACCCTGGGTGCTGCAAGATGTACTGGGAGATGTAGTCTCTTTCTCCTCTGCTTTCACTTCCAGTAATGTCTCTTTACTTCCTCACGACTCACCTCTCACCTGGAACTTCTTGTCTCTCTGTCTTAAAGGGGAATACCCCGCTACACACTCCCCCCACTTTAAATCTTTGGTCCCCAAAGACATCTAACATTTTTAGATCTGCAAAACATTTTAGATTCAATGCGGTTGCATAGGATTGACAGAGGAGCCTCCCACCAATCATCATAGGATGGGGAGCTGTCCTGTCTACAGGTCGCTTCAGTGGGGGCGACCTGTCTAACTGTGCCAGAGAGTGAGCTGGGGTTGCCCTCCACTAAATGGACAGTGGAAGGATCCGGATTCTCAGCATTCCTTCTAGCAGTGACTACAGAGTCTTCCGAACTGTTCCCCATTTGTGGGTAGGTCAGCTTCTTAGGAGGCCGGATGACTCTTCGAGCCCTTTGCTCTCTTGGGATTTCTGGCTCTGGCGCCTCAGGCTCCTCTTCCTCTGAACAACCATCCTGGGCATCTTCCCAGTATTCTGCTGAAGGACTAGAAGGGATGAACTCTGTGGCTTCTGGGTTCAGTGTTCCATCTTGAGTGTCTTCAGTGGCTGGAAGATCAATATTAGAAGTTTCTGGAGTTGGGGAAGGCCACAGCCAATCAAGTTCTCCTTCTTCATTTTCACTAAGTTGAGAGGCCTCTCCATCTTCAGCTCGGGAGGCCTGCGACCGAGTGTTCGGCCTAGGAGTATCCAGGATAGAGGCCAGTTCAGGGGAGTCTCCCGCAGGAGGTATTCTAACTGCCTCAGCAAGTGGGAGCAGGTGATTCCGATGCCACATCTTCAGTGGGCCTACCTTTCCTTCTGGTTTCAACTTATAGACAGGTAGGCCCGGCAACTTCCTACAGATGACATAAGGTTCAGATCTCCATCTGTCTGCAAGTTTGTGCTTCCCAGGGATCCCCAGGTTGCGTAACAGCACTCGATCCCCAGGCTGTAGGTCTTGCACCCGGACCTTCAAGTCGAAGTTTCTCTTATTTCTAGCCCCCCTTTGGTCGGAAGCTGCTTGAGCTTGCTCATAAGCTACTTTCAGGCTTTGTCTGAGCCTGTCCACATACCCTTTGTGGGATGTGACTGAGGAATGGTCCAGAGAGGTGCCAAAGGCCAGGTCCACAGGTAGTCTCGCCTCTCTCCCAAACATGAGTCGATATGGGGAGTAGCCTGTAGCATCACTGATGGTGCAGTTGTAAGCATGTACTGTGGCTGCTATGTGTTTGCTCCAATGTTGCTTTTTCTCACTTTCCAGAGTCCCCAACATGTTGAGCAAGGTTCGGTTGAACCTTTCCGGCTGAGCATCTCCCTGTGGATGGTAAGGTGTAGTTCGAGTCTTCTTGATTCCCAAAGAATCCAGGAGCTTCCGGATCAGTTTACTCTCGAAGTCCCTCCCTTGATCTGAATGGAGTCGCTGTGGCAGCCCATAGTGGACAAAGTACTTCTCCATAAGTACCTTGGCTACGGTGGAGGCCTTCTGGTCTTTGGTCGGGAAAGCCTGGGCATACCGGGTGAAATGGTCGGTTATCACCAGAACATTTCCTAGTCCACTCAGGTCGGGTTCGAGGCAGAGAAAATCGATGCATACCAGATCCATTGGGCCTTGACTTTGTAGATGGCCCATTGGGGCAGCTTGATGGGGCAAAGTCTTCCTCTGGATGCATCGGGCACATGAGTGGCAGTACTCTTCTACCTCTGCCCTCATGCAGGGCCAATAGAACCGACTTCTGACAAGTTGGAAGGTCCTTTCAGCTCCTAGGTGGCCATGATTGTCATGCATGGCGACTAGAACAGTCTCTCTGTGCTTTTCTGGCAGAAACAGCTGCCATTTATCTTCTGAGTCATCAGAGGGGCCCCTTCGGTAGACCACTCCCTGATGTAACTGCAACCTGTCCCACTCTTTCCTCAGCAGGCGAGCTTCTTTTGAAGGTTGACGCATGAGTCTGTTTGAATCCTGATTCTCCAGGGCCTCCAGGACCAATCTCCCCATGGGGTCTTCCAATTGGTCACACCTCAACTCCTTCTTGGACTGTCTTGGCAGGTTGTCCTCTCCCAGTTGAGCTACTCCACAGTAGTGTTTGGGGACTCCCACCATGGTAACTCCTATTTCCTCTGCTCTGGAACCTCCTCGAGCTTGGAATTCAGCTCCTTGACAAAGGGCCCGCACCCCGTCCGGTGCCACTTGGGTCCAATCTTCTACGTCACTGGTGAGAGAATGAGATCTCCTGGACAGAGCGTCTGCATCTCGATTCCCAGTCCCTGGCCTATACTTTAGGCTGAAGTTGAATCCAGAAAGTGCGGCCAGCCACCTGTGTCCAGTGGCGTCCAGCTTGGCCGTGGTGAAAAGGTAGGTAAGGGGGTTGTTGTCGGTCTTCACAGTGAACTCCGCCCCATATAGGTAGTCTTTGAGTTTGTCTACTACCGCCCACTTAAGGGCCAGGAACTCCAGCTTGTGGGTGGGGTAGTTCTTCTCCGAGGGGTTCAGGCTCCTACTCACGTAGGCAACAGGCCGCAGTTGCCCTTCGTGTTCTTGGTAAAGTACTCCTCCCAGACCGTCATGACTAGCATCCACGTGCAGTTCATAGGGTTTGGTTGGGTCTGCGTAGGCCAAGACCGGGGCAGTGGTTAGGCTCTCCTTTAATGCCTGGAAGGCCTCTTCACACTTCTGGTTCCACTGATCTCTGACTGACTCTCCCGGCTTCCTGGGCCCTGAGTCGTCCTCTTCCCCCTCGGTCTTGAGTAGTTCATTCAATGGTCTAGCAATTCGGGCGAATCCTTCCACAAACCTCCTGTAATAGGAGCAGAACCCCAAGAAGGATCTGAGTTCTGTTACTGTGGTGGGTCGTGGCCAGGAGGTAACTGCCTCCAATTTCTCAGGGTCTGTGGCCACCCCCTCTTCAGACACTATGTGCCCCAGATAGTTCACAGAAGACTGGTAGAACCGACACTTCTCAGGCGAAAGCTTGAGTCCTTCCTCACTTAGTCTTCTCAACACTTTTTCCAGCCTCTCTTCGTGTTCTTCCAAGGTTCTCCCAAAGACAATGACATTGTCCAGGTATACAAGGACTTCAATAAGGTTCATGTCTCCTACAGTCTTCTCCATAAGACGTTGGAAAGTAGCTGGGGCTCCAGACAGACCTTGGGGCATCCGATTGAATTCAAAGAACCCCACTGGGGTTATGAAAGCTGTCTTCTCCTTGTCTTCTGGATGCATAGGGATCTGATAGTACCCGCTCTTGAGGTCCATAACGCTGAACCATTTGGCTCCAGAGAGGCTCTGTAGGGCATCCTCTATCCTCGGAGTGGTGTATTGGTCGGGGATGGTTTTTCTGTTGAGAGTCCTGTAGTCTATACAGAGCCTCAATGACCCATTCTT
The DNA here is from genome assembly GCA_029206835.1 of Rana muscosa. Classification (NCBI taxonomy): domain Eukaryota; kingdom Metazoa; phylum Chordata; class Amphibia; order Anura; family Ranidae; genus Rana; species Rana muscosa. The sequence continues at coordinate 133,133,745 of CM055127.1, forward strand.
CTTTCTGACCACCACTATGGGAGAGGCATAGGGGCTCCTGGACTCCCGTATCACACCAGTCCTCTTGAGTTCTGCAAGTTGTTCCCTTAGATCCTCCAGATCTGCTAGGGGGACCCGCCTGACTCTCTCTCGGAAGGGCTTGTCTTCCTGGAGGCGGATCCGATGGGTGGCACTCCTTGCACACCCCACATCGAACTCATCTCTGGAGAATATCTTCTCCCATCTAGTCAACTGGGCCTTGGCTCTCTCTTTCCAAACCCTGGATAGATTCAAGTTCTCCATGGACAGCTTCTCCCAAAGATCTCCTCTTTCACCCGTCCCCTTTACTTCTGACAGGGTAACCGGGGCAGCAGGGCTCACCTGGCCCAGCAGCATTCTGGCAGGGATTTCCATGGGGCCTCTGGTAGTGTTTCTAACACTCACTGGAACTCTACAATGGGCCTTCTTCAGAACCTTCAGCGGAATCACTTCTGGTATCACTTCCAGACCTGAGGACTCTCCTTTTGGGTCGGACTCCAGCACGACAAAGGGTCCAGGCTGCTCCCAAGTAAGCTTCACAGTGGCTCTGAGACAGGTTACTTCGCCAGGCTGCAAGACTACCCCTCCTCTTCCAAGTCTCCACACCTTCCCTATCCCCTCCACCGGGGTCTTCTGCTCTAGGACCAGCCTTTGGTAAGCCGTCCTCAGCATGGGATGGATCTTGGTGGCTGCTTGCCCCTTCTCTTCCACTAAAGGGGTCAGGAGTCTTCGGACCAGGTCCGTGTTCGTCCCTATTATAAGGGAGCTCTTGTTGGCTCCTGGCGGCCGAGGGCACACAACTGCCAGGGTGTCAAACACTTCAGCCTTCCCAGCCACAGATGGGTCAAAGGTCATCCGGATGGGCAGATAGCCATCATAGGGGAAACTCTGGGTTCCAATTCCCCATATTTCCAGCTCCTCTATGTTCTGGATGGGCAGATGACTCAAGTGCTTATCGTAGAAATCCCGGTATAGTAGGGTCACTTGTGCCCCAGTATCCAAGATGGCTCTGGTGTAAACTCCCTCCACTTGAATGGGCACTACAGGAGATGGGCCTACCAGCTTCTCCGGATATGGCCTGGCAGGAGTCGCCTTCTTCTGGTCCTTTCCCTTCGGACTCTCTCTCGTCCATCTCCCTTTTGACTTTAGTCTTTCTTGGGCCTGGTATGCATCGATTTCCCTCCTTTTAATGGGCGTACAGACCTGCTGAGGGATATTATAGTTTTTCTTAGGTGTGCATTCCCTTTGGGGAATGCTGTGCTTCTTCTGAGGGGTCTGGCCCTCTCTCTTTGGGGTGTACCCCTGCTGAGGGATACTATAGTTCCTCTGAGGAGTTTTGTCTTTTCTCTTCCTTAGCTTCTCATTCAGTTTGGAACTCACTGAAAATGATGGGCACCCGGTCGGCTCCTTCACCGGGGCCCGCTGAAGTTTCCCGCCAGCTGTTTGGACTTTTCCTCAACTACCAGGCTTGGGCATACTCGCCTGAGATGTCCCTTTCCTCCACATTTGAAGCAGGCTCTCTGTATTGGTTTCATAGAGCGGTTAGTGGTAGGGGTCTTTGGTGCCATGAGTGGTGAGACCTCTTCTGTCTGGGGTTTCACCAGACGAGTCATCAACATCGTCATCATCTCCAGTATTTCTTTCTGGGTCTGGAACAGCTCCTCCAGTCCAGTCTGACTTGTGGGGAAGTGGTGAATAGGTGAAGACCATGATCCCTGTTCAGTGCTTGCTGCCAGTACACTAAGCTCCCGAGTGTCTGAAGGGACATCTATCTGTTGTACTTTGGCACTTGTGGTGCTAGGAGATTGAAGTTTCCTCTGTTTTTGGTCCTTCTCAATCTCCATCTTATCTGCTTCATTCATTTTCTCAATGAGGACCTCATCCGGAGTTGAGGGATCTTCCAAATGCTGCTTCAGCTGTAGCTTGATGTAGTCACTCCTCAATCCCGTAGTCACAGATCTCCGGAATTTCTTTTGGACTAGCTTGACTCCAAAATGCTCCCCATTTCCTTCATCCTTGGATGTGGACAACAGGCGGTCCTTGAGCTCAATGGCCCGGAATAGGAAGTTCTGAGGAGTCTCTCCACTCTCCTGGGTCATATTTATCAGTCGATGAAATAACTCAGCAGCATCTTCCTCCTCATAGTAGCTTTTCAGTATCCTCTTTAGGTGGTTCAGGGTCAATCCACCCTTCCTCTCTAACATGCCCCTGACACTTGAACCTGGGCTGATGGTATGGATTACAGCCTCTCTAATTTCAGATTCCTGATATCCTTTCTGTAACCCCAACTCTATTTGGTGTAGGAGGTTGGTGTAGGACAGTTTGTCCTTCTGCCCTCTTTCTCCTATCTGGCCATCAATGCGGAAATCCTTCCGGATGGTTACTTCCTGCAGGCGACCCTGGGCTCATTTCTTCGGTACCTTCCCAGGTTTGGGCTTTATCTGACCATCTTTCTGATCCTCAGGAGCGACACGTAACTCCTTAATGCGTTCAGCTATCATACTGGAAGTCTCCTGAAACCTCTCTTGTATGTCACGGTACTGTCGTTTCAGATCAATCAGCTGTTGCTCTGCCTGCGATTTAACAGCAGCCCCTGCTTTCCTGTCCAAGGGTTCTAACTGCTTCTGACTAGGATGTGTCAGGTGGAACTCAGTCTTTTCGGACAATTTTATACTGGCACCGTGGAAGTTTTCAGGGACATCCTGTCCCCACTCTATCAGTGCATAGGTGCAGTTGGTCCTTGAGTCTGGTCTCATTGCGACCACGTAAGCCTTTCTATCCGGGGACAATATTTGTACCACCTCTTTAATTTGTTTCTCTCTCCAGTCACTCCCTGGAAGCTCAATGGCCACGCTCGCTTCTGAGGGGGGGGGGGAGTGGGGATGATTTTAGAAGGGGGGTATGGGGGAATACAGTCCCCCATACTCTCCCCCAGATATATTATGTGCTATCACTCTAGTGTTGATGTCTTCTAAAGTGAAATTAAATAATAAAGAGTGACAAAAAGTGGTTTCAAAAACTACTACAAACTGAAAAACAAGTGTAGCGATACCTCCAACTAAGAAGGCCGCAGATTTAGTTGGGCCCTGAAGACAGCTCCGCCAACCCCCGGCAATATGCTCAACCCCCTACTGGCACAGCTAGTAAGGGGAGATAGGACCGCGTGACCGCAACTCTAGGTGACGCAGTCCTATGGCAAACACACACAGTGATATACTTTAAAACTTCTCTTAAAGTAAGTGAAACTGACACCAATGTACTTGACCCAGATATTTTACTGAGGCTAATGGGCAAGTAATAAACAACAGTATAACAAGTTGCAGATCCCTGCAATAAACAGTAATAAAGATAAACAGAGTAATCAGAATAATTAAGTATTGCTATGCAACTCTAGCGCTGCCCTTTTACAGCTACTTCCCCTCATGGGTAGACTAACACCCAGCAATGTCTACCTATGCAGTCAGGCCTGACTGATCTAAATGGAAGTTCAGGGTCACAATATTCGCTAGCAATCTTTGGTGGTGCACTTGAAGAGCAACTTGTAATCCAAACGAATAGTAAAGATAAAAGTATCTGTCTTTAAACAGCTCTCACCACCCGGGCAAGTCCAAGTCCGTTTCCTCCATCGATTCGTCTAGGAACAGGAATCCACTGACATCCAAGTCTTCAATCCTTCTGGTGTACTGCAGCAAGGAGGATTAGATGTCTCTAAGGCTCTGCTAGGCTGGCAGAGGGCTCTTTGGAAAGGAGCACACGGCCCGGGCTTCAGGCCTTGTGCACACAGCAGTTCAGCACAGACATCCTCTTGCTAGGAGAGGGGGGTCCAAAGAGAGCGACCAAAACTCTGCCTCCCCTTTATAAAGTCTGCCCCAGCAGTCTCTGTTCTGGAGCAATGCACCCTGGGTGCTGCAAGATGTACTGGGAGATGTAGTCTCTTTCTCCTCTGCTTTCACTTCCAGTAATGTCTCTTTACTTCCTCCCGACTCACCTCTCACCTGGAACTTCTTGTCTCTCTGTCTTAAAGGGGAATACCCCGCTACACAAGTGTTAAAGTCTAAAAGTGGACTGTATAGAGGACTGGGGGATGAATTTACGAGTGACTGTACTGATGGAGTGACAAAACATGTATATAGAGAGAAAAGTGAGAGGTAAAGTTATCGTCACCTGTGCCAAAAGAAAAAAAGGAGGAAAAGAGAGAGAGATGGGGGAAAAGGAGAGGGGGAGAGAGAGAGAGAGAGAAAAAAAAAGGGGGGGGAGTGGGGATGATTTTAGAAAGGGGGGGATGGGGGAATACAATCCCCCATACTCTCCCCCAGATATATTATGTGCTATCACTCTAGTGTTGATATCTTCTAACGTGAAATTAAATAATAAAGAGTGAAAAAAAGTGATTTCAAAAACTACTACAAACTGAAAAACAAGTGTTAAAATGTAAAAGTGGACTGTATAGAGGACTAAGGGATGAATTTACAAGTGACTACACTGATGGAGTGACAAAACATGTATGTAGAAAGAAAAATAACAGGTAAAATTATCGTCACCTGTGCCAAAAAAAAAAAAAAAAAGGGGAGGGGGGGAGTAGGGGAAGCCTCAGGGAAGAACAAGACTAATCCCCCTCTCTCACTCTCTCCGAGAGAAGGAAGAGAACAAAAATAGGGGTGTAAAGAAGGAAAGAAAAGGGAGGAAAGGGGAGGCCGGCATGCATGGTATCCAATAAAATGTTTGTCACAGTACATTTTAGTCTCTTAAGGGATAAGCCAAAGGATAACCACAGGGAATCAACCTTAAGATATAGATAGCTTATTCAATAGATGTAAACGGGTCTCAGTGGAATTGTGCAAGTATCTCTCTATAGGTTGTGGTGTCCTTGAACTCCATCCACGTAATCCAAGTTAAAGTGTGTCGTTGAAAAGTGTCCTTGTTACAATGAGTGATATCTTCCATGAGATGGACCTCTGAAATTTTTTGAAACCACTTTTTCACGGATGGAGTCTCAGGCTGACCCCAAAGGGTAGGTATAAGTGCTTTAGCCGTATTAAGCAGATGTGGAACTAAAGAACATTTGTATTTTCTGACAGGTTCCTTGGTAGCATGGAAGAGAATGGTCCATGCATCAGCAGGGAGATTAATATTGGATATTTGTTGGATAATTCGAATAATGCTAGACCAGAAGGGGCGGATGAGTGGGCACGACCACCATATATGAGCGTGGGTTGCTCTGTTCCCACAATTCCTCCAACACACGGGGAGTTGTCGGGGAGCATCTGATGAAGCTTTGATGGGGTATAGTGCCATCTGGTTAGTAGTTTGTAATTGACCTCAGCCATCCTTGATGCAATTGAAGAGATATGAGTCAGCTGTAGGACTTTATCCTTTTGGCTGTCTGAGAGGCAGGATTCCAAGTCTGCCTCCCACTTAGCGAGAAAGGGAGGATAAGTATCACCTTGGAGCTTGATGAGTAATTTGTAGAATACCGAGATATAATGTTCAGGTGGGTCCGTTGAATTAAAAACTTCCACAATACTGTTTAAGTCCTGTATCCCTCTAAGCGGCTGAGGCAGAGTTCTAAGGAAACCTTGCAATTGATTATATCTCCATTTGTCAAGAAACGTAATGGGTTTGAGGCCGAGAATTTCCTTAAGAGGCTTAAGCGCATTTGCTCGGAGAACATGATGTAGTAGAAGAGGTTCTTCTGGCAACCACGTCCTATAGCCAGGATCTAATAGGCCAGGTAAGAAATAATCGTGGTCCAAAAGCGGTAACAGAGGAGAAGCATATGACCACGAGAACTTCCTATGTAAGGCATCCCATACATCAAGGGTGGAAGTGGTTAAAGTGGAGGTACTTGGAGCAAGGTGTCTATGTAAGCGTGGCAACCAGGGTGTAGTTGCTAGGTCTGTGTTACTAAGAGCATGTTCCAAACTCACCCAGAGTTTGGAATTAGCAGCATATTTCCATTCGGATATTCTAGACAGAATCACAGCATTATAATAAGCCTTAAAATTTGGAAGGGCCAGTCCCCCAGCTTCCTTGGAGCGAAATAATACTTCCTTAGATACTCTGGGGTGACTGTTCCTCCAAATAAAGCGGGAGACCATGGTCTGTAATAGGGAAAAAAACCCTATAGGCACACCCAATGGGATCATTTGAAAGAAAATAAGAACTCTAGGCAGAATGTTCATTTTAATTATACTCACTTTACCCAACCATGAGTGTGTCAGCGTGTTCCACTTTTGTAGATCCCTTCTAATATTATTCAATAATGGGATGTAATTATATTTAAAGAGGGACTGAATGTGAGGCGCAAGATTCACTCCCAGATATTTCATACTTCGTTGAACCCATCTAAAAGGGAAGAGGGGTTTTAAATTTTCCACCTCCCTTCCAGGTAGATTAATATTTAGAATTTCAGACTTAGAAAGGTTAATTTTAAAGTTGGAGAGTGTCTGAAAAGTAGAAAACGCTGACATTAAATTAGGAAGCGAGATACGAGGCTGCTGGATAAAAAATAAAATATCGTCCGCATATGCCGCATATTTGTGCGTTTTATTACCTACTTGAATCCCATGTATATTTAAATTACATCTTATGGTTGCCAAAAAGGGTTCGAGGGTAAGGGCAAATAAAAGGGGAGAAAGAGGGCAGCCCTGTCTGGTCCCAATAAATAGTTGGAATGAGTCACTCAAAGTGCCATTTATGCAAATTTGTGCCGTGGGGTTAGAATAGAGGGAAGTAATGCGGTAAAACATTTTGGGTCCCAGCCCAAAATGTCGCAGGGTCAGTTTTAAGTAATCCCAGTCCACCCTATCGAATGCTTTTTCAGCATTTGTAGATACAAATAGGGTGGACTGGGAAGACCTTTGAGCGTATTGTATAAGAGATATCGCCCGGAGAGAATTATCCTTGGCTTCTCTGTGTGGCATAAAGCCCGTCTGATCCGTAGAAACCCAACTAGGTATAAGAGGAAGTAGTCTGTTGGCCATTACCTTAGAATATAATTTGATATCAACATTTAATAGGGAAATTGGCCTATAGCTACTGCATTGAGTAGAGTCCTTATCTGCTTTAAGGATAACTGAAATATGGGCTGTAAGAGATTCCGGGCGTAGTCCCGAGGTCTGTGAGATTGAATAGCCGTGAGACGGGGCAGAAGAACATCACTGAATGTTTTATAGTACCGGATAGTGTAACCATCTGGTCCCGGGGCTTTACCTGTCGGTGAAGATTTCAGAGCTGCCTGGAATTCCTCAACCGAAAGTTCAGATTCAAGTTCCCCGAGAGTCGAATTTGAAAGTTTGGGCAAATTTGCTTCTTTTAGATATGTAAGCATAAGGTTACGTCTCTCCTTCACAGTCAGAGACGGGGAGTCACACTGCACTTTGTACAAATCTGCATAATAGTCCCTGAAAGCTTTAGCAATGTGAGGAGTCGCGTGGACTAAATTTCCGTTTGATAGCTTTATTTTAGGAATAAACGATCTAGTCTGTTTTTCTTTGAGGGATCTTGCTAATTGTCTGCTAGGTTTGTCCCCCCACTCATAGAATTTTTGCGAATATCGTTGGAATTTCCGAGCTGTATCGAGGTTAAGAAGATTTTTTAGTTCCTCTCGTTTCAATAGGATACTAAGTAACATGCATTAGATGCATCTGTCGCACTTTGAATGACAATTGCGCGGTTATGTAACACTGTACCCAAACTAAATTTTTACCATTTTCTTCACACAACTAGAACTTTCTTTGGTACTTAGTCACTACTGGGTTTTTTATTTTTTGCTAAGTAAAGTAAAAAAAGACTGAAAATTTTGAAAAAGGCAAGTTTTTCTGATTGTTCTTCATAAATTTAGGCCACAGAGTATTCTTATACATTTCTTTGGTGAAAATAACCCAAATCAGTGTTTATTATTTAGGCTGTAGGAAAGTTATAGTGTCCACAAACTATGGTACTGTATATATCTGAAAATCGATCATACCTGATGTACTGACGGCCTATCTCATTTCTTGAGGCCCAAAAACCCCAGGACAGTACAAATATCCCCCAAAGGACCCCTTTTTGGAAAGTCCAAGGTATTTAGTAAGAGGCAAGGCAAGTTTTTTGAAGTTGTAACTTTATGTCATAATTTTTTGGAAAATTAGGAAATTAAAAAAAAGGTCACTATTTTTTTATTTCTTTTTTACATACTGTCACCAGTACAGTACAGCGTCATCATATAACTGGCGTGGCGGTGATCAGGGACACTGACTGGTGACAGTACGAAAAGATTTTATATATATATGTGTAGCGGGGTCTTCAAAGTTAGTGGGATACACCTGGGGGTAGAGAGACCCAGGTGTGTAATTATGTCAGGGATTAGACCCCTTTTTGTTATTCGTGGAGGATTGGGTGGTGCAATATTCTCCTTGGCCTGTGGGTGGCGAGGTACCTACAGGCTCGAGGTAAAATCACTACCACAGTGCTACCCTTTTTGTCCCTTCCTGGAGATGGTACGGCTGGGGCGGGGAACCCGCCGTGGTGTTGATGGGAGGATATAAAAGGGGGAGACACCCTCGCCACGAGGTCTTTCGGGGGATCATCTCTTCACGCACCCAGGCACCTTAGGCCTGGGTGCGGGCGGTTCAAGGTTCCGGCCTAGGCGCCCTAGGCCTGGCCGGAATGAAGATGGAGTCCATCCCAGGCACCTTCAGCCTGGGGTGAGGTACTATTGAGGAGGCCTGGGACCCGGTGACTCCGACTGGGTCCCGCGAGGGTGAAGTTGCTCCAGGGCGCCCCTTGTGAGGGGACCCACATCTGAGGTGAGGAGGCTGGGGAGGTCACCCGTCCGAAGACCCGGTGCAGTGTCAACCCGGTGACGGATGGGCCTTCGGTAACTCCCTTGGAGGACATCTTCCCCTGATAGGGGCTACAGCGCAGCGGAGGAGCTTTAATCAAGACTCCTGCAACCCCTGGTCATAGCACAGGGAGTGTAGGGACTAGGAACCTGTACAGTGCCTCGACCTGCTCCCCCATCGTATCATGCCGTTGCATTTGACTGTATGTGGAGATTTTATTATATTGAAAATATACTGTTAGGTGAAAACCAAATATTTTTCATAGTTTAAACAAACCGCATTTCACCGGTTATTATTATTATTTTTTGAAAAAGTGCAGTCTTTATGTCACGGAGCTTGTTTATGCATTTATGCATTCCCTGTGACTCAACACGGCCGACGTCCGTCTCGTTTTCCGCTCGGGCTCTGTACCAATAGGAGCGGACGAGTAGGGCTGTCCTATCCAATGGGCGTGGAGGAGGGATAATATAAGGTCCGTGTTTACGCCGAGTAGCCACGCCCTCTGTTGAAGTCGGAAGTGACGAAACGCGTCAGGGCGTGGCTACAACGGCGTATCCAGGAAGTGAGGAGTGTGCGTTCCACCGCTAACCAGAACGTAACCAGGAAGCGTCTGCAGTTTTGCGTTTGCAGCACGAGTGCGGCCCCTGTGTTCGGAGGAGAGCGGTGATTATGTTTCATTCCTATATGTCATTTACAAGTTGAACTATTGTACGTATATTGGAAGCGGGGATATGTTTTTTATGGGTTAATTTAAAATAAAGCAGGATTACACTATGTCAGTGAATTTGTGTTTTATATGTACCTCGAATGGAGTTTTAACCCATACCGATTCCTGAGGTGGTGATGGAAGTTTGAATTAGGAGGAATTTATCTTGCAAGGCTCATTTGATTTACTGTTCTGGTGAGTTTGAACCCCAGCGGGGGACCTTATATCACATCTGTGGTGAAGATTGGGAGCTGGTGTAGGGTGCACGATTCATCCATCTCTTAGAAACACCTACCACACTAAGAACTGTGACTTTACTGCATCCTTTGTGATTTTATTCCTTTTCCACCATACCGCATACAATTTTTGAAGTTGGACATTATCCAATACTAAGCGCTGTTTTATCAAATAGACTCTGTTCTTAATTTTTGATACATTTCATGTATGTGGAGATACGCAATAAACCTGAGTTTGGACTTTGATGGGTGTAGGGACTCTGTTGATGGGAACAAAGGGAGATTCTGGCACGGAAGGACTGACCCTCATACCCAGCACACATTTGGCCCGAGGAAAAGATTGGTACTGGCCTTCACCTCACCCACAGCCATGGGGAGGACATGGGCCGTGGCGCACCTCACTCTGTCGCTCGACATACCCCTAGCTAAAGAGGTCGGGGTGAGGCCGCTACACGTGGGGGCTCGTGAGTCCGGGATGAAATGTGTGTTGACCCTGAGGTTTGGAACGGCTGTGTTTGAACTTTGCTGCCCGGAGGAGGTCCGAGCAGGTCGGCCATGTGATTGGCCAAAGTGCGTCCTTGTGCTCGAAGTCGTGGAAATTTCTCTGAAAAACCGGGAGAGGCCCATGCAGAAAGAGCGGGAAGAGGGAGGAGTCCAGCCGTGTGACGAACTACATGTGGGGACTTTTGCTGCACTGCGCCACGAGGCACCCCGTGACTGTACAATTCGTGGGCGGAGACTGAAGGAAGCCCGCGAAAACGTGCAAGTCGTGGGAGGAGTCTGGCCACGTGTGGAGATACACGTGGAGACTCCGGCGCGAGGTGAGCGCGTGATGGAACAGCAGGTGGTCGGGATGGCCTCAAGCTCCCCGTGGATGCCGGTACTTTACCCCACGAAAATGACTGCATTTGCTGCGCCCATTACAGACACGGGGATAAGGCTCAGGCCCCGAGGACAGTTGGCTCTGTATTCATGCAGAGACACGGAGGCCCTCGGTGTGATCTGTCCCGGATGCTCGGGACTGGTGGTCCAACTGAAGCCGTTCGGGCGATGTGAAGCGTGCAAAGAATTTCTTTTTGAGGTCGAATCATCCACAGTAAGGCCCCGGGCCCTTCGCCTCAACTGCATCACAGGAACCGCCACTCCGGAGGGAGAGATCCAGGCCTTTGCGGAGGTTCCCGTACGCGCTGACCAGGGCGACGTGACTGCCCAATCAGAGACTGAGAGAGGAAAATCCGAAGACACTGCTTCGGTCACTACAGACTCCCTGCTCCCACCTCCGAAGAGGAAAGTCGGCCTGGTACAGGCATCCTATGGTCGTGGTCGAGCTTCGCCCCGCTGCTTGCTGGACCTGGATGGATCCGGTCGGAAGAATCCTGGACATTCCAGTGCTGAAAAAGGTCCAGGTGAGCCAGGGGCTGGGACTGTGTGTGTGGTTGGAGGTGTCGGGAGTCCACAGTCGGTGGAGCCCGCAAGGGAGGGTAGCCTTCCGTCTACTAGAGACTACCTTCCCGCTGAGATGTATGACACCTCCGACCTAGAGTCATTGTCAGAAGACAGTACGCTCCGGGCGCAGGCCCCGGAGTTCCCGAGGAAATCTAGTCCTCGGGCCAACTTTCCTCATTCAACTACATCACCCGCTCTGATGGTGGGGATGCAGCGTGCTTCGTTGCGGGCACCAAAGACAAAGCAACCCGAGATGGTGAAGGTACCTCGGCACCCGGAGGCCATCGTGCAGCCAGGAGAAGGTGAGCGAGATGTGATGCCGCCTCTAGCCAGGTTGCAGAGACTTTTCTCCCAGAGAGTCGCCCGTGAATATGGGTGGGAGTACCCCTACTTGCCTCGGGACTTATTGTATGAAGTCGAGGTCCTGCGACCAAGGTGGTATGACGAGTTTGTATGGGAAAAGCTTAAAGTGCCCCATGCCAGGCGATACCTGTCATGTTCGCCGCCTGTGTCTAAAAAGTTCAAGGACTGCAGAGCTGATTGGAGACTTGGGCGCCATATTCATGCCGATAAGGTGCTCATCTGCAGGAAAGAAGGAGAGGATGTCGAGTATTCGGTGGAAGTGTTTGACGGGCACCTGAAGCCCCTGTTTCTGCCGGATCCAAGGTTCTACTTATAGGAGAAGTGAGCTCCTATCTTGTTGCTGTTGAAGCTTTCTGGAAGAGACATTCCCAGACGCCTAGAACTGTGCCCTACTTTTGTTTTGATTTGGGCTTTTCTTTTACTCACTGGAGACTTGGGAGCTGTTGTTTTTTTTCTCCCTTTTCTTCATGTGCCAAAGGCAGAGACTTTTGGGGTAGAGTCAGAGTAGGAAAGCAGGAAGAATGAAGATCTCACCAAGTGTCATTACCGTAGCGCTGTCACCAGGTGGCAGTGTTGTGCAACGGTTGTTTGAAATGTTACACATGCATTACTTACTTATTGGAGTGAGTGGGTCTCTCGGCTGACGGACCCACTCATGCCAAGTTAACACAGAGTGTTAGGATGTTTTTTTTTTTGTTTCCCTTCTGCAGGAGATTCGTCGGTCAAGACTACTGAGTATGGGGTGGTTCTTAGACAGTGACGGGAGGGATTGTATATGTGTACATGACAGATGTTTTATACAAAAGTTTTAATGTTTTATAGTTCCCTTTCCTTGGAGCAGGTCTTGGCACACACAGTATCCAAAATTTGAGGGATAGCCTCTGGGGCCCACTTCATGTCACCACTCCTTGGGAGACATGGGTGTGCACCTGACGCTGGGGACCAGCGTCAAATCACAAGGGGGAGTGTGTAGCGGGGTCTTCAAAGTTAGTGGGATACACCTGGGGGTAGAGAGACCCAGGTGTGTAATTATGTCAGGGATTAGACCCCTTTTTGTTATTCGTGGAGGATTGGGTGGTGCAATATTCTCCTTGGCCTGTGGGTGGCGAGGTACCTACAGGCTCGAGGTAGAATCACTACCACAGTGCTACCCTTTTTGTCCCTTCCTGGAGATGGTACGGCTGGGGCGGGGAACCCGCCGTGGTGTTGATGGGAGGATATAAAAGGGGGAGACGCCCTCGCCACGAGGTCTTTCGGGGGATCATCTCTTCACGCACCCAGGCACCTTAGGCCTGGGTGCGGGCGGTTCAAGGTTCCGGCCTAGGCGCCCTAGGCCTGGCCGGAATGAAGATGGAGTCCATCCCAGGCACCTTCAGCCTGGGGTGAGGTACTATTGAGGAGGCCTGGGACCCGGTGACTCCGACTGGGTCCCGCAAGGGTGAAGTTGCTCCAGGGCGCCCCTTGCGAGGGGACCCGCATCTGAGGTGAGGAGGCTGGGGAGGTCACCCGTCCGAAGACCCGGTGCAGTGTCAACCCGGTGACGGATGGGCCTTCGGTAACTCCCTTGGAGGACATCTTCCCCTGATAGGGGCTACAGCGCAGCGGAGGAGCTTTAATCAAGACTCCTGCAACCCCTGGTCATAGCACAGGGAGTGTAGGGACTAGGAACCTGTACAGTGCCTCGACCTGCTCCCCCATCGTATCATGCCGTTGCATTTGACTGTATGTGGAGATACGCAATAAACCTGAGTTTGGACTTTGATGGGTGTAGGGACTCTGTTGATGGGAACAAAGGGAGATTCTGGCACGGAAGGACTGACCCTCATAACCAGCACACATTTGGCCCGAGGAAAAGATTGGTACTGGCCTTCACCTCACCCACAGCCATGGGGAGGACATGGGCCGTGGCGCACCTCACTCTGTCGCTCGACATACCCCTAGCTAAAGAGGTCGGGGTGAGGCCGCTACATATATATATTTTATTTATGACTTTTTTCATTTTTTTATGATTTTTCTTTAACACAATGTGACCAGAGCAATATAATGTTATTATAGTTAAATTGTAGTGATCAGGATTTTTTTTACACATTATGATTACTTATAGCAGTGAATTTTATTGCTATAAGCAAGCGTCTTACTGAATGAAACTGATTCATTCAGTTTGTTTTGTTGTGATTAGCTGTGATTGGCCAGAGCTAATCACATGGTATAGATGGGCTGTGACTGGCCCTATCTGTACCATGTGATCATATTGACCAATCACAGCTAGCAACATAATAGTACATAATGGATGACATGAAAGGAAGCCATCCATTGTTTACAACTGTCATGAGCTGCTGTGATTGGTCACAGTGGTCACATGGTACGGGCAGCGAGCCGTTACACTGATCAGTCATTGGCTGTGTTGATGACAGATCGCGCCACTGTGTGGCCCCTTCTGATTCTGGACCTCATATGACATCCACTCAGAAGGAGGAAAATCTTGCCCAGCTGTCAATCTGCCATAGGCCGGGCAGGAAGGTGTTTTGAAGTATAATTAAAAGGAAAACTTTTTTTATACGTGTTGGATAGAGTGGAGATGGATTAGACCCCCTGTCAGATTTATTGCTGCCTGTGCCCCTATTAGGATGATTCAACCTCTCTATTTGTCCTGTTTACCATTATCATCGAGAGTAAGGGCCCTTTCACACTGATTCGTTTTTCCTGCGTTTTTACCTTGCAAAAAAAATGCAGGAAAAATGTTTCCCCTTAAATCCTATGGGACTTTTCACAACACTGTGCTATGAGTGTGGTGCGTTTTGAAAAGTCCTGCATACTACATCTTTGGTGCGGTTTTGGAAAACCGCACCAAAAACACAGCTTCCCTTTGAAATGCATGGGAATTGCGGTAAAATTGCCATAAAAATGCACCCGCAATTTGCGTTTTTGCTGCATTTTTGAGTGAAATGTTCATCTTTCACAGGTGCAGGTGGCCCAAAAACGCACCAGAATCGCAGGGGAAATGCATTTGAAATACAGCAAAATTGTGGTAAAAACCCATATGCGTTTTTACCGTGATTTTGCTGCAGAGCAGTGTAAAAGGGGTTTAAGTGAAAGAAAATCCCAAATTTTGGAATGTCACCAGAACAGTAAAAGAGGTGAAGTCTTCCAATGGGGACACCAGTTCCAGGGATTCCCTCACTTTGGAGAAATTTCCTCTCACTTGCTGTATGGCTATGGGACAGGGCATTAAAGGACGTCTCCCCATTGGGACGCGGATGGCAAAAAATAAAAGAAATTACAGGGTTATAACCCTCACTTACACTATCCAATGTAAAAAATAAAAACAAATTGCCTTTAGTTCTACTTCAAGCCACCTCTTCTTTTTTTTTTTGCTGTGGTCACACATCCCTTTTATTTCTTCTTCAATATTTTTATTTATAGGTAGATAGATAACAACAAACATTGCATGAGAGACAATGACAATGTAGAACAATGAGCCGGTGTTCTGTCGAGAAGTGCCCCCTATCGAATAGTGCCCACGCATGCACAGGACGGTGCCACACTCCAGCTGAGTTGCTGATCAGCTGGAGTGACGTGAACAGGGCGCAAGCGCACATCGTAGGAGGTATCTCTCGATGGGAGATACCATTTCACGGGCACAATTGAAACCTATACAAACATCGGGGGGAGACCGTAGTTCTCACATTGTACCTCGCTGTTGCGGGGCGGCTTTACAGTGTGCTGATGGTCCGTTTTCCCCACTGTTTGTATAGGTTTAAATTGTGGCTCTGAAATGGTATCTCCCATTGAAGGATACCTCCTAAGATGTGCGCATACGCCATAGTTACGTCAGCCCAGCTGATTGGCAAATCAGCAGTTTTGCTATGACGTACGGCACATGCGCCGTTCGTCCCGGGCACTATTCGATGGTGGGGGCACTTCTCGACAGAACACCGGTGTCTTCATACATGTTAACCAGATGTTGACATTACAACATAAATAGAGAAAGTGTAGGGCAGAATAAACTCTCATCTGGCGCACGTGGCACAGGCAGTTATAGTACAATTATTTACAAAAGAGAGTAATGATTGTGGAAAGGGCCCCAGAGGAGTACCCCGGGTGGCCCTAACCACATATCTTCAGGTAACATCTGAGGAGGGAGATGAAAGACATCTAGGAGGAAAAGATAAGAAGAAAGAAAAAGAGAGAGAGAGGGAAGAGTGTAAGGGTAACTGCAAAGAGAGAGTGGGAGGGGCCGACTGTCCCGTAACAGGGCAAGGAAATAACTATAGTAGGAGATTGGTCTCCCAACCTTAAGGTTCCAGAGGCTTGGGATCGAATCGTGGGGGGAGGAATTGATCCACCTATGGTTGCCATATTTTTAGGTGTTGTGGGATCTTATCTAGGATGGTCGCCTCAATCTTACTATGGATCATAGCTTGGGTGACCCTATTCTTATGCCACGTACACACGGTCGGAATTTCCGTCAGAAAAAGTCAGATGGGAGCTTTTCGTCGGATATTCCGACCGTGTGTATGCCCCATCTGACTTTTTCTGTCGGAATTTCCAATCGTCTGGATGCAATTCCGACGGGAAAAAAAACACGCATGCCTGGAAACAATTCGACGCATGCTCGGAAGCATTGAACTTCTTTTTCTCGTCTCGTCGTAGTGTTGTACGTCACTGCGTTCTTAACCACTTAAGGACCGCCTCACGCCGATATACATCGGCAGAATGGCATGGCTGGGCACATCAACGTACAGGTACGTTGCCCTTTAAGAGCCCAGCCGTGGGTCGCGCGCGTTCCTCCGGCGGCGCACTCGCGACCCGGTCCTGAGCTCCGTGACCTGATCTCCGCCAGTGTCCCGCAATCGGGTCACAGAGCTGAAGAACGGGGAGAGGTGAGTGTAAACAAACCTTTCCCCGTTCTTCTCCGTGGCATGTCAGTGATCGTCTGTTCCCTGTCATCGGAACAGACGATCAGTGACGTGTAACCTGTAGCCACGCCCCCTACAGTAAGAATCACGTCTTAGGGTACACTTAACCCCTACAGCGCCACCCAGTGGTTAACCCCTTCACTGCCAGTGTCATTTTCACAGTAACCAGTGCATTTTTATAGCACTGATCGCTGTGAAAATGACAATGGTCCCAAAAATGTGTCAAAAGTGTCCGATGTGTCCGCCATAATGTCGCAGTCATGAAAAAAATCGCTGATCGCCGCCATTACTAGTAAGAAAAAAAAATTAATAAAAATGCCATAAAACGAGCCCCTATTTTGTAAACGCTATAACTTTTGCGCAAACCAATCAATAAACGCCGATTGCGATTTTTTTTTACCAAAAATATGTAGAAGAATACGTATCGGCCTAAACTTGATGAAATTTTTTCTTTCTATATATATATTTTTGGGGGATATTTATTATAGCAAAAAGTAAAAAATATTTAAAAAAATTCAAAATTGTCGCTCTATTTTTGTTTAAAGTGCAAAAAATAAAATCCGCAGGGGACGCCAATTTTGTTTGGGAGCCACGTCGCACGACCGCGCAATTGTCAGTTAAAGCAACGCAGTGCCGAATCGCAAAAAGGGGCCTGGTCCTTTAGCTGCATATTGGTCCGGGGCTTAAAGCGGAGCTCCACCCTAAAGTGGAACTTCTGCTCATCGGAACCCTCCCCCCCTCCGGTGTCACAATTGACACCTTTCAGGGGGGAGGGGGGTGAAGATACCTGTCTAAGACAGGTATTTTCACCCACATCCGGGAGTCCTCTCTCCGGGAATCTGCGAGAGTGACGTCACTTTCCCCAGACTTCCCGTAGTGTTCTGGGAGACACTCGGCTCCCAGAACACAGGAGCACCAATCAGAACGGCGCAGCGCGACTCGCACATGCGCCGTAGGGAACCTCAGCGAGGATGGCGGAGGGGGCAGCAGAGTGACGAGCGATCACTCGTCCTCTGCTGCGGACGTCGCTGGACTCCAGGACAGGTAAGTGTCCAAATATTAAAAGTCAGCAGCTGCTGTAGCTGTAGCTGCTGGCTTTTAATATTTTTTTTTCAGGCGGAGCTCCGCTTTAAGTGGTTAACTTTCGAAAGTTCAGAGAACTTTTGTGTGACCGTGTGTACACAAGCCAAGCTTGAGCGGAATTCCGTCGGAAAAACCATCCAACTTTTTTCCGACGGAAATTCCGCTCGTGTGTACGGGGCATTAGTCTCTATCGAGCAGAGAGATGAGGATTTCCAGGCCCTCGCTATAGTCTGTTTAGAAGCTGTGATGATGTATATTGCTAGTTTCGATTGAGCCTTTGTAGGGTCAGGTGGACCATAATTCAGCAAGGCAAAAGCTGGGTCGGGGGTAGCCAGCCTCCTTAGTAGAGTGGACAATATTCTAAAGATTTTGTCCCAAAATTGCTGCACAATCGGACACTTCCACCAGATATGCACATATGTACCCCGTTCTCCGCAACCTCGAAAACACGTGGGAGGGTAGGTTGAGAGGTATTTAGCCATTCTTGCTGGGACCAGATACCAGCGGTAGAGCACTTTGTAATTGGTCTCAACAGACATCCCTTTAATTTCATATCCTCATCTCTGCAATCAGGCACGTGTGGAGTATCTCGTAGCTCCCTCAGTACCCTCACACAACAGGGATTTCCACCACAGCTAGGGAGATGACGATTCCTCCAAACCTGACTTAGCGCTTGAGTGTTAGTTGATTTTTGACTTTACAGCATACAGACATGTCGGCCTTAGGCGTGTTTGACTGGCTTCACAGTGTCATGTCATATTCACACATTGTGACACCTCAATTTCGTTTAAACAGTTCTACTGTAAACAGCTGAAGTGTCCAAATCCCAAATAGACTGCATAGGATCAACCTGCGAGGTCCTTGGAGACTGGATATGTGAGCAGATTCAAACACATGCCATTCAAACACATGCCAGGGTTCTGAAGCTACAGTATGTATGTGGAAACAATGTTCACAGAGAGTACCCCTGATTTAATCCCTAATTGGAGGGTCAGCAAACTAAAACAGGTCTGGAGGAACAATGGTTAAATTTGTGCTGCCTGCTACCTCTGCCAATTCATTATGGTTGTAAAGCATAGGGCAGAGTGTTTGGGCCTAATTTTCATGGGTGTACCGATCCGTACACCCAGGGCCGCCATCAGGAATTTTGGGGCCCCTTACACAGCTTCAGGCATGGGCCCCCTGGAGCAGAGCAGAAACTAGGGGGGGGGGGTGCTGCCGCCGCAAATTGTGAAGCGGGGGGGGGGGGGGCAGCCGCGAATTGAATTGAGAAGCGGGGGGGTGCCACAAATTGAGAAGCGGGGGGGTGCTGCCGTCGCGAATTGTTGAGGTCGGGGGGGCTTTGGGTGCTGAAGAACAAAGAAAGAACAAGAAAAAAAAAGGGGGGTTGCCATCCGGGGGCCCTGGGGACCTCCGGGCCTCTGGGGACCTCTGAGCCCCTTACAAAAAAAAAGGGGGGTTGCCATCCGGGCCCCTGGGGATCTCCGGGACCCCTTACAGGTGTACTGCCTGTACCCCCCTGATGGCGGCCCTGCGTACACCCATTAGGGTTGCCACCTCTTCCCTTTAAACCCGAACACATATTAATTACACAGGTTCTGAGGCTAATTTAATGCAGATAAGGCACTAATTGAGTTTTATTACCACCATAATCAGCCACAGAACCTGTGTAATTAATATGTATTCATGGCACCCCTGAGGACTCCTTACAGCACCCTGGTTGAAAAGCCATGGTCTAGGGCAGGGGTCTTCAAACTACAGCCCTTCAGGAACTACAATTCCCATCATGCCTAGTCATGTCTGTGAATGTCAGAGTTTTGCAATGCCTCATGGGATTTGTAGTTTCGCAACAGCTGGAGGGCCGTAGTTTGAGGATCCCTGGTCTAGGGGTTGTCTTTTTTTTGATTTATTGAGGATAAAACTTGGAACAGGATAGTGATTGGGGTATGGGAAACTCCAAACTGCTCAGCGGTAGATATTGAACCAAGGACAGTTTTTCTAGCAGAAGGTGCTAATAGTAAACAGTCCAAGGCCCCACCATGCGTCAAGTCTTTGGGCATCTGATTACCCTGCTCCAGAGCACAAATACCGGTACCCAGTGCAGTGTCCAGCACATAGTCTCAGGGATCAACTTAAGGTCACTACTCACACGTCCCCAGAACAACTGTGTCCTCCAAGCTTCCTCCGGATCCAACCCAGTGAGTGAGATGGCACCTCTCAGGACCAGATCCCTCGGGGTGTGGTTCTGCAGTCAGCTTGGACCAAAGTCAATTTTAGCCTTTGATTCTGACATCTCTGAGGCCTCCTAGAGCAGATGTTCAGTCCATGGGCTGTCTGCCAGCAGCACCTCTGGAACCCTCCTGGAGAATAGGAACACGTTCTAGACCCTTCCCCTTCAGGGATTGGTCACTTCCTAATAAATAGTTAGACCCGGTTCACACCAGGGCTGCGCGATGCGGCACGACTTGTGGGGGGCGACCTCAGCGGCGCGATCTCAAGACGACTTGAGACGCCCGCCGAGGCGATTTGCATAAGACTTCTGTATAGAAGTCAATGCAGGTCGCCTTGGGTCGCCCCCAAAAATAGTACAGGAACCTTTTTCTAAGTCGGAGCGACCTGAGTCGCTCTTACTTAGAACGGTTCCATTGAAAAGCGTGGGACGCGACTTGTCAGGCGACTGAGTCACCTGACGAGTCGCCCTGGTGTGAACCGGCTCTTAAGCCCTGTACACACGATCGGTTTAACTGATGAAAACCGTCCGATGGATGGTTTTCATCAGACCAACCGATCGTTTATGGGACCCATAATGTTTTAAATTTTTCCGATGGATAAAAAACCGATCGAAAACTCTGATCGTCTATGGGCAAGTCCATCGGATCAAAAACCCACGCATGCTCAGAATCAAGTCGACGCATGCTCAGAAGCATTAAACTTCATTTTTCTCGGCTCATCGGAGTGTTTTACGTCACCGCGTTTGGAACGGTCGGTCTTTTGACTGATGGTGTGTGGGCAAGACTGATGAAAAACAGTTTCATCGGATTTCCGATGGACAAATCCATCGGACGAAAATCCATAGGTTATCCGATCGTGTGTACAGGGCTTTAGGCTGGTCGATTTGAATGCCCCACCATAAGCTCTGGATTGGAAGCTTCTTCTGGAGGCAGGGGGAAGGAATCAAACTCCCAGCCTGTGACACACTGAACAATCCAGAACAGACAATTACTGCTCCCTTGATTACAGAAGGAGCCAAAAATTAATTTGCCTAGTAAGTTTGCTAGGAGGGTGCTACTCCTAAATGAATGCATTTCTTCAAAGAATGAGGTCTTTGGGAAAGTCAATTTATTCCAAAATCAAATGTTAAAAGCAAACGAATTGTACTTTCGAACGACATTCATTAAGTCATGAAATGTACTAGGAATTATTGTACGAATGCTTGTTCGAAAATCTACTAGTGTGTGGCCAGCGTAAAGCTTACGATACATTAATTGAATTTTCAACAGATTCCCCCTGAATCATCCCAGATTTGTTCCATGGGTAGCCCTGTCTGCAACTCATAGCTCAGCAAAACTGGAAGGAACCAGGCAGAACATTTTCAGCTGGACAGAGCCGACATCCAATGAGACGCAGGCACTCCTTAAATATTCTGACCCCCCTGAAGATCATGGCTGTCAGAATACAATAGTGAAGGGGGGAATATGCAGCTGCTGATTGGTGTGTTCTAACAGTGGTGGGTCTTGCTGTCAGAATACAATGTCCTGGCTGGGGGATTCCTCCATCCACCTCGTTTGGTTGGATGATGGGAATCTGTTCTTTTTTGGTCAGCCCCTGGCACAAGGTGAGAAGGTGCAGCAGGGGCTGACCTGTGTTGAACATTTGTTAACAAAGCCAAGAACTTCACAGGCACCAGGATTTATATGACGGTGTTACCTTTGAGCTGGCACCTCAGTCCAATAAATAGCTGTAGATGCTTCAACAATGATGGCTCAGTCCTTCTGGAGGGAAGAGCAGATGAAGACATTACCAGGGGGAGTACTGTGATCTCTGTGAGGGGTAATAAGTATCTGGAAGTGCCACACTTACACATTACTTAGGGGTGTATTGTGCAAGTGAAAGTGCATGTCCATTTGTTCTGTGGTAGTGGGCAAAAAAAACAAATGTTTTGAGGGTATTTCCTAGGCTTAGAATGTTTATCATCTATTTACCTCATTTGGTCACTGGATGGCGCTGAGGATCACAGGAATTTCCTACGATACTTAGCACTATCTAGTGGCCAAATGCGGTATTTTCCATTTTATAAATCGATAAAAAAACATTTGCCCAGCAATTGAAATTATTCTGCTTGAATGGTGCAAATTTGAATGTTCTCTGGCTATGTTCCCTGCAATCTGAATTTGTAAATGCAAAAAATACAACATTGTGGCCACTAGGTGGCCCTGACTATCATAGGAAATAGGTATGCAGCACTAGTGTCATCGGTTCATATCCCAACAAAGACACTACCTGTCTGGAGTTTGCATGTTCTACCTGTGCCTGTGTGGGTTTCCTCCGGGTACTCCAGTTTCCTTGCACATTCCACAGACATGCTGGTAAGTTGATTGGATCCTGTCTAAACTGGCCCTAGTATGTCTATGTATGAATGTGAGTTAGGGACCTTAGATTCTGAGCCCCTTCAGGGCAGGGACTGATGTGAATGTACAATATATATGTGTAAATTGCTGCATAAATTGACGGCACTATATAAGTACCTGTAATAAATAAATAAATAAATAAATGAATGAATAAATATGCTCCTTTGCACCATCTAATGGCCATAATGCAGTATTTTCCTCATTCACACATTGGACAGCAGAGAATATACACTATATTACCAAAAGTATTGGGACACCTGCCTTTACATACACATGAACGTTAATGGCATCCCAGTCTTCGTCCGTAGGGTTTAATATTGAGTTGGCCCACCCTTTGCAGCTATAACAGCTTCAACTCTTCTGGGAAGACTGTCCACAAGGTTTAGGAGGGTGTCTATGGGAATATTTGACCATTCTTCCAGAAACACATTTGTGAGGTCAGGCACTGATGTGGACGAGAAGGCCTGGCTCATAGTCAGCTTAAAGGTGTTCTATCGGGTTGAGGTCAGGACTCTGTACAGGCCAGTCAAGTTCCTCCACCCCAAACTCACTCATCCATGTCTTTATGGACCTTGCTTTGTGCACTGGTCCAAAGCGTATGGTGGAGGGGGAATTATGGGGTGGGGTTGTTTTTCAGGGGTTGGGCTTGGCCCAGGCATGTACTGGCCATCAGGACTACCGGGAGTTTCCAGGCGGGTCCATGGCTCAGTGGGCTGGATTCCAGACATCCCAAGTCATTTACCGACCCTTCCTTTTCTATATTGGACACCGTGAGCAATCACTACTGATCACTCCTGTGTCCTGTGAAAACTGAGCAAAGTAAACTGTGCTAAAGCGGAGGTCCACCCAGAATTTTTTTTAACACTAAAATTCCTATAAAAAAAAGAAAAAAATTAATAGAAAAAAATAAAATAAAATTATACTCACCCGAAATGCCCATTGCTATGCGGAAGTCCCCTAATTTGCCTCTTCCTTTACCTCGGTGTATGTTCTTCCGCTTCCTCTTCTTGTGAATGGGGCGCGCTGCCTTCTGGGAACTGTGTGTATCCCAGGAGGCAAGCCGCCCATTTACAAAGCGCCGTGCGAGTGGTGCATGCGCAGTAGGAAACGGGCAGTGAAGCCGTAAGGCTTCACTGCCTGTTTCCCTTAGTCAGGATGGAGGAGCCGGGAGCTGCCAGCACCGATCGATTGCCATCCCGGGCCCGACATCGCGGGCGAGTAGGACAGGTAAGTGTCCTTATTAAAAGTCAGCAGCTACAGTGTTAGTAGCTGCTGACTTTAAAAAAAAAAAAATCGCGGGTGGAATCTCGCTTTAACTCTGCTTGAGTTTATGACTAAACAGGAGCCGCTGTCTCCTCTCCATTCATCTTCAATGCTTAGAAAGGGACTGGGAAATCTGTGTCCTCTGTCCTTTTCTTTGTCTCACAGGGAAGACATCAGGGGTCTGTTTAGACCCCTGATATCTCACCAAAGCCCACCAACAGGGCTGATAATTTTTTTTTTTAAATAGATTTTAAAAAATGTCATTGTAAAAAAATTCAAAAAAATTCAATTGTAAAAATATAAAATAAAAAACTACTGTTACCACTCCCCCCTGCCCTATCAACCACGCCCCCTCCCCACCCCCAAAAAAACATTGTGAATTTTTTTTAAATAAATAAAATTGTAAAAAAATCAATATGTAAAAATAAAAAACTACTTTGGTGTATGTTTATATGTGTACTTTAATAAACTTTTTTCTGGATAAAAAAATAAAAACAAAATAAAAAACTACTGACACCATCTACTGCCTTACTGACACCGTCCACCCCCTTCCCAAGAAGCACTGTGAAAAAAATATTAAAAACATATATTTTTTTTAATAATAAACAACAAAATTCTAAAAAGTATACTTACAGTGGAATGTTTTTACTTATTTTTTTGCGCAAATGCGTATAGTTTATATACTGTTTTTGTTTGTGTTTGCAAAATTAAAGTGGGCCGGTCTGGATGAATTCCAGGGCCAAATTTTTGTCCCAGTCCAGCCCTGTCTTGGCCCCTTAGTTCCAGTGAAGGGAACTCTTAAGGTGTCAGCATACCAAGACATTTTGGACAATTTCATGCTCCCAACTTTGTGGGAACAGTTTGAGGATGGCCCCTTCCTGTTCCAATATGACTTGAAGAATGGTCAAACATTCCCATAGACACTCCTAAACCTTGTGGACAGCCTTCCCAGAAGAGTTGAAGCTGTTATAGCTGCAAAGGGGGGGCCAACTCAATATTGAAACCCAATACTTTTGGTAATATAGTGTAGATGGAGAACATTTGATTTTGCCCTATATCCAGAGAACAAATGTACATCTCACCAAAGCCCACTAACAGGGCTGATAAAAAAATAAATAAAAATACAATAAAAAAATTCCTTTTATGTATATGTAGCGGGTGGTTACATTTAGGGGAGGCATCTGAGTGATAAATGGCTCAGATGCAGCAATTGTTAGGGTTCATGGACCAATTCATGCCAGTGGAGGATGCAAGGGTGTCCAGTTCCCTGCGGCCTGTAGGTGGCGCTGTCACCACAGGCCGGGGTTGAACCACCATTGCAAGTCTGTACCCTTTTTGTCCTCTCGCAGCAGTAGTATGGCAGGGCGGGGAACCTGCTGTGCATGCTGGGAGAGGGGATAAAAGGGGCGGACATCTTCTGCTCGAGGTCCACGCCCAGGCACCTTCAGCCTTGGTGTGCGTGCTGGTGGTCTCCGGGCGCCTCCGGCCCGGAGATGGAGCTGCGATTCCACCCCAGACACCTTTAGTCTGGGGTGAGGTACTCTCTGGAGGCCTGGGGCCCAGTACCTTCGACTGAGTCCCGCGAGGGATGGAGGATTCCTAGGGTGTCCTCCGGTATTGGACACCCAAATCTTGGGCGAGGGGGACCAGGGAAGTGACCTCCCCGGAGATCCAGCGCAGCATTGGCTGGTGACGGCGGAGGCCTCTGGTGACCGTCCAGATGGATGACTCCCCTGACAGGGGCCGCATCTCAAGAAGGTAGTCCACGTTCTCATGGTCGGTGGCAGCGACCCAACTGAAACCCAGGTCGTGGCAGAGACCTCAAATCCTATTTCACCCGGTCGGTGGCAGCGACCACCATCACGGTTGGTGGCAGCGACCGTGCGCCAAGCCTGTTTGCGCACACCGGAACAGGAGAGTAACAAGTTCATGTTTGTGCCTGGACCTTCCTCTTCACCTTGTCTGTTCGTTGTCTAACCAGTCTGCTCTCAAAGGACTATTTATTGCTCTAAAAGAATAAATAAGTGTTGGACTTTCTATGGTGTGGAACTTGGCTTTCTGGGAGTTAAGGGATCATCCTCAAGGGGAGCTTTGGCTCTGGACAGGGGCACAGACCCGAATGTAAATGGGGTATAGCTCACCCCTCTACACACTGGAGGATGTGAGTTGGTGGTGCGTCACACTCTCCTCCCTGGTCCCCTAGACGAGAGCCATTGACATTGACAGAGAAGGAGGGAGTGAGAGGTGAGGTCGCTACATATAACTATACCACTAAGGGGATGGACGGTACAGAAAACTGAGGTCAAAGGTTTTTCATTGTTTTAAAAATTGAAAATATAGCATTTGGCCACAAGATGGCGCTAAGAATAATAGGAAATCTCTATGGTGCTTGGCACCATCTGGTGGCCAAAATGTGCTGTTTTCAGTTTTAAATCAATGAAAGACATTCAACCAGCATAGGTAATAGCCTATTCTTTTTTTTTTCCAGTTGCATATGCACTTTTACTGGGGGAATTGCTATGCACTTGGTATGCATGGACTTAACATGCAAAAAAAGTATCAGATACTAGCTTACTTTTAATATAAGTACAATTTTAAGTTCATTGCGCATTTAATACCAGTATTTGCAAAACTCTACTATCTCCATGGTAAATCTGATCTTTATACTGACGTCAAAAATTCTGAAGTTTGGTAAAAAAAATGTAAAATTGCCCATCCTCCGCATGTACGTATACAGTGCTGGGGGAGTACCAGCATTCCTTTACAAACCCCAGATTGCTTTCCAACAGATGAAGCATTTATGTGGGAGTGCCAAGCCACATCTCCCACCAGTCTCCCCCCCCCCCCCACCAACATTACTCTACAATAACTAATAAGGAGCGTGTATTTTCCTTCTCCTCTTCCTATGGGTGGTATAGGTGCCTGCAGCTGGAAAGAATCAATACCATAGAGAAGAGAAATGGGGACGGTTCCTCTCAGTATGCTGAGTAATGATTACCTGTCTTGCCTCCTCTACCAGGCGAACCGCTACCTCCTCCTCCCTTGAGAGTCCTATGTCTACGCTAAGTACTAACGTCAGCATAGACTGCTAAATTATCCGCTGTGAGATAAAACACAGAAGAGTAACGGCAGAAAAAGACCAAGTGGCCCATCGAGTCTGCTCCATTTTTTATTTTTTTAACCTTTGTTTGTCCCAAGCATGTTAAAAGCTGGACTCCAGGTATGATCTTAACTGCATAGTTCCATTGGTCCAGTTGGACACAAAGTGAGTAAGTATATCTCATACCTATGGGATCCTCTTAGAAGCTGTAAATCACTTTAGTAGTCTCTGCTACTACAGCGATCGCTGCTGTCTTCTGAGTTCTGTGCAGAGTGGCTGCCTTTCTGCATAGTGACCACAAGGGGTCACTCAGAACCAGTGCCATTCACAGAACTTCTTGTCATTTTGTCAATGAACATAAGATGTTCCATGATTTGACGAGATTAGGAAGAGGGGAGGTGATGTCACGATTTCCACCACATCCAATCAGCGTGTATTCCCTGAAAAAAAAAAAAATATCTAGCACCCTCTAGCTAGTGTGCTAGTGTAAAAAGGTTAGTTGTTAAAGTGGGCAAATTGGCTTGGCTGAGAGCCAAGTCTGGGTTGAATCTGGGTCAGGGTTTAGTGACTCAGGGAAGCTGGATGACTCATCTGAAGGCTCTTCTGGTGCCCCCCCCTGTTTTCTGGAACCTTGGAGAAGGTTCTAGATGTAGTGAGTGGAAGCTAGGAGGGGACTGTTTGGCATATTTTTGAGGTCCTCGACCAATCCCCAGCAAAAAGGGTCTGGAAGGGGGCAATCCACCTCATAAATAGATATGAGTCATGCCAGCAGGGGCAGTTGGGTGGAAGATGGAGATAAAGTGCTAAGGAGGCTGTTGGTGGCCCTTGGGGGCGCTGGAAGATTTACCCTACAACACAGGGAGAAAACCCTTCCTGGAGGCACGGGAGCAAGTGAGAGGACAGCAGGAGCAGGTTAGCACATCCAGGAGATCTCCTGAGAGTCAGCCGGATGGGCTGGTGAGAGTCAGTCTGGAGGACTCTGGAGAGAGTGTCAGTCTGGAAGACTGTGGGAAAAGTTAGCGTGGAGGGTTAGTAAAAGGGGTATCTGCAGCCAGGCAGGTTGGCAGTGCCTGAAGAGGTGGTACTGGGATCAGTAGCCACAGGAGGAATGTAGCTGGATACTGAACTTTCCTACACAACCAAGAGGCCTCGGGTTCCTGCCAGCGAAGGGCCATTGCTAGATCTGACGGTGCCTGTCGAAACCATCACAGTGTACCAGCTGGGTTTCTGCAAGCAAGTGAGTGCTGGAGGAAAAAGTGGAGTGTATACAGCAGTGGCGGCTGATGCTCAAAATTTTTGGGGGGGCGCAAACAAACTGAAAAAAATAAAAACATCAATTGTTGCCACTGTGCCCATTAAACGCAGCCACTGTGCCCAAACGCCACCAGTTTGCCCCCTCAAATGCAGCCAGTTTCCCCCCAAATACAGGCAGTTTGTCCCCAAATACAGCCAGTTTCCCCCCAAATACAGCCAGTTTGTCCCCAAATGCAGCCAGTTTGTCCCCAAATGCAGCCAGTTTCCCCCCAAATGCAGCCAGTTTGTCCCCAAATACAGCCAGTTTGTCCCCAAATGCAGCCAGTTTGTCCCCAAATGCAGCCAGTTTCCCCCCAAATACAGCCAGTTTTCCCCCAAATACAGCCAGTTTCCCCCCACATACAGCCAGTTTGTCCCCAAATACAGCCAGTTTCCCCCCAAATACAGCCAGCTTGTCCCAAAATACAGCCAGTTTGTCCCCAGCCCGGCACTTACCTTCCTCGGGTCAGCGCCTACTCCTCCACGCTCCCTCATGTCTTCTTCCATCATCGATGTCTTCTCCCGCCCTCGATGTCGCTTCAGCCAATCAGGTTACCGGTAACAAGACCCGGTGAACCTGATTGGCTGAGACGCATGTCAGTGTTAACCAGGGAACGCACAGCCCGTGCGTCCCCTGGTTAACTATTTGGAAGCCGATTACAGCCCACAGGTTGTAATCGGGAAGCCTTTCAGAGCCGCTGGCTCTGATAGACACTTCCAAAAACCAACCAACTGCTGTTATTCAGATTGCCAGTGCCCACCAGGGGGCCCGCCGTCTAAATAGTGGGTGGCAGCGGCGCCGGCGACAATACATACAGCAGTGCTGTATTCTGGCCTAGGCCAACAAGGCCCAGGTCTAGGGCAGCACTTTGCAGGGGGGCAGCACGGAAAGAGTCCCCGCCGGCTTGCGCTACACTGTTAGTGTAACGCAAGCTGCTTCTAATTTTGACTGGCCTATCATCCTGGACCACAAACCTTCCTCACTGTGCTATATGTTTTCTGCTGCACCATTGGCATGGTTATATCTTCTTAGTCCTCTCCATACAATTATCAGAAATTTGTGTTTAAAGTAGAACTATAGGCAACACTTTTTTTTTTCATTTTGGATACAGTAAGGGAGGGTTATAGCCCCTGTCAGTTTATTTTTTACCATCCCTGTCCCATTGCAGAGATTTCCCTTCACTTCCTGCCCCATAGCCAAACAGGAAGTGAGAGGAAATCTATGCAAATTAAGGGAATCCATTGCCCCCCCCCCCCCCCAGGCCCTAAGAACTGGTGTCCCCACTCGAAAATTTCAGTGCGGGTCTTAAACAGAAAGGGGTGTGGCCTTGACAGGAAGGGGTGTGTCCTATTTAAATTAGGGGTGCACGAGTTTAGTCAGGCCTAGGGCAGCACAAAACCTAAATACACTACTGACATACAGTCATGCAATGCATGAATGCATGTATTGTTGACTTGAGTGACGGTGCAGGGGAGAGAGGGGGCGGCGCTCCTGCGCCCAGTATGGACGCACCGCCACTGGTATACAGAGACTGTATATAGGAAGAGTTGTCCCTGAAGTTGTTCTGAAGTCAAGTGGACATCCCATAATCTCCAATCCCTATCCCTATCCCTCAATAAAACAAAAAAGTCATGGACTGTTCTCTAACTCTGAGTGCCTGTGGAAATTTGGTGTGCCTGGCTGTGCAGGGTGGGGGATCCCATTCTACTTGTGGCTCCTTGGGGGGTGCGCTACATTTACAAGGTCTTCCATGAATGGCAGGGGTACCAAGCGACCCCCTGTGGTCAATGTGCAGATGGCTTGTCAGAGACCCACCTTGTCCTACTTCTTGAGAATGAAGACATCTGCCATGGACCAGAGGCCAGCCTGCTGACTTTACAGCTTTAGGCTTCGCTCATACCGGTGTTTTGTGGGAACGTGTGCAAAATTCGCTTTCCCTTAATGCATAAAAACGCGCTGTAACTTTGCAGATGCGCGGTGAGGCCATTAATTCTTACTGACACCCCCATACACAATCAAAACATGCGTGTGTTCGCAAGTGCCAAAGAAGCATTGTACTGCAGTACCGTGTAGTTTGGTGGGGTGCTATTATAAAAATGGTGCGGGTGGGTAGCTTTTTACGGGTTTCTCGCGACTTGAGCAATTCATTGCTATTAATGGGCTGCCCTAAACGCGACACGTCAAAATACGCAGAATTGCACACAAAAAAGCTTGCATGCTCTTTTTCACCTCCTGGTGTAAATGGAGCCTTAGTATTTCTTGCTGCCAGTCAGAAGAGGGCACGTGAGGCAAACCTAGACTGCAACTGCCAGATACGGGCACAAGGCTGCAGATAACAATAACAAAGCTCTGCTTGACCTGTTACAGCCAAGTCAGGGGTAATGTGAGGCCTGTTCTCTGATGGTACAGACACCAGTAAAGACCCACTTATAGATTGAATGCTTTCACTCCACTCAAAATAAAATAAATACCCGTGGGACAGAACTGCTCTCTAAAGTTGTAGTGTCTACAAACTATGGGATTTATACATTTTTTTTCATTTTTTATACCAGTAATGGCAGCGATCAGCGACTTATAGTCGGACGGTGGGCAATCTGACACTAATTGACACTTTGTGGGAACTAATGACACTAGACAGGAAGGGGTTAAAGCGGAGCTCCACCCAAAATGGGAAGCTTCCCTTATTTCCTTCCTCCCCCCCTCTGCTGCCACATTTGGGGGGGGGGGAGGAGGGAATGGGTACCTGTTTTTGACAGGTACCTGTCCCCACTTCCAGGTGACCTCGCCGCGGCAAGGTCCCCGGAATTTCGGTCTCCCTCCTCCTTCCCCCACCCCCGGGATATTCACGAAGCAAAGCGCACTTCGCGCATGCGCAGTAGGGGACCGGCTATGAAGCCACAAGACTTCCCTGGCGGTTTCCCTTACAACCGAGAGCCGATTGAAAAATCATCTGGGGTATCGACATCGTGGGATCCCTGGACAGGTAAGTGTCATAACTTGGAGTCTAGACCTCTGGTAAGGAGGCATTTTAATATCGGTGGAGGTGCACTTGGGTGATAAAAACGCACATCAATTATACTCACTGTAACTGGATGTTCATCAAGGAATTCACCTACATTGTTCAGAACAGCACCAGTTGTTCACACTTTATGGACACTGATTTATTCATTATCTATGTTTAGATAAAATTCTGACCGTCCAAAACGCGGTGACGTAAAACACTCCGACGAGCCAAGAAAAATTAAGTTCAATGCTTCTGAGCATGCGTCGACTTGATTCTGAGCATGCGTGGGTTTTTTCTCCGTTGGAGTTCCACACAGACGATCAGAATTTCCTATTGTTTTTTTTTTTCCATCGGAAAAATGTAAAACATGTTCTATTTTTTAACACCGATGGAAAAAAGTCTGATGGGGCCCACACACAATCGGTTTTTCCGATGAAAAAAGTCCATCGGACTTTTTTCATCGGAAAAACCGACCGTGTGTACAGGGCATAACAGGTTTTCTTCTTAACTTTGCCCTATATGTGGCACCATCCATCTTCCCATCAACTCTGACCAGCTTCCCTGTCCCTGCTGAAGAAAAGCATCCCCACAACATGATGCTGTCACCACCATGTTTCACAGTGGGGATGGTGTGTTCAGGGTGATGTGCAGTGTTAGTTTTCCACCACACATAGCGTTTTGCTTTTAAGCCAAAAAGTTAAGTTTTGGTCTTATCTGACCAGAGCACCTTCTTCCACATGTTTGCTGTGTCCCCCACATGGCTTCTCACAAACTGCAAATGGGACATCTTATGGCTTTCTTCCAACAATGGCTTTCTTCTTGCCACTCTTCCATAAAGGCCAGATTTGTGGAGTGCACGACTAATAGTTGTCCTGTGGACAGATTCTCCCACCTGAGCTGTGGATCTCTGCAGTTCCTCCAGAGTTACCATGGGCCTCTTGGCTGCTTCTCTGATTAATGCTCTCCTTGCCCGGCCTGTCGGTTTAGGTGGACGGCCATGTCTTGGTAGGATTGCAGTTGTGCCATACTCTCAGGGCCGTCTTTAATGTTAATTAGACCCTCGGCAAAACATTTCTTGGGGCCCCCCCATGCAATTTTGCTCTCCACCTGCTCTAAGACATACAATAAATATCAGCTAGACTTAAAATCAGTTTACTGTATCAGATCAGGCAGCAATTGCAATTGGTTGCCAGAGGTTACAGTATATCATTACCACTTACTGACTGGTTGCTAGAGGTTACAGCACATCATCTCTTCACTGCAGAGGGACATGATATACATATGAATGTCGCCTTTATTTACATATGAATGCTGCGGGCCTCAGCTATTTACAAATTAATCCCAAAGCTATTTACATATGAATGCTCCTGTTATTTACATATGATTGACGGTTATTTACATGTAAACACAGGTGAGTCATCTGTACACAATAGGGTAGAGCTGGGCAGCATTAGTAGTAGCACTTCACACTGAGATATCAGGACACAGCACAGGACTAAAACTTCAAGGGACAAGGGAATTTAAACTGGGATAGTTGGCAGGTATGAGGCAGCTGCTTTGGGCCCCACAACAATGACAGGGCCCCTTTTGCCCTGCCTTAAAGTTGGTCCTGCATACTCTTTCCGTTTTCGGATGTTGGATTGAACAGTATATATTTTTTATAATGTAACCCTGTTTTAAACTTCTCCACAACTTTATCCCTGACCTGTCTGGTGTGTTCCTTGGCCTTCGTGATGCTGTTTGTTCACTAAGGTTCTCTAACAAACCTCCGAGGGCTTCACAGAACAGCTGTATTTATACTGAGATTACATTACACACAGGTGGACTCTATTTACTAATTAGGTGACTTCTGAAGGCAATTGGTTCCACTAGATATTAGTTAGGGGTATCAGAATAAAGGGGGCTGAATACAAATGCACGCCACACTTTTCAGATATTTATTTGTAAAAAAACGTTGAAAACCATTTATAATTTTCCTTCCACTTCACAATTATGTGGCACTTTGTGTTGGTCCATCACATAAAATCTCAATAAAATACATTTACGTTTTTGGCTGTAACATGACAAAATGTGGAAAATTTCAAGGGGTATGAATATTTTTACAATGCACTGTATATAGGGATCAGTGTAGTACACAATGTATAAGTGTATGACATTATATCATTTATATATATATATATGTATAGAGAGAGAGATCAGTGTAATATACAATGCATCAGTGTATGATATTATATGTATATAGAGATCAGTGTATCAGTGTAGGACATTATATATATATATATATATATATATATATATATATATATATATATATATATAGGGAGGGATCAGTATACAACATGATGTATTTATCGGTGTGGTCGCAGAGTGTGCGGAGGCCCCGCCCCCTGGATGCAGCTCGGAATGAGTGCAGCCAATGGTAGGTGTCAGGGAGGGGAGGAGGGATCAGGAGACCGGTGGGGGTGATTCCTCCGCTCTCTCTCCCTCCCCCTCCTGGCCGCTCAGTGTCATCTCACTCCGCTCACTCAGCGCTCCTCACCCGGGCTCATCCCCCCCGGCCCCCCGGTTCCCCGGCCCGGCTCCAGAGGATGAGGATGGTGATCGCCCCCCGGTGTGCCTGGCTCCTCCCGGCTGGAGGTGTGCTCTCCCCCCAGCAGCAGTACATCTGACCCGGTGTCCCCATCCATCCGTCTCCCCCGTCCTCCTCCTCCTCCTCTCCAGGGAAGGATGTTGGGGCTGTGAGGACCAATCGTGCTCCGCCAGGATCTGCCCTTCCTCTCCGGTACCCAGGATCGTCCTCCCCCCGGGCACAGCGCTGAGGATGGGGAAGGACCAGGAGCTGCTCCAGGCTGTCAAGGCTGAGGACCTGAGTATGGTGCAGAAGCTGCTGCAGAGACCCAAGGCGGGCAAAGCCAGTGAGTACCCACCCAACTACCTACCTACCTACATACCCACCCAACTACCTACCTACACACATACCCACCCAACTACCTACCTAAACACATACCCACCCAACTACCTACCCACCCAACTACCTACCTACACACATACCTACCTAACTACCTGGATAATGGGATTATATGGGGGGTCCTATGTGATCTATATCAGTAGAGAGGTAAACCATATCGGAGTGAAGAAGATCTATAATGGTGGGATCTATATTGGGGAGGGGGGTTATACTGGGGGGGGGGGTGATCTATAATGATGGGATCCATATTGGGATTGGGGAGGGGGGTTATACTGGGGGGATCTATAATGGTGGGATCTATATTGGAATTGGGGAGGGGGGCTATACTGGGGGGGATCTATAATGGTGGGATCTATACTGGGACAGAGGTGGTTGTTTATATCGGGGTGGGGTGATCTATAAGGAGCTGATGGGGCGTTCTATACTGGAGTGGGGGTGATCTATGTTTGGATTTGGGGGGTGCTCTATACTGGGATGATAGGATGATCTATAATGCTGGGATCTGTACTGGGGGGGG
Source organism: Rana muscosa (assembly GCA_029206835.1). Lineage (NCBI taxonomy): Eukaryota > Metazoa > Chordata > Amphibia > Anura > Ranidae > Rana > Rana muscosa. The sequence continues at coordinate 133,168,115 of CM055127.1, forward strand.
CTGTTATATTGGGGTGAAGGTGATCTATATTGGGGTGGGGTGATTTATATTTGAGGGAGGATATATTGGGATGGGGGCAGCAATGTAAGCAGCAGTCATTGACAACATGGGGGGGGGGGGCACACATGTGCAATGCATCCAGGGAATGGAGGGGGGAGGGGTGATCTATATTGGGGTGGTGAGAAGATTTATATTTGGATGGGGGGGTGATTTATTTTGGGGTGCGGGCAGCAATGCAGCAGCGGTCAATGGCAGCATGTAAGGTGGGCACACATGTGCACTGGGGGTGATTTATACTGAGATGGAAGGTGATCTATATTGGGATGAGGGGTGATCAATACTTGGATGGGGGATGATCTATACTGGGATAGAGGGTGATCTATACTGGGGTGGAGGGTGATCTATACTGGGATGGAGGGTGATCTATACTGGGATGGGGGGTGATCTATACTGGGATGGGGGGTGATCTATACTGGGATGGGGGGGTGATCTATACTGGGATGGGGGTGATCTATACTGGGGTGGGGGATGATCTATACTGGGATGTAGGTGATCTATACTGGGGTGGGGGGTGCTCTATACTGGGATGGGGGTGCTCTATACTGGGATGGGGGGGTGCTCTATACTGGGATGGAGGGTGATCTATACTGGGATGGGGGTGCTCTATACTGGGATGGGGGTGATCTATACTGGGATGGGGGTGCTCTATATTGGGATGGGGGTTGCTCTATACTGGGATGGGGGGTGCTCTATACTGGGATGGAGGGTGCTCTATACTGGGATGGGGGTGCTCTATACTGGGATGGGGGGTGCTCTATACTGGGATGGGGGGTGCTCTATACTGGGATGTAGGTGATCTATACTGGGATGGAGGGTGATCTATATTGGGATGAGGGGTGCTCTATACTGGGATGGGGGGGTGCTCTATACTGGGATGGAGGGTGATCTATACTGGGATGGGGGTGCTCTATACTGGGATGGGGGTGATCTATACTGGGATGGGGGTGCTCTATATTGGGATGGGGGTTGCTCTATACTGGGATGGGGGGTGCTCTATACTGGGATGGAGGGTGCTCTATACTGGGATGGGGGTGCTCTATACTGGGATGGGGGGTGCTCTATACTGGGATGGGGGGTGATCTATACTGGGATGGAGGGTGATCTATACTGGGATGGGGGTGATCTATACTGGGATGGGGGTGCTCTATATTGGGATGGGGGGTGCTCTATACTGGGATGGGTGGTGATCTATATTGGGGTGGTGATCTATATTGGTTGGTGATCTATATGGGGTGGGGGGTGATCTTTATTGGGGTGGTGATCTATATTGTGGTGGTGATCTATAGTGGGGTGGGGGGTGCTTTATACTGGGATGGGGGGTGATCTTTATTGGGTTGGTGATCTATATTGGGGTGGGGGGTGCTCTATATTGGGATGGAGGGTGATCTATACTGGGATGGGGGTGATCTATACTGGGATGGGGGTGCTCTATATTGGGATGGGGGGTGCTCTATACTGGGATGGGTGGTGATCTATATTGGGGTGGTGATCTATATTGGTTGGTGATCTATATTGGGATGGGGGGTGATCTTTATTGGGGTGGTGATCTATATTGTGGTGGTGATCTATAGTGGGGTGGGGGGTGCTTTATACTGGGATGGGGGGGTGATCTTTATTGGGTTGGTGATCTATATTGGGGTGGGGGGTGCTCTATATTGGGATGGGGGGTGATCTTTATTGGGGTGGTGATCTATATTGGGGTGGGGGGTGCTTTATACTGGGATGGGGGGGTGATCTTTATTGGGGTGGTGATCTATATTGTGGTGGTGATCTATAGTGGGGTGGTGATCTATATTGTGGTGGTGATCTATAGTGGGGTGGTGATCTATATTGTGGTGGTGATCTATAGTGGGGTGGTGATCTATATTGGGGTGGGGGGTGCTTTATACTGGGATGGGGGGGTGATCTTTATTGGGGTGGTGATCTATATTGTGGTGGTGATCTATAGTGGGGTGGTGATCTATATTGTGGTGGTGATCTATATTGGGGTGGTGATCTATATTGTGGTGGTGATCTATATTGGGGTGGGGGGTGCTCTATATTGGGATGGGGGGTGATCTTTATTGGGGTGGTGATCTATATTGTGGTGGTGATCTATAGTGGGGTGGTGATCTATAGTGGGGTGGTGATCTATATTGGGGTGGTGATCTATATTGGGGTGGTGATCTATATTGGGGTGGGGGGTGCTTTATACTGGGATGGGGGGTGATCTTTATTGGGGTGGTGATCTATATTGTGGTGGTGATCTATATTGTGGTGGTGATCTATAGTGGGGTGGGGGCACACATGTGCAATGCACCCAGTACATGGAGTATCAGTGTCCCAGCTGTGTACATGTATATATGATGACAGTGTTGTATCACAAGGTGCCCTGTTACCTTATACATGTACTTTACCCCCCATTGCAATTCTGCACAGATCAGTAGGTGATCTAGTAGAGCGGTTGCAGTCCACGCAGGGTTAATACAGCTCGGCGGGGTCCCTCCTGGCTGGGAAAGGGGCGAGAGTAAAAAAAAAAAAAAACAAGAGCCCTAATCTGCATCAGTGGTAGAGAGATGGATGGGTGAGGGGCGTCCCACGGTGGCTGTGATTGCTGCATGATGCAGAGTGGGAGGAGACAGAGCTGGGATGGAGACAGATTGGGGTCTTTCGGAAACACAGGACCCCCCCCCCCCCCTGGATGTGGAGTTGATCGGCCTCTTCCTCTTTTATGAGCATCCTTGACAAACCCAGCCGGATCTACCAGATCCCAGCTCTGATTTTATATTCAATCCTATCCAATAAAGAGGGGCAGCAGAAGAATCGTCATGATGCGTGTCACTCGTACTCTCCCCTGTGATCATACTTGCTCTTGAAGTATCTAGAGTTGGTCATGTGGGAAGCAGACCCATGAGGCTCATCACATGCAATACAATCTGATTGTGCTATCTGTACACAATGCAATCTGTACAATCTCCTTTATAATATCCATACACTAATCTGATTGTGCAATCTACTGTAAGGTGACCCTACACTATACAATCTGATTGTACAGTCTTCTTTAGGGCTCAGTCACACAGGCAGCCAGGAGGCAGCAAAATCAGGTGGCTGAGCTTCAGCCCCCCCCCCCCCCCCCATGACCACCCACCTGACTAGTACATGCAACCGCAGCAAAAGAATTTGCGGCACATTGCTTTCACGTGAATACAGGAGCACTACAGCTTCGTGGTTGGTTGCTGTTTAGTGGGTTAAAATTGGTAGCGAGGAGGCGACATCAGCTCTTCGCTGCCTCTGAAAAGCAATCCACTGCAAATCGCTTCTCAAAGGGCAGCAAAGAGCCCTTATAGTGGTCATACACAGAACAATTTTATATACAATGGCATTGTCTATAAATGTTCTGTCATATCGTGTTTGTAGTCCGAATATTGAAAAGATTGTTCGATGCGCCATACACTCAGCGGTCATATTGAATTATCTTCTACGATCGGATTTTCCATCCAGCCCAATCAGAATAACTTCAATGAACTTGATCGGTTTTGCTCAGATTTGATGAGTGACATAGGACGTGTCTTTTATATAATTCATAGATCTGATTATATTTCCTGATTCTACAAACAATCGTTCAATCAGATCGTTATGTGTATGGCCACTGTCAGATCCACCAGATCAGGGCCTGCCTGAGTGATGCCAGTTGATTGGAGAGATTAGGTAGGTCCAGGTCCAGTGCCACCATGAGGCAAACAAGGCAGCCGCCTAGGGTGCACTGCTGCCTAGGGCGCCCGGCCACTGGTGTTCCTACTCTCTACTCTCTGCAGCAAGCAACATTCGCACATGGTGTCAGAGGCGCAGCGGCGGCAGAGGACTGTGTCTGTGTCCCGACTCCCGAATGAATGGAAGCAAACAAACATTCATTGGTAGGCCCTGGTGGGGCTGAATTTGATGGGCGCCGGTGAGGCTGAATTTGATGGGCGCTTCATTAAAAAGGTGGGGTATACATGGGCAGGGCAAAGGGGGTGGAGTCAGGGGTGGAGCCAAGTGGGTGGCAAAATTAGGTTTCACCTAGGGTGTCAAAAATCCCTGCACCAGCCCTGGGTAGGTCCCCTCATTACACAGAGATGGTCATTCCAATGTTGATTGTGCAGAAATTGTTTGATTGTAACGTGACCCTCACACACCGGGATAAGGAACCTTCTTTTCTCCAAAAAGTGACAGTTATTTTCAGTGGAGACCAATGAGGACTGAAAATAATCGTCACATGGCTAAACGAGGGAGGAGCCTGATCCTTGTGAATAGAATGTTGTGTCTGCGATCATTCTCTATAGAACATCGCTTCTCACCATTGGTGGACTTCAAGGGCAATAAGCAAAGTGGAAATCGTGTCTCATTGGGCACAAGGATAATTCAAGAGCCTGTTGTGCTGTAGGGGAAAAAAGCATTGAATATTATTCACTTAAGGCCCATTCACATCTGTGTGACGCTCTAACACACGCACACTGAATATGCGACTTATGTGCGTTGCATTAAAGTGGTTGTAAACCCTTACATACACCCAGTGAAGGGAATATCCTCAGGTGGTACACAGAGACCCTCCTGCATACGTTGTACCTGTCTATCTGCAGTCTTCTCTTCTCTACATCCTTTTATAAATCTTGTCTGAGTTGTCAGAAAAAAGGGGGCTGAGAGCTGAAATTACAATCTGCAGAGCTCAACGAGGAGAGCTCTGAGAGCTGATTGGAGGCAAAACACACACCTCCCCTTCTCACAGCACACAGGAACAGAGCTGAGGCTGTCAATTCAGCTGGAGGTCCCTCCTTGTCACCATTTTTCTCTTGGTGTCAGGAAAACGTGTCAGAAGTGATTCATGCTGATAGCAGAGGAACAAAGCAGCAGCAGACAGAAATGACACTTAGCGCCGGTTCACACTTGTGCGATGTCAGGCATCGCATGTGATTCGCACCACACTGCTGTGCAGATCACATGCGATGTCTGTGCGATGCGAATTCAGCCATACACATTGTATGGCTGAATCTGCATCGCATTCGGACCAAAATCCTGCAGGACCCTTTTTTTTTTCTCCGCACCAGAATCATGTCACCCATGTGATCCGATTCATGTCCAAATTTACAGTTCGCACTGCGATATGTGAACTGATCTGGGGGTGTCATTAACATTGTATTGACACCCACAGCGGTTCTCATAGGGCAGTGTGAACTGCCTGCGAGTTCTATGCGATGCGTGAACCGGCACTGGAATCACACTGGATCCCGCATCGCACTGGTGTGACCCGGCACTTAGTACGGGTTCCCACTGGTGCGATGCGGGAAACCCTGCGGTTCCCGCATCGCACCTGAATCGCACACTGGCTCACACTGACATCTGCGAACCGCTGGGGGTGTCAATGTAAACTTAAGAACACCCCCAGATCAGTTCGCAGATCGCGGTGTGAACTGTCAAATGGTGCAGGAATCAGTTCACACCCATGCGATCTGATTCCAGTGCTGACCAAAAAAAGGCTCTTGCACCAATGCGATTTCCGCCATACGGTTTGTTTGCACCGCACAGATATCGCATGTGATCTGCGCAGCAATACGGTGCGAATCACATGCAATGTCTGACATCGCACAAGTATGAACCCAGCCTTAGGCCCCTTTCACACTTGTGCGATTTGTCCCACGATTTGGGACTGCAAAGTAGCATGAAAAGTCGTTTCCCATGATTTTCAATGACAAGCATTCATATTAGTACGACTTCAAAGTACCGGTAGTTCCTGCACTACTTTGTTTAAACTTTGATGTGAGTTACACAGGCATTTCCTAAAATCGCGGGCGCAAATCGTGGCAAAATCGCGCGACTTTGCAGTAGTGTGAAAGGGGCCTTAGCACTCTGAATTGAGACAAGTACACACTATAGAGGGATATGCTCTGTTCATATCTCATGTCTGAGGTTCACTTCACTCTCTCAATCAACATTGACTATTTCTAATCCTTATGTTGATAGCATTAGTAAATAGACAGGAAAATTTATCATTTTAAACCCATTTTTCACTTACTTCCTGCTTTCTAGGCCTAGGCAAATGATGTCATACATCCCAGGAGTCTTCAGGAGGGGAGGGGTTTTCTCAGCTAAGCACAGCCTCCTATCTGCATGCCTGAGCTAAGAACAGATGGATTCCAGGAAGTAAATGCTACACCAATCCTCTGCCCTTATGCGGCGTACACACGATCGTTTTTCATGCCGTTAAAAATGCCATTTTTTAAAATGGCCATTAAAACCGATCGTGTGTATGCTCCAGAGCATTTTTAACGGCGTAAAAAACGGCCAAGAAAAATTTCGAACATGCTCTATTTTTTCACGTCGTTTTTCATGTCGTTTTTTTGAACGACGTGAAAAACGATAGTGTGTAGGCTTTTACGAGGGGAAAAAAAACGCGCATGCTCAGAATCAAGTATGAGACGGGAGCGCTCGTTCTGGTAAAACTAGCGTTCGTAATGGAGATAGCACATTTGTCATGCTGTAACGGACTGAAAAGCACGAGGCTGAAAAGCGCGAATCGCCGCTCAACAAAGTTTACTAACATGAAGGGTGGCGCCATTCGAATAGAACTTCCCCTTTATAGTGCCGTCGTACGTGTTGTACGTCACTGCGCTTTGCTCGAGCGTTTTTTTTAATGATCGTGTGGATGCAAGACAGGCTTGAGAGGAAACATGAGAAAAACGTTGGTTAAAAAAATGGCATGAAAAACGATCGTGTGTACGCCGCATTAGGCTTAGGTCACACTATAGAAATGCAGTCCGGATGCGTTCCAGATGCTTTTCTGCATGCGTGCTTTGGTGCGTTTTTGATGCAGGCTAGTGCATTTTTTCCCCCTCCTTTTTTTTTTTTTTTAACCTTATGCAAGGACATGTGTGTTCCAGTGCATTTTTTTGTGCGTTTAGGTGCATTATAGTGTGTTTTTGATGCGTTTTACAGCGTTTCAGTACAGTCCAGTGCAGGAAAAATGCAGCATGTTCTACTTTTTTTCTGGAACTGGAACTGCAAGCACTGCTGTGAACTATGCCATTGAAAAAAATGTCAGACTCTTGGGTACCTGGTGGTTGGAGTCACTCAGCAGGGCCAGGACGCTGGTACTCCCTATTTAATATTACCACATTCTGAACTATGTAAGTCATCTCACACTCTATTTACCTACACACCTTTAAGCCATGCCCAATATTTGTGTGCCGCAGCTTCTTCTTTCACGTTGCATAGGGGTGCCCACTTTGGATCTTTCTCACGGGCCCACTGATGTAATAATACGCCCCTGGCCCTAAGTAAGTGATTTGGAAGTGAACTCCTGTATTACAAGTCGCATGAAAAATGCACATAAAAAACAGAAAATAAGGCCTCTAATTGGCCTGGCTGTAGGTATAAATGGGGGAGGAGTCCTGGGGTTTGCTGCCCTTGCCCTGTCCTGCTGGGGCCTTGCGTCCGTATCACGATGCAGCTTGCACGCCATCTATACAGAAATGACAGCAGAGGTGACCAGCTGGGTAGCGCTCTGGTGACGGGTCATCTCAGCCTCCTCCGGCACTTTGATTATTGGCTGTGTGAGCAATTCCAGTCCCCCCCCCCCCGGACCGAGCTGCTCGCTAGACTGAGCAAAGCATGCCGTCAGCATCAGAAGCTGTGCCGCAATGACAGGGATCTGCTACTGTTTTCTCTTAATATACCACAAACTTTACCCGTTTATTGGGTCAGCCGCTGCCATTGTAATAGGCTTTCTGCCCGCCGTCGCTAAAACGGCAAAGTGCAGTCGCATACGTCTTTCTGTTTGGGTATTAAGCCAAATCTCACCGGGCCGAGCAAAGATGTCCGACACGTGTGTTTGTATTTCCTGCTGCTAAACTCCACCTTGATTGCAGTGTCATTAGGATGGCTGCATTGCTATTTCTGTAGAGGAAGCCGGTGATTTATGGCTTAGTGTCGCTATGAGGAAGAAAGCAATGTTTGTGCTGAATGAAATTTGAGGTCCGGTTCACCTAGCGGCGTCTTGGCGCGTCCGGCGCTGATATTTAAAAGCGGTATTATTTTTAATGGGTCCCTTCACAATATGATTATAGGCCGGGCCACATTGGGGAATTTCTATGGCTAGGAGGAGCGGAGAGTCCCCTGAAAACACTGCTGGTGGCTATTCAATGGAACAGTAAGGCCCCATTCACACTGCTGCTGCGATTTTGCCTGGCGACAAAAGCGCAAGAAGACTATTCCCCTTTAACCACTTGAGCGCTGGAAGATTTTACCCCCTTCATGACCAGGGCATTTTTTGCTATTCAACAATATGCTACTTTAATTGGTGATTGAGCGGTCATGCATGTATGTGCCTTCTGTGTGTATCGGGGCAAAGTAGAATATTATTACTGTATATTCTCGAGTATAAGCCAAGTTTTTCAGCACATTTTTTTGTGCTGAAAATACCCCCCTCGGCTTATACTCGAGTCACCTTTTTGCGCCTGATCTCCCGGAATTTGGGGACCCAGTACCGGCCGTCCGTAAACTTGGCACACATGTAGCCCTACTCTTCCTCTATAAGTGTGCAAAGTTTATTGTCGGGGGGACCTACGGCCGGGGAGCACCGATTTTTCAAAGCCGGGCGTCCCTTCCATAGACTCCTATGTTAAACGTCAGTCTAGTCATGGGCACAGTGAGGCATGGGCACAGTGAGGCATGGGCACAGTAAAGCACAGTGAGGCACAGTGAGGCATGCTGATGGACACCCTAGGCTTATACTCGAGTCAATACGTTTTCCCAGTTTTTTGTGGTAAAATTAGGTGCTTCGGCTTATATTCAGATCGGCTTATACTCGAGTATATACGGTATGTCAGTTTTCTCTCCAGGTCGAATGTTTTTTACTGTATTTACACAGAGGAGAGTGAATCAGGAAAGTTCCACGTTATGGCCACTAGATGGAGCCCCATCTAGCGGCCATAATGCTGTCATTTCCCAAACCACATTTATTTTTTTAATAAAAAAACATTCAAAATAACTTAATGACTTTTGATTTTGCCCTAGTTTACACTAATTTACATGCAGTTTCACAGGATGAAGAGTTCTGCGATTTCTCTTTTTATAAATACACCCCATGGTATCTTCTTTACCATATTCTGGTAGAAGAGTGGTCCATGTTGTTTCTGGCAACTTGGCAGTAGCCATGGGCGACACATTTCCTTAGGTATCTCATGGTTTATAATATGCCTATAGCAAACAGATTCTCCTTTTTCTTTTTTTTTTTTTCTTTTATAGTTCATTATTAAAGATTTTAAAAAAGTCAACCCACCCATAACTGTCAGTTATTATGTCGCAGCAGGAGGAGGGAGACTTTGTGAAAGAGGGAGCTAGAATTGCCAATCCCTGGTAAATGCGATCGCTAGTCTGTGCACACTGGCACTGGATGGACTGTACCTTATGATCTGGTTGGTTGTTATGTACATTACTACAGTCCTTCTTTCAGATGCTCTGTGTAAGGCCCCCTGGTGGTCAGTGCTGGAAGGGTTAAATACGTGTGGTTATACAGTGGAATTCTGGATTGCGAGTAACGCGGTTTACAAGCGTTTCCCAATACGAGCTATTTAAAAAGAAAATTATTCCGACTAGCTTTGCGAGCGTTGTCTCGCAAGACGAGCAGGATTCAAGCCGCTGGGGTATGCAGTACCGCATTTGGCCAGAGGTGCGGGGGGCATCGGTGATGCTCAGAGACGCTCGGAAACACTCCGTTCCTGAGTGTCTCCAAGCATCTCTGAGTATTTCCGCGTGTTTCCGGCACCCCCACACCTCTGGCCACATGCGGTACTGCATAGACAAGCAGTGGCTGTGGAACGGATTATCTGAGTTTCCATTATTTCCTATGGGGAAATTAGCTTTGATATGCAAGTGTTTTGGATTACAAGCATTCTTCTGAAACTAATTATGCTCGTAATCCAAGATATTACAGTATACGGCTGATCTGCATTGTGTTTTAAATTGTAGTAAATATTCAAAGATAATCGAGCTGTGAAAATGTTATCTGCCATCAAATGACTTTTTTGCTGTAAAGTCAGGAGGGCTCTCATCACACTGGCAGATTAGTCCACTGTGTATAATTTAATAACAGTTCTCTGAATCTGTGCAGGGGGCGGCTGGCAGTTTTACTATATTGTTTAAATACAAGAGTGTATTTCTTTCAGATCCTTGCAGTAATCCAGTGTGACACTTTACCTCTGTGCAGCAGCTGCTTCCTGTAATAAAGACCGGTCACTGCTGCTCTCTCTCCTTGTGCAGGATGACTGGTCTTGTCTCCGCCTCCTCGTGCTATGTATAGCACAGTGATGATGTCACAACTGCTTTACAGGGTAATAACTGGGTTTGCAAAGGAAGTTGCATACTGCCGCCAAACACGACCCATTTGAGGAAATATGGCTACAGTGCAACCGCCATGCAACTGTGTGCAATGCATGGTAGTGCGGCATTGGCGAGGATGTGACTTATTACCTCCTCACCTCCTGTCAAAGACCTCTGAAAAGCAATCCACCACAGATCACTTTTCAAAGGTGTGGCAATGACAGGTGCACATCTAAGCATAACCTTACATTCCATTAAATGTATTTTTTAAATTAGAAACAGTAGCTGGTTTTGACCCAGTATCAGCCTCTTGCAGTCTTCTATACAGCAGAGTTCAGATTAGGACAGGGAAAAGAAGCACAAGTAGCACACAATGCAAGAAGCATGCTGATAGGAGGAGAGACCAAAGTGATAGAGATGAGCTCATCAGTCAGCTGCTTCTCCTTTTACTGTCCAGTCATAGGCTAGACTGGGTGAGAGAAGACCTGTAGGTCCAAATGCAGCAGATAAAGATCAGGTCCCCTCCCCTGCTTAACAGGGCTATGTGGCGTGGCAGAACTGTGTAAATCTCAGGACTGGATAGACGTAAATTCAAATCGTTGGGCTTTTTAAATTTACATATTTCACCTCTGTGTTTATTTGTTTGCTTGGAGTTCAGCTTTAATATCTGTTTGGACTTTTAACTGCAATTATTTTGAGACACCTATCTGATCCCAATTATGATGAAAACTGATCATTTCCCTACAAATTTTGATCCAGTTTCTTTGAAGGGTTTGAAAGAGTGACTAAAGACAATATGTTTTTCAGTCCCTCTCTTCTCCATTCAACTTCTGAAATAATTGAAAACGTCATTACAGCAATTGGCGTGTCCAGGGAGACGTGATGTACACGCATGCGCGGGTAAATGCTGACGCAGAAGCCGTTGGTGTTTACCTGAGCACAGTCGCCTACAGCCATTCACTTGTAAGCAGCACGTGCAGGCCTCTGGGTGCCAGAAAGTGCCACAGGTTTTATGCCTCTGTACACAGAAGCTGGTGAGCATCCATGTGAGCCTTAAAGTAGTGCTGGTGACATAAACACAATCACTAAAATTGTATATAATCTTTCATGTTAATGTGATTTTAAAAGTCATTTTACAAATCTGCGGTTTCCATGAATAAATTATCTGGCGATCCTGCCATGAAGGTCATTTGTAGTGTTGCAACCTCATGCCTTTAAACCCGAACACATATTAATTACACAGGTTCTGAGGCTAATTTAATGCAGATAAGGCACCAAGTGAGTTTAATTACCACCTTAATCAGCCACAGAACCTGTGTAATTAATATGTGTTTGGGTTTAAAGGGATGGGGTTACAACCCTAGTTCTTGGCCTGTTATCGGCTGATAATGCCCTGTTCCATCTTCAATTTGTGCCTCTGCATCATCACCATGCAGGGCTGGGTTTCGGTGAGGGTCAGGAGGGGCAGCTGCCCCCAGTGCAGGGTCTTTATGTGTTGGGGGGTGCAGAAGAGGCTGCTGCCCCTAGAGTAGTGACTTTATGTGTTGGGGGGGTGATCAGGAGGGCTAGCCGCCCCTGGTGCAGTGTCTTTATGTGTTGGTGTGTGTCACGTGGGTAGGAGGGATGGCTGCCACAGGTGGAGTGTCAATTTGTGTTGGGGGGGGGGGGGTGCCGCAATGCAGCAGCCAATAGAGCCCACCTTCACCCCTTCTTTCCTTTACTGGCCTGCCCTGCTGCCTGGGGGCTGCCCTGCAGGAGGAGCCCAAGCAGATGAGCAGCGATGTCTCCAGTAATGAGGTTCATTGTCTGCATCAGATACTTAGGGGGTGCAGACAACACCAGGTGTTCACAACTTTTTTTTTTTTTTTTTTTGCACCGTACAACTGTCAGACAGGCAGTAGCGGAACTGAGCTGCTAGTTACAGTAGATAAGATCCCAGCTGCAGTAGATGATCGGGAGCACCCACCGCAGGTTGTCGTTTGGTACCTTCGCCCTGGGCACTGGATGACCTTGTCTCATCACTGTCACCTTGTCATATGGAGCTCTAATAGAGGCTCTGTCAGTCCAGGCATGGTTCACTGTTATCACCATCAGGAAATCTGCTCTGAACATCGCACCCATCAAGTGTATATACAGAGGATGGGGCCAGCAAGAGACTGGAAGTGGTCAGCAGCACTGAGATGCAAAAAAAAAAAAGTAAAAACTGTATTTCCTAAAAATAAATAAAAATACAGGTCAAGAAATTGAATCAAAACGTGCAGGAAAACGATCGTCGTTCTGACCATAACAGGGCTTTAGCAAACTTAACATCACATAGTTAGGGCTGACATCTATTTTAAAGGGTCAGTCCACTCACCGTATACAAGCTTGAGCAGCCGAAAAAATCTCTTTGGCATTCGAGTCATGGCCCGGCTAGTCCAGCATGTCATTGGGTTGAGTGTATGGCAAATGACAGCCGGGCCTTATTTTTAGAGTGATTTACGGTTCCTTTGATTAGCGCGGGCTAATATTAGACATGGGATGGTCATACTTTGTCCACACAATGCTCCCACATCTCTTATCCTCCCTACATTTCCAGCATCCAGCGGACTGGCACACTTCACCAGGAGATTATAATCCGCTGATTCATCAGTAGAGCTAACAGCGTGTGTGCTCCATGTTGCGTAGAGGAGACGTTCATCCTATTACTGTTAATAGTTGGTGCTGGGGAGGGGGGGGGTTCATGCCTGAAGATGGTCATTTTGCAGTCGTGCTAAGCAGTTTTGTTTTATGAAATGTCAGCTGAGGGGCACCTGTATATAAAAACAAACTGTGCAGCTCTGATTAAAGTTGAGTAATGCTCTTGCTATAGGTGTAGGCCATTTGCATACCTCTCAAAGCCTGACTGGAATTCTCCCAGGACTTTGCTAAGTGAGGCCTAGTCATTACTGCTCACCACCTCCATCACAGAAGTGAGCTCTTTCTCTGATTCAAATCCTGTGGAGGTGGGCAGGAAGGACTAGGCCTCACTTAGCAGTGCCCTAGCAACGCCCTGGGAGTATTCCAATCAGGCTTTGGGAGGTAGAATATGTAAATGGCCTACACTTTTAGCAAAGGCATTGTTCAACTTTAGTCCGAGCTGAACAGCTTGTTTTTATCTACAGGCGCCCCTTATCTGCATAGGTAGTTTTTTCATAAAGGTGAACTAAACCTTTAAGGGGGAGCATATGGGGTGAGTAAAAATTAGTAAAAGGTGCAAGTCTAAACACAGCCTAAGTACAAAGGAAAGGTTTTTGGAGTGCCTTGATCACAAAACCGACTGAAAACAATGAAAGTTTGTTTGTGCAGTAATATACTGTAGTTTATGTAAATTAAATTTAACTGCGCCGATACCCTCTTGGCAGGAGTTCAGCTGTTTTTCTAACCTACAGCAGGAAACTGACTGGAATTTCATCTGTTGCCACAGGCAACGCTAACTTGGGCTTGAGTCTTGCAAGGGCCTCTAGAAAGGACTTTAGTTGCCATAGAAACCAGTCAGGTTTCATTCGGCTAGTGCAGTGTGGGAGAGTCCATTGGGAGCAAGATGTCAAAAATGGGCCTTCTTTATTGATGTGTTGCCCACACAGACTGTGTTGCTCTTGGCAGCTAAGGAATCCTGACTGGTTTCTATAGCAACTGGAGTGTTTCCTTCAGGCCTGTGGAAGACTTATGCCCACTGTTAAGCTGAGTAAACACGCGCCCGAATGTTGGGTGGCATTTGCCGGTTCAAAAAAAAATGTCCGGCAGTCGGCCAGCGTGTATGTCATTTGGAAAATCAGCAGCCGACCGACTCTCGATCAGCGCTCTCAGCCAATGGCGAAGAGCGCTGGTCGGAGTGTCTTGGGGGGTGGGCATCCCCTTGTCAGAACACAACAGCTCAGTGGGGGAGATGGCTTTACTAATGTCGCATAGTTAGTACAGCGACTCCGACCGGAGCTGTCAGGTTTTTTTCGTTCAACCCGCTGGGTTGCACGTAATAAAAGTGTTAGGCCCCTTTCACTCATGGCGGGTCCGCTCAGCGGACTCCGCTAGCTCAGTAGGGGATTGCTTTGTTGAGCCTCGCTGAGCAGGCGGATGACAGGTCCGTCTCCGCTCACTGTGCAGGGACGGACCTGTCAGAGCCCTGCATGTCCGTTTTTTCATCCGATCCCATCCACTGGATGGATGGCGAGCGTATCACCATCTGTCTGTTTTCAGATCGGATGGCAGGCGGGTGTCAGTGGACACATCTCCGCTGACATCCGCCTGCCCATACAAGTCAATGGGTGGCCCGCTCGGATCCGCCTGGAAAACGGAAAGGCAGATCCGAGCGTGTGTACCAGGCTTAAGTGCTGCCCGTGGCAACAGATGAAATTCCAGTCAGATTCCTAGAGAGTTATAGTGAATTAGGCTCCATTTACACTTGTGCGATGCAGAAAGGCACTCAATGTCATACACATTTTCACAGTGCACAAACAAAGTGTGTCTTTCATTGCAAATGGTACCCCAACACACCTTTCTAAAGTGCGTGAGAAATCACATAGAATGTAATGTAACAAATTACCATGCATTTTGGTGTTGCGCATTCAATTGAATTGGCTGCCCTAACGCACATCACGCAGGTGTGAACTGAGCCTTATGGTATAAGCATATAGCAGGTTTCTATGGGTAACACAAACAGGTCTTCCCTCAGCCACTTTGATGATGGCTGCTCCCCTTTACGCTGGTGAGTTACAGCAGCACCTATCTGGTTACCATTAGAAATATTTAGTTACACTTAGCCGTGTGTTGCGTGTGGGGCACAGCTGGCTGTGAAAGAGATTTAAGTAGGATAGATAAATGCACCTTATCCTCTTACATAAAAGTATTTAGATCACCTGATCTCTGACACTTGTGGAGTACAGTCATCGGCACGCCCTGTTTGAATGAGCCCGTAGCTGATGGAATGGCTCAGAAACAACGCCATTCCCTTCCGAATATGGAAACACTTAGCCCAGGGGACGTGCAATTTAAAGGGTTATTTCATCTATGCAGGTAAGGGACATCTGTAGATAAAAACCATCTGTGCAGCTTTGACTAAAGTTGAATAATGCCCATGCTATAGGTGTAGGCCATTTACACAAATCCTGAAGTATGACTGGAATACTCTCAGGAAGTTGCTAGGACGTTACTAAGTGAGGCCTAGTATTACTGCTCACCTCCTCCATCAGTGAGCTCTCAAATGCTGAGCTACTGCATCTGGGAAGAGAGAGCATGTAAGAGGGATTGAATCAGAGAAAAGGCTCACCCCCTGTGATGGTGGAGGTGAGCAGTAATGCTAGGCCTCACTTAACAACATCCTGGGAGTATTCCAGTCAGGCTTCAGGAGGTATGTAAATGGCCTACATCTATAGCAAGAGTATTATTCAACTTTAGTCAGAGCTGCACAATTTCAACACTGTTTTAACACTGCGGATAGTGTTTCTAACTGGACAGGTATCTAATGCCGCGTACACAAGGTCGGAATTTCCGACAGAAAAAGTCAGATGGGAGCTTTTGGTCTGATTCCGTCCGTGTGTATGCCCCATCTGACTTTTTCTGTCGGAATTTCCGATGGCCTTAGATAGAGAGCAGGTTCTCTATTTTTCCGTCGAAAATTCCTACGGACCTTTTCCCGTTGGCAAGTCCAACCGTACCTACGCGGCATAAGTGTTGGCGGTGACCATTTTGTGCCTGAACCAATATTGATTAGTGCATTGTTTACTGATATCCAAAATTAGGGGGTGCCAACATATGTACAACATTTTACAGAGTACAGCTATGATGCTGGTATAACCCTTTCCCGAGGAGGCCATATATAGTATATATATGTATATATATAAACTGTGTGTGTGTGTGTGTGTGTATATGTATGTGTGTATATATATGTGTGTGTGTGTGTGTGTGTGTATGTATGTATATGTATATGTGTATATATATATATATATATATATATATATATATACTGTGACAGCAGGAAGGTAAAGTCACCTGGTTGCATCCAGGGGGGTAGATATATTTCGCCCAGATTCAGGCTTTACGCCGATTTATACAACTAGGTGGAGAGTTGTATAAGGCTAGTGGGCTCATGGATGACTCATACCTCTAGGGAGAGGGCTGGGCGTCGTGCAGACAGGGAGTTGATGAGATCAGCTGAACCTTGTCAGCTCATTTAGGCCTCTATAAGAAATCCCAGCTTCATTAGATGTTAGCTCATGCCTGGAAGCAGACCTGTGTGGACTGTCTAGGGAGAGTGAACCCCTGTGCGGTGAGAGAAAGCCTGTGTGGCTATATTTTGCTTGGACATTTAAAACCAGGGACTAGGACAGCACTAGGCTGATCCCAGTCGTTAGTTAGGAAACCTGTAAGTTTAGTCAGAGGTCAAGTTGACCAGGATTTATTTTGTTTATGTTTTTTTTGCCTTGCTGTGTTTTTGTCACTGTAAATAGAAAATAAACCGCACCTTTTTGATTTTGAAAACCACAACCTCCGTTTGCTGGGCCTGTTTTGTGTGGGGAGCCCATCCCGGGGGTCACACATACCCGCTGCCGAGCTAACCCCCTCACAGTTGGTGGAGAACCAGTGGCAGTTTTTTTTTAAGCCAGCATGGAGGAGATACTGAAACAGCTGGCTCTAGCAAATGCCAATCAACAGCAGACAAATGCAGGTTTGCAAAGGAGCCTTGCAGCCCAGCAGCAAGCTCATCAACAGAGCCTTGCAACTTTACAACAGAGTCTGGAGGCTCAGCAACAAGCCCAACAGCAATCTGAGGCCCGCTTCATAGACCTGTTGCAGAAGCAAGAGCAGAGACTACAACAACAGATGGAAGCAGTAATGCAGCAACGTCCGCAGACCAGTGAGGAAAGCCGTCCCACTAATACCGCGTCCTTTGGGGTGAGTCGTTTATTGACAAAAATGACTGGAGAGGATGATCCAGAGGTATTTTTGACCACATTTGAAAGGACCGCTGAAAGAGAAAAGTGGCCTGAGGAGCAGTGGGCTGGACTAGTGGCTCCTCTGTTAACTGGTGAATCGCAGAAAGCTTACTATGACCTAGAGCCTAACCAAGCAAAAGACTATGTGATGCTAAAAGCTGAAATATTGGCAAGGCTGGGTGTCACCCTGGCTGTCCGGGCTCAGCGTGTGCATAACTGGACTTTCCAGCTTGGAAAACCCCCCAGGTCTCAAATGTATGATCTCATTCACCTGAGCAGAAAGTGGCTACAGCCAGAGACTTTGTCCGCACCAAAGATTGTGGAACGTGTTGTAATGGATCGGTTTTTGAGAGCTCTTCCTACTGCCATCCAAAAGTGGGTAAGCCATGGAGACCCAGAGACGGCCGATGGTCTTGTGGATCGTGTGGAGAAATACTTGGCTACAGAGAACCTGACGGCCTCTTCCAGAGACACTCGGACTTTCCACCCTAAGACCAGACCATCCCCAGGGGCGGATAAGATGATTCCAAGGGGTAAGGGTGGAGAGAGTGAGAGGGTGGGAGCTCTACCCCAAGTTTGGCGAGAACAGCCTGGGAAATCAGCGGCTCAAGAGGCGGCAAGAAGGATCATTTGCTACCGCTGCCGGCAAGCGGGACATATTGCAGCAAATTGCCCGGTTTTGGAGGAACCCATGCAATGTGACTTTCTGACGGGCAGACGTCAGTCGCTGTGTGCGACAGTCGCATGCACTGCCATTCGGGGAACTGAGAAACATTTATGCAAAATGTGTATTAATGGTAGAAATGTTGTGGTATTGCTGGATTCAGGTAGCCTTGTGACCCTGATAAAGGCTGAGTTAGTTAAAACAGAGGTCTCTGGGAATAGCAAGGTAGCCGTTATTTGTGTGCATGGGGACACCCGAGAGTATCCAGTGACTACAGTGTGTTTCGAGACCCCCAAAGGTACCCTCTCTCATCCAGTGGGCTTAGTATCTCAGTTACCGCATGACGCCATTGTGGGAAGGGATTTTCCAAAGTTCTGGGAACTGTGGGATGATCCTGAGCCCCCCACTGGTGCCCCTATGTACCAGGAATGTGATAGCCAGAACTCCCCTGAGAGTGGTGAGGACTCTCCGGAATTTCCCTTGTCAGTATTGGCAGGGGAGACTCAAGAAACTGGAGAGGAGCCCACCTCCTCAGACGAAAACCTACCGTCTGTGGAGTTTTCTGATCTTGAGGTTCACAGGGAAAACTTTGCCACAGAACAGTTGAAAGACCCCGCCCTAATAAAGGCACGGGAAAACGTAGTGAAAATAGATGGCGAGTTAGTGAACCCAGATAATACCGGCACTTACCCATACTTCAGCGTAGAGAAGGACCTACTGTATCGGGTGGCAAAAAGGGCAGAAGAAACCGTTGAGCAGCTTGTGGTGCCCAAACCTTACAGGAAGTTGGTGTTGGAGTTGGCCCATGGGCACATTCTTGGAGGTCATCTGGGGACAGAGAAAACCCGAGAGAGGGTATTACAGAGATTCTATTGGCCTGGGGTGATGAAGGACATAGAAAATTATTGTTCCTCCTGCCCTGTGTGTCAGAGGTCGGCCCCGATGCCACATTTCCGTAGCCCGCTGGTCCCTCTACCCATCATTGAGGTCCCGTTTGAGAGAATCGCAATGGATTTGGTAGGTCCTATAATCAAGTCCGCTAGGGGGCACCAGTACATATTGGTTATAATGGACTATGCCACCCGTTATCCAGAAGCGATCCCTCTCAGAAATACCTCGGCCAAAACCATAGCCAAAGAGCTATCTCTTGTTTTTAGCCGGGTGGGTATTTGTAAAGAACTGCTTACGGACCAAGGTACACCCTTTATGTCCCGGGTTATGAAAGAGCTGTGTAAATTGTTCAAAGTGACGCAATTGCGTACATCTGTGTATCACCCCCAAACCGATGGGCTGGTTGAAAGATTCAACAAAACCCTAAAACAAATGTTGAAGAAAGTGGTGGATAGAGATGGAAGGGATTGGGACTGTTTACTTCCTTATTTGATGTTTGCTATTAGGGAGGTGCCCCAATCCTCTACGGGATTCTCCCCCTTTGAGTTACTGTATGGGAGACACCCAAGAGGGCTGTTGGATATTGCCAAGGAAACTTGGGAAAGTGAGAGTTCTCCCCACAGGAGTGTGATTGAGCATGTCGCCCTGATGCAAGATCGAATTGCACAGGTAATGCCCATCGTGAAGGAACATTTGGCCCAAGCGCAGTTGGCACAGCAGAGAGTGTACAACCGTGGAGCCAAGACCCGTACCTTTTCCCCGGGGGATAGGATATTGGTACTTGTCCCTACGGTTGAAAGTAAATTCCTTGCCAAATGGCAAGGCCCCTACGAGATAATGGAAAAAGTGAGCGAAGTGAATTACAAGGTCAGACAACCAGGAAGGCGAAAGCCCGAACAGATCTATCACGTTAATCTGTTGAAAGCCTGGAGGGATAGAGAGTCCCTAGTCGCAGACACTTGGTCACCAGCTCAAACTGGTTGCGTGATTCCTGAGGTTGGAATCGCAGCCACCTTGTCACAACCCCAACAACAGGAGGTTAAGGAGTTTGTGCTTCGCAACAAGGAGGTATTCTCTGAGCTGCCGGGACAAACATCTGGGGTAGAGCATGACATTATTACCCCGCCCGGTGAAAGGGTGAAGTTAAAACCCTATCGGATCCCAGAGGCCCGACGGGAGGCAATACGGGAGGAAGTACAGAAAATGCTGAACTTAGGGGTGATAGAGGAGTCCCAAAGTGATTGGTCTAGTCCCATTGTGTTGGTGCCTAAACCGGATGGGAGCTGGCGATTTTGTAACGATTTTCGTCAGTTGAACAAAGTTACAAAATTTGACACCTACCCCATGCCACGTATAGATGAGTTGATCGACCGGCTGGGAACAGCCCGATACATGACGACTCTTGACCTCACAAAAGGGTATTGGCAAATCCCCCTGGCCAAGTCGGCCAAAGAGAAAACCGCATTTGTAACCCCAGACGGGGCGTTCCAATATAAAAGAATGCCGTTCGGGTTACAGAATGCGCCGGCCACATTCCAGCGGAAAATGGACCAGATGCTGAGGCCCCCATCGGAAGTATGCTGCGGCTTACCTGGATGACATAATTGTCCATAGCACAGATTGGGCCTCACATCTGCCAAAAGTGCAAGCAGTCCTGGACTCTGTTCGGGAAGCAGGGTTTACGGCTAACCCCAAGAAGTGTACCATTGGGCAGGAGGAGGCCAAATATCTTGGGTACACCATTGGGAGGGGAGTAATAAAACCCCAACTCAACAAAGTCGAGGCCATCCAGAGTTGGCCACGTCCCAACAGCAAGAAGCAGGTACGAGCCTTTCTGGGAATCGCTGGGTATTATCGGCGATTCATTCCCCACTTTGCTTCTAAGGCTGTGCCCCTAACCAACCTGATGAAGGGGAAAGGGTCGGTCATGATTAAATGGACCCCCGAGGCTGAGGCAGCATTCCAGTTCTTGAAACAAGCCTTATGTAGCCAGCCAGTGTTGTACTCACCCGACTTCTCTAGAGACTTTGTCGTACAAAGTGATGCGTCAGATGTGGGGTTAGGAGCAGTATTGTCCCAGGTCTGGAACGGGGAAGAGCACCCAGTCATTTACCTCAGCAGGAAGTTGAAGTCCCATGAGGTAAATTACGCCACCGTTGAAAAGGAGTGTTTAGCGGTGAAGTGGGCTCTAGATTCCCTTCGGTACTACCTGCTAGGTAGGCACTTTGACATGGTTACGGATCACGCTCCGTTAAAGTGGATGGCTCAAAACAAGGAAACAAATAGAAGAGTGAATAGGTGGTTCCTGGCCCTCCAGGAATTCAACTTCACAGTAAAGCATCGCCCTGGCGTTCAAATGGGGAATGTGGATGCTTTGTCTCGAGTACATGAATGCCTGATTGCTGGTGTTCCAACCCCGAGGTTAAAACAAGAGGGGGGGGTATGTGACAGCAGGAAGGTAAAGTCACCTGGTTGCATCCAGGGGGGTAGATATATTTCGCCCAGATTCAGGCTTTACGCCGATTTATACAACTAGGTGGAGAGTTGTATAAGGCTAGTGGGCTCATGGATGACTCATACCTCTAGGGAGAGGGCTGGGCGTCGTGCAGACAGGGAGTTGATGAGATCAGCTGAACCTTGTCAGCTCATTTAGGCCTCTATAAGAAATCCCAGCTTCATTAGATGTTAGCTCATGCCTGGAAGCAGACCTGTGTGGACTGTCTAGGGAGAGTGAACCCCTGTGCGGTGAGAGAAAGCCTGTGTGGCTATATTTTGCTTGGACATTTAAAACCAGGGACTAGGACAGCACTAGGCTGATCCCAGTCGTTAGTTAGGAAACCTGTAAGTTTAGTCAGAGGTCAAGTTGACCAGGATTTATTTTGTTTATGTTTTTTTTGCCTTGCTGTGTTTTTGTCACTGTAAATAGAAAATAAACCGCACCTTTTTGATTTTGAAAACCACAACCTCCGTTTGCTGGGCCTGTTTTGTGTGGGGAGCCCATCCCGGGGGTCACACATACCCGCTGCCGAGCTAACCCCCTCACAATACACAGTGTATATACTGTATATATATATATATATATATGTATATGTAAGGCAGTTGGGAGGTCAAAACTTTCAGAAGAGCTCATGATTTAATGTCTCTGTGACATGCGTTCGTGCTTTTGGGCTAGATGGGTTGGTAGCCAATCAACCAGATAGTTCTCCTCCCACCACCCAGAATCTATGTCAAAAAGGACATACAATCTCCATGATACCAACATCCCCAGTGGTGAATGAAACCAGGACCCCAGTGCAGAAAGGCAGTAGTGCTAGTTTAAGGGAAGGAAGTTAAAAAAACACCCTTTGGTCCAGTTCTGAGATTCATGTCTTGTACAGATGGTTGTCACCAGAACATTGGAAGATTGACAACTCAGAATTTTGGATTCTTCCATTCTTCCAATATGTGATAGAGGTGACCAGGACAAATAGAGGTTAGGTGTTCCTTGCCTAATACCTCAGGGTGGCTTTAGACCAGGAATCTACATACTACAGCCTGCAGGCCAAATTTTGGCCCACTGTAAGATTTTATTCAGCCTACTGCTAGGGTCAGTGACCACTCATAAAGGTTTCAGAAAGATCTTCAGGTCAGCCTGAAGTCTCAGTTTCTCGCCAACAGCAACCCCCCCCACCCCAGTCTCCAGCGCAAGTTATCGTACCGTCACTGGTTGCTAGGACTACCAGCATCCTAACTACCAATCATGTGTTCGCAGTAGAATTTACAGGCAAATAGCACATCCTCTGTCTAGACCTGCTCCACCTCTACCACCGTTATCTACTGCTACAGCCTGGACCCTCCAGGTTCCCATCCACGCTGTAAGTGTGTAAGATAAGGGAGGACTCTGATTGGGGCACTGATGTA
The DNA here is from genome assembly GCA_029206835.1 of Rana muscosa. Taxonomy (NCBI): domain Eukaryota; kingdom Metazoa; phylum Chordata; class Amphibia; order Anura; family Ranidae; genus Rana; species Rana muscosa. The sequence goes on from CM055127.1 coordinate 133,190,912, forward strand.
ATAACCACTATGATGGGGCTCTGATGTACTGGAGACTCTGATGTAAAGGGGTCTCTGATAGGGACTCTGGTGGTGACCCTGATGTAAAGGGGAACTCGGATGTAAGGAAGGACTCAGATGAGGACCCTAATATAAGGGGCAAACTTTGATGTAAGAGTGACTCTGATGGGGACCCTGATGTAAGGATGACGATGAGGCGCTGATGTAGTGGGAAATCTAATGTAAAGGGGTCTCTTATTGGAACTCTGATATAAGAGGGAATCTGGTGGTGGCACTTAGGCCCCTTTCACACTGAGGAGTTTTTCTGGCGTTTTGCGCTAAAAACGCCTAAAAAACTCCTGCCCCTGCAGTCTCAATGTGAAAGCCAGAGTACTTTCACACTGAGGCGATGCGCTGGCAGGACGAGAAAAAAAGTCCTGCAAGCAGCATCTTTGAGGCGGTGAAGGAGCTGTGTGTATGCCGCTCCTTTACCGCTGCTGTTCATTGAAATCAGTGGGACAGCGCGGCTATACCGCCCGCAAAGCGCCTCTGCAGAGGTGCTTTGCGGAGGTTTTTAACCCCTTCTCGTCCGCTAGCGGGGGTTAAAACTGCCCGCTAGCGGCCGAATAGCGCCGCAAAAGCGACGGTATAGCGGTGCTAAAAATAGCGGCACTATACCGCCAGCGCATCCAGCGTTTCAGTGTGAAAGCGGCCTTATGTTAAGGGGAACCCTATTGGGGACTCTGATGTAATGCCCTGGAAACACGAGCGGAATTTCCGTCGGAAAAAAGTTGGATGGTTTTTCCGACGTAATTCCGCTCAAGCTTCGCTTGCATGCACACGGTCACACAAAAGTACTCTGAACTTTCGAACGCGGTGACTGTACGTCTGTACGCACTACGACGAGGCGAGAAAAAGAAGTTCAATGCTTCCGAGCATGCGTCTAATTGTTTCCGAGCATGTGAGTTTTTTTTCCCATCGGAATTGCATACAGACGATCGGAATTTCCGGAAAAATAGAGAACCTGCTCTCAATCTTTTGCTGACGGAAATTCCGACAGAAAAAGTCTGATGGAGCCTACACACGGTTGGAATTTACGACCAAAAGCTCATGTCGGACTTTTGCTGGCGGAAATTCCGCTTGTGTGTATGGGGCATTAGAGAGGACACTGATGTAAGGGGGACTGTGATGGGGACTCTGAGGTAAGAGGGACTGTGATGGGGACTCTGATATTGGGGGAATTTGATGTAAGGTGGACTTTGATGGGCTCAATTTTTTTTGTATATTATTTGCTTTGTTTTACTGAAGTTCTTTCTCTGTTCTGATTTTTATCAAATATACAATGTGGCCCTTGTACTGAAAAGTTTGGAGACCCCTGGTGTAGACTCCAGAACAACTCAATGGCTGTCAGATATCGGTATGTTCTGTACTGCAAAGCCCTCTCGTATAATCTGTGTGGTATATTGGACTCCATTGGGTTTTACTAAGGACAAAATCATTCTGAAATGGCTAACAGTGGGTTCTGTGTGTGCTAAAATAGCCATCTGATAGATTTCTGCTATAACCCCCCACCAGTGACTTTTGTAAGACAAGTTGGCTGTCAGTGAACACACAGCAGTCAGCTTTCTACTACGTGGGGACCCCATTGATCTGGGTATTGAAAAGATCAAGCTAGGAGGCCCAATCCTTGCCCTAATGCTTTGCAGACTCCTGGGGGAAAAATAATAAATGCACATTTTTTTTCTGAAACAATGCATTTTCAGTAGCAGGTCAGCAATGGGCAATGCCCATTAACAGACAGCAAAGATATACATGGGCACTAAGGCTAAGTTCATACTTGCCCGCATGTTAGCGTAGCCACTAGGGTGACCACATGTCCCGGACTGCCCGGGATTATCCCGCAATTAATTTTTATGTCCCGGGCAACTTCATTGCGGGACAATACAGTGTCCCGGAATGAAATGAGGACAGACACAGCCACCATAATAACTGGTTGCTAGGGCCGCCCCGACTCGCATCTAGCAACGAGTGACGTCACATGTCAGAACGCAGAGTCTCTGTCAGAACGAGCGCCTTTACCCAGTGCTGCCCTGCGCTAGCCTCCAAGACCACCTGACCCACCTCCTCTCCTCCATCCGCGCAGCAGCAGAGAGAGCAGCAGCATCTGTGTAGTAACAGACAATGTCCTGTCAGTGCTGGCTAGTGGCTTAGATCCAGATCCAGTGCTCACTTCTCAGCTGCCCAGTGTCCGGAGTCCAGCTGCGCAGCGCATACATTGCCCGACTTCTCCTCCTCACTTCCGCGGCCCGGGCCGAGCCACCCAACTGCCTGCAGCCTGCTGGACCAGGGAACGAACATCATGGACCGGCGCTCAATCAACCGCTCACCACTAGCACAGCCACACACACAAGACAAGACTCCGGCAGCCAGCTAGAAGGTGAGCAAATTAATTTGGAGCAGCCAGGTCAGGTGACAAGTCGGGGCACTGAGGCTGGGGACAGTACAGTAATGAGGCTGACAAAGTGTCCCTCTGTCCATCCCGCGGTCCCCCTGTCCATCCCGCGGTCCCCCTGTCCATCCCGCGGTCCCCCTGTCCATCCCATGGTCCCCCTGTCCATCCCACGGTCCCCCTGTCCATCCCACGGTCCCCCTGTCCATCCCACGATCCCCCTGTCCATCCCACGGTCCCCCTGTCCATCCCACTGCCCCTCTGACTACTCTGCAGCCCCCCTGACCAGGCTGCAGCCCCCTTGTTCAACCCACTGCCTCCTCCTGTGCATCCCGCTGGTGTGGGGTCCTTACATCCTTCGGAGTGCCCCACCACCAAGGTGGAATAGCAGTGGATGACAGACTATCAGGAGTTGGTATTGCACTCCTTTTCCTCCTCTCTCCACTAACTACCCCCCGCCATACACTCCGCACTCCTCTCCTGTACATATTACCGCCCGCCATACACTCCGCACTCCTCTCCTGTACATATTACCCCCCGCCATACACTCTGCACTCCTCTTCTGTACATACTACTCACCACCATACACTCAGAATTCCCTATTTAACATTACCACATTCCGCACTATATAAGTAATCTCAGGCTCTCTTTAACAAAACACCCCCTTTAAGCCAATATTTAGCGCAATTTAAGACATGTCCACTGTTCACCACGATGCGCTTTGCCCTCCATATTGTTGTTCTTCTTGATGCCTAGGGACCACTGAATGGCAGTTTGGAAATGTTGTCACCCTAGTAGCCATATCACGCTGCTCTGCAGAGAAATTAATTCTTAATGGTACCCCACGCACCTCAGCCCACAGCGAGCTTGCGGGTGTGGGAACCGCAGGGAAATCAAAAGCACCATGCGATTTCCCTGCTGCCGTGTTTTTAAAAAGGTGCAAGCACTTTTATTTTTTTCAGGAAATGCAAGCACAGCAGCTGATTCAAATGAATGGGCTGCCGTGACTGCGCAAACGGGGGGACACACAGTCAGAACAGGGCTCAATTTTTTTTTTTTGCAAGTTAGGCTTTATAAGTATATCTAAAGCCAAAACTTTTTTAGGACACAAATAAACCACCCCTCCCCCTTTTTTTTTCTTTTTTGTGTCCTATTGGGGAGATTTCCCTTCACTTCCTGTCCCATAGATAGACTGCTGTTTCTTAAAGCGGAGCTCCACACAAAAGGGGATTTTCCATTTTAAGTACTCCCCCAGCCCGCCCCCTCCCTGCCACATTTGGCATGAATTCTTTTTTTTTTTTTGGGGGGGGGAGCAGGTACCTAGTTTTGACAGGTACCCACTCCCACTTCTGCTCAGATCGCTAGGTGTTCTGAGTGGAAGTTCTCCTCTCTCCCTCCCTCTCTGCAGTCTTCTAGGACACGTCACAGGTCCCAGAAGACTCTTGAATTCACACTGCTCAAAGGTGAGTCGGCTCCAACGTCCTGATCAGCATTGGTGTGCAGCCTTACGGACTTCAGGTCCCAGAAGACTGCTGGACCATTCAGCAGGCGTAGTGCGACTCCCGAATGCGCAGTGCGCACCCGGCTGTGAATCCACAAACTATCACAGCTGGGTGCCCACAGTTGAAATGCTGGCGCCGGGTAGAGGAGAGGGAGAGAAGCGATGACTCGGGTAAGCATATGCTGGATCCTGGGACAGGTGAGTGTGTGTATATTAAAAGTCAGCAGCTACACTTTATGCTGACTTTTAATAAACACCAAAACAACTGGAGCTTCTCTTTAACCGTGAATGTGATTGTGATGGGTCGCCAGAGTGTAGCCTTGTTTCTCCAAGTGTAAAATCTGTGGAATTCCTGATGTATTGTGAATCAAGAGCTGCATTCATTTATGTCTTTTATTTATGCCCGGAGTTCTGCTTTAACCACTTCTCTACTGTGCACGAAAACCCCCTTCCTGCCCAAGCCATTTTTCAGCTTTCAGCGCTGTCACACTTTGAATGACAATTGCGCGGTCGTGCGACGTGGCTCCCAAACGAAATTTGCGTCCTTTTTTCCCCACAAATAGAGCTTTCTTTTGGTGGTATTTGATCACCTCTGCGGTTTTTATTTTTTGCGCTATAAACAAAAGAAGAGCGTCCAGTTTGGAAAAAAAACACTATTTTTTACTTTTTGCTATAATAAATACCCATTTTTTTTTTTTTAATAAAATTTTCCTCAGTTTAGGCCGATACGTATTCTTCTACATATTTTTGGTAAAAAAAAAATCGCAATAAGCGCGTATTGATTGGTTTGCGCAAAAGTTATAGCGTGTACAAAATAGGGGATAGATTTATAGCATTTATATATTTTTTTTTTATTAGTAATGGCGGCGATCTGCGATTTTTTATTGTGACTGCGATATTGCGGCGGACACATCGGACACTTTTGACACATTTTTGGGACCATTCACATTTATACAGCGATCCCTGCTATAAAAATGCACTGATTACTGTATAAATGTGATTGGCAGGGAAGGGGTTAACCACTAGGGGGCGGGAAGGGGTTAAATATGTTCCCTCAAAGTGTTCTTACTGTGGGGGGAGGGGACTGACTAGGGGAGGTGACCGATGGTTGTCCCTATGTACAAGGGACACACCATCGGTCCCCTCTCCCTCACAGGACGTGGATCTCTGTGTTTACACACAGAGATCCACTTTCCTGCTCGTTTCCCGGGCAATCGCGGGTGCCCGGCGGCAATCGCGGCCGCCGGGCACGCGCACCGGGGCCTTGTGAATGCGGCGGGCGCGCGCGCGCGCCGCTGGCGGCTAGCACGCGCCTCCTAGCTCGTTTTAAAGGGAGGACGTCATATGACGTCCTCCCAGAACGAGAGTATCCTCCGCCCGCCGTCAATTGACAGTGGGCGGGGGACAAGTGGTTAAGTAGTTTTTGTATATGTACAGTTCCTTGAAAAAGTATTCATACCCCTTGAAATATTCCACATTTTTTGTCATGTTACAAACAGAAACGTAAATGTATTTTATTGACTTTTTTTTTCTTCCAAATAACAATTTTTATCGGTTGTCTGAAAAAGATTAGCAGTACACAGATACAAGTGAAGTTGGTAAAAGCAAATGCAGGAACCGGACAATGCGCGGTATGTACGCAACAATGTTGAGAAGGGGTGAACCTTGTGCGGAAGTAGTGCAATATATAGTCCAGCTCCATTAATAACATTGCTTGTAAAGAAAAACATAGTAAACGGTATCTTAGGACTGATATCACATGTAACTTTGCATATATAGTCTGCAAAACAAGAAAAGATAGAAGAAAAAAAGGGGGAAAAGAAGGTAGGGGACATGAGATAAGAGAAGGCAGTAGGTTACCGCAATGGCTCTTATACCGACTCACGGCGAATCCTCCCGGAGATGCCACAGCTCCCAGACCCTGTTGTGGTCGTCTAGCCGGTCCCGCATTCTGGCCGTCATTTTCTCCATAAGTTCTTTGTTTCTGGAGTATAGGGCATCTTGGGATGGGGGTGAGTTTTTCTTCCAATTAAGGGCAATTAGGCACCTCGCTGCCGTGAGAATGTGTCTGAGCAATTTCTTATATGATTTATTGAAATTTTATGTGACAGACCAACACAAAATGGCACATAATTGTAAAGTGGAAGGAAAATGATAAATGGTTTTCAATTTTTTTTACAAATAAATATGTGAAAAGTGTGGAGTGCATTTGTATTCAGCCCCCTTTACTCTGATACTCCTAACTAAAATCTAGTGGAACCAATTGCCTTCAGGAGTCACCTAAATAGTAAATAGAGTCCACCTGTGTGTAATTTAGTCTCAGTATAAATACAGCTGTTCTGTGAAGCCCTCAGAGGTTTGTTAGAGAACCTTAGCGAACAAACAGCATCATGAAGGCCAAGGAACACACCAGACAGGTCAGGGATAAAGTTGTGGAGAAGTTTAAAGCAGGGTTAGGTTATAAAATAATATCCCAAGCTTTGAATATCTCATGGATCACTGTTCAATCCATCATCCGAAAATGGAAAGAGTATGGCACAATTGCAAACCTACCAAGACATGGCCGTCCACCTAAACTGACAGGCCGGGCAAGGAGAGCATTAATCAGAGAAGCAGCCAAGAGGCCCATGGTAACTTTTTAGAAGCTGCAGAGATCCACAGCTCAGGTGGGAGAATCTGTCCACAGGACAACTATTAGTTGTGCTTCTCCACAAATCTGGCCTTTATGGAAGAGTGGCAAGAAGAAAGCAAGAAGTCCCATTTGCAGTTTGCGAGAAGCCATGTGAGGGACACAGCAAACACGTGGAAGAAGGTGCTCTGGTCAGATGTGACCAAAATTTAACTTTTTTGGCCTAAAAGCAAAACGCTACTGTATGTGTGGTGAAAAACTAACACTGCACATCACTCTGAATACACCATCCCCACTGTGAAACATGGTGGTGGCAGCATAATGTTGTGGGGATGCTTTTCTTCAGCAGGGACAGGGAAGCTGGTCAGAGTTGATGGAAAGATGGATGGAGCCAAATACAGGGCAATCTTAGAAGAAAATCTGTTATGCCGTGTACACATGATCGGTTTTACCAATGAAAACAGCCCGATGGACTTTTCTCATCGGACAAACCGATCGTGTATGGGCCCCATCTGTCTTTTTTCCATCGGTGAGAATAAAATAGAACATGTTTTAAATTTATCCGATGGGGAAAAAAACGATAGCAAATTCCGATCGTCTGTGTGGAACTCCATCGGACAAAAAACCCACGCATGCTCAGAATCAAGTCGATGCATGCTCAGAGCATTTTTTCGGCTTGTCGGAGTGTTTTACATCACAGCGTTTGGGATGGTCGGATTTTTGACTGATGGTGTGTAGGCAAGACTGATGGAAGTCAGCTTCATCGGATTTCCAGCAGGACAACGACCCTAAACATACAGCCAGAGCTACAATGGAATGGTTTAGATCAAAGCATATTCATGTGTAATGCCGCGTACACACGATCATTTTTCCCGTCGAGAAAAATTAAATTTTTTCCTTTGGACGAGAAAAACGATCGTCTGTGGGCTTTTTGTCGTTTTTCTCGAAGGAAAAAACGGCATTAATCACGACGAGAAAAATTAGAACATGCTCTAATTTTTCTCGTTGTGATTCCCGTCGTTTTTTTCCGCGGCAGTTATCCCATAGGGAAACACTGCCGGGGAGCCCACACACGGTAGTTTTTTTCGACCAAAAAAAAAATGTCATTAAAAACGGCCGTGTGTGGGGGAACAAGCTGTTCCTCGTTTTTCACGTCGATTTTCTCGACGGTGTTTTCACCGTCGAAAAAATCGATCGTGTGTACGCGGCATTAGAATGGCCCAGTCAAAGTCCAGACTTAAATTCAATTGAGAATCTGTGGCAAGACTTGAAAATTGCTGTTCAGACGCTCTCCATCCAATCTGACAGAGCTTGAGCTATTTTGTAAAGAAGAATGGGCAAAAAATTCACTCTCTAGATGTGAAAAGCTGGTAGAGAGGTACCCAAAAAGACTTGCAGCTGTAATTGCAGAGAAAGGTGCACCATTTATCATTTTCCTTCCACTTCACAATTATGTACCACTTTGTGTTGGTCTATCACATAAAATCCCAATAAAATACATTTCCGTTTTTGGTTGTAACATGACAAAATGTGGAAAATTTAAAGGGGTATGAATTATTTTTTCAAGGCACTGTATGAGCATTTATATTGGAATGATGCTTTTCTCTGCTTTGAATTGGAATTCTTGTCTTATTAATAATATATTAGCGTTTCACCTTTGTGCTTTACAAATGAGAAAACATTGAGAACAATATTCCAGTAGAAAGGAATGCATTTACTGTTTGTGTATTAGTGTGTATGATCTTTTTGATATATATCCTTTTTGTTATTTGTCTTTTTATGGCTGTATTGAAATTTTGGTAATATTTATTTTCTTGGGTCCCAGAGGAAATCATTTACTTTTTTGGGTCTATGGATTAAAGTGTCACTAAACCCACATCATGAAAAACTATCAATAAATGCCATTTTACTGTACATGCTCTTCGTACTCACAACCTGGTTAAACCTGCTGCTCTCTGTCTCCCCCTTCTGTCCATGTCCCCAATTTTTTATTTTTTTGCAGCTGTGGTGGCAACTCTGCACATGCTCAGTTTGTTGCTATGCTGAGCATTCCCTCCCTATCACATCTGAGCAGCCCATGTGACTATAAAGTCACACATGTGGACGTATACACCTTGGTAAATGTTAGTCCACTCCCTCTCTCCTCCTCCATACCCACTAACCAGCTAAACACAATGTGGACAGGCTATTACACGTAGATTAATGGTGGCTCCTTATTTAAGACACAGGCTAGAGGGGTGTGAAAAATCCACCCACACCATTGCCTAAAAATAATAAAAATTTGATTTCAAATATGTTATTGTATGACAATATAAAAAAGTTTATTGATATTATTTATTTTTACTCTGTATTCCAAAGGCTGTAGAGGACTTGGAGCTCCTCCTGCCACTGTTTCCTTGCAGACAGGCTAGGAAAGAGCTGGGTCATGTGACAGCTGTATATCAATTAGGGATAATGCAAATGAAACATTGTGTGTTTAGTATCACTTTAAGAACCCCCTAACATAGACACATTAGGAAGTAAAAGGAAATTGCTCATTGACAACTCCAAATGTTGGATTTTTCCATCACTTCTGGCCCCAGTGACAATGGTGATCAGGGTGAATCTACCTAGTGGGGACACAGACAGCAAATAAAACACAACAGGGTTGCTAACCCTTCCTAATTCCAAAGAGAAAAAAAAGTTGGCTTTAGATACACTTTAAAGCTGCACTCCATCCTTACCTTCAGTCTTGCACAGTTGCTCCTCTCCTGTACTAAAATTGCTTACTTGTTGCACACTTTGAGTTAATCAGAATTTGCATTAGAAGCTCCAGCTACAGCCCACCTCATCTCTAGGGATAAGCTGAACACCCCCCGGTTCGGTTCGCAGCAGAACATGCGAACAGGCAAAAAAAGGGATTTTTATAACAGCTTACCTGTAAAATCCTTTTCATGGAGTACATCACGGGACACAGAGCGACTTAGTCATTACTAATGGGTTATATAGATACCTTCAGGTGCTGGCACTGGCAACTTCCAAAACCGGAAGTACCCTCCCCTATATAAGCCCCTCCCATCCGGGAGCACCTCAGTTTTGTAGCAAAGCAATAAGTGTCGCCAAAAAAGAGGGGTGGGAGCTCTGTGTCCCGTGATGTACTCCAAGAAAAGGATTTTACAGGTAAGCTGTTATAAAAATCCCTTTTTCTTTTTCGTACATCACGGGACACAGAGCGACTTAGTCATTACTAATGGGACGTCCCAAAGCAATGCCAAATGAGGGGGGGGATACACTATACATAAGCTGGGCGCCATCAGGCATGAGGATCTTTTGCGGCCTGCAACACACTGCGCCCAAAGGCGACATCCTCCTGACTTCTAACGTCCACCTGGTAGAACCTAGTAAACGTGTGTACTGAAGACCATGTTGTGGCCTTACAGATTTGAGCCAGGGAGGCCTGGTGATGCACTGCCATGAAGTTCCAACTGCTCTTGTGGAGTGCGCCCTAACTTTGAACGGAGGCGGTCTCCTTTTCAAGCCATAGGCTTGTATTATGACCTGTCGAATCCACTTGGCTAAAGTAGATTTTGACGCTGCCTGACCCTTTCTGGGGCCTTCCGGCAGAACAAACAAAGTATCCGTTCTACGAATCTGAGCAGTGGCTTTTAGATAAGCTTTAACTGCTCTTACTACATCCAAAGAATGCAATAACTTTTCCTCTACCGAGGTAGGTTTGGGGAAAAAAGAAGGAAGAACCACATCTTGGTTCAAATGAAACCTCAATACCACCTTAGGAAGAAAGGCTGGGTGAGGACGTAATACTACTCTGTCCTTATGGACAACCAGATATGGCTCCTTACAGGACATGGCGGCTAATTCCGATACTCCTTTTAGCCGAACAAATGGCTACTAAGAAAATCAATTTCCTGGTGAGAAGAACCAAGGAAATATGCTGTAATGGTTCAAACGGTTGTTTCTGTAGAACCGACAGAACCAGGTTTAAATCCCATGGACATATGGGAATACTAACCGGAGGGCTAATACGCATCACTCCTTGTATGAAAGCTTTGACTAATGAATGCAAAGCCAAGGGCCTTTGAAAAAATATTGACAAGGCCGAAATCTGACCCTTGATAGTACTCAAGGCAAGCTTCCTATCCACAGCCCACTGTAGGAAGTCCAGAATCCTACCTATTACGTACTTACGTGGATGCCATTTCCTGGCCTCACACCACGCGATGTACGCCTTCCAGATCCTATAATAGATCTGCCTGGATACCAGCTTCCTGGCATTGATCATGGTAGATACCACCGGATTAGAGAGACCTCTCTTTTTTAGAATGTGGGCTTCAATAGCCAGGCCGTCAAACCTAGGGCTGGTAAGGAAGGGTGGTATATCGGTCCTTGCGAAAGCAGGTCCGGACGATGTGGGAGAGTCCAAGGACTCCCCACTGACATTTTTACAATCTCCGTGTACCATGCTCTTCGGGGCCACGCTGGAGCCACCAGAATCACCGGTTTCTTTTCTACCCGGATTCTGCGGATTAATCGCGGTAACAATTGTGGCGGTGGGAATGCATATATCAGCTTGAACTGATCCCAAGGGAACACTAGGGCATCCGAGCCGCAAGCTAGGGGATCCCTTGTGCGAGACACAAATCTGTCCACCTTTGCGTTGAATCTGGATGCTAGCAGATCTACATCCGGTGTTCCCCACCGCTGGCATATTGCCTGGAAAACCTCGGGGTGAAGAGACCATTCCCCCGGGCATAATTGCTGGCGACTTAGAAAGTCCGCTCTCCAATTTTCCACTCCTGGGATGAAAACCGCGGATATGGCTGGGACATATCTTTCTGCCCATTTCAGGATGCAATTCGCTTCCCTCTGGGCTGCACGACTCCTGGTGCCACCCTGGTGATTGATATATGCCACTGCTGTGGCATTGTCTGATTGAATTCTGACAGGGGACCCTTGGAGTTTGGATGTCCATGCTACTAGGGCATACCGGGCTGCTCGTATCTCTAAGAGATTGATGGGCAGGGCCTTCTCTGCTTCTGACCACTTGCCCTGGAGAGACCATTGCTCCAGTACTGCCCCCCAGCCTATGAGGCTGGCATCTGTAGTGACCACCTTCCAAGAAACCGGACTGAAGGGTTTCCCTTTTTCCAGATTCTGGGGCACCAACCACCAATGGAGGCTCTTGCGAACGGAAGGGGACAGGGACATTGGTAAGTCTAAAGCCTGAACTTTTTTGTTCCAGGCTGATAGTATGGCCCTCTGCAAGTTCCTTGAATGGAATTGACCGTAGGGTACTGCTTCGAATGAAGCCACCATTTTTCCCAGCAGCCTCATGCACAGGCGTATGGATGGTTTTCTTTTTGTACCCACTAAGTGGGTCAAATCTTTCAAAGACGACACCTTCTCTGGAGGTAAGAAAATCTTTCTCTGATTTGAATCCAGCCTTAGCCCCAAGTATTCCAGACTTTTGACTGGTCTTAGAGCTGACTTGTCTCGGTTGATAATCCAACCGTGATATCCCAGATACTTGATTGTCTCGTGAATAGCTACTTCCAGTTTTTCCACTGAGTGGTCTATTAGTAGCAGGTCGTCTAAATATGCCATTATCGTTACACCCCGTGTTCTTAGATTGGCCAATAGTGGGGCCAGAATTTTTGTGAACACTCGTGGTGCTGTGGCCAGACCGAAAGGTAAGGCTCTGAACTGAAAATGGCGCCCTTCTACTGCAAAGCGTAGAAATTTCTGATGGGCCGGAAAGATGGGAATATGCAGATAAGCATCCTTTATGTCGATCGAGGCTAACCATTCCTGCCCTTGTAGGGCGGTGGCCACCGATCGGGTCGACTCCATCCGAAAAGTCCTGATATGTAGGAATTTGTTTAGCCCTTTTAGATTTAATATGGGCCTCACGTCCCCATTTGGTTTGGGGACTGTGAAGAGGTTTGAGTAAAACCCGAACCCGCATTCTTCCAAGGGAACCTTCATGATTACACCTTGGAGCAATAGTTGTTCTAGTGCCAGAAGGAGGGATCCTCTCTTCTGGGGATCGCTTGGCACGTTTGACCTCATAAAATGGGCAGGAGGAGTGTCTTTTAACTCCAGCTTGTATCCCAGACTTACTGTGGAGATCACCCATCTGTCTCTGATGGCGTCCCGCCAGGTCTCTGTGAACAACTGAAGTCTTCCCCCCACCCGATTGAGTGGGGGCAACCCTTCATGACTTGGGGGGAGGTTTCGTACCTCTCTTGACCCAGGGTTTCTTGTTACCCTGTGATTGTCCCTGATTTCTGCCCCCTGGATTTGACCGCGGAGGCCGTCGGAACTGTTTCACAGCCGATGTGCCAGGGACTGGAGAAGTAGGCTTCTTAAAAGAAGGACTTCTAGCTTTGTTCTTAACCGGCAAGAGTGTACTTTTACCGGCAGAAATTTTCTGGATATACTTGTCCAGATCTTCTCCAAATAAGCGTTCTCCATGAAATGGGAAGCTAATCAGCAATTTCTTACAGGGAGCCTCAGCAGACCAGTTTTTGAGCCATAGAAGCCTACGCATATGTACTACAGACAGCGTAAAGCGGGAGGCCTGTTGGATTGTATCCTTTATGGCGTCCACCGCAAAACATAAGGCTCTGGGTAGGTCAGCTAGGGCAAGAGCCTGCTGATCTGGTAAGTCCCTTAAGACTTGTTTCAACTGATCCTTCACTGCTTGGCAGACCCCAATAGCTGCTACTGCAGGTTGTGTCACCATGCTTGCTGTAGAGAAAGCAGATTTTAGTAAAGACTCCAATTTTTTATCTATTGGGTCTTTGAACATTGGAACATTATCTACTGGACATGTCAGTGATTTATTCACAAAAGAGATGGCTGCGTCCACTGTGGGCACCTTCCATTTTTGTATGAACTTATCCTCCATGGGATAGATCACCGGAAATCTCTTGGGGGGGAGTAAATATTTTATCAGGATGCTCCCAATCCTGGTAAATAAGCCCTTCCAATAAGGGGTGGATTGGGAAGGAACAGACAGTCTGGGGAGCTTTTAGCGACCCCAGCGAGGAGACAGTAGTGGTTGATGGCTCCGCAAGAGGCATTTTAAATGCTGATCGGACCATGTTAGTCAGAGACTGAACCCATAATCTTTCAGCCTGAGATGCTGAGAAAGGTTCTTCCACTGTTGATTCCTCTATAACCGAATCAACCTCATCCTGATCCCCTTCAGGTAGGTCGATCTCTGTGTGGGGCTGTTCCTCCACTAACAGGCACTCTGAAGGAGGAGACGGAGATCGGACGCGCTTTCCCTGTGACAGGGAAGCAGCGATCAATGCTGTTAATCTCTCTTCCAATCCTCCCAGAGTTGAGGAAAAAACCTCCTCTGTTATATATACAGGAGCAGGTGGACTGGGGGCAGCCGCAGCACCAGGTACTCCTGCGGGGTTCCTACGGCTACTAACCTCTGAAATTTCAGGGGAGATTGGTGCAGTACAAGCATGCCCAAAATCCTCAGAGCCCGATGGAGACCCCTTTCGCTTCTTGGAAGATTTATTTCCAGAGCGTCTGGACGACATATCCTTTAAGCACAGAGCTGAGGTATTCCCGTCGTCATACACCAATTTTACTGGTGATAGTCTAACATAGTTGCTGCTATATACCAGCTGGTGTCCACTAAAGTGCCTTTCTATGGGGATGCCTGCATCAACCGCCTCTGTGTGCCACCGTTTTGTTGCTAGCTCTGTTTGCATCCAGCTGACACTTGTACTGTGTCTTTTATCCATGCTGGGACGCCTGCACATGCGCAGAAGCGCCGTGGCGCGCATCGAGCGTCATCCACCAGCCCCGCCCCTTTTTTTCGCTCATCTCTACATAGGAGGCGCGTGCACGCCCGTGCGCCTTCGGCGCTTTTTTTAAAAAAATAAGCAGGGACTAGGAGCCAGGGCCCTTTTTGCCGGAGGGCCTGTGCGGTGGATGAGTGCAGCAACAGGGCAGAGGAAGTGGATTCCCACAGAGAACTTACCAACTGCCTGGATCTTTTGACTTGAAAATAAAAAGATCCACATGACAAGAAAAATGGACCACAGCGGCCTCTAGTGGTTTAACACAGGTACCGCGGTCTCCTTTTTTTTTTTTTTTTTTGACTACTATTAAAATTTTACATTTTCCAGTAGTTACAGGCATGCACAGATATTTAGCGGGAATACCGTTAGGTAACAGACAGAAAGACAAATTAGGCTTGGGGTCCCCCAATAGAACCAAGTTCCTGGGGGCCCCCACTTACCTCTTCCCCGCCGCAGGACTCTGTTTGGTCCACAGAAGCCCAAACTTCACCTATCACGGCAGGCATTGTAATTAAACCGGGTTCCCAAGGATTCCACTCCCCTGGACCTGTATAGCACCCTGCACAGAAAACATCTTGGTCGTGGGTATGACCAGAGCTCTGGATCCCAGGGTCCTGCCCTCCTAAGAGAGGCATTACAGGCAAAACCTTGCTCTTCTCTTGCAAGGCCCGGGTACCGACCGTTTAGCTATGAAGCTTTTTTGGTCGGATCCGGAATAGCTTACTGAGGCCCAAAAGAACCTGTACGCAAGCTCAGTGAAAAACACATGTTACTTCTTGGCCAACACCTTAGACACTGGCAAAAACTGAGGTGCTCCCGGATGGGAGGGGCTTATATAGGGGAGGGTACTTCCGGTTTTGGAAGTTGCCAGTGCCAGCACCTGAAGGTATCTATATAACCCATTAGTAATGACTAAGTCGCTCTGTGTCCCGTGATGTACGAAAAAGAAAATTTATTTGAACACGCGAACACCGCTAAAGTCTATGGGACACAAACGTGAAAAATCAAAAGTGCTAATTTTAAAGGTTAATATGCAAGTTATTTTAATAAAAAGGGTTTGGGGACCCGGGTCTGCCACAGGGGACATGTATCAATGCAAAAAAAAAGTTTTAAAGACCTGAAGTTTTTTCGGAAGCAGTGATTTTAATAATGCTTAAAGTGAAACAATAAAAGTGAAATATTCCTTTAAATTTTCGTACCTGGGGGGTGTCTATAGTATGCCTGTAAAGTGGCGCATGTTTCCTGTGTTTAGAACAGTCCCTGCACAAAATGTAATTTCTAAAGGAAAAAAAGTAATTTAAAACTACTCGCGGCTATAATGAATTGTTGGGTCCTGGCAATACAGATAAAAGTCATTGAAAAAACCGGCATGGGTTCCCCCCCCAGTCCATGTTGATGGGGACAAGGGCCTCATCCCCACAACCCTTGCCCAGTGGTTGTGGGGGTCTACGGGCGGGGGGCTTATCGGAATCTGGAAGCCCCCTTTAACAAAGGGTACCCCCAGAGCCCGCCCCCCCTATGTGAATTGGTAACAGGGTACATTGTACCCCTACCATTTCACAAAAAAAGTGTCAAAAATGGTAAAAAAAACACACAGTCCTTTGTTAAAAATGAAAAAAAAAATTCCAGCGATGTAATCCTTCCTCGTCCTGGGATACGGAGAAACACACCACCACTACACGATCCGCCTCCATGGGAGGTGCCCGCCAAATTACGCTAGACCCGCCGTGACAGCTCTTAAATACCTGAGGGCCGGGCCACCCGTGACATGTGCGGGTGACCCCGCCCCCCGCTGACGCAACAGGAAATGCAGCGGGGTTACCCAGTGACATGTACGGGTGACCCCGCCCCCCTCTGACGCAACGGGGGTTTCTGTGGCGTCAGATGGGGGCGGTGTCACCCGTGACGCCACGGGGACACCGCAGGAAACCCTGTTGCGTCAGAGGGGGGCGGAGTCACCCGCACATGTCATGGGTGGCCCCGCCTTCAGCTATTTAAGAGCTGTCACGGCGGGTCTAGCGTCATTCGGCAGGCGCCTCCCATGGAGGCGGATCGTGTCGTGGCGGCGTGTTTCTCCGTATCCCGGGACGAGGAAGGATTACATCGCTGGAATTTTTTTTTTCTTTTTTAATGAAGGACTTGTCCCAAGCTGTGTCTGTGTGTTTTTTAAAATTTTTGAGACTTTTTTTGTGAAATGGTAGGGGTACAATGTACCCGGTTACCAATTCACATAGCCGGGGCGGGGATCTGGGGGTCCCCTTTGTTAAAGGGGGCTTCCAGATTCTGCTAAGCCCCCCCGCCCGCAGACCCCCACAACCATCGGGCAAGGGTTGTGGGGATGAGGCCCTTGTCCCCATCAACCTGGGGACATCCCCCCCATGTTAAGGGCATGTGGCCTGGTATGGTTCAGGAGGGGGGGGGCGCTCTCTTGTCCCCCCCTCTTTTCCTGCGGCCTGCCAGGTTGCGTGCTCGGATAAGGGTCTGGAATGGATTTTTGGGGAGAACCCCATGCCATTTTTTTTTTATTTTTTTGGCGCAAGGTTTCCTTTAAAATCCGTACCAGACCTGAAGGGTCTGGCATGGATTTTGAGGGGAACCTCTACGCATTTCCTGGCTGCAGGACGTCCAGCATGATCCAGCATGATCCAGCTATTTCCTCCCCAGCCTTACAGTTCCACTTTCATTCATTGCGTTTCAGTTCTTTCAATTACCTAGGGCAGTCTGCATGCAAATACAGCCCACCTAAGATTGCCCACTCCTCCAAGCGGACATTCACCCATCAAAGGTATTTTGGTATTTGCATAACTCCTCGCAAGAGCAAGCCCACTGCTTGCATCAGGACTGAGGGCTCTTAAGAGGCATACTGAGGCCGGGGGGCTGTGATGTTTTCAGGAAGCTAATCATAGAACCCTGCCAACTTCTCCTACTAGCTATGATCTGCCTGCATTGCATAGAGAAGCACAGAGTCCAGGTGATGACAAATCTGGCATATAATAAAAGTGGAAAGGTTTTATTTTAAAATGTCATTAGCATGTTGTTGAGGGGAGGAAAGAAGGAGCCAGGGAAGGCAAAATAAAAGCAGATTTAAAGCGGAGCTCTAGACTCCTTCAGAAAAAAATTAAAAGTCAGCAGCTACAAATACTGTAGCTGCTGACTTTTAATATTAGGCCACTTACCTGTTCAGGGATCTAGTGTTGTCTTTAACCGAGCCGATTTTTTAATCGGCTAACGGCTGCTGCCTCCGCCATCTTGACTAAGGGAAACTGGCAGTGAAGCCTTTGTGTATGGACGGGCTGCGCGGGAAAGAGGAGGGGGGCCGTGGCGAACTCAGCCAGAAATGGGAGCGGGTACCTGTCAAAGCTAGGTACCCGCCCCCCCCCCCCCCCAAAAGGTGCCAAATGTGGCAGCAGAGGAGGAGGCAGGCAAGGGGAGCTTCCTCTTTTGGGTGGAGCTCCGCTTTAACTTTAAAGTGGTTGTAAACCTTAGGCATGAAATATAAACAAAGCATATCCCTCTATAGTGTGCACTCAATCCAGAGCACTGAATGTGATTTCTGTCTGCTGCCTCATTCCTCTGCTATCAGCATAAATCACCTCTGACAAGTATTCCTAACACCAAGAGGTAAGAAGGTGACAAGGGAGGGAGCTCCAGCACACAGCCTGTGATTGACAGTCTAAGCTCTGTTCTTGTGTGCTGTGTGAAAAAGAGGGGGGGGGGTGTTCCTTCCCTTCATTATTTAGCTCCCACTGAGATCTGTGCCTTCATCTCCCTTCTAATGCCGCGTACACACGATCGTGATTCACGGCGGTGAAAACACCGCCGTGAATCACGACATGAAATAAAATGAAAAACGAGGGAACGGTATTTTCCCCCACACACGACCGTTTTTCCCGTCATTTTTTTCTTTGTCGAGAAAAACGACCGTCTGTGGGCTCCGCGGCAGTGTCTCCCTATGGGAAAACTGCAGCGGAAAAAAATGATGGAAAAAACGATGAGAAAATTTAGAACATGTTCTAATTTTTCTCATCGTGATTAATGCAGTTTTTTCCCATCGGGAAAAACGGCAAAAAGCCCACAGACGATCGTTTTTCTCGTCCAAAGGAAAAAATGTCATTTTTCCCGACGGGAAAAATGATCGTGTGTACGCGGCATGAAACTTAAGAACAGCTGTATAAATTCTGCAATTTGAATTGCTATAGAGAAGAGATGGATGCAGATAAACGGGTACAACTTATGTAGGAGGATGTGTTTCATCTCTGTGTATCACCTGAGGCCAGCCACTTTATTGATTGTATATATATAAGGGTTTACAATCACTTTAAGCAGGAAGGTTATTTGGGGCCAAAAGCAGAGATCCCCCTAGTGGCAAATCTACACATTTCTGTGTTTATTATAACAACAAAATATGGATTAGCAAGCATTTAAAAACTGAAAGCCACTGTAAAATATTACCTTGCGGTAAACAGTGCAACAGTCTTTGCCAGGATATAAGAAACCGCGCTTTGAAGTTGGTCAGCTAAGAAACTAGAATTTGATGATCTCGTATCTGCAGATGTCCTGGGATTAGGAACAGATGGTATTTATGAAAGTTTCTGTCTAGAAGAAATTGTCAGGTGGGTGGGTGATACTTGTCAGACTGTGGGGTTTGGGAGTGTGTGTGTGTTTTTTTATGTGTAGTTTACCTCTCATATAAAGTCATATTCGAAATACTTGTGCATGAATCTGATAAAGGGTCAGTGCATACACAAATGAAATGTCTGCATTTGGTAGATGCTGGAGACTTTCTAATACCTGTTGGTGAGATCCCAGATCTGCTGAGGCCTTTATGAGAAGCTTCCACCCTCCCTATTGGATGTTTATTTATTATATGTGGCACCCACGTAGTTTAGGGCAGGCTGCTAGGTAAATTTCGTTTGGCTCCCCTGTACTCAGTGGAGCAGGGGTTGATTATTTAGGGCTGCTCAGTGTTTCACAGGCTGCTGCTCTGCTGCTTCCCCCTCTCTTCTAGAGCAGCAGTCGCCAACCAGTGGTCCATGGGAAAATGTTTTTAGTCCTCAGGGGTTCTGATGCAAATCAACATTGTGGAGGATGTATACCACCCAATGTTGTTTCCAGGGTTGTTCTCAGTGCAGACTGACAGTCAATACTGTCAGCGTGCATTGATACCCAATGCTTCCTCTATAGTTCTGGCTATTGTGAACTCAAAGGGAGGAGCCAGGAGTAGTGCAGAGAGTGGGAGGTGAAGAAGGAGGGGTCTTCCAATGGCAGGCCTATTCAGGTTTATTGATCCAAAAAAAAAAAAAAAAACACTCTAAAAGAACCCCTATTGTTTTCTGAGCCAGTAGAAGAATGAAGAAATTGCTGTGTGCCTGGCTGTGTGGGCCCTAGGGAAGGGAAATAGGACCACATTCACCCGTATATCTTTAGGGGGAGCGCTACATATATATTGTGGAGATTTTTCTTCACTTCCTGTCCTTTAGACTCAAGTGAAGATATGTTTACAGTGTGAAGGATATATTTCCTCTCAGACAGTTCTGGCGGCAACCCAAGATTTTGGCCTTACCCTCACTTTCATTCTCGGTGACAATAGTAATCAGAATTATGAGAGTCAGTAAATCTCCCCAATGGGACGTTCATTTTAAATGGCCCGTGTTTTCAGGTTGGATGCTGTTGGGAGGTAAATATATGGACAACCCTGCATCATAGAACAAAGAAGTTCACCATACGTAGTACTGGGATAATTAGCATCGAGGCTTTCTTAAATTAAGATGAATAAGCCCTAAGAAAAGAATTTAGTGAGTCATTAAAAAAAGAAGAACTGTCAGCATTGGGAGCTTAGTGGAAGCCATTTTTCATCGAGCGTCCGGCGGTGGCTCTGATGGAATGGACAGCGCTGGGTGCACCGGCTGAGTCAGTAAACAAAGATGCATGATGTGTCTGTAGACAGAGCTGATACACCCACCATTTATCCAGTCTGTATATTATGTGCGATGCTGCCAGCTGCCCCTGAGAGCTCCTGGTCTAAGCAAACTGTCAGTGATAGATTTTATTCCTAGAAATGTCCCTGGTTCCTAGAATATAAAGGTTTTTATCTTAGTATTACAGATGCAGTTATCACCATTTTTCAATGGATTGATGTTTTAAGTGGAACTATGGTCCCCCATTAAAAAATATGTGGTGCAGCACTTTATTATAAGTGTATCTGTATTTATAGTTTTCTCTTAGTCCCCTGCAAAGTCCCACACATACCCAATCAACCTGCCAATGAAGTTCACCTAATGTAGCTTCCTGTTATGGTGTGACAACAATGCTGCAGTGCTCCTGAATTCAAAGCAGCGTTGCCACTCTCATGTAGGCTGTGCTGGATTGCACTACAGCAAGATCAGATGATTCAGGAGGTATTGTCACTGCTGATTCACAAGCCTGTAGCTTGTCAATCATCACCTGGACACACCTAGGCCTGCCTACTGCTTTCTGGATTGACAGCACTGTTATTTTGCTAAAACTCTGCCACTGTGAGCTGCACTGTCTAGGAGCGTGTGATATACAGATAAAGGAAGATTTCTGTCTGTCTGTCTGTCTGTCTATCTATATATCTATATATCTATCTATCTATCTATCTATCTTGAAAGTGATGTTTGGGTGATAGATGTTATAGTGGTTGGAAACTCTTACATACAATGGGTATAGAAAAGAATCACCCCCCCCCCCCCACCCCTTCGTGCTTTGCAACCTGAAATGAAGACAGAGTTTTTGTTTAATCCAGCTGTATCTACTAGTGCAAATTATAACACCAACATGTCAGAAAAAAATGAATTAAATTATTATGTCAGTATTTTGTTGAACCACCTTTTGCTTTAATACAGCCTTTAGGGCTCTTTCACACGGAGGTCCGTTCAGGTCCGCCTGTCAGTTTTTTAGGCGGACCTAAAACGGATCCTCCATGTACCCCTATGGAGGCACGGATGTCAGCGGAGACATGTCCGCTGACATCCGCTCCGCCAAAGTGTGACGGAGGAAAACCCTATTTTTCCTTCCGTTGGCGGAGCGGATCGGATGACAACGGACTCTACGGTCCGTCGTCATCCGATTCCCCATAGGGGAGAGCGGCGCTCTGACAGGGCGGTCCCTGCACAGTGTGCGGGGACCGCCCAGTCATCCGTCGGCTCAGCGGGGATCAACGGAGCGATCCCCGCTGAGCAAGCGGAGCTTCACGGGGCGGATCTGCACGGATCCGCCCCGTGTGAAAGGACCCTTAGTCTGTTGGGATATGTCTCTACTAACTTTGCACATCTAGACTTTGCAATATTTGCCCTCTTTTTGCAGAACTGCTCAAGTTCAGTTAAATTTAATGGTGACCATTTGTGGACTGCAGTCTTCAAGTCATTCCACAGATTTTTATTGGGGTTTAAGTCTGGACTTTGACTAGGCCAAGTAAGGACATTATCCCCTTTCTCCTCGAACCACTGATTGGTCATCTTTTCTGTGTGCTTTGGGTCATTGTCATGTTGGAAGGTAAACCTCCTTCCAATTGACAACTTTCTGGCAGATTTTCCTCCAAGAATTTGATGGTATTTAGCCCCATCCATTTTTCCTTCTATCCTGACAAGTGATCCATTCCCTGCTGCAGAGAAACATCCCCATAACAGGATATTACCACCTCCATGCTTTACTGTAGGAATGGTGTTATCTGGATGGTGAGATGTATTGGATTTCTGCCAGACATATCATTTGGTGTTGAGGCCAAATAATTCAATTTTAGTCCCATCTGACCACAACACATTTTTCCACGTGGGCCTCAGAATCTTCAAGGTGTGGTTAAGGTGGTCTGATGAAATTAAAATTGAATTAGTCCAGCCCTTGTTGGTGCTTCCTCCTCTCCCCTGCAGCAGCCGGAGTCAGAGCTGCAGGATCACATGGCCAGACCAGAGTGGATTAAAATTAGGTGAGTATGCAGATCTTTTTTATACAGGTTAGGCAGGATAGGTAGGAATCTAAAGAAAAGGGAGGTGGATGTGGCATTTTTAAGAAGAGGTATAATTAGGCTTTTCTTTAACTTAATGTGGGCCGTGGGGCACAGCAGGGGGTCCGGTGCGTCCCCAATCACCATTTTAAGTCTGAATTGTTGTCTGAATTCAGACCTGAAACGGAGCCAAGGACGCACAGGACTCTTCTGCTGTGCGCTTCGTGGCCACCCCAGAGATGTGTGAATCCATTAAAGTGGTTGTATAGTCCCAAACTAATTAATTAATTTTTTTAGTCACCTGTAAGGCAAAAGGCATAATGAGCTAGTATGCACGGCATACTAGCTCATTATGAAATACTTACCTTAGAATGAGGCATCAGTAACTCACCTGGTCCACGCCGAGGGAGATGACATGTTGCCTCGGCGTGTCTTCCGGGTATCGTGGCTGCAGCGCTGTGAGTGGCTGGAGCCGCGATGTCGTATGCGCGCGGGAGACTTCGTTCTGGCAAGGTCCGCCGTCTGCCGGGCCTTCAGCTGGGAATCCCCTGTGCGCATGCGCCGCTGCAGTCAGCGGCTCATTGCGAGGGGAATATCTCCTAAACCAAAAAGGTTCAGGAGATATTTTTTTTACCTACAGGTAAGCCTTATTATAGGTAAAAGTACCAAAATGGACTATACAACCACTTTAAGAGCCGGGCACAGTCTCTTGTCATGCGAATTTAATGTGGGGAAACCCACACTAGTGTGAACCCAGCATTGAAGTTTTTAAAACTGAAGTTGGTCGGTGCTTTAAAGGCTTCAGGAAAGCCGCTCAAAGCTTGCCGTGTACAATGCTCTTATAAAGAATGAAGCCCATGTGTACAAGGCCACCACAGATTTCACCACTTCTGACATGTGTCCACGGCCCTCTGGACAACATTCTAGATAGGACTTATTAGGCTTATAGAAAGGAATGCTTTATCTTATGACGTTTCTCTGCACATGTTGGCCGGTGTAGCCTGAGGCCTCTTTCCAAACACGGTGTAGACCCTCTTGTCTTCCTGGCTGTCTGATTTATATGTAGAAAAATAAATGACTATTTACTCAGCACTATCGGCGGGGCTGGGAGAAGCCGCCTGTATTGCTGTGTAAACCGGCTCATGTCTGCAGCTGGTGTTTGCAGATAAAGATGAGGCTGTCACCTCAGTGAAGTCAGCCTGGGCGCACGCCACCTCACAGCAACCTGATCTCTGCAGAATGACAGTAATGCCAGGCACTTTCAAAGAATTTCAAACACTGTGAATTTTTATGGTCATAGAAAGATCTGTTTCGTGGGAACAAAGTCCGAGTTAAAGCTGAACTCCAGGGAAAGTTAAAAACTACCCTAAAGCTGGCTACAGCGGAAGGCTGAAACAAAAAATATAACAGATTCCTAACAGCACGGAAATACAAATCTGCAGCGTCTGCTATTGTATTCTGATAGCCGCA
Organism: Rana muscosa; assembly: GCA_029206835.1. Taxonomy (NCBI): domain Eukaryota; kingdom Metazoa; phylum Chordata; class Amphibia; order Anura; family Ranidae; genus Rana; species Rana muscosa. Next base: position 133,214,726 of record CM055127.1, read on the forward strand.
GAATATTCAAACAGTGCCTACATCTGATTGGATGCAGATGCTGTTCGGCCTCAAATTTTTTGCCCAACTCCTTTGATTCTTCAATAGACAGATAATGGATGGGAGAGTGCTGACAGGGCCACCTATGAAGCTCAGTGTATGGACAGGTTTACAGTGGAACGCCCCCTCACTGCGAGCGTTAAATGTTTGTTTTTGTCTAGCAGGAATCCTCAAACCACGGCCCTCCAGCTGTTGCAGAACTACAAATCCCATGAGGCATTGTAAAACTCTGACATTCACAGACATGACTAGGCATGATAGGAATTGTAGTTCCTGAACACCTGGAGGGCCATAGTTTGAAGACCCCTGGTCTAGGGGAACATCAAAAATAAATTTTACTTTACGGCCTGTCCACACCTGTGCATTGTGGCAATAAGCACTAATGCAAGAGTAGCATGCAACCCATGGCACCTGCTCTTCACTGTGAATGGCGAGAGGAGAACACAATGCACAGCACACCACAGAGCGCATGAGTTGCGGTGCACCGTGTTTGGAAAAAAAGGCCCATGCACGTTTTTATCAGTTGCGGTGCACTGTGTTTTAAAGAAAAAAAGGGTCATGCACATTTCTGTATCTGTTGTGCGTTGGCAGTCCCTGCATAATAATGGGGTTGCCTTAACGCACCACATGCCAACACATGCCCTAATGCACTGCAGTGGATCACTTTATTGTGAATAGGCACTCATCCCTTGCTCCCCCAGCAACTATCTCTTTCTTCTTTCTTATGCTCCAGGTTGTGGACTGGCCCTCAACATCCTGACTTACAATGCAGGGCAACTGCTCCTGCATTGTACGTGATGATGTCAGAGGACATCTGACAGATGGAGTGCTTAAGGGAAGCTGCTTCGAGGACCGGTCTGTAAGGGGGAGGGGTGTTAACAGGGTAGGTGGGTGACACTTCCTCCATGTTTCCCTTCTTTTTGGGCTCCAAGCAAGATTCACATGAGAGGCATACCCCTGGGTTGGGTTCTTCCGGGCTACTCTAGGCACCCTAACAGGGTTGCTTGCACATGGGGCACCTTGACCTTTGTGCTGAGCACCGTGTACATTTGAGCATATGACTGTAGTTTATTTAATGCTCCTGTCCCGTGTCAATGACATGGCTGCATTTTGGAGGGACATGCAGAGCCAATGTGCCTTCCCCACCTGTCCAGTGTATCACTGCTACCTCACTCTCGGTAACAGTATGGGGTCCCAGCGCGGACTCCATGTGTGCACTTAACTTAATTTACGTCTTCCATGCCTGTGTACAGGTTGAGGGCCCCGACAGTGCAGATCTGCTTCCATTGCTATGGGAGATGGATCTCGGTTGAAGGAGTACTGACAAAATCTCCCTTGCAGCAAGAGGCTACCTCACCTGCCACGTGTGTACGCTTAATGACAGGCCGCTTACCAAGCCACCATTATCCTTGGTAACCGCTTGCTTGGATTCCCTTTGTGTTTAAGTCTTAGGAAGCTGTCTTCATACCCCAATGTGCTTTATCTGACCCACAATGTAGACTATTTGTGTGTCGGTTACTTGCATTAATTTTAATAACTTCAGACCAAGAAGTTTCAAAGCTTAACATAATAACAACGACAGTCCAAAAATGAGTGCAAACATGTTCCTAACATCCTCCTTCCCTACCCCAGGCTTGCTACTGCCCCAGCATACCTGCTCAGATTGATAATCGGATGAATCCATAGTGGGTTTAACTCCGATTTCGACAATTTTCTGGTCCTCCAGGCTCCGATACGGCATATCAGCATTCCAACCCTCGCATTCCCAGGCTCCATCTGACTCCGGCTGTTCCCTTTTTCTTTTCTGTTATTTTCTTCTTGTTGGTGTTCAGCTTTAAAAAGAACTCATTTGCTTTGACCCAAAAAAACAAAACACTGGGGGACAGAAAAACAAACCCTCACATTTTTGGATTCCATCTGTGTATTTAGCTTGAAGTTTGGTGTAACCCAGTTTTTTTTATTTTTATGTTTCGGTTCATTTTATGATTTTATTTTTACAGCTTTCTAAAGTTTTTCTCTGATGCTGGTTGTAGGTTAAAAAAGTATCTCTCTGAAACAGGTTTCACTATACTACGAAGAAGCCGGACTTGACAGATTTTAAGGCCTAAGTCCCTCCAGCTAATCTTACCCTGCTTGTGAGGGCCTCCATATTGTCCACTGAGACACTTTCATTGGACAGTGGGATGGCAGGTGACAGAGCCTAAGGCCCCATATACACTATTAGATTTTCTGCAGATTTTTGTCTTCAGATTCACCAAAACCATGTAGTGCAAGGGCCTACCTGATTGCATACAAATTGAAACGCTTAAGGCTTGACTTCATATTATATGGTTTTGGTAAATCTGAAGACAAAAATCTGCAGAAAATCTAATAGTGTGTATGGGGTCTAACCCTAATAACTGGCCTGAATGCCAAAGGGAAACCAATTTCAGAGAGGCACACAAGAAGGTTTTCTAGCTAACAGAGGTAATAGGGTTCATGCACATAGACACCCAAAAAATTCTGCATATTTCTGTGCCTGGGAGTCACAGGTGTTGATGTATAATGTATATGTGAGTCCCCCACGCTACCGAATGGATCAATATGTGAATGATAAATAATTGAAAAGAAAAAGTGACAATCAAAGCAAAATCTAAAGTGTTCACAATACACGTAGTAACAAATAAGGAAAAGAGTGATCTTGCACAGTAATCTGTTGTCACAAACAGTGTAATAATGTGCAATGATGGTGCACCAATCCCACCAAATAATAAAGTCCAAATAGTAGTGAATAACATAAATGAATGAAAACAGTCCTTAAACTTCTTCCAACAAATGATAGTCATCCCATGCCTTCACACAACTGTTAAAGTGCTCACAGAACTCTCACCTCTATATAGTGAATAACCAGCCTCAAAGATATAGGAATATCCAGAGTTCAGACTCCAGGCTGCAGGGTACAATGTATCACCACAGGCTCTTCTATGCTCTAAACGCCAGGCTGCAAGCCTCCAATGTATGGCTATAGACTCCGGTTTACATAAGGAATCAAATAGATAAATTGCTGTAGTGTATTATAATAAAAACAAATGGTGATTTATTGAAGACAAATGGATTATTACATTAGGAAACATTAAAAAGTGCAAGAGGATAAAAACAGCAGCGTTTAGACGCCTTCTCGCGTCACTTCCGGTTTGCGACTCTTTCCGACCACGCCCTACGCGTTACGTCACGACACGTGACTTCATCAGGGGTACCGGATTGGCTGTCAAATGATTCTGTTTGTTGGTGTTGGTGTATAGCCACGGCCAGCAGCCTGTACAAATCAATGACATGCTGATAGATGCCTTGGCTGTACACTTGTAACCGCACATCCAATTGGCTACAGGTGTGTATGGACAAATGAGTGGCCAGATACTAATTAGACTAAGAGATGGACTTTAGACGGCACATGGGTAAATCGTGTAAAAAAATAGGGGTTTTTATTGTAGAAAAGTAATAAAAGTACATAGATACATTCAGAAATATCAAGATAGTAATTATTAATACATGACCCGAGGTAATGCTCTAATGTCGCTTCAGAAAACTACGGTACCATAGATAAACTCACACTGGACAGCACCCAGGAAGGCTCCATCCAGGCCCACTATCACACGCAGTGTCTAGGCTTCCAGCTTGGCCACGTCATTATCTTGGGGCTATATTGTGGACAGAGTAGTTCTGCCCAGCCCATGCACCAGGCTTCAACCGGTGCACATTTTTTTGGCGTTCTTGGCTCCATAGTCCTGGAGGACTCCTTCTCTTGCTGCTTACCAGCAGCCTGTGTTTAGTCTATTACCCCGCTGTCGGTCACTATGATTTCTACAAATCATATTGGCTATTTACTCTAGTTATATTGCCAATTTACTGATACCCAGGTTCGTGTTACATCCTGCAATACGACCTGTTTATTATTATGCTCCTGAAGAAGCGTCATGACACGCGAAACATGTAGAGCAAAGCAAGACTACGTTTCTATATACTGGACCCACGGTTAACGCCACTCGCTTCATATGTACACTGTTCAACCATTGTTTGTTGGTTATGTATCTCTTTAAATTGAGTTTATCTATGGTACTGTAGTTTTCTGAAGCGGCATTAGAGCATTACCCCGGGTCATGTATTAATAATTACTATCTTGATATTTCTGAATGTATCTATGTACTTTTATTACTTTTCTACAATAAAAACCCCTATTTTTTTACACGATTTACCCATGTGCCGTCTAAAGTCCATCTCTTAGTCTAATTAGTATCTCTCCTATTATATCGGGACGTTGGCACATTTGTACCAGTGCATCCACAGTGTCACCCTGTGAGGATGCACATTTAAGCAATTTTTTCAAAAATGAGTGGCCAGGACTGCTCATCCATCCCTGTACACATGTACTTACTCGGATGTGTGGTTACAAGTGTACAGCCATGACATCTGTCAGCCTGTCGTTGAGTCATACAGACTGCTGGCTGTGGCTGTACACCCGTTACTCTGAAGTTCGCTGAATTTTTTCAGTGTATGCCCAAATGTGTCTGTGTGCATGAAACCGTAGCCGGTACCTTGTGGTGTTTGCTCCTAGGCAGGACTTTCACTTTTAAAAGTTTAACATGGCCAGGAGATTTACTTAATAAGCCAACGTCAATTAAAACACAGAATTCAGTGGTGAATAGGATTTCCTTTTTGAACATAATGTCAGAAAAAAATAAAAGCAATTAGGCCCCTTTCACACTGAGGCGCTTTGCAGGCGCTATTGCGCTATAAATAGCGCCTGCAATGCGCCCCAAAAAAGCCTCTCAATACTATCCAATGTCAAAGCCCGAGGGCTTTCACACTGGAGCGTTGCGCTTGCAGGAGGCTCAAAAAACTCCTGCAAGCCGCATCTTTGAGGCGCAATAGGAGCGCTAAAAATAGCACTCCTATAGAGCCCCTGCCCATTGAAATCAATGGGGTAGCGCCTCTAATACGCACGCAAAACGCCTCAAAGAGGCGTTATTGCGGGCGTTTTAAACCCTTTTTCGGTCGCTAGTGGGGGTTAAAATACCCCCACTAGCGCCCGCAAATCGCGGCCAAAAAACGGTATAGCGGCGCTAAAAATAGCGCCGCTATACCGCCAGCGCATCCAGCGCCTCAGTGTGAAAGTAGCCTTAAGGATTGCTACAGAAGCCGGCCTGTGACACCATCCTCTCTTTGGGCTCTGTGGACACCTCTAGCTATTGCATACAATGCAGCTCACATTGATCGTGGACCTCCCTACAGCCACACATGCTGCAGATCTCCGTTCCCCTCCTGGCAACAGATTAATATACCTTTACTGGTATTTTTCTCAGATTGAAGCTCTCCTTTAATTAATTTAGATTTCCTGTCCCTCAAAAAGAGCTTCATCCTGTTTATTTGCGATAGATTCCTTTCCACAGTGATCTTGGTATATGGTATATAAACCCCCCCGGTCCCCGTTTCCATGGAAACGTGGGACGAGTAATTTAGACTGCAGTACAAAAATATGTTAATTTTCTAAACCCAGGGCCCAGGAACGGGAGGAGAAGAGGGAAAAAATGAATTATTCTCTATCCTGAGAAATTAATTAAATTGTCTGAAAGTTTCCTCTGAATGAGGACGGGAAAAGATCAGTGCAGCGTGTGTGCGCGCAAAACTTTTAAAAGGATTAATTCAATAAAGGATGACTATCAAGATTTCCTGACTGTCTTTTAAACGTGTAGAAGATCCACCAGTTGATATAATCATTTAAATGGATGCCATTAGCGTAAAACGTATTCAGCAGTATGGCGGGCTGACGCATATCTAGCTCGCTGTGCTCTTCCAGCACACTGGTCGAGCTGTCACCGACAGCTTCTGCTCATGGTTTTCGATTGGGAGCTGGTGGGACTGGCTCCCAATCATGCGATTGCTGTGACAGCCAAACTGAAGTGGTTGTAAACCTTAAACATGAAATATGAGCAAAGCATATCCCTCTATAGTGTGTACCCGTCTCAATTAAGAGCACTAAGTGACATTTCTGTCTGCTGCTTCATTCCTCTGTTATCTGCATAAATCACTTCTGACAAGTTTTCCTGACACCAAGAGAAAAATGGTGACAGGGAGGGAGCTGCAGCTGATTGACAGCCTCAGCTCTGTTCCTGTGTGCAGTGTGAAGTTGGGTGTGTCCCTTCCCTCCAATCAGCTCTCAGAGCTCTCTTTACTGAGCTGTGCAGAGTGTAACTTCAGCTCTCCACCCCCTTATTTCTTAAGCGCTCAGACAAGCTTATATATTCTGGCCTTTGAATGGATGTAGAGAAGAGAAGACTGCAGATAAACAGGTACAGCTTACATAGGAGGATGTGTTTTATCTCGGTGTAACACCTGGGGCCAGTCACTTCACTGGGTATATGTAAGGGTTTACAACCACTTTAACTATCACATCATCAAGAACTCCACTCTACCTCCTGACGTTGAGGTCCATTCAAAGGGCCTGCAGGAGGCAAAGGAAAGGGGTTAGGGGAAGATTTAAAAATGGAGAAATATTTAGGCATATTCACACACCTGCAGTAGACAAGTTTTCATTGGTCTATGTCAGAGGATTAATTCTGTCACTGCTGACAGCTTGAACAGCCATCTCATGATGCCCATTTGCACAAGCCTACTGTTTAGGGCAATGGAGGAGGCAGGTGGGTTTACCCAGGGAGTCCTGGTGATAGTAACTGTAGCAATCGGGCATGCTTGGCCACTTTGTTACCAAGGAATGCTCATTTGTGAGCTGTAGTGCATTGCTTATTGGATAGTAGATTGTTTTTGGCCAGATCATGGAAAGTTTCATCTAATGTCTTTAGGCCTGGTTATAAATGTTATGGAGACCAGGAGTTCCCTTTGAACAAAACCTGAGTGTACAAACACTATATCGCCAAAAGTATTGTGACGCCTGCCTTTACACACACATGAACTTTAATGGCATCCCAGTCTTATGCCGGCCATACACGGTTCGAATTTCGAAAGAATTTTCTTTCGAAAATCGTATCAAAGAGTTTTCGTACGAATTTCGCACCGTTAGTGGGCTGCAGCATTTTTTTGCCGATTTTCGTGCAGCAATCAAATTTAGAGGAATCGGACATGTTGCAAATTTTTTGAAAAACAAACGATTTTCTAATCAATGATGGGAGAATCGTGAGAGAAATGTAATAGAAAAAAAATGCGCATGTGCAAGAAAAGAATATGCCATGGAAATTCTTTTCTGTAGCAACATGAAGGCTTGGTCGGCCGAATTTCGAAAATCAATGGTGGCATCATCGGATCACAAAAAAAAAAACGTTCTGATTTTGAAAAGAAAATTTGTTCGGAATTCGACCCGTGTATGGCCTGCTTTAGTCCGTAGGGTTCAATATTGAGTTGGCCCACCCTTTGCTGCTATAACAGCCTCAACTCTTCTGGGAAGGCTGTCCACAAGGTTTAGGAGTGTGTCTATGGGAATGTGTGACCATTCTTCCAGAAGTGGATTTGTGAGGTCAGGCACTGATGTTGGACGAGAAGGCCTGGCTCGCATTCTCTGATCTAATTCATCCCAAAGGTGTTCTATCAGGTTGAGGTCAGGACTCAGGCAGGCTAGTCAAGTTCCCCAAACTCTCTCATCCATGTCTTTATGGACCTTGCTTTGTGCACTGGTCCAAATCATTTGGTGGAGGGGGGATTATGGTGTGGGGTTGTTTTTTAGGGGTTGGGCTTGGCCACTTAGTTCAAGCGAAGGGAACTTTAAGGCGTCAGCATACCAAGACATTTTGGACAATTTCACACTCCCAAGTTTGTGGGAACAGTTTGGGGATGGCCCATTCCTGTTCCAACATGACTGCCCACCAGTGCAAAAAGCAAAGTCCATAAAGACATGGATGAGTGAGTTTGGGGTGGAGGAACTTGACTGGCCTGCACAGAGTCCTGACCTCAACCCGATAGAACACCTTTGGGATGAATTATAGCGGAGACTGTGAGCCAGGCCTTCTCATCTAATATCAGTGCCTGACCTCACAAATTCTTCTGGAAGAATGGTCAAACATTCCCATAGACACCCTCCTAAACCTTGTGGACAGCCTTCCTAGAAGAGTTGAAGCTGTTATAGCTGCACAGGGAGGACCAACTCAATATTGAACCCTACGGACTAAGACTGGGATGCCATTAAAATTCATGTACGTGTCTATGTATTTATCTCAGAACCAGCTTCCTTTTAAAACGTCTGTTACCGTGTCTTGTCCGCTTATGTAGTGAAACGCATGGCAGAGCACAATGCTCATAGGTATCAACAGGCCCAAAATATGCATTAGGTGAATTTGTTGACAGCTTCTCTCTAAGTCCCTCTCCATTGATCTTAGACAGATTTTATACAGACTTGTGGGCTCCAAAAAGTCAGGATTGATCCTTGTGGCTTGTGCTGTTAGTGCTAAATGGATGAAGATGTCTTTGTTCCACTTCGGAGGTTGCAGGAAAACAGGTCTGTTAATCTTTAACATCTCCGTTGTCATGTTCCTTTGTTCTGCATGGACAGTCCCTGGCAGTGCGCCCACGGCGGCATAGTACCACTTCTCCCTGTCCTGTGTGTTTGATATTATTAGCTGCATTAAAGAATGCCTCTGCTAAGTTCTATTGGTATCTACACAGGCCATGTAACATTACACTCAACAACAGCAGCCCTTGAAAATGACCGTACTTTGCATGTGGTTCCTGTGCCGCTAACATTTAAGCACAGGTGGAAAAATATTAAGAAAAAATATACAGTAATTTAGTCGGTGACCACTCAGTCTCCTCCACAAGAGTCCAGTGCATAGCCTAGGTTTTTGTTGTACTATTTTTTTTTTTTAACCACTTCTCTACTGTGCACGAAAACCCCCTTCCTGCCCAAGCCATTTTTCAGCTTTCAGCGCTATCACACTTTGAATGACAATTGCGCGGTCGTGCGACGTGGCTCCCAAACAAAATTTGCGTCCTTTTTTTCCCACAAATAGAGCTTTCTTTTGGTGGTATTTGATCACCTCTGCGGTTTTTATTTTTTGCGCTATAAACAAAAGAAGAGCGTCCAGTTTGGAAAAAAAAACTATTTTTTACTTTTTGCTATAATAAATACCCATTTTTTTTTTTTTATAAAATTTTCCTCAGTTTAGGCCAATACGTATTCTTCTACATATTTTTGGTAAAAAAAAAAAATCGCAATAAGCGCGTATTAATTGGTTTGCGCAAAAGTTATAGCGTGTACAAAATAGGGGATAGATTTATAACATTTTTATTTTTTATTAGTAATGGCGGCGATCTACGATTTTTTATTGTGACTGCGATATTGCGGCGGACACATCGGACACTTTTGACACATTTTTGGGACCATTCACGTTTATACAGCGATCCCTGCTATAAAAATGCATTAATTACTGTATAGATGTGATTGGCAGGGAAGGGGTTAAATATGTTCCCTCAATGTGTTCTTACTGTGGGGGGAGGGGACTGACTGGGGGAGGTGACCGATGGTTGTCCCTATGTACAAGGGACACAGCATCGGTCCCCTCTCCCTCACAGGACGTGGATCTCTGTGTTTACACATAGAGATCCACTTTCCTGCTCGTTTCCCGGGCAATCGCGGGTGCCCGGCGGCAATCGTGGCCGCCGGGCACGCGCACCGGGGCCTTGTGAACGCGGCGCGCGCCGCTGGCGGCGAGCGCGCGCCTCCTAGCTCGTTTTAAAGGGAGGACGTCATATGACGTCCTCCCAGAACGAGAGTATCCTCCGCCCACCGTCAATTGACAGTGGGCGGGGGACAAGTGGTTAAAGTGACCTTGTGATGCAAGGCAAAGCAACAGGCTAATTTAATGTCAAATTGAATTCGCACACCTTTTTATCTCTTTTTAGTTCTGTACCCTTGCATACTATGATTCGTGACTGATTTGTGCTTGGAATACCTTTTACCTCTCACTTTGAGGCCGGGTTCACACTGGGGCGACAAACGCTCCGACATTGGGAGCTCATGTCGCATGACGTGTGAAAATCAATGTTTCCCTATGAGAGACGTCTTAACTGGTCCGACACATGTCGGTCTGACTTTGAAAATGCTCCCTGTACTACTTTGGTCCGACTTCAGCCCATTGACTATCATTGAAGTCGGATCAAAGTCGGACCGCAGTCTTGCATGATCCGACTTTGGCATGCGACTTGTGCTCTGCTGATCTTGAGGGGGAACTCCAGGCCAAATTTTTAATTAAAAACTGGCATGGGTTCCCCTCCAAGAGCATACCGGGCCCTTGGGTCTGGTATGGATTTTAAGGGAAACCCCTACGTCGAAAATCCAAGCCAGACCCTTATCCGAGCACGCAACCTGGCAGCGCCCCCCCTCCCTCCTGAACCGTACCAGGCCACATGCCCTCAACATGGGGGGTTTGGTGCTTTGGGGCAGGGGGGCGACCTGCGGCCCCCCCACCCCAAAGCACCCTGCCCCCATGTTGATGAGGACAGGGCCTCTTCCCGACAACCCTGGCCGTTGGTTGTCGGTCTGCGGGCGGGGGGCTTATAGGAATCGGGGAGCCCCCTTTAATAAGGGGGCCCCCAGATCCCGGCCCCCCACCCTATGTGAATGAGTATGGGGTACATCGTACCCCTACCCATTCACCTGGTGGAAAAAAATGTCAATAAAAAAAACACACACAGGTTGTTAAAGTAATTTATTGCACAGCTCCGGGGGTCTTCTTCTGACTCCGGGGGTCTCTTCCGTCTTCGGGGGGGGGTCTCCGGTGTCGTCTCCGCGCTCTCCGGTTCTTCCTTCCTTCTGCCGGGCCTCCGCTATCTTCTTCCAGCTCTTTTGCTAGCGGGGCCCGGTCTTCTTCGTCGCCTTCTTCCCTCGCTCTCCGGTTCTTTCTTTCTTTCTTTCTTTCTTTCTTTCTTTCTTTCTTTCTTCTGCCGGCCCCTCCACTATCTTCTTCCAGCTCTTTTGCTAGTGGAGGAGCCGGTCTTCCAGTCGCCGTCGGCGTCTTCTTCCCTCTTCTCCTCCTCGATGTTGACTCGTCGCTTCCTCCCGCTGTAATGCTTGGCTATTCGCTCATCAACAATTTATATAGGCTTCTCATGACGTCACAGTCACATGCTCCCATGACGTCACAGTCACATGCTTCGGGGCCACCTGGAGCATGTGACTGTGACAGCATGAGAAGCCTATATAAATCGTTGAATCTATTGGCAGGGATCCAAGTCGGATCCCCGTTCATTGAAAGTCGGACATATGTCGGCTTCATGTCGCAGGGCAAAGTCGGATCCAAAGAAGGACGGCTGTCGTGTCGCACAAGTGTGACAAACGCTCCAACATTGGGAGCTCATGTCGCATGACGTGTGAAAATCAATGTTTCCCTATGAGAGCCGTCTTAACTGGTCCGACACAAGTGGGTCCGACTTTGAAAATGCTCCCTGTACTACTTTGGTCCGACTTTAATCCTACTTCAGCCCATTGACTATCATTGAAGTCGGATCAAAGTAGGATCCTTGTCCTAACCATCCGACTTTTGACATCCGACATGGTGATTACAGCAGCAGTAAAAGGAATTTATCTCACCCTGGGATTGTTTTGATTGGTCAAAGGACAAGTCAGACTAGCACAAAGTCGGATCAAAGTAGTATCCTGTTCATGAAAGTGGGATGGATGTCGGACCAATGTAGGATCAATGTAGGACTGATGTCGCAGAGCAAAGTAGGATGAAAGTTGTATGACTGTCTTGTCGTACCAGTGTGAACCCAGCCTAAATGTTGCTTCCAGTTCTCACAACGCAGTGCTCTGTGCTGGCAGAGCTGAGAAACAGCCACACCCCTTATCACTGTATATACAGTGCCTTGAAAAAGTATTTATAACCCTTCTTGACATTTTCCACATTTTGTCATGTTACAACCAAAAACATAAATGTATTTTATTGGGATTTTATGTGATAGACCAACACAAAGTGGCACATAATTGTGAAGTGGATGGAAAATTATAAATGGTTTTCAATTTTTTTTACAAATAAATATGTGAAAAGTGAGGTGTACATTTGTATTCAGCCCCCCTGAGCCAATACTTTGTAGAACCGCCTTTCACTGCAATTACAGCTGTAAGTCTTTTTGGGGATGTCTCTACCAGCTTTGCACATCTAGAGGGTGACATTTTTGTCCATTCTTTGCAAAATAGCTCAAGTTGTCAGATTGGAGGGAGAGCATCTGTGAACAGCAATTTTCAAGTCTTGCCACAGATTCTCAATTGGATTTAGGTCTGGACTTTGACTGGGCCATTCTAACACATGAATATGCCTTGATCTAATCTATTCCATTGTAGCTCTTGCTGTATGTTTAGGGTTGTTGTCATGCTGGAAGGTGACCCTCCGCCCCAGTCTCAGGTCTTTTGCACACAATAATAGGTTTTCTTCTAAGATTGCCCTGTATTTGGTTCCATCCATCTTTCCATTAACTCTGACCAGCTTCCCTGTCCCTGCTGAAGAAAAGCATCCCCACAACATGATGCTGCCACCACCATGTTTCACAGTGGGGATGGTGTGTTCAGGGTGATGTGCAGTGTTAGTTTTCCGCCACATACAGTTTTGCTTTTAGGCTAAAAAGTTAAATTTTGGACTCATCTAACCAGAGCACCTTCTTCCTCGTTTGCTGTGTCCCCCACATTGCTTCTCGCAAACTACAAATAGGACTTCTTATGGCTTTCTTTCAACAATGGCTTTCTTCTTCCCACTCTTCCATAAAGGCCAGATATGTAGAGTGCACAACTAATAGTTGTCCTGTGGACAGATTCTCCCACCTGAGCTGTGGATCTCTGCAGCTCCTCCAGAGTTATGCTGGCCATACACGAGTCGAATTTCGAAAGAACTTTCTTTTGAAAATCAGAAAATTTGTGCGTTTTGTGATCCGATGGCGCCACCATTGATTTCGAAATTCGACCGACCAAACCTTCAATTTCACCTCATGTTCCTACCGAAAAGAATTTTCGTGTCTGGGAATCTTCTTTCTTTCCGGGAACCTTCGTTTCTTTCCGGGAATTTTCTTTTCTTGCACATGCGCATTTCTTTTTTGATTAAATTTCTCGCACGATTCTCTCATCATTGATTCGAAAATCGTTCGTTTTTTTCAAAAAATATCCTACATGTTGGATTATTAAAATTCAATGGCCGCCCGAAAATCGGCTGTTGCTGCAGCCCACTAATGGTTCGAAATACGAACGAAAATTCTTAGGTAAGATTTTCGAAAGAAAGTTCTTTTGAAATTTGACCCGTGTATGGCCAATTACCATGGGCCTCTTGGTTGCTTCTCTGATTAATGCTCTCCTTGCCCGGCCTGTCATCCCTAGGCCATCCTTATGTAGAGAAACAATTCTTTTTTTTAGATCCTTAGAGTTCTTTGCCATGAGGTGCCATGTAGAACTTCCAGTGACCAGTATGAGAGAGTGAGAGCGATAACACCAAATTCAACACACCTGCTCCCCATTCACACCTGAGACCTTGTAACACTAACGAGTCACATGACACCAGGGAGAGAAAATGGCTAATTGGGCCCAATTTGGAAAATTTCACCTGGGGCGTACTCACTTTTGTTGCCAGCGGTTTAGACATTAAGGCCTCATGCCCACGGACGTTTTTACAGCCGCGTTGTTTGCAGCTTAAAAACACCTGTCCATGTTATTGTTTCCTTTTTTTTTTTTTTGTTTTTCTAAAAAAAAAAAAAAAAACGTCGGAGCTCAAAAACGCAATCGCGGCATTTTTGCAAGTTTTTGCGCATTTTTTAACGCTTCGCGTTTTTTTTTTTTGCCTAACGCCGACGCCAAAGAACGCACTGGTCCTGAGTTTTTTTACAGCTTAAAAACGCCTATGCTATTTGCAGCTCAAAAACGTCTAGGTGGGCATAAAGCTATAGACCAACATGGACAGGCGTTTTTAAGGTGTAAAAAACGCTCAAAAACGCAGCTGTAAAAACGTCCGTGGGCATGAGGCCTAATGGCTGTGTGTTGAGTTATTTTGAGGGGACAGTAAATTTACACTGTTATACAAGCTGTACACTCACTACTTTACATTGTAGCAAAGTGTCACATGAAAAGATATAATAAAATATTTACAAAAATGTGAGGGGTGTACTTACTTTTGTGAGATACTGTGTGTGTGTGTATATATATATAAATAAATATACTGTATATACAATGGGTTTAGAAAAGAATCACCCCCTTTAAAATAATCACATTTTGTTACTTTGCAGCCTGAAATGAAGACAGACACAGTTTTTGTTTTATCCTGCTGTATTCACTAGTGCAACTTATAACATCCAAGTGAAAGATATAACACCAACATGTCAGAAAAATCTAAAACAAAAACAAAATCACTGAGTTGGAAAAAGAATCATCCCCTTATGGCAGTATTCTGTTGAATCACCTTTTGCTTTAATTACAGCCTTTTATGGCCCGTACACACGATCCGAATATCGTACGAAAACGATCGTCCGAGGAAGAATCGTACGATAATCGGATCGTTAGTACAGAGCTTTTGAGAGCCGATCACGACAATTCATCCGATATTATTCGATCAGACAAGCACGAAAATATTCCTTGTACGACACCAGATCGTACGATTTTCGTTTAGTCAGTATAGTTGTTGTCCGAAAATACAATACAAATACATTACATCACATGACATCACTACCGTTTTTTTTTTTTTGGTCGTACGAGAATTTTCGTGACTTTAGTAACATATTAAATTTCTACTTGCGACTAGTAAACGAAAAAAGTCGGACGATCTGTCATCCGATTTTCGGATCGTGTGTACGGGGCTTAAAGCGAAGTTTCCCCTGAAAAAAAAATATTAAAAGCCAGCAGCTACAAATTCTGCAGCTGCTGACTTTTAATATTAGGACACTTACCTGTCCTGGAGTCCAGCGACGTCGGCAGCAGAAGACGACCAATCGCTCGTCACTCTGCTGCCCCCACCGCCATCCTCGGTGAGGGAACCAGGAAGTGAAGCCTTGCGGCTTCACTGCCCGGTTCCCTACGGCGCATGCGCGAGTCGCGCTGCGCCGTTCTCACTGGTCCCTGTTGTGTTCTGGGAGCCAAGTGTCTCCCAGAACACAGCGGGTATTCTGCGGGAAGTGACAGAATACCCGCAGAGAGGACTCCCAGAAGTATCTGCACCCCCCTCCCCCTGAAAGGTGTCAAATGTGACATCGGAGGGGGGAGGGTTCCGATGAGCCGAAGTTCCACTTTAGGGTGGAGCTCCGCTTTAAGTCTGTTGGGATATGTCTCTACTAACTTTGCACATCTAGACTTTACAATAGTTGCCCACTCTTCTTTGCAGAGCTGCTTAAGTTCTCAAATTTCATAGTGACTATTTGTGGACTGCAGTATTCAAGTCATTCCACAGATCTTCAATGGGGTTTAAGTCTGGGCTCTGACTAGGCCATGGAAGGACATTCACCTTTTTCACCTTCAACCACTGCGTGGTCATTTTTGCAGAGTGCTTTGGGTCATTGTCATGTTGGAAGGTATACCTTCTTCTTATTGACAACGTTCTGGCAGAGGGCAGCAGATTTTCCACAATAATTTTTTATTTTTTTTGCCCCATCCATTTTTCCTTCTATCCTGACAAGTGCTGAATAATATGCATCACCTTTGGGCTGACATCAGATGGGTGACGCTCCCGCTTGTCACCAAATCTCAACGGCAGGATCGCTAAGAGGCTGTCGCTTCCTTGCCAGCTGAATTTCTCCCCCGAATGCTGCCAATTCCTGATCACTATCGACGGGAGCAACAGCCGGCGAGGGTCCATTCCTATAAGGACAGACAAGCAGCCTCTTTACAATCCTACAGTTGCGACCAATCACCAGCAGCAGGATCGCTACCGGCAGGGTAACCCATTTGAACATCAACCATAGCATCCAATCTTCAATAAAAGGAAATATGATTGGTTGTGTGGTGTTGCTGCACTTTGCGCATCACTATTGCCAAAAATATGTTTCTATGGATGAGGTCAGTTTGTCAGCATTGCTCGGGAGCCAGGTCTGTGTGACTCACGCTCGTCACCTGCAGCCTTTTTCCCACAATGCTCTGTGGCTTTCCTGCAGCACCGGGTGTTCTCCCCTGCATTGTGATAACAGAACTATTCCATGTCCTTGAGGTTTATGAGGATTATGTGAATAGATCACGCTCTAACAATGCCCTCTTATTCTCCGCTCTGGCCGAGTGCAATGCAGCATTGTTCAGGGTTTGCAGGCAACATCCACATTATTTCCTAAAGATTTAGCCTTTTTTTTTTTTAAGCAATCATGAGCTCCCGCTTTAACGATGTGAACAATAGTTTCAATGAAGCAACTTCAGATACAATGTAGTCTGTGCTTTATACTCCAAAATAAAAAAAAAAGATATGAAATGAATTGTAGAAAGAAAATGTACTGCAGTAGAAAATATTACATTTTTAATGTAGAATAGGGAACAGTTCAAACCCCTGCCAGCTTTTTTTTTTTTAAGCTATAAACATTTGTGTGTGCACAGGGTGTGCAGGGTGTGCCTGGGCACACCCTAATCACCTTGTGCGTATTAGCATAATCGCACCGTGTGCAGGTGGGGAGATGGTAAAGATCTCCCTCTTACCAGCCCTGCCATAAGAGACGTGCTTATGCACTTCTCTTTCACTGTGCCGACAGAGAGATCAATGTGCTGGGGGCATTTACAGTGCCTTGAAAAAGTATTCACACCCCTTTAAATTTTTCACATTTTGTCATGTTACAACCAAAAACTTAAAAATGTATTTTATTTAGATTTTATGTGATAGACCAACACAAAGTGGCAAACAATTGTGAAGTAGAAGGAAAATGATAAATAGTTTTCAAAACATTTTACAAATAAATATCTGAAAAGTGTGGCGTGCATTTATATTCCGCCCCACATCGCACCTGACTCGCATGGCAGTTCACACTGCCCTATGCGAACTGCTGGGGACTGTCATACAACATTAACGGCACCCCCATTTCAGCTCGCATATCGCACTGCAAACTGACAGTTCGGACATGAATCGGTTCGCATACAGTAGGAGTGAACACCCATGCGATCTGATTCTGGTGCGGACCAAAAAAAGGGTCCTGTGCGTGTTTGGTCTGAATGCGGTGCGATATCAGCCATACTATCTATATGGCTGAAATCGCATTCCACGGACATCGCATGTGATTTGCACTGCAGTGCGGTGCAAATCACATGCGATATCGCACAGCACACTAGTATGAACCGTGCTACTCTAATACCCCTAACTAAAATCTAATGGAACCAATTGCCTTCAGAAGTCACCTAAATAGTAAATATGACCCACCTGTGTGTAATTCAATCTCAGTATAAATACAGCTGTTCTGTGAAGCCCTCAGAGGTTTGTTAGAGAACCTTAGTGAACAAACAGCATCATGAAGGCCAAGGAACACAGACAGGTCAGGGATAAAGTTGTGGAGAAGTTTAAAGCGGAACTTCAGTAATTCTTTCAACTTTCCATCAATTGAATCTTCTGCCCTTGTTGTTTTAACTTTGGATAGTAAAATATTTTTTTTCTGCCAGTAAATACCTTATACAGTCCACTTCCTGTTTCTTGTCTGGTAAAAAGCCTAGGCTTATAACATCATGCCCAGCTCTCTCTCTCACTCTTGTGAGAGTTTACCAGGAAGGGAAGGGGGATGAGTCATACAAGGGCCAATGAGAGCTGCAGAGCTGGAGGTGTGCCTCTGTGTCTCTGTGTAAATCCAGGAAGTGAACAGGCAGCAGGTTCAGCTGCCCACAGTTAAAATGGATGCAGCCAGACTTAGTGGAGGGAGATTTCTGTAGCATATTTGGCAAGTACAGAATCACAGTATATATAAAATAATATGCAAAGTGGTTGGAGGGAAGCTTCAGAATGGCAAAGATGTTTTTATTACAAATTATGTACAATCGTTATGCCGCGTACACGCAACCATTTTTCTTATCGGGAAAAATTAATTTTTTTCTCTTTGACGAGAAAAACAACCATCTGTGGGCTTTTGGTCATTTTTCCCGACGAGAAAAACGGCATTAATCACGACGAGAAAAATTAGAACATGCTCTAATTTTTCTCGTCGTGATTCACGCCATTTTTTTCCGCTGCAGTTTTCCCATAGGGAAACACTGCCGGGGAGCCTACACACGGTCGTTTTTCTCGACCAAGAGAATAAATGACGGGAAAAACGGCCGTGTGTAGGGAAACAAGCCGTTCCTCATTTTTCCCATCGATTTTCTCGACTGTGTTTTCACCGTCAAAATCGATCGTGTGTACGCGGCATTAGAGTGAGCGCAATAATTCTAGCCCTAAAAATGACATTTTTCCAGACGAGAAAAGTGATCGTGTGTACGCGGAATTAGGGTTAGAGTTAGGTGGAGGGTTAGGGATTTGGTTTAAATAATTACGTAACTTCAGTTTTTCATATAAACATCAGTGTCAGATGCATAGGAGACTTCAAAAATATATTCAGGAACAGTTTTTTGGTGCTATTGGTTTACGTGCCTTTAAAACATTTACACTGATGATCCTTGTGTAGAAACAACTGCACCAATTTCATTCATGCACTTCATGTTTAAGTAGTGCTCTTGTTGCTAATAGCAACCATTCAGCCCCCAGCTGTCATGTTTCATGGCACAGCAGGTTTGAAAAAGGAATGAGGAATCTTATTGGTCCCTGTGGGTAGCAAGAACACATTTCATCCACCAGGCATCTTGAAATCAAAGGCATTCCTCCTCTACGGCACACAACCTGTTAAGCTCTGGCTGTTGGTAAGCTGCTGCAGTTTGGCCTGGGGTTGGAGCTTCTGATAAATGTATTGAACACTCTCCTCTTCTCTACCTGTCTGAGGATGGAGACTGTGGGGAGCTCTGATAGATGGCGATGACATGATTTATGCAACCACAGCAGCAGCTGCCTCGCAGTCTCTGCCAGGAAAAGCTGCTGATCAGCTCACCTTGTTCTAGAGGAAGCAGAATTTATTAGTGTGCGGCTAATATATTCTCCTCTTATGTAAAACGTATTAGCGAGCTCGTAATATATCCTCCTCTTCTCTCTGTGTAATCTTAAAGTGGACCTGTTACCAAGATATAGCAACACGTGATTGTCACGTATTTCACATTTTCCTCCTTCATTTTTTTGTGTATATTTGTTTTTAAATCATTTATATAATGGGACCAGTAGGTTCCCCTGATGAAGTCAGGAGACACGTGACGTAACGGCGTAGGGATCACGTGAGACGGGCGCAGACTGGAAGTGGCCGGAGGAGAAGTAAGACAGCTGCAGAGCCGCGACTTGTTTACATGCAATTTTTTAATCTTTCTAATGTAAGAGTCCAACACTTAGTTTAATAAAATTGTATATTTTACAATATTTCACTATTAGAGGCATCTTCTCTCCTTTCCCTCCTTGTGTCTTATGACATGACACATTATGCCAAGTGATTCAGTGCCCTGGAATAAAGCGGGAATACTGTAGCTGGATCACCTCACTATATGCCAGTGGAGGGGAAGTGGAAGGAAGCGAGAGAGACTATCTCCAAGGGTACCACTATCAATTGCGAGTTTACCAAATACCAAGGTGAGAGTTCTGGGAGACTGGGCCAGGATAGAGTTACACCATAGTAGCGTTCATAACGCAGATATCTATAGAGGAGGAACTCAGTTTACCATACTACAGCACTTTGGGGAATATCAGTCAAGCAACATGAGAGGAAGCCTCCATATTGAGGATTAATAAGGACATTGATCCATTGCTATTTTCACAGTCTATTTGATTCATATTTGATTTAGATTTGAATATTTTCACACTGGACACCAAGATTTTGTGATACTTTATACATCTCATTTATTTTATTTTTATTTTTTGATTTAGATTTGTATTTATATGTTCAAGGTTTTTTGCTGTAGTATTATTTTGTGTTCATCACTGTCCCTTACGGGATTTCTTTAAGTGCATATCACTATAATTTTACCCAATGGATTAGAGTGTCACAGACCATTTGTATCACTCCTTGCCTCGAAGGAGCTAATGCAGCGTACACACGGTCGGAATTTCCGACAACAAATGTTCGATGGGAAATTCCGACCGTGTGTAGGCTCCATCGGACATTTGCTGTCGGAATTTCCGACAACAAATTATTGAGAGCTGGTTCTCTATTTTTCCGACGGCAAAAGTTCTTGTCGGAATTTCCGACCGTGTGTAGCCATTTCCGACGCACAAAAGTGCTGCGCATGCTCGGAATCAATTCGACGCATGCTCAAAATCGTACTTCATTTTTCCCGGCTCGTTGTAGTGTTGTACGTCTCCGCGTTCTTGACCCTCTAGAATTTCCGAGCAACATTTGTGTGACCGTGTGTATGCAAGACAAGTTTGAGCCAACATCTGACGGAAAAACCCCCCCACGGTTTTGTTGTCTGAAATACCGATCGTGTGTACGCGGCATTACAATGTGAGATACGTAACTCACATTCATTTATCTACTAGGGCCAATTTAGACAGGAGAAAATTAACCTACCAACATGTCTTTGGCGTATAATATAAAAAAGAAGAACTGTTTTTGAGCTGTTTTGGTTCCTGTGAGTTCTACCCAATAAAACACAAGTCTCAGTCCAGAAGGAGAGCTGCTGATAGGCAAGTTAGCCGGTTTTGTAAACCAGACACCCAGAATACTTTGCTGCTTATGCCCACCTTTGCTTTAACGGGAACCTGTGGTCAGGCTATGGAAATTCAAGTGTTTACATATTTTTTAACAAACATCAATTGAGCTTCAAAAATGACCACCAACTGAGATATATATGAGATATATAGCTGTAGGCACTGTGGCGTGATTCATTCTCACAGCAGGAAAACAAAAGTCTTTCAAGTTATTCTCTCAATAGCTGCTCTCACTATGTATTTACATTATAGATTAGAAGACTGTGAGGCTGCTGAGTCCCTGCTAGTGAGGGAGCAGGGAGAGATTAGCTACTAAAGACTATAGCCTCGTACACACGCCCGGTTTTCTCGTCGAGAAACGACAAGAAAACTGCTGGCAGAGCTTTCTTGCCGAGAAAACTGGCCGTGTGTACGAGGCTTTCAGGTTTCTCATCAGGAAAACTGACAAGAATCTCGACGAGAAAAATAGAGAACCTGCTCTCTATTTTCTCGTCGGGATTCTCGTCGGCCTGTTTCCCGACGGGAAACCCGAGAGTGTGTACGCCTACCTGTCGCCGTGGAAACCCACGCATGCTCGAAATTACTTTGACGCATGCGCGGTAGCTTCCTAGGCATAGGTAGGGTGTAGCAAGATGGCAGCGCACGCTCGTCGTAGTCGATGACGTCACCGCGTTTGTGCCATTAAAAAGAACAGCGGTTCTTTTGAATCGTACGTGTGTACACTCGGCCGGGACAAGATTCTTGTTCAAAAATCTCGTCAGGAAAAACAACGTGTTTTTTCCTGACGAGATTCTCGACCGTGTGTACGAGGCTTCTGATACATGGCTCAAATTTCACAAATTCATGCTGAATCTGACAAAATCAAAGCCATGGGTGCCCCTTGTGGTCACCATCCGGCTCAAGAAAAGTAAACTGAACAACTAACACAATGCGTTAGTGTATCTAAATATGCTAATACATTTAACACTCCCTTCCTTTAGGCTGCTGTGTCTCCTGTGCTTATTCCATACCTCCCAACTTTTTGAGATGGGAATGAGGGACACTAATAGCAAAAGTATGTAGGCATAGGACAACCCCCCCGCCCTTGCCATGCCCCCTTAACCACTTGCCTACTGGGTACTTTTACCCCCTTCCTGTCCAGGCCTTTTTTTTAGCTTTTAGCGCTGTCACACTTTGAATGACAATTGCGCGGTCATGCAACACTGTACCCAAATGATATTTTTATCATTTTTTTTTTTTTACACAAATAGAGCTTTCTTTTGGTGGCATTTAATGGCATTTAATCACTACTGTTTTTTTTTTTTTTTTTGCTAAACAAAACAAAACAAAAAAAACAAAAAATTTTTTTTTTATAGTTTGTTATATAATTTTGCAAACAGGTAATTTTTCTCCCTCACTGATATGCGCTGATGGGCACTAATGAGGCGGCACTGATGAGGCAGCACTGGTTGGCACTGATAAGGAGGCACTGGTGAGGTTGCACTGATAGTTGGCACTGATAGGGTCTAAAGGGTGGCACTGAAGGGCACTGATAGGTGACACAGATAGGCACTGATAGGCAGAACTGATGGGCACTGATTGGCACTGGTAGGCGGCACTGATGGGCACTATTAGGTGACACTGATGAGGAGGCACTGATTGGCAGCACTGGTGAGCCTGCACTGAAAATATGGACACTGAAAATCAGTGCCGATATCTCTTTAACACAAGCCGGTTATCAGCTCTCTTCTTCTCTTCTCACGCTGTCAGCAGTGGGTGCGCGGGCAGCCTGTACGCTCTCCTGGCATATACAGTGGGTACGGAAAGTATTCAGACCACCTTAAATGTTTCACTCTTTGTTATATTGCAGCCAATTGCTAAAATCATTTAAGTTTATTTCTTTTTCTCATTAATGTACACACAGCACCCCATATTGACAGAAAAACACAGAATTGTTGACATTTTTGCAGATTTATTAAAAAAGAAAAACTGAAATATCACATGGTCCTAAGTATTCAGACCCTTTGCTGTGACACTCATATATTTAACTCAGGTGCTGTCCATTTCTTCTGATCATCCTTGTGATGGATCTACACCTTCATTTGAGTCCAGCTGTGTTTGATTATACTGATTGGACTTGATTAGGAAAGCCACACACCTGTCTCCTATGTAAGACCTTACAGCTCACAGTGCATGTCAGAGCAAATGAGAATCATGAGGTCAAAAGCAACTGCCTGAAGAGCTCAGAGACAGAATTGTGGCAAGGCACAGATCTGGCCAAGGTTACAAAAAAAATTCTGCTGCACTTAAGGTTCCTAAGAGCACAGTGGCCTCCATAATCCTTAAATGGAAGACGTTTGGGACGACCAGAAACCTTCCTAGAGCTGGCCGTCCGGCCAAACTGAGCTATCGGGGGAGAAGAGCCTTGGTGAGAGAGGTAAAGAAGAACCCAAAGATCACTGTGGCTGAGCTCCAGAGATGCAGTCGGGAGATGGGAGAAAGTTGCAGAAAGTCAACCATCACTGCAGCCCTCCACCAGTCAGGGCTTTATGGCAGAGTGGCCTGACAGAAGCCTCACCTTAGTGCAAGACACATGAAAGCCCGCATGGAGTTTTCTAAAAAACACCTGAAGGACTCCAAGATGGTGAGAAAAAAGATTCTCTGGTCTGATGAGACCAAGATAGAACTTTTTGGCCTTAATTCTAAGCGGTATGTGTGGAGAAAACCAGGCACTGCCCATCACCTGTCCAATACAGTCCCAACAGTGAAGCATGGTGGTGGCAGCATCATGCTGTGGGGGTGTTTTTCAGCTGCAGGGACAGGACGACTGGTTGCAATCGAGGGAATGATGAATGCGGTCAAGTACAGGGATATCCTGGACGAAAACCTTCTCCAGAGTGCTCAGGACCTCAGACTGGGCCGAAGGTTTACCTTCCAACAAGACAATGACCCTAAGCACGCGGCTAAAATAACGAAGGAGTGGCTTCACAACAACTCCGTGACTGTTCTTGAATGGCCCAGCCAGAGCCCTGACTTAAACCCAATTGAGCATCTCTGGAGAGACCTAAAAATGGCCGTCCACCAACGTTTACCATCCAACCTGACAGAACTGGAGAGGATCTGCAAGGAGGAATGGCAGAGGATCCCCAAATCAGGTGTGAAAAACTTGTTGCATCTTTCACAAAAAAATGGCTGTATTAGATCAAAAGGTGCAAATACTAAATACTGAGCAAAGGGTCTAAATACTTAGGACCATGTCATATTTCAGTTTTTCTTTTTTAATAAATCTGCAAAAATGTCAACAATTCTGTGTTTTTCTGTCAATATGGGGTGCTGTGTGTACATTAATGAGGAAAAAAAATGAACTTAAATGATTTTAGCAAATGGCTGCAATATAACAAAGAGTGAAAAATTTAAGGGGGTCTGAATACTTTCCGTAACTACTATATATATTAGTTAAACCCGCAAGTGCTCTTTTTTACCTCTACTTTTCCTGTATACTGGCTTTTGAAATTTATAAATTCAGCATTTCAGAACTTAAATGAAAGATTTAGCACTGGGAAACACTATTTGAAAGATAAATCGTGCATTTTATATACAACTATATAGATCAGACCAAAATGACGAGGTAAGAGGGACTTTGTTCCAATTCAGGGACAGTCCCTCGAAATCTGAGACAGTTGGGAGCTGTCATGCCTCCAGAGTGGGGGAATTCTAATACAGGAGGTGTGTTACTGGCCTCTTTACCGGGTGAAAACACAGGGATAAAGGCATAAGAAGGAAAACGAATGCAGCTACTCCATCTTATAATTGGTAATCTGCAATATAATACATTTTTGGGTTTGGATTTATTACCGTTTTAAGTTGTGCATATGCTGTGCGCTGTGCAGATTGATTTGATGGAGTTCTCCTCTAAACCTTAAAGCAGTGATGGCGAACCTTTGCACCCCAGATCTTTTGGAACTACATTTCCCATGATGCTCTTGCACTCTGCAGTGTAGTTAAAGCGGAGGTCCGCCATTTTTTTTTCTCTTACCGTCCATGGGCTGGAGATCTCCAATGAGCAGGAACATAACCCACTTTGTCAAGATTGAAGATGCTGTGTCAGTCCATGGACGTCAGAGAAAAGGATTTTACGGCAGGGCTTGACAAATTTGCTTGGAATCTAGGAGCCAGCTAAAAAAGTTAGGAGCCAGGTTTTTTTTTTAAACGACCGATGCCTGCAGAAGCGAACGCATACGTGAGTAGTGCCCGCATATGAAAGCGGTGTTCAAACCACACATGTGAGGTATCGCCACGATCGGTAGAGCGAGAGCAATAATTCTAGCCCTAGACATCCTCTGTAACTCAAAACATGCAACCTGTAGAATTTTTTTAATGTTGCCTATGGAGATTTTAAAGGGTAAAAGTTTGTCGCCATTCCACGAGCGGACGCAATTTTGATGCATGATATGTTGGGTATCAATTTACTCGGTGTAACATTATTTTTCACAATATAAAACAAAAAATTCAGCCAACTTTACTGTCGTCTTATTTTTTAATTAAAAAAGTGTATTTTTTCCTCAAAAAAGTGCGCTTGTAAGACTACTGCGCAAATACAGTGTGACAAAAAGTATTGCAACGACCGCCATTTTATTCTCTAGGGTGTTAGAATAAAAAATATATATAATGTTTGGGGGTTAACTTCTAAGTAAAGGGAAGGAGATGGGAGGGCGCCAGATTACAGAATGAATCATAGGCCTGTAGAAGGCCGCAAAGCTGCGGCCTCAATTACCGGCCAGCGTGGCCCAACGAGGAGCCAGGTCGCTAATTCTAGTCGCATTTGCGACCTGGCGCCCGGGTTTTGTCGAACCCTGTTTTACGGTGAGTACAAAAAAATCCATTTTTTTTTCTAAGTCAGCAGCTACAAATACTGCAGCTGCTGACTTTTAAAATAAGGACACTTACCTGTCCAGGGCGCCCGCGATGTCGGCACCCGAAGCTGATCTATCCCTCGGCTCTCGGGTGCTGCCGCCGCCATTTTCGGTAAGGGAATCAGGAAGTGAAGCCCTGCAGCTTCACTTCCTGGTTCCCTACTGCACATGCGCGACTTGCGCTGCTCTATTCCACTGGTCCCTGCTTTCTTCTGGGACCTGTCTGTCTCCCAGAAGACAGCTGGGGGTTGGACAAAGGAGGGGCCGGACATGGTGTGGTCGGTAAGTAAGCTTGGTTTTTTCCTGGGCATTCCCC
This sequence comes from Rana muscosa, assembly GCA_029206835.1. NCBI lineage: Eukaryota > Metazoa > Chordata > Amphibia > Anura > Ranidae > Rana > Rana muscosa. The sequence continues at coordinate 133,240,648 of CM055127.1, forward strand.
AGGCTTTTGTTATCTTCTGGGACCTGTCTGTCTCCCAGAAGACAGCGGTTGGGGACGAAGGAAGTATCTATGCCCGGAAGTGGGAGAAAATACCTGTATTACACAGGTATCTGCTCCCCCCCCCCCACCGAAAGGTGCCAAATGCGACACCGGAGAGGGGGAGGGTTCCAAAAAGCGGACGTTCAATTTTTGGGTGGAACTCCGCTTTAAGCTTCATGGGAAATGTAGTTCCAAAACATCTGGCATGCCAAGGTTTGCCATCACTGCCCTAAAGTGATGTGGGAGAGTCCGATTTCTGCAACGGAAGAATAAAAGCAGAGGTCACATTGGTTGCTACGACTGACCAGAACAGTCCTTTCTGCTGACTCAGATCCCACCGTATGTAGATATCGTCCATTTCAATTATTTTTATTGTCATCACTAGGCCTCCTTTTGTGCGTTTTTGATTTATTGTTTCAAACACAATACTTTGCCATTTAACTTCCCTAGTCATCTGAATTTACTGACAATTATTCATGGCAGTATATATTTACTCTTAAGGGTACTGAGAGCCATTCACATGGTGGCCCCTAATGTGCTTCCTCCAGGGACCCACTTGTCATGCTTGTAAATGGCAGTCCAGTAAGGCAATGAAGTCTCCAGCAGCTTTCAGGCACTCTATAATAGCGTGGAGGTAATTTGTATCACCCATAATTTGCCCGTTGTAAGAGCCGTGTGAAAGTGCAGCTCTGGGTAATAAGGTAACAGAAAGAATATATAGCATCTATCACCTGGGAGGTATAAACATCTCTGGTACAATACGCAAAGCTTCCGTCTGCAGAACCCCAGCACAGCGCACAGGCTCAGCAGCCGTAATGGAAAGATATTCTGCTATTTGTGATAAACCGTCTCCTGGGCTGTGTTTTCTGCGTAGTAGATTCTTAATCTAACCTGTATGGAGACTCTGTTCTAGGAAACGTTTAGGTGTAAATTCACATTGCAGCTCAAAGAATAAAAAAGAAAAGAAAAAGTGCTATTCTTGCCAATACGTTTTATTTAGACATATTGCTAACCCAATGCAGAATCCCAGGCCGATTTAAAAAGACACCAAGTATATATATATATATAGTTATATATTCATTCAATTATGATGACATTTATTTTGAATGCAGCTTATATACACTCACCGGTCACTTTATTAGGTACACCTGTTCAATTGCTTGGTAACACGAATTGCTAATCGGCCAATCGCAAGGCAGCAACTCAATTGCATTTAGGCATCTAGACCCGGTGAAGACAACTTGCTGAAGTTCAAACTGAGCATCAGAATGGGGAAGAAAGGGGATTTAAGTGACTTTGAACGTGGCATGGTTGTTGGTGCCAGACGGGCTGGTTTGAGTATTTCAAAATCTGCTGATCTATTGGGATTTTTCTGCACAACCATCGCTAGGAGTTACAGAGAATGGTCTGAAAAGGAGAAAATATCCAGTGAGCGGCAGTTGTGTGAAGGAAGATGCCTTGTTGTCAGAGGAGAATGGGCAGACTGGTTGGAAATGATAGAAAGGCAACAGTAATTTATATAACCACTCATTACAACCAAGGAATGCAGAATGCCATCTCTGAACGCACAACACATTGAACCTTGAAGCAGATGGTCTACAGCAGCAAAAGACCACACCGGGTGCCAATCCTGTCAGCTAAGAACAGGAAACTGAGGCTACAATTTTCACAGGATCACCAAAATTGGACCCCAGAAGATTGGAAAAACGTTGCCTTCTCTGATAAGTCTGGATTTCAGCTGCGACATTCAGATGGTCGGGTCAGAATTTGGTGTAAACAACATGAAAGCATGGATCCATCCTGCCTTGTATCAATGGTTCAGTCCGGTGGTGGTGGTTTAATGGTGCGGGGGATATTTTCTTGGCACTCTTTGGGCCCCTTACTACCGATTGAGCATCGTTTAAATGCCACGGCCTACCTGAGTATTGGTTTTTTTTTTCACAAGAAAATACCTGAGTATTGTTGCCGACCATGTCCATCCCTTTATGACTACAGTGTACCCATCTTCTGATGGCTCCTTCCAGCAGGATAATGCACCATGTCACAAAGCTCAAATCATCTCACCACTGGTTTCTTGAACATGACAATGAAGTCACTGTACTCCAATGGCCTCCACAGTCACCAGATCTCAATCCAACACCTTTGGGGTGTGGTGGAATGGGAGATTCACATCATGCTTGTGCAGCCGACACATCTGCAGCAACTGCGTGATGCTATCATGTCAATATGGACCAAAATCTCTAAGGAATGTTTCCAACACCTTGTTGAATCTATGCCACAAAGATTTAAGGCAGTTCTGAAGGCAAAAAGGGGACCAACCCGGTACGGGCAAGGTGTACCTAATAAAGTGGCCGATCAGTAACTCAACCTGTCTTGAGACCTACCTTTTGTTATCCCCTGTACAGACTGGGAGGTACGAGAAATTCTGCATGCACATGTGTTGACAGACGACTTGCTGACAGGAGGGGAGAACAAAAGGATGACTCATCAATATAGTTCTGTTCCTTCAGTGTCCAATCACAGCCTGAGATGGGGAGGTGACCAAGCTGTTTTGCTGAACGGCTTTAGAATAAAGTGTGGTCACCAACCTGGCTGTGCAGTCTGACAGATTTAAAATTGGAAACCTTTTGACAAGTACTGTCATGGAGAGCAGGAGAGAGCCTACCATGACCATGGCTTGGTTCCCGATAGTGGAGGTGGGTTGGCCGCTTCTTGCAGCCAGTTTGCCACCCCCTGTTACTACCAACCAAGGCAAGGTGAGCGAGAGGCTTCCTCCTGGCTGTCTGGCTGCTGTTTTTACTTGTCTGAATCGACCTGAACACTATTTCTGGGAGAAAACCTATGTAGTAAAGTAACTTGTTTAATATCCATAGGTTTAATGTGTGGATCACTCTGGACTTTACCTTCGTTCATCTAAGAAGTTAACAGTAAATGCACTTCATTCCATATTGAATGTTAATCTTGATGAACAGCTGTTTAATGAATTTTGAAATCCATGTAGGGAAGCCATGTCGCCCACCCACACCGCAAAAATGTCGTCTATAAATCTTAGCCAAAGATAGCAATGTTCCTGAAAACCATCATTAGTATAAATGTACTTTTTTTTCTATCATGTCCCTAAAGGCATTGGTGTCGATCTAGCTTCCCATAGCTGCCCTGCTCTATTGAAGGTCAAATTTGTCTCCAAACATACCATAATTGTTTTCCAGAACCAAACTTAAAGCGGAGGTTCGCCGGAATTATTTTTTTTAAAAAGCCAGCAGCTACAAATACTGCAGCTGCTGACTTTTAAAAAAAGGTCACTTACCTGTCCAGGTCGCCCGCGACGTCGGCAGACGAAGCCGAGCTACCGCTCGGCTCTCGGCTTCCCCCGCCGCCATCCTTGGTGAGGGAATCGGGAAGTGAAGCGCTGAGGCTTCACTGCCTGGTTCCCTACGGCCCATGCGCGAGTCGCGCTGCGCCGTCCTTACTGGTTCCCGTTGTGTTCTGGCAGCCGGGTGTTTCCCAGAACACAACGGTGGGGGGGGGGGGGGGGGTGACGCGAAGGGGCAGGACCCCTGCGGGAGTCTGCTCCCGGAAGTGGTGCAAATACCTATTTTATACAGGTATCTGCACCCCCTCCCCCCTGAAAGGTGCCAAATGTGACACCGGAGGGGGGGGAGTTCCGAAAAGCGGAGGTTCACTTTTGGGTGAACCTCCGCTTTAAAAGCTCTGAAAAAAGTTCAGTGTGTGCATATATACAGTATCTCACAAAAGTGAGTACACTCCTCACATTTTTGTAACTATTTTATTCTATCTTTTCATGTGACAACACTGAAGAAATGACACTTTGCTACAATGTAAAGTAGTGAGTGTACAGCTTGTATAACAGTGTACATTTTCTGTCCCCTCAAAATATCTCAACACACAACCATTAATGTCTAAACCGCTGGCAACAAAAGTGAGTACACCCCTAAGTGAAAATGGCCAAATTGGGCCCAAAGTGTCAATAGTTTGTGTGGCCACCATTATTTTCCAGCGCTGCCTTAACCCTCTTGAGCATGGAGTTCACCAGAGCTTCACAGGTTGCCACTGGAGTCCTCTTCCACTCCTCCATGACGACATCACAGAGCTGGTGGATGTTAGAGACCTTGCGCTCCTCCACCTTCCGTTTGAGGATGCCCCACAGCAGCTCAATAGGGTTTAGGATTGGAGACCTGCTTGGCCAGTCCATCACCTTTACCCTCAGCTTCTTTAGCAAGGCAGTGGTGGTCTTGGAGGTGTGTTTGGGGTTGTTATGTTGGAATACTGCCCTGCGGCCCAGTCTCCGAAGGTATTGGATCATGCTCTGCTTCAGTATGTCACAGTACATGTTGGCATTCATGGTTCCCTCAATGAACTGTAGCTCCCCAGTGCTGGCAGCACTCATGCAGCCCCAGACCATGACACTCCCACCACCATGCTTGACTGTAGGCAAGACACACTTGTCTTTGTACTCCTCACCTGGTTGCCGCCACACACGCTTGACACCATCTGAACCAAATAATTTTATCTTGGTCTCATCAGACCACAGGACATGGTTCCAGTAATCCATGTCTTTAGTCTGCTTGTCTTCAGCAAACTGTTTGCTTGGCTTTCTTGTGCATCATCTTTAGAAGAGGCTTCCTTCTGGGACGACAGCCATGAAGACCAATTTGATGCAGTGTGTGCGTATGGTCTGATTGGGCCTAATTTGAACATTTTCACTTAGAGGTGTACTCACGTTTGTTGCCAGCGGTTTAGACATTAATGGCTGTGTGTTGAGTTATTTTGAGGGGACAGCAAATTTACACTGTTATACAAGCTGTACACTCACTACTTTACATTGTAGCAAAGTGTCATTTTTTCAGTGTTGTCAAATGAAAAGATATAATAAAATATTTTCAAAAATGTGAGGGGTGTACTCACTTTTGTGAGATGCTGTACATGTGTGCAGCTCTGTCGAGTTATAATATTAGCATTTGGGTGAGTGGCCAGGGGGCAGTTCTTTGACATTGCGTTCATGTGAGGTGTCATCCTGTCACTGGTCATCTCTATGGAGAATGCACTTGTTTTGTACTTGTACTTGTTCTCCACCGTCCGTTCTGTTGTACAGGGACCTCTTGTCAAACTCAATTTCATCACGGGCCAAATCAGAATTACAGTTGCCCCCAAAGGGCTGGTTGTATCTGTAAGACTATATAAATATATCTACTCTTTATCATATTACATTTTAGCCTCTACATTCTAATATTACTGGTTTTAATAATAACTTAAAACTTAAACTGTGAAGGGCGGGTGCAGACCAGCATGGAGCCCACTCGCCATTATGTAGCAGATAGTAAGTCTGATAAGGAGGGTCGCACACTGCTGGTATCAACCACAGGAAACTTTATTGGAGACTGTTGAGACCAGGGCTTGACCCAGGACCCCAGGTCGACCAGAAATCCGGTCCCGGCGCCTGGGCTCCTGCCAGCCCATCCACCACTGGCAGTGGCACCAGGCGCGAGCAACTCCTCGGGCAGCTGCCCACTGAGTTGTCACCTTTTCTTCTCCAATGGCTGCGTATATCACATGCCTATCTTGTGTGGGGGAGCGATGATTGGGCAGCCTGTCAGCCTCTCCCCTCCCCATTGGCTGGAGCTTCCCACCCCCTTTTTGACAGATTCGGGAGGTGAACTGGGAAGATGACGAGGACAGCGAACAGAGGAGCCCGAGGTGGGGCCCGGGAGCTGGCCAAACTCTACTCCCCAGGTGAGAGGAGACACTCCAGGGGCCCCACGAACAGGTCAAGAGGATGAGGGAGAGTGTATGAGGAGGGGAGACACTGTGTGAGAGGAATATATAGGGGGGGGGCACTGTATGACTGACCAAACTGTCCCAGCAATAGGTGTTCCTTGCCTGATGTGTCCTGCAATTTTATGACAGGCAGCATAGAGACCCCCCATTATGTCAGAGTCCCTTTATGTTAGCACATAACGGTGTTAAGCTTTAACCGCTTGCCGACCAGCCGCCGTCATTATACTGCGGCAGGTCAGCTCGTTCCCGCAAATCGCCGTAGCTGTACATCGGTCCCTTTAACAGCTATAGCAGGCCGGAGGCGCACGCACGTACCTGCTGCATGGCGGGGGAGCTAATGCGTGTGGCCGGCGGCCATAATGTCCGCCGGCCACCCACGATCGCTCCACAGAGAGCCAGAACGGGGATCTGTCAATGTAAACAAACAGATCCTTGTTCTGACCGGGGAGTGTAGAGAGATCGTCTGTTCCTAGTGATTAGGAACAACGATCTCTCTGTATTCCCAAGTCAGTCCCCTCCCCCCACAGTTAGAAATACCTCCCAGGGAACACATTTAAGCCCTTGATCGCCCCCTAGTGTTAACCCCTTCCCTGCCAGTGTCATTTATACAGTAATAAGTGCATTTTTATAGCACTGATCGCTGTATAAATGTCACTGGTCCTAAAAAAAAATCAAAAGTGTCCGATCTGTCCACTGCAATGTCGCAGTCCCGCTAAAAATCGCTGATCACTGCCATTACTAGTAAAAAAAGAATAATATTAATAAAAATGCCATAAATCTATCCCCTATTTTGTAGACGCTATAACTTTTGCTCAAACCAATCAATATACGCTTATTGAAACTTTTTTATTTTTTATTTTTTTACCAAAAATATGTAGAAGAATACACATTGGCCTAAACTGATGAAGAAATTTGTTTTTATTTTTTTGGATATTTATTATAGCAAAAAGTATAACATATTGTTTTTGTTTTTTTTTTCAAAATTGTTGGTCTTTTTTTTTTGTTTATAGCGCAAAAAATAAAAACCACAGAGGTGATCAAATACCACCAAAAGAAAATGTGAGAAAATTTTGTTTGGGTACAACGTCGCACGACCGCGCAATTGTCAGTTAAACTAACGCAGTGCAGAATCGCAAAAAATGGCCTGGTCATTAAGGGATTAAATCCTTCCGGTCCCTAAGTGGTTAAAGATTTCTCTGTAGTTAAAAGGTTGAGAAAGGCTGATCTAGTGCCTGTCCTGATAACTGGCCCCCCTGTGATGTCTGATGTAGCCAGTGGCTTTCTGTCTTTCTTTCCCACCTGGGCTGGTCCGATCTTTGCTACTCAGCACAGCAGACATTGCTGTTAGAAGTCATCGTAATTAATGAAACCGCACATCCAGCCAAAGAAAAAGTTAAGAGTTTATCTTCAATCACTTGAACATCACCAAAATTGGTCTGCTGGCATCTTCACTGTCTTTTTCCAGAGAGAAATAAATATAATCATCCTTCTTTGGCACAACAGAACATAACAAGAGATATTTATATGACTCTTCACAAATAAAATAAAAAAAACGGCGTAAAACAGTAGAGACTAATGCTCTAAGCTCTTCTCTGACCACTCTTCTTAGTAATACATAAAGCATTGACTACAAGTAGAAATCTGGTTTTTCATTTTAATTTAAAAATAAAGACACCAGCATTATTAAAAAATATAAAACAGCTTTTGCTGCAATACTCACCTTCAGTCTGGAGCTGCCCCCCTGCAATAATTCTTCTCTAGATGTTGCAAGTCTTCCAGGTTGAATGACCACCAGCATCAAGCCACTTCCTCAGAGTCCAGGCTGCGATGGACTCATCCCATGACTCCCTGGGGCAGTGTCCTCATACCAGGCTCAGAATACAAGCACACTGAAAATGTCAGATACTGAAGATCTTCTGTAGCCCTAAAATAGAGTAAAGATGGGAGTCACCAGAGGTGGGGCTGGTAGATATCATCAATCTTTTTTTTACAGGGTCATTTTTTATTTTAGTTTTGCACAGTTGTTCAGGATCCTCTCCTGTGCTGAAAATGCACACAGTGTGCAATATAATCTACAGCAAGTCAAATAGAGCCTGCCTCCCTTCCTAGCTGGGGGACATCCAGCATCATCTAGCTCTCTTTCCTCCCTAGCCTTAAGCTGGCAATAGACGGATTGAAATTTGTCCGGTTCAGCAGGAACCAGCCAAATTTTGATCCATCTATGGGCAGGCTGGTTGTCATATGTATGCGCAGCCTATTGCAATAGGGTGTGCACCCCAAAGCTCAAACACACATGCTTTTCTCTGCAGCCTCAGCTGCACGGTGCAGTGAATGAATGGGAAGTGCTCTGTGCTGAGTGGCTTCCTGTTCATTCACAAATGGAAACATAGGAAACACAGTTTACTATGCTGCAGTTATAAATTAACACAGTGAGTGAGTGTATTCATTTAAAAAAGGATGGGTCTGGTAAATTACATATTTACTAGCCCCTTCCCCTGCTGTCCATTGTGAAACATCCCACGCAACAGCCGGGGGAGGGGGGGAGAGGATAGAAGCCAGCAGGACTACGTGGCGGGAGGGCCAACAAGGCGGGGAGAAGCCTGGGCAGTAGGGGGGATCGGCACCGCACATAGTGATTAGGGTGTGCACAGGCACACCTGGCACACACCCCTGTGCATGGCTATATTGGCTGTATTCGATCAATCACTGCCGGCAGGTTTAGCTACCGGCAGTCATTGTATTCTGCTGGTAGGGAAGCCTCCACACTGGCAGAACAGAATAGCTTTGGGAGGGATTCCCCCATCAACACTGACTGTGTTGATGGGGGAATGTAGCAATTTTCTTTCTATTAACTCATGTTTGAAGGAAAGAAAATTGCATATGTATGGCCTGCCTTACTCTCCATGGCCCCATTGGATTTCAGTTCTATCAATGATGGAGGTTCAGCGTTACGCGTGGGTGTTACCTAGGGTGGGCCCCTGTTTTTAGGACAGTCCCTCCCACCAGCTATTATCATAGGTGTGCGCAGCCTGTTACATTAGACTCCATACACACTATTCGATTTTCTTCAGATTTACCAAAACCATGTAGTGCAAGGGCCTGCCTGATTGCATACAAATTGAAACGCTTAAGGTTTGACCTCATATTATATGGTTTTGGCAAATCTGAAGACAAAAATCTGCAGAAATAGTGTGTATGGGGCTTTAGGGTGTGCACACCAAAGCTCAAACACTCATGCATGTGTGTATATTTGTGTGTGTGTATATATATATATATATATATATATATATATATATATAATTGTGCTCATAAGTTTACATACCCTGGCAGAATTTATGATTTCTTGGCCATTTTTCAGAGAATATGAATGATAACAAAAAACTTTTTTTTCACTCATGGTTAGTGTTTGGCTGAAGCCATTTATTATCAATCAACTCTGTTTACTCTTTTTAAATCATAATCGCAACATAAACTACCCAAATGACCCTGATCAAGAGTTTACACACCCCAGTTCTTAATACCGTGTATTGCCCTCTTTAACATCAATGACAGCTTGAAGTCTTTTGTGGTATTTGTGGAATTTGTGGATGAGGCTCTTTATCTTCTCAGATGGTAAAGCTGTCTGTAAATTCTTGGGCTGTCTTGCATGAATGGTACGTTTGAGATCTCCCCAGAGTGGCTCAATGATATTGAGGTCAGGAGACTAAGATGGCCGCTCCAGAACCTTCACTTTATTCTGCTGTAGCCAATGACAGGTCGACTTGGCCTTGTGTTTTGGATCATTGTCATGATGGAATGTCCAAGTACGTCCCATGCGCAGCTTCCTGGCTGATGAATGCAAATGTTCCTCCAGTATTTTTTGATAACGTACTGCATTCATCCTGCCATCAATGTTGACCAAATTTCCTGTTCCTTTGTAGCTCACACATCCCCAAAACATCAGCGATCCACCTCCGTGTTTCACAGTAGGAATGGTGTACCTTTCATCATGGGCCTTTTTGACTCCTCTTCAAATGTAGTGTTTATGGTTGTGGCCAAAAAGCTAAATTTTGGTCTCTTCACTCCAAATGACTTTGTGCCAGAAGGTTTGAGGCTTGTCTCTGTGCTGTTTGGCGTATTTTAAGCGGGATACTTTGTGGCATTTGTGTAGTAATGGCTTTTTTCTGGCGACTCGACCATGCAGCCCATCTTTCTTCAAGTGTCTCCTTATTGTGCATCTTGAAACAGCCACACCACATGTTTTCAGAGAGTCCTGTATTTCACCTGAAGTTATTTGTGGGTTTTTCTTTGCATCCCGAACAATTATCCTGGCAGAAATCTTAGTTGGTCTACCTGGCCGTGGTTTGGTTTCAACAGAACCCTTTATTTTTCACTTTTTGATTAGAGTTTGAACTCTGCTGATTGGCATTCTCAATTCCTTGGATATCTTTTTATATCGCTTTCCTGTTTTATACAGTTCCTTTGCCTTTGCCATTCTTTTTCTTTCCCCATGACTCAGAATCCAGAAACGTCAGTGCAGCGCTGGATGAAAGATGCAAGGGTCTGTCAGGAGTCCAGAAACTCATTGACCTTTTATACACACACACACACACACACACACACACACACACACACTAATTACAAGCAAACCGATTACAGGTGAGGATAATTACCTTTACTAACCATTCAAACCCCTTTGTGTCAACTTGTGTACATGTTATCAGGCCAAAATCACCAGGGTATGTAAACTTTTGATCAGGGTTAATTGGGTAGTTTCTGTTGTCATTATGATTTAAAAAGAGTAAACAGAGTTGATTGATAATAAATGGCTTCAGCCAAACACTAACCATGAGTGTAAGAAAAGTGTTTGTGTTATCATTCATATTCTCTGAAAAATGGCCAAGAAATCATAAATTCTGCCAGGGTATGTAAACTTATGAGCACAACTGTGTGTGTGTGTGTGTGTGTGTATATATATTCTTCCTTGTTGCACTCTGCTCCACCGGCACATAATCTCCCTACCTGCAGATTCAGAGAAAGAAATGCTTCCACACTAATAAGCAGAGCTGCTCAGTGGGAAATCTTTCCCATCTCCCCACGGCACACAGAGTGATGATGCTAATGTGAACGGGGTGATTAGAATGTGCCCAGGCACACCCGGCAAACCCTGTGTGCACACCTATGGCTATTATGATGACATAATTGGCCTTAAAATAAGGTATGTAATAAAAAACTGGAAGTTTATTTAAATATTTCATTAGCACGTTGATGAGGGCATAATGGAGTAAACAAAGAAGCAGATATAAACAGAATAAACTTCAGCTTTAATGACAGGGTCACTTGAAGCATTCATAAACAACAAAGAACGGTGCTACTACCCCAGATTAATGAAACTCCTCCTGAGCTGTCGGGTGCAAGATATGCAGTTGCGCTGCTGCCAAAGTGATAAATGGATAAAGGACAATCCGCAACTCCATACATACTCTTAAATCAGTCCGAATTTATTGTATCTCAATAAAAAATACAGCAGAGGAAGACGCGTTTCAGCCGCAAAGGCCTTGTTCACTTGAAGCATTGTGAGATCATCCATGTAGCTTAGCCATTAGCACCAAAGTATTTAGTTAAAGGTTACATTATCCTTGGCATACCCCACTCATCTTAGATACAAAGAAAATGACAAGCAAAAAAAAAAAAATCATGTGCACCAAAAAAGATTAAAAAGCAACAGTTTAACTTGGGCTTTAGGGATCTCATGAGAATGGTTGAGGACAAGCTACATTGTAAAATAGATAAAATCCTTGAATGTAAAGTTTCCCTTGTATGAGTCAGCCCTATGCAGCGGCCACAACTGATTGTTTAATTTTTTACTACCACTGAGCCGCATGCAGGCAGCCCATAGGAAGTGACGGGCTACACACCCAGGGCCGCCATCAGGGGGGTACTGGCAGTACACCTGTAAGGGGCCCGGATAGCAACCACCCTCTTTTTTATTTTTTTGTAATTATTTTTATTTATTTTTGAGGTCCCCAGGTCCCCGGACGGCAAACCCTTTTTTTTTTTTATAAAATTTTTTTTTTTTTTTGTAAGGGGCCCAGAGGTCCCCAGGTCCCCGAATGGCAACCCCCCCCTTTTTTTTTGTTCGCCAGCACCCAAAGCCCCCCTGACCTCCACAATTCGCGGTGGAAGCATCCCCCCCGCTTCGAAAATTTGCGGCGGCAGCACCTCCCGGTTCTCCTCTGCTCCAGGGGGCCCATGCCTGAAACTGTGTAAGGGGCCCCAAAATTCCTGATGGCGGCTGTACGGACTCACCAGCTGACTTTGACAGGTATGTAGGGAGGGTCGCATGGACCTGGACATCAGGGTTTGTACACTGTTCCCTTCACACCTATCACTAGTCCGTACAGACCATGCGTACTCATTTACTTTCTATGGGCTGCCTGCCTGCAGCTCAGCAGCAGTAAAAAAAGGAAGCAAATGGATGAATATAGCGGCTGCAAAGGGTATTAGGGTACTCCTGTGTGAATGAGACCTAATACAGGACTGAGATTGCCCAGGAACTGATTAAAAAAAGAGCAGAGAAAATTAACATTAAAAACAAAAATTTTCAATAAAATAAAATAAAACTTCTGTCACTCATATTAGTGTGGAAGTGAGAAAAGATAAATCACTGATTTATTTATTTTTTGGTAAATAAACTAATTGTGGTGCGTCGAGCAACCAAATTCAGTTGCAAAAGACTAGTTACTATGGGCAACATCGCTAAAAGTCCTGTACTTAAAGCAGAGGTCCACCCTGAAAAAATCTATACATTAAAAATCATAAAAAAATTATAGAATTTTTTTTTTATACTCACCCTAAATGTCTGTTGCTATGCGGAAGTCCCCTAATCTGCCTCTAATGTTCTTCTTCTCGTCCACGGTGGGTCTCCTTCCGTTTCCTCTTCTTGTGAATGGGCCGCGCTGCCTTCTGGGAACTGTGTGTATCCCAGGAGGCAAGCCGCCCATTCACAAAGCGCCGTGCGAGTGGCGCATGCGCAGTAGGAAATGGGCAGTGAAGCCTTACAGCTTCACTGCCTGTTTCCCTTACTCAGGATGGAGGAGCCGCGTCCTGCCAGCAGCGATCGATCGCCGTGGCGGGACCGACATTGCAGGTGAGTAGGACAGGTAAGTGTCCTTATTAAAAGTCAGCAGCTACACTGTTAGTAGCTGCTGACTTTTTTTTTTTTTACATTGGCTGCACCTCCGCTTTAACCTCATGGCCTTGGCGCCAAGCCGCCACCTATTTGCGTGCAATATCGCAAAAACAGTTGTGCCGAGAGTGCGTGCTCTTGGCACAGTTACCAGCTGCCTACAGAAAGCAAGCAGCGATCGTGAGCTTTCCGATCATGTGACCACTGTGTCAGCCAATCAGGGCGGTCATATAATTACAAACCCTGACCTGCTTCCTGGCATCCTAAACCCCTTAAAGGGCCGGGAGGGGTTAAAGTGGTTGTAAACCTCAGACATGAAATATGAACAAAGCATATCCCTCTATAGTGTGTACTTTTCTCAATTAAAAGCACTAAGTGTAATTTCTGTCTGCTGCTTCGTTTCTCTGCTATCAGCATGAATCACTTCTGACAAGTTTTCCTGACACCAAGAGAAAATGGTGACAGGGGAGGGAGTTCCAACTGATTGACAGCCTCAACTCTTTTCCTGTGCGATGTGAAGGGGGGGGGGTCCCTTCCCTCCCCTCCAATCAGCTCTCAGAGTTCTCCTCACTGTGCTCTGCAGAGTGTAATTTCAGCTCTCCGCCCCCCTTTTTTCTGAACTCTCAGACAAGTTTTATAATTTTGGCATTCTGAATGGATGTAGAGGAGGGAAGATAAACAGGTACAACTTATGTAGGAAGATTTGTTTCATGTCTGTGTATCACCTGAGGCCAGCCATTTCACTGGGTATATGTATTACAACCACTTTAATGGAGGCCATGCACACTTCGATAAATTATAAACGTCTTTTCCAATGGATTACAAACACTTTAATGGAGGCCATACACACTTCGATAAATTATAAACGTCTTTTCCAATGGATATCTCCCGATAGGAATAATTGCTCTGTAGTGGAGAACCCATTCGATCAATATGTCACACACAGGGAAGTGGATTTCCATCAACACTTGAGATATAATCTTAATTTACAATCGTACATTTTTAATCCCATCTCTATTTACAGCATGTTCTCTGAAAATATGATCGATCGAAATATCATCGTATTCACAGTCAAAATATCTCAGTGTGCTGATCAATGCAAAACAATCAATATTATTCTACCCTGGCTGACTGACTCAGTTTAATCAAGTCCGATCTAAATGAAGTCTAAATTGATTGGAGGGGAAGCAATGGCTATTCGATTGTTTTCAAATTTGATTGTTTTGCCCCGAATTGCACATTGATCGGATTATAAAATCGAAGCATGTATGGCCACCAGTAGACTAATGTCCAAAAATAATCAATACAATCATTTACAAGTTAAAGCAATCCTGTAGCAAGAGGAATATGAAAGCTGCCATTACAGATAGAGACAAGGAACTCATATTTAAAAACAAATGTTGTTTTTTAACATTCATATTTCAAAAATAAAATAAAAATGTTGCTGTGCTCAGCTCAGCATTCGCACAGCCATTGCAAATAATCTGAAATGTGTCTAATATGTTTATTTTCTATGATCCTCTGCGCCATTTAGGGGCCACAATGCTGTATTTTCCTGAAATACCTACATAAGGAAAAAATCAAATACCGCATTGTGGCCACTAGATGGAGCTCACAAACATAGGAAATAAACATATTAGACACATTACAGCAATTACTCGCAACTGCTGTGCAAATGCTGAGACATTTGCACAGGAATAATTTTTTTTCTACATAGACCATCTTATAGAGACAATAGTTTAGTCCTTCGCTCTAATTCCTTTCTCATTTTTTTCAGGCAGTGAAGATGTTTCCTCATCAGTCTGATTTTAAATTTCAGCTGATGCTCAGATGAGGCTTTCATATAAAGTAATATTACAGTTAAAGTGTTACTAAACCCACAACAGTAAAATCAGTGTGTATATGCAGTAAAGCATGCTTGTTATACTCACTGTGGAACCTAAGGGGTTAATCCTGCACATTGTGCAAAAAACTGTTTGATCCTGTCTTCTCTGATCCTCCCCTTCTTCCACAGTCCCCAATCCATATGCTGATAGTAAAGAGCCTTGGAGACACCATGCACATGCTCAGTTTGGTCTGTATTGCTAGAATTTTTTTTTGTCTCTGGAGGGTGCATGTGATCAGTACAGGAACAATCAGTACTATTCAGACAGAGGGTCAGGGGTCCTGCAGCCTCATAGGACAGTCAGAGGAGAATGAAAACTCCTTCTACAAGCTTTAACCAGACACTGATAGAAGTCACAAGACTGCTCTATACTGCTGATGAGAGAAGGTATTTAGTAGTTTATTTAGCGGTCCTTCCCCCAGCTTCTCCTATTTTCACGGCTGGTTTTACTCGTCTAGGGGTATCTGGGAGAAGGGAGAAAGATGCACAACACCAGCTCGGCTCTCTGATGTAGGATGCAGAGATATGAGCTAAACCATTACACTCGGGTCTGCGTTTTAGGCCGGAGCCTCAGCTTCTCCTATGGAGGATGATTGTCACTGTCACTGACAGGGACACTTAGCTTCCAGTAACACGAGTTCCACACCAAGAAAAGTCCAACACTGTTTTATTGACTCGAAATTGGTTGACTTTTAAAAGAACAGACAAGGTGTAGGGAAGAGTAGGTCCAGGCACAACAAATGAATTACATTTCTCCTGTTCCGTTTAGTGCAAACAGGCTTGGCACACAGTCACTGCCACTGACCTGGGTGAACGTTGAGGCCCCTGCCACAGGCCTTGGATGAGGCCTGCCACTGACCTGAGAAAGATGGGTCCCTGCCACAGACCATGAGAACATGAAGTACCTCCTTTAGAACAAAACAAACCCTGTCAGAGGAAGACATCCATCCGGACGGTCACCAGAGGCCTCCACCGGCACCAGCAAATGCTGCGCTGACTCTACGGGGAGGTCACGTCTCCGGTCCCTTACGCCCTGGATTCAGGCACCCAATATCGGGGGCACCTTAGGAATGCTTCGCCCTCGCGGGACCCAGTACTGGGCCCCTGGCCTCCGGGGATAGTACCTCACCCCAAGCTGAAGGTGCCTGGGATGGAACTCAACTCCACGCGCCCAGGCCAAGGGCGCCTGGGCACAGACGAACCGCAGCAGCCCCCAGGTCGAAGGTGCCTGGGGAATGGACCTCGTGCACAAGATGTCCGCCCCATTTATATCCTCTCCCAGCAGGCACAGTGGGTTCCCTGCCCCGCCGTACTACTGCAGCGAGAGGACAAAAAGGGCACGGCTCTAGAATAGTAGTTCAACCCCGGTCCCAGGTGACAGCGCCACCCAGGGACCGCAGGGAACATGACACCATTCATACCTCCCACACTCCAAAGGGTCCACAAATCCCTAAAATCAATGTATCTGGGCCATCTATGGCCCAGATACACCCCACAAAATTTGACACTCACTACATTTATATTTACTAAAATGATTAAATTTCCATGTTCTGTGTACTGTGGGAGACCAGATATAGTGAATGCAGGGTCCTGGGTTTAGTAAGACTTTAATTATTCATATTCAAATGAGCTCACTATATATTCATTTGGACCAGGGCAACGTCCATATAAAATATGTGTATATATTATTCAGATAAAAACCCAACCCAAAGCATTTGTGTATAGTCCTTTATGTATGTAATTAGGTGTTGTGGGTTTATTGCTGTTTATGTTGTATGTGATAAATGTGGGGTGAAGTCATTCTTCTTGACTCTTTCTATGTAGAAGGCAGTGACTAATCTGTTTGGTAACGCTACAAGCAGCTCTCACCTCTCCACCGAATGCTGTTATTAGGATAATTGCAGCATAAAGGAATGGGCATTGTATAGGATGATGGGGAGGGATCCCCAGGGTACCTGTGCTAACTGCTACTTCCATTGATGAGTTATTATTCCAGGGATGTCACATGTTCCAGTGTTTGCTGGGCATGGGAATTCCGCACCTACCCCACCACGCTCACACTCTTAATTTTCATTTTGCACCTCCTTTGTTTACATTTCATCCATTCTGCTCTTTACTAACGTTTTTCTTTCATTTGTTTATATATTAGTAAAGGGAAAAAACCCACAACAGTAAAATCAGTCTGTATATGCAGTAAAGCAGGGGTGTCAAACTCAATTTCATTGTGGGTCACATCAGCAGTATGGTTGCCCTCAAAGGACCAGTTGTATCTGGGGTGCGTTATGTACAGAGTGCAGGGTTCAGGAGTGCCTTATGTATAGAGTGCAGGGTTCAGGAGTGCCTTATGTACAGAGTGCAGGGTTCAGGGGTGCGTTATGTACAGAGTGCAGGGTTCAGGAGTGCCTTATGTACAGAGTGCAGGGTTCAGGGGTGCGTTATGTACAGAGTGCAGGGTTCAGGAGTACGTTATGTACAGGGTGCAGGGTTCAGGAGTGCCTTAAGTACAGAGTGCAGGGTTCAGGAGTGCAATATGTGCAGGGTTCAGGGTGCATTATGTACAGAGTGCAGGGTTCAGGGTGCATTATGCACAGAGTGCAGGGTTCAGGGTGCATTATGCACAGAGTGCAGGGTTCAGGGTGCATTATGTACAGAATTCAGGGTTCAGGGGTGCGCTGCGTACAGAGTGCAGGGCTCAGGGTGCGTTATGTACAGAATGTAGGGTTCAGGAGTGCCCTATGTACAGAGTGCAAGGTTTAGGGCTGCGCTACGTACAGAGTTCAGAGGTGCATTATGTACAGAGTGCAGGGTTCAGGGGTGCACTGCGTACAGAGTGCAGAATTCAGGGGTGCACTACGTACAGGGTGCAGGGTTCAGGGGTGCGCTACGTTCAGAGTGCAGGGTTGCACTACATACAGAGTGCAGGGGTTAGGGGTGTGCTATGCACAGTGTGCAACATCTAATTTCCACCCCTTCTCCTGGGTTCTGACCTGTGCACCCACCACTCTCCTCCCATCCCCCACCTCTGCCTTCACAGCCCTCACCACCCCCCCCCAAGCTTCCTCGCATCTGTACTCTCTCCTATCTTCCTACCTGGTCCCCGGCTCTAGTACCTCCCTGTATAGGTTAATCTCTATGTTCAGCACCAGTACCAGAGTTCAGTTCTGTCCTATATGTCTTATTTCACCATCAAAATAATCAGCGCAAAAAGAAGGCTTTAACAACACTCCCTCTCTTCATTGCATGAAGCAAGTCCTCAAAAGCCCGCCCTCAGGATGTAGCCCACTGGATGGAAAAGAAACATAACCGCCAGAGTTGTCAGGAACTTCCCCCACTGACAGCTATGCTGGGCCGATTGTGCATGCGCTCATCTCACACAGAGCCGGCGCTGCTGGAGGGACCGAGGAGGAGAGAGAGCGAGAAATGTTTATTCTTGTTCACTAGGAGACTGACTGGCTGCGCATGCGCTCACACAAAGTCGGCATCGCTCGTGGGACTGAGGAGGATGTTTACTCTTGCTGCCTGGAAGACCTGAACAGGCAGCTGTGAGAAAAAGAGGTTGGCAGCCAGTGGTCACTGTGCTGGCCACATGACAGGGCCTGGCGGGCCGAATTCGGCCTTGTGTTTGCCATTGGTGCAGTAGAAAAGAAGGAGTCGCCCTTGGGACTTTGAGTGAGGTGGTAGAGATTGGCACATGTTCACCCATGTATGCAAAAAATATCATTTATTGGTTACAAAACGTTGTAAAACAAAAGGGAACAGCATTAATTGTGCGTCACCAGGCATAGTGGCCTATGTTTACAACATGAGTACACATAAACATAAATACATTACAAACATGTTACATCCATATAAAAACACAGTGATGGTGATAAGGGTTACTGGGCCAGCGGACAAAATTGCACAACCAATAAAATACTCTTGAAATGTAATAATGTGAAACCAAATGGTGGGCTTCTAGCAGATAGCATAGATCCTCAGCACATGCAGGTACATAAACGCATCAATGGTGCCCTACGCGTTTCGCGAGTCTCTGCTCGCTCGTCAGGGGCAAGTGCGTATCGTTGTATCTGTTGTGAGACAGTAAAGATATAATGCTAATGAAAAAGGGGGGGGGGCAAGTGAAGTGGTAAGTAAAGAAGGTCAAAGAGGAGGGAGACCCTGTACTTACCACTGCTCTGGGCTAGGTTACCAATCACGGAGTAGCAGAATGGTAGTAATGGATATCCAGTTCAGGAGCTGAGGGAGCAAGGCACACGGACACCACCGCGGGAAAAAAATTGGTGCAGTAAAGCATGCTTGTTATACTCACTGTGGAACCTTAGGGTTTAAACCTCTGCATTGTGTAAAAAGGCTGTGTGATCCTGTATGCACAGATCCTCCTCCTCTTCTTCCAATGACTCCAAAATATGTCCAGATAAGACAGGGCCTTTGGAGTCAGGCTGCACATGCTCAGTTTGATGTGTATTGCTAGAGAGCTTTTTTTTTTCTTGGGAGAGTGCATGTGATCAGCACAGGGCCAATCAGCACTGTGCAGACAGAGGGTCAAGGGTCTTGGATCCTAATAGGACAGCTCAGTGCAATATGAAAACTCCTCCTACAAGCTTTACCAGACACTGATAGACGTCACAAGACTGCTATATATTGCTGATGAGAAAAGGTATTTAGCAGTTTATATTTACTAAAATAATTGCATTTAAATGTTCTGTGGGAGACCAGATATAGTGAATGCAGGCTCCTGGGTTTAGTGACACTTTAAAGCGTTAGTAAATCTAGTTGCTGACAGGCAGGGTGTTTATGACACAAGAGACCATATTGGTCTCTACTGTCTTAAATATTTCCTCCCGCCTGCCAGCTGCCTGCGCATGCGCAGCTCAGCGAACATTTACAGCCCCGATCTGTGCTGCCACGACGTTACTCTTGTGCTTTTTGCGGCCCGGCCATTCAATCAGCTAAAGGCACGGAACCAGGAAGGAAGACCAGACGAAGATGGAAACTTTCGCCCAAGATCCACTGGATCATTCACAGCACTGGAGGGCTCGGTTAGACAGGTAAGTAGGCAATAATGTGCTAATATTCTGTGTATACTAGAACATTATGGAATAACCCACCTGAGGGCCCCCAAAAACAGCGGACTTAACTACCGCTTTTGCTCCAGTATATATATTTTGCATTGGGCCAGCTTAGGTCGATGTAAGTATCCATATCTAAAATGCAGAGGGCTGCTGGGCATATGAGAGATCACTGTAGTAGTCCACATTGCATACAATGAAAGCCGTTATCTTCCAGGTTCCATGCGAGCGGCTTTCCCTCCGCTCACTGAGCATGAGGGGTTGCTCACTCAGTCCCTCCGCCATTCATAGCACGCCTTGTATTTATTTCAAGAAGTACATTGGGGTTATATTTAGTAAGGCTACGTTCACACCTGTTTGGGCCGTGGTTTGCGTGGACACGAGGGCCCATTGTTTTCAATGGGCTGCCATGCCCCGTGGCACCCCGGAAATAAAGTCCCTGCACTATTTTTTAAAATGCAGCCCTCATGGGAACCGAGGTTCCTAGTATGGATGCGATTTTCAGTGCGGGTGGATTAATGGCACCCACCCGCGGGTCCCGCATTTCTCTGTGTGGGTGGTTGTGGCTGCTGGTATTTGTGCAGGTCCCACAATGGCACCACCCACACAGAGGTAGACAGACTGTGAACTCTGCAGGTGCAGTTGCTTCAGAGCTTAGTGAATGAGGTGATATTTCACTTTGCACAGAATACCCAATCAGGTGCAAGGAATATTTAAAAAAAAAACATTTTTTGCTTGCACATGATTGGATAATAGAATGCAGCAGAGCTGCCCCTCATGCACTAAGCTCTGGGGCAACTGCACTTGCAGAGTGCACAGTCTATTTGCCTTTAGTAAATCCACCTCAGTGTGATCTTTGGCTGGACAAGATCGTGACTTCAACGCCCCACCCTTCCACCTCCTCCAGTCAGAAGACGCTTTGTATTTACTGAAAAAAATAGAAGGCATTCTGTAATTGGCAGAGGTACCAAGGGGGCGCCCCCTTGTGGCCAGTGTGCAGAGGGGATGCTGCTAGCATAGAATCCAGAAAATCACGGCTCTTACAGTATGTAGCGTGGACTACAACTACAGTGATCCTCTGGATGTCAGATAAGCATACTCACATTGTGCCAACCTGGAACAAGGTACGTATGCAATACATATAATTGTTGGAGATCAGTTTTAGTTACTGAATTGTAAATCTGCAGAATTGAATTACATTTCTAAGTCTTCTAGGCCCAAGCACATGATAGAGGGAGTAACATCCCTATACCAGCCAGCATTGGGTATTTTGATGCCATGGTGCCATCTGCAATGGAGGAGAGATTGGCATGGGTTGCTGGATAGGTATCAATGGACTGGGGGGGGGGGGGGGGTCTTTTCACAAACGCTGTCAGTTTACTCTAGATAGGCAAAGTGACGCTGTCTCTTTAAGAGTCCAATCACACTGGTCCGCTGTGTTGCTGTATAATTCCTGCACACACAATAACATGCTATATTTTGCACAATGGACAGTATGTAAAGCCATTTTTAAAATTGTAATAGAGTAGGAAAGGGTTAATACCCCTGTTGTTTTTTTTGTTTTGTTTTTTGCCCAGATGACAGTTGCAATTCTTTGCAGGTTTCAATGCCAAAATATATTGTACATTTTTATTTTATTATTATGTATTACATTTTTGTAAAAGGTGGACTATGCCTTTAATATGGGGTATTAGTATCTAGTGCACGCTAGTTGTATCTGATCATCAGCAAAACCTTGCAAGAAATTGTATTCAGATGTGTAATTACGGGGTTATGTATTTGCTGTAGACTCAGGTAAAAAAATATTCTGAACACATAGATGATGGCTGTGATATATGCACGCTCACATCCTGCATCTCTTCCTTGTGATTTATTTTAACGTACGGTGGGCCAGTTCATTGATTTTTTTTAGTGTTCAGCAGAGCGGCGTTCCATGCGAGAAAGGCGAGCGCTTCGCTATTGCTATCACAGGTGTTTACTGTTATTATGCGTGGCTGGACCCAGCGCCCCTTAGAATACTGATAGTGGCCCTTGGTTGTGCCGCTTACCAGCCTTTAGCATGGATGAACCGCTTGGTCTTTTTCTGCCGTCACTTATTTGGGTTGGACTATAACCTGCAATTCCAAGAGGAGAAAACATCTTTACAGATATCTGATTTATTTAAAGTAGATGTGAACCTTAAAATTTAGGGGGTCTCCAAACTGCGGCCCTGGGGCCAGATGCGGCCCTTTGCTTGCCTTTATTTAGCTCTTGGGGCATTATTCATCCCACTGATACGAGACACTATTCTGCACACTGACACCAGCAATGGGGCATTATTCCTCCCACTGACATCCACAGTGGTGCACTATTTCTCCACTGAGCGGATCGGTTCGGTACGGTACGCTATTTTGGGTGTTTCCATTATGAAAGCGTGCCATAAAACCGAACCGTACCGCACCATTCTGGGTCCTGCTTCAGATGTGGGGCCATAGAAAATGGAACGGTTTGGTTAGGGCGGAGCTACAATACATTCCACTGATTGGCGGACACGCTAGGTATTTTTTCTAAACCCTGAATGACCCCTGATGGTCCGACTTGCAGTGGAAACGCTCACCAGAATAGACCGGACCATTCAAACTGTTCCAAACTGTACCGACCCGAACCGTTCCGTTCAGTGGAAACGAGGCATAACATCCCTAATACCAAAGATAGGGCACTGTTTACCCCCACTGATGCCTGGAAAAATGTATATTCCTGCTGGCCACAGTCCGGCCGCACTAAGGACTGAAGCTTTGTAAACTGGCCCTTTGTTTAGAAAGTTTGGGGACCCCCTGCCTTAAAGAGGAAAGTAAACCTATCCATAAAGCAGTTTCATTTCCAGCACGTGCCGGATATGTAACACTCCCATTGGTTGTGCTCTCAACCAAACTGTCAAACCATCCAATGGCTGGTGTCATAACTGATCACATGTGCAGCATCAGTTGTAGATTAACCACTTTCCGACCAGCGCACGCACTTTTACGTCGGCAGAATGGCACGGACAGGCAAATGGGCGTACAGGTACGTCCCTTTAAATCTGCCGCCATGTGGGCGCGCGCGCCCCTGCCGCGAGCTCCGTGACCGTGCCCGTAGGACCCGCGGACTCGATGTCTGCCGGTGTCCCGCGATTGTGTCACGGAGCTGCAGAACGGGGAGAGGCCAGTGTAAACAAGGCATCTCCCTGTTCTGCCTACTGACAGGACACTGATCGTCTGCTCCCTCTCATCGGGAGCAGCGATCAATGTCGCGTCACAGTAATCCCAGCCCCCACACAGTTAGAATCACTCCCTAGGACAAACTTAACCCCTTCCTCGCCCCCTACTGGTTAACCCCTTCACTGCCAGTCACATTTATACAGTAATCAGTGCATTTTTATAGACAATGGTCCCAAAATAGCGTCAAAAGTGTCCGGTGTGTCCTCTAATATCGCAGTCGCAATAAAAATCGCAGATCGCCGCCATTACTAAAAAAAAAAAATAACAATAAAAATGCCTAAAAACTATTCCCTATTTTGTAGATGGTATAACTTTTGCGCAAACCAATCAATAAACGCTTATTTTATTTTTTTTTAACCAAAAATATGTAGACGAATACGTACTGTATTGGCCTAAACTGAGGAAAACTGTTTTTTTATATATTTTTTGGGGATATTTATTATTATAGCAAAAAGGAAAAAATATTGCTTTTTTTCCCAAATTGTCGCTCTATTTTTGTTTATAGCGCAAAAAATAAAAACCGCAGAGGTGATCAAATACCACCAAAATAAATCTCTATTTGTGGGGAAAAAAGGACGTAAATTTTGTTTGGGAGCCGCGTTGCACGACCGCGCAATTGTCAGTTAAATCGACGCAGTGCCGAATCGCAAAAAGTGGCCTAGTCTTTTGGCAGCCAAATCCTCTGGGGCTGAAGTGGTTAAACAGACGCAAAGATGGCAGCTTCCTTGGCTGAAAACAATAGGAGGGTTTACTTACACTGTAAATAAATGACATTTGGTTTGTTAAGACACCGTACACAGTAGTATATGATAACTGCCATTTTACATTTTTTCATAGTATACTTTTTTATCCTATTTTTCATCCTTATTTGCATCTTAGTACCACTGATCTCCTGCATAACCTTTTCCCTCTTCCTGTCTACATGCATTTGTTCCAGAGGCACATTGCACTGGCTTCCTGATAAAGACATTGACAGATTAAGCCTGTGCAATGTATATCGGCACATCCGCTTGTAGGCAGGTGCAGTTTGTATACCTCACTGTAGGTGGCGCTCGACTGAAGCTACAATGCAGAAGGGGAAGAAAATTGTGAGAAACTTGGTTCCTCTATGAGTTTATGCGGTCATTTCGGCGGCCATCTTGGGTCAGGCAGAGTCTATTTTAGTCTCCGGCTTCCAGGTTTATGCGAGTGGTTAGAGTAGGGACTGGTTCCCTGTCTGGAAGGGACAGTGCTTAGTGGCAGGAAAAGGTTCCTGAGAAGTAAGGAAAGTGCACGGACTCGCTCCTCGCTGCAAAAGCTGTCGACGTCACTCCGGGATCTCAATCCTCTGCTACAGTTTGTAAGTGTCTCCAGTCGGCTGTGCTTTCCCGCAAACAAACACATGTGGGAATGCGAGTTCCCGCTATGCAGAGTTATGAACAAGGCTTGACAGCTGAGTGTTTCTGTCCACTCCCTCCTATGTACTTGTATAAAGATGGCTACATACTATGCACTCTGATTGTATATTGTGTATTTAGTGAGAAGGGTGATCGCTGATTAATTGCATCTCATTAAAAAAATGAAAACTTTGTCATCACAGTGATTTTTTTATTTATTTTTTTGCCTAACAGGAGTGCAAGCTGAACTCCAGGGAACTGAAACACAAATCTTGCTATAGTGAGTTAAATGCTCTTTTTTAAGGTATCATTGAAAAGCACTTATCTTATTCCTCGTCTGTGCAGGCTCCTCTCTGTGCACCCTTAACTCCCCACGTAATAATCTCCACGCACACGTTCCTGAAAATGGCTGTAGTAATGCTGGGCGCTGTAATGACCATCGGCTGGAAACCGTAGGCCCTGCGTGGCTCTGAAACGTTGCCGTATGTGTACCGTGTAGGGTTGCCACTTGTCCAGGATTCATCCAGACAGTTCGGGTTTGGAATCATGTGTCCGGGTTTCAGACTGCCTGAAACCCGGACACATTATTCAGTATGAACTATGACTTCCCAGCAAGGTTGCTGGCTCCAGTTGTCTAAGCTGAGAGTATCTGTTACACTCCTTTACACTGCCCAAAGTCAGCACTAACAATCCCCCCCCAAACACACACACAGACAGGAGAGAGGGCTCGATCTGCACCTCTTCCCCCCACCCCTACCCCTCTGTTTCAGTACACACTTCAATCCCCAGTGCTGTGCCTTTAGAAAAGGAAAGTTGGGGCCGGAAATTTGAAGTCCAGCAGCCTCAGATACATCTGGGTGCCAAGGGGTGCGTGAGCTCACCATCCATCCCTGTCTGTGACTGAAGTCTCCCCCTTCTCTCCTGCCTCTAAATGAGCACACTAAGGTAAATCAGGGTTCTCAGAGCACCCCTTACATCAGAGTCTTCTCCGTACATCAGAGTTCTCAGTGTTCCCCCATAAATCAGGGTACCCAGAGCATCCCTTATGTCAGAGTCCCCAGAGTTCTCCCTTACATCAGAGTCTGCAGAGTCCCCCCTTATAGTTAAAGGAGACTCTGCAAGTTCAAAAGTAAAAGGGGAACTCTGGACTCTGATGTAAAGGGGGACTTTTGTTATTAACATTATAATTAAAATTTTTATTTAATAGCAAAATATATGTATAGTTTATACAATAAAAAACAATTGCCGTGTGCCGCTAAAGTGTTCGGGTTTGACTTGACTCCCCACGCACGCATGCACACACACTTGAAGCCTCTAAGCCTCTTTTCTTTAGCACTTATCCAGCAGCGACATCACATACAATGCAGTACCAGCAGTCTTCTATTGTAAATGATGACACCAAGTGCCCACCCACAACCTGGAGCATTGGAGGGAAGAGGCTGCTGGGGAAGCAAGCAATGAAGTACCTTGGTACCCTAGACAAAAATGAATGGGGATGCCCCACTGCAGGGGTTATTTTTATCAGTTTCCTGGAGTTAAATTCATGGATTACTGTGCGCTATAAAAAATTATACACTTCATGTTCTGCGTATCTCCCAACAGTCCCTGATTTTGAAGGACTGTCCCTGATTTGGAACAAAGTCTCTCTGTCCCTCTTTCCTCCTCATGTGTCCCTCATTTTGGTCTGATCTATATAGTTGTATATAAAATGCACTACTTATCCATCAAAAAGTGTTTCCCAGCGCTAAACCTTTCATCCAATTTCTTAATTGCTGCATTTGCAAATTTCAAATTCCAGTATAAATGAATAGTAGTGGTAAAAAAGAGCACTTGTGAGTTTAAAGCGGTTGTATACCCAAAATAATGACATGCACCTACAGGTAAGCCTACATTAAGGCTTACCTGTAGGTGCTTGCAATATCTCCGAGACCTACAAGGTCTCGGAGATATTTGAAAAAAGTCTGTACCGATATCTACGCCGCATGCGCACCGTAGATAACGGCGCAGGCGCACTAAACTCGGCGGCTCTTGAATGGCAGCCCGCCGGACACTGCCGGATTTCGCACATGCACGGGGATCGTGCCGTTCCACGCGCATACGTGGGAGTGACGTCATCGCCGCTCCGGCCAATCACAGCGCTGGAGCGGCGATACCCGGAAGTCACTCCGGGTATCATGGCGGCGACGGAGGACGTGTCCGAGGACCGCTGCAGGGGCTTCGATCTAAGGTAAGTGATTGATAATGAGCTAGTATGCTAGTCATACTAGCTCATTATACCTTTGCCTTGCAGGTTGAAAAAAAAAAAGTTTTGCGGTATACAACCGCTTTAACTAATCTTTTTTTTATGTATAATTCTCCTTTAAAGGGGCGTGGCAGGGGGTGTGTCCAATGCCTAAATACTTTTGCTAATAGGTGTCCCTCGTTCCCATCTCAGAACGTTAGGAGGTATGCCATTGTCATTAGTAGGCCCTGTCGATGCTGCAAAAAATAGACAATGCATGGCTGTACAAATGTGAATTAGCACCATTTCAAATAATGGCTTACCTGTGTACAGGTGCTGATGTGCGTTAAATTACAAAGAGGTGATTGGGTCTTAAATAATAATCCTATAAAGTTACTTTTATTATGCAAATATGATATATTTGGAAGCCCTCTGTAATCTTGCAGGAACTCCTATAATCCCCTTATAATGGAGGAAAGTCCGATTTGTTCCAGAGAGATGAGTGCAGGTGTCAGATTGGCAATGTCATGGGTTTGGTCCCCAGAGAGGATAGAAATACACCTGTAATAGACTTCATATGGAAAATTTGTTATGCAAGATGAATTGCAACACTACCAGTCACACCTTGTCAGCCTCACCGATGTCCTCCGCTCCAGGGATTCTCCTACATACACCACACAATGGCTGCCTTCTGTCTGCTCTGAAGAGGACTTGTTGCTTCAAAGAGGCAGTGGGGGGAAATGCTGCTTCAGGTTTCCTTCAGTTCTAACCATTTCTCCCAAAAAATATCATGTAAGGAAATAAATCAAAAGGCTGCCATTGCTGATGTCCCTGAAGGAACTGCTAGCTTTCTGTCCGTCTCGTGCTGATTACCAATAAGCATGTAGCCAGTGACTGTGGACATCCTGATCGGCATACTTGTTTAGGGTCAAAAGGTATTGATCACATTCTAACAATATGCCAGCCAGCCAACTAGCATTTTTAGCTGTCCTGGGAAAATCTACATTTTTTTTGTTTTTTGTGGTGCATTGGCAGCCCAATCAAAGTGAATAGTCTGCCTGGGTTAAGGTGACCAGATTTTTCAAATGAAATCCGGGGACATCTTTTTTTTTATACTAGTAATGGCGGCAATCTGCGACTCTCTGCCCGTCCCATCGCCGCCCGCCTCACAGCCTGTCAAGTCTTACTCTCCCGGCCTCGGCTACTACTTGGTGGGGTGCAGAGGAAGATCAATCCGCCAGGGAAGGCAAGGATATAAGCAGGCAGGCAGCTGGTCGGGACTTGAGCCAAGGCAGAAGAACATGTGAGCGGAGCTGAACAGGCATGTACCCGAAACTAAAGAAATATTCCCTCCGCTCCGACCGACCAGCACATGATCATCAGAAAGGGGCACAAATAATGGAAAAAAATACACCCCCCTAAGCTAGTAGGAGCAGCGGGGGGGGGGGTGTAATTTTGAATTTTTTTTCTTAATTCTGCACTGACAGCACGGACAGTGTCCTCAATCCGGGGACTGTCCCCAGAAACCAGGGATGTCTGGTCACCCTAGCCTGGGTTCACACTTGTGCGGTGCGGGATACTGATTGTGATTCGCGCAGGAATCGCAGTGCATTCCTATGAAAGTCACATATGTCTGTATGGTGCGATTTGAGCCATTAATTTTGTTTGGACCAAATGGCACAACATCCACACCAAAATGGTGCAGGACCCTTTTATTTTGCCGCACCTAAATTCTGGCAATCACACTGTGCTTTGCAAGCTGTTTTGGGCTGTCGTTAATTTAAAGGAGTTGTAAAGGCAGAAGATTTTTTTATCTTAATGCATTCTATGCATTAAGATAAAAAACCTTCTGTGTGTAGCAGCCCCCCATTACCCCCCAATTACCTACCTGAACTCCTTCTCTCTCCAGCGATGTCCACGATCCCCTCAGCCATCCAGTACACTCCTCCTGATTGGCTGAGACAGAGCAGTGGCGCTATTGGCTCCGGCGGCTGTCAATCAAAGTCACTCAGCCAATCAGGGGAGAGAGGGGGCGGGGCCAGGTCAGGGCTCCATGTCTGAATGGATGCATGCAGCTCTGATTTAGCTTGGGTGCTCTCTGTAGCAAGCTGCTGGCTGAGGGGCACACAAAGGAGGGAGGGGCTAGGAACAGCAAAGAGGGACCCAAAAAGAGGAGGATCGGGCTGCTCTGTGCAAAGTCAACTGCACAGAGGAAGTAAGTATAACATGTTTATTATTTATTTCTTTTTTTAAAACAAGTCTTTACAATCACTTTAACATTTACACTCGCAGCAGATCGCATGAACGGATGCAATCTCAATGTAGTGTGGGAAACGCACAGGATTCACTGAGTTTTCAGCATCGCATTAGTGTAAACCTAGGGTTAAAGTGGAATTCCAGCTTACACCTAACTAGCCTTAAAGAAGTTGTAAACCCTGGTGAAAAAAGAAAAAAAAAACCTGTAAGACAAAGGCATAATGAGCTAGTACGCATCGCAAACTAGCTCATTATGAAATACTTACCTTAGAACGAAGCCCTCCAGCGGCGCTCGCACACTGCTGAGATGGCTGACATCTTCCCCGGTGTTTCTTCTCTGGTGCTGCGAGTGGCATGGCATGCGCACGGGAGCCGCTGCGGCTGCTGGCACGGGCTCTGAAGGTCCGGCATGGGCTCTGAAGGTCCAGCACGGTAAGCTGCACCTTCAGAGCACATGCGCCAATGACATCATCAGCGCTCTGAATATCTCCTAAACTGTGCAGGTTTAGGAGATATTCACAGTACCTACAGGTAAGCCTTACCTGTAGGTACAAGTAAAAAATTTGAGTTTACTTCCTCTTTAAACCCATCCCCTCTCCCCTGCCAACACCTATACCCACTAATCTGTGTAAGAAAGATGTACATACTTACCTATTTTCAGCCCGCTCCAGTTCAGTCATGTGATCTGCCCTGTGTTATCCTGTGGTGGTTACAGGGGAGAGGAGAGAGCACTCCAACAATGGCGAGCCATTACGTCACCCATAGGCTTCAATAGGCCATCCATTGTCAGCGCTCCCTCTTCTTCCCTGTTGGCTGACACAGGGGAGATCACCTGACCGGACCGGACCAGAGTGTCCTGAAAAAAGGTAAATATATACATCTTTCTTACACAGGTTAGTTAGCTTAGCTGTTAGGAGGGGGAAGGGACAGTTTTAAGGCTAGTTAGGTGTAAGCTGGAACTCTACTTTAAGTGCGTCTGTGCCCAGAGTATGGACATTAAAGTGGTTGTAAAGGCTGAAGGTGTTTTTCCTTCATGCATTTTATGCATGAAGGTAAAAAACCTTCCGTGTGCTGCTCCCCCCTCGTCCCCTTCTAATACTCACCTGAGTCCCCTCTCGATCCAGCGATGTGCACGTGAGCCTCAGCTGTCCCAGGTCTCTCTCTCCTCATTGGCTGAGACAGCAGCAGGAGCCATTGGCTCCCACTGCTGTCAATCACAGCCAGTGAGCCAATGAGGAGAGAGCAGAGGGCGGGGCCGAGCTGAGATTTCAATACCTCTGTAGTGAAGTTTGAAGATGAATTCCTCCACAATGTCTATAAATACAGAGATGAATGAGGGCTTATTTTAAAGTGATTTACTGCTTGTTGAGAATATGTAAATACTTATTAAGGCCAAACAGCTTATTGGGGCATGCATCCCTGAATGCATATATCCCTAAGCGCAAGTACTGCTTGGAGTAGCATACTGCCATTGCATATTTCAGCCTGTTTTAGCTTTCGACAGGCTGCTGGCAGCAGGCTGTATGCTGCACCAGTGTCTCCCAGGTGCCGAAATGCCAAGATTCTATACTGTGCTAAAAGCAGAGCTCCACTCAAAAGGGGAAGCTCTGCTTACCTTCCTACATCCCCACCTGCTGCATTTGGCACCTTTTGGGGGGGAGAGGGTACATGGTTTTGACAGGTACCCACTCCCACTTTTGGCTCAGTTCACCGCAGCCCCCCTCCTCCTTCCCCTGCAGCTGGCCCAATCAGAGAGCGCAGTGCACTTCACGCATGTGCAGTAGGGAACCGGTTTCCCTGCTGGTTTCCCTTAGTAGAGATGGCAGTGGCCGCACCTGATAGCCGATTGAAAAATTGGCTTGGGTGAAGACACAGCTGAACAATGCGGCCCATCCACAAGGGGTGCATGGGCCGTGCCCCATCCATAAGGGGTGTATGGGCCGCAGCCCATCCATGCGTCCGACCCCCTAATCTACACGCAGGGGCACCAGATGCATTAATTCCAATGGGAGGGTAGTTTTTTTTTGAAGCATGTGATTAGAGCCAGAGGCTCTAATAGGCTTCAAAATAGGGAGGGCTCGGGGCACAGAGCACTGCCCTCCAAGCTCACCCTATTGTATGGTACTAGCGAAATAATATTTGCTATTGTGAGACTAATTCCCCTCCAGGCCACTCAGGAATCTGAGACCCGTTTCCCGACTGGTCGAAAGGAGAAGCTACACTGGCCGCCGGGAGGAGGAGGGAGGAGACGCGAGAAGAGGAGATGCATGTGAAGCTAGCCGCCCACCCGGAGGGAAGCCCAAGGAGAAGCTACGCTGGCCGCCGGGAGGAGGAGGGAGGAGACGCGAGAAGAGGAGATGCATGTGAAGCTAGAAGCCCAAGGAGATGCTACGCTGGCCGCCGGGAGGAGGAGGAGGGAGGAGACGCAGGGAAAGCTAGCCGGCCACCCGTCCATGGGCCAGAGGGAAGCCCGGGGTAAGTGTTGTGTCGTGGCTGGGCGGGGTGACCCGAATGGAGGGGGGGGGGTTGGCTGGCTATGCACTGTTTGCCCCCCCCCCCCCTCCAAAAAAAAAATACCACGGCCACCACTGCCGCTGAATTCCTGGACAGGTAAATGTTCTAATATTAAAAGTCAGGAGCTACAGTATTTGTAGCTGCTGATTTTTTTTCTTTTCTGCAGGAGCCTGGAGCTCCGCTTTAAAGAAACAGTGAGCAGGCAGGATTTCACTGCAGAAGAGCTTATTTGGCAGCCAGACAAGGTCCAGTTCACTTTGTTGTCAGTCAAGCCCTCTGAATAGGGGGGCGCTCTTCGACCCCCCGAAACGCGCTGGAAGCTTTTATTGGAATAAAGTTGTACGTGGACCTCTTAGCAGTGGTGTGGCACTTCAGTTTTTGTTATATTAGACTGTGAGCTGAGATCACGGGAGATGATGACATTGGGGAACTGCCACAAAGTGTGAAAGCAAACCGTATCTGTACCATTAGAATCGGTGGCAGTTCTCTGCCTTTATCTAGCCAATGTTTTTATTATGCCGACAACCTTGTCTGTTTTATAATTAGGACTTTATTGTTATGTAAGACCCGCTGGGCTTTGTGTGCTGGCTTTTATACTGAACAGTAAAAGTTGGAAAAAAAAGAAAGAAAAAACAACTTCAGGGCTTAAAAGAGTTCATTGAGGCATGATGCTAATTGTGTGTGTCACGGGAGTCATGACACACCGTCCCTGTACAGCTGGCTGACCCCTCCTGTGAACGTTCAATAATCCTGTGATGCTCAGCACATGGGGTGCGAAATTCATTTCACCGCGTTAAGCCGGCCGTCCTGGTGTTCTCTCTTCCTACATTGGGAAATGTGTTAATCTGCCTGATTTCATCTCTGCGGGCCGACACATGACTGGACAGCACGTCACGACTTCTCTGAGTACGCCAAGTTCAGAGTCTTGTGATTGGTTTTGTCACTCATAGCAACCAATTAGAATCTATTATTTTTTTAGTTCAGCATGGCGGAATAGAAGAGTGTGGTTGCTGGGCAGCAAGAACAATGACTTCTTCAAACGGAACTAAACCCTCCTATTCTTTTCAGACAAGGAAGCTGCCATCTTGTTTGATGTGCAATTGGCATGGTGCTGTACATGTGATCAGCTATGACACCAGCCATGTGATGGTTTGACAGTTGGTTAAGAGCACAAGCAAATATGGCATGCCGGGAATATGCCTGTTTTTTTAAAACTGTTAGGGCTCTTTCACACTGAGGGTCCGTTCAGGTCCGCCTGTCAGTTTTTTATGCTGACCTGAACGGATGCTCCATGTCCTCCTATGGAGCCACGGATGTCAGCGGTGACATGTCCGCTGACATCCGACCCGCTCCGATCCGCAAAAGTGTGACGGAGGAAGACCCTATTTTTCCTTCCGTCTGCGGATCGGATGACAACGGACTCTACGGTCCGTCGTCATCCGATCCCCCCATAGGGGAGAGCGGCGCTCTGACAGGGCGGTCCCTGCACAGTGTGCGGGGACCGCTCAGTCATCCGCCGGCTCAGCGGGGATCAACGGAGCGATCCCCGCTGAGCAAGCGGAGCTTCACGGGGCGGATCTTCACGGATCCGTCCCGTGTGAAAGAGCCCTAAAAGCAGAGTTTCAGGCAAAAGGACACCTCAGTCTCAAATAATTGACCTTTTTGGTACCTTTTTTGCATTTTTTCTTCAGGAATTCCGTCCTATGTCGCCATGGCGAGGTATGTCACTGCCGCGGTTGCATCCAGCCCTCCTCCTTCCCCCCGGCTAACTTCTGGGACCAGTGTACATCCCAGAAGATCATCCCCTTACTTGCAATGACGGATTGGCTTGGGGTGCCGACATCTTGGGCGCCCAGGACAGGTAAGTGTCCTTTATATTAAAAGTCAGCAGCTACAGTATTTGTAGCTGCTGACTTTTAAAAAAAAAAAAATCCCCAGGCTGGAACTCCACTTTAAATTGATGGGTTTAGTTCCGCTTTCACTATTAAAGTGGCGCTTCACCCAAAAAGGGGAAACTCTGCTTGTCTGCCTCTTCCCCCCCTCCACTGCCACATTTGGCACCTTTTAGGGGGGAGGGGGGAAGGGGGAGCAGGTACCTGGTTTTGACAGGTACCAGCTCCTACTTCCGGATCACTTTGCCGCAACGAAGTGAGCCGGAAGTTCTGCCCACCCCCCCCTTCCCCCAAAGCCCATTGACAAAGCACAGTGTGATATGCGCAGTAGGAAACCGGTTGGCTTCACTGCTGGTTTCCCTTAGCCAAGATGAGGGCAGCATCCGAGAGCCGATTCAAGAATTAGCTCTGGTGTGGACACCGCTGGATGCCTAGACAGGTGAGGGCCCTCATAGTAAAAGTCAGCAGCTACAGTCTTTGTAGCTGCTGACTTTTCATTTTTTTTTCTGAGTGAGAGGGTGTATCTTCTCTCTAAGCCTTGTTTACACTTGCAGTTAGGGGGCGGTAAAAATATGCAGTTAAGCTGTATTTTCACCACCCTCTCTGCCCTTTAACCTGCAAATACAACAGATGTGAATGTACACATGTTGGGGCGCTTTGCATCCCAGTGCAGCAAAAAATAATCCCTCCTGTCGCACTCAGCAGACAGTACTGCCTACACAACGTGACTCATTCACCTGAATGGGGCTGCCACAACCGCATGCAATGCATGCAGTTGCGGCATGGTGGTGCAGGTTTTTAGGAGCTAAAACAGGAGGGCATGACTGTGGATCACTTTTCAGAGGAGTTGTGTAAACTGTCCCTTTAGGTGGAATAAAACCTTTACATAATAAAAATGAAAAAATGTCCCCCAGGAGCTTTATGCGATAATTTACTATGAGTACATGTACAGCATGTCGGCACATAGTGGCCGACTTACCTGCCAATCGATCCCTCCAGCGCTGCCGTGTCACCTATCACAGGGGCTGCCATCTTCTCCTGATCTTCCTTTGACTTCCTAAGACTCCTTGGCTGTTTAATTTGCCCGGATGTGATGATGTCATTCCCGCGAATGCGCATAGGAGTGACATCATCTTAGTGCATTTGTTGCTCAGTGTACATAAACACTGACAGTAGGGAGAAGGATCTATGACAAAAGAGACCAACGGGGTCTTTTCTGTCATGAAAGGCTTACCTGTCAGCATTTTTGATTTTTTTTAGATTTAATTCTGGTTTAACAATGGCACAGCAACCAATGACACTGTGGCCTGGCCACTAGCAACCAATGACACTGTGGCCTGGCCACTAGCAATTAATGACACTGTGGCCTGGCCACTAGCAACCAATGACACTATGCTGCTATGTCATTGGTTGCTAAGACCCTGTCTGCTGGGCCTGTACAGCATTGGTTGCTAAGACCCTGGCTGCTGGGCCTGCACAGCATCATTGGTTGCTAGGATGTAGATGGCTGGGCTGCAGTGTCATTGGTTGCTATGGTGCAGGTGGCACCAGCATCCTAGCAACAAGCTCAGTAATGATCTCTGTGTGTACAAGGCAATGTTACAGAGCTGCACTGATGATGGAGTGTCCTGTATTGACCCCCACCAGGTGGTTGTGTCACTTTGTTTCATTAGCAGCGCACCCCTGTTTATATGTCTTTGATAAGTGGAAGTGTTGATCCTGCTAGAAATTCAATGGGATTGTACGTTCCTGTGCCCTCTGCAGTGTTATCTCAAATAGTATTATCAGCTCTGCTAAGTTCTTGTATGTGACACTGAACACCTCCATCATATGTCATGAAGAAAATGAAAGGGGGAGGTGATCCGTAGTCCTCTCCCAGGGGGACATCGCTGCTCCTCCATAAAAAGGACAGGAAGTGTGTTACCGGCAGAATCACCAGGCGAAAAAACAAATGCAGCTGCCACTTCTAAGGACTGGTATGCTGCAGTATAATAAATGTTTGTTCAGATACACTGATACAATTTAATTATTAGTTATGTTGCACTTTAATTATTCGTTTTCAAAATTACACCTGCTAGTTGGGGTTACTTTTATGTTTTTAAGAAAACTGATACTTGACACAGCGCAACCTGTTAATTATTTATCTTCAGGCAGATAAGAAAGCAGAAAGTTATGTAACTCTGTAATCATTAATACATCATTAAGGCCCTGTTTACATAAGCAGACAGGGGGCAGTAAAAATAAGTGCTTGAGACATGGTTTTACTGCTCCCCACCCTCCCAGCCAACATCCAAACCCCTAACACCCCCCCCCCAGCTGCAAGTTAACGTGGCCATGTTAGTACACATCAGCAAGGTTGCAGGGCAGTATGTTGTGTTTGGCAGGCGGTACTACCTCTGAATCCACTGCAACCATGAACCAAGATCTTGGCTTACAGTTGGGGTTCAGAATTCCCATTCAAAATCCCCTTTAGCTGGAAAAAAAGTAGGTTATATGGTATCCATTCCAATGGCATAGTTCCCACAAGTGCCGTCCGTTACAGAAAAAAAAAAGTTTTCCCTGCACTGGACCTAAACACGCACTGAAACTAACTGGAACTAGTAAAAAAAGCACTGGACCCTAGTATAGTGGGAAAAAAAACAGGAAAAAATAGGAAAAAAACCACCTGGAATGCATCTGGAAACGCATCAAAAACCCACCAAAAACGGAACCGGTACGCAACAAAAACGTGTTAGCAAGCACATGCAGAAATGCATCCGGAACAGATCTGGAGTGTGTTTTTGTGGTGTGAACTGACCCTGACATAATACTCTTAGCTTATAGAAATGTAATAAAAAATAATATAATGTGTAAAGAAATAAAAAAAAATCCATTAAGTTATATTAGGGTCTTTTTAGTATCGTACTCGCCAATGCCAATTACCGATACTTACCGCAACTTTTTTGTTTACACTTCAGCTGTCAGCAATGGTACAAAGCATTGAAAAGTTATTTTACAAATTAAATTTTTTTTTTTTTTTTTTTTTATTTCGCGCCTTTTTCAATGTGAAACGTGTAAATATCTGTTAAAGGTGTAAAAATATTAATGAACAAAGCAAACAAACAAAAAAAACGTTTTTATTATTAGTTTATAAAATAAAAGTAAATTAAAAAAAAATCAGCAGAAAAATAATAACTAAATAGAGATGGAGAATAAGGAGTTAATAAGGCTGATTAGAGTAAAGCCTCGTACACACGGTCGGACTTCCATCGGACTTTTCCGAGGATTTTTGTCCGAACGGAGTTGGTCGGGAACACCCATAGCATACACACGCTCGGACTTTTCTGCAAACTTTCCCCAAACTTTTTGCAACATCACATGGTTTTTCTGCTCTTTTCTGCTCTTTACCGCCACCCTTTGGTCAACTTCTGCTATTGTTGGTTGATTTTAACATTAGTTGTTTTGTCCATCGGACAAAAGTCCGATGGTTTTCTGTACACACGGTCGGACTTTGCTCCATCGGACTTTTGTTGGGCAAAAGTTTGTCCGTTTGCAGACCCAACTTTTGTCCGATAGAAAAAAGCAAAAAAAGTTTGTCCGATGGAGCGTACACACGGTCAGATTGTTGGTCCAACTTGCTCAAAATGAAGTTTGTTGGCCAAAAGTCCAACCGTGTGTACGGGGCTTTAGGCTGGTTCACACCTATGTCTCAGGACATTTTAAAATACCTTCATTTGAATGAGGCTGGTTCACATATCTGCGATGCATTCGCACTCCGCATTGCCCAAAAAACATGTGCGTTTTCTAGGCAGTGCGGTGCGGCTCAGGTGCAAATTCAGGCCCATTATCTTCTATGGCCACGCATCTGATTCGCAGATGTCTTCCGTTGTGAACATGAATTCTCTCCCCCTCCTCACTACACCTCCCCCTCTCCCTGCTCATCTGGTCCGCAGCTACAACGGAGAGGAACTGCTGAACAGCTGCTTCTTCTCTTCGCAGGCAAAACGGAGCTGGAATTCGCACCGGACTGGTGTGAACCCAGCCTAAATTAAGGGTCAATAAGGGGTTAAACAGAGAAACAATTTAATAAAAACCCCCAAAAAATAATATAGCTGCACCTGATTTTGCACTCTCCAGTTTTAGTAAATCAACCCTTAGCCCTGGTTCACACTGGTGCATTTTGACATGCGATTTGATATGTCAAATCGCATGTCAAATCGGCAGCAATTGCCGGCAATGGCACCGTTCTAATCGGTGCGACGCTGCACCGATTTCAAAAAGTAGTTTCTGTACTACTTTTTGCGATTTCGGGCTGAGATTTACATTGACATACCTGCACAGATGTCTCTGAAATCGCGGCCGAAATCTGGACTGACCAGCTGGAGTCAAATCGTGCGAGTTCAGCTTCATTCCCGCAGCCCAGTGTGAACCCGGGCTAATGTTTCTTTTATCTCTCTTTCAGCGCTGAGCAATGTTGTTGACAAACATTGCTGGCTGCTGTTTTTTTTATTGTTTTGTTTTTTACAGCTGTGAGCAGGGAACTGCTCTGCACTTGTTACATAAATCGTGGAAAGGCTGGATTAAGATCGTGTGAGGAGTTGAATCAAGATCACGATCTTTTAATGATTAAGGCTCAGTTTCTACTTATGCGACTTGGGATTGCAAAGTCGCATGACAAGTTATACCCCATAATTTCCAGTGAGTACCGTTCATATCTGTGCAACTTCAAGTCGCAGCCACTACAAAGTAGTCCCTGCACTACTTTGGTCCCACTTTGATGCGACTTGAGGTGCAGGACCTCAAGAATACACAGGCGTTGCTTCAAGTCGCATCAAAATCGTGTCAAGAAATCGCGGTAAAATCGCGGCAAAAAATTGGGGTTGCAATAGTGGAAACAGAGCCTAATCGTGCAGCTCTAGTTCACACTAATGCAGTGCAAGAAGCCCCGTGATCCGTGCGCATTTACGCAACCGCCTTCAAATTGCACTGCCCTTGCGATCTGAAGCGGGTGTTAGTGCAATCCTAATGACACCCCAAACGCATCACAAAATTCAGCGGTTTAACATTCTACATAGGAGCGTGATGTTTTGAAGTTCACATATAAGGCCCTGTTCACATTCAAGAGGAAGTAAACCCTCTCCCCTGCAAGAGAAAGGCATAATGAGCTATTGTGCATAGCATACTAGCTCATTATGTGGCACTTACCTGAAATCAAAGCCCCTGAAGTCCTCCTCGTTCCGCTCCGCCATGTCCCCTCGGAGCTTCTTCCTGGTATCGCCGCTCCAGTGCTGTGATTGGCCGGAGC
Organism: Rana muscosa; assembly: GCA_029206835.1. Taxonomy (NCBI): domain Eukaryota; kingdom Metazoa; phylum Chordata; class Amphibia; order Anura; family Ranidae; genus Rana; species Rana muscosa. The sequence continues at coordinate 133,279,384 of CM055127.1, forward strand.
GGTGATGTCGTCACTCCCGCGCATGCACTCGGGACCGGCATAATCCTGGCTTGATCCCATTCATTATGCCAGGACGCTCAGTGCGTCTGCGCCGTTTTCTACGGCGCGCATGCGCCGTAGACATCGGTGCAGTGTTATCTACTAATATCTCCTTAACCGTGTAGGTTAAGGAGATATTTCTTGCACCTACAGGTAAGCCTAAAGCCCCATACACACGGTCGGAAAAAAAATTTCCCTGGATTTTTGTCCGAACGGAGTGGGCCGGGCACACCCATGGCATACACACCACAGGACTTTTCTGCAAACTTTCCCAAAACTTTTTGCAACATCACTTGGTTTTTCTGCTCTTTACCGCCACCCTTTGGTCAACTTCTGCTATTGTTGGTTGATTTTAACATTAGTTGTTTTGTCCATCGGACAAAAGTCCGATGGTTTTCTGTACACACGGTCGGACTTTGCTCCATCGGACTTTTGTTCGCCAAAAGTTTGTCCGTTTGCAGACCCAACTTTTGTCCGATGAAAACAAGAAAAAAGCAAAAAAAGTTTGTCCGATGGAGCGTACACACGGTCGGATTGTTGCTCCAACTTGCTCAAAATTAAGTTAGTTGGCCAAAAGTCCGACCGTGTGTACAGAAAACCATCTGACTTTTGTCCGATGGACAAAACAAATAATGTTACAATCAACCAACAATAGCAGAAGTTGACCAAAGGGTGGCGGTAAAGAGCAGAAAAGAGCAAAAAAAACACGTGATGTTGGAAAAAGTTTTGGGAACGTTTGCAGAAAAGTCCGAGCGTGTGTATGCTATGGGTGTGCCCGGCCAACTCCCTTCGGACAAAAAACCACGGAAAAGTCCGATGGAAGTCCGACCGTGTGTACGGGGCTTTAATCTAGTCTTACCTGTAGGTGCAAGTTGTCAAAGTGGGTTTACAAACACTTTAAGCGGTTTGGAATCGCGAGCAGAATCGCCGCCATTCAGCCCACAATTCCATTTCATTATCAAAGGCACAACGCAACTTTTGGGTGCCATTTTTCATAAAATAAATTTCCTCCATCCCACCTGAACAACATTGGGGTCTTATCTAAAGCCAGGCTTGGCTACAGATCCTCTGTGTGTGTGTATGGAGGGCATCACTGCAAACACGTAGCAGAAGGTTGGTGCCGGCAGCAGACCTCCTATAAACAAAACCCGAGGAGAACGCACGTAAACACGATAAATTATCAGTTGTGAATTTAATTAAAAATGTCTTGTGTGTTCAAACAAAGCTTTCATTTTCATAACAATTATTTAAATTAAATTTGATTGCCTTCCAAAGATAACTTTCCATAAAAGACTACTGAAATCGCTTCCAAACAGCAGCAACAAAGATGGCAGTGATGGAAATTACAACCTGTTGTAAGTAAAGGCCTCGGATTTGGATACAGGCCTGAGGCTGGGTTCACACTAGTGCGACACGACATCTGTCCTACTTTGGATCCGACTTTGCCCTGCGACATGAAGCCGACATATGTCCGACTTTCAATGAACGGGGATCCGACTTGGATCCCCGCCAATATCAGGCACTGTGTTTGGATTGAATCTTGAGGGGGAACTCCAGGCCAAATGTTAAATAAAAAACCGGCATGGGTTCCCCCTCCAGGAGCATACCAGGTCCTTGGGTCTGGTCTGGATTTGAAGGGGCGCCCCTACGCCGAAAAAACGGCGTGGGGGTCCCCCCCCAAAATCCAAACCAGACCCTTATCTGAGCACGCAACCTGGCCGGCCGCAGGGGAAGAGGGGGGTACGAGAGAGCGCCCCCCCCTCCCTCCTGAACCGTACCAGGCCGCATGCCCTCAACATGGGGGGGTTTGGTGCTCTGGGGCAGGGGGTGACCTGCGGCCCCCCCACCCCAGAGCACCCTGCCCCCATGTTGATGAGGACAGGGCCTCTTCCCGACAACCCTGGCCGTTGGTTGTCGGGGTCTGCGGGCGGGGGGCTTATCGGAATCCGGGAGCCCCCTTCAATAAGGGGGCCCCCGGATCCCGGCCCCCCCACCCTATGTGAATGAGTATGGGGTACATCGTACCCCTACCCATTCACCTGGTGGAAAAAAATTGCAATAAAAAAACACACAGCTTTTTAAAGTATTTTATTGCACAGCTCCGGGGGTCTTCTTCCGACTTCGGGGGTCTCCGGTGTCATCGCCGCGCTCTCCGGTTCTTTCTTCTGCCGGGCCTCCGCTAACTTCTTTTCTCTTACCATCCATGGACTGACACGGTGTCTCTTTACACTTTACACGTGGGTTATGTCCCTGCTTGCAGGAGAAGACCTAGGCAGAATGTGAGATGTTATACATACATTCTAAAAGCCAGAGCTGAACAGCCCCACCCAGGGGGCGGTCCCTCCGGACATAACCCTCCCACTACAGTCAGCAGACTTCAGTTTTTTTCTGCCTAGCAGAAGGAGAAGACGTGGCTCTCTCAGGAGCCAGTCTCCTGACCTATTTTTATTCCTTTTCTGGAATTCTTTTTTATTTTATTTTTGAGAATCTTCTATCAACTGTCGGCTGGGCAACAGGTTGGGTACAAGATATCCTCGTAGTCTTCCCTGTCCGACCATCGAGCGTGCTGATCCTCGCCTTGTGTGCGTGAGACTCAGTTCACGACAGGCCCCATGACTCCAGGGGTGGCCGGGTTTGCTTTCATGCTCCCACGGTCCTCTCAAGACTGAACAGTTCCTGACTGACTGTATCTTTCGCGGTGGACCGGGCCGACAGCTACTCAGTACTGCACTGTGATAGTCCTGTCAGAAACACACCAGTGGGTCCCTCAGGGGACGGGTAAGTAGTCTCTCCTGCCTGCAGGTGAGTACAAAAAGCTGTGTGTTTCTCTGTGGGGGATTTTCCCTGTCTCCCCCTGTATTTCATTGTCACTCTCTGTCACCATTGCTGGCGCTGTGGGGTGCCTGGGGGTCACACTGTTCTTGGAGGGGCTAATGCTGGTCTGCAGATATGCTTGGGGCCTTTTTTTGTGTGTTTTGGGGCCTGAGCGCCGAGTGGCGCTGTGTGTGTGCTGTTTTTTTCACTTTTGCTGAGTCATGACGGCCATCTTGCCGCGGATCGCCTCAGTGAAGTGTGGCGGCCATTTTCTTGTAGCCCGCGCGCTCTTCAGCACTAGTTTTGGCCTCTAGCGCTGCTGTAACAGCGCGAATCTCCTCACAATCTCCTCACAGCTCACCAGCGCTGACACAGTGCGGTACAGACAGCGGAACTGAGCGGTCCCTGGTCCGGTTTGGTGAGTCCCCTGGGCGCCCCCTCCTCAGTCAGCACAGCCTGTGGGTGGACTTTTTATCTGAGGAGTCTCAGAGGGGGGCAATATGGAGTCTCTGTCACCAGCTTCCCCTAAATGTCAGTGGACAACAGGCAGTGCTTCAGCACCTGCGGTCCCTAGGGACCAGTTGTGGGCAGTCCTGGAATCATTTCTGACCAGGATGGGAGCTGTGTGCAAGCGCAAGGGAGCAAAAAAGCGCCCTCTCCCCACTTTACTTCATGAGGGCAGTGCGCTGATTCAGATATGGGCCTAGCCACTACCGCTCAGGACCCTAGTTCTGAATGTATTGGATGGTTTTGAACAGGACATTCCTTATGAGGAAAACTCCAGTTCTGAGTCAGTAAATGACAGGGCGCTTGTTAGTGTACTCATGACTGCGGTGAGGGACACTCTCAAGCTAAAATGCTGCGGATGCAGAACCTCAGGCGGATACAGTCTCCTTTGGTTCTTTTAAGGCCAGGCCTTCTAAAGAGGTTTTTCCATATGTACTTTCTTTGACCAGCTCATTGATAAGGTCTGGGAAAAGCCGCAGAAGAATTTTTTTATGGTCCCGCTGCGTTTGTCTATCAGATACCCCTTGAAGATGCCCTACTTAAAAAGTGGGCTTCTCCCCCAGGGTCGACCCTCCAGTCGCCCGGTTGAACAAGGCCATCACTCTCCCGATGGAGGGGACTCCTGCATTTGATGACCCCACTGACAGGAGGTCAGAAGTGGTGAGCAGAGCCATGTTTGCCTTGTTGGGATCCGCCCTACGGCCTGTGGTAGCGGTGACTCTTGTGTCTTAAACACTTACAGGTTGGGCAAAAATGTTGCACCTAGCTGTACAGGAGCATAATCTTCCTCCAGACACAGTTGCTCTGGCCCACCAACTGGTTCAGGGCCTGGTTTATGTGTGCGACGCCACGTTGGACGCGACCCCTTTAATATCCAGGGCCTCTGTCTCGGCGGTGGTATTGCATTGTCTTATCTGGTTGAAGTGCTGGTCTGCTGACCTAGCCTTAGGAAGCTCCTGACGGATCTACCATTTAAAGGTGGTAGACCTTTCGGTGCTGCTCTGGATGACATCGTCATGGATGTCATGGGAGGTAAAAGCACTCTTCTTCCTTAGACTAGCAAGAGTGAGGAGGCCCGCCGCAAACAGGGGCCTTCCTTTCCAGCAAAACGGGGTTTTTTCGTCAGTCAGAGTCCACGGGTAGGTCCTCTCAGACTGACGGCAGTGCGGCTGGTGGGCACAAGTGCCCCTGGGTGCGTAAGCCGAACAAGCGGCTCCCAAGCCCGCCTCCGCGTGAAGTCTTGCCTCCGCCCGACTCTGGGGTGGGGGGACGACTTCCAGGTCACGAATCGGTGGTCCTCCCGAATCTCCGACTGGTGGGTGTGCGAGGTGGTCACCTCAGGATACAGGATAGTATTCCGATCCTGGCCCCCAAACAGATTCTTTCCCTTGAATCTTCCTCTCCTTCCTACCTGTCGGGCAGCCCTCTTGGGGGCTGTACAGGATTTGATCAGGTCCGGAGTGATTGTGCCGGTTCCGTCACAGGAGAGTTTTCAGGGATTCTACTCGAATCTGTTTGTCGTCCCAAAAATAGGACGTGGTTCGACCTATCCTGGACCTCAAGGCCCTGAATGCCTTCGAGAAGGTGCAGAAATTCCGCATGGAATCCATTCGCACGGTGATCGCTACACTCCACCAAAGGGATTTTCTTCTGGCGTCCTTGGACTTCATGGACGCCTACTTGCATGTTCCGATCTGCGCAAGTCACCAGAAGTTTCTGCGCTTGCGATCAGCGAAGTCCACTATCTATTGTGGCTCTTCCTTTCGGCCTAGCCTCGGCACCAAGAGTGTTCACCAAGGTGCTTGCTCCGGTTCTAGCCTTCTGTTACATTGAGGTATTGCTGTCGTGGGCTATCTGGACGATCTTCTGCTAAGAGCAGAAAGTGGCTCAGACTTAGAGGAAAGGTGACTATCGTCAATTAGACCCTCGGGGACTTAGGGTGGTTCCTGAACATTCAGGAGTCAGTCCTGGTCCCGACTCAGTGTCTGGAGTATCTAGTTCTGATTCTGGACTCCTTGGAGGCAAAGGTATCCTACCTCTGGAGAAGTTGCTGACACTTCAGTCTGCGGTGCGGGTGCTGACATCCCGAAAATGGTTGTCAATCCGTTTTTTTGCATGAGAGTCCCGGGACTCGTGGTGGCCTCCTTCGCGGCCGTTCCGTATGCCCAATCACACACCAGGGCATTGCAGAAGGAGATCTTGTCCACCTGGGACAAATCCCCGTTGTCCTTGGATCTTCAGATCCAGGTGATTCACCTGGTCAGGGCGCCCCTGACATGGTGGTTGAGATCCTCTGCTCTTCGGTCCGGAAAGTCGTTCTCCTCCCATCCAATGGACGGTACTCACGACGGACACCAGCCTGACGGGATGGGGTGGAGTCTGGGGAGTCCTGTCGGCTCAAGGCCTTGGACTCCGGACGAGCCCGTTTACCAATCACTGTTCTGGAAATACGGGCCATCGGACTGTGTCTCTCCTCAGGTCGGAGAGAGTACGGGGTCGCTCCATCAGGAGCCAGTCGGACAACGCCACGGCGGTGGCGTATGTAAACCATCAAGGGGGGACTCGGAGCTCAGCTGCGGCTTCCGAGGTAGTCCGTATCCTGAAGTGGGCCGGAAGAAACGTGCCCTCTCTGTAGGCCATTTACATTCTGGGCATAGACAATGGGCAGGCGGACTATCTGAGTCGCCAATCGCCGGACCAAGAAGAGTGGTCCTTGCATATTTCAACTCCTTTGCCGATGGTGGGGGACGCCGGATGTGGACCTGATGGCCTCTCGACTCAATCGCAAGGGTCGAGGTTGTGGCCAGATCCAGGGATCCTTGGGTGATGCCTCGGATGCGTTGGTGGCCCCATAGGGTCCTTATCGCCTGATATAAACTCCGGTGATCCTAATTGTTCCGGATTGGCCTCAGCATCACTGGTACACTGATCTGGTATGTCTTGTCGTGGACGTTCCCTGGCGGTTGCCGATGAGGGAGGACCTTCAGTCTCAAGGTCCTATGTTTCATCCGGCTTACAGTCTCTGGCTTTAACGGCAGGGCTGTTGAAAGCCAGGTGTTGAGGGACCGAGGTCTCTCGGACTCGGTCATTTTGACCATGTTAAGGACACGGAAGTCTTCCTCCAAGCAGATCTATCACCGTGCCTGGAAAGCTTATATCGCCATATGCGAAGCGCTGGACTGGCGTCCTCGGACGTATTCCGTCCCCAGAATCCTGCGTCCTCTGCAGTGTGGAGTGACCCAAAAGCTTGCTTTGAGTACCATCAAGGATCAGATTTCGGCCTTGGCCGTCTTCTTTCAGCGACCTCTAGCGGGTCATTTCTTGGTTAGCACCTTGTGTTGGGGGTTCGCCATGTGCTCCCTCCTGTCAAGCTTCCTCTCCCACCGTGGGATCTGAATTTGGTGCTCTCGGTCCTCCAGGAACCTCCTTTTGGGAATATCCGGGATATTCCCCTCTTGTCTTGTCTCAGAAGGTGGCCTTTTAGTGGCAATCACTTCTGTTTGACGGGTGTCTGAGTTGGCGGCTTTGTCCTGCAAGTCGCCATATTTAGTCATCCATAAGGATAAGGCGGTGTTGCATCCGTGACCTTCCTTTTTGCCAAAGGTGGTGTCGACCTTTCACCTACATGAGGACATTGTCCTCCCGTCCTTGTGTCCTCACCCATCGCATCCCAGAGAGTTTGCGCTGCACATATTGGATGTGGTACAAGCCTTACGGGTGTACCTGTCTGCTACTGCTTCTATTCGAAAGTCCGACTCACTGTTTGTGACTGTCTCTGGTCCATAACAGGGCCAAGCGGTTTCGTCTGCCATCATTTCTAGGGGAATCAGACAAACCGTCATTCAAGCCTATGCTCTCAAAGGGCGGGCGCCTCCCTTTTCGGTTACGGCGCATTCCACCAGGGCAATTGGTGCTTCCTGGGTTTTCCGACATCAAGCGTCAGTTGCACAAGTGTGCATGGCGGCGACCTGGTCGTCTGTTCATGCCTTTTAAGTTTTATAAGGTTAATGTGGCTGCATCTCCGGATGCTTCCTTCGGCCGCAGGGTGCTGCGGGCCGCTGTTTAAAGTTGTGACTCCTCCGTTGAGGAGCTCTGCCTTTTTGGAGTGAAGTTTTTGGTTTTTCCATTTATACTGCTCCCATCCCTCTTGACACTGCTTTGGGACATCCCACGTGTAAAGTGTAAAGAGACACCGTGTCAGTCCATGGATGGTAAGAGAAAATTGGATTTTTTGTACTCACCGTAAAATCCTTTTCTCTGACATCCATGGACTGACACGGCACCCACCCTTCCTTTTTAAGTTTGTACTGCTTTGTTACGAACTGAAGTCTGCTGACTGTAGTGGGAGGGTTATGTCCGGAGGGACCGCCCCCTGGGTGGGGCTGTTCAGCTCTGGCTTTTAGAATGTATGTATAACATCTCACATTCTGCCTAGGTCTTCTCCTGCAAGCAGGGACATAACCCACGTGTAAAGTGTAAAGAGACACCGTGTCAGTCCACGGATGTCAGAGAAAAGGATTTTACGGTGAGTACAAAAAATCCAATTTTTTAGCTCTTTTGCTAGCGGAGGCCCGGTCTTCTCCGTCGCCTTCTTCTTCTCCCGCTCTCCGGTTCTTCTCCCGCTCTCCGGTTCTTTCTTCCGCCGGGCCTCCGCTAACTTCTTTTTAGCTCTTTTGCTAACGGAGGCCCGGTCTTCTCCGTCGTCTCGTCCGGCTCTCCGTTGTCCTTCTGCCGGCCCCTCCACTAACTTCTTTAGCTCTTTTGCTAGTAGAGGAGCCGGTCTTCCCGTCGTCGGCGTCTTCTTCCCTCTTCTCCTTCTCGATGTTGACGCGTCGCTTCCTCCCGCTGTAATACTGGATGTTCGCTCCGCTCCGCATTAATATAGGCTTCTCATGACGTCACAGTCACATGTTCCCATGCTCATGCCACTCCTCCAGACTGACATCCATCCATCGAGGCATTTTAATATTTGCATAACTCCTCCCAAGAGCCAGCCCACTGCTTTCATCAGCAGGAGAAGTGTACTCAGCAGGGTGCTGTGATGTTTTATGGAAGCTAGCTCCTCCCACCAGCCATGATCTGCCTGTATTGCGAAGAGAAGCACAGATACACAGTCACTGGGTCTAAAATTAGGTATAAAAAAAAAACGGAAATGTTTTGTTTTTTTGTGTGTTGATGATAGGGGGAGTGAGAAACCAGGGAAGGCAAAAGGTAAGCAGATTAAACGGCAGCTTTAACAACGTGTTGGCAGTGATCTTATTAGCATGATATTGATTTGATGGGCTACATAGGAGATAACTGACAGCCAGCAGGTAAATCTCTCAGCAGCAAAAAGATTTGAAGGCCATTGTATCTGTAAGCTGTTATAGCCTCTTTAGTTGGTTGCATTGCTATTGGCATTTGCTTGGTGTATGATAAGCCTGATGATACCCACACATGCATAGGTGTGTGCAGCCTATTGCAATAAAGAGTGCACCCCAAAGCCCAAGCATACCTGCTTTTCTCTGCAGCCTCAGCAGCATAGGGCAGTGAATGAATGGGAAGTGCTCTCTGCTGAGTGACTTTCTTTTCATTCACAAACTGAAGCATAGTAAACACAGCTTCAGTTATGAATGAACACAGTGAGTGAATGTGTTCACTGTGTTCATTTAGAAAAGGAAGACGCTGGTTAAATTACTGTATATACTTGAGTATAAGCCGACCCGAATATAAGCCGAGGCACCTAATTTTACCACAAAAAAATGGGAAAACTTATTGACTCGAGTATAAGCCTAGGATGTCCATCGGCATGCCTCACTGTGCCCATGCCTCACTGTGCCCATGTGCATGCCTCACTGTGCCCATGCCTCACTGTGCCCATGACTAGACTGACGTTTAACATGGGAGTCTATGGAAGGGGTGCCCGGGTTTGAAAAATCAGTGCTCCCCAGACGTAGGTTCCCCAGACAACAATCTTTGCACACTTGTAGAGGAGTAATGGGGCTACATGTGTGCCAAGTTTGGGGTCCAGGGAACCTAAGACCGGCCGGTACCGGGTCCCCAAATTCACCAGAGAAATTACTGTTTAACATGGGAGTCTATGGAAGGGGTGCCCGGCTTTGAAAAATCGGTGCTCCCCGGCCCTAGATCCCCCGGACAACAAACTTTGCACACTTGCAGAGGATGAGTGGGGCTACATGTGTGCCAAGTTTGGGGTCCAGGGGACCTACAGACGGCCAGTACTGGGTCCCCAAATTCCGAGAGATTAGGCGCAAAAAGGTGACTCGAGTATAAGCCGAGGGGGGGCATTTTCAGAACAAAAAAATGTGCTGAAAAACTCGGCTTATACTCGAGTATATACGGTACATATTTACTAGCCCCTTCCCGCACTCTCCATTCTGGGAAGGGCACCGCACATAGTGAATTAGGGTGTGCCCAGGCACACCTGGCACACCCCCTGCGCACGCCCATGCACACATGGTACAATTTGGTAGTAAAATCGACTTCTTTTAGGTTGAATTGAACAAAATCTTAAGGCCGGGTTCACATATGTGCGGCCTCGGTTTCCAGCATGGGGCTCCTGTTCACCGGTCCAGGTGCTAATCAGGTCTGAATTTTTGGCTGAATTCGCACCTGAACCGGACCCAAAGACGCATAGGACCCTTTTGGAATGCAGACCATGGCTTCCCCGGACCTGTGTGAACCGGCTCCTTTGAGAGCCGGGCACACTGGCATATCATGCGAATTTGATGCGGGGAATCCCACATCCAATTCCCACATATGTGAACCCGGCCTAAAGAGACTCTGCCACTAGAGTGGGGTTATTATTAACCACTTTCCTTACAGGTATGGCTTTGGGTTTTAAAAACAGTGACAGGGTCTCTTTAACCTGCTTGGCTCACACAATGTACACATCAGGGACAAGCACACCCGACATTGGAGGACCGCACAATGGGAAATATAGACAGTATGGGCAAAGTACAGGTTCACTTTAAGTTGCTGATGACATGTTATTTTTTATTGATGGTGTGAATGGGGGGTCATTATCCTTCAGCAATATTTTATAAAGCCGCTCTCACTGGTCCAGAGATCCCCCGAACCTTCTGCCTGTCAATTCTCTGTCTTTTCTGTGTAATTTTTCCTCTTCACTTGCCTGCTTTCTCTGTATTCATTATTAATCTGATGGATTCCTCCTGAGCCGTGGAGCTGGTCTGCCGCATATTGAGTCTTGCAGGCTCGGTAATCACAGTGCCAAACGGGAGCACACGGCACAGACAGTCTCTGTAGTGTTATAGCAGAGCAGTGAAGCACAAGACTTGCTCGAGCTGTGCTTGAAGTGTATACTGTATACCCCGTGGTGCATTAGGATAATCAATTAGATCTTGCCTGGACTATTGCTGAGATGTGAAGCTCGATTTGTTCATTTTTGGCATAGTAAAATACATGCAAAACCGCACACAAAATGCAGGAGGGACTCTGTGTGCCGTTATAACCAAAGACACAGCAAATGCGTTGAAGAAGACACAATGGTGATACCAGCACCCTAGACTATAAAGCCCTTGTGCCCAACCTGCAGCCCTTTGCCACTTTTTGTGTGGCCCTCAGGGCTCCTGCAGACACTAATCTGTGTTTCCCAGATGCCCTGTTATAGCGGGGATTTCTAATATGTCCAGTCAATGTCTGTCTCTTGAAGCATGTCCCCAGTCTCCAACAATTCCTGTAGCACGTCTGCAGTCTCTGACCATCTCTTGTTTCATGTCTGCAGTCTCTGACCATCTCTTATATCATGTCTGCAGTCTCTGACCATCTCTTGTATCCTGTCTGCAGTCTTAAGCCCAGTACACACGATCGGATATCCTATGGATTCTAATCCAATGTATTTTTCCATCGGAAATCCAATGAAACTGTTTTCCATCAGTCTTGCCCACACACCATCAGTCAAAAAACCGACCGCACCAAAACGACGTGACGTACGATGGCACTATAAAGGGGAAGTTCAAATCTAGTGGCGCACCCTTTGGGCTGCTTTTGCTGATTTCGTGTTACCGCGTGTTAGTAAAAGTTTGGTGAGAGCCGATTCGCGATTTTCAGTCTCCGTGCTTTTCAGTCCGTTACAGCATGATGACTGTGCTCTCTCCATTAGGAACGCTAGTTTTACCAGAACGAGCGCTCCCGTCTCATAATTCAGTCTGAGCATGCGTGGGTTTTTTATCCGATGGACTTGCCCATAGACGATCGAAATTTGCTATACATTTTTTATCCATCGGATAAATTTAAAACATGTTCTACTTTTTTCACACCGATGGAAAAAAGACCGATGGGGCCCATACACGATCGGTTTGTCCGATGAAAAAAGTCCATCGGACTGTTTTCATCAGTAAAACCGATCGTGTGTACAGGGCTTTAGACTATCTCTGGTATTGTGCCAGCAGTTTCTGACCATCTTTTGTATTATGTCTGCAGTCTCTGACCATCTCTTGTATCATGTCTGCAGTCTCTGACCATCTCTTGTATCATGTCTGCAGTCTCTGACCATCTCTTGAATCATATCTGCAGTCTTAGACTACTGTATCTCTGTTATTGTGCCTGCATTTTCTGACCATCTCTTGCATCATGTCTGCATTTTCTGACCATCTCTTGCATCATGTCTGCAGTCTCTGACTATCTGTTGTATCATGTCTGCAGTCTCTGACCATCTCTTGTATCATGTCTGCAGTCTCTGACCATCTCTTGTATCATGTCTGCAGTCTCTGACCATCTCTTGTATCATGTCTGCAGTCTCTGACCATCTCTTGTATCATGTCTGCAGTCTCTTACCATCTCTTGTATCATATCTGCAGTCTTAGACTATCTCTGGTATTGTGTCTGCAGTTTCTGACCATCTCTTGCATCATGTCTGCAGTATTGAACCACCTCTTGTATTGTACCTGCAGTCTCTCACCATCTCGTGTATTATGTCTGCAGTCTCTGACCATCAAGTCCAAGTCTACCTGTAAGAAGGCCTGATTTGATAGTGAAGGAACAAAGTACTGTGCGTGTGCCGCTGTCAGTAAGATTGCTGTGATCACATGATTAACAGATCAGGAACTGTCAGTAATGGGCTGTTTTATTGGTTTGGCATGATCACAGGAACGTGTAAATTTCCCATTTCATTGACAAAACGGAGTGGGCAATATAGGTTATACTGGTAAAACATTATTTTATATTTAGATAATTATACAGTCCCCATTATATGTCACAATTTTAGCCTTTTCAAGATGTTTTGAGGTACAGTTTCAATCAGGGAGTGACAAATTTGCTTAATATCTAGGAGCCAGCTAAAAAAAGTTAGGAGCCAGTTTTTTAAATCAGCTGCCCAGCACCCAGAACTGCATGTCCAGGGTGCCGGGCAATAGGAATTGCTCACGCCTAGTGCCAAGCGATAAAAGAATTTAAAACAGTTCATATTTTTTTTTTTTATATTATTCATAAGTCATTTTACGCCTTCACTGATATACGGTATGCTGATGAGGCTGCACTGATGGGCACTGATGAGGCTGCACGGATGGGTACTAAGGCTGCACTGATTGGCGCTGATGAGGTGGCACTGATGAGGCTGTACTGATGGGCACTGATAGGCTGCTCTGATGGGCACTGATAGGCTGCTCTGATGGGCACTTTTAGGCTGTGCTGATAAGCACTGATAGGCGGCACTGATGGGCTGCACTGATGGGCACTGATAGGCTGCACTGACGGGCATTGATAGGCTACAATGATGAGGTGGCACTGATTGGCGTCACTGATGTGCACTAATAGGCAGCACTGTGGGGCACTGATGAGGTGGCACTAATAGGCAGCACTCCCCATCCACTCAGCGGTGGTAAGGAAAGGTCCACCAATTAAGCTCGCAACCTCAACCCCATCTGCCAAACTGAGAAAATGATGTCGGAGGTGGGCGGGCAGTGAGAGCAAGCCACGCTCATCACAGCACCTCCCATTAGACCCCAGGGTGCAGGAGCCACAGGGACCAGTCTTGTGCTGGGAGGATCAAAGGTTTAGGTAAGTATATCTCCATTTTCTTATCCCGACAAAAATGAGCCTGTGCCTGCACTGCATGGGAAAACTTTTGGTGTTGTGCTTTAATTCTGTATAGAGGAGCCATCTATATAGTGTGCTGAACCTCTGTCAGTCTCTTAGGTTACTAGGAGCGGTCACACAACCTTTTCAGTATTTTGTGCTTTGATACTTTTATTTTTGGGAGTGACATGTACACTTTAGTGACTTAATCATGGAACCCAGTCCAAAAGACATGAGGCGGTGTGTAGTAAGAGCAATGTCAGACTGATGCTGTAGTGTGTACCATGGGAAATGGGGGAAGCCCAGACTGCAGGATCTTATAATCAATTCATGAAGATGGGAATGCAGCACTTTTCTCTCCAGCCTTATACATGCAGACGTGCCAAATGCAATTAAACATATTGTTTATGGATACAAATTTTTCCTGCTTCCTCTGTTGAGGCTTCAGCAGCATGTGGTCACATAGCTTATTTGGCATATATTTGGCTACTAAGTATGCAATTTTCCTGCTGATTAATATTAAAATTGTTATTTTTTTGGTTGTGACTAATGACTTTGTGTTAATGAGAAGATAAACTCAGGAAGCTGTGCCCAAAAAAATGGGCAAGCAGAGGTCAATGTGCTAATTACCAGCAAGCAATGTACTAGTCACCAGAGGGCAATGTGCTTGTCACCAGAGGTCAATGTACTAGTCACCAGAGGGCAATGTGCTAGTCACCAGAGGGCAATGTGCTAGTCACCAGAGGTCAATGTACTAGTCACCAGAGGTCAATGTGCTAGTCACCAGAGGGCAATGTGCTAGTCACCAGAGGGCAATGTGCTAGTCACCAGAGGGCAATGTGCTAATTACCAGCAAGCAATGTATTAGTCACCAGAGGTCAATGTACTAGTCACCAGAGGGCAATGTGCTAGTCACCAGAGGGCAATGTGCTTGTCACCAGAGGTCAATGTACTAGTCACCAGAGGGCAATGTGCTAGTCACCAGAGGGCAATGTGCTAGTCACCAGAGGGCAATGTGCTAATTACCAGCAAGCAATGTACTAGTCACCAGAGGGCAATGTACTAGTCACCAGAGGGCAATGTACTAGTCACCAGAGGTCAATGTGCTAGTCATCAGAGGGCAATGTACTAGTCATCAGAGGGCAATGTGCTAGTCACCAGAGGGCAATGTGCTAGTCACCAGAGGGCAATGTACTAGTCACCAGAGGGCAATGTGCTAGTCACCAGAGGGCAATGTGCTAGTCACCAGAGGGCAATGTGCTAGTCACCAGAGGGCAATGTACTAGTCACCAGAGGGCAATGTGCTAGTCACCAGAGGGCAATGTGCTAGTCACCAGAGGGCAATGTACTAGTCACCAGAGGGCAATGTACTAGTCACCAGAGGGCAATGTGCTAGTCACCAGAGGGCAATGTACTAGTCACCAGAGGGCAATGTACTAGTCATCAGAGGGCAATGTACTAGTCATCACAGGGCAATGTACTAGTCACCAGAGGGCAATGTACTAGTCACCAGAGGGCAATGTACTAGTCACCAGAGGGCAATGTACTAGTCACCAGAGGGCAATGTACTAGTCACCAGAGGGCAATGTGCTAGTCACCAAAAGGGCAATGTGCTAGTCACCAGAGGGAAATGTGCTAGTCACCAGAGGGCAATGTGCTAGTCACCAGAGGGCAATGTGCTAGTCACCAGAGGGCAATGTGCTAGTCACCAGAGGGCAATGTGCTAGTCACCAGAGGGCAATGTGCTAGTCACCAGAGGGCAATGTGCTAGTCATCAGAGGGCAATGTGCTAGTCACCAGAGGGCAATGTACTAGTCCCCAGTATTACCTGTGGGCTTCCTGAAGCTGATCTCTCCCCTATCACTCATACACAGGCCATACGCTATTTGAAGTTCAGCTGGTTTCTGAGGAAAGTTGCCTAATAGGTGGCCCAGTTGACCCTGTCCTGCCTGACATCCTTGATTGAAATATATATAGAACTGGGTAGCAAACTGCTGGCCCAACAGCAGTGATTTTCAAACAGGTCCAATACAATAGCCTCGGTGAGAGATTTGTCCATCTGAGCTGTGTAGCGTAGATGGAACGATGCTGATTTTTTCCCTCAGCCTTAGGCTAGCCATACACTCATTTCTAATAGGAAATCTAATAGTTAATAGATTCCTCCATTTACGCTAACCAACATGGATGGCGGAATCTCAGCTGCAGCTATTGTAATAAAGCAGCTACCACACTCATGGTTGCTTGAATATCCAAACAGTGTCTGCATGTGATGGGATACAGTCACTGTTCAGCTGACAGTTCTTCACCAAAATTAAAAAAAGGCCACTTACAGCTCGAATTTTGGCTGATTCAACAGGAATCACTCAAAATTCGAGCACCATTTATCCAGCTTTACCATTATTTATTCTGCAGTGTAACTCTGTAAGGAGGTGACCATCTTGATAAAGACCAGTGTTAATTTTGGCAGCAAATTTAGATCTAGTTTTAGTCTTAGGCTGCTTTCACACTGAGGCGCTTTGCAGGCGCTATTGCGCTAAAAATAGCGCCTGCAAAGCGCCCTGAAAGAGCCGCTCCTTTATCTCCAGTGTGAAAGCCTGAGGGCTTTTACACTGATGATAAAAACGCCCCACTAGCGGCCGAAAATCGCTGCAAAATTACAGTAAAGCGCCGCTTAAAATAGCGGCACTTTACAGCCAAGCCCGCGACGCTTCAGTGTGAAAGTTCCCTAAAGCCCTGTACACACGATCGGTTTTTCCGATGAAAACAGTCCGATGGACTTTTTTCATCGGACAAACCGATCGTGTATGGGACCCATCTGTCTTTTTTCCATCGGTTTTAAAAAATAGAACATGTTTTAAATTTTTCCGATGGATCAAAAACCAATAGCAAATTCCGATCTTCTATGGGCAAGTCCATCGGATAAAAAACCCACGTATGCTCAGAATCAAATCGACGCATGCTCAGAAGCATTGAACTTAATTTTTCTCGGCTCATCGGAGTGTTTTACGTCACAGCGTTTGGAACGGTCGGTTTTTTGACTGATGGTGTGTAGGCAAGACTGATGGAAGTCAGCTTCATCGGATTTCCGATGGACAAAACCATCGGATTAGAATCCATAGGATATCCGATCGTGTGTACGAGGCTTTAGTCTTAGGACTAAAATTACATTTTAGTTTTAGGCACATTTTAGTCTTCTGCAAGTGTTTTAGTTTTAGTCATAGTCTTTGACTAAAATGCCATTTTAGTTTTAGTTTTAGTCCCATTTTAGAGTTGAAAATGTTTTTATTGAAAGAATAAACAGTACATCAGAAATACAGTTGACATATCATTTATAAGGAAGCGGTATAGAGTGCGCCAAGTGGCTATCGCCTACAGCGGCGCTTGCGCCCAAAGGTTTAATGAATAGGCTTGGGTGCAATTTATGTCAAACCATAGAAGATCAGGAGTTTAGTCCCATTTTAGTCATCGTATTTTAGTCGACTAAAATCTCCAGTACATTTTAGTAGAATAAAATCAACTAAAATCGAATGTGTTTTGTTAAATTGTAATGCATTATTTAAGCATTTCTGTAGAATTTCCAAACTCATTATATACTGGAGTAAAAAAAATCTAATATCATGTTATTATTTATGGTATTAACCACTTGCTTACTGGGCACATATACCCCCTTCCTGCCCAAGCGAAATTTCAGCTTTCGGCACTGTCACGCTTTGAGTGAAAATTGCGTGGCCGTGCGACGTGGCTCCCAAACAAAATTGACGTCCTTTTTTTTCCCCACAAATAGAGCTTTCTTTTGGTGGTATTTGATCATCTCTGTGGTTTTTATTTTTTGCGCTATAAACAAAAAAAGAGTAACAATTTTGAAAAAAACACAATATTTTTTACTTTTTGCTATAATAAATATCCCAATTTAAAATAAATAAATAAATGCACTGATTGCTGTATAAATGTGACTGGTAGGGAAGGGGTTAACACTAGGGGGCGAGGAAGGGGTTAAATGTGTTCCCTATTACTGATTCTTACTGTGGGGGGAGGGGAGTGACTGGGGGAGGTGACCGATCTGTGTCCCTATGTACAAGGGACACAGCATCGGTCTCCTCTCCATGACAGGACGTGGATCTGTGTGTTTACACACACAGATCCCCATCCTTGTCTGTGTAACGGACGATCGCAGGTACCTGGTGGACATCGCGGCCGCCAGGCACGCGCATCGGCACTGAAGTGACGTGGCGGGCACGCGCTCGCCCCCCAGTGGCTGGAGGAGCCAAGGCCATCAATAGACGGCCTCCCAGCCCTGAGGAGCCGCCTTGTGGCCGTCATTTGACTATGGCTCAAGCGGTTAAGGGGTTAAGGTTTGAACAAACTCACAGATAGAGATTTAGCCGCTCTGGACGATCTGAGGACTACTGCAATGCTGCACAGTGCTCTGGATGGTGGTCTGAGGAGGCCAGTAATGCTGCACAGTGCTCTAGATGGTGGTCTGAGGAGGAGGCCTGTAATTCTGCATAGTGCTCTGGACCATGGTCTGAGGAATGGCCTGTAATGCACAGTGCTCTGGATGCCACTGTGAGTGGTCAGAGGAGGCCTGTAATGCGCAGTTGCACAGTGTGCTCTGGGCGAACAGTGGAGGCCACAGGCCTGCTGTAATTGTAACCACAATTACTGTACACTCAGTCTGGGTGCCTGGCGGCGCGGTCGTCTCATCAGGAGTCGGAACTCGGGAGGCCTCAGCCTGGCTGGCCTGTAATGCACAGTGCTGTGCTGCTCTCATTCTCACTCTTAGGTCTCTGGCACTGGCAGTCGTCTCATGACGGTGCGCCTGCTTGCTGGGAACGGATTTCAGAAGTAGGGGGAGCTCCGTGGAAAAACCGGAAGTTAGTTCACAAGGGTAAATGTCCCTGCCTCACACTTTCGTTCCGTTTTTTGTTCGTTAACGAAAACGGATCTGATTTTCGTCATAGTTTTCATCACTTGACGAAAAAGTGCTGTACTTTTCATTTTGTTTTCGTCACTGCAAAAATGTCGCTGACGGAATCTTTGACAAAAAAGTTTTGGTTGACTAAATTAACACTGCTAAAGACAGAGCTTTGCTTCCCCATGTCAAAGCCTCCAGCAAGGAGAAAAGTGAGCAGCACAGGAGTGACATCACCAAATCTCATTCCAAGTCATAGCCAGAAGCAGCCAGAGGCAGCAGAGCCTTGGATCTCCTCTGGCAGATATACAGCTATGAGGCTGTTGGCATTGGACAACCTTGGCACACTCATATCAGGGAGTGCACCACTGTTTTTCAAAAGGAATTTCCTACAAAAGGTACCGGTCCATCTTCCAGGGTACTGCTTAGATACGGTTAACATTTAAATTTATCAAAACTGTCAAAACCTATAACAGCCCATTTAGGTTCAATCAAATTTTATATTGTACAGTCAGTTTAGGGCTGAATGGGAGGGGATAGAAATGGAAACCATGCCAGTGTGATTTCGCCACTGTAATCCCAGTAAGATTTACAAACTAAAGCCCCGTACACACGGTCGGACTTTTGGCCAACAAACTTCATTTTGACCAAGTTGGACCAACAATCCGACCGTGTGTACGCTCCATCGGACAAACTTTTTTTTTTTTTTTGTTTTCATCGGACAAATGTTGGGTCTGCAAACGGACAAACTTTTGCCCAACAAAAGTCAGATGGAGCAAAGTTTGAACGTGTGTACAGTAAACCATCGGACTTTTGTCCGATGGACAAAACAAATAATGTTACAATCAACCAACAATAGCAGAAGTTGACCAAAGGGTGGCGGTGAACAGCAGAAAAGAGCAGAAAAACCACGTGATGTTGGAAAAAGTTTTGGGAAAGTTTGCAGAAAAGTCAGAGCGTGTGTATGCTATGGGTGTGCCCGGCCAACTCCCTTCGGACAAAAAACCACGGAAAAGTCAGATGGAAGTCTGACCGTGTGTACGAGGCTTAAGAAGGTAATTAGGTCCATGAGCATCCATACATAACAGCAATATCACTTTTAAGCCTCGTACACACGGTCGGACTTCAAACAAACTTTTCCGTGGATTTTTGTCCGAAGGGAGTTGGTCGGAAACACCCATAGCATACACACGCTCTGACTTTTCTGCAAACTTTCCCAAAACTTTTCCAATATCACGTGTTTTTTCTGCTCTTTCCTGCTCTTTACCATCACCCTTTGGTCAACTTCTGCTATTGTTGGTTGATTTTAACATCATTTGTTTTGTCCATCGGACAAAAGTCCGATGGATTTCTGTACACACGGTCGGACTTTGCTCCATCGGACTTTTGTTGGCGAAAAGTTTGTCCGTTTGCAGACCGAACATTTGTCCGATGAAAACCAAAAAAGTTTGTCCGATGGAGCGTACACACGGTCGGATTTTTTGTCAAACTTGCTCAAAATGAAGTTTGTTGGCAAAAAGTCTGACTGTGTGTACGGGGCTTTAGATGGACTAAATCTATGTGAATGCTTCTACAGCTCTGTCCAGTAAGGGTCTGTTTTAGACCCTGTGCTCCTCCTCTCTCATTTTGCGGAGCTGACAGCGGCAGGAAGAAATACTGCTTTGTCCTAATGCATTATCCTGTAAAATCTGTGGGCAATCCTGCTCCAAAGACTGAATGACATCTTCTCATCACAGATAAAATAACAAAGTCTATACCGCGACAGCATGATCTAGCGAGAGGATTTCCGAGAGGATGTGCCCATTACAATTTTTTTTTTACGAAACATCTTTTATTTATACTCCTTCATCAATTTAAACTGGAATAGTCTCATCTCAGCTCACGTCTTGGGGAAAAGTTGGTTTTAAAATGAGGAGACATTATTACGTTGGATTATTATTCAATTAGGAATTGATTTGTTCAATCTCAGAGCAATTAATCAGTGGACTTTTATTTGTGTCACGCAGAATAATTGGTGGGTTTGACAAGACTTAAAGGCTAAGTTCACCTTTTTTGCTTTTTTTTTTTCTAAATTCCAGCTCCCCTATGTACCAATATAGTGTAGCGACCTCACCCCATCTCTTTTGTCTAGGGGTATGTCACACGACAGGGTGAGATGCGCTACGGCCCATGTCCTCCCCATAGCTGTGGGTGAGGTGAAGGCCAGTACCAGATATTTCCTCGGGCCTATGTGCTTCTGTAAAGGATTAAGTCCTGTTGTGCCAACATTTCCCTTTGCTCCCATTAACCAGAGTTTCACACACCGATCATAGTCCAACTCTTGTTTTATTGCATTTCTCACAATAAACAGTGCTTCAGTAGCCAACTGGTTGCGACTTGATAACATTTCGATACAGGGGATGAGCAGGCCGAGGCATTATCCTAATTACCAGCTAAACCACTGCGATCTCGCCAGCGGTTACTATAGCCATATCTTGAAAGGACTTAGAACTTGAGAGTCTCTACCAGCAACTCAAGAGAACGTAGATAGGAGTACCTTCACTGCGTTGTGGCCCCTATCAGGGGAAGATGTCCCTCCAAGGGAGTTACCAGAGGCCCATCCATCACTGGGTTGATGCTGTTCCAGACTCTCCGAATGGGTAACCTCCCCGGCCTCCTCACCTCAGACATGGGCCCCATCCACTTCAGGGACCCTCGGACTTCTCCACTCTCGCGGGACCCAGTCGAAGTCACTGGGCCCCAGGCCTCCTGGTTTAGTACCTCACCCCAGGCTGAAGGTGCCTGGGATGGACTCCAACTCCATTCCAGTCAGGCCTAGGGCACCTTAGCCGGATTCCGGAACCGCCCGCACCCAGGCCTAAGGTGCCTGGGCACGTGATGAAGAACCTCCAGAAGAGCAAGACCTCGTGACCAGGGCGTCTCCCCCTTTTATCCCCTCCAATGACGCCACGGCAGGTTCCCCGCCCTCGCCGTACCATCTCCGAGAAGGGACAAAAAGGACAGCACTATCGCAGTGAATCTACCTTGAGCCTGCGGGCACTCGCCACCCACCGGCCAGGGAGATTATTACACCGCCCAATCCTCCACAAATACAAATGGTCATTACTCCCATACCTACACACCTGAATTTAAAGACCCCGCTACATAGCATTAACCACTTCAGCTCCAGAAGGTTTACCCCCCTTCCTGACCAGGCCATTTTTTGCGATGCGGCACTGCATTACTTTAACTGACAATTACGTGGGCATGCTACGCTGTACCCAAATAAAATTTGTGTTCTTTTTTTCCCATAAATAGAGTTTTCTTTTGGTGGTATTTGATCACCTCTGAGTTTTTTATTTTTTGCGCTATATACAAAAAAAGACCTTCAATTTTGAAAAAAAAATATGTTTTTTACTTTCTGCTATAAAACATTCCAAATAAAAAAGGTAAAAAAATCCAATTTCTTCATCAATTTAGGCCAATATGTATTCTGCTACATATACGTGTATATTGTATATGTATGTGGTTTGCGCAAAAGATACAGCGTCTACAAACTATGGTATATTTTATTTTTATTTTTTACTAGTAATGGTGGCTAACAGCGACTTATAGCGGGACTGCGACATTGCGGTGGACAAATCAGACACCTAACTGACATTTTTGACACTTTTTGGGGACCAGTGACACTAATACAGTGATCAGTGCTAAAAAATATGCACTGTCACTGTACTGACACTGGCAGGGTAGGGATTAACATCAGGGGCGATAAAAGGGGTTAAATGTGTTCCCTGAGGGTGAATACTAACTGTGGGGTGGGGTGGGGGTAGTGCTTTGACTGTGTTCCTGTTTTTTTTTTTTTTTTCTTTTGCAGTTGCATTGGTCCAGCTTGGACCGATGTAGGTATACATATGCCAAACCTGGCCAATCCCTGTTGAAGGCCTAGTACACATGATGAGAATATTAGACAAATGATTGTCTGTTTCTATTTGCATGCTAGTCTTATATCGAAAACGAAGAGGTTACTAAAGTTTAGAAAATTCTCATACGACTGAGTACAACTTCGGAAATGATAAAATGTTTTGTATTGAATTGTAATGTACTATTTTGTTTTCAAGCATGCGTGGTTTTGGTCTTCTGATTTTTTTTGTTTTTTTTTTTCGGAAGAATACTTTAATGATTAAATGAGAATCGTTTGATTTGGTATCGTACGAGAAAATGTTTGTGTTTGTCCCTTCAGATAATTTAACATGAACTGTCATAATCAGCTCTCAAAAGGTGTGCACTAATAATCAGATTATCACAAGATCGCTTAAAAATTGGTAGGTTTCCGTCCAATTTTCTGATCGTGCGTACTAAGCATAAAAGGTGAATCACTGTAGTAGTTGCCACTACTACAGTGATCCTCGCTGCTTTCTGGTACGATGCCAAGAGGCTTCCCTCCACACTTGGCTGATCCCTGTGAAAGTGGACCGCTGCTACAGTGAGCACTATTTTCCAGATCCCGTGCGAAACAACTTCCCTGCTGCATAGTAACCAAAAGAGGTCTTCACAGGTGCCAGAGAGCACCTTATATTACTCTCTGATTGGACGAAGTTGAGATTATGGCATTATGGCCCCCATAATTCCTGTGCCAGACAACCCTCTGTGGTTAGTGTGCAGCAGGGCAGCTGCTCAGCAAGGGAACTGGAGGACAATGAGGATCACTCTAGCAGCAGTCTACTTCCACAAGGATCAGCCAGATATGAAATATGTATACATACAATGGTCCAATCTGGTCCAATGTAGCTATGTGAAAGAAACATATCGGATAATCAGCCTGCAATAATCAGTAATGCCTAATGGCTTGAATTCAGTAGCTCTCCACAAAACAGGAGGCCCCCCAAAATCAGGGGTTATCCAAATTGTGAAGTTCATTTGAAACTGGAAAAAAAGAGAAGGCTACAAGATTGTGTCAAGAGTCCAAAATCTTGAAACGTTGGTTAGTTGTAGCCGTTTCACTGGCATAGTTTTGACCCATCTGCTTTCTTTTGCAAGCAGTAAATTTAAGATTTCTCTTCCATCTATTTCACACATACCGTATTTTCCGGCGTATAAGGCGGCTGGGCACATAAGACGACCCCCTAATATGCAGTTTAAAACTGTGGTTTTGTGCTCTACTCACCGTATAAGACGAACCCCTTTTGTGCGACCCCCTTGTGCGGTAATGCCATTCAAAAACGAAGAGGCCGCAGCCCGCCGGGTGCTCTGTAATGCTGTATGTAATTCAGTATGTGCGGCACTCAGCCAATCCCGGCGGGCGATGCACTCTGTTGATGACTACAGAGCCTGCTAAGCCTGCTTGGATTGGGGTAACAACCTCTGCCAATCTTAGCAGGCTACATAATGTAGCCTGCTCGGATTGGCAGAGGTTGTTACTCCAATACGAGCAGGTTTAGCAGGCTCTAGTCATCAACAGAGTGCATCGCCCGCCGGGATTGGCTGAGCGGCGCACATACTGTATTACATACAGCATTACAGAGCACCCGGCGGGCTGATATCTATTGGGCAGCTGCTTCACCCGGCGTATAAGACGACCCCCGGTTTTTGGCTGTGTAATTCCGGTGTAAAAGGTCGTCTTATACGCCGGAAAATACGGGTAAGCCCATTCAAACATTTGCAAACATTATTGAACCCTGAAGAAGGAGCGTGTTTTGCCTACAAAACACTTTGGCTATCTTAGGAATCAGTAAAGTTGTTTTGGACTCTTTTATGAATTTGGTCTAGTGGGCCTACTTTTGGTTTAAGTGATGTTCCCAGGTGCCCAATGGAGGGTAGTCCTGGTTGCATGTGAGCCACCTAACCAGAGCCAGTGAGCTTTGGAAGGATTGGCATCCTTCCCTTTATTACTCTGTATCAGAAAACATTAAAGATTTAGTGCCTCTTGGATAAATCCCCTTGATCCAATCTTACACAGGGCTTTCTTCACTCGCTCCTAACAGCTGAATGATATGGCAAGGGAGCAAAAGAATAGTAATTATGTGTTGTTGGGGAGGACACCATGGACAAAGCAGTGGTTCACTTAAACCCAAATTTGGTATGTGCTTTTTTGTGCGGTTCTCAGAAAGTTAAGTCAAATGTTTGTTGCGCACTGCAGTGAGCCATTCATTAGAATCCCCAGTTCCTCTCAATTTCAGAGACACACTCGTAAAGATAAAAAATGCAGTCATACTTTCCCAACAGACTCTGTATATCATTGAATAAACAGATATTTAGAAGTGTTCTACTTCCAAGAGTGGGAAAGTGCAGCCACTTGGTCCTCCAGTGCTTAGTAGCAAAATCCCTAAGCATATTATATGCGTATACATCTTTTTTGTAGCATTAGGGAGGTATATTGTCATAGTCATTTCTTTTGTAGCATTAGGGAGGTATATTGTCATAGTCATTTCTTTTGTAGCATTAGGGAGGTATATTGTCATAGTCATTTCTTTTGTAGCATTAGGTATGTTGCCATGGTCCTTTGTGCATCGACATGCAGTTTGATGCCTGTTGGTGCATGTTTTCAGTGCATTTTTGACTTTAGACTTAGGAGTGGATAGGGTTAACAGCCATTGATCAAGGCTTGTTAATACTTGTTACTAATGCATCAAAATGCATGTTATATATGTTTTGTTGCTATTGACTTCTGTGAGCCTCCCAACACACTAAAATGCTGATATGAAATGCTGATAAAATGTGGATATGTCACATTTTTACCTGCTTGCGAACCGCCCCATGTACATCTACCACGGCAGGACGGCTGCTGTGCGCTTGATCACGTATCGGGAACGTGATCAGCACTTCCGGGTAAGGCGTGTGATTACAGCACAAGCCGATCAGCGGGGTCCTGGCCAACGATTTTTGGCCAGGACATGCTAATCTGCTCCGTCATAAACAACACAGAGTTCCAAACTCTGAGAGCCCATTCACACAGGGGCAACTTTGGATTCGACTTCAAGTCACCCCAGGTCGCCCCTTGTCGCCTCAAGTCGCGCTGCATGAGAAAATCAATGTAAGTGAATGGAGCCGTCTTAATGCACACTACTGCAGTCGCTCCGACTTCAAAAAAGGTCCCTGTACTACTTCAATCCGACTTCTAGGCAACTGCTTGGTGACCTGTACCCATTGATTTCAATGGAAGTCGCTCAGAAGTCGGATCCCCTGTCTTAACAGGAGCAACTTTCCAGAAAGAGAACATACATTTCTCAGGAAAACCTCTCCCTCCCCCCTCCCTCCCACAGAGCAGATTCTTGTTTGATTGGCCACTGGAATGTCTCCTGTCCTGGAAGCAACTTGAAGTTGCCTTGTAAGTAGCTCCAGGTCGTGCTGTGATTCATACTCAAGTCGTGTCCAAGTTGCTTTCCAAAGTCGTACTGGAAGTCGTGTTGCCCCTGTGTGAATGGAGTCTGACAGGCAATCTTGCTGTTTTTTATTCCCTGCAAAGCAGGGGAAAAAAACAACAAGATTGCTTAGTAAAAGCAGCACACATTACACACATTATGCCGCGTACTCACGACCGTTTTTCATGATGAGAAAAATTCAATTTTTTAATTTGGTCATTAAAAACGATCGTGTGTGGGCTCCAGAGCATTTTTCACGACGTGAAAAATGGGCATTAAAAATTTGGAACATGCGCTATTTTTTCTCGTTGTTTTTCTCATCGTGAAAAACGGCTGTGTGTAGGCTTTAACGACGTGAAAAAAAACGCGCATGCTCAGAAGCAAGTGAGACGGGAGCACTCGTTCTGGTAAAACTACCGTTCATACTGGAGATAGCAAATTTGTCACGCTGTAACGGACTGAAGAGCACGTGGCTGAAAAGCGCGAATCGTCTCTCACCAAACTTTACTAACACGAGGATCAGCAAAAGCAGCCCAAAGGGTGGCGCCATCCGAATGGAACTTCCTCTTTATAGTGCCGTCGTATGTTTCGTACGTCACCGCGCTTTGCTCAAACATTTTTTTTTCACGATAGTGTGTAGGCAAGGCAGGCTTGAGAAGAATCACGTCGAGAAAAACTTTGTTTTTTTCAATGATGTGTGTACGCGGCATTACACATTGTTAGGCACACAGTTAAAGTGATTTTAAAGTCTCGCTTTAAAAAAAATAAAATAAATAACAAACATGTTATACTTTTGGTTTTGCACAGAGCAGCCCCGATCCTCCTCTTCTCGGCTCCCTCTTCGCTGCTCCTGGCCCCTCCCTCCTGACGAATGCCCCCGTAGACCAGCAGCTTGCTAAGGGGGCACCCGAGCCGAGTCAGAGCTCCATGTATCCATTCAGACATGAAGCCCCGACTCAGCCCCGCCCCCTCTCTCCCCTGATTGGCTAACTGACTTTGATTAACAGCCGTGGGAGCCAATGGCACCGTGGCTGTGCCCTAGCCAATCAGGAGGAGAATCCTGGACGGCCGAGGGAATCGTGGACATCGCTGGATAGTGAAGGGGCTCAGGGTAAGCATTAGGGGGTGCTGGGAAGGCTGCTGCACACAAATGGTTTTTTATCTTAATACATAGAATGCATTAAGATAAAAAAAAAACTCTTTTAACCCTTTCATCGCCCTAGATGTTAACCCCTTCGCAGCCAGTGTCATTAGTACAGTAACAGCATATAGTATTAGCACTGAACACTGTATTAGTGTCACTATTGATGTCAGTTAGTGTACCCTCCAGCCAGCGTCAGTTAGTGCCAGATTGTCTCCTGCACTATCACAGTCCCACTATAAGTCGCTGATCACCGCTATTACTAGTATTAAAAAAAAAAAAAAAACTCCAGTAAATATACCACAGTTTGTAGATTCTATAACTTTCACACAATCCAAATAATATACACTTGTTGGGATTTAATTTTTTACCAAAAACATATAGCAGAATACATTTTAGCCTAAATTCATGAAGATATTTGATTTTTTTAATTTTTATTGGATATGTTTATAGCAGAAAGTAAAACATATTGTTTTTTTTTTCTTCAAAATTTTCTGTCTTTTTTAGTTTATATAATAAAAAATAAAAAACCCAGTGGTGATCAAATACCACCAAAAGAAAGCTCTATTTGTGTGAAAAAAATTATATAAATTTCATTTGCATACAGTGTTGCATGACCGCGCAATTGTCAAAGTAGCGCAGTGCCGATTAGCAAAAAATGGCCTGGTCATGAAGGGGGTAAAACCTTCTGGAGGACAAGTGGTTAAAAAAGAACTGCCTTGCAGCGCTGAGATGTGAACAGACACATATACCCATCACGTGTTTTAGAATGTTGGAACGTGCAAAAATTCACAACAGTATAAATGGGTCCTAAAGGACAATTGCCCTTTTAGTGAAGTTGTCCCTTAAAGCAGTAAGTAAACCGCAGCCTTTAAAAAAACTGCTATGACCCCTACCCCTTTTACCAGCTGTTCAAGAATAAATAGACGACACCATTTGGAGTGAAAGGTGTCCATAGCGGACATTTATTAACATATAACCAATAAAACACAGAAACATAATAATCTCAATGATAAACAATAATCCAGGTTGCCAATCTTTGAAGACACTGGAGAACCAAAAGTAATTTTTGTATCTGTGTAATCACATACAGGTCCCCAGCTGCAACACACCGACTCAGGGACGATCCCAACTCTCCACATTCTACGCAGATAGCTTCATATCCCAAATGCCTAGTTAAACCTCCGCTAACTGGAATTTTAGAGGACCCCATACCATAGATGGTTCCCCACTATGCCATATCACTGTCACTTAAAGTGGAGTTCCACCCATATTTTCAACTCCTCAGCATCCCTCACTAAACTGTGCACTGTAAACGAATTGGATGTATTTTTTTTTCTCTGCACCTGCTGTATATCTGCTGTATTCATTTTTTTACTTCCTCCTCCCTGGCCGCGGCCCATCGCATCATTTCCTGTTTGCAATGCCTCCTGGGAGATGTGTGTCATCAATCCCAGGAGGCAATGGGCATTGCTGGGCTTTTGTTGCCATGGTTACCAAAGCTTCTTATACACAGTGATGGGCGGTAGGGGAGGCGGCTGGAGCATCTCAGCTCTGATTACAGAGCCCGGAGGAGAGCACAGCATTACTAATCATTTATAATAGAGTACTATGAAGGGGGAAATTTGGTGGGGGCAATAGGATGGGGCAGGTTTAATGGTGGCAGTTTTGATGGGGCAATTTTGATGGGGCAGCTTCTGCAAAAGGTAATTGCTTTTAAAAAGATGCTAATTGTAAATGATATCCCTTGTTTCTGTGCAGATATATACACATACATACATAACAAGAGCTATACCGTATATACTTGAGTATAAGCCGACCCGAATATAAGCCGAGGCACCTATTTTTACCACAAAAAACTGGGAAAACGTATTGACTCGAGTATAAGCCTAGGGTGTTTATCTGCATGCCTCACTGTGCCTCACTTTGCCTCATTGTGTCCATGTGCCCATGCCTCACTGTGCCCATGCCTCACTGTGTCCATGACTAGACTGACGTTTAACATGGGAGTCTATAGAAGGGGTGCCCGGCTTTGAAAAATCGGTGCTCCCCGGCCGTAGGTCCCCCAGAAAACAAACTTTGCACACTTGTAGAGGAGAAATGGGGCTACGTGTGTGCCAAGTTTAGCCGGTACCGGGTCCCCAAAGTCACTGGAGAAATGACCGTTTAACATGGGAGTCTATGGAAGGGGTGCCCGGCTTTGAAAAATCGGTGCGCCCCGGCCGTAGGTCCCCCGGACAACAAACTTTGCACACTTGTAGAGTGGGGCTACATGTGTGCCAAGTTTGGGGTCCAGAGGACCTACGGCAGGCCGGTACCTGGTCCCCAAAGTCCCGGAGATCAGGCGTAAAAAGGCGTAAAAAGGTGACTCGAGTATAAGCACAAAAAAAAGTGCTGAAAAACTCAGCTTATACTCGAGTATATACGGTATATAAAATATATCTCTGCACAGAAACAAGGGATATTGTTTAAAATTAGCATCTTTTAAAAAGTAATTACCTTTTGCAGGAGCTTTTTATATTTCTAGATTTATAATCTTTGTAAATGTAGATAAACTTCCTAGTTCCTGGAGGGGATTTCTATAGCTAAGGGGCGGCAACTTCCTCTGACACTGCTGTTGCTATGGAAACCTGACCTGAAACCCATTACACTGCTTGTGCTGCACTGAGCATGTGCGAGATCTGCAAGGATGAGATCCAGGAAGAAATACAGTCTGGCTTCAGATGCCCACACTTAAGATGGCCACCGCCTGCTGTAAGTTTATAAAATAACAAACTACTGCTATAAACTAACAAAACGGACCTTAGTTTACAGACTAACTTTACTAGAGAGCATTAAGCCTGTGTATTATAGGGGTATTTTTATTTAAAAAAGTATAATTTCTGACGGAACACTTTAAGAAGGCCTCCAAAGATCCCAACCGCCAGGCCACTTCGACTACCACAGAACCCAATCTGAGCAATTGGGCGGGAAGGTGGGAAGTTTCCTCTTTATCCGACGGGTTCCAACTGCCTGGATAAAACCTGACCCCCACCTATACCACACAGAAGCCCCTCCTAACTTTCAAGCCCACCAATCCTGGTATGTAACTTTCCTGTCACTACATAATATGTTAACCCTTTATACGCCTGTTTACCCTGCTACCTAGTCATGCCAGCCCTACTCTTATCTTTATTTTTTTGCTTTGGGCTTATCTTTTCCTTTGCAGACTGTGCAGTGCCAGGCATTCCAGGATTTTTGGAATGGGAAGAAATGTAAGTATTGCACTCAGGGGTTGGGGTGGCTACTTAGAAGATAACTGTACTAAAGGTGAAGTTGTCCTTTAAATTTGAAGGTCCGCTAGATGTGAGTGTTTTATGCGTTTATTCCGCAAGAGATGACTTTTCCCCTTCTGGCGATATATCTATATAAATCTCTGTGTCTGTAAAAGGAGACGGTCTACCCTTTCCTGGTGTGTAGTGTTTGTAATATTATCTGTGTATCAGCCGCTTGTCTCCTACGAATCCTCTGCTTCCATCAGTCACAAGCATCAGCCTTTGTAAATATTGTATGAATCAGACAGTAAAATCATTTCAACTATACATAATATAGAGCATTTATCTGGTTTATGTTATCTGTAACTGTGCCATCCGCCTGCTGGCATAACCCCCTGGCTAATGGAACTTCCCAGAAGAGCTTGCAGTCTAATTTTAGCAATGGAATTAAGGCCCATCGGTGACCTTGTACAAGGTCATGTGGAGATGCCAAAGGGCAGCATTTAAAATTCGAATAAATGCTGCATGGGTGGCTTGTGAATAAAACACTGGATTTCCAATTTAATCCCTTCTGAATGATAAACAATTTAAGAGGTTTTTCTATGTTACATGTTGAGTTAGTTGAAACTCCTCTTGATTGCTTAGTAGAGAAATTAGGCTTTTGATGCTGTATACTAACAGAAGCTAGTATCGGAATTCTTTCAGCTTGCTGGTTGGCAAGCAGCTCAAGCAGAGCAGCTTCTGGTGCACCCTGTTGGATTCATGCATTTTGCTATGCCAAGTGGGGTTGATCCTGGAAACTACAAAGGCACCATTAACAGGAGGCCAATCAGCCACATGTCAATGAACCCCTAGCAACCTCTGAAAGAACCCTAGAGTCCTATGGAACATTGGTTGAGAATGGCTGTTGCAGTCTGTTTTCATTCTTATGCCGCATACACACGACCGTTATTCATGTCATGGAAAAAAACAAAGTTTTTCTCGACGTGATTTTTCGTGTTTCCTCTCAAGCCTGCCTTGCGTACACACGTTCATGAAAAAAAAAACGCTTGAGCAAAGCGTGGTGACGTACAACACGTACGACGGCACTATAAAGGGGAAGTTCCATTCGAATGGCGCCACCCTTTGGGACGCTTTTGCTGATTCTCGTGTTAATAAAGTTTGGTGAGAAACGATTCACGCTGTTCAGTCTTCGTGCTTTCAGTCCATTACAGCGCGACGAATGTGCTATCTCCATTACGAACGCTAGTTTTACCAGAACGAGCGCTCCCGTCTCATACTTGATTCTGAGCATGCATGTTTTTTTTCCCCTCGTAAAAGCATACACACGACTGTTTTTCACGACGTTAAAAAGAACGACGTGAAAAACGACGAGAAAAAGTAGAGCAGGTTCTAAAAAAAATTTCGGCAATTTTTCTCGTCGAGAAAAATGCTCTGGAGCATACACACAACCGTTTTTTCACGACCATTTTTAAAAATGGCATTTTTATCGTCAAATAAAAACTGTTGTGTGTACAAGGCATTAGGGCTAGCCCTGGCCAAGGGAAATACCTCTTTATCCTCATGACTCAGGCTGGGTTCATACTTATGTGAATTGGATGTGGGTTTCAACGCATCCAATTCACATGACAGGAGACTAAGATCGTCTCTCAATGGAGCCAGTTTACACACCTCGGGGCGGCGATGGTCCATACTGGAAAAGGGTCCTGTGCATTTCTAGCTTCGTTACTAAGTCATGTTTTGCTTGGGGATCAAATACTTATTTTACTCACTGAACTGCAGCTCAATTTATAACATTAGTATCATGTGTTTTTTCTGGATTTTTGGTTGATATTCTGTCTCTATCATTTAAAATTCACTTATGATAACAATTATAGACCCTTCATTTCTTTCTAAGCGGTTAAACTTACAATATCAGTGGGGGATCAAAAATTTATTTTCCCCACTGTATATAAAGTTAAGACAATACCTGTGTAGCATTATGACCCATATCAACTGTATAGAAAACGCTATGTTATGCCTGGTAAAGAGAAGAAAATCACGCCATCCCTTGCCCTATGTATATATAGCATATAAATAAACGTAAAAAACACTTGAACAGCTAAAAGGAGTTGTAAAGGCAGAAGGTTTTTTATCTTAATGTATTCTATGCTTTATAAAAAACCTTTTGTATGTAGCAGCCACCCCAGCGCCCCCTAATTACTTACCTGAGCCCCATCTCTCTCCAGCGATGTCCACGAATGTCTAAGCTGTCCAGGACACTCCCCCTGATTGGCTGAGACACAGCAGCGGCGCCATTGGCTCCCGTGGCTGTCAATCAAAGTAAGTCAGCCAATCAGGGGAGAGAGGGGCGGGGCCAGGCCGGACTCTGTGTTTTGAATGGACACACGGAGCTGTGACTCGGCTCAGATGCCCCATAGGAAGCTGCTGACTGTGGGGGCACTTGATAGGAGGGAGGGGCCAGAAGCAGCAAAGAGGGACCTGAGAAAAGGAGGATCCAGGCTGCTCTGTGCAAAACCAACTGCACAGAGGAGGTAAGTATAATATGTTTTTTATTTAAAAAAAAAAAAAAAAACTAGACTTTACACTTTAAGGAGTCAAGAAAATATCAGGAATAAAGATTAGTGGGGTCAGCAGGAGAAAGAAAAAAGCTGAATGGGCACCGGGACGAGATCCCTCTTTCCACTGTATATAAGCAGTGTGCTCACTCTGCTCTCTTCTTCTATCCACTTTACACAAACACTGTGACTTTGCCTTAGATGGGCATCCTGAATGGGCCGGGTGATAGTGTTCTCTATAAATTGTGTTTATTATACGTGCTTGGAGTTCAGATTTAAGTACAGGTAAACCTCACATTTGGGGCGTAACTGGAAATCACTAGCAATCTTTTTAATGCACCCCTCACAAGCATGTATTCATTGTGTAAAGCCTTGGCGTTAGTGACCAGTTAAGGGAAAAATTACTTGTCAGTGGTTGGGGGTAAAAAACATCTTGTCAGTGGTCAGGAGGTGGGAAAAAATGCCCCGGGGTCATTTGTCAGTAGGTGGAAAAAATGCCCCATCCGTGGTTAGTAGAGAGAAATAATAAATTTGGCGCATCAGTGGGCAGTAGAGGGAAAAAACGCCCTATCATCATTAGTCAGTAAAAGATAAAAAGTACCAATAAAGTTGTCATTAGGAGAAAAAAAATCCATCTCTTTCGTTGTCACCAGTTGGAAAAAAATGCCCAACTTTGGTGTCGATGAGAGGAAAAATATTAAAGACTGTTTGGAGCTGGGGACACTATGGGGGACCATGTGGGCACAGGGCCGGGACAAGGGGTGGGCAAGAGGGACGGCTGCCCTGGGCACTGTGATATCATGTGAGGTTCAGGGGGCACCACAAGGAGATTAGGGGGGAGGAGACTTGTGTTGGGAGGTGAAATTTGAGGGGGGGGTAGAGGTAAGAATTGTTCTAGGAGGGAAATCTGGGGAGGTGTGCTAGGAATGGTGGTTTGAGGGGATTTGTGTTGGGAGGTGAGATGGGGGAAGAGGATTTGTGCTAGGATGGGGGATTCGGGGGGGGGGAGTTTCTACAAAAGGTAATATGGTGGGGGATTTGTGCTAGGAGGGGACATTTTTTTGGGGGGAGGGATTTGTGCTAGTAGGGATGAATGGGGGCACTTGTGGTAGGGGGGACCTTTGGAAGGGGAGATTTTTGTAATGGTTGGTTAACCGCAAAGGGGTTAATATGGATTCTACTGCTGTTCCGCATTTTGGAGTGCAGATAACTTTCCGTGCACGGCTAGGAATAACTCGCTGACACATCTGTCTCAGTCGAACTACACCGTTATCTCTGCTTTATTGCAGGCAGTGCTAAACTTTTTACACATAGCATGATACGTCACTATTATGTTAATGTAAGACTGCAAACCACATCTGATTGGCTGAAATACAAGAAGAGTACAAAAATGTGATGATCAAGCTTGGTTGTCCCTCTGATCTGTCTTCATTTCCGCATTCCAAAGATGTGTGGGAGAAGGGGGCATCCGCCATTTTCTGTCTTCTCCAGTCTTTTCGGTGGGAGGGGGTGTATTAGAAACTGATTTGAGTAAGGAAGAATTACAGCAGTGGTGTACATGAAAACGCAATACAGACTTTAAAGATGCATAGAGAATAGAAATTTTCTAGTTTAACATTATGCTCATCACATTCCTTCACAATTTGTGCTCGGAGGGGAAATTTGAGGGGTAGAGGATTTTTGCTAGGAAACGTTTTTTTTTTTTTTGGGGGGGGGGAGCAATTGTACTGGGAGCATATGTGAAATGAGAGGATTTGAGCTAAGCATGCAGATTAGCGCTCAAATTTTTGGGGGGAGGGGAATTTTGCTGACACACAATGCTCATATATCTTGGGGGGGTGAAATTTGGCATGTCCGCTCTGAGGTCTAGATAACCTTGTCCCAGCAGTGCTTGGGCACCCTGTGTATACTGGGGAAGAGGGGCACTGTGGGGTGCTGGGGGCACTATTGGGATGCTGCAGCAGGCTAAGGGGCACTATGGGGGACTGTGGGTGGAAGGGAGCCCTGGTGCAGGCTTGGGGTCACTATGGTGGACTAGGGGCTCTGTGGAAGGCTAAAGGAGCACTGTGGGGGCTCGGTAGGGAGGCACAGTGGGCAGATGGGGCTTTTGTGGCTGTCAGGGGGCTCAGTGGAAGCATTAATCTACAATACCTGATAGAACAGTGCCCAGTATTCCATCATCGGGCACCTGCTGCCACTCTACAGTGTTCTAGATCTTAGGAAAGGGAGCTTTCTTCAGCTTACCACTCCTTATCTGAGGAGCCCCAACCAGGCCTGAGCCCCATAGCCCCTACGGTAGTTGCTATGCCAGTAGTTCCACCAGTGCCTGACATAGTAATTGTATGTTTTTTGTCAATTCAGTTTTTTCATTTATTTTATTATTTTTTTTGGCCGAGATCCTCAGTTCCACACAGCACTGACTTTTTTCATTATTACGTGGTCTGGTTTATTTTTCTTTTCAGAAGCTCATTTGCTCCCAGGAATCCTAGTCTTCTTGGATCTTCGGCACTCAGAATGAGCCTTTTAGCCATTGTGCCGAGCATTGTCTTCCAACGATTGATTCAGGCCAGCTGAATAGAAGACAGCGATTGCTGCTGGCGTTCATTAATAGGAGAGCAGAGGTGTCACAACGCGCTCTCCCCGTGTCCTAGAAGGGGCGGCCGAGCCAGAGCTACTGCAGAAAATACTTGTTATGATAAATAATTTAGCAGTGCGAGACATGGGAGGATGGGAGGGGGGAAGATTGGCCACCGAGGTGAAAATCTTCACTCTAAAGAATTTCACAGTGAATGTTGTATTCACTGTGTACAAATGGCAAATTATTAATTCCCCAAGATTTCTATGGAGATCAAAAGTGCTCACAAACACACACACACATTTGCAACCTTGCAAATGAGGATTTTAAAGCTGAATATAAGAAACTGAAATTATTGCAGCTCTGTGATCATTAATACATTAGTCTTTTTTTTTTCTTTTTTTTTATGCAAACAGTCTCTATATAGCAGGGCTGTATTGTGAGAAGAAGAAGCAGAATAATAGGATTTTTATAACAGCTTACCTGTAAAATCCTTTTCTTGGAGTACATCACGGGACACAGAGCGACATAGTCATTACTAATGGGTTATATAGATACCTTCAGGTGCTGGCACTGGCAACTTCCAAAACCGGAAGTACCCTCCCCTATATAAGCCCCTCCCATCCGGGAGCACCTCAGTTTTGTAGCAAAGCAATAAGTGTCCCCAAAGAGGGGTGGGAGCTCTGTGTCCCGTGATGTACTCCAAGAAAAGGATTTTACAGGTAAGCTGTTATAAAAATCCTATTTTGTTTCTCGTACATCACGGGACACAGAGCGACATAGTCATTACTAATGGGATGTCCTAAAGCAATGCCCAACGAGGGGGGGGGATACACCATACATAAGCTGAGCGCTATCAGACATGAGGATCTTTTGCGGCCTGCAACACACTGCGCCCAAAGGCGACATCCTCCTGACTTCTAACGTCCACCTGGTAGAACCTAGTAAACGTGTGAACTGAAGACCATGTTGCGGCCTTACAGATTTGAGCCAGAGAGGCCTGGTGATGCACTGCCCATGAAGTTCCAACTGCTCTCGTGGAGTGCGCTCTAACTTTGAACGGAGGCGGTCTCCTTCTCAAGCCATAGGCTTGCATTATGACCTGTCGAATTCACTTGGCTAAAGTAGATTTTGATGCTGCCTGACCCTTTCTGGGGCCTTCCGGCAGAATAAACAAAGTATCCGTTCTGCGAATCTGAGCAGTGGCTTTTAGATAAGCTTTAACTGCTCTTACTACATCCAAAGAATGCAATAACTTTTCCTCTACCGAAGTAGGTTTGGGGAAAAAAGAAGGAAGAACCACATCTTGGTTCAAATGAAACCTCGATACCACCTTAGGAAGAAAGGCTGGATGAGGACGTAACACTACTCTGTCCTTATGGATAACCAGATATGGCTCCCTACAGGACATAGCTGCTAATTCCGACACTCTTTTAGCCGAACAAATGGCTACTAGAAAAATCAATTTCCTGGTGAGAAGAACCAAAGAAATATGCTGTAATGGTTCAAATGGTTGTTTCTGTAGAACCGACAGAACCAAGTTTAGATCCCATGGACATATGGGAATATTAACCGGAGGACTAATACGCATCACTCCTTGTATAAAGGCTTTGACTAGTGAATGCGAAGCCAAGGGCCTTTGAAAAAATATTGACAAGGCCGAAATCTGACCCTTGATAGTACTCAAGGCAAGCTTCCTATCTACAGCCCATTGTAGGAAGTCCAGAATCCTACCTATTACGTATTTACGTGGATGCCATTTCTTGTCCTCACACCAGGCGATGTATGCCTTCCAGATTCTATAGTAGATCTGCCTGGATACCGGCTTCCTGGCATTGATCATGGTAGATACCACAGAATTAGAGAGCCCTCTCTTTTTTAGAATGTGGGCTTCAATAGCCAGGCCGTCAAACCTAGGGCTGGTAAGGAAGGGTGGTATATTGGTCCTTGCGAAAGCAGGTCCGGACGATGTGGGAGGGTCCAAGGACTCCCCACAGACATCTTTACAATCTCCGCGTACCATGCTCTTCGGGGCCACGCTGGAGCCACCAGAATCACTGGTTTCTTTTCTACCCTGATTCTGCGGAGTAATCGAGGTAACAATTGTGGCGGTGGGAATGCATATATCAGCTTGAACTGATCCCAAGGGAACACTAGGGCATCCGAGCCGCAAGCTAGGGGATCCCTTGTCCAAGAGACAAACCTGTCCACTTTTGCGTTGAATCTGGATGCTAGCAGATCTACATCCGGTGTTCCCCACCGCTGACATATTGTCCGGAAAACCTCGGGATGAAGGGACCATTCCCCTGGGCATAATTGTTGGCGACTTAGAAAGTCCGCCTTCCAATTCTCCACTCCTGGAATGAATACCGCAGATATGGCTGGGACATATCTTTCTGCCCATCTCAGGATGTAATTTACTTCCCTCTGGGCTGCACGACTCCTGGTGCCCCCCTGATGATTGATATATGCCACTGCTGTGGCATTGTCTGATTGAATTCTGACAGGGGACCCTTGGAGTTTGGATGTCCATGCTACTAGGGCATACCGGGCTGCTCGTATCTCTAAGAGATTGATGGGCAGGGCCTTTTCCGCATCCGACCATCTGCCCTGGAGAGACCATTGCTCCAGTACTGCTCCCCAGCCTATAAGGCTGGCATCTGTAGTGACCACCTTCCAAGAAATCGGACTGAAGGATTTCCCTCTTTCCAGATTCTGGGGAACCAACCACCAGCGGAGGCTCTTGCGAACGGAAGGGGACAAGGACATTGGTAAGTCCAGAGCCTGAACTTTTTTGTTCCAGGCTGACAGTATGGCCCTTTGCAAATTCCTTGAATGGAATTGACCGTAGGGTACTGCTTCGAATGATGCCACCATTTTTCCCAGCAGCCTCATGCACAGGCGTATGCAGTGCCGGCCCAAGACATTGTGCTGCCTGGTACCAAGAATGAAATGCTGCCCCCCCCCCCCAAAAGAAAAATCACGCCCACCAAAATGCCCCCATATTCATTATTTTATATCATGATAACCAAAATGGACCTGTCATGGCTCTATACATGTATATAGGAGTATAAAAGGACCTGTGCATGGCCGTTGGCCGAGATGTCAGCTGGCCACCCGCGATCGCTCCATAGAGCCAGAACGGGGATCTGTCAATGTAAACAGACAGATCCCCATTCTGACAGGGGAGGAGAGACAGATCTGCTGTTCCTAGTGATTAGGAACAGAGATCTCTCTCCTCCTCCAGTCAGTCCCCATCCCCCCAGTTAGAAACACCTCCCAGGGAACACATTTAACCCCTTTCCTGACAGTGACATTTTCACAGTAATCAGTGCATTTTTATAGCACAGATCGCTGTATAAATGTCACTGGTCCCAAAAAAGTGTCAAGTGTCAAGTGTCCAATCTGTCCACCGCAATGTCACAGTTTCGCTAAAAATCGCAGATCACCGCCATTACTAGTAAAAAAATATATAATAATAATAAAAATGCCATAAATCTATCCTCTATTTGGTAGACGCAATAACTTTTGTGCAAACTAATCAATATACACTTATTGCGTTTTTTTTTTACCAAACATATGTAGAAGAATACATATCGACCTAAACTGATGAAGAAATTTTTATTTTTTTGGATGTTTATTATAGCAAAAGTTAAAATAAAAAACAATTTTCAAAGTTGTCGCTATTTTTGTTTATAGCACAAAAAATAAAAACCGCAGAAGTTATCAAATACCACCAAAAGAAAGCTCTATTTGTTTAGGTACAACGTCACACGACCGCGCAATTGTCAGTTAAATCGATGCCGTGCCGAATCGGAAAAAAATGATTGAAGTGCATTATTTCTATTGTTATATAAAATAAAATAGTTCAACTCACCATAATGCAGAATAAGTGGGAGCCCCGAGTGTGTCACTTCCCGCGTCACCTGCCACCAGATGCAGATTGTCACTTGTTGCGAATTGTCACTTGCCACAATGCCATCTGCCACAAATTGCGGCTGGTCACTTGCCACGATGCCACACATTGCAGATTGTCACTTGCCACGACATCACCTGCCACACGTAGCGGATTGTCCCTTGCCATGACGTCACCTGCCACACGTCTGACAGAGAGGAGGAGGGGGGTCTGACAGAGAGGAGGAGGGGGGTCTGACAGAGAGGAGGAGGGGGGCGGCTGATAGAGAGGAAGAGGGGGGCGGCTGATAGAGAGGAAGAGGGGGGCGGCTGATAGAGAGGAAAGGGGGCTGATAGAGAGGAGGGGGGCGGCTGACAGAGCAGATGAGAGAGACGGACCTCAGGAGGGGGGGCGAGGAGGGGGGTGGCTGATAGAGAGGAGGGGGGCCGCGGGTGGCTGACAGGGCAGATGAGAGAGACGGACCTCAGGAGGGTGGCGGCTGATAGAGAGGAGGGGGGTGGCTGATAGAGAGGAAGGGGGCGGCTGACAGAGCAGATGAGAGAGACAGACCTCAGAAGAGGGGGTGGCTGATAGAGAGGAGGGGGGGCCATTGGCAGCTGACAGGGAGATGAGAGAGACAGACCTAAGGAGGGGGGGCGGCTGATAGAGAGGAGGTGGGGCAGTGGGCGGCTGACAGGGAGATGAGAGAGACAGACCTCAAAAGGGGGGGCGGCTGATAGAGAGAGGGGGGCCGCGGGCAGCTGACAGGGAGATGAGAGAGACAGACCTCAGGAGGGGGGGCGGCTGATAGAGAGGGGGGTCCGCGGGCAGCTGACAGGGAGATGAGAGAGACAGACCTCAGGGGGGTGGCGGCTGATAGAGAGAGGGGGGGCCGCGGGCAGCTGACAGGGAGATGAGAGAGACAGACCTCAGGAGGGGGGGGCGGCTGATAGAGAGAGGGGGGGCCGCGGGCAGCTGACAGGGAGATGAGAGAGACAGACCTCAGGAGGGGGGGCGGCTGATAGAGAGGGGGGTCCGCGGGCAGCTGACAGGGAGATGAGAGAGACAGACCTCAGGGGGGTGGCGGCTGATAGAGAGAGGGGGGGCCGCGGGCAGCTGACAGGGAGATGAGAGAGACAGACCTCAGGAGGGGGGGGCGGCTGATAGAGAGAGGGGGGGCCACGGGCAGCTGACAGGGAGATGAGAGAGACAGACCTCAGGAGGGGGGGCTGATAGAGAGAGGGGGGCCGCGGGCAGCTGACAGGGAGATGAGAGACAGACCTAAGGAGGGGGGGCGGCTGATAGCTGCCCGCGGCCCCCCTCTCTCTATCAGCCGCCCCCCCCTCCTTAGGTCTGTCTCTCTCATCTCCCTGTCAGCTGCCCGCGGCCCCCCCTCTCTCTGACAGGGAGATGAGAGAGACAGACCTAAGGAGGGGGGGGGCGGCTGATAGAGAGAGGGGGGCCGCGGGCAGCTGACAGGGAGATGAGAGAGACAGACCTAAGGAGGGGGGGGCGGCTGATAGAGAGCAGGGGGGCCACGGGCAGCTGACAGGGAGATGAGAGAGACAGACCTCAGGAGGGGGGGGCGGCTGATAGAGAGAGGGGGGGCCGTGGGCAGCTGACAGGGAGATAAGAGACAGACCTCAGGAGGGGGGGGCAGCTGATAGAGAGAGGGGGGCCGCGGGCAGCTGACAGGGAGATGAGAGACAGACCTAAGGAGGGGGGGGCGGCTGATAGAGAGAGGGGGGCCGCGGGCAGCTGACAGGGAGATGAGAGACAGACCTAAGGAGGGGGGGGGCAGCTGATAGAGAGAGGGGGGGCCGCGGGCAGCTGACAGGGAGATGAGAGAGACAGACCTCAGGAGGGGGGGGGGCGGCTGATAGAGAGAGGGGGGGCCACGGGCAGCTGACAGGGAGATGAGAGACAGACCTCAGGAGGGGGGGCGGCTGATAGAGAGGGGGGCCGCGGGCAGCTGACAGGGAGATGAGAGAGACAGACCTCAGGAGGGGGGGGGCGGCTGATAGAGAGAGGGGGGGCCGCGGGCAGCTGACAGGGAGATGAGAGAGACAGACCTAAGGAGGGGGGGCTGATAGAGAGAGGGGGGGCTGCGGGCAGCTGACAGGGAGATGAGAGAGACAGACCTAAGGAGGGGGGGCGGCTGATAGAG
The DNA here is from genome assembly GCA_029206835.1 of Rana muscosa. Lineage (NCBI taxonomy): Eukaryota > Metazoa > Chordata > Amphibia > Anura > Ranidae > Rana > Rana muscosa. The sequence continues at coordinate 133,320,618 of CM055127.1, forward strand.
AGAGGGGGGCTGCGGGCAGCTGACAGGGAGATGAGAGACAGACCTCAGGAGGGGGGGCGGCTGATAGAGAGAGGGGGGGCCGCGGGCAGCTGACAGGGAGATGAGAGACAGGCCTCAGGAGGGGGGGGCGGCTGATAGAGAGAGGGGGGGCCGCGGGCAGCTGACAGGGAGATGAGAGACAGACCTCAGGTCTCCTGTGACACAGGGCTAGTTAGGACTCCGGGAGCATGCAGGGCTGGCGCGATTACCCACAGTCCAGCTCCTCCGCTCCTCCAGGCGAATCACAAGCCTCATGTCTGCTGTCCGTCCCTCCCACATAACCTGCTCGGCCAATCACAGGACACCCGCCGCTGCCCATTGCTGAGCTTGGCTCAAAACACAGAGAGATTTTTAGGCAGCAGTTTGAACACTGATTTGCCGCTCCCCTGAAAGTGCCGCCTGGGACCGTGGTACCATCGGGTCCCATGGTAGGGCCGGCCCTGGGCGTATGGATGGCTGTCTTTTTGAACCCACTAAGTGGATCAAATCTCTCAAAGACGACCCCTTTTCTTGAGGCAAGAAAATTTTTCTCTGGTCTGAATCCAGCCTTAGCCCCAAGTATTCCAGACTTTTGACTGGTTTTAGGGCTGACTTGTCTCGGTTGATAATCCAACCGTGATATTCCAGATACTTGATTGTCTCTTGAACAACCACTTCTAGTTTTTCCACTGAGTGGTCTATCAGCAACAAGTCGTCTAGATATGCCATTATCGTTACACCTCGTGTTCTTAGATTGGCCAATAATGGGGCCAGAATTTTGGTGAACACTCGTGGTGCTGTGGCCAGACCGAAGGGTAAGGCTCTGAACTGAAAATGGCGCCCTTCTACCGCAAAGCGTAGAAATTTTTGGTGGGCTGGAAAGATGGGAATGTGCAAATAAGCATCTTTGATGTCGATCGAGGCTAACCATTCCTCCCCTTGTAGGGCAGTGGCCACCGACCGGATCGACTCCATCCGGAAAGTCCTGATATGTAGGAATTTGTTTAGCCCTTTTAGATTTAATATGGGCCTCACGTCCCCGTTTGGCTTCGGGACTGTAAAGAGGTTTGAGTAAAACCCGAACCCCCATTCTTCCAGGGGAACCTCTATAATTACTGCTTGGAGCAATAATTGTTCTAGTGCCAACAGGAGGGATCCTCTCTTCTGGGGATCCCTTGGCACGTTTGACCTTATAAAGTGGGAAGGAGGGGAGTCTTTTAACTCCAATTTGTATCCCAGATTTACTGCGGAGAGCACCCATCTGTCTCTGATCGTGTCCCGCCAGGTCTCTGTGAACAACTGAAGTCTTCCCCCCACCCGATTGAGTGGGGGCAACCCTTCATGCATTTGACTTTGGGGGAGGTTTTGTACCTCTCCTGCTCCAGGGCTTCTTGTTACCCTGCAATTGTCCCTGATTTTTACCTCCGGGATTTGACCGAGGAGGCCGTCGGAACTGTTTCACAGCCGATGTCCTAGGGACTGGAGAAGCAGGCCTCTTAAAAGAGGGACCTCTAACTCTGTTTTTAACCGGCAAAAGTGTACTTTTACCGCTGGAAATTCTCTGGATATATTTGTCCAGGTCTTCCCCGAATAAGCGTTCACCATGAAATGGGAAGCTTACCAGCAATTTTTTACAGGGAGCTTCAGCAGACCAGTTTTTGAGCCATAAAAGCCTGCGCATATGTACTACAGACAGCGTAAGGCGGGAGGCCTGATGGATTGAATCCTTTATAGCGTCCACCGCAAAGCATAAGGCTCTAGGTAGATCAGCTAGGGCAAGAGCCTGCTGATCTGGCAAGTCCCTTAAGACCTGTTTCAACTGATCCTTCACTGCTTGGCAGACCCCAATAGCTGCCACTGCTGGTTGTGTCACCAATCCTGCTGTAGAAAAAGCAGATTTTAATAAGGACTCTAATTTTTTATCTATTGGGTCCTTGAACATTTGGACATTATCCACTGGACATGTCAGTGATTTATTCACACAAGAGATGGCTGCGTCCACTGTAGGGACCCTCCATTTTTTGATGAACTTATCCTCCATGGGATAGACCACTTGAAATCTCTTGGGAGGAGTAAATATTTTATCAGGATGCTCCCAATCCTGGAAATGAGCCCTTCCAGTAAAGGATGGATCGGAAAGGAACAAACAGTCTGGGGAGCTTTTAGCGACCCCAACGAGGAGACAGAAGTGGATGATGGCTCCGCAAGGGGCATTTTAAATGCTGATCGGACCATATTAGTCAGGGACTGAACCCATAACCTTTCAGCATGTGATGCTGAGAATGGCTCTTCCACTGTTGATTCCTCTACAACAGAATCGACCTCATCCTGATCCCCTTCAGGCAGGTCGATCCCTGTATGGGACTGTTGCTCTGCTAACAGGTACTCTGAGGGAGGAGACGGAGATCGAGCGCTTTTTTCCTGTGACAGGGAAGCAGCGATCAATGCTGACAATCTCTCTTCCAGCCCTCCCAGAGCTGAGGAAAAAACCTCCTCTGTTACATACACAGGAGCAGGTGAACTGAGGACAGCCACAGTACCAGGTACTCCTGAGGGTGCTCTACGGTCACTAACCTCTGATTCTTCAGGGGAGACTGGTGCAGCCGAAGCATGCCCAAGATCCTCAGAGCCCGATGGAGACCCCCTATGCTTCCTGGAATTTTTAGTCCCGGAGTTTTTAGACGGCATTATTCCTAAGCCCAAAGCTGAGGTATTCCAGCCGAAATACACCACTTACTGACAATAGTCTAGCACAAATGCTGCTATAAAAACAGTTGGTGTCTACTAATGTGCCTTTCTATTGGGGATGCCTGCATCAACCGCTTGCTGTATGCCTTTTTTTTTTAAATGTTGCCAGCTCTGTCTCTGCACTCCATAGCCAGCTCACAACACATAATTGTGGTTTTTAACATGCTGGGACGCCCGCACATGCGCAGAAGCGCTGCGGCGCGCACAGAGCGTCATCCCCCAAGCTCCGCCCCCTTTCCCGGCTCACCTCTATATATAGAGGCGCGTGCACGCGCACACACGCGGCCACGTGCGCCTTCGGCGCTAATTTTGAAAAGGAAACCAGGGACAAGAGCCAGGGCCCCTTTTGCCGCAGGCCGGGGGATGGACGAGCATTGCAACATGGCAGAGGAAGCAGTTTCCCACAAGAGAACTCACCATCTGCCTGGACTTGCTCTGATAAAAAGAAACTAGTCCACATGACAAGAAACGTTCCACAACGGCCTCTAGTGGATTAACACAGGTACCGCAGTTTAATATATTAAATATATATATATATATATATATTTTTTTTTTTTCTTGACCACTATTAAAATTATTACATTTTTTAGTAGTTACAGGCATGCATAAATATTTAGCGGGAATACCGTTAGGTAACAGACAGAAAGACAAATTAGGCTTGGGGGTCCCCCAATAGAACCAAGTTCCTGGGGGCCCCCACTTACCTGTTCCCCGCCGCAGGACTTTGTTTGGTCCACAGAAGCCCAAACTTCACCTATCACGGCAGGCATTGTAATTAAACCTTCAGGGACCGGGTTCCCAAGGATTCCACTCCCCTGGACCTGTATAGCACCCTGCACAGAAAACATCTTGGTCATGGGTATGACCAGAGCTCTGGATCCCAGGGTCCAGCCCTCCTAAGAGAAGCATTACAGGCGAAACCTTGCTCTTCTCTGCAAGGCCCGGGTACCGACCGTTTAGCTATGAAGCTTTTTTGGTCGGATCCGGAATAGCTTACTGAGGCCCAAAAGAACCTGTACGCAAGCTCAGTGAAAAACACATGTTTCTTCTTGGCCAACACCTTAGACACTGGCAAAAAACTGAGGTGCTCCCGGATGGGAGGGGCTTATATAGGGGAGGGTACTTCCGGTTTTGGAAGTTGCTAGTGCCAGCACCTGAAGGTATCTATATAACCCATTAGTAATGACTATGTCGCTCTGTGTCCCGTGATGTACGAGAAAGAAAAAACACCAATCAGTTCATGTGCTGACAAGGAGCATGCTGATAGGAGGAGATAGCAGATTGACAGAGAGATGAGATCATCACTGTAGTGCTTCTTCTTTCATTGTCCAGTCACATGACCTGGGTCCAGAGAAATAAGGTTGAATTATGCTGGCCATCAGACTCAGGATATCTAGTGACAGAAAAAAAAAGTACTGTGGGGGAAATCTCTGGCTTACAGGTAAATGTGGCAGCAAAAGCTGATTTAAGTTTTCAATAGGCTGTTCATTTTTTATCTTTAGATTTTTTGGCTAGAGTCTGCTTTAAAGTACATGTAAACCTTAAAGTGCTACTAAACCTAGAACCCTGCATTCACTATACCTGGTTTCCCACAGTACACAGAACATAGAATTGCAATTATTTTAGTAAATATAAACTGCTAAATACCTTTTCTCATCAGCAGAATATAGCAGTCTTGTGATTTCTATCAGTGTCTGGTTAAAGGAGTTGTAAAGGCAGAAGTTTTTTTTATCTTAATTCATTCTATGCATTAGGATAAAGAAGGCTTCTGTGTGCCCCAGCACCCCCCAATACTTACCTGAGGTCCATCTCTGTCCAGCGATGTCTGCGAGTGCCTCGGCAGTCCGTGACTCTCCCTCCTGATTGGCTGAGGCAAAGCAGCGGCAACATTGACAGCAGCGGGAACCAATCAAACTCAGTAAGCCAATCAGGAGGGAGAGGGGGCGTGGCTGAACTGGGGCTCCGTGTCTGAATAGACACACAGAGGTTTGGCTCGGGTGCCCCCATAGCAAGCTGCTTGCTGTGGGGGCACTCGACAGGAGGGAGGGACCAGGAGAGCTGAAGAGGGACCCGAGAAGGGGAGGATCTGGGCTGCTTTGTGCAAAACCACTACACAGGGCAGGCAAGTACTGTATAACATGTTTATTATTTTTTATAGAAAAAAAAAACCCATGAGACTTTGCAATCACTTTAAAGCTTGTAGGAGGAGTTTTCATTCTACTCTGACTGTCCTATGAGGCTGCAGGACCCCTGACCCTCTGTCTGGACAGTGCTGATTGGCCCTGTGCACCCTCCCAAGAAAAAAATAAAACAATTTAGCAATACACACCAAACTGAGCATGTGCGGAGTGTCCACAAAGCTGTGTACTTTTAGAAGATGGATTGGGGACAGTAAAAGAAGGGGAGGATCAGAGAAGACAGGATCAAACAGCCTTTTTACACAATGCACGCGATTAACCCCTTAGGCTCCACAGTGATTATAACAAGCATGCCTTACTGCATATACAGACTGATTTTACTGTTGTGGGTTTAGTAACATTTTAAATGAATGACATTTACCTTGCTTTTTTTCCACCTTCTTTTCATCCTTTGTTGCATATTAGCATTGCTGATCTCCTATACTGTACTCCTTTTTCTGATGGGTTCCCTGATGGTAAAAACAGTGGGCCAGTGCATGTGCAGTGTTTGTTGCCCAAACCATTTACAATCTCCATTGGGAGAACGTGATACAGGCTGACAACACAGGAACACAGTTGGGCGACAGGACAGAGAGTGGTCACATAGGCAGGAAGTTCATAGAAAGGGGGGGGATTCCGGCGCTCCTAGCGATGTGATGCCTTTAAAATGAATGTAATAGTGGCTCTAATGGCACTTCTAAGTCAATCTGTATATTAAAAAACAAGAGGAGGCAGCCATCCTCAGAGGGTGTCCATGTCCTCTGTCAGCAAGAAGTGTAAAAAAGAAGGGGGTTGAGGCGCCAACTAAATTAATCCTACTGTAATCATTAATGTAAGTATAGTATATATACTTACAGGTTCACTTGAAAATGATGTCCCATGAGGATGGGGGTGTTCTGAGGTCTGTTGGTGCCGCTCTGCTGGCTCTGGCAAAGTTCCCCTCGGCCGTGAGGTGTAGGAGATGTAGATTTTCGTTTGCACAGGCTTCTCTGCGGTGTCACATGACAGGAAGCTCCATGCTAACCAGTCTGGAATGCGGAAGTGATGTCATACAGCATGGCGGTCCTCCAAACATAGAGTGGAATGTTTCACAGGCTACGCGCTCGGGGCTCACAGCTCCTTCTACTGGCCAGTAGAAGTAGAGCTTCCTGTCATGTGACACCGCAGAGAAGCCTGTGCAAACGAAAATCTACATCTCCTACACCTCACGGCCAAGGGGAACTCTTTGCCAGAGCCAGCAGAGCGGCACCAACAGACCTCAGAACACCCCCATCCTCGATGGACATCATTTTCAAGTGAACCTGTAAGTATATATACTATACTTACATTAATGATTACAGTAGGAATTATTTAGTTGGCGCCTCCACCCCCTTCTTTTTTACATAGGCAGGAAGTGTCTGATCAGAGACATTCATGGCAGGATCACCAGCTAGTATTTTAACTAATGCTGTACATGTAAAAAGCTTAAAAATGCCACTTAACAGCTTTAATCTTTTGTACCATAAAATAAATACTTTTCTGAATTCGAGATTTCAGCGTAGTCATTTATTATTATTCAGGGTAGGAGAGATGCTAATGGAAAAACTCTGTAAGCATAATTTGTATCAATACAGAACTGGTGATACATTTCCAAATTGATTTCAGGAAACGCGCCAAGCATTTGCAAATGGTCACCCAGGAGGATGCGTGTACACAATTTAAAATAATTTTGCAATTTTGAGTGAAAAAATAAGAAAATATGAACATAGAGCAAGGATAGCATGAATATGCACTAAGTTCTCTTTGTACACCTCTTCTTTATGGTTTATGTGCAAGAATGAAAAAAAAGAAAAAAGCAAAGGATTAGAGCTTTGGTTATTAGAAACAATAAAATATTTTAGGTAAGCTTTGCCCTTCGTCAGAACCCTTTGGCAGAGAGAAGTGAGATCAAACCATCACTGTAAAGGCCTACAGTATGTACCACTATACAAGTTATCACATGCTGATGCATGTTACCTGATGCAGCAAAGTTTGTGGTGGTACCTATAGTGGTGCAACGGATCGGTGGTGATCCGAACGGGTCACCCTGTTCAGATCGGAACACCACGCGATCCGCGGAGCGCTCCGGAGCCTCGGCCATAGGAAAGGCCGCGGCTTCGGCCTAGCTCAGGAGCGGCGGCCATCTTTGTACACCCGGCGGTGGCCGCTGTAGTGACGTTTTGTCGCCGCCATCTTGCTCCACCCCACACTCCTCACTATCATTACTGTGCAGAAGGGGCCAAGCGGACATCTTGTTACACCCAACAGAGTTTTAGATTTCAGTTATTTTCAACACAAAACGGAGCTTATATGCTTAAATACAGTATTTGTAAATCCAACGGACTGTTTACATGTTAGATTTTAAAAGCAGCAGCAAACCTTACATGCTTGCTAATGTGACAGAACACCTCTGATTTTTACATTTAACATTTAGTTAAATGTGAAAATCAGAGGTGTTCTGTCACATTAGCAACCATGTAAGGTCAGCAGGTTTGCTTTTAACATTTAAAAAAAAAAAGTTGCAGGGACATCTCCCTATGTTACTGTAAAGTTTGGGGATGTATAGCTCAAATGTAGCCCTCGCTAGCGAGTACAGTCCATGCAAAATATTTCCGTTTAGGGCTTGTTGGCCCACTTTTATGTAAAGGTAAGTTCACACAAGGAAATTCATATGTTTCCCACGCAGGGGGTCTTCACCAATAACCCAAAAATGAAATATGCAGGAATCAAGGAATAGGTATATAGCCTCCTGGCTTACACATACCGCAGTGCTGCTCAGCCTTTCCAATTTAGACCCTTGTCTGTCTCCCACAGACAATTTACTTGCCAACATTGTCCACATAGATAGCAGCCCCTCGCTGCTCTGACCCTGAGGCTTGAGTCTCTGTCTTTCCCAGGGCACACATGCACTCTCTGGATTCTCCCTTGCACACCTGGACTCCTCAAGAGGCTGGAGCCCAGAACCATGGTCATGTCACTACTAATAGCCTAGCACACACCTGACCAATCAATGTGTTGGTGGCTCACAAAATCTGGATCCAGGACTGGAGATTTCATCCCACCCGGATCGCCAAAAAATCTCCGGGCTCCAGGTCCCAAAACAGATTTTTCTAAACCATGAGGAAACTGAAAAGCCAGTTTCCTCCTAATTAAGCAAGCCCCCTTGAGCCCCTCAACCTGCCTGGTTGAGAATCCTGGGTTAATATCACCTCTGTGGTCCATCGCTCTGCCACATTTACATTTCCACTCCCAGAAAGCCCAATTTGTTTGCTAGTGTCTTTAAGTGGCATCTTCTCTCTACTGAGAGAGGTCTACTTCTTTTGGTCAGAGGTTTTTTTGGCTCTCAAGATTCTTCTATCTCTGCCTAAACCATAGCCACTGCAGCTTGAGTCAGTTGACTCCTCAGCTGAGCCTTAGGATACTGTACTGTCTGGAAGAGGATCCAGGATTCAGGGCTGTGGTCCATCACCAGTGGAGCCCTATCCCTGAAGACCAACCAGTGGTGTATATGGTGGAGCACAGGCTGCAAATCTTTTAAAATCTTTTAAATGATGAGACGCAGCCATAGAGCAGGTGTGATAGCCACCCCTTCAACACACTGTCACTATTACTGACAAAACCTCTGTTTTGGGTCAATAATATACTTCTGAATATGGATTTACTTGCTTGGATGTAAGCGTTTTACATCTTTAAAGTGATTGATTGTAAAGCTTTGTTTTTGTTTTTTTTTAAATAACAAACATGTCATACTTACCTCCACTGAGCAGTTCGTTTTGCACAGAGTGGCCGCGATTATCTTCTTCTGGGGTCCCTCGGCGGCTCTCGCGGCTCCTCCCCACATCGTATAGCCCCCTAGAAGAAGCGCTCTCCCATGGGGTTACCTTGTGGGCGTGCTCCCGAGTCCAACATTTGCATTCATAGACGCAGAATGTAGGACTCGGCCCGCCCCCGGCTCCCGCGTCATTGGATTTGATTGACAGCAGCGGGAGCCAAATGGCTGTGCTGCTATCAATCTATCCAATCATGAGCCGAAAACCCCGGGCAGAGAGGAAGAGCGCGTCACCGCCGTGGGAATTACAGGACTCGAGGGCCAGGGGCTGGTCACTGTCAGAAGTTTTTTCACCTTAATGCATAAGATGCAATAAGGTGAAAAAACACGAGGGTTTACAACCCCTTTAAGTCCCGATGAGGGGGGGACTTGTGACCCCTGAAACGCATTGGGCATTTTTATGCTGTTATCAAAATTATTAAAGCAGTTCGAACTCTTTGCCTTTGGTTTGGCCCCCCTTGTTTATTGCTTTGTGTTACTTCCTTGGTACCTACTGGTGGAGATCCCTGTTTAATGTGAGCAGCTGAGCTGGAGCCATTGAGCTGTTTGAATTAGCATACATCCTTCATTCCCGACAAATGAGTACTTAAAGTCCCAGCACCACTTGGATCAGTTTATCTGTGGTGCCCAAAGTGTTGTTCGGGGTGCGCGTTTGGGGCCCATTAGAAATAGGAGGACCCATAAAAAACATACAAAATGTGCACTTCCAATATGCATGACCTGCATTACATCGTGCGTAAACCTGCGCAATAACACAAGCACATAGGTGTGAAGCCAGGGGCTACTTATAAAAAAACTGTCAGAGTTTTTATTCATAATGCCCAAGCAGATTTTTGATGTCTTATCATTTTGTACTAGACTAAAAGATGAATACTGATAAGTCACTATGGGCGACTTCTGTTCTTCTTCTCATTTGTCTGGTGTTGTTTTATTAATAGCTCTCTAAGTATTTCCCTTGGAAAGACGTTTTCTTTTTTCTGCACTGGGGTTATACAGTATAATGTGGTGAGTTTACATTCAACAAATAGTTCTTAGCAGAGTTTTTGTAGAAATTCAGATCAAATTATCTCAGTTTTAGAGACCAGATGACACCTTAGGCCGTGGCTAAATGGTTCCATTACCTGTGTGTGACCCCTGATCATGGGTCATCATGTATGAGTGGAACTTGGCAAGACCAATGGAATTCTGGGAAATGACTCATAAAATGGCCTGCCTTAATGACCAAGTAAATTCATTGCGGTGTTGATAATGACAGGTGCGGCCAGTGAGTGCAGTGTTTGTAGATCTGGGGATGGAAATCTGGAACTGGAGGCAAGAGTCAAGGCTCTCGCCACATCTCATAACACTTCTAGTCTTCGGTGACAGGTCCACTTCACAGGGTTATAAAGGGCACCAGTGTGGGTAGGTGACGCGAAATGTAGCAGCCAGAAAGCACATGGAGTCAAGTGCAGGATCAGGAATATATTGTAACAAATGTTTAGCAGTACACAACAGGCCCGGCAGGGAGGCAACCCACCCGGGAACACTTACAAGGTGCAACAGTGACGGGACAGAAGACCGGAGACCCGGAGATGCCAACAGCATCTGCCATGAGGAGCGGAATGTGGCCTGGCAGATATGTACCCAAAGGGAAGGCTTTTCAGAGTGTTGGCGTTGTCCCTACACTTTACCTACTCCTCTGAAACCTTTCGATGGCTCTCAGCACTGTCCCTGTCAGACAGGAGACCTGTCCCTACACTAGCCACTCGCAAAATGCGTACCAAACCCAGGAGCCAGGGTCTTAAAGCGGAGCTCCACCCAAAAGGGGAAGGTAAGCTAAGGGTTCGTGTCCCCTGTTCCTCTTGGAGAATTGGCACTTTTGGGGAGCGGGGGTGGGAGTGAGAAGAAGTTCCCCTCCCTCCTCCCCTGTAGGTCCCAGAAGACTGCATCCACCATTCACGAAGTGCGGCGCTGCTCGCCCATGCGCAGTGGGCAAACGTCGGTAAAACCGCAAGCTATCACAGCCAGGTGCCCATAGTAAAGATGCCAGCACCAAGGAAAGAAGACAGGTGAAACCAACTGGGGTGAGCACACAGTTGGATCATGGGACAGGTGAGTGGCTGTTTTTTAAAAGTCAGCAGCTACAGTTTTTGTAGCTGCTGACTTTTTTTTTTTTTTTTTTTACAGGAGACTGGAACTTCTCTTTAAATAGACTCTGCCTGACCCAAGGTGGCCACCAAACACCAAAGTCACATGGGGTGCCAGCATCCAATCGGATAGCTGGCTCTATGTGACCGAGGTAACCATCTCGACTTTTTCCCCCATTTGCTTTGCAGCTGTGGACAAGCACCACCTGCAGTGGAGAACATAGACAGCACCTGCCTTCTAAAAATACAGGAGCCATCTGGCTTTAATACTTTGTGACCCAACAATTTGCAGATTAATAAAGCAGAACATATTATCTCTGTCTCACACCATCAAAGCAACAGGGTCAGTACGACAGCCAGGAAACCATCTTTTTCAGGACAGGTCGCCAATGGAGGCGTCCATGTTTTCTCAACTTTGACAGCTTTCCCAGATGTTGGCGGGGCCCTGGCTACACAAGGCCCTCACTGTCTTTTTGGCTCACACGCCCTGTTTACCAGACTGTTCATCCCATGACTTGTCCTGCGTGGGCTGCAGACACCTCACAGTTCAACAAAAATGACTAACAAGGACCTCAGAAGCCACTTCACACACTTAGTGCTGCCAACCTGCACTAATTAGAACCCACGGCTGTTTTCTTTCAACCTGTACCTGCGTGTACTTGTGGCATTCATTCACACATCGTCTCATGTTTACTTGCAAATAGTGCAACCTGATTAGTAGAAACCTGGCAGGATGGCAATACGGTGCGCTGTGATTTTTATGTTGTTTTTTAATTAGATCTAAACCCTCACTGGGTGACAATTAGTTTGCTATGCACTATATACAGGGCATCATCCAGGGTCCGCATCAGAAGTTGTCACAACCATGTAAATCCTAGTTTCTGTGTTCACAAATATGTGATAGAATTCAGCCCCTGCTTTCATCTTGTGACTTGCTACGTTACAGTATTGCAGTCTGATCACTGGGGCAGAGGAGACTGAGGAAATGCTTCCTCCTACCTGCAGCAGAATGATGGCATCATCGCAGCCTAGGCATCGTCACCTATCAGAATCTCAAGTACTGCTTTACAATAATAAAAAATAGAGCTGTGTTGGAAAATGCATAATGTGACAAGTCAGTAATTCTTTCATACAGATTTGTAAAGGACAACCTTTTTATAGGACTCATTCACACATGTAGTCTGTATATAGGACTGATCATCACTAATGGCAGGAAACCACTGAATGTGCTTGTTTGCATTCAGACACGTAAATATATATATAAAGATACACTCACCGGCCACTTTATTAACGTTTTTCAATGTATTTCCAAACTTCTATTGTCCAATTATTGGTAAGCCTGTGCGAATTATAGCCTCAGTTTCCTGTTCTTAGCTGACACGAGTGGCACCCGGTGTGGTCTTTTGCTGCTGTAACGCATCTGCTTCAAGGTTCCATATGTTGTGCATTCAGAGATGATATTCTGCATCCCTTGGTTGTAACGAGTAGTTATTTGAGTTACTGTTGCCTTGCTATCATGTCAAACAAGTCTGCCCATTCTTCTCTGACATCAACAAGGCATTTTCCGCCACACAACTGCCGCTCACTGGATATTTTCTCTTTTTCGGACCATTCTCTGTGAACCTTAGAGATAGTTGTGTGTGAAAATTCCAGTAGATTAGCAGTTTTTGAAATACTTAGACCAGCCCGTCTGGCACCACCAACCGTGCCATGGTCAAAGTCACCTAAATTCCCTTCCTTCCCCATTCTGATGCAGTTTGAAGTTCAGAAAGTCATCTTCACCACGTCTAGATGCCTGAATGCATTGAGTTTCTGCCATGTGGTTGGCTGATTAGCAATTTGTGTTACCAAGCAATTGAACAGGTGTACCTAATAAAGTGTTTCCGGTGAGTTTATATATATATATATATATATTGTGACAGCAGGAAGGTAAAGTCACCTGGTTGCATCCAGGGGGGTAGATATATTTCGCCCAGATTCAGGCTTTACGCCGACTTATACAACTAGGTGGAGAGTTGTATAAGCCCAGCTGAGGCTAGTAAGCTCATGCCTGGACCCAGACCTGTGTGGACTGTCTAGGGAGAGTGAACCCCTGTGCGGTGAGACAAAGCCTGTGTGGCTATTTGCTTGGACATTTAAAACCAGGGACTTAGGGACTAGGACAGCACTAGGCTGATCCCAGTTGTTAGTTAGGAAACCTGTATGTTTAGTCAGAGGTCAAGTTGACCAGGATTTATTTTGTTTATGTTTCTTTTGCTTTGCTGTGTTTTGTCACTGTAAATAGAAAATAAACCGCACCTTTTTGATTTTGAAAACCACAACCTCCGTTTGCTGGGCCTGTTTTTGTGTGGGGAGCCCATCTCGGGGGTCACACACACCCGCTGCCGAGCTAACCCCCTCACAGTTGGTGGAGAACCAGTGGCAGTTTTTTTTTAAGCCAGCATGGAGGAGATACTGAAGCAGCTGGCTCTAGCAAATGCCAATCAACAGCAGACAAATGCAGGTTTGCAAAAGAGCCTTGCAGCTCAACAACAGAACTTTGCAGCCCAGCAGCAAGCTCATCAACAGAGCCTTGCAGCCCAGCAGCAGACAAACGCAACTTTGCAACAGAGTCTGGAGGCTCAGCAACAAGCCCAGCAGCAATCTGAGGCCCGCTTCATAGACCTGTTGCAGAAGCAAGAGCAGAGACTACAACAACAGATGGAAGCAGCAATGCAGCAACGTCCGCAGACCAGTGAGGAAAGCCGTCCCACTAATACCGCGTCCTTTGGGGTGAGTCGTTTATTGACAAAAATGACTGGAGAGGATGATCCAGAGGTATTTTTGACCACATTTGAAAGGACCGCTGAAAGAGAAAAGTGGCCTGAGGAGCAGTGGGCTGGACTGGTGGCTCCTCTGTTAACTGGTGAATCGCAGAAAGCTTACTATGACCTAGAGCCTAACCAAGCAAAAGACTATGTGATGCTAAAAGCTGAAATATTGGCAAGGCTGGGTGTCACCCAGGCTGTCCGGGCTCAGCGTGTGCATAACTGGACTTTCCAGCTTGGAAAACCCCCCAGGTCTCAAATGTATGATCTCATTCACCTGAGCAGAAAGTGGCTACAGCCAGAGACTTTGTCCGCACCAAAGATTTTGGAACGTGTTGTAATGGATCGGTTTTTGAGAGCTCTTCCTACTGCCATCCAAAAGTGGGTAAGCCATGGAGACCCAGAGACGGCCGATGGTCTTGTGGATCGTGTGGAGAAATACTTGGCTACAGAGAACCTGACGGCCTCTTCCAGAGACACTCGGACTTTCCACCCTAAGACCAGACCATCCCCAGGGGCGGATAAGAGGATTCCAAGGGGTGAGGGTGGAGAGAGTGAGAGGGTGGGAGCTCTACCCCAAGTTTGGCGAGAACAGCCTGGGAAATCAGCGGCTCAAGAGGCCGCAAGAAGGATCGTTTGCTACCGCTGCCGGCAAGCGGGACATATTGCAGCCAATTGCCCGGTTGTGGAGGAACCCATGCAGTGTGACTTTCTGACGGGCAGACGTCAGTCGCTGTGTGCGACAGTCGCATGCACTGCCATTCGAGGAACTGAGAAACATTTATGCAAAATGTGTGTTAATGGTAGAAATGTTGTGGTATTGCTGGATTCAGGTAGCCTTGTGACCCTGATAAAGGCTGAGTTAGTTAAAACAGAGGTCTCTGGGAATAGCAAGGTAGCTGTTATTTGTGTGCATGGGGACACCCGAGAGTATCCAGTGACTACAGTGTGTTTCGAGACCCCCAAAGGTACCCTCTCTCATCCAGTGGGCTTAGTATCTCAGTTACCGCATGACGCCATTGTGGGAAGGGATTTTCCGAAGTTCTGGGAACTGTGGGATGATCCTGAGCCCCCCACTGGTGCCCCTATGTACCAGGAATGTGATAGCCAGAACTCCCCTGAGAGTGGTGAGGACTCTCCGGAATTTCCCTTATCAGTATTGGCAGGGGAGACTCAAGAAACTGGAGAGGAGCCCACCTCCTCAGACGAAAACCTACCGTCTGTGGAGTTTTCTGATCTGGAGGTTCACAGGGAAAATTTTGCCACAGAACAGTTAAAAGACCCCGCCCTAATAAAGGCACGGGAAAACGTAGTGGAAATAGATGGCGAGTTAGTGAACCCAGATAATACCTGCACTTACCCATACTTCAGCGTAGAGAAGGACCTACTGTATCGGGTGGCAAAAAGGGCAGAAGAAACCGTTGAGCAGCTTGTGGTGCCCAAACCTTACAGGAAGTTGGTGTTGGAGTTGGCCCATGGGCACATTCTTGGAGGTCATCTGGGGACAGAGAAAACCCGAGAGAGGGTATTACAGAGATTCTATTGGCCGGGGGTGATGAAGGACATAGAAAATTATTGTTCCTCCTGCCCTGTGTGTCAGAGGTCGGCCCCGATGCCACATTTCCGTAGCCCGCTGGTCCCTCTACCCATCATTGAGGTCCCGTTTGAGAGGATCGCCATGGATTTGGTAGGTCCTATAATCAAGTCCGCTAGGGGGCACCAGTACATATTAGTTATAATGGACTATGCCACCCGTTATCCAGAAGCGATCCCTCTCCGAAATACCTCGGCCAAAACCATAGCCAAAGAGCTATCTCTTGTGTTTAGCCGGGTGGGTATTTGTAAAGAACTGCTTACGGACCAAGGTACACCCTTTATGTCCCGGGTTATGAAGGAGCTGTGTAAATTGTTCAAAGTGACGCAATTACGTACATCTGTGTATCACCCCCAAACCGATGGGCTGGTTGAAAGGTTCAACAAAACCCTAAAACAAATGTTGAAGAAAGTGGTGGATAGAGATGGAAAGGATTGGGACTGTCTACTTCCTTATCTGATGTTTGCTATTAGGGAGGTGCCCCAATCCTCTACGGGATTCTCCCCCTTTGAGTTACTGTATGGGAGACACCCAAGAGGGCTGTTGGATATTGCCAAGGAAACTTGGGAAAGTGAGAGTTCTCCCCACAGGAGTGTGATTGAGCATGTCGCCCTGATGCAAGACCGAATTGCACAGGTAATGCCCATCGTGAAGGAACATTTGGCCCAAGCGCAGTTAGCACAGCAGAGAGTGTACAACCGTGGAGCCAAGACCCGTACCTTTTCCCCGGGGGATAGGATACTGGTACTTGTCCCTACGGTTGAAAGTAAATTCCTTGCCAAATGGCAAGGCCCCTACGAGATAATGGAAAAAGTGAGCGAAGTGAATTACAAGGTCAGACAACCAGGAAGGCGAAAACCCGAACAGATCTATCACGTTAATCTGTTGAAAGCCTGGAGGGATAGAGAGTCCCTAGTCGCAGACACTTGGTCACCAGCTCAAACTGGTTGCGTGATTCCTGAGGTTGGAATAGCAGCCACCTTGTCACAACCCCAACAACAGGAGGTTAAGGAGTTTGTGCTTCGCAACAAGGAGGTATTCTCTGAGCTGCCGGGACAAACATCTGGGGTAGAGCATGACATCATTACCCCGCCCGGTGAAAGGGTGAAGTTAAAACCCTATCGGATCCCAGAGGCCCGACGGGAGGCAATACGGGAGGAAGTACAGAAAATGCTGAACTTAGGGGTGATAGAGGAGTCCCAAAGTGATTGGTCTAGTCCCATTGTGTTGGTGCCTAAACCGGATGGGAGCTGGCGATTTTGTAACGATTTTCGTCAGTTGAACAAAGTTACAAAATTTGACACCTACCCCATGCCACGTATAGATGAGTTGATCGACCGGCTGGGAACAGCCCGATACATGACGACTCTTGACCTCACAAAAGGGTATTGGCAAATCCCCCTGGCCAAGTCGGCCAAAGAGAAAACCGCATTTGTAACCCCAGACGGGGCGTTCCAATACAAAAGAATGCCGTTCGGGTTACAGAATGCGCCGGCCACATTCCAGCGGAAAATGGACCAGATGCTGAGGCCCCATCGGAAGTATGCTGCGGCTTACCTGGATGACATAATTGTCCATAGCACAGATTGGGCCTCACATCTGCCAAAAGTGCAAGCAGTCCTGGACTCTGTTCGGGAAGCGGGGTTTACGGCTAACCCCAAGAAGTGTACCATTGGGCAGGAGGAGGCCAAATATCTTGGGTACACCATTGGGAGGGGAGTAATAAAACCCCAACTCAACAAAGTCGAGGCCATCCAGAGTTGGCCACGTCCCAACAGCAAGAAGCAGGTACGAGCCTTTCTGGGAATCGCTGGGTATTATCGGCGATTCATTCCCCACTTTGCTTCTAAGGCTGTGCCCCTAACCAACCTGACGAAGGGGAAAGGGTCGGTCATGATTAAATGGACCCCCGAGGCTGAGGCAGCATTCCAATTCTTGAAACAAGCCTTATGTAGCCAGCCAGTGTTGTACTCACCCGACTTCTCTAAAGACTTTGTCGTACAAAGTGATGCGTCAGATGTGGGGTTAGGAGCAGTATTGTCCCAGGTCTGGAACGGGGAAGAGCACCCAGTCATTTACCTCAGCAGGAAGTTGAAGTCCCATGAGGTAAATTACGCCACCGTTGAAAAGGAGTGTTTAGCGGTGAAGTGGGCTCTAGATTTCCTTCGGTACTACCTGCTAGGTAGGCACTTTGACATGGTTACGGATCACGCTCCGTTAAAGTGGATGGCTCAAAACAAGGAAACAAATAGAAGAGTGAATAGGTGGTTCCTGGCCCTCCAGGAATTCAACTTCACAGTAAAGCATCGCCCTGGCGTTCAAATGGGGAATGTGGATGCTTTGTCTCGAGTACATGAATGCCTGATTGCTGGTGTTCCAACCCCGAGGTTAAAACAAGAGGGGGGGGTATGTGACAGCAGGAAGGTAAAGTCACCTGGTTGCATCCAGGGGGGTAGATATATTTCGCCCAGATTCAGGCTTTACGCCGACTTATACAACTAGATGGAGAGTTGTATAAGCCCAGCTGAGGCTAGTAAGCTCATGCCTGGACCCAGACCTGTGTGGACTGTCTAGGGAGAGTGAACCCCTGTGCGGTGAGACAAAGCCTGTGTGGCTATTTGCTTGGACATTTAAAACCAGGGACTTAGGGACTAGGACAGCACTAGGCTGATCCCAGTTGTTAGTTAGGAAACCTGTATGTTTAGTCAGAGGTCAAGTTGACCAGGATTTATTTTGTTTATGTTTCTTTTGCTTTGCTGTGTTTTGTCACTGTAAATAGAAAATAAACCGCACCTTTTTGATTTTGAAAACCACAACCTCCGTTTGCTGGGCCTGTTTTTGTGTGGGGAGCCCATCTCGGGGGTCACACACACCCGCTGCCGAGCTAACCCCCTCACAATATATATATATATATACACACACATTTTTTTTTTCAGCTGATACATTGACTATTTAGCTGTTAGGCATGTGGGATTTTCCAAAATTTGAACGCTTACACTCTACATAATTAGTTTCCGCTGGTATTAAATGGGTGTCAGGCCATAAGGGATTCCTCTCCAGGTTCTGATAAACCAATCAGTGAGAGGACAGCGCACGAAACGACCTGGGGCTACATGAATTACCGCTGTAAATTAAGGATCTTATTCTTTTTCAATACCTGGCTGATTATTACACATGACTGTCCTCAATTATGATACCATAATAAGGCACATGACTATTTTTCTCCTCTATTTCTCATATAGACCAAAAAATGGCCCCTGGCTAACAGATTAACCATTCTAGTGCCAGTTAACCAGTGTGCATATTTTCCAACTGGCTTGTAGCCACTGGGAAACGGATGGATGCGTCTGCATAATCCAACGACCAGATCAGTATACAAACATGCATATCTTTTACATATTGAATGGACGCTCTTGTATATACTAAGCAAACATGAAAAAAAGGCACAAACTCAGTTTAAAAAATCAACACCACATCCCCAATATTAGTAAAGAGATCAAAAAATAAATATGGAAATGGGACTTTAAAGGCATTGAAACCTTCTCACAGAATGATTACAAGTATACAACCATTTGATTAAAAAGATTCTTTATTACAAAATTGATTAAAAAGTAGCATGGAGGATATATACCCCAAAAACATAAAAAGCTTCTACAACACATATTTCAACCAAACCATACCCCCCCCCCCCCAAAATAGAGGGCCTTCCCTATGGACATAAGAGTGAGATCTATTTAATATACTAAAGATGATACATGAAAGATTTTTTCACATATGAGAAGGATAACTCATCCCAACGTGTTTTGCTTTATCAACTTCCTCAGGGGCTCGGAGGTGTGGTTAGAAAGGGTTTTACGAATATAAAGCAGAACTTGTCTCTGGAGGGTCCAGTGAGCACACTACAAATCTCTCCAAAAGTGGCCAAGGTATATGGTGGTAGTCCAAAGACACTGGGTGGATGACACAGACCGAAAAACCCCACCAGGGAGCTGCAGTGGAAGGGGGGGATGCAAACAACAGAACTTACTCTTTTGGATGGAGTCAAACACTTGTCTACGAGAGATATATACAATATACTGTATGTTATAGCTTAGTAGCGTATATTTATGATCTCCAAATATATAGATGAATCACTCACTTACAGATAAATGGTAAAACAGTTACTTATCTGCCAGATTTAAAAACAGTTCAGTCATTCAACTCGAAAGTACCCGAGGTGGCCATGGGAGGAGTAGAATATATGCAAGGACCCAAGGAGCAATAGGAAAGAAAACATGAGCTGCAACAACATTCATTTCAATTTGACATAGTCCTTTTGTTTTGTACAGAAAATGGTTTTATGTACGGTATATTATTTTTATTAGTGGTAATTCTAAACATGATTACAATTCTGTTATGCTGTTTCAATTTAAATTGGTCCACATTTGTTTGGAAAAGTTTATTATGAATCCACTGATCCCTCAACCCTGTAGAACAGAAGGTCAATATAAGATACTGGACACTCGTTCCTCAGTGCGCTCCCTCCCCTGTCACTGCACCCGTCATACCCGCCACGTTGACAGACATATGGCTAAGTAGTTTTGTAGTGGGGTGGGCAGAGGCTGATGGGGAATTGAGAGGCTGGTTCCTCATTAGGTCCGCTTTGCTTATGGTCGACAGTGTAGAACTGTGAAGAAAATCTGTAATGACAGCAATGGAATCTGCCTACTGCCATGCCCTGTCAGTCAAATGCAAGGTGAACCTGAATGGGAATTCTTAGTTCCCCATCAGGCTTTGCCCACTCATCAGGTACTGCAGCTGTGGAAACTAGTACCCCATCAAGTTCTGCCCACTGGCTAATCATTTCCAAAATATGGCCATTGATTTACTACAATCCCCACCCAGCAGGAACCTGACGAATTTCAATCCATGCATGGGCAGGCTTGGGTACAACTAGCCTGTCGGGTTTTCTGCATGCGATTACTGCCGAAGGCTATACCCGCTAACAGAAATAGTTGTGTTCTGCCAGCCAGAACTCCATGATTAAGCCCCATGGGTGGGGCGAAACATGTTGGGAACATGGCCTGGATGAATCAAGCTGAGGCTGCTTTTACCTGCTAACCAGTCAGGCCGGGTGAGGTGTGTGACAGCCAGGCTATCTCTTCCTATGTCGGTAGTAAGAACTACCTAAATTAGTCACACGTCGGTACTGTGTGCCGAGAATTGAACAACTGCTGAATTAGGCGCAGGTAGTTTTAAAGGGAGCTACCACCAGAAAATAGTCGTCAATGCTTTTTTTTAATTACTCAGTATGTCCTTTATGGGGGAAATTCGACAACACTTGGCAGAGAGGCTGTTTAATTAGATCCCAGTTTCACTTGCAGATTGGCTTTTGTAGGTCACACCTCCATTCCGGCATGTTTATTTTGCAGTGAGGAGGACCAGCGATATGCCAATGAAACTTCATCCCCTATAGCGTAATTACTAGATGTCAGGAACACAGGCAACACAAATGTCAACACGAAGTGAGAATTAGCAAAAAAGCTGCACATTGTCACCCGTTCCCCCACCCTGCACCTTCACGCTCCACTTTATTCTTTTATTCTACAAAACAGCGTGCAGGAATGCGCAGTCTGTTTTATGAGCTTATGGAAAACATCCACTGGCGTTCCAGGCAAAGTAATTAAATTTCTTCCTCCGTAGCCAGACGGCATTTTAGATGTTGCTTTGGTTTGAAAGCAATTGCAGTGATGCTTCTGATTTAGATATTGAATTTGATGTCTTCTGTGTGGTGGGGCCGATGTGCCGTAGCTGTTGCTGCAGCAGTTAATTTAAGCGTGACAAGAAGGATAAGATCTGGTCTTGTTTGCAATGTGCGACGTTTTTCAGCAGGTTTGGGTAATGTTATTTTCAAACATCGCATTTAGATACAGATTTGCCCAAACTCAGAGCAATACTTAAAATTTCAGTGTTAGAAGGAACCTTTTTTATTTTGCACTTAATAGACCACCATCGCACCCACTGACACCTTCCCTGTGCCCCCCCCCCTCCTCCCTCCTGCCTAAGAACTGAACTCAAACCCAGTGAAAGGTCCATGTTGAGGTTAACATAAAATGACCTTCTTCCCTTCATGCTGATTGGGCACTCGGACTCTGAGAAATACATCTTGGAATGAAATGGAGAAGGTTATGCTCTGCCATACCCAGAAGTACTTAGATCCCTTTCACACTGGGTCGTGTTGCAGGCGCTATTGTGCTAAAAATAGTCCCAAGTAGTGATGAGCCGAACACCCCCGGGTTCGGTTCGCACCAGAACCCGCGAACGGACCGGAAGTTCGAACGAACATTAGAACCCTATTAAATACAATGGATGCGAACGTTCGAATTCTAAAGTGCTAATTATAACAACTATTATGCATGTTATTGTCCTAAAAAGGGTTTGGGAACCCGGGTTCTGCACCAGGGGACATGTATCAATGCAAAAAGAAGTTTTAAAAACGGTCGTTTTTCGGGAGCAGTCATTTTAATGATGCATAAAGTGAAAAAAAAAAAGTCAAATATTCCTTTAAATATCGTACCTGGGGGGTGTCTAAAGTATGCCTGTGAAGTGCCACGTGTTTCCCGTGTTTAGAACTGTCCCTGCACAAAATGACACTTCTAAAGGAAAAAAAAGCCATTTAAAACTGCTTGCGGCTTTAATGTAATGTCTGGTCCCGGTAATATGGATGAAATTCTTTAAGAAAAATGGCATAGCTACCCCATGACCCCCCCCCCCCTACCCCAGCCCATTACCAGCCCCTTTGGGTCTTGTATGGATATTAAGGGGAACCCCGCACATAAAATAAAAAAGGCCCTATATACTCTGAACAGCCGTATACAGGCGGTGCATACAAGACAGGGACTGTAGGTTTGTTCTTATGTAGAATCTGTTTGTAATTTTGAACAGGTACATTGTTGAAGTGTAGCTCCAGCCCAAAAATCTATTTTTAAACTTTTTGGAAAACATAGGTAAGGGTTATCACCCCTGTAACATTTGTTTTGCTGTCTGTGCCCCTGTTCAGAACATTTCACCTCACTTTCCGTCCCAATGACAACTGTTTTTGAAATGTGGTGTTTTTCTTGAAACAAGGATTGCTGATAAAGCATCAGTACAGAGGAGACACCTTTCTCCCATATTTATTCTTACAGGAGAGAATTTTCCTTCCTAGTGGTAGATTTCCTCTCACTTCCTGTTGTCTTCTTGCGTTTGCAAGTAGGAGTCGTTTGTAAGTTGGATGTTTGAAAGTAGGGACCTGCCGTATATACTCTGCAGAAATAGGCCCCTTAGTTGTTGGTGTTGGCACAACACTGTAAGCACTCACAGTTACTCTTGGTTGGTGCTGGAACGCCCTGCTGTCAACTATTATATCAGGAATTTTAATTACATATAATTGTTGAACAGTGGTAGTAAAAATTGGGCCTTTGATGGTGGTGCTGGTGCCACAACACTGTAAGCCCTGACAGTTACTCTTGGTGGGTGCAGCAATGGGCCCTGCTGTGAATTATTAGATCAAGAATTGTAATTACATGCCCCTGTTGAACAGGGGCTGAAAAATTGGGCCTTAGGCACTGGTGGCACAACACTGCAACCCCTCACAGATACTGTACTTGGAGCACAGCAATGAGCCCTGTTGCAAAGTATTGCTTCAAAAATTGTAATGACACGCCCCTGTTAAACAGGGGCTGAAAAATTGGGCCTTAGGCACTGGTGGCACAACACTGCAACTCCTCACAGATACTGTACTTGGAGCACAGCAATGAGCCCTGTTGCAAAGTATTGCTTCAAAAATTGTAATTACACGCCCCTGTTAAACAGGGGCTGAAAAATTGGGCGTTAGGCACTGGTGGCGGCACCCATAAACAAAAATGATCTTCCAAGCTATCATCATCAATCGTATCATTGAGGACTCGGAGGAGGAGGATAGCCAGTCAACATAACAGCACAGGCACTCAGCATCAGCATCAGTCTTGAAGGGATGTGACATTTTAAAATCAATTAGTCTGTTATATCAGCATCAGGTGTGTGGTAGCTGGTGGTGATCCAAGACTGGTTCATCTTGATGAAAGTCAGTCGATCAACCGAGTCGGTGGACAGGCGCACCCTGTGATCCGTGACAAATCCTCCAGCAGCACTGAATGTGCGTTCCGAAAGAACGCTGGATGCAGGACAGGCCAGTAGCTCAATTGCATACTGTGCAAGCTCTGGCCAGTGATCCATCCTCAAGACCCAGTAAGCCAGAGGATTTTCGGTGGGGAAGGTGTCCAAGTCTGACCTTGCCCCTAGATATTCCTGCACCATGTTTATCAGACGCTGGCGATGGTTGCTGGAACCAATCATACTTTGGGGCTGCGGACTAAAGAATTGTCTGAACGCATCGGTCAGACGGCCACCTTCCCCACCGCTCCTTCTTTGACTGGCCGAAGCCTCAGCAACTCGTTGTCCAGGACCAGGAGTTTGCAACCTCCCAGTCTCTGGGAACGCGTTGCACAGACCTTTCTGCAAGGCCTCCCGGAGTTGTCTCATCCTCTGCTCCCTCTGCGACGGTAACATAAGGTCCGCAACCTTACCCTTGTACCGTGGATCAAGGAGAGTGGCCAGCCAGTAATGGTCCCTCTCCTTGATCCGAAGAATACGAGGATCCTTCCGCAGACTTTGCAGGATCAGGGAGGCCATGCAGCGTAGGTTTGCTGAGGCATTCGCTCCGGAGTCCTCTGTGTCACTAAGGACGACATGATCCGCAGCCACCTCCTCCCAGCCACGTACAAGTCCACTGGTTTCTTGGGACTGTAAATCATCCCTAAAAGACTGCTGCTGATGATGCTGAGTGCCAGCCTCCACCTCCATGCTGACACAATCCTCCTCCTCCTCCTCCTCCTCCTCCTCCTCTTCCTGTGCGATGGGTGGGACAGAAGGAACACTGTCTGGGTAAAGGGGGCCTTGAGAGGCAAGGAAGTCCTCCTCTTCCTGCCTCTGTTCTGCCTCAAGTGCCCTGTCCATTATTCCACGCAGCGTGTGCTCCAACAGGTGGACAAGAGGTACAGTGTCACTGATGCATGCACTGTCACTGCTCACCATCCTCGTGGCCTCCTCAAATGGTGCCAGGACAGTGCATGCATCCCTGATCATGCCCCACTGGCGTGGAGAAAAAAAACCAAGCTCCCCTGACCCTGTCCTGGTGCCGTAGTCGCACAGGTACTCATTGATGGCCCTCTGCTGCGTGTGCAGCCGCTGCAGCATGGCCAACGTTGAGTTCCACCTGGTGGGCATGTCACATATAAGGCGGTTCTTGGGCAGGTTCAACTCCTTTTGCAGCTCAGCCAGGCGAGCACTGGCATTATAAGATCTGCGGAAATGCACACAGACTTTCCTGGCCTGCCTCAGGACATCCTGTAAGCCCGGGTACCTGCCCAAGAACCGCTGCACCACCAGGTTAAGGACGTGAGCCACACAGGGCACATGGGTCAGTTGTCCCTGTCGGAGGGCGGAGAGGAGGTTGGTGCCATTGTCGCAAACCACCATTCCTGGCTTAAGCTGGCGTGGCGTCAACCACCTCTCGGCCTGGCCCTGCAGAGCAGACAGGACCTCTGCCCCAGTGTGGCTTCTGTCCCCCAAACACACCAGCGCAAGCACGGCATGGCATCTTTTTGCCTGCGTACTTGCGTAGCCCCGTGAACGGCTACGGAGCACCGCTGGTTCATAGGACAAACCACAGGAAGAGGCCATGGAGGAAGAAGAAGAGGAGGGGGTGGAGGAGAGAGGTGTGTCACAACCAGTAGTAGCATTTTGGAGGCGTGGCGGTGGGACAACCTCCAACACTACTGCACCTTGTCCTGAATCCTTCCCAGCTGCCAAAAGAGTGACCCAATGGGCCGTGAAAGAAAGGTAACGTCCCTGTCCATGCCTGCTGGACCATGAGTCAGCGGTAATATGCACCTTACCGCTGACCGCCCTGTCCAGCGAGGCCAAGACATTGCCTTCCACATGCCGGTAGAGAGCCGGAATAGCCTTCCGTGAGAAAAAGTGGCGTTTGGGAACCTGCCACTGAGGAACCGCACATTGCACAAACTCACGGAAGGGGGCCGAGTCTACCAACTGAAAAGGCAGCAGTTGAAGCGCTAGCAATTTAGCCAAGCTAGCATTCAACCGCTGGGCATGTGGATGGCTGGGAGTGAACTTCTTTCGACGGTCCAGCAGCTGGGGCAGGGAAATTTGCCTGCTAGAATCGGACGTCGGTGTACTGCTAGCAGAGTGGGCGCAAGTACTTGGCTGTGACACACCTAATTCTACACCTTCATTCCTCTCAGTGCATGTTTCAGAGAGGACTGAAGTTATAGTGGGGTTGGAGATCCCAGCTGATGCGGTGCAAGGAGAGGTCCGCTTTGTTCTTTGGTGTGGGTCTTTGAGGTAGGCTTGCCAACGAGCTGCATGGCAGGTCAACATATGTCTGGTCAGGCATGTGGTACCCAAGCGGCTGATGTTTTGGCCACGCGATATACGCTTGAGACATATGTTGCAAACAGCAGCTGTGCGATCTGATGCACTAGCCTCAAAAAAGGCCCACACCAAAGAACTTTTTGAATGACGGGCAGAGGCAGCGCCCTGCACAGGCGGAGCTCTGCGGTGTGATTCCGTCGGTGTACTGCCCTTACGCTGGCCACCAAAGGGCATCCTGCCTCGTTGGAGATGTGCCTCCTCCTCATCCTCCTCCTCCTCCTCTCTCCTATTAGGCACCCACGTGGAGTCATTGACCTCATCATCCCCTCCCTCCTCATCACTGGAGCCAATCTGGCAGTATGCTGCAGCTGCTGGAACATGACTGCCAGATTGGTGTCCTTCTTGAGCATCCCCTCTGTCTGCTCTCACGCTACTGCCTTCCTCTAGCTGGGTTTCATCATCAGACCCTTCGAAACGCTGGGCATCCTCCTGGAGCATGTACCCAACACTGTGCTGAAACAGTTCGGGGGACTCCTCAGGAGGAGGACATGGTGGGTCTAGGGAAGGAGTGACTGATGATTTGTCTGACATTGATACCAGGGAAGACGACGCTTTGGCAGCTGCTTTTCCAGTACCCTGAGCCTGGGTGAGAGAGGATGAGGAGGAGGAGGAGGGCTTGGTCATCCACTCTACCAAGTCTTCGGCATGATGTGGCTCAACATGTCCAGCTGCCGAAAAGAAGGACAAGCGTGTCCCATGGCCATGTGCTGATGACAATGCACCGCGTCCACGACCAGCACTGTTGCCCCCAGACACAGAGCCTGCTTGCCCTCTTTTATTGCCTCCTGACTGTCTGCCTCTCCTTGTTTGCCTTCCAGACATTCTAATAGATGGCCTGCAGGGAGATGGGAAAAAAGCAATAAGGGCTACCTTCAGGTGTCCTTCTCTGTCCCTGGAAACAAGGACTTGCAGAGTGAAAGAAAAAAAACACTCTCCCTACCTACAGTTTTCTGTCCCTAGAAAAAATGTTTTTTTTAATCACAATATAGCACAAGGAAAATTAACTCACTGTCCTTACAGGTCCCTGGAAACAAGGACTTGCAGAGTGAAAGAAAAAAAACACTCTCCCTACCTACAGTTTTCTGTCCCTAGAAAAAAATGTTTTTTTTAATCACAATATAGCAAAAGGACAATTCACTCACTGTCCTTCCAGGTCCCTGGAAACAAGGACTTGCAGAGTGAAAGAAACTGACACTGTCCCTACCTAGAGTTTTCTGTCCCTAGAATAAATGTTTTTTTTAATCACAATATAGCAAAAGGACAATTCACTCACTGTCCTTCCAGGTCCCTGGAAACAAGGACTTGCAGAGTGAAAGAAACTGACACTGTCCCTACCTAGAGTTTTCTGTCCCTAGAATAAATGTTTTTTTTAATCACAATATAGCAAAAGGACAATTCACTCACTGTCCTTCCAGGTCCCTGGAAACAAGGACTTGCAGAGTGAAAGAAACTGACACTGTCCCTACCTAGAGTTTTCTGTCCCTAGAATAAATGTTTTTTTTAATCACAATATAGCACAAGGAAAATTAACTCACTGTCCTTACAGGTCCCTGGAAACAAGGACTTGCAGAGTGAAAGAAAAAAAACACTCTCCCTACCTACAGTTTTCTGTCCCTAGAAAAAAATGTTTTTTTTAATCACAATATAGCAAAAGGACAATTCACTCACTGTCCTTCCAGGTCCCTGGAAACAAGGACTTGCAGAGTGAAAGAAACTGACACTGTCCCTACCTAGAGTTTTCTGTCCCTAGAATAAATGTTTTTTTTAATCACAATATAGCAAAAGGACAATTCACTCACTGTCCTTCCAGGTCCCTGGAAACAAGGACTTGCAGAGTGAAAGAAACTGACACTGTCCCTACCT
The DNA here is from genome assembly GCA_029206835.1 of Rana muscosa. Taxonomy (NCBI): domain Eukaryota; kingdom Metazoa; phylum Chordata; class Amphibia; order Anura; family Ranidae; genus Rana; species Rana muscosa. Next base: position 133,348,310 of record CM055127.1, read on the forward strand.
AGAGTTTTCTGTCCCTAGAATAAATGTTTTTTTTAATCACAATATAGCAAAAGGACAATTCACTCACTGTCCTTCCAGGTCCCTGGAAACAAGGACTTGCAGAGTGAAAGAAACTGACACTGTCCCTACCTAGAGTTTTCTGTCCCTAGAATAAATGTTTTTTTTAATCACAATATAGCAAAAGGACAATTCACTCACTGTCCTTCCAGGTCCCTGGAAACAAGGACTTGCAGAGTGAAAGAAACTGACACTGTCCCTACCTAGAGTTTTCTGTCCCTAGAATAAATGTTTTTTTTAATCACAATATAGCAAAAGGACAATTCACTCACTGTCCTTCCAGGTCCCTGGAAACAAGGACTTGCAGAGTGAAAGAAACTGACACTGTCCCTACCTAGAGTTTTCTGTCCCTAGAATAAATGTTTTTTTTAATCACAATATAGCAAAAGGACAATTCACTCACTGTCCTTCCAGGTCCCTGGAAACAAGGACTTGCAGAGTGAAAGAAACTGACACTGTCCCTACCTAGAGTTTTCTGTCCCTAGAATAAATGTTTTTTTTAATCACAATATAGCAAAAGGACAATTCACTCACTGTCCTTCCAGGTCCCTGGAAACAAGGACTTGCAGAGTGAAAGAAACTGACACTGTCCCTACCTAGAGTTTTCTGTCCCTAGAATAAATGTTTTTTTTAATCACAATATAGCAAAAGGACAATTCACTCACTGTCCTTCCAGGTCCCTGGAAACAAGGACTTGCAGAGTGAAAGAAACTGACACTGTCCCTACCTAGAGTTTTCTGTCCCTAGAATAAATGTTTTTTTTAATCACAATATAGCAAAAGGACAATTCACTCACTGTCCTTCCAGGTCCCTGGAAACAAGGACTTGCAGAGTGAAAGAAACTGACACTGTCCCTACCTAGAGTTTTCTGTCCCTAGAATAAATGTTTTTTTTTAAGCACACTATAGCAGAAGCACAAAACACACTGACACTCTCCCTACCTATCCTTCTCTTTCCCTAAACTAAAGGAATCCAGGTTAAGCAAGAAAGAAATAACAGTCACTGTCCCTGCCTATGCTACTCTATCCCTGCTCCGGAACACACTACACTAGGCCGCCGTGCTGGCGGCCTTTTATAGTGTGGGGCGTGTACTAAACACCCTCAGCAATAATTGGCCACAGGCATCCTGCCTGTGGCCAATCATTGCTCTCCTCGCTGCCGGCGCTGTGATTGGCCAAGCATGCGGGGTCACAGTGCATGCTTGGCCAATCACAGCGCCTGGATGACACTGCGATGGCGTAGTGCATTGTGGGCCGTTCGCGTCACTCGAATTTGGCGCGAACGGCCCAAATCGTTCGATCTTCGTCGAACGATCGAACAGCCAATGTTCGAGTCGAACGTATGTTCGACTCGAACACGAAGCTCATCCCTAGTCCCAAGGGCTTTCACACTGGAGCGGTGCGCTAACAGGACGGTAAAAAAAGTCTTGCTAGCAGCATCTTTGGAGCGGTGAAGGAGCGGTGTGTATACTGCTCCTGCCCATTGAAATCAATGGGACACTGCGGCTATACCGGCTTTGCGGTGGTTTTTAACCCTTTCTCGGCCGCTAGCGGGGGGTAAAACCGTACACCGATAGCGGCCGAATAGCGCCGCAAATCCGACGGTAAAGCGCCGCTAAAAATAGCGGCGCTTTACCGCCGACGCACCTCCCTCCCCCCCCTAGTGTGAAAGGGGCCTTAGTATTTCCAAGGACTGTTGTAGGCAGGTTTAGTCTACTTTCTCCACTGCAGGTGGCGCTCAACCTCAGTGGAATAGCAGGGGGAGGGGAAGTCAAGAGGAACATGGTTTTCTTTAAAAGTGCCTGACCCCCCAGGCTTGGCATGCATTTCACATGTGGGTAGTGTTGGGACAGGCCACTTGTCTGACAGGGACAGTGACTAGCGGCAGGGAGAAGTTCCAGACAAGTAGGGAAAGAATAGGGACACGCCGTCCTTCCCGGAAGCCTTCCCATTTGGGTATGGACTGGCAAGGCCACATTCCGCCCTTCAAGACGGATGCTATCGGCACATCTGAGACCTGCTCCACTACACATTTCTGTTACATGCTGTGAGTGTTCCTGGTTGGGTACCTTCCCGCCGGGTTGTTGTGAATTACTGGATTCTGCATTAAAGTGACATAAAAAAAAAAAAAAGTGTCATAGTTACCTGCTCTGTGCCATGGTTTTGCACATAGCAGCCCCAATCCTCTCTTTGGGTAACCCTCTGGTGCTCCTGACCCTCTTCAGCCAGTTCCCCCAATAGCAAGCTGCTTGTTCTGGTGCACACTTAGAGCTGCGGCTTGGTCCCCCCCCTCTCTCTCCTCATTGGTTCACTGGCTGTGATTGACAGTAGCAGGATCCAATGGTTCACGCTTCTTTCTCAGCCAATGAGGAATGAGAGACCCTGGAGAAGCTTAGCTCTTATGCATATCGCTGGATTGAGAGGGAACTCAGATGAGTATTGGGGGGGACTACTGCACACAGACCTTGTGGCTTTAAAACCACTTAAGTTCTATCCTCTTGAACTGGGCTCTGTGTGTTAACTGCCTTCGCACCACGTTGCACTTCCCCGCGCTCTTACGACAAGGGACACCATTTTTTTAAACTGTCTAAAAACCAGTAGAATTCAGATTAAATATTTTTTTTTCTTCGTTTGGTTCTGTAATGGTTAGTTGGGACAAATCGACGTTCCTTTTTGACCAGAGTGATAAGAAAATTTGAAGGAGCAAAATGAAAAATTATTCTTATGGAAATAATTCCATAATGTATTTTGTAACTGTCATAAAAGATTAAGGCCTCATGTACACTGCAGCTGGTAAACGAACATTTAGGAGTTTAGGAGCAGTCTAACTCCTCTATGTTATCTCCATGTGCACTCATGTTTATAGTCATTTAGAGGCAGTTGAGTTTACTGACTGTTTATGAAAGCAAATGTAACGACACCCCAAATACGAAAGGGGGTAACGCCGTTTAGATAACTTCCCTCTCCTGGACACAAATTCCCTGTCGAGCCTCCACAGCCAGACGACCCCTTCCCATAGGAATTAATCCTTCTGGAAGAACGAGACGCACTCTGTATCTTCCTAGGATCAAATGAATTTATTGAGAAAAACATTGTAACTTTTATACCCATCCAATACTGCATTAACCTAAAATGAACAATGGTCCAGCTCCACCCACAACATAACAAGAGCCAATACACATTATTTTGACGTCTGCTAGGAGACAACAGGTTCTAATCCCCTTTATGTTTAAATCACTATGACCTTTATATTCACCAGACTGTCTGGTACTTTACAATACACACAAGGACAGACTTAATTTCCCCAATCCACATCACCACAAACAATGAACAGGTCTTCTAGAAGCTGGAATTCATTAGCATTACACTAGGCAGACAGGTGATTGAGGCTGAACACCTCAGTATCTCTCAATTAACCTGTTGAGTCCAGAATCAGTAGATAGTCCTTTACAGATATCCTTGGGATTATGGTGGATAAATAATACAGACCCATTTTAGGTAGTCCAAGATATATTTCTTAATGTCCATTATTTCCTAGCTCACCCTGTGTCCAAAGTGACCCCCCTGTCACAGCAGATAAATCGCATTTAGGACTGTAGTTTACAGGCTTTTCAAACGCGTGTAAACGCGGTAAGCCATGTTTATGCGCATTTTTGCGTTTTATAAGCATTCTTAAAGTGGAACATGTAAAATGTGTAAAAAAACAAAATTTTCACCACATGGAGAGAGAGGGATAGATGGAGAGAGGGATGGATGTAGAGAGAGGGATGGATGGATGGAGAGGGATAGATGGGGAGAGAGAGGGGGATAGATGGAGAGATGGATGGATGGAGAGAGAGAGGGATGGATGGAGAGGGAGGGATGGATGGAGAGGGATGGATGGATAGAGAGGGATGGATAGATGGAGAGAGGATCGCACACTGCTCTCTCTTCTCTCACAGAATTGCTGAAATAGATAATAATACTTGTTTTTCATGCATTTTGGGCATTTGGGAAAGCTTCTAAACGCAAACGCTCATTAATGAGATATGTAAAAGCTGTAGGGTGGAAGTTTTTAACCGTCTGTTACAAGCTGTCAAGTTTCCAGCGTTCAGAAGAGGTTTTCAAATGTCCTGTGTACATAAAGCCTAACCCCAGTATCGTTTTTTGCAGCTGGCTTCCTCGTGAAACCATTCCGAGCAGTTCATGAGCCACCGTAACGATTTCTGAAGCGACGGGAGGGGACACAACCCCACCCCCGCCGCTCGTCTGTGTTTCTCGGGCTTACTGTTTTCGCCGCTTTGCCTGAGAAACGATCAGATGGTGCGGCTGGCTGCTCCCATAGGCGATCAACGAGTAGATACTCTTTGACCGCATCTTTGGCCTTGGAGGACCAAAGCGACGTCATGGCGTCACTTCCAGTACAGGCTGGAAGTAAATCATATATATATGATATATATATATATATATATATATATATATATATTTATTTATTTTTTGCGAAAAAGATAAAAAAAATTATCTTTTGAAGGTAAAGAAGAGATTTGGGGTCAAAAATCCGATCTCTCCATAAAGAGGACCTTATTTTTAGGGAAGCTTACACTCCTTGAAAAAGTAAAAAATAAATAAATAATTAAAGCGCCCCCATCCCCCCGCAAAAGCAGACGCATACGTAAGTCGTGCAGTCATATTTAAACGGTATTTGCACCACACATGTTAGAGCGAGAGTAATAATTCTAGTGCTAGACCTCCTCTGTAACTCTAAACAGATAACGAGTAAAGGTGTTTAAAGTGTCACCTATGGAGATTTTTAGGTACCGTAGCTTGTTGCCATTTCACAAGCATTCGCAATTTTAAAGTGTGATGAGGCGGCACTGATAGGTGGCACTGATGCACACTGATAGGTGGCACTGAAGGGCACTAATAGGCAGCATTGATAGGTGACACTGATGAGGAGGCACTGATGGGCACTGATAAGTGGCACTAATAGGTGGCACAGATGGGCACTGATAAGTGGCACTAATAGGTGGCACTAATGGGGACTGATAGGAAGCACTGATGAGGATGCACTGATTGGCAGCACTGATGGGCACTGAATGGCAGCACTGGTGGGACTGCACTGATAATCAGGAAACTGATAATCAGTGCCTTGATTATCAATGTGGGTGTCCTGTTAACACAAGCTGGTTATTGGCTCTCTTCTCCCCTCCTCACGCTGTCAGCATGAGGAAAGGAAAGCTGATAACCAGCTTGTGTTTGCATCATGATCAGCTGTCATAGAACACAGCTGATCACATGGTAAAGGGCCGCTGTGAGTGGCCCCTTGCCCCAGTCTTTGATCAGCTGAGTCCAAAGGACTCATAGAACACAGAGCATGCTGCACGCATGCTTCAGTGGGCGTGCGGGCAACGCCATCACGGGAGAATGTCCATGGACGCCTTCCCAGCAAAGTAACCCTGCGCTGTAGCCGTCTTTCGGCTATAGCGTGGGTGGGAAGGGGTTGAATTTGTAAACAAAAAGTGACAAAAAAGCCTGGTCTTCAAGTGGTAAGTCCAAATGAACCTTCGGTATTTATTACTGTAATACAGTCAGAATGCATATTCAGTACATTTTTGCCTGCTATGTGCTGCAGCAAGGGTTAAAATTCCATGTGCTGGCATGGCAGCACGTTGGAGAGACAGACCTCTGCTCTCACACATAACACAGTGACCCGAGTCTGAACTGGTCTGATGTACCCCCCCTGCACGCTGCTCTAATCAACAGGGAGCAAGAGCGCTCCTAATTGGAGCAGTGTTCAGGGGAGGGGGTGTTGGACCGCCAGAGTTCTGGGCCACTGCCTTAAAAAAAAAGGAACATTTTTATTTCTATATATTTGCCCCGACTGTTTTACAGTGATAAATAGAAAAGATTCAGTGGGGCTTTAAACATCTAACTCAAATTGCTTGCTTTATTATAAATTGCAATGTGTACATTGTAAGAAGCAGCACATCAATTGTGACATTTGCTCTGATAGACCAATAAAAAGGTGTTTATTCGATATCCCATGCAGTAGTGTATTTAGGTTTTGTGTTGCCCTAGGCCTGACTAAACTCGTGCACCCCCTAATTTAAATATGACCCACCCCTTTTCTGTCAAGGCCACACCCCTTGCTGTTTAAGACCAGCCCCCAAATTTCAGGACACTAGTTGAGGGCCTGGGGGGGCAATGGATTTCCTTAATTTGCATAGATTTCCGCTCACTTCCTGTTTGGCTATGGGACAGGAAGTGAAGGGAAATCTCTGCAATGGGACAGGGATGGTGAAAAATAAACTGACAGGGGCTATAACCCTCCCTTACTCGATCCAAAATGAAAAAAAAAGTGTTGCCTATAGTTCTACTTTAAGCACAAATTTTTGATCATTTTATGGAGAGGACTAAGAAGATATAACCATGCCAATGGTGCAGCAGAAAACATATAGCACAGTGAGGAAGGTTTGTGGCCCAGGATGATAGGACAGTCAAAATTAGAAGCGGCACCCTCCCCCCCCCACAGTTGCGGAATGCCAACCGACCGCATACCGGAAGCAGTGCAGCCGCTTTATGGGGGCGCTAGACAAATTTGCCTCTCAGCCCAGTCCACCCCATAAAGTGTAGCACAAGCCAGCGGGGGACTCTTTCCGTGCTGCCCCCCTGAAAAGTGCTGCCCTAGGCCTGGGCCTTGTTGGCCTAGGCCAGGATACAGCATTGATCCCATGTCTTTGCTTCTCTACTATGGAAGGTATATTGTTTTACCAGAGAATTTACTCATGGAAACTATTGATTCTCAGTAAGACGATACAAAACTTTATTTAAAGAATATGAAATGCTTAGCTGGCAGTTACACAATCTTACTTCTGGGTTATTCTGTGTACCCAAGTTACAACATGGAGCATGATTATGGTTTCAGTACATCAAAATCAGCCGACCGCAGACCAGTCAAAAAGGTCACAAGTGTTAAAAATAATTTTCTAGAAAATTTCTGCTTAGAATGTGATGGATGATGTCAAAGGGCGTGCAATGATTTGGTAAACCCATCCGTATTAATTTGTTTGTGCAGAATGAAGAGGGGTTCTGTTTTTACCATTCTCATTTGGTCATTATGAAAGTGTTATGATCCTCTAAAAAATCGATGAATAAATACACAGACGAAATAAATTTTTCTTTTTTTTTACTTAACCACTTGCCGACCAGCCGCCATCATTATACTGTGGCAGGTTGGCTCTCCTGGGCGAATCGCCATAGGTGTACATCGGCCACTTTAAGAAAGATAGGGGGCGTGACGCTGGAGCTGATGCACGTAACCTGCGGCCACGATGTCCGCCGTCCACACGTGATCGCTCCACAGAGAGCCAGAACGGGGATCTGTGTATGTAAACAAACAGATCCCCTGTTCTGACAGGGAAGTAGAGAGAGATCTGCTGTTCCTAGTGATCAGAAACAGCGATCGCTCTCCTCCTCCAGTCAGTCTCATCCCCCCACAGTTAGAAACACCTCCCTAGGGAACACAGTTAACCCCTTGATCGCCCCCTAGTGTTAACCCCTTCCCTGCCAGTGAAATATATACAGTAATCAGTGGCTATTTTTAGCTTTGATCACTGTATAAATGTCAATGGTCCCAAAAAAGTGTCAAAAGTGTTCGATCTGTCTGCCGCAATGTTGCAGTCCTGCTAAAAATCGCTGCTTGCCTCTATTACTAGTTAACAAATAAAAAATAATAAAAATACCATAAATCTATCCCCTATTTTGTAGAAGCTTTAACTTTTGCGCAAACCAATCAATATATGCTTATTGCAATTTGATTTTTTTTACAAAAAATATGTAGAAGAATGCATATTGGCCTAAAAAGTTGAAGGTTTTGTTTTTTTTTGGTATTTATTATAGCAAAAAATAAAAAAAATATATATTTTTTCAAAATTGTCAGTATTTTTTTGTTTATAGCGCAAAAAAAAAAAACACACAGGTGATCAAATACCACCAAAAGAAAGCTATATTTGTGGGGAAAAAAAGCCATAAATTTTGTTTGGATACAAAGTCGCACGACTACGCAATTGTCAATTAAAGCGACGCAGTGCCGTATCGCAAAGAATGGCATGGTCTTTAAAGGGGTTGTAAACCCTCCTGTTTTTTCACCTTAATGCATCCTATGCATTAAGGTGAAAAAACTTCTGGCAGTCACCGGCCCCCAGCCCCCCCCGTTTTACTTACCTGAGCCCTGGAATGTCCCACGGCGAGGACACGCAGTCTCTTTGCCCTGGGTTCTCGGCTCTTGATTGGATAGATTGATAGCAGCGCAGTCATTGGCTCCCGCCGCTGTCAATCAAATCCAATGACTTGGGCGCTGGGGGGCGGGGCCGAGTCCTGCATTCGGAGGCTATGGACGCCGAATGCTAGACACGGGAGCGCGCCCGCAAGGTAACCCCCCAGGAGAGCGCTTCTCTTAGGGGGTTAACTGATGCGGGGAGGAGCCGCGAGAGCCGCGGGGGAACCCCAGAAGAGGACGTTTGGGGCCACTGTGTGCAAAACGAGCTGCACAGTGGAAGTAAGTATGATATGTTTGTTATTTAAAAAAAAAAACTTTAGTATCACTTTAAGGGGGCAAATCCTTCTGGTCCTTAAGGCCGGGTTCACACTATGCAAATTGGTTGCAGCTTACACCGCATCCAATTCGCATAACATTATAAAATACATTGATTTCAATGAGGCTGGTTCACATATGTGCGATGCATTCGCACTGCGCATTGCCGAAAAAACGCGTGCGTTCTCTAGGCATTGGGGTGCGGCTCAGGTGCGAATTCCATTATGTTCTATGGGCACGCATTTGATTCGCACATGTGTTGCGTTCTGAACAGGGATCTTGAGGGGGAACTCCACGCCAAATTTTAAATAAAAAACCGGCATGGGTTCACCTCCAGGAGCATACCAGGCATTTAGGTCTGGTATGGACTTTAACGGGAACCCCTACGCCGAAAAAAAACGGCGTGGGGGTCCCCCCCCCAAAATCCATAGCAGACCCTTATCCGAGCACGCAGCCCGGCCGGTCAGGAAAGGAAGTGGGGACAAGCTCTCCGCGCTCTCCGGTTCTTCTCTCGCTCTCTGGTTCTTTCTTTCTTCTGCCGAGCCTCCGCTATCTTCTTCCAGCTCTTTTGCTAGCAGGGGCCCGGTCTTCTTCGTCGCTTTCTTCCCTCTTCTCTCCTAGAGATGTTGACTCGTCGCTGTCTCCGGCTGTAATGCTGTGTGCGCAGAGCGCATTCACTTATATAGGCATGGGCGTGGTCACCGGGTGATGCCACCCGGTGACCCCGCCCCCATATGACGTGACAGTCCCAGGGAATGATGGGACTGTGACGTTATATGGGGGCGGGGTCACCGGGTGTCACCCGGTTGCCAGGGTTGTCGGGAAGAGGCCCTGTCCTCATCAGCATGGGGGCAGGGTGCTTTGGGGTTGGGTGGCCGCAGTGCGCCCCCCTGCCCCAAAGCACCCACCCCCCCCCATGTTGAGGGCATGCGGCCTGGTACGGTTCAGGAGGGGGTGCCCCCCCTTTCCCTACCCCCTTTCCTGTCCGGGCTGGCTGCGTGCTCGGATAAGGGTCTGCTATGGATTTTGGGGGGATCCCCACGCCGTTTTTTTTCGGCGTAGGGGTTCCCGTTAAAGTCCATACCAGACCTAAGGGCCTGGTATGCTCCTGGAGGGGAACCCATGCCGGTTTTTTATTTAAAATTTGGCCTGGAGTTCCCCCTCATGATAACAGCGGCAAGACTTCCCTCTCCTCTCCCAGGTCGGCAAGTCTGCAGCTAAAAACGCAAAGGAACCGCTGAACGACTGATTGCGAACTTGGCAAAGACTCCGAGCTCAAAAACGCAACGCACAAGTGTGAACCCAGCCTAATGCCACGTACACACAATAGTTTTTAATGTCATTTTCAAAAACAACGTTTTTCTAGACGTGATTTTTCTTGTTTCCTCTCAAGCCTGTCTTGCATACACACGTTCATTAAAAAAAAACGCTTGAGTAAAGCGCAGTGACGTACAACACGTACGACGGCACTATAAAGGGGAAGTTCCGTTCGAATGGCGCCACCCTTCATGTTAGTAAAGTTTGTTGAGCGACGATTCGCGCTTTTCAGCCTCGTGCTTTTCAGTCCGTTACAGCGTGACGAATGTGCTATCTCCATTACGAACGCTAGTTTTACCAGAACGAGCGCTCCCGTCTCATACTTGATTCTGAGCATGCGTTTTTTTTTCCCCCTCGTAAAAGCATACACACTACCGTTTTTCACGCCATTAAAAAAAACGACGTGAAAAAATGGAGCAGGTTCTCATTTTTTTTTAGCCCATTTTTCACGTCGTTAAATATGCTCTGGAGCCTACACACGATCGTTTTTAATGCCCAATTTAAAAAATTGAATTTTTAACGTCGTAAAAAACGGTTGTGTGTATGCGGCATTAGTGGTTACAGAGTGGGAGAATTATAATGATGTAAAGGAGTATTTTGGAGTGAAGGTCCACTTTAAAGTGGACCCTTATCCTCCAGATACACTAAGCATCTTTGTGCTCCTCCATCCTTCTGCAATATAAAATGGCAAATTATTACCTTTTTTATTTGCTTTTTTTTTTTTCGTTTTAAAAAGCTGATAGAAGTCATCATCTGAGCCTAGGCAACATCGCTGAGCTCAGGAACTGCTATTTATTAATAAAGGTTGAGCATAAAAGAAGACACCGTCGCTGAATACGTCGGGAATTTATTCATGTAGACTTGGAAAGTTACTAAAAGTTCCACTTTAAGGATTAGATTTATCTGTGACCTTCATAGAAGCACTAGGTGGGCACGGAAATCCTCTGTGAAGTCCAATAATTAGCTGCAGCATGCCCATTATCTCTTGTATAATGGTACAGGGATGCAGGATTACGGCGTAGGAAGTAAACACGCGCTTGCTTTCTTACAGGCAGACAGATCCAGATGGAAGAGGTGAAGAGCAGACGGCTTGTTAGTAAAGCGTGGATTGTTTTTTTTTACATAAAAATAAGCAGCAAAGGCAAGGAAAGTTTTACTACAGCCGTTTTGGGCATAGTCCACCAAAATGTTGACACTATTTGGCCATGGAAAGTTACCATGGAAACCAAAGTCCAGGCTCCGTGTGTATTTAGAAGTGGATATCCTGAAGGCGGCTATCAAAGGGGAAATGACCAATTAATAAAACACTTGTGGAGTTCAGGAGAACCTGATTTCTGCGGGGGCTGCTTAACCACCTGCCAACCAGGCAAAATCATCATTTTTTCGAATGGCGCCAAACTTCGGTACTTAAAAATCTCCATAGGCAACGCTTTCAAATTTTTTACTGGTTACATGTTTTGAGTTACAGAGGAGGTCTAGGGCTAGAATTATTGTTCTCGCTCTAACATTTGCGGCGACACCTCACATGTGTGGTTTGAACACCGTTTTCATATGTGGGTGGGACTAAAGCCCCATACACACGGTAGGACTTTTTGACAACAAACTTCAAAATGAGCAAGTTTTAAAAAAAATCAGAGCGTGTGTACGCTTCATCGGACAAACTTGCAAACGGACAATCTTTTCGGCAACAAAAGTCCTACGGTGCAAAGTCCTATCGTGTGTACAGAAATCCATCAGACTTTTGTCCGAAGTACAAATACGCATGCCTAGAACCAATGTTAAAATCAACCAACAATAGCAGAAGTTGACCAAAAAAGCAGAAAAGAGCAGAAAAACCACGTGATGTTGAGAAAGTTTTGGGAAAGTTTGCAGAAAAGTCCTGCCGTGTGTATGCTATGGGTGTGCCTGACCAACTCCCTTCAAACAAAAATCCACCGAAAAGTTTGTTTAAAGTCCGATCGTGTGTATGAGGCTTAATGTATGCGTTCGCTTCTGCGTGCAAGCACACAGGGACATGGGCACTTTTAAAAAAATAATAATAATTTTATTGATAATTTTACTTAAAAAAAAATGAGTTTGACACTTTAAAAAAAAAAAAAATTTGATCACTTTTATTCCTATTACAAGGAATGCAAACATCCCTAGTAATAGGAATATGTCATGACAGGTGCTCTTTACAGTGAGATATGGGGTCAATAAGACCCCACATCTCACCTCTAGGCTGGGAAGCCTGAAATAAAATAAATAAAAATAAAACGATCTCGGCTTCCCACTTGAGGCGGCGCCGTTTGTTTGAATGCAGAGGCCGGGCGTGACCTCATAACATCGCGCCCGGCCTCCGACGATCATAGAGACTCCGGCAACCATCTGGTCCGCCAAAAATCTCTATGATAAACATCCGGGGGCGGATCCATTCTCTGACTCACCGACCGCAGAGGTGAGTCGGTAGAAGCACCGGAGGGGTGGCGGGAGGGGTGGGGACACCCCCTCTCGCCGCCTGTAAGAATGATCAAGCAGCTGACCAGCCGCCATGATCATTCTTATGGTATAGGAAATCGCTGGCTGAAAAAGCCAATATCTGAATGATGCCTGTAGCTGCACCCATCATTCAGATATCCCCCCACAAACCTGAGGACGTTATATGACGGCCAGCCGTCGGCAAGTGGCATTGTAGACGCAATTCTTTTCCCAAATAATAAACATGTTATATTATGGCCATACTTTATACAATTTTGCTTTAGATTTACCAAAATCATATAATATGAGGTCAAGCACTTTCCATTGTATGCAATCAGGCAGGCCCTTGCACTACAAAGTTGAAGGTAAATCTAAGGGAAATTGAATAAGAAAATTGAATATTGTATGGCCAGCTTTTACTGCTCTGTGCAATGGTTTTACACAGAGCAGCCCCGATCCTCCTCTTCTGGGGTCCCCTGCTGGCCCTCCTGGCTCCTTCCCCATGTCAAGTGCCCCCATTGACACACAGAACGTGGCTCAGCCCCACTCCTCGCTCCCTCTCTTCACTGGCTGTGATTGACAGCAGCAGGAGCCAATGGCTACACTGCTGCCTGCATGGTCAGTGAGGAGAGAGAGGGGAAGGAGCTGCTGCTGTCGGGCAAAGGACTGGAGGGGAGCTTCACACAGAAGTTTTTTTACCTTAATGCAGAGAGTGCATTATGGTAAAAAAAAAACCTTCTGCCTTTTAGAGCCACTTTAAAACTGGGTTCACACCTATGCGAATTGGACGCGGGTTTCCCCGCGTAAAGTGGTTGTACAGGCAATTTATCGTGTGTTCGTTAAATAAGTAATTAAATGTGCTGGCATACACAGTCCCAGCCCCACCCAACACCTCCGCCACCCTCCCTATCCATGTGCCTGGCCCCTTTCAGGAGGTGAAAAGGGGCCAGGTGAAGGAATTATATCATAAATATAAGCTTCCCATTGTATTAGAGTGAGGTGGGCACAGACACTTTTGGGTTTGCATGGATGGCGCTTTAGCTGCGCTCCAATTACAAGGAAAGGGAGTGTTAACTGGCTATTTTTAGTGATTCCAGCAGCTTTTCGTGTTAATTAACACCTTGATTTTCCATTAGACTGGAGTTCGTTTTAGCTACGTTTCCAAAAACATTCATGTGACAGTTCGCTTTTATCTGTGCTTGTAGAAGACATAAAGTGTGACCACTCTTTATCAAATATGCATTCCTTAATTTTAAATGCCGCTGACATAATTACCTGCCATCTATCCTTACTTTAACTTAAAGAGATCGGGACAGGAGTGCAATCACAGTGAGCCTGTCAAGCTGTTTTGCATTGCACAGTTGTGTCATCTCAGCATGTTTCAGACACTGGGGATTGAAGGAGAGAGTTGTTTGGGCAGTTTACAGGAAGGTGAGAGCACAAGGAGGACTTCACCAGAGATGCTCATTCAGGTTTCGAGGAACAGGATAAAAGAGCGGAGATGACTGCTCTGAATAGTGATATAACCTTCTAGGCCAGCCTCTCTCAACCAGGGCCCTGTGGAACCCTGGGATTCCGCCAGAGGTTGCTAGAGGTACCTTAAAGTGTATCCCTAGGAAAAAAATTTTTTTTTTGTTTTGGATAGCATTTTTTTAAATCAGATAAATGTTTTATTGTGCCAAAAAAAAAAAGATATAGAACACAGGTTACATACCACAGTTCAAAAAACAAAACAGAATTTGTTACATCATTGAAGCATGTGTACAGTGAAAAATGAGACAGTGGCACCAAAAGTACTATCTAGACACAAGTAACGAGAAAAGAAAAGGTAGGCAGCACCGGGTGGGCAAGTGCAACCCCACCCCCCGAAAGACGACCCAACTGAAGGCCAACGGGCCACACCCTAAACTCTACGTCCTACAGTCGGCCTATATTTTTGAACCCGTACCCACCGTAAAACCAAAAACTGGTGCCTAAACTGCAGTACTCATGTGATACGTATTCCAAATAGAGTGAAATCTCCTCTATGAATAGAAGTGTCTTAGTTTTGGATAGAATTAGTAAAGTTTAGACCCCACTGGGTAAATTCACCTTTTGTGTTTGTCCTGATGATTTTTTGTACCCTAAACAGAACGTGAGAGGAAAACCAAAATGTTAGGGCTGCCCCAGAACAAATAGGAAAAATCTTTCAATGGGGGCACCTCTTCCAGGGACAACTGTCTAAAAGGAAAATTCCCCTCACCATCCTGGTGTATCTCTAGGACAGACAGTGAAAGGAAGTTTCTCGAAAAGTACACAGTTAGCAAAATATAAACTGACTAAGGTTTTAAAGTGGAACTAAAGGCATTAAAAAAAATTACAAGCAGGCAGACTATTTAAAGTACACCTACCTGCCTGCTCATAGTCTTTTGTGGCATGTAAACTGAGTGTGCAGGGTGACTGACCCCAAAAGACCAGCACCCGGCAGGAGTTGGGGAGAAGGGTCTGGTGCCAACGAGGAACCCTTTTGCAGACTTCGGACTGCTAGGGAGTAGTGATGAGCCGAACACCCCCGGGTTCGGTTCGCACCAGAACCCGCGAACGGACCGAAAGTTCGTACGAACATTAGAACCCTATTAAATACAATGGATGCGAACGTTCGAATTCTAAAGTGCTAATTATAACAACTATTATGCATGTTATTGTCCTAAAAAGGGTTTGGGAACCCGGGTTCTGCACCAGGGGACATGTATCAATGCAAAAATAAGTTTTAAAAACGGACGTTTTTCGGGAGCAGTCATTTTAATGATGCATAAAGTGAAAAAAAAGGTCAAATATTCCTTTAAATATCGTACCTGGGGGGTGTCTAAAGTATGCCTGTGAAGTGCCACGTGTTTCCCATGTTTAGAACTGTCCCTGCACAAAATGACACTTCTAAAGGAAAAAAAAGCCATTTAAAACTGCTTGCGGCTTTAATGTAATGTCTGGTCCCGGTTAGGGCTGGGCGATTTTCCCCTCAAAAAAAATCTGCGATTTTTTTATAAAAAACTCGATTTACGATTCGATTTTTTTTTTTTTATTATATTAATTAAAGTGCATCAACAAACAAAATTGCAAAGGCAAACCCTTTCTCTAACTGCAAAGTCAGTGTGCAACAAACACACAATATATTCCAGCGCTCATGGAACATACATTATTAACTATTAAAAACTCTTGAAACTCTGTGTGTGATTCCTTCTGTCCCAGCCTTGCTGCGATCCTGGCTCTGCATCCTTTTGGGTTGGAGGGCCCTCCACACGCTGGTCTGCCTGTTGTCCATCATTCAAGGTACTGTGCTCACACGGAGATCATGCCACAGGCTTTGTTTTGACTTTTTTAACCCCTCCTTGCTCCACGGATGTCACTGCAAGTTTAACAAGTTTGTCACCACTGGCAACTGGAGAGTTAAGATTCATTTGCCCTCTGCACATTTGGGATTGGATCCCTCTCTTTGTGATAAATGGACTAAGCTTTTTTATCAATTCTTCAAGAGTTTTCAATAGTTAATAATGTATGTTCCATGAGCGCTGGATTATATTGTGTGCATGTTGTGTATTTTGTACTTCTGGGTACGGATTTTTTCTTGCTGCGCTGGATCCTGTTTTTTCCCCCTTTTGGATACTTTGTACTTCCCAAAATATTTGAGATTTTTTTCTTATTATTATTATTATTATCATCCATTATATTTTTTTCTTTATCCACCAATTTAGCGCTTGTGACCTTTTGTTGTTTTTTGCAGTGTGCAACAAAGATTGTTAAGCATCCAAATTATTAATACTGTATTTGGTTTTAGCTAATAAAACAACAAAAAATCCTGAGGTTACTCTTAGTTGAATTGAACTGTGCCCATGCCTCACTGTGCCCGTGCCTCACTGTGCCCATGCTTCAATCACTGTGCCCGTACCTGATGCAGATTTTCATGGTATACGGATTTTACTGCTACACCGGTGGCCATTCCAGTATTCAAAAGCCGCGCCTCCTTCTCGTCTGTGATAGGCGGAACACTCAATTTCCCAGCATTCAGTGTTCCGCCTATCATGGTCATCCTCATAACACAGACGAGGATGAGAGGATGTCCGTGATAGGCTGAATACTGCCTGCTGTGAAATTGAGTGTTCCGCCTATCACAGACGACGAGGACTCGGGAGGTGCGGCTTTTGAACACTGCAATGGCCGCCGTCTGTCTGCATGACACGCTGATCAGGTAGGCAGACGGCGGCTGCAGCGAGTAGATGTAATTGGGGTAACGCTGCCCAGTGCCATTCCGGATACGCCCCCTGCAGTCCTGCTACGGAAACTTTGAAGGGAAGGAAAAAAATAAAAATAAATTTTTTATTTTTTTTTATTATTTTTTTTCAAAAAAAAAATAAAAATCTAAAAAAATCGATTTTCTTCAAAACTGAATCGATTTGAGCTCAAAACTCGAATCAAGATTAAAATCGATTTTTTTCCCAGCCCTAGTCCCGGTAATATGGATGAAAATCTTTAAGAAAAATGGCATAGCTACCCCATCACCCCCCCCCCCTACCCCAGCCCATTACCAGCCCCTTTGGGTCTTGTATGGATATTAAGGGGAACCCCGCACATAAAATAAAAAAGGCCCTATATACTCTGAACAGCCGTATACAGGCGGTGCATACAAGACAGGGACTGTAGGTTTGTTCTTATGTAGAATCTGTTTGTAATTTTGAACAGGTACATTGTTTAAGTGTAGCTCCAGCCCAAAAATCTATTTTTAAACTTTTTGGAAAACATAGGTAAGGGTTATCACCCCTGTAACATTTGTTTTGCTGTCTGTGCCCCTGTTCAGAACATTTCACCTCACTTTCCGTCCCAATGACAACTGTTTTTGAAATGTGGTGTTTTTCTTGAAACAAGGATTGGTGATAAAGCATCAGTAGAGAGGAGACACCTTTCTCCCATATTAATTCTTACAGGAGAGAATTTTCCTTCCTTGGGGTAGATTTCCTCTCACTTCCTGTTGTCTTCTTGCGTTTGCAAGTAGGAGTCGTTTGTAAGTTGGATGTTTGAAAGTAGGGACCTGCCGTATATACTCTGCAGAAATAGGCCCCTTAGTTGTTGGTGTTGGCACAACACTGTAAGCACTCACAGTTACTCTTGGTTGGTGCTGGAACGCCCTGCTGTCAACTATTATATCAGGAATTGTAATTACATATAATTGTTGAACAGTGGTAGTAAAAATTGGGCCTTTGATGGTGGTGCTGGTGCCACAACACTGTAAGCCCTGACAGTTACTCTTGGTGGGTGCAGGAATGGGCCCTGCTGTGAATTATTAGATCAAGAATTGTAATTACATGCCCCTTTTGAACAGGGGCTGAAAAATTGGGCCTTTCGTGGTGGTGGTGGTGGTGGCGTTGCCACAACACTGTAAGCCCTCAGAGTTACTCTTGGCGGGTGCAGCAATGGGCCCTGCTGTGAATTATTAGATCAAGAATTGTAATTACATGCCCCTGTTGAACAGGGGCTGAAAAATTGGGCCTTAGGCACTGGTGGCACAACACTGCAACCCCTCACAGATACTGTACTTGGAGCACAGCAATGAGCCCTGTTGCAAAGTATTGCTTCAAAAATTGTAATTACACGCCCCTGTTAAACAGGGGCTGAAAAATTGGGCCTTAGCCACTGGTGGCGGCACCCATAAACAAAAATGATCTTCCAAGCTATCATCATCAATCGTATCATTGAGGACTCGGAGGAGGAGGATAGCCAGTCAACATAACAGCACAGGCACTCAGCATCAGCATCAGTCTTGAAGGGATGTGACATGTTAAAATCAATTAGTCTGTTATATCAGCATCAGGTGTGTGGTAGCTGGTGGTGATCCAAGACTGGTTCATCTTGATGAAAGTCAGTCGATCAACCGATTCGGTGGACAGGCGCACCCTGTGATCCGTGACAAATCCTCCAGCAGCACTGAATGTGCGTTCCGAAAGAACGCTGGATGCAGGACAGGCCAGTAGCTCAATTGCATACTGTGCAAGCTCTGGCCAGTGATCCATCCTCAAGACCCAGTAAGCCAGAGGATTTTCGGTGGGGAAGGTGTCCAAGTCTGACCTTGCCCCTAGATATTCCTGCACCATGTTTATCAGACGCTGGCGATGGTTGCTGGAACCGATCATACTTTGGGGCTGCGGACTAAAGAATTGTCTGAACGCATCGGTCAGACGGCCACCTTCCCCACCGCTCCTTCTTTGACTGGCCGAAGCCTCAGCAACTCGTTGTCCAGGACCAGGAGTTTGTAACCTCCCAGTCTCTGGGAACGCGTTGCACAGACCTTTCTGCAAGGCCTCCCGGAGTTGTCTCATCCTCTGCTCCCTCTGCGACGGTAACATAAGGTCCGCAACCTTACCCTTGTACCGTGGATCAAGGAGAGTGGCCAGCCAGTAATGGTCCCTCTCCTTGATCCGAAGAATACGAGGATCCTTCCGCAGACTTTGCAGGATCAGGGAGGCCATGCAGCGTAGGTTAGCTGAGGCATTCGGTCCGGAGTCCTCTGGGTCACTAAGGACGACATGATCCGCAGCCACCTCCTCCCAGCCACGTACAAGTCCACTGGTTTCTTGGGACTGTAAATCATCCCTAAAAGACTGCTGCTGATGATGCTGAGTGCCAGCCTCCACCTCCATGCTGACACAATCCTCCTCCTCCTCCTCCTCCTCCTCCTCCTCCTCCTCCTCTTCCTGTGCGATGGGTGGGACAGAAGGAACACTGTCTGGGTAAAGGGGGCCTTGAGAGGCAAGGAAGTCCTCCTCTTCCTGCCTCTGTTCTGCCTCAAGTGCCCTGTCCATTATTCCACGCAGCGTGTGCTCCAACAGGTGGACAAGAGGTACAGTGTCACTGATGCATGCACTGTCACTGCTCACCATCCTCGTGGCCTCCTCAAATGGTGCCAGGACAGTGCATGCATCCCTGATCATGCCCCACTGGCGTGGAGAAAAAAAACCAAGCTCCCCTGACCCTGTCCTGGTGCCGTAGTCGCACAGGTACTCATTGATGGCCCTCTGCTGCGTGTGCAGCCGCTGCAGCATGGCCAACGTTGAGTTCCACCTGGTGGGCATGTCACATATAAGGCGGTTCTTGGGCAGGTTCAACTCCTTTTGCAGCTCAGCCAGGCGAGCACTGGCATTATAAGATCTGCGGAAATGCACACAGACTTTCCTGGCCTGCCTCAGGACATCCTGTAAGCCCAGGTACCTGCCCAAGAACCGCTGCACCACCAGGTTAAGGACGTGAGCCACACAGGGCACATGGGTCAGTTGTCCCTGTCGGAGGGCGGAGAGGAGGTTGGTGCCATTGTCGCAAACCACCATTCCTGGCTTAAGCTGGCGTGGCGTCAACCACCTCTCGGCCTGGCCCTGCAGAGCAGACAGGACCTCTGCCCCAGTGTGGCTTCTGTCCCCCAAACACACCAGCGCAAGCACGGCATGGCATCTTTTTGCCTGCGTACTTGCGTAGCCCCTTGAACGGCTACGGAGCACCGCTGGTTCAGAGGACAAAGCACAGGAAGAGGCCATGGAGGAAGAAGAAGAGGAGGGGGTGGAGGAGAGAGGTGTGTCACAACCAGTAGTAGCATTTTGGAGGCGTGGCGGTGGAACAACCTCCAACACTACTGCACCTTGTCCTGCATCCTTCCCAGCTGCCAAAAGAGTAGAGGTCGACCGATATGGGTTTTTCTCTGGCCGATGCCGATATTTTGAAATTGGGGCGGCCGATGGCCGATATATGATGCCGATTTTTGTGGCCGATATTTTAGGCCGATTAAAAAAAAAAAAAAACCCTCACCCACTCTATTCCTTCCTGCTTACTCCTGTCACTCTAGCACACACTTGATGTCCTCAGTACAGATGGCACTGGTTTGGAACTGGCAGGTGGCACTGGTTTGGAACTGACAGATGGCACTGGCAGGTGGCACTATTGGAACTGACAGATGGCACTGGTTTGGAACTGACAGATGGCACTGGCATGTGGCACTGGCTGGCGGTACTGGTTTGGAACTGACAGATGGCTCTATTGGCACTGGCAGGTGGCACTGGTTTGGAACTGACAGATGGCACTGGCAGGTGGTACTGGTTCGGAACTGACAGATGGCACCGATTGGCAGCAGGGGGCACTGGTTTTGGAACGGACAGATGGCACTAGTTTGGGACAGATGGCACTGATTGGCAGTGGCACTTGCAATTGGAACTGGGTGGCACTGGCGTGTGACACTGGTTGGCACTGGCTGGTGGCACTGACAGATGGCACCGATTGGCACTGGCTTGTGGCACTGACAGATGGCACTGGCTGGGGGCACTGACAGATGGCACTGGCTGTGGCACTGATAGATGGCACCGATTGGCGGTGGCACTGATTTGGGTGGCACTGACAGATGGCCCTGATTGACACTGGCTGGTGGCACTGACAGATGGCACCGATTGGCGGTGACACTGATTGACACTGGCTGGTGGCACTGATTGACACTGGCTGGTGGCACTGACAGATGGCACTGACAGATGGCACTGGCTGGGGGCACTGGCTGGGGGCACTGGCTGGGGCACTGGCTTGGGCACTGACAGATGGCACTGGCTGGGGGCACTGACAGATGGCACTGGCTGGGGGCACTGACAGATGGCACTGGCTGGGGGCACTGACAGATGGCACTGGCTTGGGCACTGACAGATGGCACTGGCTTGGGGCACTGACAGATGGCACTGGCTGGGGGCACTGACAGATGGCACTGGCTGGGGGCACTGACAGATGGCACTGGCTGGGGGCACTGACAGATGGCACTGGCTGGGGGCACTGACAGATGGCACTGGCTGGGGGCACTGACAGATGGCACTGGCTGGGGCACTGGCTGGGGGCACTGACAGATGGCACTGGCTGGGGGCACTGACAGATGGCACTGGCTGGGGGCACTGGCTGGGGGCACTGACAGATGGCACTGGCTTGGGCACTGACAGATGGCACTGGCTTGGGGCACTGGCAGGTTTCACACTAAGCCGAGTGTAATGTGTGAAACTGACAGAGAGGAGAGAGAGAGAGGGAGAGAGCTGTTAGAATTGAGCTCGATGTGGGGGTGGGCGGGCCAGCAGCTAAATTACACCAGCCAATGATTGGGCTGCTTTAGACGTAGTGGCCCGCCCAGATACCATCCCATTGGCTGGTGTAATATCTGCTGGGTCCCGCCCACCCCCGACATCAAGCTGACACATCCTCTCTCTCTCCTCTTACTTTCAGTTTCACACACACACACACAGCACGGCGCTTGATGCTGCTGAGTGTGGAGAAGTGTGGAGGAGGGAGGAGGAGGGGGGAGGAAGTGCAGCCAGTGAATAATATCGGCCAGTTTTGATATTAATCGGCCAAAGCCGATTTATCAAAAATGCCTAAATATCGGCCGATATATCGGCCAGCCGATATATCGGTCGACCTCTACAAAAGAGTGACCCAATGGGCCGTGAAAGAAAGGTAACGTCCCTGTCCATGCCTGCTGGACCATGAGTCAGCGGTAATATGCACCTTACCGCTGACCGCCCTGTCCAGCGAGGCCAAGACATTGCCTTCCACATGCCGGTAGAGAGCCGGAATAGCCTTCCGTGAGAAAAAGTGGCGTTTGGGAACCTGCCACTGAGGAACCGCACATTGCACAAACTCACGGAAGGGGGCCGAGTCTACCAACTGAAAAGGCAGCAGTTGAAGCGCTAGCAATTTAGCCAAGCTAGCATTCAACCGCTGGGCATGTGGATGGCTGGGAGTGAACTTCTTTCGACGGTCCAGCAGCTGGGGCAGGGAAATTTGCCTGCTAGAATCGGACGTCGGTGTACTGCTAGCAGAGTGGCCGCAAGTACTTGGCTGTGACACACCTAATTCTACACCTTCATTCCTCTCAGTGCATGTTTCAGAGAGGACTGAAGTTATAGTGGGGTTGGAGATCCCAGCTGATGCGGTGCAAGGAGAGGTCCGCTTTGTTCTTTGGTGTGGGTCTTTGAGGTAGGCTTGCCAACGAGCTGCATGGCAGGTCAACATATGTCTGGTCAGGCATGTGGTACCCAAGCGGCTGATGTTTTGGCCACGCGATATACGCTTGAGACATATGTTGCAAACAGCAGCTGTGCGATCTGATGCACTAGCCTCAAAAAAGGCCCACACCAAAGAACTTTTTGAATGACGGGCAGAGGCAGCGCCCTGCACAGGCGGAGCTCTGCGGTGTGATTCCGTCGGTGTACTGCCCTTACGCTGGCCACCAAAGGGCATCCTGCCTCGTTGGAGATGTGCCTCCTCCTCATCCTCCTCCTCCTCCTCTCTCCTATTAGGCACCCACGTGGAGTCAGTGACCTCATCATCCCCTCCCTCCTCATCACTGGAGCCAATCTGGCAGTATGCTGCAGCTGCTGGAACATGACTGCCAGATTGGTGTCCTTCTTGAGCATCCCCTCTGTCTGCTCTCACGCTACTGCCTTCCTGTAGCTGGGTTTCATCATCAGACCCTTCGAAACGCTGGGCATCCTCCTGGAGCATGTACCCAACACTGTGCTCAAACAGTTCGGGGGACTCCTCAGGAGGAGGACATGGTGGGTCTAGGGAAGGAGTGACTGATGATGAGTCTGACATTGATACCAGGGAAGAGGACGCTTTGGCAGCTGCTTTGCCAGTACCCTGAGCCTGGGTGAGAGAGGATGAGGAGGAGGAGGAGGGCTTGGTCATCCACTCTACCAAGTCTTCGGCATGATGTGGCTCAACATGTCCAGCTGCCGAAAAGAAGGACAAGCGTGTCCCATGGCCATGTGCTGATGACAATGCACCGCGTCCACGACCAGCACTGTTGCCCCCAGACACAGAGCCTGCTTGCCCTCTTTTATTGCCTCCTGACTGTCTGCCTCTCCTTGTTTGCCTTCCAGATATTCTAATGGATGGCCTGCAGGGAGATGGGAAAAAAGCAATAAGGGCTACCTTCAGGTGTCCTTCTCTGTCCCTTTACTTAAGGATTTCTAAATATGGTTGAGGATGATTGCTTTCGCACAGAATAGCACAATGACAATTTCCCTGACTGTCCAAAAAACAAGGATTTCAAAGATGGTTGATGAGGAATGCTTTAGCACAGTATAGCACAATGAGAATTTCCCTCACTGTCCTTCCCTGTCCCTACAAACAAGGATTAGCACAGTAAAACACACTGACACTCTCCCTACCTATAGTTTTCTGTCCCTATAAAAAATGTTTTTTTAAAGATGGTTGATGATGAATGCTTTAGCACAGTATAGCACAAGGAGAATTTCCCTCACTGTCCTTCCCTGTCCCTACAAACAAGGATTAGCACAGTAAAACACACTGACACTCTCCCTACCTATAGTTTTCTGTCCCTATAAAAAATGTTTTTTTAAAGATGGTTGATGATGAATGCTTTAGCACAGTATAGCACAAGGAGAATTTCCCTCACTGTCCTTCCCTGTCCCTACAAACAAGGATTAGCACAGTAAAACACACTGACACTCTCCCTACCTATAGTTTTCTGTCCCTATAAAAAATGTTTTTTTAAAGATGGTTGATGATGAATGCTTTAGCACAGTATAGCACAAGGAGAATTTCCCTCACTGTCCTTCCCTGTCCCTACAAACAAGGATTAGCACAGTAAAATACACTGACACTTTCCCTACCTATAGTTTTCTGTCCCTATAAAAAATGTTTTTTTAAAGATGGTTGATGATGAATGCTTTAGCACAGTATAGCACAAGGAGAATTTCCCTCACTGTCCTTCCCTGTCCCTACAAACAAGGATTAGCACAGTAAAACACACTGACACTCTCCCTACCTATAGTTTTCTGTCCCTATAAAAAATGTTTTTTTAAAGATGGTTGATGATGAATGCTTTAGCACAGTATAGCACAAGGAGAATTTCCCTCACTGTCCTTCCCTGTCCCTACAAACAAGGATTAGCACAGTAAAACACACTGACACTCTCCCTACCTATAGTTTTCTGTCCCTATAAAAAATGTTTTTTTAAAGATGGTTGATGATGAATGCTTTAGCACAGTATAGCACAAGGAGAATTTCCCTCACTGTCCTTCCCTGTCCCTACAAACAAGGATTAGCACAGTAAAACACACTGACACTCTCCCTACCTATAGTTTTCTGTCCCTATAAAAAATGTTTTTTTAAAGATCGTTGATGATGAATGCTTTAGCACAGTATAGCACAAGGAGAATT
The DNA here is from genome assembly GCA_029206835.1 of Rana muscosa. NCBI lineage: Eukaryota > Metazoa > Chordata > Amphibia > Anura > Ranidae > Rana > Rana muscosa. The sequence continues at coordinate 133,372,937 of CM055127.1, forward strand.
TCCCTCACTGTCCTTCCCTGTCCCTACAAACAAGGATTAGCACAGTAAAACACACTGTCACTCTCCCTACCTATCCTTCTCTTTCCCTAAACTAAAGGAATCCAGGTTAAGCAAGAAAAAAAAATGTCACTGTCCCTGCCTATGCTTCTCTTTCCCTGCTCCGGAACACACTACACTAGGCTGCCGTGCTGGCGGCCTTTTATAGTGTGGGGCGTGTACTAAACACCCTCAGCAATAATTGGCCACAGGCATCCTGCCTGTGGCCAATCATTGCTCTCCTCGCTGCCGGCGCTGTGATTGGCCAAGCATGCGGGGTCACAGTGCATGCTTGGCCAATCACAGCGCCTGGATGACACTGCGATGGCGTAGTGCATTGTGGGCCGCGAATTAGGCGCGAACGGCCCAAATCGTTCGTTGTTCGGCGAACGATCGAACAGCCGATGTTCGACTCGAACACCGAGCTCATCCCTACTAGGGAGGAAGCAAGTACTATGACTTTAGTTCCACTTTAACCCTACTCTATCCAAAACCAAAAAAAAAGTTTTGGCTAGACGTAGACTTTAAGCAATTTCTGACTCTCAAGTAAATAAACTCTGACACCAGTTATCGCTTTAGGTACTGCATCTGCAGGGGGGGGGGGGCACCAATGTAGGGATCACTCTTCCAACTTACCTCTAATGTAAGGGCCCTTCATCCCATTGACCACCATTGTAAGGGACATTCTTTCCATTGACCACCAATGTGAGAAGCATTATTCCCAATGACTACCAATATAAGGGGTTCCTTCTCCCGCTGACCCATCAATGTAAATAGCCTTTCTCCCAGTTACTACCAGTATAAGGTCAAATACAATATCCCCCACGCACACTTTCCTGAAAATGGCTTTTCAGTAATGCTGGGTGCTGAAATGACCACGGGCCGGAAACTGTAGACAACCAGAGTGAAGGAATGTCACCAGCACAGCAAGGATTCCTCAAAAGGGTTCAGAGCTTTATTTTCGTGGTCACATAGTAAACATACAGCAATGTTTTGAAGCCACGCAGGGCCCCTTCATCAAGCAGGTGAAATTTCTTCACTCCACCAATAAGGGGGTTATTCTCCTGCTGACCTTCAATCTAAGGGGCCCTTCTTCACTGACCACCAATATAAGCGGGCAATACACAACTGACCACTTATGTAAGTGGGCACTACACCACTAACCAATGTAAGGAGGCATTTCACTGATCACGAATGTAAGGCGGCTCTTCTCTACTGATCACCAATGTGATGGAACGCTACAATTTTCACAGCACTTTTTTCTAAACATTAATAATGACTTTTTATTTCATTATTACTGAAACAAATTGTATCATATAGAGTAGCAAACAAATTATCTTGCGCACAAGTGTGATGTCCAGGTGATCTAATGTTCAAGGGATAATTTCTCAGGCCTTGCTGCCCTCCAGTATAGGGGTATCCTAGCAGTCATAAGAGAAATAGAGAAAAGAGCTCTAGAAAACTCTGAGGAAGAAGGTATACCTTCGAAACACGTCAGACAGCAGCAGTCCTGATGTCCTCTCTTGCAGACCATAGATGCTTAGACTGATTGCCATCATTAGGAGGCTTTCACAAAGCGATTTTCTTCACATGTTTGTGAGTAGTTTTTAATCAGTTTTTATCAATAAATAGAGGGTAATGCACAAGGCCAGTGCGCCCTCTTTTCTCTATTTCTCTTCTCATATAGAGTAGCCTAGGTATGCCACATTCCTTATTCTTTAACCACTTGCCGACCAGTTTTACTGCGGCAGCATGGATCCGCTGGGCGAAACAACGTTATGTTACGTCACTTCGCCCTGTGGCCACTAGGGGCGCGTGTGCCACCGGAGGCACACGCCCGCTGCTCGTCCACGGAGCCGATGTGAGTGCCCGGGGGGCGCAATGACCGCCGGACACCCGCAATCGCTCGTGACACAGCGAGAATGGGGATCTGTGTGTGTAAACACACGTCTACGTTACAGATAGCTAACAATATTACAGATAGCTAACAAGATTGGCTGTGCAAAGGTGACCTCTACGCACAGTACTGAATTCGACAATTTTTTTTGTAAGAACAATTACCAGCAGCATTTTGAAATGTGAGAAATAGTTACGGATGCACATTGTTTTCCACCTTAAGGGAACGTCACTGTGGATTATCGAGGTGGTGGAAGCGTGGATGAGTTTGATTCATTTACATGTTAAACATATGCTGCACACTCCATATTCCACCCACGATAATATGCTATCAGAGGCGGCATCATCTTGGGTGGAAGTATAATGTGCCATTGTGCAGTATGGACATCTGTCATCTGTGACTTTCTAACTATAGGAACAATCCTTCCTACTAGGATTTCCCAATATCCACAGAAACGTAATTAGCTAATTTGGATGCATGCATCGTGGCAAACTTACATCAAAGCGATAGTAAACCCCGCTTGGTAATTTTTACCTACAGGTCAGCCTATAATAAGGCTGACCTGTAGGTAAAATGAATGTCTCCTGCACTGTTTAGGAGATATTCACCCTGCATGCAGCCAGTTACGTCACTGGCCCATGCACTCTGAAGGTCCAGCATACTTTGCCAGGAACTTCAGAGGGCTGAGTGACATCATCGCAGCTCCGGCCAATCACATAGCCGGAGCGCACGAACCCGAAGAAAGACCGGGGGAAGATGTCAGCCCTCTCAGCGGTGACAGTACAGCGCTGGAGGGCTTTGTTCCAAGGGGAGTATTTCATAATGTGCTGGTATGCGATGCATACCAGCACATTATGCAATTGCCTTTTAGGTTTTTTTTTTGTTTTTTGTTTTTTTATAACCACTTTAAGGGAAAAGTGACAGGTTCTCTTGATGGGTCACCCTCCTCCCCACTAATACGTTCTTGGCACTACCATGCTGCCCTGTGCAGTTGCACTGAATCTGATCTCTAAGTAAGTTCCATGTTGTTATGGAAGTGGAACTAAAGTCCGAAAATACTAACCTGCAGCAATACGACTTCTGTGAGCTACCTTGTGGACATCTTCTCCCTGGCTTCTTCTGGTTGTGGGGTCTTTGGCCATCTGGAGTGTCTGGCGTGGGACATAACCTATGCGCGGGTGCAAGGGGGGTCATTCATTCCAGGACCAAGGTATGCCAGAATGTACACTGAGCTGCACATGCAGCTTCCAAAGCAGATTGCAAAAGGCCAGGTAAGTGTTTTATTGTGGAACCGACATAGCATGTCACTTCTGCCTGGTCTAAACTTTTTAACTTAGTTAAAGCTCTGGCTTCTTTTTTTTATTTTTTACAAATGGGTCTCCACCCCCTCTTAACAAAAAGAAAAATCAAAAACTTGTCAGCCCGTATTCACTATTTTCATGCTCCAGCGCTGCCCCATGCATCCTCCTCCATGATTCAGTGCTGATCCTGCGTTGGGTTGAATGATGGTCAGTGTCAACCACATCTCCTGTGAGCCCAGGGAATCAAGGACACGCCCCCTAAGGGTAGGTCTTCAAGCTACCCTAAACTCTCAGGATAATGGAATGGTGAAAAAAGATCACCGCTCTAAAGCCTCTGAATCCATGTAATGCTTCCGCCCCACTCCAAGTACACACAGGTGCTGGCTCTGCACAAAATTAGGTGAGAAAGGAAAAATTTTTGTTTTTTGGTTTATCAATTACATTATATATATATATATATATATTTTTTTTTTTTGTCATCATATCCTTCTATTTTATAATATTATTTCACACATGCATCTTTTCTCTTTTTCTTTTTTCTTTTTTCTATAGGTCTTGCTCACATACTATCCACACATATTTTATATTGGTCTATCCAAAATATATTTCTTATGTCACCACACATTGAGTATTTAACATGATATATTATTTTTTACCACACATGTCATTACATGCACTTTTGTATATGTATGCACACATGTGCGTACATGTGCACATGTGGGTTTCATTAATCCATGTTTTACTCTCTGATTTTGATTTACATTTCACATGTGTTTCCTTTCCTTTTTTGTATGTGTTTTTTGACCTCATTGGTTTCAATCATGCTTTCATTATACGGTAATGGCCACACCTGCCCTATATCCTCCCTATTGGTAGATATTTAGGCTTACTCCTTGCATATAATATGTTTGTTTCCTCTGTTTTCTTTAGCTATGAGTAAGCATCTCACGATGTGAAACGCATTAGCCTACCTCTGTGTTTATTTTTGAGTGCCTTTGCTGTATTTGTGGATTTTATCAATAAACCAGCATCCTTTGCAGAGTGCGATAATGGAATGGTGTCAGGTCAGTACGTGGCATCATAGGCATGCACAGGGGGTGTGCACAGTGTGCCTGGGCACACCCTTATCACTAGGTGCGGTGGCGATTTCCCCTACTGCCTGGGTTTTCCCCTGTGTTGGCCCCCCCTGCCCCGCAGTCCTGCCGACTTCCCTCCTCTCCTCTCCCCTGGCTGCTGTGGGGATGTTTCAGAATGGAAAGTGGGGGAAGGGGCTAGTAAATATGTAATTTACCAGCCCCTTCCTTTTCCAAATGAACACAGTGAACACACTCGCTCACTGTGTTCATTCATAACTGAGACACAATAAAGTGTGTTTACTATGCTTCAGTTTGTGAATGAACAGGAAGCCGCTCAGCACAGAGCACGTCCCATTCATTCACTGTCCCGTGCAGCTAAGGCTGCAGAGAAAGGAATGTATGTTTAAGCTTTGGGGTGCACACCCTAAGGCCCCTTTCACACAGGCTTTTTGATCAGGTCTGCCTGTCCGTTTTTCAGGCGGACCTGATCGGAGCCGCCATTCACACCTGTGGAGCGGCGGATGTCAGTGGTGACATGTCTGCTGACACCCGCTGCTTATCCGATCCCATTCTGTCCGTGAAATCCAGACGGATGGTGACCCTATTTTCCATCCGTCTGGCGGATCGGATTGGATGAAAACAGACAGGCAGTCCATTTATATACGATCCTTCCATAGAGGAGAGCGGGACTCTGACAGGTCCGTCCCTGCACAGTGAGCGAAGACGGACCTGTCATTCGCCTGCTCAGTGGGGATCAGGGGAGCAATCCCCTGCTGAGCAAAGTGGAGTTCGCCAGGCGGACTGCCCGTGTGAAAGTACCCTAATCCGATAGGCTTCGCAAACCTAAGGGTGGCATTGTTTACTGCAGCGTTCTGGACCCAATGACCTCCAGTGAAGGCAGAAAGCCTATGATGTCACATGTCCAGGATGAAATAATTTTTTGGAGGGTGGTAATGTGTGCTTTCAATGGCAAATTTTGAAGAACTTATAAAAAATTGGAGCTATCCTGGGAACATTGTAAACCTGCTGAAATAATTTGTTCTGCTCAGAGGTAACGTGGTCCTGTACGTTAATGCTATTTTATGCCCTGTACACACGATCGTTTTTTCCGATGTGAAAAGTCATGTGGGGGCCCCATCAGACTTTTTTCCATCGGTGTAAAAAAATAGAACATCTTTTAAATTTTTCCGATGGAAAAAAAAACGATAGGAAATTCCGATTGTCTGTGGTGAACTCCAAGGGAGAAAAAATCCACGCATGCTCAGAATCAAGTCGACGCATGCTCAGAAGCATTGAACTTCATTTTTCTCGGCTCGTCTGAGTGTTTTACGTCACCGCGTTTTGGACGGTCAGAATTTTGTCTGATGGTGTGTATGCAAGACTGATGGAAGTCAGCTTCATCGGAATTCCGACAGAAAATCCCATCGGATTTTATTCCATTGGAAATCCGATCGTGTATACAGGGCATTAGGGTCTGTTCACACTATCTGCCCTCTAAAATGCTCCAATTTATTGTGTAGGTTGGTGTCCATTTTGCCAGGTGGGAACAATTTGTTTGCAATTTTTTTTTCTTAACTTTCTTGAGAATGTTACACTCTTTCAGGTCTATTCACTGCATTGTGGTGACCTGCGAAAAATGCATCACGCCTGTGTTTTTCTGATTCGCACTGCACATCAGATTTTAATGCCATTTCAATTTTAAGGCTTGCTCTCTTTCTGTTCTTCAATTGGAGATACGTTTTCAGAGCAATGGAAATTATATAGAAGGCATAACAAGTACACGCACGTGCTTGCAGTCAATTATATATTTGCCGTTAGATTGCCCAGTTAAAAGGGGAATTCCAAATGACAGCATGTTATCTTCAGACAATACGGATATTGAAAACCAACCACTATGTAAAGTACGAGTTCTAAAGCAAATGAAGCTAAGGAGATGTAGAGTAAATAACACACAATAAAATTTAATAGATATGGACTTTAAAGCAACTGATACTGTCAATGTATATTTCTGCTTAAGAAAAGTTGTCACAATGTATATTTTACAGTTACATATGTATATGGACATGATTGCTCATTAAAGGGATTGTATAGTGTCTTATTATATCTTTCTACATTATGCTCATGGTAAAAGATGTTATTTTGAAACAGCTTAATGTTCATATTGCATATGAATATTTTTATATTTACCACTCACAGCCAGCAGGTTGGTGAGCTCTAAACAAGAGCAGGCTCCGATAACAGATGTTGTTGTGGAATAGACATGAATAGCAGGGAAATCAGATTACATACACTGCAAAATGACTTAGGCTGGCCATACATTATAGATTTACCAAAACCATATAATATGAGGTCAAACCTAAACACTTTCAATTCGTATGCAGTCAGGCAGGTCCTTGCACTAAATAGTTGATGGTAAAGCTAAGGCCGGGTTCACACTATTGCGAATTGGGTGCGGTATCCCGCATCCAATTCACAATAGCAGGAGAATGTGAAAGGCTCTCTATGGAGCCGGTTCACATATCTCCGATGCGGCTCCAGTACGAATTTGCACAGGAGCCCTGTGTGTCTTTTGGTCCGTTTTCAGGTCTAAGTTCGGACCTGAAACAGTGAACCAGGACGCACAGGACCCCTGCTGTGAGCTGCATCGGCATTAGGTGTGAACCGAGCCTAAAGAAAATAAACCGCTTGCTTACTGCGCTATAGCCAAATGACGGCTACAGCTCAGCCGGCCAGTTCTGGGAGGCGATCATATGACGTCCTCCCAGGATCACGCCCGCTGTGGAGCGTGGGCAGCGTGCTCTGTGATCGCAGTGTCCTCTGGGCACTGCTGATCACAGGATGAGGTAAAGAGCCAATTAGCTGCTCTTTACCACGTGATCAGCTGTGTCCAATCCGAATTCCTTTTCTCACACTGACAGCGTGAGGAAGAGAGAGGAGACCAATAACCAGCTTCTGTAAAAGGGACATGTACACTAATAACCAGGGCACTAATTATCAGTGTCCTGATTATCAGTGCAGTCCCAACAATGCCCACCAGTGCTGCCAATCAGTGCCATCTATCAGTGCAGCCAATCAATGCCCATCAGTGCTGCCTCATCAGTGCCCATCAGTGCAAATTCAGCTGGTTCAAATATTTATTCACATATGGTCGTTCCCATTCATGAGAAATTGATCTATTGATTGACTTTTTAATGAACCGGCTTGTTGGGAAAAGACCTCATCAGTGTATTTTGATGGCAGGAGAGTCCCACTGTCATAATAAGACACAGTGCGGAGGATTCCCCCATCCACACATTCGGTGCAGTTTTTTTCGTTCAGTCAGCTGGCTCAACAAAAAAACTAAACCATGTATGGCCAGCTTTAGTTGTACTAGACACATTTCTAAGTCTAAAAAGAGAGGTTGCTGGCCAAAGAGGGGGTTTGAAGCCTCGTACACACGGCTAAAAATCTCGTCAAGAAAAAACATGTCGTTTTTCTTGACGAGATTTTTGGACAAGAAACTTGTCCCGGCCGAGTGTACACACGCTCGATTCAAAGAACCCGCGGTTCTTTGAATGGAGCGAACGCGGTGACGTCATCGACTACGACGAGCGTGCGCTCGTCACATTTGATGCCGTCGCCGCCATCTTGCTACACCCTATCTATGCCTAGGAAGCTACCGCGCATGCGTCGAAGTCATTTCGAGCATGCGCGGGCTTCCCAGAGGACAGGTAAGTGTACACACACACAATTTTCTCGTCGAGAAACAGGCTGACGAGAATCTCGACGAGAAAATAGAGACCAGGTTCTCTATTTCTCGTCGAGATTCTTGTCAGTTTTCTTGACGAGAAACCATACACACGAACGATTTTCTCGGCAAGAAAGCTATCTCGGCAGTTTTCTTGTCGTTTCTTGCCGAGAAACTCGTTCGTGTGTACGAGGCTTGATTCCTAAATATTTCATCCAGGTTTCTATGGTGCTTTTTTCCTTCTTTTCTCAAATGTCAAAACACTGAAAGGAAACCTAAGTCTGTCATAACCTAACCTCCAAGAGCCCAAAAACTGCTGTACACAGTATATATATATATATATTGTGAGGGGGTTAGCTCGGCAGCGGGTGTGTGTGACCCCCGAGATGGGCTCCCCACACAAAAACAGGCTCAGCAAACGGAGGTTTGTGGTTTTCAAAATCAAAAAGGTGCGGTTTATTTTCTATTTACAGTGACAAAACACAGCAAAGCAAAAGAAACATAAACAAAATAAATCCTGGTCAACTTGACCTCTGACTAAACATACAGGTTTCCTAACTAACAACTGGGATCAGCCTAGTGCTGTCCTAGTCCCTAAGTCCCTGGTTTTAAATGTCCAAGCAAATAGCCACACAGGCTTTGTCTCACCGCACAGGGGTTCACTCTCCCTAGACAGTCCACACAGGTCTGGTTCCAGGCATGAGCTAACATCTAATGAAGCTGGGAGTTCTTATAGAGGCCTAAATGAGCTGACAAGCTTCAGCTGGTCTCATCAACTCCCTGTCTGCACGACGCCCCACACTCTCCCTAGAGGTATGAGTCATCCATGAGCCCACTAGCCTCAGCTGGGCTTATACAACTCTCCACCTAGTTGTATAAGTCGGCGTAAAGCCTGAATCTGGGCGAAATATATCTACCCCCCTGGATGCAACCAGGTGACTTTACCTTCCTGCTGTCACATACCCCCCCCTCTTGTTTTAACCTCGGGGTTGGAACACCAGCAATCAGGCATTCATGTACTCGAGACAAAGCATCCACATTCCCCATTTGAACGCCAGGGCGATGCTTTACTGTGAAGTTGAATTCCTGGAGGGCCAGGAACCACCTATTCACTCTTCTATTTGTTTCCTTGTTTTGAGCCATCCACTTTAACGGAGCGTGATCCGTAACCATGTCAAAGTGCCTACCTAGCAGGTAGTACCGAAGGGAATCTAGAGCCCACTTCACCGCTAAACACTCCTTTTTAACGGTGGCGTAATTTACCTCATGGGACTTCAACTTCCTGCTGAGGTAAATGACTGGGTGCTCTTCCCCGTTCCAGACCTGGGACAATACTGCTCCTAACCCCACATCTGACGCATCACTTTGTACGACAAAGTCTTTAGAGAAGTCGGGTGAGTACAACACTGGCTGGCTACATAAGGCTTGTTTCAAGAATTGGAATGCTGCCTCAGCCTCGGGGGTCCATTTAATCATGACCGACCCTTTCCCCTTCGTCAGGTTGGTTAGGGGCACAGCCTTAGAAGCAAAGTGGGGAATGAATCGCCGATAATACCCAGCGATTCCCAGAAAGGCTCGTACCTGCTTCTTGCTGTTGGGACGTGGCCAACTCTGGATGGCCTCGACTTTGTTGAGTTGGGGTTTTATTACTCCCCTCCCAATGGTGTACCCAAGATATTTGGCCTCCTCCTGCCCAATGGTACACTTCTTGGGGTTAGCCGTAAACCCCGCTTCCCGAACAGAGTCCAGGACTGCTTGCACTTTTGGCAGATGTGAGGCCCAATCTGTGCTATGGACAATTACGTCATCCAGGTAAGCCGCAGCATACTTCCGATGGGGCCTCAGCATCTGGTCCATTTTCCGCTGGAATGTGGCCGGCGCATTCTGTAACCCGAACGGCATTCTTTTATATTGGAACGCCCCGTCTGGGGTTACAAATGCGGTTTTCTCTTTGGCCGACTTGGCCAGGGGGATTTGCCAATACCCTTTTGTGAGGTCAAGAGTCGTCATGTATCGGGCTGTTCCCAGCCGGTCGATCAACTCATCTATACGTGGCATGGGGTAGGTGTCAAATTTTGTAACTTTGTTCAACTGACGAAAATCGTTACAAAATCGCCAGCTCCCATCCGGTTTAGGCACCAACACAATGGGACTAGACCAATCACTTTGGGACTCCTCTATCACCCCTAAGTTCAGCATTTTCTGTACTTCCTCCCGTATTGCCTCCCGTCGGGCCTCTGGGATCCGATAGGGTTTTAACTTCACCCTTTCACCGGGCGGGGTAATGATGTCATGCTCTACCCCAGATGTTTGTCCCGGCAGCTCAGAGAATACCTCCTTGTTGCGAAGCACAAACTCCTTAACCTCCTGTTGTTGGGGTTGTGACAAGGTGGCTGCTATTCCAACCTCAGGAATCACGCAACCAGTTTGAGCTGGTGACCAAGTGTCTGCGACTAGGGACTCTCTATCCCTCCAGGCTTTCAACAGATTAACGTGATAGATCTGTTCGGGCTTTCGCCTTCCTGGTTGTCTGACCTTGTAATTCACTTCGCTCACTTTTTCCATTATCTCGTAGGGGCCTTGCCATTTGGCAAGGAATTTACTTTCAACCGTAGGGACAAGTACCAGTATCCTATCCCCCGGGGAAAAGGTACGGGTCTTGGCTCCACGGTTGTACACTCTCTGCTGTGCTAACTGCGCTTGGGCCAAATGTTCCTTCACGATGGGCATTACCTGTGCAATTCGGTCTTGCATCAGGGCGACATGCTCAATCACACTCCTGTGGGGAGAACTCTCACTTTCCCAAGTTTCCTTGGCAATATCCAACAGCCCTCTTGGGTGTCTCCCATACAGTAACTCAAAGGGGGAGAATCCCGTAGAGGATTGGGGCACCTCCCTAATAGCAAACATCAGATAAGGAAGTAGACAGTCCCAATCCTTTCCATCTCTATCCACCACTTTCTTCAACATTTGTTTTAGGGTTTTGTTGAATCTTTCAACCAGCCCATCGGTTTGGGGGTGATACACAGATGTACGTAATTGCGTCACTTTGAACAATTTACACAGCTCCTTCATAACCCGGGACATAAAGGGTGTACCTTGGTCCGTAAGCAGTTCTTTACAAATACCCACCCGGCTAAACACAAGAGATAGCTCTTTGGCTATGGTTTTGGCCGAGGTATTTCGGAGAGGGATCGCTTCTGGATAACGGGTGGCATAGTCCATTATAACTAATATGTACTGGTGCCCCCTAGTGGACTTGATTATAGGACCTACCAAATCCATGGCGATCCTCTCAAACGGGACCTCAATGATGGGTAGAGGGACCAGCGGGCTACGGAAATGTGGCATCGGGGCCGACCTCTGACACACAGGGCAGGAGGAACAATAATTTTCTATGTCCTTCATCACCCCCGGCCAATAGAATCTCTGTAATACCCTCTCTCGGGTTTTCTCTGTCCCCAGATGACCTCCAAGAATGTGCCCATGGGCCAACTCCAACACCAACTTCCTGTAAGGTTTGGGCACCACAAGCTGCTCAACGGTTTCTTCTGCCCTTTTTGCCACCCGATACAGTAGGTCCTTCTCTACGCTGAAGTATGGGTAAGTGCAGGTATTATCTGGGTTCACTAACTCGCCATCTATTTTCACTACGTTTTCCCGTGCCTTTATTAGGGCGGGGTCTTTCAACTGTTCTGTGGCAAAGTTTTCCCTGTGAACCTCAAGATCAGAAAACTCCACAGACGGTAGGTTTTCGTCTGAGGAGGTGGGCTCCTCTCCAGTTTCTTGAGTCTCCCCTGCCAATACTGATAAGGGAAATTCCGGAGAGTCCTCACCACTCTCAGGGGAGTTCTGGCTATCACATTCCTGGTACATAGGGGCACCAGTGGGGGGCTCAGGATCATCCCACAGTTCCCAGAACTTCGGAAAATCCCTTCCCACAATGGCGTCATGCGGTAACTGAGATACTAAGCCCACTGGATGAGAGAGGGTACCTTTGGGGGTCTCGAAACACACTGTAGTCACTGGATACTCTCGGGTGTCCCCATGCACACAAATAACAGCTACCTTGCTATTCCCAGAGACCTCTGTTTTAACTAACTCAGCCTTTATCAGGGTCACAAGGCTACCTGAATCCAGCAATACCACAACATTTCTACCATTAACACACATTTTGCATAAATGTTTCTCAGTTCCTCGAATGGCAGTGCATGCGACTGTCGCACACAGCGACTGACGTCTGCCCGTCAGAAAGTCACACTGCATGGGTTCCTCCACAACCGGGCAATTGGCTGCAATATGTCCCGCTTGCCGGCAGCGGTAGCAAACGATCCTTCTTGCGGCCTCTTGAGCCGCTGATTTCCCAGGCTGTTCTCGCCAAACTTGGGGTAGAGCTCCCACCCTCTCACTCTCTCCACCCTCACCCCTTGGAATCCTCTTATCCGCCCCTGGGGATGGTCTGGTCTTAGGGTGGAAAGTCCGAGTGTCTCTGGAAGAGGCCGTCAGGTTCTCTGTAGCCAAGTATTTCTCCACACGATCCACAAGACCATCGGCCGTCTCTGGGTCTCCATGGCTTACCCACTTTTGGATGGCAGTAGGAAGAGCTCTCAAAAACCGATCCATTACAACACGTTCCACAATCTTTGGTGCGGACAAAGTCTCTGGCTGTAGCCACTTTCTGCTCAGGTGAATGAGATCATACATTTGAGACCTGGGGGGGTTTTCCAAGCTGGAAAGTCCAGTTATGCACACGCTGAGCCCGGACAGCCTGGGTGACACCCAGCCTTGCCAATATTTCAGCTTTTAGCATCACATAGTCTTTTGCTTGGTTAGGCTCTAGGTCATAGTAAGCTTTCTGCGATTCACCAGTTAACAGAGGAGCCACCAGTCCAGCCCACTGCTCCTCAGGCCACTTTTCTCTTTCAGCGGTCCTTTCAAATGTGGTCAAAAATACCTCTGGATCATCCTCTCCAGTCATTTTTGTCAATAAACGACTCACCCCAAAGGACGCGGTATTAGTGGGGCGGCTTTCCTCACTGGTCTGCGGACGTTGCTGCATTACTGCTTCCATCTGTTGTTGTAGTCTCTGCTCTTGCTTCTGCAACAGGTCTATGAAGCGGGCCTCAGATTGCTGCTGGGCTTGTTGCTGAGCCTCCAGACTCTGTTGCAAAGTTGCGTTTGTCTGCTGCTGGGCTGCAAGGCTCTGTTGATGAGCTTGCTGCTGGGCTGCGAAGTTCTGTTGTTGAGCTGCAAGGCTCTGTTGATGAGCTGCAAGGCTCTTTTGCAAACCTGCATTTGTCTGCTGTTGATTGGCATTTGCTAGAGCCAGCTGCTTCAGTATCTCCTCCATGCTGGCTTAAAAAAAAACTGCCACTGGTTCTCCACCAACTGTGAGGGGGTTAGCTCGGCAGCGGGTGTGTGTGACCCCCGAGATGGGCTCCCCACACAAAAACAGGCTCAGCAAACGGAGGTTTGTGGTTTTCAAAATCAAAAAGGTGCGGTTTATTTTCTATTTACAGTGACAAAACACAGCAAAGCAAAAGAAACATAAACAAAATAAATCCTGGTCAACTTGACCTCTGACTAAACATACAGGTTTCCTAACTAACAACTGGGATCAGCCTAGTGCTGTCCTAGTCCCTAAGTCCCTGGTTTTAAATGTCCAAGCAAATAGCCACACAGGCTTTGTCTCACCGCACAGGGGTTCACTCTCCCTAGACAGTCCACACAGGTCTGGTTCCAGGCATGAGCTAACATCTAATGAAGCTGGGAGTTCTTATAGAGGCCTAAATGAGCTGACAAGCTTCAGCTGGTCTCATCAACTCCCTGTCTGCACGACGCCCCACACTCTCCCTAGAGGTATGAGTCATCCATGAGCCCACTAGCCTCAGCTGGGCTTATACAACTCTCCACCTAGTTGTATAAGTCGGCGTAAAGCCTGAATCTGGGCGAAATATATCTACCCCCCTGGATGCAACCAGGTGACTTTACCTTCCTGCTGTCACAATATATATATATATATATTAGGGGTGCCAAAATTAATCGCTGCATCGCGATTCGGATGTCCCCAATGCGATTCCGATGCATGCGACCGGGAAAATCGATTACCGGGATGATGCCCGCAGCTGCAGGCATCATCCCAGTACCGTTATTTGAGCGGGAGATCAGCTTTCCAGGTATAACAACCGATGCGGCTAAAAGACGCTCAGTTGTTATCCCGGAGGAGCGGGAGGGGACATCGCCCCCTTCCGCCGCTTCCCCTTCCGTCCCCTTCCGCGTCGGCTTTGTTCCAGTCTGTATGTAAACACAGAAGGGACGTCACAACGTCACTTCCGCTTTACTCGGCTGCCAATGGCACCAGTTTTAAAAGAAAATGACAGTATTCAGAATCGCAGTTTTTGGCGATCTGAATACTTTGAAGTGCAAAGGAGGGATTTGGGGTCTTTTAGACCCCCGATCTCTCCAAAAAGAGTACCTGTCACCACCTATTACTGTCACAAAGGAATGTTTACATTCCTTGTGAAAGCAATAAAAGTGATCAAACTTTTTTTTTTTTTTTTAAACACAATGTAAAAGAAAGAAATAAAATAAATAGAAAAAAAAAATGTTTTTTTAAAGCGTGCCCTGTCCCCGCGAGCTCGCGCAGCAAAGAAAACACATACTCATGCCGCGCCCGCATATGTAAACGGTGTTCAAATCACACATGTGAGGTATCACCGCGATTGTCAGAGCGAGAGAAATAATTCTAGCACTAGACCTCCTCTGTAACTCTAACCTGGTAACCGTAAAAAAATTTAAAGCGTCGACTATGGAGATTTTTAGGTACCGTAGTTTGTCGCCATTCCACAAGTGTGCGCAGAAAGACACTCACCTGTCCTACAATCCAGCGACGTGGCCACCCAAACCCTCCATTCTCTCCCCCGCCTGTCCACGTCGCTGGCAATACTACTGTGGGCATCCGGCTGTGACAGCTTGCAGCTTCACAGCGGGTACGCATTTCTCACTGCGCTGTCCTGCATAGCCGGGCAATCTTCTGGGACCTGTGATGTTTCACAGAAGATCGCAGGGAGGAAGGGACGCCTAGGCGGCCCAAGCGGAAGTGGGAGCTCGTCGGTAATCGTGATGCATCGCGGAATCTAATCGAATCGCTTACCAGATAATCGTAGTCGAATCGTGAGACCAGTGAAGATGAGCACTCTATATATTTATATTTATATTTATCTGTATACAGTATGTGTATATAAACATGCACAAGGGAAAAGGGAAATCTATTGACATATGGGGCCTATATACAGTTAATCTGTAAAAGAGATAAACCTAATGTAGTGCTAACCCCGCAAGGGCTGCTAGTCTGTGCCTCAGGTTCTCTTTCCACTAGTACAGCAACAGCCAGGCAAACAGCAACATTCACTCCTCTGCAGATTTACCTTGGATACAGTTGAGGGAACTGTGGGATACTCCAGAACTATAACAGGAATGCAAGGACTCTCTTTTATTAGCAGCAGTTTCTTAACAAAGTCCTTCAGCTTTAGGACATAAAGTGGGCAGCATTGGTACACTGGTAGCAATGTCCTAGGCCAGGCAAGCGTTAGTTTACCTTCAGAAAGGGGTTAACAGCAGCAACAAACACAGGGATCCTTCTCCCTTAGGTATGTTTTCACAGTGTCCCCAAGGCTTGGATGTCTCCCTCAGACTCAGGCAGGCAGACTCTTCTGTAAAGCTCCCAAATCAGATTCTCAGTGGTACCCCTCTCTTGGCTTCCAAAGGACTTGTAACATGATAGGCCCCCCAGCAAGGAACAGCGGGGACAGCGATGAGACAGGCTGGATTCTCATCAGAACAACCAGGAAGGGCAGGCAGCTCTTTTGGCTGGTAACTTCTCCTCCTGGCAAAATAACCCCTCTCTCTGTGGTTCCAAACTATTTATGCACTCCCCAACCACCATCTGGGCACACCTCCCCAGGGATTGGCTGGAGCTGTATAAATAATCAGGTTGCTTGTTTGACTCTCCCAGCCATAATATTTTGGAAGGTTTCAGAAAACAAGGGGGAGCAATCAAACCCCTCAGCCTGCAGAACCCAGAGTGGCCTAAAGTAATCACACACGGCTCTGCTGATGACAGGAGAGCCACAGAACTAAATTTGCCTAACCAAACCTAGCAGCCTAACTAGGAGGGTTTTACATACATAATCTTGTGTTAATGTTTTATAAAAACCATGTAGAGTTTGTAAATTTACACCTATATATACATGGAGCAAATAGATTACATAAATAAGTTCTGTTCAGTGCTTAGTAATGCCTTGATGCTCATCTACCTGCAAGTCAGCCATTCGCAGTGTGACAGCAGGAAGGTAAAGTCACCTGGTTGCATCCAGGGGGGTAGATATATTTCGCCCAGATTCAGGCTTTACGCCGACTTATACAACTAGGTGGGGAGTTGTATAAGCCCAGCTGGGGCTAGTGGGCTCATGGATGACTCATACCTCTAGGGAGAGTGTGGGGCGTCGTGCAGACAGGGAGTTGATGAGACCAGCTGAAGCTTGTCAGCTCATTTAGGCCTCTATAAGAACTCCTGTCAAGGTCACCTATGGCCAGGTGACAGATGCACACCGTAGGGGGACAGGAGTGCACCGCAAGGTAGTGAACCCTATGGCTGACTGCTGTGGATAGGAAACTGGGTGGTTGTGGAAAGCGGGACCAGAGGAGCACAACCGGGATCCTAACGGAAGCTAGAGCCAAGATTCCCCAGGGCGCGGAGTCTAAGACCCAGCAGGTCTTCTCCAGGGCCTCTAGTGGTGAGGATGTTATGCTGCAGGCTGGGACCAGGTCGCGGCCCCTGGAGTTTCCTAGCTCACGCCCCGTAGGATAAGGGGAAAAGAGGGGAAGCAGCAGCACAAGATATGAGAGAACCGAATAACAAGCTGAAGGTCAGGGGCCACAAGCAGACAAGGATAACGAAAGAACGAGCCGAAGGTCAAGGGTCACGAGCAGATAGGGATAGTCGGGGACAAGCCAATAACGTAACAGAGAGACAGACGTAGCACACGGCAGGCAGGAACCCAAACACACAATGCCTAACAAACACGTTGATCAGCAAAGCAGGCTTGCAGTGCACAGGTTAATATAGTGTTCTGTGATAGGGCCTGGGGTGGAGTCAGGCTGGGAGGAGATTATAAAGGAAGCCAGGTGAAAGGGTTCTGGCCTCTAAGATGAACACATGGGAAGGAAGGTAAGCTGACAGACAAACACTACTGCATATCCATGACAGTACCCTCCCTCTTATGGGCCCTCCCCCGCCTGGGCCCAGGCTTAAAGGGAAATCTCAGATGAAACCTCCTCAACAGATGAGGTGCAACGACATCAGATGCAGCGATCCAAGACGCCTCCTCAGGACCAAAACCTCTCCAATGCACAAGATACTGAAGAATACCTCTGCAGAGCCGAGAATCCAGAACTTGTCTAACCTCGTACTTTAGATTATCCTCAGAGACCAGAACCGAGGTAGGGAGATGACAAGAAGATCTATTGAGGACCAAAGGCTCTCTAGGAATAAGCAAGGGCATGAGAGGATCAACAGAAATCTGAGGAGGGTCCCCTAGACCCTTAAAGATGAACTGGTCATCTAGCACAGGACCATCAAACTGGGCAGATGTCAGTGGAACCCTGAAGTCAGGTTGGTTAGAGGGTGACATGTCACAGGAGTCAAGCTGAATAGCTGAAAGACAAGCAGAATGTCCTGAACAAGAAAAAGTAGGCGGCTCACTGGGCATGGGCTGGACTGGCATAACTAGTACAGAGGCCGAGTGAATAGAGTCAGGTGTAGCGACTACCTGAATCGCATCGCAAGACGTAGCGACTGCAGGACTTGTAGACAAGCTAGCCTGGCTGTGCGTCCAAGGGCGATTAGGGACAGAGAAATGTAAATGGTTATGCGACCTGGAATGAATGACTGGCTCAGGTTCACAGGGGGCAACCTTGGGTAGGCAGGACGAGGAACAGGAGGAACCCCAAGCCAGGATCTGTCCAGTAGTCCAGTCCACATGAGGAGAATGGAGCTGTAACCATGGGAGACCCAAAATTATAGGCCTTGAGGCCTTGGGTAAGATAAGGAAGGATATCCACTCCTGGTGGAGTGTCCCTACCGACATCTTAACAGGGAGGGTCTGGAAGCGGATAGGTCCCCCTGGGAGAACAGTACCATCAATTGCCAAGACCACCAATGGCGTGGTGAGGGGCAAAAGAGTAAGTCTCATGGACGACGCGATTTCCCAGTCCATGAAATTACCAGCGGCTCCGGAATCCAGATATGTTGAGACCGAATGAGAAGAAGCACCAACATGAAGGAACACAGAAAGCAGAAGACGAGAAGGGGAAGGTGATATTTCTGGGTCCAATACTCCACTTTCCAGATGAAGTGGACCCAAACGTTTTTCTGGACAAAGAGAGCAAGTGTCACGAAAATGACCTTTGCCCCCACAGTAGACACACAGGCCTAGAGTTCTGCGCCTAGCACGTTCCTCTGGGGATAGCCTGGTCCTGCCCAGCTGCATGGGTTCCTCAGCTGGCAGGAGATGCTCCACGGGTCGAGGAGAGGGGAGCTCAGGCTGACTAAGGACCAAGGAGTGCTGGCGCCGCTTTTCTAGGGTCCTTTCCTGAAAGCGAATATCGATCTGGTTACACAAGGAGATAACTCCATCCAGATCAGTGGGGATTGTTCTTCCTGCTAATTCATCCTTCACTCTATCAGACAGGCCATGCAAAAAGGTTGCGACTAAGGCCTCATTGTTCCAGCTCAACTCAGCCGACAGTATGCGGAAATTAAGGGCGTACTGTCCCACTGAAGCAGACTCTTGGCGGAGACGTAGAAGGGCGCTGGCCGCTGAAGAGACACAAGCCGGTTCTTCAAAGATATTCCGAAAAAGTTTCAAGAAGCCAGACAGGCTAGAAACCACTGGATCATTCAGTTCCCACAGAGGGGCTGCCCAGGCTAAAGCTTCACCGGAGAGGAGGGAAATGATATAGGCTACCTTTGCCCTATCAGACAGAAAGTTTTGAGGCTGAAGCTCAAAATGAATCGTGCATTGGCTAAGGAACCCTCTGCAGGCCTTGGAGTCCCCAGAGAAACGGAACGGAGCTGGCAGTGTTAGTGAGTGTGTGGCTGTGACTGGTGCGATAGGTACCACCGCTGGTTGTACTTGAGGTTGCGGATTCGGGGTTCCCAAGGAGGCCTGAAGCTGCTCAAATCGAGAAGCCAGATCCTGGAGGAATCGCATCACCTGAGTCTGATTCGATTCCTGGGTTTCAAGTCTGTGGACTATGCCCCGCAATGGATCATCCGCGGGGATCGGGATGTCAGCCGGGTCCATGGCTGATCAAACTGTCAAGGTCACCTATGGCCAGGTGACAGATGCACACCGTAGGGGGACAGGAGTGCACCGCAAGGTAGTGAACCCTATGGCTGACTGCTGTGGATAGGAAACTGGGTGGTTGTGGAAAGCGGGACCAGAGGAGCACAACCGGGATCCTAACGGAAGCTAGAGCCAAGATTCCCCAGGGCGCGGAGTCTAAGACCCAGCAGGTCTTCTCCAGGGCCTCTAGTGGTGAGGATGTTATGCTGCAGGCTGGGACCAGGTCGCGGCCCCTGGAGTTTCCTAGCTCACGCCCCGTAGGATAAGGGGAAAAGAGGGGAAGCAGCAGCACAAGATATGAGAGAACCGAATAACAAGCTGAAGGTCAGGGGCCACAAGCAGACAAGGATAACGAAAGAACGAGCCGAAGGTCAAGGGTCACGAGCAGATAGGGATAGTCGGGGACAAGCCAATAACGTAACAGAGAGACAGACGTAGCACACGGCAGGCAGGAACCCAAACACACAATGCCTAACAAACACGTTGATCAGCAAAGCAGGCTTGCAGTGCACAGGTTAATATAGTGTTCTGTGATAGGGCCTGGGGTGGAGTCAGGCTGGGAGGAGATTATAAAGGAAGCCAGGTGAAAGGGTTCTGGCCTCTAAGATGAACACATGGGAAGGAAGGTAAGCTGACAGACAAACACTACTGCATATCCATGACAACTCCCAGCTTCATTAGATGTTAGCTCATGCCTGGACCCAGACCTGTGTGGACTGTCTAGGGAGAGTGAACCCCTGTGCGGTGAGACAAAGCCTGTGTGGCTATTTGCTTGGACATTTAAAACCAGGGACTTAGGGACTAGGACAGCACTAGGCTGATCCCAGTTGTTAGTTAGGAAACCTGTATGTTTAGTCAGAGGTCAAGTTGACCAGGATTTATTTTGTTTATGTTTCTTTTGCTTTGCTGTGTTTTGTCACTGTAAATAGAAAATAAACCGCACCTTTTTGATTTTGAAAACCACAACCTCTGTTTGCTGGGCCTGTTTTTGTGTGGGGAGCCCATCCCGGGGGTCACACACACCCGCTGCCGAGCTAACCCCCTCACAGTTGGTGGAGAATGCGGGCAGTTTTTTTTTAAGCCAGCATGGAGGAGATACTGAAACAGCTGGCTCTAGCAAATGCCAATCAACAGCAGACAAATGCAGGTTTGCAAAAGAGCCTTGCAGCTCATCAACAGAGCCTTGCAGCTCAACAACAGAACTTCGCAGCCCAGCAGCAAGCTCATCAACAGAGCCTTGCAGCCCAGCAGCAAGCTCATCAACAGAGCCTTGCAGCCCAGCAGCAGACAAACGCAACTTTGCAACAGAGTCTGGAGGCTCAGCAACAAGCCCAGCAGCAATCTGAGGCCCGCTTCATAGACCTGTTGCAGAAGCAAGAGCAGAGACTACAACAACAGATGGAAGCAGTAATGCAGCAACGTCCGCAGACCAGTGAGGAAAGCCGTCCCACTAATACCGCGTCCTTTGGGGTGAGTCGTTTATTGACAAAAATGACTGGAGAGGATGATCCAGAGGTATTTTTGACCACATTTGAAAGGACCGCTGAAAGAGAAAAGTGGCCTGAGGAGCAGTGGGCTGGACTGGTGGCTCCTCTGTTAACTGGTGAATCGCAGAAAGCTTACTATGACCTAGAGCCTAACCAAGCAAAAGACTATGTGATGCTAAAAGCTGAAATATTGGCAAGGCTGGGTGTCACCCTGGCTGTCCGGGCTCAGCGTGTGCATAACTGGACTTTCCAGCTTGGAAAACCCCCCAGGTCTCAAATGTATGATCTCATTCACCTGAGCAGAAAGTGGCTACAGCCAGAGACTTTGTCCGCACCAAAGATTGTGGAACGTGTTGTAATGGATCGGTTTTTGAGAGCTCTTCCTACTGCCATCCAAAAGTGGGTAAGCCATGGAGACCCAGAGACGGCCGATGGTCTTGTGGATCGTGTGGAGAAATACTTGGCTACAGAGAACCTGACGGCCTCTTCCAGAGACACTCGGACTTTCCACCCTAAGACCAGACCATCCCCAGGGGCGGATAAGAGGATTCCAAGGGGTGAGGGTGGAGAGAGTGAGAGGGTGGGAGCTCTACCCCAAGTTTGGCGAGAACAGCCTGGGAAATCAGCGGCTCAAGAGGCGGCAAGAAGGATCGTTTGCTACCGCTGCCGGCAAGCGGGACATATTGCAGCCAATTGCCCGGTTGTGGAGGAACCCATGCAGTGTGACTTTCTGACGGGCAGACATCAGTCGCTGTGTGCGACAGTCGCATGCACTGCCATTCGAGCAACTGAGA
Organism: Rana muscosa; assembly: GCA_029206835.1. Lineage (NCBI taxonomy): Eukaryota > Metazoa > Chordata > Amphibia > Anura > Ranidae > Rana > Rana muscosa. Next base: position 133,394,663 of record CM055127.1, read on the forward strand.
AACATTTATGCAAAATGTGTGTTAATGGTAGAAATGTTGTGGTATTGCTGGATTCAGGTAGCCTTGTGACCCTGATAAAGGCTGAGTTAGTTAAAACAGAGGTCTCTGGGAATAGCAAGGTAGCTGTTATTTGTGTGCATGGGGACACCCGAGAGTATCCAGTGACTACAGTGTGTTTCGAGACCCCCAAAGGTACCCTCTTTCATCCAGTGGGCTTAGTATCTCAGTTACCGCATGACGCCATTGTGGGAAGGGATTTTCCGAAGTTCTGGGAACTGTGGGATGATCCTGAGCCCCCCACTGGTGCCCCTATGTACCAGGAATGTGATAGCCAGAACTCCCCTGAGAGTGGTGAGGACTCTCCGGAATTTCCCTTATCAGTATTGGCAGGGGAGACTCAAGAAACTGGAGAGGAGCCCACCTCCTCAGACGAAAACCTACCGTCTGTGGAGTTTTCTGATCTTGAGGTTCACAGGGAAAACTTTGCCACAGAACAGTTGAAAGACCCCGCCCTAATAAAGGCACGGGAAAACGTAGTGAAAATAGATGGCGAGTTAGTGAACCCAGATAATACCTGCACTTACCCATACTTCAGCGTAGAGAAGGACCTACTGTATCGGGTGGCAAAAAGGGCAGAAGAAACCGTTGAGCAGCTTGTGGTGCCCAAACCTTACAGGAAGTTGGTGTTGGAGTTGGCCCATGGGCACATTCTTGGAGGTCATCTGGGGACAGAGAAAACCCGAGAGAGGGTATTACAGAGATTCTATTGGCCGGGGGTGATGAAGGACATAGAAAATTATTGTTCCTCCTGCCCTGTGTGTCAGAGGTCGGCCCCGATGCCACATTTCCGTAGCCCGCTGGTCCCTCTACCCATCATTGAGGTCCCGTTTGAGAGGATCGCCATGGATTTGTTAGGTCCTATAATCAAGTCCGCTAGGGGGCACCAGTACATATTAGTTATAATGGACTATGCCACCCGTTATCCAGAAGCGATCCCTCTCCGAAATACCTCGGCCAAAACCATAGCCAAAGAGCTATCTCTTGTGTTTAGCCGGGTGGGTATTTGTAAAGAACTGCTTACGGACCAAGGTACACCCTTTATGTCCCGGGTTATGAAGGAGCTGTGTAAATTGTTCAAAGTGACGCAATTATGTACATCTGTGTATCACCCCCAAACCGATGGGCTGGTTGAAAGATTCAACAAAACCCTAAAACAAATGTTGAAGAAAGTGGTGGATAGAGATGGAAAGGATTGGGACTGTCTACTTCCTTATCTGATGTTTGCTATTAGGGAGGTGCCCCAATCCTCTACGGGATTCTCCCCCTTTGAGTTACTGTATGGGAGACACCCAAGAGGGCTGTTGGATATTGCCAAGGAAACTTGGGAAAGTGAGAGTTCTCCCCACAGGAGTGTGATTGAGCATGTCGCCCTGATGCAAGACCGAATTGCACAGGTAATGCCCATCGTGAAGGAACATTTGGCCCAAGTGCAGTTAGCACAGCAGAGAGTGTACAACCGTGGAGCCAAGACCCGTACCTTTTCCCCGGGGGATAGGATACTGGTACTTGTCCCTACGGTTGAAAGTAAATTCCTTGCCAAATGGCAAGGCCCCTACGAGATAATGGAAAAAGTGAGCGAAGTGAATTACAAGGTCAGACAACCAGGAAGGCGAAAGCCCGAACAGATCTATCACGTTAATCTGTTGAAAGCCTGGAGGGATAGAGAGTCCCTAGTCGCAGACACTTGGTCACCAGCTCAAACTGGTTGCGTGATTCCTGAGGTTGGAATAGCAGCCACCTTGTCACAACCCCAACAACAGGAGGTTAAGGAGTTTGTGCTTCGCAACAAGGAGGTATTCTCTGAGCTGCCGGGACAAACATCTGGGGTAGAGCATGACATCATTACCCCGCCCGGTGAAAGGGTGAAGTTAAAACCCTATCGGATCCCAGAGGCCCGACGGGAGGCAATACGGGAGGAAGTACAGAAAATGCTGAACTTAGGGGTGATAGAGGAGTCCCAAAGTGATTGGTCTAGTCCCATTGTGTTGGTGCCTAAACCGGATGGGAGCTGGCGATTTTGTAACGATTTTCGTCAGCTGAACAAAGTTACAAAATTTGACACCTACCCCATGCCACGTATAGATGAGTTGATCGACCGGCTGGGAACAGCCCGATACATGACGACTCTTGACCTCACAAAAGGGTATTGGCAAATCCCCCTGGCCAAGTCGGCCAAAGAGAAAACCGCATTTGTAACCCCAGACGGGGCGTTCCAATATAAAAGAATGCCGTTCGGGTTACAGAATGCGCCGGCCACATTCCAGCGGAAAATGGACCAGATGCTGAGGCCCCATCGGAAGTATGCTGCGGCTTACCTGGATGACGTAATTGTCCATAGCACAGATTGGGCCTCACATCTGCCAAAAGTGCAAGTAGTCCTGGACTCTGTTCGGGAAGCGGGGTTTACGGCTAACCCCAAGAAGTGTACCATTGGGCAGGAAGAGGCCAAATATCTTGGGTACACCATTGGGAGGGGAGTAATAAAACCCCAACTCAACAAAGTCGAGGCCATCCAGAGTTGGCCACGTCCCAACAGCAAGAAGCAGGTACGAGCCTTTCTGGGAATCGCTGGGTATTATCGGCGATTCATTCCCCACTTTGCTTCTAAGGCTGTGCCCCTAACCAACCTGACGAAGGGGAAAGGGTCGGTCATGATTAAATGGACCCCCGAGGCTGAGGCAGCATTCCAATTCTTGAAACAAGCCTTATGTAGCCAGCCAGTGTTGTACTCACCCGACTTCTCTAAAGACTTTGTCGTACAAAGTGATGCGTCAGATGTGGGGTTAGGAGCAGTATTGTCCCAGGTCTGGAACGGGGAAGAGCACCCAGTCATTTACCTCAGCAGGAAGTTGAAGTCCCATGAGGTAAATTACGCCACCGTTGAAAAGGAGTGTTTAGCGGTGAAGTGGGCTCTAGATTCCCTTCGGTACTACCTGCTAGGTAGGCACTTTGACTTGGTTACGGATCACGCTCCGTTAAAGTGGATGGCTCAAAACAAGGAAACAAATAGAAGAGTGAATAGGTGGTTCCTGGCCCTCCAGGAATTCAACTTCACAGTAAAGCATCGCCCTGGCGTTCAAATGGGGAATGTGGATGCTTTGTCTCGAGTACATGAATGCCTGCTTGCTGGTGTTTCAACCCCGAGGTTAAAACAAGAGGGGGGGGTATGTGACAGCAGGAAGGTAAAGTCACCTGGTTGCATCCAGGGGGGTAGATATATTTCGCCCAGATTCAGGCTTTACGCCGACTTATACAACTAGGTGGGGAGTTGTATAAGCCCAGCTGGGGCTAGTGGGCTCATAGATGACTCATACCTCTAGGGAGAGTGTGGGGCGTCGTGCAGACAGGGAGTTGATGAGACCAGCTGAAGCTTGTCAGCTCATTTAGGCCTCTATAAGAACTCCCAGCTTCATTAGATGTTAGCTCATGCCTGGACCCAGACCTGTGTGGACTGTCTAGGGAGAGTGAACCCCTGTGCGGTGAGACAAAGCCTGTGTGGCTATTTGCTTGGACATTTAAAACCAGGGACTTAGGGACTAGGACAGCACTAGGCTGATCCCAGTTGTTAGTTAGGAAACCTGTATGTTTAGTCAGAGGTCAAGTTGACCAGGATTTATTTTGTTTATGTTTCTTTTGCTTTGCTGTGTTTTGTCACTGTAAATAGAAAATAAACCGCACCTTTTTGATTTTGAAAACCACAACCTCCGTTTGCTGGGCCTGTTTTTGTGTGGGGAGCCCATCCCGGGGGTCACACACACCCGCTGCCGAGCTAACCCCCTCACAGCAGTCAGGAAACAATTACCTTGGTGTAGTCTCTAAACATGTGAAACACTCACGATGTTCCTAGTAGCCAAAGACCTTTGACCCATGTCTAGGGTTTTGGTCATATTGGGAAGCCCTGAAATGGCGTTTTAACTCATGGCGAGAAAGAGACTGGCCATACAGCATACAATTTTCCTTTTGATTTACCAAAACCATATATTATGAGGTCAAACCTAAACACTTTCAATTTGTATGCAATCAGGCAGGCCCTTGCACTAGATAGTTGAAGGTTAATCTAAAGGAAATTTAATAAGAGAATTGTATGATGTATGACCAGCCTTATCTTTTACTCTTTTTTTAAATAGCAAACATACAATACTTACCTCCACTGTGCAGTTAGTTTTGCACAGAGTGGCCCCGATCCTCGTCTTTTGGGGTCCCCCGGCGGCTGTCTCGGCTCCTCCCCGCAAGAGCTAACCCCCCTCTGGGAAGCGCTCTCCCAAGTGGGTTAGCTTGCGGACGCGCTCCCATGTGATTCAGTCGGCGGCCATAGCCGCCGAGTGTATCACTCGACCCAGCCCCCCGGCGTGCCGCGTCATTGATTTGATTGACAGCAGCGGGAGCCAATGGCTGCACTGCTATCAATCATCCAATGAAGAGCCCAAAAGAGCAGGGGGAAAGCAATGCAGGATCGCACAGAGATTCGGGGCTCAGGTAAGTAAAACGGGGGCTCGGGGGGCCAGAGAGTGCAAGGTGTTTTTTCACCTTAATGCATAGGATGCATTAAGGTGAAAAAATACGAAGCTTTACAACCCCTTTAATCGTAGTTTGGTAATGCTGATGGTTACCTTTTCATTTTAAGTGTGAATTTTAATGACAGGTTTATTTTAACATCATTCTTTCTTTTTACATTTCTTTGATTACTGAAACTAAACTAATTGAAACTGAGCTGAAACTAAACTGAAACAAATTAGAGTGACCTGTTATTTCTTCTTCACCACCCTTTACAGTGTATTGTATGGGAAAATGTGACAGGTGCACTTTAAGTATGATATTATCCTCCTTGTTTCCCTTTTAGATAGCTGCTGTGCTGGAGGTCAGCGTCATGAACAGAGATGTCAGTTGTCACTATGAACTGAGATCTCAGATGTCACTATGGTGATATACTGACCGCTGCTTGTATGCAAAGGATGGATTTGAAAGCCGAGGCTTTTGTAAATAACCGATATTCCCTTGAAGCTGCTTTTAGCTCCTAGCGAGCACCACAGATGTTCACTCCAAAAATAATCGCAGAGTGCCTTTGGGGATAAATGGAATACTTACCAAGTACAGTAACACAAACCCACAACAGAAACTCTGAACGGCCCTGCTGCTTGGGAAAGTCTTTTCTCTAATGCATAACAGAGAGTCGTGCCCTTCTTGTACGTCTATACCAGCTCTGCCAACTTGTCTTCACGGGGGGCAGATATGGAAATGATATGTAATGACAGCAGTGTTAAATAGAACATATGGAGAGGAGTTGGGTTTTTACAATGTAGTTGACACTACTTAAAGCGGCCCCGTCTTACAAAGCAGGGGTGTCAAACTCAATTTTATAGCTGGCTGCATCAGCATTATAGTTGCCCTCAAAGAGCCAGTTGTATCTGTAAGATTTTACAAATGTATCTACTCTTTATCTTATTAAATAAAGGCCTCTGCATTTGATTATCACTGGTTTTAGTAATAAGTTATTGAGAGAGAGAGGAGTACGTGGCATACAGAGTACAGAGTTTAGGAGTGCTCTGTGTACAGAGTGCAGCATTGAAGAGCGCGCTACATACAGAGTGCAGAATTGAAGAGTGCGCTACATACCGAGTGCAGGGTTGAGGGGTGTGCTACATACCGAGTGCAGAGTTGAGGAGTGTGCTACATACCGAGTGCAGTATTAAGGAGTGTGCTACATACAGAGTGCAGGGTTGAGTAGTGTGCTACATACAGAGTGCAAGGTTTAGGGATGTGCTATGCACAATGTCCACATCTCACTTCTACCCCTCCTCATTGGCCCTGACCTCTGCACTACTCTCCCTTATCCCCCACCTCTGCACACATCTCCCTCCACAGCCTTCTCCCCCCCCCCTTCTTTCCCCAAAGCTTCCTTGTATTTCACCTACCCAGCCAGGCTCTAGTACCAGTGTACTAGTCTAGCATTGTATGAGGCTCCACCCAGTGCCTGAACAAGGTCATCCAGTGCCCAGGACAAAGGTGCCAAACTGCACCACCCTCTTCCCTTAGGTTTAGGGTCAGGGCTTCCCATCCCTGTAAAAAACTGTTGCATCCAGGGCAGCCGCCCCTCCTGCCCACCCCTTGTCCCAGGCCTGGCTCCACCTCTACTTGCAGTGAGATTATTGGTTGGCATCAGTCCTCGCTGTGCCACACCGTGAGTGTGTGCAGGGATCTGGGAGAGCCGCGAGCTGCCAAGAGCAAAGCTGTCCTTGTAAAAACAGAAGGCTTCTGTGACAGCGGTGAACAGGGAGTGGAAGGCGAGAGCCACATGACATGGCCTGGTGGGCCGGATTCAGCCTGCAGGCCTTGTGTTTGGCATATGTAAAAAAAAAATCGCTTTTGAAATAGAACTGTTACTGTACGCTTACTTCTGCCTTCTGCCTTCGCTCCATTCTAGTGCTGTAGCCTCCATCAGACTCTTCAGGAGCGTTGTCCCTCGCTTCCTTTGACTCTATGCCACAGTTTAGTCCTTTGCTATTGAAGGGGGTGGACGATTGAAGTATAGCATGTGTCTAGACACATGGGCATCCGACGCTCTCGGAGGTGTTGAATGCTGAAAAGTCTGCAGGAGGTAGGAGACATGGGCCACTGGAGATTCGAGTATATAGATTTCTATTGCAGGGAGCTGCCCTTAAGATTTTTTAAGGCAGACTGGGATTCGTTAAAGGGAATGTGTCCCTGCCATTTAGGACACAGTGATGGGTACTTTTTAAGTTCACCCCTCCCACTGATACTTATCTTCTTTTTTGTGTTCTCCACCACTCTGTTACTCTGTCAGAATAAGGTTGGAGCTTACACAGGGTTTATGACCAGCTCTCGTTCCCCCACGTGACAGTCAGTGGTCAATCGCCAGGCCTGAGCACTGCATCATTAGTGGAAAGGGAGAATGTCACATGCTTCCCCAGAAGCATTAGTGAATAGAGATGGGCTTGGGCGTGTTTGAAATCCCACATGCCCGATCCTGCCAGGAAGCCGACACTGCACAGCGCTAATCACAGGCCGTGAGACATTTCCCTAACTGTGCAGCTGCGAACTGGGAAATGTCTCACTGCCTGTGATTATCGCTGTGCAGTGTCAGCTTCCTGGCGGGATCGGGCATGTTGTATTTCAAACACGCCCAAGCCCATCTCTGGGTGAGGGTTGATGAGCCTTCAAGAGCCTCCCTTACAAGCTGGCCATACAGCAGCAGCAGCAGCAGAGTTTTGTTTGACTTTTTTTATTAGTTATTGGTGTCAAATCGACAATAGTTTTTAACTGGTAAGGAGAAGGATGGAAATTTTCTCTCAAACTAACAAAATTCTATGTGTTTTTTGTGGTTCTATGTGGCTTTTGTTTTGAAAAATTTGTGCTTAATGTGCATGTGTGTAGGGAGGTGCAGGCTGACCTCCCTACATGGGTGGCGCTGTTGCATCTGCCTAGCAGGGAGAGTTGAGGACAGGAGGAATCCCCATGCCTCTCAGGCCTCTGTACGTTTTAATAGAAGAAGAGAAACAAGGGCGCACCATACTACTCACAAATGTAGCAGAGAAAATCGCAGTACAACAATGTTTCATGTAGATGGCAGCTGAAAGTAGAACTCAAAACCACACTCCACCAAGTCACCGAGGATATGATGAGGGCCACTGCCGGCTTACGCGTTTCAAAGCACAAAACTTCTTCCTCAGAGCCCAGCAGTGCCTTCACCCTAAACAACACCCTATTTATAGGCACATGGACATGCCAACTCCAGCACAGGCAGGGGGCGGGCCATCGGGTGGAATGCTGACCGATTGGATGTTGCCACCCGGTGACCTCTTCAGCTATCTTTAGTGAGGGTAAAGCTTACTAAAAGCCCTGGCTTACTATAGTTGACATGCATTTTGCATGTGGTGAGGTTAGGGACAGGAACTCGCTGGTCAGGGAGAGTGAACTGAGAGCAGGGACAGGTTCCAGAGGAGGAGGGACAGTATAGGGATTGGCGCAGACTACTTTGGAGACGTCTCCACTTTCTAGCTTACTGCATCTGCCTGCCACTTGCCTCAGTGTTAGATGCCGCCAGCCTCAGTCTTCTGCTTTCCGGCTGGAGTTCCATCTCCTATGTGAGTGTTACTGCTCAGTTACTACTTTTGAAGAGACTTTTGACTCTTGAAGAGACTTGTGTCTGGAACTGTTGATGGTATTCTCCTTCACTATGTATGCAGAGTCTTCAAATTAGGTGTCTACCGCCTGGATCTTACCCAGCCCCTCAGCCTATATGTGCATCCTGAAATTGAATTTAGAATTAACATCAGCATGACAATTGATCATTTAAAAAAAAAAAAAGATTTTCCTATGATATTTTGCCATAATGGTACTATTGAATACTCTGACAAACTTATTTTCAGAATTTTTGTACAAATTTTCTACTGATGTATGACCAGATCAACACAGGGCTTTCAATGCTGTACATAGCAGTGGTAGAGTGAAGATAAGTTATATATGTGCAGCTGGTGGGGCTTGCATTGTAATAGCATTATAGTGAATCTGTTGCTTTGCCCCATATAGATAAAATAGAGGTCATCTTTAAGCTGTCAAAAAAATTCAAAATAGACCCCTAAAGGTGCCATCTCGGGGTCTAGAGGACCCTGAACTTAGTGCTGACAATTGCAGTGGCTGCTACCAGCTTCTAAGTTGGAACGCTTATTCTCACCCTCCCTGCAATCCATTCATGCAATATTTTTTTGCACTTTGCAAGCAGTGTAGCTAAGCTTTGATGGAAACTCAAGATTTGCATATCAAGAGCCATGGATTGGGGGCTTTAAGGCTACTCAGTTACGAGGCTAATTTATAATGGAGTGTGGATATCGCTAGCCACTGTCCATTAAACTCTGCAAGTTTACTCAATACCACAGGCAGCATTTTGTGGATAATGCACATACGTAGCTGTTTGTTTATGCTATGGCCTTACTGGCGCTTTAAAAATTGGCCCCAAAAACCTAATACACGTGTTCAATTTTTAATTTTGGTTTATTAGAGCTCGCCTGAAGAGCACCAGTTTCAGCAAACTTTGTGCAGCTTTCTTATGCCGCGTACACACGACTGTTATTCATGTCATGGAAAAAAACAACGTTTTTCTCAACGTGCTTTTTCGTGTTTCCTCTCAAGCCTTCCTTGCATACACACGTTCATGAAAAAAAACGCTTGAGCAAAGCGCAGTGACGTACAACACGTACGATGGCACTATAAAGGGGAAGTTCAATTCGAATGGCGCCACCCTTTAGGACGCTTTTGCTGATCCTCGTGTATGTAAAGTTTGGTGAGAGACGATTCGCGCTTTTCAGTCTTTGTGCTTTTCAGTCCAATACAGCGTGACGAATGAGCTATCTCCATTATGAACGCTAGTTTTACCAGAACGAGCGCTCCCGTCTCATACTTGATTCTAAACATGCGTGTTTTTTTCCCCTCCTAAAAGCATACACACGACTGTTTTTCACGACGTTAAAAAGAAAGACATGAAAAACGACGAGAAAAAATACAGCAGGTTCTAATTTTTTTGGGGTAATTTTTCACATCTAGAAAAATGCTCTGAAGAATACACACGACCATTTTTCACGACCATTTTTAAAAATTGCATTTTTTTCGTCATGAAAAACGGTCGTGTATATGCGCCATTAGAATTACCAACCACTCTGGTCTGGAAGTTCTTAATACAAATTCTACTGTTATTTTTGTCTGAGTTGTACTTTATGCAGTGCCTGTGAAAGAATCAAGCTAAAATGTTCCTGTTCTGTAATACTGAGCTTCATTCTCTACCTGGGACCCACATTTAACATTTGAGATCCTGATTTGAGGCTGTTGCTTTAACGGGTGGGTGACAGCACTCTTCTGCATTAAAGTGTCCTCACTTTTAGGCCAGGGGTTATGTCAGGCTACTGGAGAGCTATTGGGTTGCCTAATCATTTCTATTAGCAGCAGTGCAGACATGAGGGGGTGTTAATAAGATATAACAGCCTTTCTCAACCTTCTCAACACAGAGGAACCTTTGAAATAACTTTCTGGTCTCAGGGAACCTGTGCTACAAATGACTATATCTACAACTCATGGTACATCAGTGATGGTCAGTGGGAAGAATGTTCCTTACTTTTGTGGTCATTGGGAAGAATTACCCCCTTTATAGATACCTAAAAGATCAATGGTATGAGTGGGAGCTTATCTGAGAAGTAGAAATGTATTCAAGGAACTAGACATGTGCGGTTCATTTTGTTCCGAATTAATATTTGGACACATTTTTCGGTATTCAGAGATTCGGATACCGTATATATTCGAGTATAAGCCGAGTTTTTCAGCCCATTTTATGTGTGCTGAAAATGCCCCCCTCGGCTTATACTTGAGTCACCTTTTTGCGCCTGATCTCCCGGACTTTGGGGACCCGGTACCGGCTGGCGTAGGTCCCCTGGACCCCAATCTTGGCACACATATAGCCCCACCGGGCACCCCTTCCATAGACTCCCATGTTAAACGGTAATTTCTCCGGTGACTTTGAGGACCCGGTACCGGCCAGCCATAGGTCCCCTGGACCCCAAACTTGGCATACATGTAGCCCATTTTTTCCTCTATAAGTGTGCAAAGTTTTTTGTCTGGGGGACCGGGCACCCCTTCCATAGACTCCCATTGTAAACGTCAGTCTAGTCATGGGCACGGTGAGGCATGCAGATGGACACCCTAGGCTTATACTCGAGTCAATACGTTTTCCCATTTTTTTTGTGGTAAAATTAGGTGCCTCGGCTTATATTCGGGTCGGCTTATACTTGAGTATAATACGGGTATATCTGAATGCCCGAATTACAATCTAAACAAATTTTACCGAATGCTACGAATAACAAAACTAAATTCGTCTGTACACATATTGATGAAATCAAAGACTGTGTGTGTTATTAGAGACTATTTTGAAATAATGCTGTTTTAGTTAAGCCAATGGTGATTTAAAGAGTCATTGTAATCATTTGATGAAGGTTTTTCTTTTGTTTGTTCACTTTGCCAAATTCAAATCGAAATGTCTTTTTTTTTAAAGTTTTAGATTTGGCCGATTCAAAATGTATCGATTCAAACGTTTTCAATCGAAAAAAATCGGTAAATTCGAAAAATTCAGAATACGAATTCCAAATGCGAATCCCGAATACTAATTGAACCGAATATACTATACTATGCTTCAATATGCCCAGAGAAACATTCCAGCCTCTTCATAGATGCATTTACAGAGCAGGTACTAATAGAAACACTACTTATACATCTAGCTATTGTGCATTTTCTGGTCAATTCTTTATATCTTTTAGAAAAATGAAAGCAGACCTATCCCTAGCACACATTTTGTAAGATGATCAACTATACAGTATGTGCAAGAACGACCTAATGAACATCATAATAAGAAGACAACTCCAGCCAAAGTCAGTCCATCCTAAACCTGGCCATGCACTATACAATCTGATTTTACAACTATGTAGCGCAAGGGCCTGCCTTATTGGATACAGATTGACTTGATTATTTAGGCATGTCTAAGTACCAACGGCAGCTGTAATGCTTTAACCACTTCAGCCCCGGAAGATTTTACCCCTTTCCTGACCAAAGCACTTTTTACAATTTGGCACTGCGCCGTTTTAACTGACAATTGCGCGGTCAGTCGATGCTGTACCCAAACAAAATTTGCGTCCTTTTTTTCCCACAAATAGAGCTTTCTTTTGGTGGTATTTAATCACCTCTGCGGTTTTTATTTTTTGCGCTATAAACAAAAAAAGAGCGACAATTTTGAAAAAAAAACAATATTTTTTACTTTTTGCTTAATAGATACGCCATAGTTTAAAAATAAAAAATTAAAAAATTCTTCATCAGTTTAGGCCAATATATATTCTTCTACATATTTTTGGTAAAAAAAAAAAAAAATTGTAATAAGCTTATATTGATTGGTTTGCGAAAAAGTTATAGCGTCTGTAAACAATGGGAAAGATTTCTGGCATTTTTATGGCATTTTTATTATTATAATTTTTTTTACTAGTAATGGCGGTGATCTGCAATTTTTAGCGGTACTGCGACATTGTGACGAACAGATCGGAGACTTTTGACACTTTTTTGGGACCATTGGCACTTATACAGCGATCAGTGCTATAAAAATGCACTGATTACTGTGTAAATGTCACTGGCAGGGAAGGGGTTAACACTAGGGGGAGATCAAGGGGTTAAGTGTGTGTTCCCTCAGTGTGGTTCTAACTGTATGGGGATAGGATTGACTAGGAGGGGAGACATATAGTTTTTCCTACTTAGTAGGAACAAACGATATGGCTCCTTTCCTCTGACAGCACAGGGATTTGTGTGTTTACACACACAAATCCCCGTGCTGGTGCTCGTGCATGCAATCGCATCGGGTCCTCAGCTGTGCAGTGGGCGCCCTATGTACCCGTACGGGATTTCGCCCAGGAGAGCCATTGTGCCGCAGTATATCTGCGTGACATGGTCGGGAACCGGTTAAAAGCATTTAAAAATGTAACTAAAATGTTTTTGACCCTAGATAGAATGGAGAGGGATCTTTGTCCCTATTAGGAAGATTCACCGTCTCTATTTGTCCTGTTTACCCTTATTACCGAAATTGAAAGAAAATTACAAATTTTGTGTGATCACAAGAACAGGAATAGAGGGGAAATCTTTCAATGGAGACACCACTTCTGATGACTACCAGTGATTTCCCTCACTTTGGTGAACAGAAATCTCCCTAGTGGAACACATATGACAGATCTGAATTCATGTTAGGGGGTGACTACATTCATTCTTTGTGATCCCACTGTATGTAGTAGTGTAGCCATCTGAGATGGACTATAGCAGCCTTTCTCAGACTTTTTGTCCTAGGAAACCATTAAAAAAAATTCAAGTCTTGAGGAACCCCTGCTAAAACCAATTTACCAGGAGTCAGTAGATATGCCGCTACATTTTTTGGCCAGATGGAAGAATGCTCCTTAGATTGGTGGTCAGTGGGAAGATGCACTACTCACTCCAAACAAACAGAAGTGAGGGGGAAAAAAGAGGTACCAAAGCTCTTTAAAGATGTTACAAGGAGGCAGAAAAACACAGTAAGGAACAATTTAATACAAAATAGATTACAGGGCCATTAAAAAGTGGATGTGTATGGAATATTTTTGGAGAGTAAGGATATAATTTAGTGTTACTTAAAGAGGATCTGCAGTCTTCTCACATAATTTGTAATAAAAACCATTCTGAAGCTTCCCTTCAACCACTTTGCATATTATTTTATATATACTGTGATTCTGTACTTGCCAAATATGCTGCAGAAATCTCCCTCCACTGAGTCTGGCTGCAGCCATTTTAACTGTGGGCAGCTGACCCTGCTGCCTGTTCACTTCCTGGATTTACACAGACACACACCTCCAGCTCTGCAGCTCTCATTGGCCCTCTTATGATTCGTCCCCCCTCCCTTCCTGGAAAACTCTCATGAGAGAGAGAGAGCTGTGCATGATGTCATAAGCCTAGGCTTTTTTCCAGACAAGAAACAGGAAGTGGGTTGTATAAGGTACCGTATTTATCGGCGTATAACACGCACTTTTTTCCCCTGAAAAAAAGGGGCAAATCGCGGGTGCGTGTTATACGCCGATAGTGTACCTTGAAGCTAAGGAGGGGGACAAACACTGCCAGAATTCACGAACCGTCATCTCCTGTTCAGCTCTCACTCAGCTCTCATGTCACACACACAGTCCCGCCTCCGCCACTGGCATTGGACCAGTGTTCTGTCTATCACAGGAGCTGGTCCAATGCCGATGGCGGAGTCGGGACTGTGTGTGTATGTGACTGCCGGGTGAGAGCCAAACAGCCGGAATTCACGAGCCGTCATCTCCTGTTCGGCTCATACCTCACACACACAGTCCCGCCTCCGCCACTTGCATTGGACCAGTGTTCTGTCTATCATAGGAGCTGGTCCAATGCCGATGGCGGAGGCGGGACTGTGTGTGTCTGTGTGACTGCCAGTGCCGAGTGTGAGCCGAACAGGAGATGACGGCTCTGTGATTTCATGCACTGTCCAGGCTGCATTGATGGTGAGGTTGCATTGAGGCTAAAAAGGGGCATTGATAAGGCTGCATGATGAGATGGGCATTGATAAGGCTGCATGATGAGATGGGCATTGATCAGGCTGCATTGGTGAGATGTGCTGCAGATGGGCATTGATCAGGCTGCAGATGGGCACTGACCTAATTCAATATTGTTTAGTTAAAAAAGTTTTTTTTCCTGAAACTTCCCTCTTAAAATGTAGGTGCGTGTTATATGCCTCAGAGATTCGCACCGTGGCGAGGCTCTGTTGCTTACACATGCATTTGCAAATGTGTGCGGACTAAACCCCTGCTTTTAACGCATACTGTTAGACAGGTTTATTTGGTCGTCTGCGAGCTGGTCGGTAAGTAAGCTTGTTTTTTTTCCTTGGATTTATCCTTGGCCCTGTTTATATCTTATGTCAACCTCCAATGCTGCTTACTGCGATGGCCAGTTATAGATGGGGGCAGTGGCGCCTTTTTTGTATGGCTGTTGTATTCAGCAGCCAGCAGAACCTGCAGTTGACGAATACAAGAACAATGACAGTATCTGATTGGATGCATTCGCTGTTTGGCCAATATATTTCCACTTGGCCTGGGCCACCCATAGCTCAGATTTTGAGGATTTTGGAATTCAAGCAGCATATGGCCAGCGTTAAAGTAATATTAAAGGTTCCCGTTTTTTTTTTTTAAATAACAAACCTGTCATACTTACCTCCACTGTGCAGTTAGTTTTGCACAGAGTGGCCCCGATCCTCCTGTACTGGGGTCCCACTGCGGCTCTTGCGGCTCCTCCCCACATTAGATAACCCACTCTGGGAAGCTCTCTCCCGAGGGGGTTACCTTGCGGGCGCTTTCCTGTGTCATACACTGGGCGTCCATAGACACCCAGTGTATGACTCGGCCCGCCCCCCCGGCGCCCGCGTCATTGGATTTGATTGACAGCAGCAAGAGCCAATGGCTGCGCTGCTATCAATCTATCCAATGAAGAGCCGAGAACCCATGGAGAGAACGGGATCACGCCAACGGAAATTCGGGGCTCAGGTAAGTAAAGGGGGGGGGGGCTGGGGGGCCGGACACTGCAAGGTGTTTTTTCACCTTAATGTATAGGATGCATTAAGGTGAAAAAACACGAAGATTTAAAACCCCTTTAGGTTGGTGTGGTTCTGTATGTGAGTTCTGTATTTTAATAAAAATATGGCCAAGCCTTCTGAGATAGATGTCAAATAAGAGTTCTGAGCAGCTCATGCATTTGCCTGCCTGTGTCAGCCTCCATTATACAAGTGAGACGTATAGTGGGTCTTGCATGGCGGCCCCAGCTGCCTTTAGATCTCTGTGCTTTTCCCTTTGCCAAAAGAAAAAGAGATGCCGGTATCCTAGCAACAGCCGCTCAGAGCTCTGTCTCTTCTCAAGGTAAGCGCTATAGACAGTACCCCTCCATAGCAACATCAGATAAGATGCTGCACACATTGGAGCTACAGCTAAGCTACTCGCGTGTCGTAGAGATGAAAGGATCCCCGTCACACTGACTTTTTCCTTATTATTATTTCATTCTACTTTGTTTTATAATTCTCAGAAGCAACCAAATGCATTGTCTAGACCATTATTTTTTAACTCCTATTAGATGTGGTTGGCAAATGTTGCTTTATGTGAAAGTACCACTAATGTGTGTGCATTTATTATCAGCAAGCTCTAAGGGCCCATTTACATTTGTGCACGCGTTACGTCACGTAGATCAAGGCAGCCCATTGAACTCAATAGACTTCCAGCGCACAAGAACATCTCCAAGCGCTGCGCAAGCTATAGAAATCCTGTATAATAATAAAAATAATAACTATTGGTCATGTCACATAAGTTGTGCCGTAGTGCACTATGGTCTGTTGTGTGTTGCAATATTTGTACGTTGGAGTGCTATTAAAAATGAATTGCACCACAATGCATTACTACGTGTAATGTGTGTTGCTGCAACATGTGGATGCAGATCAGCCCTTAATTACCGGTATGCAAATTCTAAATTTAACTGACGAAGAATTTCTATTTCGGTCCGTCCAACCCTAATGCCGCGTACAGACGATTGGAAATTCCGACAACAAAACCGTGGATTTTTTTTCCGACGGATGTTGGCTCAAACTTGTCTTGCATACACGGTCGCACAAATGTTGTCGGAAATTCCGAACGGCAAGAACGCGGTGATGTACAAGACGTACGACGGCACTATTAAAGGGAAGTTCAATACCAGTCGTGTTAGTAGAAGTTTGGTGAGAGACGATTCGCGATTTTCAGCCTCGTGCTTTTCAGTCCGTTACAGCGTGACGAATGTGCTATCTCCATTACGAACGCTAGTTTTACCAGACCGAGCGCTTTCGTCTCGTACTTGATTCAGAGCATGTGTGGAATTTTGTGCGTCGGAATTGTCCACACACCATCGGAATTTACGAGAACGGATTTTGTTGTTGGAAAATTTGAGAACCAGCTCTCAAATTTTTGTTGTCAGAAATTCCGACAGCAAATGTCCGATGGAGCCTACACACGGTCGGAATTTCCGACAAAGAGCTCCTATCGAACATTTGTTGTCGGAAATTCCGACCGTGTGTACGCGGCATAAGATTTACACAGCCCTGCCAAACAGTACAGCCAGCTTGGTGACTTGACTTTTCGCTGCTGCAGTGAAAGAGTTAGTTAAAGGGTAACTCCACTTTCGTGGGGAAAAAAAAAATAGCAAATGAAGAAAAATTATCGACACTAATCATATTGTAATTGAATGTTATTAAAAATTACTGTTCTTTTTCAACCTGCGGCCGCTGTAATTTTCTGAGAATGCATTGCAATATGGCTACCTGAAGTTGTTCTGTACACATAGTGTGTACTGATCACTCCCTATAAACATCATTTCCTGCTTGTGTGATTGGCTCACCAATTTTCCCTGAAGTCTGCCTAAGATACAAGTCAGATTTCAGGCATCCCCTGCAACAAAAATGTCATTTTTGGAGAGATACTTTCAATAGGAGCACATCTAATGGATGCAGGCCAGCAGATTTCCTCATTAGTGCCCAGAAGCTGCACACCTGACAATTAATTATGAAATCACTCCCATTAGACCCACTTAGTGCAGAGGCACAGAAAAACACACAGGGATTTCTTCAGAATAACAAAAGGTAGGAATCTGAATTCTGAAACAAAGGTTGTTATAATCTTTGCAATGTACTTAGATCACCCAGAGGGGAATGTTTTTTTCTCAACAAAAGTGGAGTTACGCTTTAACCTTTACCAGAAAACTGCCTACGCAGTAAAGGGCGCCTGTAGATAAAAGCAAACTGTGCAGCTTTGATTAAAGTTGTATAATGCCGTTCTATAGGTGTAGGCAATTTATGTTCCTAACGAAGCCTGACTGAAAAACTCCCAGAGCTGCATCCTGTGTCTTGTCTTGTTGCTAGGACACTGTTAAGCCACTCACAGCCATTACTGTTCAACCCCACTATCACAGGAGCAAGTTCTCATACCCCCTGCCCAGTTCACTACCTTCCCTGTCACAGCATTGCTGAGTAGGGTGACCACATTTCCAAACTACCATTCAGGGACACCCTCCCTTCCCAAAAATCAGCTTGTGCTGTAACGAATCACAGCACAGTGATTGGACACAAGAGGTGGGATTTATGATTTCTCCAATCACAAGCAGGGGGCAGGGATTTTTCTCCTCCAGGCATTCCCGGCCAGGACAAGTACTGTCAGTGAGTAAAGCGGTGATGTGGCGGCCTTTTTTGTGGGCATCAGATTGGCCCGGGGGGTGGCTGTGTCAGTTTCATTCCGGGACACTGTATTGTCCTGGAATGAAGGTGCCCTGGACAGACCTGCAAAATGCGGGACTGTCCCGGGCAATCCGGGACACGTGGTCACCCTATTGCTGAGCTGGGACTACTGTGACAAGGGAGAGAACGCAAAGGGATTTGAATCACAGTATTAGCTCTCTGCTGATGGTGGGGGTGAGCAGTAATGGTTGGCAGTGTCTTAGCAACGTCCTAGCATCAAGGTGGGATGGAGGGGTCCCATCTCTGGGTGTTTTTCGGCCTTGCTTCGGGAGGTAAATAAATGGCCTACACCTAAAGCAGGGGCATTATTCAACTTTGGTCAGGGCTGCACAGTTTGTTTTAATCTACAGGTACCCCTTACATAGGTATTTTTGGTAAAGGTTGTACAGGACACCAGGAGTGTGTCCTAAACGGCAGGTATATTGTCCCAATATTTGAGTGGTGGTCCCTTTAATGGGGATAATGGCATAGAATGCATGAAGGTAAAAACCTTGTGCCTTTACAACCACTTTAAAGTGGACCTTCAGTCATTTATCATCTTTCCATCTTATTAAATCTTCTGCCCTTGTTGTTTTAACTTTGGATAGTATAAAAAAAAAAATTCTGCCAGTAAATACCTTATACAACCCACTTCCTGTTTCTTGTCTGGTCATTAGCCTAGGCTTATAACATCATGCACAGCTCTCTCTCTCACTCTAATGACAGTTTGCCAGGAAGGAAAGGGGGATGAGTCATAAGACGGCCAATTGGAGCTGCAGAGCTGGAGGTGTGCCTCTGTGTGTCTGTATAAATCCAGGAAGTGAACAGGCAGCAGCTTCAGCTGCCCACAGTTAAACTGGTTGCAGTCAGACTCAGTGGAGGGAGATTTCTGCAGCATATTTGGCAAGTACAGAACCATAGTATATATAAAATAAATAGGAAAAATGATTGTTTCCTCCTCTTACACATTTTTACCTACAGGTAAGCCTATAATAAAGCTTACCTGTAGGCAAAATGAATATCTCCTAAACCTGTACAGTTTAGGAGATATTCATCTTGCATGATCATGCGCTCTGAAGGTCTGGTGGATGCTGCTGGAAAATCAGAGCTCCTTGCCGGAACGGACGTCATTGCAGCTCTGGCAACTCGCAGCATCGGAGCAGCAAACCCAAAAGAAACGCCCAGACAACATGTCAGCTCCCTCAGCGGTGACCGGGAGGCGGTGTGGGCGCTTTGTTCTAAGGTAAGTATTTCATGTATGTGGTGCAAACTAGCTCATTATGCCTTTACCTTACAGGTTGTTTTTTTTTGGTCAGGGCATACAACCGCTTTAAAGGGAAAAAGCTTCAGAATGGCAAAGATGTTTTTATTACAAATTATGTGAGCAGACTGCAGTTCCTCTTTATTAACATTTGCAGATTGGCCACTAGAGGGAGCTACATTGTTTACTGATAAGGTCTATAACGTGGCACATCTAATACCATCTTGCCTGTTAAGAGCTCATTTTTGAAGCTGAAGAAGTACATGAGTGAGGTCTTGCTGATGTGGACATAGGAATGGAGCCTTATTCCCTGGGATGCCGGCCACAGCCACGGGGTCCGCGGTTGGTCCTAAAACTCAACACAGGGGGAGGTTTCTTCCCCCAGCCGTTAATTGGTAATAATACTCATCAATACAAAGATTACACATATTGTAGATGTTCCGTTGTTGATAGGGCTCTTGTTTTCCATAACAATTTCACCTACACAGTGTTTTTATTTCAGAGCATCTCTTCCTTTCCCCCTGAAGATGACCTTCCCGATAAGGTCGAAACTCGCCGGGGTTCAATTTATTATAGGATATTAATGCCATGTTATTGTATATGTACCTATACGGCTGTATTTTAACTATTTTTATGTATATGTTCTATTTTACCCATTTGGAGTTCTTGTTTTGTATCCAACATATGCTCTCCCTGTGGCAAATCTTTTCTAAATAAATATTACGTTTTTGATACATTAATAACTGTATTATTTTTTGCTGCAATACAAAGCCCCCTTGGGTAACTTTCCTTTTCATAACCATTTGGGGTGTGCAGCACACTCACCCACTGCTAGTATCGCTTTTCTCTTGCTTATTCCAACCCAGAGCTCTACAAAGTCTCCAGGCTCTAGGACCAAGTACAGGACTTATTAAGATTCTGAGAAAACAACAAGTTTTCTTTCTCCATATCGGTCATCAATCCTGGAGAGAAACATAGAGCCATTATACACATTACCATATTCATGTGTGAAACTGCGTCATACTGTTTATAAATAAACTGTGCCCATTCAGCTCCGTAACACGTGATATACATGCATTCAACACTCCAGTAGATGGAAAGATTTTTGTGTTAGTCATGTCTAATTCCTCAGCTAATTTAATTCCGAAGATATAATCCTTATCCCGCTGAACATGTGCAAACCTCCAAGAATATACAAATTATCCTCATGTAACATCGCCGTCTTAAGTGCCGCATGGCGGTGAGAGAAAGGCGTGCTGCCGAACATCTCACTTATCCTCCCACTGAGCTGCAGCCAAGGCTTAAACACAAATTTGCGGGGCATAATACAAATATTGCTGTCTGCCTTTTAAATACGAATAAAGAAAGCAGAAAGGAATTGGGCATGATGAGCTGGCAGTGATTTGTTGGGCTGTTTTTGTACAAACGCTTATCGTTCTTTAGTGATGTGTGTTTCTGCCCCTGGAGCCCGAGTGCCAGCCTATGGCCTTTGTTTCTGCTCCTTTCCTGTTTTTTTTTTTGTTTTTTGTTTTCTTGGGGTGGGGAATAGACAGCCTAAAAAATGAATTTATATAGCTAAAACAGAAGCTGGAACCAGCACATAAAATAATGTCAATTTTTAATGTGTTCTCATTTGTATGCCAGCTTTGCGCTGGCATATCCTGAGTGTATTCCTAGAATTGAATGTGCTTGTTCAGGTTAATAAACAAACTCCTTTCTATACACTGCAGACATGCAAAGTTAATTTCCTTCTCGTTGGAATAAAGCATGGTAAATTGGCGTACTCCTCACCTTCTCTGCGGTAGGAGAGTTGAGGGTGAGCAGCGCTATTTGTCATTCTTTTCAGTGCCAGGGAAGCTGCCATCTACATGGACTGAGACTTAATTAAAATCTGCTGTTTGCTGTGAGATGAAGATTAAAAAAAAAAAAATAAAGTTGCAAAGCTTGTTAAATATAAGATGAAGTTGTCCCTGTGGAGGAGAATTAAAGGTGCACAATGGTCACGGTGAAAAATGAAATGGTTTGTGGGCACTGTAGGGGTGCTGCGACAAGGCTACTATATCTACGGACTGAGTGACGGTTCTGGGAGCTGAGCATATCAACTCTCAGTAAGTGATCACTGTCATTTGACATTGATCACCTGGTATAGCACTGCTGAAACAACTCTACTTTGCCATTGAAATCCATTTCCATGTACTCATTGCTGTCAAGGGTTTTGAGGCTGGCAGACTGCTAAACTGGGCAGAAGGCTTTCTGAATTCTTGAATGAATAATACTTTTTTTGCACTTTACACATCTCTGCCACATGACCAGGCCATTTGTTCGCGATACAGCACTGCGTTACTTTAACTGACAATTGCGCAGTCGTGCGATGCTGTTCCCATAAATGGAGCTTTCTTTTGATGGTATTTGATCTATATACAAAAACTGTCCAACAATTTTGAAAACATTTTTTTTACTTTCTGCTATAAAACACATCCAGTATAAAAATCTAATCCCTTCATCAATTTATGCCAAAATGTCGCCTGCTACATATTTCTGGTAAAGAAACAAAACAAATTGCAATAAGAGTATATTGGTTTCGCAAAAGTTATAACGTCTACCAACTATGGGATATTTTTATGGGTTTTTATTTCTTTTTTTACTAGTAATGGTGGCGATCAGCGACTTATAGCGGGACTGCGATATTGCGGCGGACAATCGGGACACTGACACTTTGGGGACCAGTGAAGTCATAAAGTCAGCAGCTACAAATACTGCAGCTGCTGACTTTTAAAATAAGGACACTTACCTGTCCAGGGCGCCTGCGATGTCCTCACCCGAAGCCGACCCATCCCTCGGCTCCCGGGTGCCGGCATCTTCAGTAAGGGAATCAGGAAGTGATGCCTTGCGGCTTCACAGCCTGGTTCCTTACTGCGCATGCGCAAGTCACGCTGCGCATCCTGACTGGTCCCTGCTGTCTTCTGGGACCTGGGTGTCTCCCAGAAGACAGCGGGGAGGGGGCAAAGGAGGGGCCGGACATGGCGTAGATCGCCGCAGATTCTGCGGCGATCTATCGCCGGAAGTGGGAGCAAATACCTGTATTAGACAGGTATCTGCTCCCTCCCCCCTGAAAGGTGCCAAATGTGATGCCGGAGGGGGGATGAACCGCATAAGCGGAAGTTCCATTTTTGGGTGGAACTTCGCTTTAAAGTTTTATTTTAAAGCCAAAATCCAGGGTCAGCCACTCAGTTCTCCCCTGGAGGCCCTCCCACTGTAAGTTTTTCTATTTATTATACATATCTTTTTTCAATGTCCTCTGGCCAGTCAAGTGAAGCATAGGTACCATCTCTTCTCAAATGCTGACATACAAACTTCAGCACTATACATAATTATACTGTGAATGCAGGGCATTGTATAGTGGCCCTTTAGGTGGCAGGCCCATGATGCTTGCACTCTCTGTATTTCCTCAGTCTTCTAGGCTGAGTATTGCTGGGTGCATTTAACTTGGAAGACTGAGGACATCTTGTAGCAGAAAATAAGTACTGTAGGGACTGGTGCTGAATTGAAGGTGAGTATTGCTGCTTTTTCTGTTTCAATCATTTTTATTCATTTTAACAAATAGCTAACATGCTAGTGTTCCACCCATAAAGGGGCTAGCTTTGGCAGTGGTGACAAGAGTAAGCTAACAAAGGTAGATAAACTGCAGCAGCATAGAACGAGAACTATTGTAAAAACTGAAGATAGGCTTTTTCATAACGCCATGAGGGCCAAGGGATCCTGGGGAGGTTCCCTACAACAACGAAGTGTCCGCTAGGCCCACCAATATCCACACAATGGGGCAATTTATAGCCTATACAGAACGAAAAAGAAGAGATAAATCAAAGATCATGATAAAAAGTAGGTAGAAAGGTGGCGCTAAGGAAAGAGAGAAGGTGCACCTAACAAGTGGGGAGCCAGGGAGAGGATGAGGATAGCTAGAGGGCAACAAGGGCCAGGTTTAGAGACCTAGAGAGGGGGTAGAGGTAAGGGCCCGGGGGCATCAAGGCCATCCGTCACAGGCAACCCAAGTTGGTTGGGGGGAGAGTAGGAAAGGCAGAAGACAGCCATGATTCCCAAACTTTCAAAAACTTAGCTATAGTGTCGTTGTGGATGCTAGACATCTGTTCGTTAAGCATCAACGCGGTCATGCAATCTCTTACTCCTTGGAAGGGAACAGATGGTTTCTTCCAAGCTTGGGCAATCGTTCTTTTAGCTGACGTATTGCTGCTTTTTATATCACCTGCTTAATTCAAGATAAAACAAAATCTTGAAGTTGGGGTTGATGGTGCCCTAAAATATTAGATGACAGTATCCCGATTGGGATGCCTGCATACAGTACTGGCCGAGGCTCACAAGCTGGAAAATGGATCGGAAAGCCTAGAAAACCTTGTCTAGTTGCTATGAGCCAGAGGTGTCTGAAGGACGCCTACCCTACTCTGTTGTATATACTGAATGCAAACCATTGCTCAAAGCTACTGCCTAGATGTCTGCAGATCCAACTGCTCTTTAATGTCTACGTACGGTTTCAGGTGGTAAAAAAAATAACAGGCTTTTTTTTAATAAGGCAGTACAAAGAGCAAACCCCCACAACAGTTAATTACATTTCACCTTTGGCCTTCGTGTTCCACGTTAGCCGATTACTGTCGATTGGATATGTGACATGACTTACAAAACGGTAAAGAATTATTAGCGCTGAGCCCTCTGTGCAGCGAGCCTGCGCGCTCCTGGCCTGCGAAGCAATGGTAAGGCTAAACCGCAGGTCCAGAACCCGGTAAGAATGTGCTGCCACTGAGCCCAGTGTGAAAGCTGTTCCTAACCCCGCAGGGAATCTGTAATTCTGCCGCTTAGATGCACCGTATTCTTTTGAAGAGACTGGAGAAGGCTCGTGTTCAGAATACAGACGCACCTCCATAACGTCTGCCGCCTGCAGGGGGCCTTTTCAGTGTGTGACATACATCAGGCGCTTGCGACTAAGCTCCCTTTCCTACAGAGACTAGACATTTCAATCTCCCCTGCTCCATCGTAGATGAATTCACTGTGTTTGTGGAGCAAATTCTTCCTGGCTGCAGTGATTCATCGAAGAGATGAAGGTGACTGTATGAACTGCCATAGAAATATCTCATCACAGCGGCAGAAAATCTTCCCCCCCAAAAAACTTTTAGTCCATTTCTAAAGATCAGCAAAAGTCTTTCTTTTTTTCTAGGCTTCCTGTGTGCGTAAAGTAGCGCGCACGCACGCACACACACACAGAATACACTTAATGCATGCTAGGTGCGTTACGTCTGTGCACATACGTAAATAGTGTCGCATAGCTGCGTACACAACTGCCTTCACCCATTCATGTCAATGGGCAGCTGTAGGACATTTTGGGCATCAGAAATATACAGTGTCTTCGCGCTGTACGGGCAAATGCGCTCATGTGCATGTTGCCTAATGTGTAACTTTACCAGTAATTTGCAGCATATTGCAGGTCATTTTTTTTCACCCTTTAAGGTCTCATTCCAATGGCCGACATAAACCACCAGAAATCTGCATAAATCGACAGAGATCAAAGGTGTTTACAATCAACAACGGCCTGGAAACCTGTACAGATCAATGATAGGCGGACATGTACCACAGCTGTTCGCATGTAAAAAGGCATCTGAAGTGTTACATGGGATTAGGGCCAGATTAGCGCCCCTAGACGAAGGTCGTTTGCATCCAGGGCCGCTAATCAATTCCTATTCACATGTAACACCTTGAATGTCATTTTACAATCAAACAACTGCATCACTTATGATTTATGCAGGTTTCCTGGCCAGAAACACCTGTAATCCCTGCTGGAGATTTAAGCTGAATCTTGGCAGTGTCTGGCCTTAATCGGCCTAAAAAAGGTCTAAAATCTTTGCACATGCTGAAAGATTCAAAAACAAACAGACAAAAAACGTAAAATCACTATAGAATTTAGGTTTACAGTGCTTCTAAAGTATCAAGGTTTTTTACCTTCATGAATTCTTTGCATAAAGGTAAAAAACCTTCTCTGTGGAGCAGCCCCCCCAATACTTACCTGAGCCCATCCCGATCCAGCGATGTGCACGAGAGCCCCGGCTCTATAGGGACTTTCCTTCCTCATTGGTTGAGACCATAGCGGGAGCCAGTGAGCCAATTAGGAGAGAGAAAGGGCGGGGCCAAGCCGAAGCTCTGTGAGTGAATGGACACGGAGCCGTGGCTCGCGAGCTAGCCTGCTTGGGTGCCCTCATTGCAAGCTGCTTGCTCTGGGGGCACTCGGCAGGAGGGAGGGACCAGGAGCTCATGTGTAAAACAGGAGGAGAGGAGGATTGGGGCTGCTCTCTGCAAAACCTTTAATATCACTTTAACTAATGTGATTTCAAATGTAAAAGTATATATTTATAAAGCAGTGAATGTGACATTCACCATTTATTCACTGCCAATGTATCTCCCTGGTGAATGTTTTTTAAGGTTGAAATTTAGGAATTATGTGTATTGCATACTTACTTTGGTCTAGCTTGGCACAGGTATATCTAATACCTGGTGGGCCGCTGGGGAAGCTGACATCACTGTAGTAATCAGCACTGCTGTAGTGATAGCCGCAATTTTCTAGGTCTTTTCAGGTGGCTTCCCCCCTGCACACTGACCACAGGGCGTCACTCACTCTGCACCACCACCACCATTCATAGAATGCCTTGTAGTTTTTTTAAGAAATACAAGTCATTCCCTGATTGAATGAGGTGGAAAGGAGGGGTGTTTCGGCCCTTTTTTTTTATGTTATGGAAGCGGTGCACCCTATTCTTTTTTTTTTTTATGTGTTTTGTGCTCCTGTGTTGCTCTCCTTTCCTCCTTTCGCCCTGCTAACCCCCCTCGCTGGGTGTGCACCTGGGGTTGCCCCACTAAAGTGGACTGAATTGCTCTGTGTGGCTCCCTCGACACCCAGAGTGAGCGGATATGTGATCGGAGGGGCCACTGCTGCTGTGTCACAGGGTTTGATGAGAGGGCCTTGAGGCCATTACTTGCTACCACCGCCAGAAACTGAGCCATATTTAACTACCTAACCAGTAACCAGCTACCTTTTAGCTATAGTACTACCTGCAGGCCTTTTGCCTGCCTTAAAGCACACCAACAGTTACTCGGCCCCAACATTTAGCCGGTTGAAGAGTCAGGACTAAAGAATGCACCCTAATAGTTGCTACCCAGCGGCTTTTCACCCCTTTTTCTTAGTTAAAGAGATTTCTCTTATGAGATGCTGCACCATACCCCAGTCAATCCCATAAATCATTGTTATATCCGTATCACTTACCCTGCATTTAAAGTTTTTGTACATTATTTATTACTGATTTGCGAATTCACGTATTGGTTTCAATTAGTGATACAGAACCTGATCTTAGTAATTTTGGTGTAGTTATTACTCTGTCTAGCAGACTGTGAACACATTTACCTTCTGTGTGTTTGCCTGCGTTCTACTGCCAGTTATTCTAAATCAGTATCAATATACGAAGTATATTTATCACGAAGCAGGTGTGTGACTATTTTCAGGGAAAGGGTACTTACTGTATTTACAGTCAGGTCCATAAATATTGGGACATCAACACAATTCTAATCTTTTTGGCTCTATACAACACCACAATGGATTTGAAATGAAACAAACAGGATGTGCTTTAACTGCAGACTTTCAACTTTAATTTGAGGGTATTTACATCCAAATCTGGTGAACGGTGTAGGAATTACAACAGTTTGTATATGTGCCTCCCACTTTTTAAGGGACCAAAAGTAATGGGACAGATTAACAATCTTAAATCAAACTTTCATATTTTAATACTTGGTTGCAAATCCTTTGCAGTCAATTACAGCCTGAAGTCTGGAATGCATAGACATCACCAGACGCTGGGTTTCATCCCTGGTGATGCTCTGCCAGGCCTCTACTGCAACTCTCTTCAGTTCCTGCTTGTTCTTGGGGCATTTTCCCTTCAGTTTTGTCTTCAGCAAGTGAAATGCATGCTCAATCGGATTGACTTGGCCATTGCATAACATTCCACTTCTTTCCCTTAAAAAACTCTTTGGTTGTGTAGCGACCTCACCCCTTTTCACCCCTTCTCATTTACGGCTTGTCTGTCTCGTCTAGGGGTTAGCACTGGGGGGAGGGATGAGATACACCACAGCCCATGTCCTCCAATGTGTAGAGGTGAAAGCCGGAACTATCGGGTTTTGTGTATGTGTCACAGAGTCAAATCCTCTCCTCGGATTAACTCCACTTTGCGCCTAGTAACCAGAGTTCCACACACTAAAAAGGTCCAACTCGTATTTATTCTTCTCAATAAATAGTCATACAGCACAGACAGGATGAGACCCATATACCACTTCAGTATTTGTGGGGAGTAGGCCAAGGCACAATTCTTTTAGATAGAGCTAACCACTGTGGTGTCACCAGTGGCGAATAGTCACTGCCACTGACTATATAGAACAAGAACATGAATTACCTTCGCTAACGTAGCCCCTATCAGGGGAAGGACA
Organism: Rana muscosa; assembly: GCA_029206835.1. NCBI lineage: Eukaryota > Metazoa > Chordata > Amphibia > Anura > Ranidae > Rana > Rana muscosa. The sequence continues at coordinate 133,422,361 of CM055127.1, forward strand.
TCCGTCCAAGACAGTTACCGGAGGCCTCTCCGTCACCAGCAATGCTGCGCTGGACTCTCCGGAGAAGTTCTGCTCACCGGCCTCCTCGTCTCAGACACGGGCACCCAAGGAGTTGGGGCCCCCTCGGATTCCTCCATCCTCGCGGAACTCAGTCGAAGGTACTGAGCTCCAGGCCTCCGCTATAGTACCTCACCCCAGGCTAAAGGTGCCTGAGATGGACTCCATCTCCCGCTCCGGCCAGGTCAAGGGCACCTGGGCCCGGAACTCCGGAATGCCAGCACCCAGGCTGAAGGTGCCTGGGCGTGGCTGCGTCCTCCGACTCTGAACCCCGAAGTCAGGGCATCCGCCCCTTTTATCTCCTCTCCCTTTGCGTCACAGCGGGTTCCCCGCCCCGCTGTATCAGCGCCAGGAAAGGACAAAAAGGGATGCAGTCTTGCGGTGAGTGTTCAACTCCAGCCAGGGCGACAGCACCACCTGCAGGCCGCAGGGAACCTCACACCACCAGAGTCCTCCAAGAACCACAAAAGGGTCTCAGATTCCCTGACAATCAATGCATCTGGGTTACACTACCACCCAGATGCCTCCCCTAAATTCAAATACCCGCTACAGTTGCTTTTGCAGTATGCTTCGGGTCATTGTCCATCTGCACTGTGAAGCGCCGTCCAATAAGTTCTGAAGCATTTGGCTGAATATGAGCAGATAATATTGCCCGAAACACTTCAGAATTCATCCTGCTGCTTTTGTCAGCAGTCACATCACCAATAAATACAAGAGAACCAGTTCCATTGGCAGCCATACATGCTTACGCCATGACACTACCACCGCCATGCTTCACTGATAAGGTGGTATGCTTTGGATCATGAGCAGTTCCTTTCCTTCTCCATACCCTTCTCTTCCCATCACTCTGGTACAAGTTGATCTTGGTCTCATCTGTCCATAGGATGTTGTTCCAGAACTGTGAAGGCTTTTTTAGATTCTGTTTGGCAAACTATAATCTGGCCTTCCTGTTTTTGAGGCTCACCAATGGTTTACATCTTGTGGTGAACCCTCTGTATTCACTCTGGTGAAGTCTTCTCTTGATTGTTGACTTTGACACACATACACCTACCTCCTGGAGAGTGTTCTTGATCTGGCCAACTGTTGTGAAGGGTGTTTTCTTCACCAGGGAAATAATTATTCGGTCATCCACCACAGTTGTTTTCCATTGTCTTCCGAGTCTTTTGGTGTTGCTGAGCTCACCGGTGCGTTCTTTCTTTTTAAGGATGTTCCAAACAGTTGATTTGGCCACACCTAATGTTTTTGCTATCTCTCTGATGGGTTTGTTTTGTTTTTTTTCAGCCTAATGATGGCTTGCTTCACTGATAGTGACAGCTCTTTGGATCTCCTATTGAAAGTTGACAGCAACAGATTCCAAATGCAAATAGCACACTTAAAAGGAACTCTGGACCTTTTATCTGCTCCTTGTAAATGGGATAATGAGGGAATAACACACACCTGGCCATGGAACAGCTGAGCAGCCAATTGTCCCATTACTTTTGGTCCCTTAAAAAGTGTGAGGCACATATAAAAACTGTTGTAATTCCTACACCATTCACCTGATTTGGATGTAAATACCCTCAAATTAAAGCTGAAAGTCTTCAATTAAAGCACATCTTGTTTTTTTTAATTTCAAATCCATTGTGGTGGTGTATAGAGCCAAAAAGATTAGAATTGTGTTGATGTCCCAATATTTATGGACCTGGCTGTATACTTGAGTCTCTACATGTTCTTGCAGTGACATTTATTCAACCGCGTGTGTCACAGGGGCTGAGGTTGTTCTCGGAGTCCTGGCACAGAACAGAAAATCCAAAATTACCAAGCAGCTCCTACAGGGTGGCGCTACATGTATATAAATCCTAACAAAGAACTTCTTCTATTTACTCTCATTTAGCTTGTTAACTTCGTAAGCATTCTGTTATATCCGTTCAATAAGTGCAAAAAAATGAGCACAAAGTTCTCTTTTAAATGCATTATAAATTATAACAATTTTATTCTTGGATATTTTATTTAGAAAAGGCAGATGTGGCACTTAAACAGCGGCCTTGGGTTAAGTAATAATAATAACTTTCTAGATTTACATCGCTTTCATTCGCTTTTACCTATTATTCTTTGACACTGAATGTTAACCTCTAGAATATTTCCCATCCTGCTCTGCGCAACGCAAAACTGCTGTTCTGCTTCTGTTGCTATGGTGATGCTGTCGCCAGATGTATTGGAAAGCACTCCAGCCTTAGTTTTCAGCAAGGTTATAGGGCCGGAGCCACCACCAGTTCCTGAGATTCCAGTGCACAGATCTCCAAGTTTTGTGTCTCTGTCACTTCCCAACAACCATACCAAAGGTGTTACAAAAGCAGAACAGGAGACGTTCCTCCATCTATACGGTTTAGCGTGAATGGGGGAATCAACTGAAATCTTACAATGTGTGGCTATCCTATGTTAATGGGCTTTAAGCGTGTAGATGGCACATTTTTGATTTTTTTAAATATTTATTTCCACAGCAAATAATACAGAATACACCTGTAAGGTTTCATTGACAGGTACGTGGGTAGGTGCATCGCGGTGCGGCGGCAGAAAATGCTCCAGATCCAGGTGCAGAGTAACAGAAATATATTGTATATGAAGTTAATCAATACACAACGAGCCTGAAGGGAAGGCAACCCAACTGGGAGCACTCATAGGATCTAACAGCGATGTGACAATAGCAGGAAGTCTCAGGTGTGTCTGTCTCGAGGTGCAGAATGTGGTCTGGCCGGTCCGTACCCAAGTGGGGGGGCTTCCAGGTAGGATGATGTGTCCCTGCACTTTCCATACTGCTGTGGACCCTTTCCCTGATGCTAAGCACTATCCCTGATAGATGGGAGACCAGTCCCTACTCTAGCCACATGTAAAATGCGCACAAGGCACAGGAGCCAGGGTCTTAAATGGACTTTGCCTGACCCAAGATGGCTGCCAGAGCCACATGGGGCATCAGCATCTAATCAGATAGCTGCTCCCTGTGACCCACAAAACTATAGAGAAACTAGGTTCCTCTTGACTTCCTCTCCCCCTGCAATGCCGCTGCAGTTGAGCACCACTTGCAGTGGAGAGAGTAGACTGCACCTGCCTAGAGGTAGACTATGTTGTTGACAAGAAACTTCAGAAGTCTAATGCTGCGTACACACGATCGGAAATTCCGACAACAAAACCGTGGATTTTTTTCCGACGGAATGTTGGCTCAAACTTGTGTTGCACACACATGGTCACACAAATCTTGTCGGAAATTCTGAACGTCAAGAACGCGGTGACGTAGAAGACGTACGACGAGCCGAGATCAATGAAGTTCAATAGGCAGTTCAGCTCTTCTGCTTGATTCTGAGCATGCATGTTTTTCTGTGCGTCGGAATTGCATACAGATGATTGGAATTTCCGACAAGAACATTTCTTGTCGGAAAATTTGAGAACCCGCTCTCAAATTTTTGTTGTCGGAAATTCCGACAGAAAATGTCCGGTGGGGCCTACACATGGACGGAATGTCCGACCAAAAGCTCACATCGAACATTTGTTGTCGGAATTTCCGATTGTTTGTACGGGCATTAGACTTAGTGTATAGTAACTAGTGGCAGATGACTCGAGTTTCCAGAATTATACAGTGCCTTGAAAAAGTATTCATACCCCTTGAAATTTTCCACATTTTGTCATGTTACAACCAAAAACATAAATGTATTTTATTGGGATCTTATGTGATAGACCAACACAAAGTGGCACATAATTGTGAAGTGGAAGGAAAAGGATAAATGGTTTTCGATTTGTTTTACAAATAAATATCTGAAACGTGTGGCGTACATTTGTATTCAGCCCAATTTACTCTGATACCCCTAAGCCCAGGTTCACACTGGGGCTGCGGGAGTGAAGCCATGCAAGTTCAGCTGAACTCGCACGATTTCACTCCTGCCTGTCAGTCCCGATTTCAGCTCGATTACAGAGACATCTGACACAGATGTCAGTGTAAATCGCGGCTGAAATCGCAAAAAGTAGTACAGAAACTACTTTTTGAAATCGTTGCACCGATTAGGACGGTGCCATTGCCCGCAATTTGCGGCAAATTTCGTCAATTTGACATGTCAAATCGCACCAGTGTGAACCAGGGCTTACTAAAATCTAGTGGAACTGATTGCCTTCAGAAGTCACCTAATTAGTAAATAGAGTCCACCTGTGTGTAATTTAATCTTAGCCGTTCTGTGAAGCCCTCAGAGGTTTGCTAGAGAACCTTAGTGAACAAACCGCATCATGAAGGCCAAGGAACACCCCAGACAGGTCAGGGATAAAGTTGTAGAGAAGTTCAAAGTCTGCTGTCTCCACTGCAGGTGGCACTCAGCAAGGTTCCTCTATGGTAAACCTTAGGGTTTATTGACAGGTGCTGTTGATCTGCAGGTGACATCCATCCTTCTCACTTGCTTTAAGTAAGTTTTGCATCTCCATAGACTTGACCATGAGCACAGACTCTAATTCATGAAGTGTATTTTGCACCAGCTCAATCACAGGTTTTTAGGATGTTGGACTTTAATCAACATTATAAGGCCCCTTTCACACGGTAAAAGGCCCCTTTTCGCGGTAAAAATAGCGCTGTAAAAATGCCTGAAATAATCCTGCCCCATCATTCTCAATGTGAAAGCCCTGAGGGCTTTCACACTGAGGCGTTTTGCTGGCTGTGCGTTGGAAAAAATCCTGCAAACAGCTTCTTTGGAGCATCTTTGGGGCGCATAAAATAGCGCTGTAAAAACGCCTATCCCCATTGAAATGAATGAGTACCGCTGTAAAAACGCGGTAAAAACGCGGTAAAAAACACCCAGAAGCTGTGGGAAGGTCATGTGACCGCAGTAGAGTGGAGGATTGTGGGATACCAAATAATCCTTTTTACCGCAAAAACGCAGTAAAAACGCATATGCGTTAGCGCTATTTTTACAGCGACCGCGGTAAAATCGCGGTAAAAAAAGAATAATTTTTTTGCGTTTTTTCAACGCCTCAGTGTGAAAGGGGCCTAAAAGTTCCTTGTACAAAGAACTCTAAATGGATTTAGCACATAACACGTTTCAGCATACACACCATGTCTGTCTGATGTGTTTATAAACTCTGATACAGTACAGACTTCGAGGTTTCAGTCATCAAACAAGCTTGTACTGAAGATTTTGTGACAGGTGTTCAGAATAAGATTAGCACGACTTCTATACACAACGTCGTTCCTGAAATGTCACTGCTGTAACAGACGTCTGTAAGTACAGTATCTGCATCTGTGCAGCGGGTATTCATTTCAACGCCATTCACAGAGTTCCATTTATGGTGGGACGGTATCCATTCTTGAAGTGTAACTGAAGGCAAAACATTTTTTTTTTGCTTCGGATAGAGTGGGATTAAAACACCTGTCAGGTTTATATTGCTGTCTGTGTCCCCCTCTATATTTGCCCTGGTGACCGTTATTAATAAAAGTGAAATTTGAAGAAAATCCCACATTTTTACTGGTCACCAAAACAGGAATATAGGGGAATTCTTCCAATAGGGACATTAGTTCTGGTGGCAACCAAGGATTTCTCTTAAATAGGTTGTATACCCGCTTTTTTTTTACACCTGTAAGGCTGGTTTCACACTGGGGCGGTGGCGGTATAGCGGTGCTATACCGTCGGAATTGCAGAGGTATTCAGCCGCTAGCGGGCGAAAAAGGGTTAATAGGCGCATTGCCGGCGGTATTACCGCGGTTTCCCATTGCTTTCAATGGGAAGGAGCGGTGGAGGAGCGGTAAAAACACCGCTCCTCTCACCGCTCCAAAGATGCGGCTAGCAGGACTTTTTTTTACCGTCCTGCTAGCGCACCGCTCCAGTGTAAAAGCCCTCGGGGCTTTCACACTGGAGAAACAGCAGCCGCTATTTAGGGACGGTTTGCAGTCGCCATTTTTAGCACAATAGCGCCTGCAAACCGCCCCAGTGTGAAAGGGACCTTATGGAAAAGGCATAATGAGCTAGTATGCACTGTGTACTAGCTCATTATGAAATACTTACCTTAGAACAAGGCGTCGGTGTCCCTCCAGGTCCACGCCGAGGCAGCCGACATTTTGCCTCGGCGTGTCCTCAGGGTATCGCGGCTCCAGCGCTGTGAGTGGCTGGAGCCGCGATGTCGTCGCTCCCACGCATGCGCGCGGGAGACTTCTTTCCGGCAAGGTCCGGCGTCTGCCGGGCCTTTAGCCGAGAATCCCCTGTGCGCATGCGCCGCTGCAGTCAGCGGCTCATTGCGAGGGGAATATCTCCTAAACCGTTAAGGTTTATGAGATATTTTTTTTACCTAGAGGTAAGCCTTAGTATAGGCTTACCTGTAGGTAAAAGTAAAAAAAAAAAGACTATACAACCGCTTTAATTTGGAGAAGTTTCCTTTCACTGGATTGAATCGAAATCTCCAAAATGGGACAGATGTCAAAACAAAAAAAAAATCTGATAGGGTTTTAACCCTACCTTACTCAATCCAAAACAAAAGTTTGCCTTGAGTTCTCTTCTAAATCCTGAAGAGGTCGGGACTTGGATATACTGGCGGATGAAATGGAATGGGACAAAGTACTAGTATTGTCATACATAATGTCGATTACTAGAGCGCTACTACCGGATTCTCGCCTGCTGGTATCATGGCCCAGTGACTTTTCATTAAAATGGATCCCTCTGGTTCTGATGTGTGCTGGCGTTGTTTGCGGACACCTGGCACCATGCTCCATATTTGGGGTACCCGCCCACGCATTGTCCCCTTTTGGGACAAAATACTGCAATTATATGATACTCTGGTGGGGGGAAAAATACGCTAATCAACCTCAAATTTACGGTACTCTCCATGCTGCCAGGCTCCTACAAACAAATTAAGAAAAGTTTGATCAGACACTTTTTGAGGGCAGCTTGGTCTGTTATAGACAGATGCTGGCGCCAGACTGAGCCCCCGTCACTCGCTGCCTGGGCTTGTGAAGTGAACAATATTGAATATATGGAAAGTATGCTTGCTTGTGAGCAGGCAAAATCTTAAGCCTCGTACACACGACCGGTTTTCTCGGCAAGAAAACTGCTGCGAGAGCCTTTTGCTGAGAAAACCGTTCGTGTGTATGGTTTCTCCGCAGGAAAACTGCCGGGAATCTCAACGAGAAAAATAGAGAACCTGCTCTCTATTTTTCTCGTCTGGATTCTCGGCAGAGTGTTTCCTGCCGAGAAACCCGTTCGTGAGTATGCTTACCTGTCCCAGGTAAGCCCGCGCATGCTCGATGAGACTTCGATGCATGCGCAGTAGCATACAAGGGTAGTGTAGGGTGTAGCAAGATGGCGGCGACGGCATCGAATGTGACGAGCGCCGGCTCGTCGTAGTTGATGACGTCACTGCGTTCTTGCCATTCAAAAGAACGGCGGTTCTTTTGAATGGCCGTCTGTACACAGGAATCCCGTCAAGAAAAATAATGTTTTTTTTTCCACGGGATTCCCACCCGTGTGTACAGGGCTTTAGGCCCACAGCCTTACCTGGTCTATTTTGAACCATTTTCGCTACTCTTCCAATTTAGCGTCCTTTATCTCCACTAAGGTTTGAGAGTGAAATACCTCTGGGATCGGGTCATGTGGGATGGGGGGGTTCCCCCCCACAAACAGATACACTAACCACTGTCCCCGCCCCATTTTTTTTCTCCTTTCCTATCTCAATATGCTCATGGGAGCTTTCGACAAGTTTTGGAATGTTGTTCCTCTTTTTTTTTTTCAACATGTATCCTATCTATACTGTTGTCAGTTGCCTAGCTGTACACTATTCAAATGCGTTGGTATGTCTCTGTTAAAGAAGAGCTCCAGTCTGGAAAAAAAAAATTAAAATGCAAGCAGCTGCTGACTTTTAGCCCTGTTCCCATTGCAGCGATTTGGCATGCGATTTGACATGTCAAATCGCATGCCAAATCGGCGGCTGTTGCCGGCAATGGCACCGTCCGTATCGGTGGGATGCCAAATTTGCGGCGCTGCACCGATTCCCAAAAGTAGTTTCTGTACTACTTTTGGCAACTTCGGTGTGCAATTTCAATAGACATCTGGGCAGAGACCCGCATAGATGTCTCTGAAATTGCCCTCGAAGTCGGGACTGACATGCGGGAATGAAATTGTTGAAACCAGCAACTGTTGAAAAAATAAAAAATTTGGTGAGGAATATATAACATGCCGTACAATATACAGAGTTTCCGTTTAAAGCTTAATATGTAACATAGTGGCCCTTACATTGTTGGTCAGTGGAAAGAAAAAAAATGCCCTGGCATTGGTGGTAAGTGGGAGAAAAAAATGCCCCAGCATCAGTGGTAAAAAAAATTAAAAAAGATACAGCCCCTTTTCCCCCCCATAGCATTTCCACCCAGATCAACCCCCCCCCCCCCCCCCGCCCTTAAGATTCAGATCTAATGCTCCGTACACACGACCGGTTTTCCCATCGGAAAAAGTCTGATGAGAGCTTTTGGTCGGGAATCCCGACCGTGTGTATGCTCCATCGGACTTTTTCCAATGGGAAAAACTGCCGGAAAAGGATAGAGAGTAGGTTCTCTATTTGCCCCACAAAAAAAATTCATATCGGGAAATCCGTTCGTCTGTATGCTTTTCCGACGGGAAAAAAAAACGTGCATGCTCGGAAACAATTAGACGCATGCTCGGAAGCAATTTCATTTTGTCGTCTTGTCGTAGTCTTTTACGTCACCGTGCTCTTGGCAGTCAAAAGTTCACCGGACTTTTGTGTGACCGTGTGTATGCAAGGCAGGCTTGAGAGGAATTTTGTCGGAAAAACCATCCAACTTTTTTCCGACGGGAAAAGGGGCATTAGGTTAGCCCCCTTAATCTCCCCTTCAGAGCTCAGATCAGCCCACCTTAAACTCCACTTCAGGCCTCAGATAAGTCGTATTTAAACCCATATACAGACACCAGATCAGAAAAAGAAAAACCCTGCTGTTGGTGGTCATTGGGAGAAAAAAATGCCCAGAGTTATTGGTCAGTGGGAGAAAATAATTGTCTGTGCCCCCGTTAAGAAGATTCACCCTCCCTATTGGTTCTGTTTACCATTATCATTGAAAGTGAAAATAAAAGAAAACCCCAAATTTTACTCAGAAAAGTATAAAAGGGGAACTCTTCTATGGCGATACCAGTTTTGGTGACCTAGGGGCCTCCAGAGAATTCCCTTAATGTTAAGGAATTTCTTCTCACTTCCTGCTTGACTATGGGACAGGAAATGACGGTAAATCTCTGTAATGGGACACAGATGGAGGAAAAAAAATCTGACGGGTTATAACCGTCCCTTGCTCTATCCAAAATGAAAAAAAAAAAAATGTTTTGCCTATAGTCCTACTTTAACATTCAGGCCCCTTATAAGCCACCTATACCACTTGCTGCCCGCCCACCGTCAAATGACGGCGGGATGGTGTGGTGATTACAGTAAAGCTGCAGCAGTGCCAAAAATCAGTGCCCATGAGTGCCACCAATTAGTGCCCATCAGTGACACAAATCAGTGCCCATCAGTGACACAAATCAATGCCCATTACTGGTGCCAGTCAGTGCTGCATTTTAGTGCCCATCAGTGCCTGCTCATCAGTGCTGCCTATCAATTCCCATCAGTGTCGCCCATCAGTGCTGCCTATCCGGGCTGCCTATTAGTGCCACCTATCAGTGCGGCATAATAGTGCCTCCTCATCAGTGCCACCTAATCAGTGCCCATAAGTGCCACCTCATCAGTGCCCATCAGTGCAGCCTATCAGTGTCCATCAGTGCCGCCTCATGAGCGCACATCAGTGAAGGAGAAAAATTACTTATTTACAAAATTTACTGACAGAAACTAAGACATTTTTTATTTTTATTTTCAAAATAACCCAGAGCAACCAACCAGAAAACATTTTACTGCAGCCAGCCTAATAAAAGCTTTGATTGGTTGCTGTGGATCCTGCATTCTTCTCCTTGCACTGTCAGTGTGTGTTGCTGGCAGTGGGCTGGGTATGGCGGACAGTTGTTTTCTGGTATCAGAAGTCAGCTGTTTCCTTTTTTGCATTGCTTTCCCTCTCTATCTGATGCCTAGCCTCCCATGTGTCAGGAAGCTGACAGATTCAGTAATGTACTAATTTGCCTTGTTAATTGCAAGTAAAATAGAAGGGAGCCGACTTGTGTGGAAAGCTAGTGGGAGGACGGATAATTACCCACTACCTCATCAACCCAGATATATTGTTTTTCTTATTGTGGCTAAAAGTCAAAGAATTGAATGCCTGTTAGATATGCAGTAATAACAATGTCCTGTGTATAAATGTTTTAATCAGAAGTGACACTATGGTGTAGCTATCACACAATCACATAACTAGTAGCCATTTTGTAAAAGATCTGTATTGAAGAGAATGCAGCCCGCTATATTGACATGTCTGCACTAGTTCAGCTGACAAAATGGCCGCCTCCATTGTGTATGTGCTCTTAGTTACAAATAGCATTGAATGTGAACCTGCAGAAATCTTGTCAGTGTGTTAGCGGGGTGTTTTAAAGTGGTTGTTAACCCACAAAAAAAAACTGCAAGACAAAGGCATAATGAGCTCGTATGCATAGCATACAAGCTCATTATGAAATACTCACCTTAGATCGGACCCCCCGCAGCGGTCCTTGTACACTGCTCTGGCCTGTGACATCGCTCCCGGAGTTACTTCCTGGTATCACGGGCTCCAGCGCTCTGATTGGCCGGAGCCCGCCGGCCACGCGCATCAGATTCCCCACCGTGCAGTGGGCGCGCGCCCTCTTTCGGCTCTTAAAGGGTACAACATACCCATACGTGGTTTCGCCCAGCAGAGGCATTCTGCCAACTTATATATGTGTGTGAGCCGGTCGGCAAGCGGTTAAAGTAGAACTAAAGGCCAAAATGTTTTTATTTTTGTTTTGGTCAGAGTGGAGATGGATTAGAACCCCTGTCAGGTTTTTGTTGCTTCCTGAGCCCCTGTTTTTTTTTTCCCATACAAAATAATATATTTATTCCCACATTTTGGGTTGTCACCAGGAATAGAGGGGAAACCTTCCACTGGGGACGTTAGTTCTGGTGACTCCCTTACGTTGGATGTTTTGGCTGTGGGACAGGAAGTGAAGGGAAATCTCCATAATTGGACACAGATGGCAAAAAAATTGGCAGGGGTTATAACCCTCCCTTACTCTATCCAAAATGTAAAAAAAATGTTTTGTATTGATCTATTTTAATATTGCCAGTGAACTATACGTAGGCCCAATAATACAGTTTTTCCTGCACCCACAGGAAACTCCAGCTTTCTAATGTTCGTCTAACAACTCATGGTGACAGGTCTGATCTCTACACCTTCTAATCTCACCGACACTCCGTAAAAGGAAGGTAATGATGAGTCATACTTTAAAAGGGGAGCAGTACGACTCCATTTGTAGAGCAGGCAGAGCGGGAGCAGAGGCAGTATACTGTATTTAACCGTAATTCTTTTCACTTATTATTACCATTTCATTACTTTTTTCCATTTTGAGATGTCTGAGTTTATTCACACTTAAGAGCTGCAAAAATCATCTACCTTTGATAAGTATTTTAAGCAGAGCTTGTACTAAGACACAAGGCCCACTTATGTGGTCACCCCCCATGCCCTGCTGTCAAATTGCTCAATTACAAAAAGAAAAAAAAAACAATTTGGGAAAAAAGCATAAAAAGGCTTACTTTCAGGTATCTAACGATCTCTTTTCCTGGCGAAATTAAAGGTTCTAAATCCCATGAAAACATGTTCCTCTATAGAGCAGGAGCATGCTGCCATGAAATTTGAGAAAATTCCCAATTTCAAAATGTCCAAGATTCCTCTGTGAGACAGGTACTGACCAGAACATTGGAAGAAGGTGAGTATTTTTAATGCATTTTCTTTCTTTTCCAATATTTCAATTCAAAAACAAGAAAATGGACAATATCATGAGTAAAGCATATCCGAATCATAAACAGTATAAACCGTGCTTTGAAAAAGTATTCATACCCCTTGAAATTCTCCACTTTTTGGCATGTTACAATCAAAAACTTAAATTTATTTTATTGGGTTTTTATGTGATAGACCAACACAAAGTGGCCCATAATTGTGAAGTGGAAGGAAAATGATAAATGGTTTTTAAAAGTTTTTACAAATAAATATGTGAAAAGTGTTGCATGCATTTGTATTCAGCCCCCCTGAGTCAATACTTTGTAGAACCACCTTTTGCTGCAATTACAGCTGCAAGTCTTTTTGGGGATGTCTCTACCAGCTTTGCACATCTAGAGAGTGAATTTTTTGACCATTCTTCTTTGCAAAACAGCTCAAGCTCTGTCAGATTGGATGGAGAGTGTCTGTGAACACCAATTTTCAAGTCTTGCCACAGATTCTCAATTGGATTTAGGTCTGGACTTTGACTGGGCCATTCTAACACATGAACATGCTTTGATCTAAACCATTCCATTGTATGTTTAGGGTCGTTGACCTGCTGGATGATGAACCTCCGCCCCAGTCTCAAGTCTTTTGCAGACTCTTTGCCCTGTATTTGGCGCCATCCATCTTCCCATCAACTCAGTGAACGTTTTCCCTGTCCCTGCTGAAAAGGCATCCCCACAACATGATGCTGCCACCACCATGTTTCAAGGTGGGGATGGGTGTGTTCAGAGTAATGTGCAGTTTTCTGTCACACATAGCGCTTTGCTTTTAGGCCAAAAAGTTACATTTTGGTCTCCTCTGACCAGAGCACCTTCTTCCACATGTTTGCTGTGTCCCCAACATGGCTTCTTGCAAACTACAAATGGGACTTCTTATGGCTTTTTTTCAACAATGGCTTTCTTCTTGCCACTCTTCCATAAAGGCCAGATTGAGGTAGAAATATTCAAGCAGTGTTTAACAAGCCAGCAGCTTGTTAAAACTGGATTTTTTTGGAAACGTGTCAGCGGGAAACAGCGTGTGATGTTACCGCGGCTGGTAGATGGATGATACCACTGCTGGCTTGTTAAACACTGCTTGAATATTTCTACCTCATTGAGGGACTTTTTGGGGAAAATGGCGTTCGTGGAGTCTGCTCACTGCATCTGAGTGAATACTTTCTGCTGGGCCTTCAGGATACAAGAGGGCAGTGAAAATTACTTCCTGATAGCGAAGAAACGATACGGGTGTCTCTGTGGATTTGCGGTAGATCACCCTAATGCTTTTTGATATTGAGACAGTGTTGCTGTTTATCCCTCGTGCTGGTTCCTGTGAAGTGACTACTTTGCCAGTTTCTACACTTAATTGACTCCCTGCCGCTGGATGGGAGTCCACACGATTTGGTAAGAGTACCTAATCATCTTGTTTGGTGGTGCACTCTTTCCATGGTGGTCTCTCTTGGATGCAGACTGTGTACATAACATTCCTATCATCTCGGAACTGTCCTCATCCTAGAAGTCACATCTATTTACAAGGACTTATTTTATTCAATATGTGCATTCACCTTTGATTAAGATTTGTTCCCATTGGCACATTTGCGCTTTATTATGTATATATATATATATATACACACATATGTTTTATGTTTATATAGGTGTAATTTACTATCCTGGTACATTTGACATACCTATAGTGTCATACACAGATCCCGGTTCTCGCTCTGGCACGAGTGATCGTGAGTGCCAGGCGGTTATCGCGCCCGCCGGGCACTCGTATGGGCTCTGGAGGCGCGCGCACCCCTAGTGGCCAAAAGGCGAAGCGACGTAAGGTAAAACTGCAGGGGCTGGTCGGCAAGCAGTTAAATAGTGCGGTCTTAACATTTTTGGGTATATTAACCATGGTTACTGAGTAGAGGAGATTGAATATCCTAATCCAAAATCTCTGAACCTTTGGACAGGACCACCAGACCTGAAACATGTTTCCCTCTTGCCCGTACCCCTGAAAACAGAGGGGGAAGGCATCTGAGTAAAGTTTGGCTAATGTCGTCAGGATTAGATACCAGCGAGATAACACTTTATAGTTCGCTTCCACCAGGATAGTATTAGGCTCCATTCACACCTGAGCGTATCAATTTTCAGGCGTTTTTTTTTTAAGCTTTTTTACAAGCTTTTTTTAAAGCGTATTACAAGCGTTTTACAGCTTCAGACATGTTTGTTTAGCCAATAGAAAGCACTAGGGGGAGAAGAGAGAGAGGAAATTAGAGGTGGAGAGCTGCTATTTGAGCAGAAAACGCTTGTAAAATGCTCAAGTCAGGCGTTTATATTGAAATCTATGGGGCCAAAAAAGCTTGTAATCTGCCAAAAAGAGGCTCATGTACTTTTTTGAGCTCCAGGCCTTTTGCTTCAGGTGGCAGAACACTCAGATGTGAACAGGGGCCATTGAAATGAATGGGATTTGGCTTGTTGAGCATTTTAGAGCTACAAGTTTCAAGCAGAAAATCACTCAGGTGTGAATGGGGTCTGAAAAATTCTGTGCATCAGAGTTGACCACCGAGCCCACTCCTCCCTCTTTATTTCTTCCTCTAGATCCACCTCCCAAATGCATTTTCTTTTCAAGGGGGTGGGGGCAGCTACTTATGTGGACCTTGCATCTTAGGATTCAATTAGAGACACAGAGGCAAACAGGTAAACAGCAGTAGCTCACTTTTTCTTTCTTTTTTTTTGTATTCTTTATTTTGAAGAATCAGCATGACAGTTCAAAAGCCAAAACACATAGACGCAACACATACAATAAGCGAGAGACTGCTTTATATAGCCAAGGATCCATGGACCCTCTAAACACAAAAAGGTGGTGGCCAGGCAGCGTATCTCGCCTACACACTGGGTCACACCAGTCCTCCCGTTTTTACTTCTATATTTTGTGGGTGGGGGGGGGGGGGGGTAAATGTCGATCACCAAGACATGAATCAAGGATATGAAACAATAATTACATTGTGATCAGGGTTTACGGTTAAAGGACCATATTATAAACAGAATTCCGGACTTATTAAAAATATGGTTATCATTTTAAATGAGGAGCTGTTGAAATTTCTGCTGTGCACAAATATATCGGACTTCTTCCTCTTCTATGGCAGAGTTACTGAATTGCAGCCCATTTTTCTTATTTTTTAACACTATGATGGGGTAATATTATAAAGCTGTTTAAAGTATAGCTAAAGGCAAATCCTCTTTTAGATTTTAATCTAAAAGAGTAGGGGCTGGGTGTACCGGATACATACCAGTCATAACTGTATTTCAGGGGTCTTCAAACTTTCTAAACAAAGGGCCAGGTTACTGCCCTTCAGACTTTAGGGGGCCGCACTGTGGCCATCGGGAGTAGAAAATGTCCCAGCATTAGTTGGAGTAAACAATGCCACATCTTTGGTGTCAGTGAGAGGAATTGTGCCCCATCGTTAGTGTCATTGGAGAGAATTCTGCCCCATCATTGAGCCCCATTGTTGGTGTCATTGATAGGAATTGTGACCCATCATTGGTGTCATTGGTGGGAATAGTGCCCCATCATTGGGAGGAATTGTGCCCCATCATTGGTGGCATTGGATCCCATTGCTGGTGCCATTGGGAGGAATTGTGCCCCATCATTGGTGTTAATGGGTCCCATTGTTAGTGCCATTGGGAGGAAGTGTGCCCCATCATTGGTGTCATTGGCAGGAACTGTACCCTATCGTTGGTGTCATTGGGAGGAACTGTGCCCTGTCATTGGGAGGAATTGTTCCCCTTCATAGGTGTCAGTGACTGAAATAGTGCCCCAAGGGCTGAATAAAAGCAAGTAAAGGGCCCTGGGCTGCAGTTTGGAGACCACTGCTGTATATCATAGTCTTTTATGTTTTGTAGCCCTGATTAAGGGGGACCTTTTGAGCCCCTGAAACACGTATTTTAGTGATGTAAGAGTCTGAATAAAGTTGAATCTGAACTTTATACATTCTGCCTTTGGCCTTCTCTTTCTGTACACCCTGTCCCTATGCAAGGATTTTATTGCTGTCTATGTGCGAAAATTTGGGAGATTCACTCAGTCCAATTGTTCTGATTATCTGTGTCACCAGGAAAGTGAGGGTACAGCCAAAATTTTGAGTTGCCATCACAGCAGCAATAGAGGGGAAAATCTGCTAGTGGGGACACCTGTTTCCATAACAACAAACATTTATTTATTCACGTGTGCCACCTGCAGTTATATATGTGTTTTCCTTTTCACTAATGGCTGGTTCACACCGGATGTGGTGGGACTATGTGGGCAGCTATTCCAGCGCAATCCCACCGCATGGACAAGGCAAAATGCCTTGTCTCCTATGTGCACGCTTCACACCACTGCGTTGCGGTTGTATGCGGGCATAATGCAATGAAAAATGTATGCATGCAGTACTTTTTTCAGTGCAGCGCAATTCATTGCTGAACATTGCGTGGATGACAATTGAACTTTATGAGATGTCTGTTTAAAAAAAAAAAAGGAAACCGTGTGATCCACCAGGCTCAGCACATCATCACTGTGTTGATCTCAGCCAGATCGCACACCGCACACCAGCTGCTGTGCTGAAATGCACTGGCTGGTGTAAACCAACCCTCAGATTGTATGGTGTCATGCCTCGTACACACGACCGGTTTTCCCGACGGGAAAGCTGCCATGTTTGCTTTTTTGTCGGGAAAACCAGCCGGGTCTATGCTCCATAGCAGTTTTCCCGACGAGAAAACTGCCTGCAAAAAAATTAGAACCAGCTCTCTTCTTTCCTGTCGTGATTCCCGGCGGTCTTTTTCCCATTGCGAAAACGGCTGGTGTGTATGCTTTTCCGAAGGGGAAAAAAACACGCATGCTCAAAAACAATTTGACACATGCGCGGAAGCATAGAACGTCATTTTGTCAGGTTCGTAGTAGTCTTTGACGTCACCGAGTTCTTGGCATTCAAAAGTTCAGCGGTCTTTTGTGTGACAATGTGTATGCAAGGCAGGCTTGAGAGGAATCCTGTCGGGAAAAGCAGCATTTTTTTTCCTGCCGGGAAAACCGGTCATGTGTACGAGGCAAGATTACCCTGAAGTCTAGGGGGAGGATGTATGGTCATTCGTTTCTTCCTCCCCTGCCTTGAGAGGTCTGTCTTCAGGAGAGCCCCCCCACCTTCAGTAGTATTTGGCTAGCTTTAGCTGATCATGAAGAGAGGGGTCCACTGGGCTTTTTGGCTAGGTAGACCTGAGTGTGCCTTACCCCTGTCAGGAGTATTGCACCCTGGGGAGTCAGGAAAGGGTTCTTCTCTTCAGAAAGAGACTATAAAATACACTCTAAGTGCACTTTTGCGTGTGCTCACGTGCACTTTTTATGTTCACTGTTGGTGTTTCGTTTTTGCACACTGCACCAAGGGCTCAAAATAACAAAAACAAAACAGAGCCGGAGAGATATCCTGTTTTGTTGACAAAGTTTTTCAGGCAGACCCGATGGGACCCTCCATTCTCCTCTATGGGCAGTCAGATGTAAACAGATTTGTGTCTGTTTCCACCGGGCTACCTCCAAAATGATCAGGCAAAAACAAACAGAAGAGGGATCCATTCCCCTCCATCTGGCTGGATTGGAGGGCAGTTGGGTGTAAATGGACAGCCAGTCCATATACATCCATCTGCCCAAAGAGGAGAGCGGGATGTGTGCACTGTGTATAAGCAGAGCAGACACAGACTTGTCATCTGGCAACTCAGCAGGGGATCCAGCCCATGTGAAAGGGGCCTAAAGCCTCGTACACACGGTCGGACTTTCATCTGACTTTTCTGTGGTTTTTTGTTCGAACAGAGTTGGTTGGGAACACCCATAGCATACACATGCTCTGACTTTTCTGCAAACTTTCTTAAAACTTCTTACAACATTGTGTGTTTTTTCTGCTCTTTTCTGCTCTTTACTGCCACCCTTTGGTCAACTTCTGCTATTGTTGGTTGATTTTAACATTAATTGTTTTGTCCATCGGACTAAAGTCCGATGGTTATCTGTACACACGGTCGGACTTTGCTCTATCGGACTTTTGTTGGGCAAAAGTTTGTCCGTTTGCAGACCCAACTTTTGTCCGATGAAATCCAAAACCAAACGAAAAAAGTTTGTCCGATGGAGCGTACACGGTCGGATTGTTGGTCCAACTTGCTTAAAACAAAGTTTGTTGGGCAAAAGTCCGACCGTGTGTACGGGGCTTTAGATACAAATACTCCTTAGGGGAATTTTAATGCCCCAGTCAAAAATTTCAGTTTTCTGTCAGGTTTCTATGCTTGAGCTCCCAGTTCTGCCTACATGCTGAACTCATTAAAGGTTGCGGTGAGTGAAGTGGGCCCCCCTTTTACCTATTGAATCTTTTAAGCCTTTAAAACCTTGCGTTGGTGACTGACCTCTCCGAAAAATGCCCTTTTACCTAGCATGCTCTTTGGCTTTAATACTTTAAAGTGGATGTAAACCCAATTTTTTTTATTTATTTTTTTGCTGTCACAATGTAGTGTATAAGATTTCCTATCATCTGTGCCCAGTTTTGCCACAAAGAGTTAATCCAGCTCTGAGCAATCCTCTTTTATTTATTCAGTAAGATAAACGGACAAACAGGAGAACTTTTGTCCGTTCCGCCCCCTTGCTGTGAATGACAGGTTATTTACATATCTCATGCACTAAGCCTGAGACAGGCATTATTTTTTAATTCCCACCCCCACTCCTTTTCTGAAGTCATGTGGTTACTTTTCTGGATTTTGACTGGATGTTAGTGATCATAGCAGAAGTTCAGTATAAGGAATACACATGAGAAAATGCATGTTGACAAGGGGAGTGTAGAGGTGGGCGGGGAGTCTACTGACATCACAACTCCACCCACGAGCTCCAGACAACAGATCCACCCACAGAATCTGCAGTTTTTCAGTTCTTATAATGGACAGAGGGGAGACATTTGACAGATAAGTCTACATGTAGGAGGCACCTATATCCTTATAGATCAGCACTATGGCAGTAGTTTAGAAAGGATGAGAGTGGGTTTACATCCACTTTAACGGTCCATTCACACGGGTGATTAGCCACTGACCTGCAGAGATGCTTTTCCCCAAGCACATGCTGTGTGCGGCTAGCTGGGGTCAGTACCCACACAACCAGATTTATACAAATCAATGGCCAGCACCACCTCTGTTCACATGTAACGGCTCATCCATGTAGTTTTCATGTGGGACCAGCCTCTGACTGTCCAGGGACTGGGTTTCTGGCTACAGCTCATCAACCAGTTTGTATGTGGCCATAGCACAGAGTGTGGCAGCGTTTACCCATATCTGAATGCTGAATTTTAGCTGCCCTCAATTGCCCAGGTGAATGGGCCTACGTCTGTTAACCAGAACATATTGTGACAGCAGGAAGGTAAAGTCACCTGGTTGCATCCAGGGGGGTAGATATATTTCGCCCAGATTCAGGCTTTACGCCGACTTGTACAACTAGGTGGAGAGTTGTATAAGGCTAGTGGGCTCATGGATGACTCATACCTCTAGGGAGAGGGCTGGGCGTCGTGCAGACAGGGAGTTGATGAGACCAGCTGAACCTTGTCAGCTCATTTAGGCCTCTATAAGAAATCCCAGCTTCATTAGATGTTAGCTCATGCCTGGAAGCAGACCTGTGTGGACTGTCTAGGGAGAGTGAACCCCTGTGCGGTGAGAGAAAGCCTGTGTGGCTATATTTTGCTTGGACATTTAAAACCAGGGACTTAGGGACTAGGACAGCACTAGGCTGATCCCAGTTGTTAGTTAGGAAACCTGTATGTTTAGTCAGAGGTCAAGTTGACCAGGATTTATTTTGTTTGTTTCTTTTGCTTTGCTGTGTTTTTGTCACTGTAAATAGAAAATAAACGGCACCTTTTTGATTTTGAAAACCACAACCTCCGTCTGCTGGGCCTGTTTTTGTGTGGGGAGCCCATCCCGGGGGTCACACACACCCGCTGCCGAGCTAACCCCCTCACAGTTGGTGGAGAACCAGTGGCAGTTTTTTTTAAGCCAGCATGGAGGAGATACTGAAACAGCTGGCTCTAGCAAATGCCAATCAACAGCAGACAAATGCAGGTTTGCAAAAGAGCCTTGCAGCCCAGCAGCAAGCTCATCAACAGAGCCTTGCAGCCCAGCAGCAAGCTCACCAACAGAGTCTGGAAGCTCAGCAACAAGCCCAGCAACGATCTGAGGCCCGCTTCATAGACCTGTTACAGAAGCAAGAGCAGAGACTACAACAAATGGAAGCAGTAATGCAGCAACGTCCGCAGACCAGTGAGGAAAGCCGTCCCACTAATACCGCGTCCTTTGGGGTGAGTCGTTTATTGACAAAAATGACTGGAGAGGATGATCCAGAGGTATTTTTGACCACGTTTGAAAGGACTGCTGAAAGAGAAAAGTGGCCTGAGGAGCAGTGGGCTGGACTGGTGGCTCCTCTGTTAACGGGTGAATCGCAGAAGGCTTACTATGACCTAGAGCCTGACCAAGCAAAAGACTATGTGATGCTAAAAGCTGAAATATTGGCAAGGCTGGGTGTCACCCTGGCTGTCCGGGCTCAGCGTGTGCATAACTGGACTTTCCAGCTTGGAAAACCCCCCAGGTCTCAAATGTATGATCTCATTCACCTGAGCAGAAAGTGGCTACAGCCAGAGACTTTGTCCGCACCAAAGATTGTGGAACGTGTTGTAATGGATCGGTTTTTGAGAGCTCTTCCTACTGCCATCCAAAAGTGGGTAAGCCATGGAGACCCAGAGACGGCCGATGGTCTTGTGGATCGTGTGGAGAAATACTTGGCTACAGAGAACCTGACGGCCTCTTCCAGAGACACTCGGACTTTCCACCCTAAGACCAGACCATCCCCAGGGGCGGATAAGATGATTCCAAGGGGTAAGGGTGGAGAGAGTGAGAGGGTGGGAGCTCTACCCCAAGTTTGGCGAGAACAGCCTGGGAAATCAGCGGCTCAAGAGGCGGCAAGAAGGATCGTTTGCTACCGCTGCCGGCAAGCGGGACATATTGCAGCAAATTGCCCGGTTTTGGAGGAACCCATGCAGTGTGACTTTCTGACGGGCAGACGTCAGTCGCTGTGTGCGACAGTCGCATGCACTGCCATTCGAGGAACTGAGAAACATTTATGCAAAATGTGTGTTAATGGTAGAAATGTTGTGGTATTGCTGGATTCAGGTAGCCTTGTGACCCTGATAAAGGCTGAGTTAGTTAAAACAGAGGTCTCTGGGAATAGCAAGGTAGCTGTTATTTGTGTGCATGGGGACACCCGAGAGTATCCAGTGACTACAGTGTGTTTCGAGACCCCCAAAGGTACCCTTTCTCATCCAGTGGGCTTAGTGTCTCAGTTACCGCATGACGCCATTGTGGGAAGGGATTTTCCGAAGTTCTGGGAACTGTGGGATGATCCTGAGCCCCCCACTGGTGCCCCTATGTACCAGGAATATGATAGCCAGAACTCCTCTGAGAGTGGTGAGGACTCTCCCGAATTTCCCTTGTCAGTATTGGCAGGGGAGACTCAAGAAACTGGAGAGGAGCCCACCTCCTCAGACGAAAACCTACCGTCTGTGGAGTTTTCTGATCTTGAGGTTCACAGGGAAAACTTTGCCACAGAACAGTTGAAAGACCCCGCCCTAATAAAGGCACGGGAAAACGTAGTGAAAATAGATGGCGAGTTAGTGAACCCAGATAATACCTGCACTTACCCATACTTCAGCGTAGAGAAGGACCTACTGTATCGGGTGGCAAAAAGGGCAGAAGAAACCGTTGAGCAGCTTGTGGTGCCCAAACCTTACAGGAAGTTGGTGTTGGAGTTGGCCCATGGGCACATTCTTGGAGGTCATCTGGGGACAGAGAAAACCCGAGAGAGGGTATTACAGAGATTCTATTGGCCTGGGGTGATGAAGGACATAGAAAATTATTGTTCCTCCTGCCCTGTGTGTCAGAGGTCGGCCCCGATGCCACACTTCCGTAGCCCGCTGGTCCCTCTACCCATCATTGAGGTCCCGTTTGAGAGAATCGCAATGGATTTGGTAGGTCCTATAATCAAGTCCGCTAGGGGGCACCAGTACATATTGGTTATAATGGACTATGCCACCCGTTATCCAGAAGCGATCCCTCTCAGAAATACCTCGGCCAAAACCATAGCCAAAGAGCTATCTCTTGTTTTTAGCCGGGTGGGTATTTGTAAAGAACTGCTTACGGACCAAGGTACACCCTTTATGTCCCGGGTTATGAAGGAGCTGTGTAAATTGTTCAAAGTGACGCAATTACGTACATCTGTGTATCACCCCCAAACCGATGGGCTGGTTGAAAGATTCAACAAAACCCTAAAACAAATGTTGAAGAAAGTGGTGGATAGGGATGGAAAGGATTGGGACTGTCTACTTCCTTATTTGATGTTTGCTATTAGGGAGGTGCCCCAATCCTCTACGGGATTCTCCCCCTTTGAGTTACTGTATGGGAGACACCCAAGAGGGCTGTTGGATATTGCCAAGGAAACTTGGGAAAGTGAGAGTTCTCCCCACAGGAGTGTGATTGAGCATGTCGCCCTGATGCAAGATCGAATTGCACAGGTAATGCCCATCGTGAAGGAACATTTGGCCCAAGCGCAGTTGGCACAGCAGAGAGTGTACAACCGTGGAGCCAAGACCCGTACCTTTTCCCCGGGGGATAGGATATTGGTACTTGTCCCTACGGTTGAAAGTAAATTCCTTGCCAAATGGCAAGGCCCCTACGAGATAATGGAAAAAGTGAGCGAAGTGAATTACAAGGTCAGACAACCAGGAAGGCGAAAGCCCGAACAGATATATCACGTTAATCTGTTGAAAGCCTGGAGGGATAGAGAGTCCCTAGTCGCAGAAACTTGGTCACCAGCTCAAACTGGTTGCGTGATTCCGGAGGTTGGAATAGCAGCCACCTTGTCACAACCCCAACAACAGGAGGTTAAGGAGTTTGTGCTTCGCAACAAGGAGGTGTTCTCTGAGCTGCCGGGACAAACATCTGGGGTAGAGCATGATATTATTACCCCGCCCGGTGAAAGGGTGAAGTTAAAACCCTATCGGATCCCAGAGGCCCGACGGGAGGCAATACGGGAGGAAGTACAGAAAATGCTGAACTTAGGGGTGATAGAGGAGTCCCAAAGTGATTGGTCTAGTCCCATTGTGTTGGTGCCTAAACCGGATGGGAGCTGGCGATTTTGTAACGATTTTCGTCAGTTGAACAAAGTTACAAAATTTGACACCTACCCCATGCCACGTATAGATGAGTTGATCGACCGGCTGGGAACAGCCCGATACATGACGACTCTTGACCTCACAAAAGGGTATTGGCAAATCCCCCTGGCCAAATCGGCCAAAGAGAAAACCGCATTTGTAACCCCAGACGGGGCGTTCCAATATAAAAGAATGCCGTTCGGGTTACAGAATGCGCCGGCCACATTCCAGCGGAAAATGGACCAGATGCTGAGGCCCCATCGGAAGTATGCTGCGGCTTACCTGGATGACATAATTGTCCATAGCACAGATTGGGCCTCACATCTGCCAAAAGTGCAAGCAGTCCTGGACTCTGTTCGGGAAGCAGGGTTTACGGCTAACCCCAAGAAGTGTACCATTGGGCAGGAGGAGGCCAAATATCTTGGGTACACCATTGGGAGGGGAGTAATAAAACCCCAACTCAACAAAGTCGAGGCCATCCAGAGTTGGCCACGTCCCAACAGCAAGAAGCAGGTACGAGCCTTTCTGGGAATCGCTGGGTATTATCGGCGATTCATTCCCCACTTTGCTTCTAAGGCTGTGCCCCTAACCAACCTGACGAAGGGGAAAGGGTCGGTCATGATTAAATGGACCCCCGAGGCTGAGGCAGCATTCCAATTCTTGAAACAAGCCTTATGTAGCCAGCCAGTGTTGTACTCACCCGACTTCTCTAAAGATTTTGTCGTACAAAGTGATGCGTCAGATGTGGGGTTAGGAGCAGTATTGTCCCAGGTCTGGAACGGGGAAGAGCACCCAGTCATTTACCTCAGCAGGAAGTTGAAGTCCCATGAGGTAAATTACGCCACCGTTGAAAAGGAGTGTTTAGCGGTGAAGTGGGCTCTAGATTCCCTTCGGTACTACCTGCTAGGTAGGCACTTTGACATGGTTACGGATCACGCTCCGTTAAAGTGGATGGCTCAAAACAAGGAAACAAATAGAAGAGTGAATAGGTGGTTCCTGGCCCTCCAGGAATTCAACTTCACAGTAAAGCATCGCCCTGGCGTTCAAATGGGAAATGTGGATGCTTTGTCTCGAGTACATGAATGCCTGATTGCTGGTGTTCCAACCCCGAGGTTAAAACAAGAGGGGGGGGTATGTGACAGCAGGAAGGTAAAGTCACCTGGTTGCATCCAGGGGGGTAGATATATTTCGCCCAGATTCAGGCTTTACGCCGACTTGTACAACTAGGTGGAGAGTTGTATAAGGCTAGTGGGCTCATGGATGACTCATACCTCTAGGGAGAGGGCTGGGCGTCGTGCAGACAGGGAGTTGATGAGACCAGCTGAACCTTGTCAGCTCATTTAGGCCTCTATAAGAAATCCCAGCTTCATTAGATGTTAGCTCATGCCTGGAAGCAGACCTGTGTGGACTGTCTAGGGAGAGTGAACCCCTGTGCGGTGAGAGAAAGCCTGTGTGGCTATATTTTGCTTGGACATTTAAAACCAGGGACTTAGGGACTAGGACAGCACTAGGCTGATCCCAGTTGTTAGTTAGGAAACCTGTATGTTTAGTCAGAGGTCAAGTTGACCAGGATTTATTTTGTTTGTTTCTTTTGCTTTGCTGTGTTTTTGTCACTGTAAATAGAAAATAAACGGCACCTTTTTGATTTTGAAAACCACAACCTCCGTCTGCTGGGCCTGTTTTTGTGTGGGGAGCCCATCCCGGGGGTCACACACACCCGCTGCCGAGCTAACCCCCTCACAGTATATATTCAGTTAAGGTTGTATTTTTTTTTCTGTTTTTCCTAATCTGCATACTCGATTGGAGTCAGTGACTGAAAAAGTAATAAAAAGTAATAAGCCAGTAGGTCAGCAGAGCAGCTAGGTAAGTAGTTTTCAGAAGAAGGTTAGCCATTGGGGGCCTGTTGTTCTCTCTGTGAAGTCTAATTTAATTTATATTATGGAGAAACCTATGGAAGGAGGGATGGGAACTCCCAAAGGTGGGTGGTTAAAAACCAATACCTAAGGTGGAGGCATAGAAGTCAGGAACTATAAAAGCGAGTAATAAAAAAAAACACAAGAACCCAGGGTGACCCCTCCCATTGGACTCCTACATTCTACTAAAGGATGCCAGATCTTGCCGAATCTCTATTTGGTATCTGATTGTTACATTTAAGCTATCTGCCAAACCGGAGCGTGCCTAGGTTAATTGCCCAATGAGGCGGATATTTTTAATCCCCCCTTCCCCCCCAAACATCTATGAACTCAAGCAGATATCCTATCAGGTACCAAAGTGCTGGAGGCCAATGGAGATAGGGCTTCCCTTGCAGCTACGTTCCACCCCCCATTGAGGTGAGACAGGAAAAGTCAGGCCCAAAGTAGTACAGGTCGCCTGCAGAGTTGCTTGCAGAAAAGGCTCAGGAACACCGCTGATGTGCTGCGAGGCTGCTGCAGGCAGCTGGCCCCTATGGGATGTAGCAGGTAACTAGGGTCACTGAGACAGAGGGTAGTTGGTACAAGCCAAGGTTCGGTGCAGAGGAGACAAGGTCAGGTGGGAGACGAGGTCAAGACAGGTAGCTGGCAGAGGAGATCCGTTACACAAGCCGAGGTCAAGGTCAGGAGGCGGGCAGGAGATAGGTCAGGAACAAGCCGTGTCGGTTAACAAGAATCACAGGAAACACAGGAACGCTGGTAACAGCTGAAGATCAAACAGCACTTCAGCCAAGGGCTGGCTTCCTTATAAAGGCCCATGTGATGTGCTGGCGGAGATGCTGGGTTCTAGAGTCCTCCTGCTATTAGTACCCTGACACATCCCCATTTCCACCCCGAGTTCACCAAACAACATTTCTCCTTCTCTTTTAGCGGTTTGTTTATGGGTAATGCCACAGGGATGGGGAAGCCTGCTGGAGATTGTACCAGCTTCTGAATGTTTTTTGTGTTCCTGCTATTCTGTGTCCCATAAAAACTTCAGGTGCCACCTCATTTTAGCTGTCCCCCACCCTTCTGGTTGCTAGAAAGCTGATATAGCAACTAATGATACTGTGACCTTGCTGCCAGTGTCATAGCAACCACCTGTTTGGAATGTTGACTAGTACATCACAGCTTCAGCTCAGAAAAGGCTGCCTAAGTGACAGGCGCACCCACATGAGTACATTACCCCAGGCAAACATTTCCTGGGCCAGATCTATAAAAGCAGCAAATCAAAGGGGAGTAGGCGGCTGATCAATTTCCCTTTCATATAATAGCATATGTTTTTGATACCGTTCCTTTAATGAGGTATCTTGCGTGAATTTTCCAGGGAGGAAGGCTTCCATGTAGCAGGAACGTGATCCATCATCGGTCCGATCTTTATAATCAAAGCACATGCTGAAAGAGGCGTGTGTGCGTCACACATTGTCACTCAGAGACCCAATGTCTCTCTATTAAGAGCTGTTTGGTAGTAGGATTGAACATTCAATAAAAGTGTGATTTAGTTGTCATGTCAGACGTTTCTATATAAGTGTTAACAAGTGGAATGTTTTCAGAAACAGAAGTACTCCATTGTGTGAAAGTTCCAGATGTATGAATTACGCTGCAGCACTGATGGACTAATGTATGTTATTAGATTGTAAGCTCTTCTGAGCAGGGCCCTCTTAATCCTCTTGTATTTTATTATAACTGTATTGTCTCCCTTTTATATTGTAAAACGCTGCGTAAACTGTTGGCGTTATATAAATCCTGTATAATAATAATTAAAAAGAACCTGCCAGCCATATTATACTGGCAGGATTTGTATTTCTGTCCATCCAGTCTTGAGATTTAGACGGCACTGACACACAGTACAGCCCTGTCTGGCAGTAGAAGAGACGTGATCTTTCTCTGCTGAAGATAAGTTATACTAAAGCCTGGTACACAGAATGAGATTATCGGACAAATGATCGTCCGTTTTTTTTTGCATGCTAATCAAATATCGAAAATGAAGAGTTTACTAAAGTTCTCAAAAATTCTCGTATGACAGAATAAAAATTTGGAAGTGATGTAATGTGTTGTTGTGTGTTTGCATTGTATTTTTGAACGACAACTGTACTGAGTAAACGAAAATGGTATGATCTGGTATCGTACGAGAAATTTTTTCACACTTGTCCTATAGGATAATATTGGATGAACTGTTCTAACGATCAGATTATCGTACGATCGCTTTGAAAGCGGTATTTTTGGTACGATTTTCTGATTGTGTGTACGGGCCATTAGGCTAGGTTCACACTCGAGCTTCAGTCCCTTCAAGCTTTTTTGAAGAGTTATTCATGTGTGTTTATATGCATATTTTTTTGGTCAACTGCAGGCTTGAGCATTTTTGTTTTAGCCAATGAAAATTGGTTATTAGGAGTAGGAGAGGCAAGAAATTCTGCAAAATACATGTGCTACCCTTTTCCCCCTTTCTTTCTTCTATCTCTTTCAGAAGTTAGGGGGACTCCCCTCCACTACAGGGTAGGCTTTTACACGACCCACCCAGGGGGGTCCCTAAACCTTAATGCACCTATTACATGGTTGCTTGGGCTACCTGTCCACGTAAAGTTTTATCCTCTGACAACTGTTCCGAGTGATCTTTTTTTTCTGGCAGGATGCCCTAGTAATCAGAAGAGGGAAGGTCTGGACATTTATGGTGCAAAATAACAAAAGTTCAAACCACAGCAGGGTACAGGATAAAATAACTGACGCGTTTCACACTCTCAACAGTGCTTAGTCATAGTCATACCTATGTGAAATTTGCTTGGAAAAAAAACCCAATCTACTCTTTTATTTATTTAGAGGTTAGGAGATTTTGTTTGCGTATTTAGGGTAGTTTAGTTTAGATTTTCTTGTAATGTGTTTTTGCATTTGAGCTTTTTTCCCCCCTTATTTTGTGTATATATGTGTTTGGGTACTGCCAAAAAAGGGGCCTTTTTTGGCACAAGTCCAGGATAATTTAAATGAGGAGGAGGGCGGGGGAAGCCGTCGCCACCGGGAGAAGACAGTGCTTATCAGTAGCGGCTAT
Organism: Rana muscosa; assembly: GCA_029206835.1. NCBI lineage: Eukaryota > Metazoa > Chordata > Amphibia > Anura > Ranidae > Rana > Rana muscosa. The sequence goes on from CM055127.1 coordinate 133,450,524, forward strand.
AGCAGCCACTTGCAATAATCGGAAGCAAATCTGGCAGGCTGGTTGTACCCAAGTTGATCGATCAACTTGGTACATTCAGCCTGCATATTAATTATTCCAATCGTGGCTGGTTCACCAGGAGATTTGAACCGTGAATGGTCGGCCTAAGGGTGAGGAACAGGTCCGAAAAAAGGGTTAAAAAATGTGAACTCAATGTCTAAGGGGTGTAGGTTCTGAAGGTCACATGGGCAGGGTGGAGATGCAAAGGTTCTTCAAGTGTAGGATGTTGGATATTCCTTCTGGAAAGTTCAGGTGAAGCGGTAGATTCCCTGCCCACTTGCCCTAGACTTGCGGTTCAATGTAAGTCGAATTTAAAAAAAAATAAAAATTTTGTCGCAGCAAGTCAGGTCAGGGGGTCTTTGGAAGTTCAGTTAATTAAATTGTTGTAAAAACTGGAGGCCCATCTGAGGAAAGGAACTTCCAGTTAGTTGGCTATTGATAGTTCTCTCAGCAGTTGTTAACGTCTTCTAACCAGTTGGGGCACAGCTAAGAACATGCAGTGATTCTACTTATAAATTGTTCCTAGGAACACCGAAAGACTCCCTATTGGTTTAATTGTGGAATTTGTTTATTGTTTATGTTATTAATTTCATTTTGTAAGTAAAATGGCGCCTTTGGCCGCTTAAACCCACGTTGCGCAGTCTGTGTTATTATTTTAAGGGTTAGTAGAAGGACCGAGGTTGACATACTTTAGTCATGTCCTTCTCATTTTTTAGCTTGTGTAGTTGGTTGATATGGGCAACACAGACACTTTTCCTCCCCATCAGGGAGGCCTCGTCTGTCTCTTATGCAAGCTGGCTGAGCCATATTTCTTCCAGTGTATGTGTCACTCTGATCTACAAGAGCTGAATGTGAAGAGATGTGTGTCACGACTTCATCTTGTCATCTAGATGCTTATCACCATTTAGCTGAAACTTTCCACATTTTCTTAGTCCTTATGTCAGCTCGTAATGAGAAGGAGACTGTACGTTTGCCATACTGTAGTTTGGTATTTTTCTTAAAAGAAACCCTAACCCACATATTTTTTTGGTTTCCTTTGCATTTTTCCAATGTAAACATTAACGGATGAGTATATAAGCCTAGCCTTGGTACCGAAAGTGCATTTAAACATATTCTTGGCAAAATACTATTCTTAACATCTAGTGAGGCCCACAAGGTATATTGTGGATGGTTTTCTTGATCCCTTACTTCTTCTCACAAATATTTTAATCATGTCCCCCTCTGTCTATGAAGCAGGCTTTTTCCACTTTTTTAAACTGGAGGAACCCGTGAAAAAAAGTTTGAGATCTTGGGGAACCCCTGGAATTTATATTTTGATATACAGCTCACGGACATTAGTGTTAGGAGTCCGTTAAAATTATAACAAGAAAAGTTATAGATGTACGTTGTCTGAAAAGAAATCTCTAAAAATGAAAAGGATTTCTAATTTACGTGGCCAACTCAATCCAGTAAGAACTTTACTAAGGACAGAGCTTTTGCAGGAAACAGCATAGCTATCAAGTTAATGAAAATAAAGAGCCCCTTAATTATCCCAGGCTTGTGTAATCATGAGTGTTAAGTAAAAAGAATACAGAAATAATTACTTATTTTTATGAGCACCTCATTAAACCAGGCCTGTCTAATCAGGGGTGTTAAGTAGAACGAATGAAGAAGTAATGACTTATTTTACATGGGCACCTCTGGGTCCGGAGCTGTTCAATATGTGGCCCTTCAGGTTTCCTCTTTGAGTACTAGGAGCACTTCATTAAACTGGGCCTGTCTAATCACATGCGTTAAATAGAAAGAATAAAGAAGTAAGGCCTTGTTTTACGTGGGCACCTCTGGGCCCTGAACTGTTCAATATGTAGGTAGCCCTTTAGGTCTCTTCATTGAGTACTACCGTATATACTCGAGTATAAGCCGACCCGAATATAAGCCGAGGCACCTAATTTTACCACAAAAAATGGCAAAACATATTGACTCGAGTGAGAAAAAAAGGAAAAAATTGCGCTCAGGATTGAGAGATGGCAATTACTGGATGGCCCAGATTGCCTCAATTGTGGTCTCAAGCTGCCACTAACCTGATAAACATACTCCGTGAAACAAGAAAAGAAAAATATATATAGTAGCGCTAAACCAAGATTAAATGAAAAAAATAAATAAATTGTGAATATTATTTTTTAACGTGCTGATCACCACACATATGTAGTGCGTAAAACCCTTAGGCCTCATGCCCACTGACGTTTTTACAGCTGCGTTTTTTAGAGCTTAAAAACGCCTGTCCATGTTATTGTAAATAATTATTTATTTATTTTTGAAAAAAAAAAAAACGTCGGAGCTAAAAACGCGACCGCGCGTTTTTGCGCGTTAGTGCGCGTTTTTGCGCGTTTTTTGACGCTCGCGTTTTTTTCTGCCTAATTCTGACGCTGAGGAACGCACTGGTCCTGGGTTTTTTTTACAGCTTAAAAACGTCTATGCTATTTGCAGCTCAAAAACGTCTAGGTGGGCATGAAGCTATAGACTAACATGGACAGGCGTTTTTAAGCTGTAAAAAACGCTCAAAAACGCGGCTGTAAAAACGTCCGTGGGCATGAGGCCTTATTAGTGACGTGTCAATTAATAATAAACAAACCTAAAACTCAATTGACATAACCAATAAATTGTGTTCTACGTGATGCAAATTAATAAACCATACAAATGACATATTATAAGAAGGACGCACAAGGCGTCAATCTATGTGTACACAAATAAAATCAGTCCAAAAATGATTATTGGAGTGAAGACACCCGTGAAAAACAAATCCAAAATTCCACAGTGCTTGTCTGAAGAGTGATATCCACCACCAAAAACAGGTCAGCAGCTTACCAGATTATATTGGTCCCCTATGACAGAGGACCTCAAACCGCATATAAGTACTCCCAATTGGATGGTATAGACTCCTACGTCCACCTCTTCAAACAAGACTTCCACAGCAAATAGGCAGTATGATCACAGTGATCCCATGTAAAAAAGGAGAGGGATACCTCGCTGGTGTAAAATCTTAGGGATTTATTGGATAAAAATAGAATAAAACACTTACAGCAATGTTGTAAGAAAAACAGCCTTAAACTCGCGGCGCCGGCCGGACACCGACGAGTAAACCCGTCCTAGGAGATCGAGCAGTAAGGGGATGACGTCACCACGCCGCTCGGTCTGGCCGGGATCAGGCGCACAAAGGTGAAGATGGACACAGACTCGAGTATAAGCCGAGGGGGTATTTTCAGCACAAAAAAATGTGCTGAGAAACTCGGCTTATACTCGAGTATATACGGTAATCTAAAAACAGGAGCCGTCCATCTGTCCTGTGCTGCCATGTGTGAAACTCTTCTCTTATTCCATGTTTGATGGTGTCTGCAGTCAGAACTTTAGAAGTAGTGCTGGGTGGATATCAATCCACCTGGCGGTACTCAGAAATCCATGCAAGTAGGGCACTGAAGCCACCATTGAGCTGATATAAATCTGTGCCAATGTCGGATCGTGGCAGGACCCCTGAGGACTTCTCCCTGGTTGAGAAACATTAGTGTAAATCAGCAAGTATGTCAGGAGTGGCACCCAGCTACCTACACATCATTTGCAGAATGGGCCCATACAACCAAAACCAAGCTGCCAGCAGAGTAGGATGACAGTCTATCATCCCCTTCTTCTAGTCATTGGTTTTAGGTGTACTAATGCATTTTTGGCAAATTGCCTTTTTCATTTTCCCTGTTCTGGAGTGCTTTGTGTGGCTGGACTTATTACGTTTTGTCATGTTAAAGCTGGCCAATAGACATGTGCAGAACGAAAACATTTGTTTTGTTTCGGATCGATTTTGGTAAGTTACTAATTTAATTTAGTTGCATTAATAATGACATTTGTTTCATTTAGTTCATTTGTTTACAACCAGATTCAGATTTTTCCAATGGATTCATAGTATTCGAATCAAATTCAAAACATTGAATCCAAATCCATTGATCCAAATTCATTGTGAAGAATAGCTATTATTCGAAATTTGAATTTCAGAAGACAGCTATATTCTATATATATTATTTTATTCTATTCTATTTCTTTCTGTTCTATTCTTTTCTATTCCTTTTCATTCTATTCATTTATTTTCCATTCTTATATTTTTTTATTCTATTTTATTGCTATGTTTTCTATTCTATCCTTTTATTTCTTATTCCATTATGTTTTATTCTATTCCTTTCTATTGTATTCTTTTATTTTCTTTACTATTCTATTCCTTTTATTTTCTATTCTATTCTTTTATTTTCTATTCTATTCTTTTCTAAATTTGGAAGATGGCTATATTCTAACACTAATACATGGTGGGGTTGATTTACCAAAGCTGGAGAATGCAAAATCTGATGCGCCTGTGCATGGTAGTCAATCAGCTTCTAACTTCAGCTTGTTCAATTAAACTTTGACAAAAGAACCTGGAAGCTGATTGGTTTCCATGCATAACTGCACCAGATTTTTCACTCTCCAGTTTTAGTAAATCAACCCCCCAGTCTTTGAAGGAAATCAGCAATAGTCAGCAATATGTTTAAAATGTTTTTGAATTTGATTTAGTTTTCGAATTTGGTTCAAATTCTATTCAAGTTCGGATAATTTGTTATTTCGGAAGAAAGTTTGCTTTGTTATTTCAGATTTATTTAAATTGGTTACTGTTGTACTTTAGAAATTCGGATACATCCTAATCCTCGAATAACTAAAATTTTGCCCACGTGTCGATTCAGAACGAAATGAACCCCACATGTCTACTGGCCAGGGAAAGCATAAGACAGTCGGTCTGGTAGAGTGTGAAGGTATAAATCTGGTCCTGTCTGATATTTGTCTGGTTGGTCAGGTAGGTGTAGGGAAAACAAGAGCACCACTAAAGGGTGTGAAAAATTATTTTTCTTTCTCGTACATCACGGGACACAGAGCGACATAGTCATTACTAATGGGTTATATAGATACCGTCAGGTGCTGGCACTGGCAACTTCCAAAACCGGAAGTACCCTCCCCTATATAAGCCCCTCCCATCCGGGAGCACCTCAGTTTTTTGCCAGTGTCTAAGGTGTTGGCCAAGAAGAAACATGTGTTTTTCACTGAGCTTGCGTACAGGTTCTTTTGGGCCTCAGTAAGCTATTCCGGATCCGACCAAAAAAGCTTCATAGCTAAACGGTCGGTACCCGGGCCTTGCAGAGAAGAGCAAGGTTTTGCCTGTAATGCTTCTCTTAGGAGAGCTGGACCCTGGGATCCAGAGCTCTGGTCATACCCACGACCAAGATGTTTTCTGTGCAGGGTGCTATACAGGTCCAGGGGAGTGGAATCCTTGGGAACCCAGTCCCTGAAGGTTTGATTACAATGCCTGCCGTGATAGGTGAAGTTTGGGCTTTTGTGGACCAAACAAAGTCCTGCGGCGGGGAACAGGTAAGTGGGCCCCCCAGGAACTTGGTTCTGTTGGGGGACCCCCAAGCCTAATTTGTCTTTCTGTCTGTTACCTAACGGTATTCCCGCTAATATTCTGTGTATGCCTGTTACTACTGAGAAAATGTAAAAATTTTAATAGTAGGCAAGAAAAAAAAAAAAAAATGTAAGACCGCGGTACCTGTGTTAGACACTAGAGGCCGCTATGGTTCTTTTTCTTGTAATGTGGATTTTTTTCTTCCAGAATCAAATCCAGGCAGTTGGTATGTTCTCTCCTGGGAAGCTGTCTCCTCTGCCCTGTTGCTGCGCTCATCCATCCCCGGGCCCTGCGGCAAAGGGACCCTGGCTCCCATCTAGCTCCTTGTTGTTTTCAAAAAAGGCGCCGAAGGCGCACGTGCCCGCGTGCGTGCGTGTGCACGCGCCTCTATTCATAGAGGCGATCTGGAAAAAGGGGCGGAGCGGGTGGATGACGCTCAGGTGTGCGCCGCGGCGCTACTGCGCATGTGCGGGCGTCCAGCGTGTTTTAAAGCACATTATAGCTGGCTGTTGAAGTGCATAGACAGAGCTAGCAACAATATAAAGGCACATAGAGGCGGTTGATGCAGGCATCCCCTAGAAAGGCACTTTAGTAGACACCAACTGTGATATAGCAGCAATTGTGCTAGACTATTCTCAGTAAAAGTGGTGTATTACGGCTGGAATACCTCAGCTTTAGGCTTAGGAATATGCCGTCCAGAAGCTCCGGAACTGAATCTTCCAGGAAGCGAAGGGGGTCTCATCGGGCTCTGAGGATCTTGGGCATACTTCTGCTGCACCAGTCTCCCCTGAAGTTCAGAGGTAAGTGACCGTAGAGACCCCGCAGGGGTACTTGGTACTGTGGCTGTCCTCAGTTCACCTGCTCCTGTGTATGTAACAGAGGAGGTTTTTTCCTCAGCTTTGGGAGGATTAGAGAGAGATTGTCAGCATTGATCGCTGCCTCCCTGTCAGGGAAAGCACGCCCGATCTCCATCTCCTCCTTCAAAGTGCCTGTTAGCAGAGCAACAGTCCCATACAGGGATCGACCTGCCTGAAGGGGATCAGGATAAGGTTGATTCTGTTATAGAGGAGTCAACAGTGGGGGAACCTTTTTCTCAGCATCTCAAGCTGAAAGATTATGGGTTCAGTCTCTGACTAACATGGTCCGATCAGCATTTAAAAATGCACCTTGCGGAACCATCAACCACTACTGTATCCTCGTTGGGGTCGCTAGAAGCCCCCAGACTGTCTGTTCTTTTCCACTTCACCCTTTACTGAAAGGGCTTATTTACCAGGATTGGGAACGTCCTGAGAAAATATTTATTCCCCCAAGAGATTTCCGGTGGTCTATCCCATGGAGGATAAGTTCATCAAAAAAAAAAAAATGGAAGGTCCCTACAGTGGACGCAGCCATCTCTTGTATGTATAAATCACTGACATGTCCAGTGGATAATGTCCAAATGTTCAAGAACCCAATAGATAAAAGATTGGAGTCCTTATGAAAGTCTGCTTCTTTCTACAGCAAGCTTGGTGACACAACCAGCAGTAGCAGCTATTGGGGTCTGCTAAGCAGTGAAGGATCAGTTGAAACAGGTCTTGAGGGACTTGACAGATCAGCAGGCTTTGCCCTAGCTGATCTACCTAGAGCCTTAGGCTTTGCGGTTGACGCCATAAAGGATTCAGTCCATCAGGCCTCCCGCCTTACGCTGTCTATAGTACATATGCGTAGGCTTCTATGGCTCAGAAACTGGTCTGCTGAAGCTCCCTGTAAAGAATGGCTGGTTAGCGTCCCATTTCATGGTGAACGCTTATTCAGGGAAAACCTGGACAAATATATCCAGAAAATTTCCAGCGGTAAAAATACGCTCTTGCCGGTTAAAAACAGAGTTAGAGGTCCCTCTTTAAGAGGCCTGCTTCTCCAGTCCCTGGGGCATCGGCTGTGTAACAGTTCCGACGGCCTCCTCGGTCAATTCCCGGGGGTAAAAAAACAGGGACAATAGCAGGGTAATGAGAAACCCTGGGTCAGGGGAGGTACAAAACCTCCCCCAAAGTTAAATTCATTGAAGGGTTGCCCCCACTCAGTCGGGTGGGGGGAGGACTCCAGTTGTTCGCAAGAGACCTGGCGGGACACGATCAAGACAGATGGGTGCTCTCCGCAGTATGTTTGGGATACAGTTTGGAGTTAAAAGACTCTCCTCCTTCCCATTTTTGAGGTCAAACATGCCAAGGGATCCCCGGAAGAGAGAGTCCCTCCTGTTGGCACTAGAACAACTATTGCTCCAAGGAGTAATTATGGAGGTTCCCCTGGAAGAATGAGGGTTCGGGTTTTACTCAAACCTCTTTACAGTCCCGAAGCAAACGCGGACGGGAGGCCCATATTAATTCTAAAAAGGGCTATACAAATTCCTGTATATCAGGACTTTCCGATGGAGTCGATCCGATCGGTGGCCACTGCCCTACAAGGGGGAGGATTGGTTAGCCGCGATCGACATCAAAGATGCTTATTTGCACATTCCCATCTTTCCAGTCCACCAAAAATTTCTACGCTTTGCAGTAGAAGGGCGCCATTTTCAGTTCAGAGCCTTACCCTTCGGTTTGGCCACAGCACCACGAGTGTTTACAAAAATTCTGGCCCTTTATTGGCCAATCTAAGAACACAAGGTGTAATGATAATGGCATATCTAGATGACTTGTTGCTGATAGACCACTCAGTGAAAAAACTAGACGTGGTCGTTCACAAGACAATCAAGTATCTGGAATCTCACGGTTGGATTATCAACCGAGACAAGTCAGCCCTAAAAACCAGTCAAAAGTCTGGAATACTTGGGGCTAAGGTTGGATTCAGGCCAGAGAAAAATATTCTTGCCTCGAGGAAAGGTGTTGTCTTTGAAAGATTTGATCCACTTAGTGGGTACAAAAAAGACAGCCGTCCATATGCCTGTGCATGAGGCTGCTGGGAAAAATGGTGGCATCATTCGAAGCAGTACCCTACGGTCAATTCCATTCAAGGAATTTGCAAGGGGCCATACTGTCGGCCTGGAACAAAAAAGTTCAGGCCCTAGACTTACAATGTCCTTGTCCCCTTCCGTTCGCAAGAGCCTCCGTTGGTGGTTGGTTCCCCAGAATCTGGAAAAAAGGAAATCCTTCAGTCCGATTTCTTGGAAGGTGGTCACTACAGATGCCAGCCTTATAGGCTGGGGAGCAGTACTGGAGCAATAGTCTCTCCAGGGCAGATGGTCGGATGCAGAAAAGGCCCTGCCCATCAATCTCTTAGAGATACGAGCAGCCCGGTATGCCCTAGTAGCATGGACATCCAAACTCCAAGGGTCCCCTGTCAGAATTCAATCAGACAATGCCACAGCAGTGGCATATATCAATCATCAGGGGGGCACCAGGAGTCGTGCAGCCCAGAGGGAAGTAAATTACATCCTGAAATGGGCAGAAAGATATTTCCCAGCCATATCTGCGGTATTCATTCCAGGAGTGGAGAATTGGAAGGCGGACTTTCTAAGTCGCCAGCAATTATGCCCAGAGGAAGGGTCCCTTCACCCCGAGGTTTTCTGGACAATATGTCAGCGGTGGGGAACATCGGATGTAGATCTTCTAGCATCCAGATTCAACGCAAAGGTGGACAGGTTTGTCTCTCGGACAAGGGATCCCCTAGCTTGCGGCTCGGATGCCCTAGTGTTCCCTTGGGATCAGTTCAAGCTGATATATGCATTCACACCGCCACAATGGTTACCTCGATTACTCCGCAGAATCAGGGTAGAAAAGAAACCAGTGATTCTGGTGGCTCCAGCGTGGCCCCGAAGAGCGTGGTACGTGGAGATTGTAAAATGTCAGTGGGGAGTCCTTGGACTCTCCCACATCGTCCGGACCTGCTTTCGCAAGGACCGATATACCACCCTTCCTTACCAGCCCTAGGTTTGACGGCCTGGCTATTGAAGCCCACATTCTAAAAAAGAGAGGGCTCTCTAATTCTGTGGTATCTACCATGATCAATGCCAGGAAGCCGGTATCCAGGCAGATCTACTATAGAATCTGGAAGGCGTACATCGCCTGGTGTGAGGCCAAGAAATGGCATCCACGTAAATACGTAATAGGTAGGATTCTGGACTTCCTACAATGGGCTGTAGATAGGAAGCTTGCCTTGAGTACTATCAAGGGTCAGATTTCGGCCTTGTCAATATTTTTTCAAAGGCCCTTGGCTTCGCATTCACTAGTCAAAGCCTTTATACAAGGAGTGATGCGTATTAGTCCTCCGGTTAATATTCCCATATGTCCATGGGATCTAAACTTGGTTCTGTCGGTTCTACAGAAACAACCATTTGAACCATTACAGCATATTTCTTTGGTTCTTCTCACCAGGAAATTGATTTTTCTAGTAGCCATTTGTTCGGCTAAAAGAGTGTCGGAATTAGCAGCTATGTCCTGTAAGGAGCCATATCTGGTTATCCATAAGGATAGAGTAGTGTTACGCCCTCATCCAGCCTTTCTTCCTAAGGTGGTATCGAGGTTTCATTTGAACCAAGATGTGGTTCTTCCTTCTTTTTTCCCCAAACCTACTTCGGTAGAGGAAAAGTTATTGCATTCTTTGGATGTAGTAAGAGCAGTTAAAGCTTATCTAAAAGCCACTGCTCAGATTCGCAGAACGGATACTTTGTTTATTCTGCCGGAAGGCCCCAGAAAGGGTCAGGCAGCGTCAAAATCTACTTTAGCGAGTGGATTCGACAGGTCATAATACAAGCCTATGGCTTGAGAAGGAGACAGCCTCCGTTCAAAGTTAGAGCGCACTCCACGAGAGCAGTTGGAACTTCATGGGCAGTGCATCACCAGGCCTCCCTGGCTCAAATCTGTAAGGCCGCAACATGGTCTTCAGTTCACACGTTTACTAGGTTCTACCAGGTGGACGTTAGAAGTCAGGAGGATGTCGCCTTTGGGCGCAGTGTGTTGCAGGCCGCAAAAGATCCTCATGTCTGATAGCGCTCAGCTTATATATGGTGTATCCCCCCCCTCATTGGGCATTGCTTTAGGACATCCCATTAGTAATGACTATGTCGCTCTGTGTCCCGTGATGTACGAGAAAGAAAATAGGATTTTTATAACAGCTTACCTGTAAAATCCTTTTCTTAGGAGTACATCACGGGACACAGAGCTCCCGCCCCTCTTTGGGGACACTTATTGCTTTGTTACAAAACTGAGGTGCACCCGGATGGGAGGGGCTTATATAGGGGAGGGTACTTCCGGTTTTGGAAGTTGCCAGTGCCAGCACCTGACGGTATCTATATAACCCATTAGTAATGACTATGTCGCTCTGTGTCCCGTGATGTACTCCTAAGAAAAGGATTTTACAGGTAAGCTGTTATAAAAATCCTATTATTTAATCATAGAAGTCTGGAGACAATAAGCCATCATGCTTCAGATACTATAAGGTTTTCCGCTTCATCAGGGATTAAATGCTGGTTAGAATAGAACGTTGTACTCATGTGGGTTAATATTGGATCAGTTCAACTCAGGAATAAACTGGCATCCTTAAACAGCTGGTTGTGTACCGTATGCCTCAACAGCTGTCAGTAAGGAATCACCCTTACCTCAAATAAGTCATATGCCAATGGGTGCCACTGGGATTTTGGTTAATGAATGTTACTGGTGCATATGCAGGGAAAGGTTTACTACTTTGAAAGGAGGAAGATCGCTTTTTTGATTGCAAAGAAATTTTCAACATCTTCTTTAGAAAATGTAAAAGCATTTGCATCATTTTCTTTTATTGGGACTTGTATGGCCGCCCTTTACAGCAGCCTGTCAAAATTGTGGACCACTGTTGCTGCTTTTCTTTATGAATGTGGCGGTCAATCTTAGCCTTCTATCACTACTTGGTGAGTCACCAATGTGGAAAAATAAGCTACAAGTTAAGGGTCAAAGTAATGGCAGCCGCCATTCCTCTCCACAGCAATGGTTCTCAACTCCAGTCTTCAAGTACCCCCAACAGGTCGTGTTTTTAGCAGTGGCGGCTTGTGTTTTTTTTTGGGGGGGGCGGTAACCAACCCTCCCTCCGGCCAGCGGACTCATCCATCGAAACCCCCCCCCGAGCGGCCAGCGGCACACACAGCCACCCCTACCCCCCCACCTGGTCAGTGGACTGATCCAGGAGAACCCCCGCCCGCTGTCTGCCCGACACTTCCCCCATCTTAGTGATGGATCAGGCAGCGGGTGAATGAGAGCAAGATGTGTCCCAGGAGCGGCTCTGTTTTCCCATAGAGACGCTGTGTGTCTCTTCTCTCCTCCTTGCAAGGCGTCCAATAGGATCGCCTGTACTGTCAGCCAATTGGGTGACAGGTACCAGACCCGCTTCCCGATTGGCTGTGAGGAGGATCAGTGTTGCAACAGCGAATATTCATTTGCTCTTGCAACACACCTGGGTGGGCTCTGGACACATCCTCAACGTCCCGAGCCGACCCTATTTTGAAGCCTATTAGAGCCTATGGCTCTAATCAGGTGCTTCAAAAAAAACATGGCCAGTGTAATTCATGCGCCCGTTGATCCGAAAGGGGATGGACACATGAATAGGGGGTGGCCGCGGCGCCCGTGGATAGATTCAGGCTATGCCTGATTCTATCCACTGCATATAGGGGGTGGAGAGGAGAGATGGAGCGGTGCCCGGGCAACCCTAATGGATGGACGGGCCACTGCTAGTTTTCAGGATTTCCCTCAGATGAAATGGCTGTGGTAATTACTAAGGCAGTGAAACTGATCAAATCACCTGTGCAAAATAATGCAAAGCCTGAAAACATGACCTGTTGGGGGTACTTGAGGACTGGAGTTGGGAAACATTGCTCTACAGCAGGGATTTTTTTTCAAAGAGAATAGGTGCAGGAACTCCCTCCTTCAGACCCCCCCCCCCCCTTGGTTCCAACCCCTACCTCCCAGGACTACCCCAAGTATCATTTTTTGGTGCTAAATAATTTGTATGGGATTTGTTCTGGTCTGTAACCAAGAAAAGCAGTAAAATATATCCCCTGGAGCCAGCAACAATAGATCCCCCCAGCAACAATGGACCTCACCCCAGCAACAATAGACCCCAACCCTGCCATAATAGACCCCACCCCAGCAACAATAGTTAGACCACACAACAATAGACCTCTTCATAAACAGTAGCTCCCTACCAGCAACATAAGGCCCCCAGCAACAATAGACCCTCACACAAAAACAGATCCCCACCAGTGACAGTAGACCCCCCCCAGCACACCCCACACCTCTTGCCATTACATACATTCAGTGCTGGAGGTGCCGGAACTGCGATCCCCCATGTTCCCGCTGAAAAAAAGCTCTGCTCTACAGAAACAAGTTTCTTTAAACTCTCTTTTAGCGTACTATAGCAAAATGGGACCGAGTTGGGTGAGGTCATGCTTGTTAAAGAAAACCTGTCGTTCCCAAGGTGTTTAATAATGGGTAGGCTCCTAGGCTTACACTGGTTTCACTGCTTATTGAATCATTGACCTAGGGCAAGTTTATAGACTGGGCAAATGGACTTTCCTGACCCACTAAATATGAAGTCGAAGGATGAACATGAGAGCCACAGAACAACCTAGAGGATATCAATGAAAATGCTTGTAGGCAGACTCCAAATGCAATGCAAGGTACCACACAGCTCTCTGTGCGATGTGTTGAGGTGCCTTCAATTTTGAATGGTACCCAAACGCATGTACATCTGCGAACCATCAGTGCATTTCGGTACTCTACATTGAAAATAATGTTTAGGTGTTTTTATACTTGCTAACCCTTTGTTAATTGCAGCAACTCATATTTTTTTTTTCATTCACAGTCCACATTACACACGTAATAACGCACACTAATGGTTGCTTGTTAATGCACTTCAGCAGTGTGAATCTACAAAAACCATCTGTTATAGCTGGTTCTTATTAATAGGGCGAAAGAAAGTGCTGTCTAGTGCCAGCCGTTGGGCACAGGTGGTATTGCGGCAGGCTATGTGTACAGCTAAAATATAGACTCTGGTCTGTAGGAGGTGTACACATACTCGCCCACCTATTTAGCTGTGTATTTACTTTTTTTTTTTCCGGGAGTTTTTATTATCATTTGCTACGTCTTAGCAACTTAGAAGCTCTAAGTAAACATACTGGTATAATAGAATGCCATTATTTTGTGGTTGCTGTGCAGGTGTTCTGTATCAGAGGCTGTGTGATGAATCACTAATTGAGCGGTACAGCTGTTCTCAATCGTATCTTTTCTCTTTTTCATTGTCACAGAGCTCCTGGGTTCTGCAAAGAGAGTGAATGTAAATTTTCAAGATGCGGATGGGTAAGTAAATGACTCTATTTCCCGTTAAATTATCACATCTCTCTCTGTACAGACTTAGAAATGAGTATAACGTTTCAAAGCAGGCTGGCGATAAAACTTAAAGCAGACCTGTCCTAAACCTGCGCTGTTCAAACTAACCATGTGAAGAAATCAGACTTTCCATCAAGACCCCCTCCAGAAGGTGCAGCTCCCTCCTGGGGCTGCTGTTAGAAATCATTGGGCCCCATACAGCCTACCTGACAGGACCCCCCCAGGCATGTGTGTGCAGGTGTAAAGCACCAAACACAGACAGTGAATTTGGGCCACTTACCCACACCTGCATACCTGTCAAATTAGGACCTGTTGCTGTGTTAGTACAGCTGCTGTGTCCCCATAGAGCAGGCATATGCAATTAGCGGACCTCCCGCTGTTGCAAAACTATCATGCCTATGCCTCTGGATGTCATGCTTGTGGCTGTCAGAGTCTTGCTATGTCTCATGGGACTTGTAGTTCTGCAATAGCTGGAGGTCCGCTAATTGCTTATCCCTGACATATAGTAACAGGTTGCTCTTTTATAGTGCAGCGCTGTGCAATTAGTGAATTGTAGCATAAATAAACAAATCTATAAAAAATCTAAACCCCCCCCCCCCGCAATATTTTCTTATATTAGTGAATGATACAATAATAAATTTGCAACCAGTCCATTTAAAACTTCAATGTTGATATAAGGTCAGTTCATATAGATCTATATGTATAAACATCCACCGCTGTGCTCATCTGTCCTTACTGGGATCTATTCTGTGTGCACACCATCACCAGCCAAATTGCCTGCTCACCTCACAGATGAGTTAAAAAAAATCATATAATGGTCTCTCCTTTGCTCCTCCACGATCTCTATCTTCCATGCCTAATCAGCTGATCCTCCTTTAAAACAGCATAAATTCACTACTGAGGAAGCCCAATCAGGGCGACACGCGTATAGAGGGGAGGAGCCGAGCCCGTGACTTCACACAGCCACCATGAGTATATGCCAGTGGTGAGCGAGCAGACGAATCTATCTATGTTTATGCTGTTTTAAAGGAGGATCAGTTTTTTACTTTCTGCTCTAAAACATATCCAATAACAAAAAATAAAAACATCTAATTTCTTCATCAATTTAGGCCAATATGTATTCTACTACATATTTTTGGTAAAAAAAATCCCAATAAGCGTATATTGATTGGTTTGCGCAAAAGTTATCGTGTCTACAAACTATGGGATATTTTTATGCAATTTTTCCTTCTTTTTTTTTTTTACTGGTAATGGCGGCGATCAGCGATTTTTAGCGGGACTGCGTCATTGTAGCGGAGAAATTGTACACCTAACTGACACTTTTGACACTTTTTTGGGAACCAGTGTCATTTATTATTGTGATCGGTGCTAAAAATATTATTGACACTGGCAGGTAAGGGGTTAACATCAGGGGCGATCAAAGGGTTAAATGTGTGCCTAGCTGGTGCTTGCTAACGGTGTGGGTGTTGCTCTGACTGGATGAAGACAGAGATTGGTGTTCCGCTTAGCAAGATCTGTATCTTCTTCCCTGTCAGAACGGCTATCTACCTTGTTTACATTGGCAGATCTCCTTTCTGCCCCTCTGGGGAACGATCACGGGTGGCCGGCGGACATTGGGTCCGCCTGACCCACTGATTGGCATCCCCTGTGTCCAATCAGCGTGCGACCATGCTTTCGGCGGCGCGCGCACCCCCCCAGTGTCTATTGCACAATATGACGTTCAGGTACGTTGTTTTGCGCAATAGAGCCCACCTGCCGCAGTAAAAGTGCGGTAGGCAGTCGGCAAGTGGTTAAACAGACAGCCCGTACAAAGGACTGAAAGCTGTAATGCTTGTCTGCAGGAGCTTGACATTGCTCCCGTGATCATGAGTGCAATGCTTTGCAGGCATCTGCTGGGAATTTTTTTTTAAAAAAATGCACATTTTTTTCAGCAAAAATATGTGAATTTTCCTATTTTTCTCATAAAAGGTGAACTTATGCTTTAAGGATGTAATAAAATAGAATTAAACCTCCGCAAAGAAGAATAAAACATTTTTGCCCCAGGAGCTTTTAGCCATAATGTGCTAGCATGTGCAGCCTATTAGCACATTATTGTAGACTTACTGGGCTAATGATCCCCTTCAGTGCTGTGCTGTCAGTGCTCACGCTGGTCACGGGCACTCTTTAAGCTGTGATGGCTCAACTCCTATGCATGCACCCAGGAGTCACATTGTCACGCTCGTGCCATAAATGTACGCTGAACTGCATGTGCGCTGCTTAGTGTAGACAAACCCTGACAGGCAAGGACAATAGCTTATGGCAGAAGAGACCAATAATGTCTCTATTATCATAAAAATTCTACTTGTCAGCAGGTTTTTTTTGTTATTTTTTTACATTTAATTCTGCTTTAATTATTACAGAGCGGCACTAATTTGTGTCTTTTATATCTGCCTAGAGTTCAGCTTTAAGGGCTCGTTAACAGTAGCATCGCCCTTTTAAAGAGCGATCCACAGTGGATGCATTATGTTGCCTGCTCACTGTCTGTTTTAACCCCTGAAAGCCCATTCAGCAGTGTGTGCGGTTGCAGGGTTGTTTGCAGCGTAGCTCCAATTATGTGTTTAGTGGGTGGCAGGGCCCCAAGGGGTGGGCAGGAGTGGCAGGAGGGGCAGCTGGCCTGGGCACTGTGGTATCATGTGAGGTGGAGGGGAGGGGGGCACCACAAGGAGGTTGGGAGAAGAGGATTTGTGTTGGGAGGGGGAATTTGGGGGCGGCAGGGGATAAGACTTGTTCTGGGAGGGGAAATTTGGGGAGGTGTGCTGGTGGTTTGATTTTATTTTGGGAGGGGAATGTGGGAAGAAGATTTGTGATAGGAGGGGGAATATCTTTAGTGGGGTAGGGGGGATTTGTGCTAGCAGGGATGATTGGGGGGATTTGTACAAGTAGGGGAAATTTTGGGGGATTTGTGCTAGTATGGGGGAGACTATGTGCTGGAAGGGGGGATTTGGAGTGGGGGGAGAATTTGTGCTCAAAGAGGAAATTGAAGGGGTTGAGGATTTGCACTAGGAGGGGGTATTTTTTTTTTTTGGGGGGGGATCTGTGCTTGGGCCATATGGGGAATGTGAGTATTTGAGCTGAGCGGTTGGGGGGGGATTTTGTGCTTGGGAGGGGGATTTGTACTGGGAGGAGGGGGTATTTATGCTTAGGGGGTAAGCATGCAGATTAGTGCTTGATTTTTTTTTGGGAGGGGGGAGAGGGGATTTTTTCTGATATATAATGCTCATACATCTTGTGGGGTGGGTGGGCGCGATTTGAGCTTGAGATGACCTTGTCCTGGCACTGGTGGGTGGTACTGATTGGGTGGATGATTTTTGCCGTGCCATGATGCAAACCATCACTGCTCTGGCATTGTTCTACTCCCGTACGACTGCCTAAACAGCTTGTAGGGGCAGTTGGAGGGCAGTAAAAAAACACAGCTTAACCTCCTCTTTTTACTGCCCCTTCCATTCACAATCTTAAACCCGTCCTAAAGGTTTAAATGGCTGAGAGGTTCTCCTTAAGTTTTCAATGAACGGTATTGCCTGTCAGCATCTATTAATTTACTGTTCAAGTACTAGCCTGCCCTCCAGTTGCAACCCCCGTGGTATTATAGTGACAAGCACCGCTGTTATTAACATCTGCAGCCAGGAGATTTGCAGTCACAGGATGCTGATTATTTTTTAACAGGTTCAAGATCTCTCTGCTTCTTTAGGGCAAATCTTATTTGGTAGATGCGTGAGATTTGTAGTCATCAGGGAGAGCCGGTGCAGATAGTCGCAGGTTGCCCCTGTGAAACGTGTTGTCACACCAGTAAGAGCGTACATCACCAAACAAGACAATGATAAAGCCCTGAACGGAGCTGACGTCCCAGTGCCAACACAATGTCCCAATACACGTAATGTACGGCACATGTTGGTTTAATAATCACGCATCTACCTTTTGGAATTGATGATAATTTCGGCAAGACTAAAAAAAAAATCTTCCAGCTAATATGAGAAATTAATCTTGTCATATTAATAAGAACTGCTTGCAGTTATATGCATTTTTTAGCAGTTGCAATTCATTTTTCTGTGTTGTATTTAATAGTTTTGCATTTTCTTTTATCCGTAAAAAAATTATGAAATATGACATTTCTATTTCTTGAACGCGTCCAAGAGAACCTGTACTGCGTGCAGAAAATGGGAAGTCAAAGTAATGTTAAAGCTGGACTACAGGCACAAAAATGCTCATTTAAATATATTCCTCGATAGCCACAAAGGATATAAATCCACTTTGTGGCAAATGCCCTTGCAAATCAAAGTTTTAAGTTAAAGCGGAGTTCCGGACAAAATGTAAATTTTTAAAAAAAAATTTTATTGATCCTAGCATTAATACTAATTAAATACAATAACGTTTAGACAAAGTTCCTTATGTATTTATTAAAAATATAAATCACTTACTGAATATATTCTCCCTCCTGTTCTGGTCGTTTCCATCATTATTGTGGGCATGTGAAGCCCAATCGATCTCTCCTCCTGGTTTGCTTTGGAGATGTGTATGCTGGGTAACCAGCATGCACCTCTCGATCTCGCGCATACGCTATTCAAAGGCGGCCTTAGCGCCGGTTGTTTCTAAAGTTGCCATAACAATGGGCGGCGACGAAGGAAGGTCCCGCCCCGTTGTTATGGCAACATAGATAAACAGATCTCTGCGCTGTTATCCGCCTTAAATCGCGTCATTTGCTGTCAGGAAATAACGTGCTTTTTGATCACAGTACTGCCCACAGACTCCTGGGAAATGATGTGTCATCATTTCCCAGTACACAGGCGAGGGAGGAAGTGACCTAGGAGCGCCACGGACCAGGAAGTGGCAGATTAGGAGGACTACATAGCAACAGGGCGATTCTGGTAAGTAAAAAAAAAAAAATCTTTCTCCAAATGTTTTTTTATAGGTTTCCACTTTCCAGGAGTCTGATAATGTAAAAAAAAATTTTAGGGTGGAACTCCACTTTAATAAAAAGCTGTGCTTGCCCTTTCTATGTACAAAATATTACATTCAAAATAGCAATACAATATACAGTGCCTTAGGAACTTTTTTACAGTGCAAGGAAACAAACAAACTTAATTTCAAGAGAGAAAATCTTCCAAGGATGAGGGCTGCTCTCCAGGACTTAGACTGGGAGGGAATATTGGCATCAATGGGCACAGAACAGAAATGGGAATTCTTCAAAAAGACTGTTTGTGAACTCATTGCAAAGTATATTCCCATGGGCAATAGGTTTAAAAGGCTAAAAATAAAACCTATGTGGCTCACAGCCAAAGTTAAAAAAGCTATAAACTATAAGAAAAGAGCTTTTAAAAAATATAAAAATGAGGGAAAACTAGTTTCATTTAAATGTTACAAAGAATATAACAGGATATGTAAAAAGGAAATCAAAGATGCAAAAATTCAAAACGAACGACAGATTGCAAAAGATAGTAGGACAAACCCAAAAAAAATATTCAAATATATTAATAGTAAAATGGTCAAGTCTGAGCATGAAGCCCTTTACAAAATAACCTAGAGTGGGTGACTGGGGACAAAGAGAAGGCTAATTTATTAAATACTTTCTTCAGCTCTGTATATACAAAGGAGCATGGGGGAGCTCATGTTCAAAATGGGGGTGGTAGTGACACAGCCCCAAATCCACAATGGCTCAAAAGTGATATGTCCAGAAATATTTAGACAGAATAAAGGTGGATAAAGCACCTGGACCAGATGGCATACACCCACGGATCTTAAAAGAATTGAGCTCTGTAATTTCAAAGCCATTGTATCAAATTTTTAGGGACTCATTAATGACGAGAATAGTACCACTGGATTGGCGCAGGGCCAAGTTGGTGCCTATATTTAAAAAGGGAACAAAGACTTTACCAAGTAACTATAGACCTGTTAGTTTAACTTCTATAGTTGGGAAGATACTGGAGAGATTAATAAAAGACCACATAGACGAGTTCTTGCTGGAAAAAAATATTTTAAGCAACAGACAGCATGGATTCATGAAAGACAGAAGTTGTCAGAGAAACCTGATTTCTTTTTATGAAGAGGTAAGTAAGACCTTGGACAGAGGGGTGGCAGTGGACGTGGTATACTTGGATTTTGCAAAAGCGTTCGATACAGTTCCGCACACACGGCTCATGTGTAAGGTAAAGTCTACAGGCTTGGAAATATCAGTTTGTAAATGGATAGAAAACTGGCTAAAAGACAGAATTCAGAGAGTAGTGGTTAATGATTCTTACTCTGAATGGTCTAAGGTTATCAGTGGTGTACCCCAAGGTTCAGTGCTGGAACCCTTACTTTTTAATATCTTTATAAATGATATTGGGTCTGGGATCAAAAGTAACATTTCTGTCTTTGCAGATGACACCAAGCTATGCAGTGGAATAACGTCCTTACAGGATGTCTCCAATTTACAAGCCGACCTCAATGCTCTGTCTAATTGGGCGACTATGTGGCAGATGAGTTTAATGTTGATAAATGTAAAGTTCTGCACTTGGGGGCTAATGCCCCATACACACTATCATTTTTCACGTCGTTAAAAAAAACAACATGAAAAACGACGTGAAAAAAGAGAGCATGTTCGAAATTTTTAATGCCCGTTTTTCACGTCGTTAAAAATGCTCTGGAGCCTACACACGATCATTTTTAATGCCCATTTTTTTAATGGCATTTTTAACGGCATTAAAAACGATCGTGTGTATGGGGCATAAGAGTATGCAGGCATCATACATCCTAGGGGGAGTACAACTGGGGGGATCCATAGTGGAGAAGGATCTGGGGGTTTTGGTGGATCATATGCTCAATAATGGCATGCAATGCCAAGCTGCAGTTTCCAAAGCGAGCAAAGTCCTTTCTTGTATTAAGAGAGGTATGGACTCCAGAGAGAGAGATATCATTTTGCCCCTGTTCAAAACATTAGTAAGACCTCATCTGGAATATGCAGTTCAGTTTTGGGCCCCAGTTCTCAAAAAGGATATTGGGAAACTGGAGAAAGTGCAGAGAAGGGCAACCAAACTGATAAGAGGCATGGAGGAGCTCAGCTATGAGGAAAGATTAGAGGAACTGAATTTATTCACTCTTGAGAAGAGGAGATTAAGGGGGGGATATGATCAACATGTACAAATATATAAGGGGTCCATATAGTGAACTTGGTGTTGAGTCATTCACTTTATGGTCAACACAAAAGACAAGGGGGCACTCTTTACATCTAGAGGAAAAGAGATATTACCTCCAAATACGGAAAGATTTCTTCACAGTAAGAGCTGTGAAAATTTGGAATAGACTCCCTGCAGAGGTGGTTCTGGCTAGCTCAGTAGATTGCTTTAGGAAAGGCCTGGATTATTTCTTAAATGTACATAATATAACTGGGTACTAACATTTATAGGTAAAGTTGATCCGGGGAATATACGATTGCCTCTCGGGGGATCAGGAAGGAATTTTTTCCCCTGCTGTAGCAAATTGGATCATGCTCTGCTGGGTTTTTTCGCCTTCCTCTGGATCAACTGTGGGTATAGAATTAGGTATATGGGATTGTATGATATTATTTTATTTTTATATGGTTGAACTAGATGGACTTTTTTCAACCTGACTAACTATGTAACTATGTAACTTTGTAACAAACAGTATATATAGGAGAAAACAAATCAACGCAATGGAAAAAAAGGAAATGACCCTATAGAGAGCGGCTGAACATCAGGCTAAATAATCAAAAAATCCCTGAGAGTAATATAAAGTAGATGATGCAGCGCTAATAAAGTCCATAAAAATATAAAACACCGTCCGTGTGGTAACTCAGTGCTCACACATTGAGGACATGCAAGTGATTCCGCGGGTGCGATGCACTTCCACCAATATTAAACAATGGCTGCTCACCTCACGTAGTGGACCCTTTAATTATGGAGGGTCACATAGACATTCACCTGCGAACACTTGTAAGGATCCAAATACAATCAGGAATCAGAGGATAAACTAAACCAATGGGGATGTCGTTCCATATGCCATACGATCATGAAACGATAAAGGCAGGTTCATAGTGCTCTCCATATAGACAATCGATATTTATTAAAAGTGGTAAAAAACTTACAAACAAGGCACCAAGTCCGGTGCCAGATGATACAGCGTGTATACAAATCAAAAGCCCGATGGCTGCGGGTGACGTCACGACGCTTCTTGAAGCGTAATAAATATATAATAGATAAATAAATATATAATATTAAGCCAAAACCACTAAACGTTCCATTAAGAGGCGAAAGCAGGGAGAAATATTGGAGTCAAAGTGATTTAGCTGAACAAACTGAATTTATATGATTTGATTCATTACAGTGTTTTTAGTTTTTTCTTTCTTCCTGTCTTTGTTTTTTGTTTTATTGGTTGTGTGTCGCTTTCTTTTTAAATAGTAAGATTCTAAATTGGTTGAATTCAATCTCTGAGTGTGAAGCTTATCATCCTGTATATCTCTGATTGATGCTGAGGGTTACTGAATGAAATTAGACTGTTATTAAAGGAAATCTATCAGTTTAACTTTTTAAATGACAACTCCAGTCAAGAAGCTCAATGCACATTTTAAACTCATATATACGAAAAGTTCTATCTGGATTGAGATGTATTAAATAATGCAGATGCTCTGGTGATCCATCTACCCGAGGCTGCAGCGCTTAACCACTGAGGTCCCAGTCAATGGTTGCACTTTTTTTCTACGTTGGTGGGTCCAGTGGGGTTTAATGACTGGAACCGCATTTTGACAATGACTGGTAAATCAAGCACAAGGCTAGGTCTTATGCCGCGTACACATGACCGTTTTTAATGTCATTGAAAAAATCAATGTTTTTCTCGACGTGATTCTTCTCAAGCCTGCCTTGCCTACACACTATCGTGAAAAAAAATGCTTGAGCAAAGCGCGGTGACGTACGAAACGTACGACGGCACTATAAAGGGGAATTTCCATTCGGATGGCGCCACCCTTTGTGCTGCTTTTGCTGATCCTCGTGTTAGTAAAGTTTGGTGAGAGACGATTCGCGCTTTTCAGCCTCGTGCTCTTCAGTCCGTTACAGCGTGACGAATAAGCTATCTCCATTATGAACGCTAGTTTTACCAGAACGAGCGCTCCCGTCTCATAACTTGCTTCTGAGCATGCATGTTTTTTTCACGTCGTTAAAGCCTACACACGACTGTTTTTCACGACGAGAAAAACGACGACGTGAAAAACTACGAGAAAAAATAGAGCATGTTCCAAATTTTTAATGGCCATTTTTCACGTCGCGAAAAATGCTCTGGAGCCTACACACAATCGTTTTTAATGACCAAATTAAAAAATTGAATTTTTCTTGTCATGAAAAACGGTCGTGTGTACGCGACATTAGTCTGCATATTCTACCACAGTGCTGCATTGTGGCTCATATCAAATCCCAATTATGGCCACTGGAAGCCTGAGTTCAACGCTAAAGAAAACCTCTGGATTTGCCCATGCAGAGCAAAGCAGCATGTTTACCTAAAGTGGACCTTGCACTAAAAAGTCCACTTATTTTGTCAGGGCTCCAACCCCATGCAAAACCACCACAATAATGTGTACAATAAAGTTAGGAAACATACTGATCTTACCCATGGCTTATGTTCACGGTGCCTAGGTGAGGGTGACATCTCTTGATCCTTCTGGTGAAGGCCTCTTGAACCCCCTAGGGAAAGAGAGCCTTGACTGATGGGGGCATGGCCCGGTGCTGGACAAGTTAGGTGTATGGTCAGGATTGGTCAAACTATGGGGGATGGGCTGGGCCAGAGCTCAGTAAAATTTTGCCCCAGGGAATTATGGGCCTTTTGGAAGAAGAACGTGGCTGGAAGAGCTGAAGACCCTGTCCAGTCTACCATGGACACTGACCACCTGCTGTCCAGGGTCCATGAACTTGCTCTCAAAGGTCAGGCTGTGACTGGCTTTTGCCCTCCTATGCCCTGAGATGTCTCCCCCCCCTGCTCCCCTTCCTCCCGAGGAGTTTTCTGCGGGACCCCCTGTATCCAGGGCCCGGAGGTGTGCCCGCCCACCTTCTCGCTTGAGCCCCAATCCCTTCCAGGGCTACTTACACTGCAGTCGCCCCCCCTCCGCTGGAGCTACTAGCGTGTCTGGTGCCGGTGTTCTGCCGATGAAGATCCCCCCGGCGGATAAGGACACCCCTGTACTGCGCGGCGCTTGCGCAGTACGAACCTCAACGGAGCCGCCAAAATTAGCCAAAGATGTAGAGCTGAGAGTCAGCTCTACACGGCGCCTGCGCAATGACTATGACACATGTCGCACGCTCCCGATGCTAGTGCTACTCTGCATGGGGCGGGGGGTGATTTTAGCAATACAGTACACGTTTTAGCGGGGCAAGTTAAAACAAATGAAGGGGGGGGGGTTTTGCACGGTTGATGGGCTGGTTTGCACGACCTATTTAACTAACGAACACAATGAATTTATCACAGTATCTACCCGCCCTTATCTCTGTCCATCATTTTAAAATACCGCCTCTTTTGTGAGTTAAATAGTTTGTGAAAATCCGCCCATCAACATTGCAAAACCCGCCCTTCATATGTTTTTAACTTGCCCCGCAAACACATGTACTTTATTGCTAGAATCACCCCCGCCCCTTGCAGAGTAGCACTAGCATCGGGAGCATGCGGCATGTGTCATAGTCATTGTGCAGGCGCTGTGTAGAGCGCCACGCCTGCACAGTACAGGGGGGTCCTTATCCGCCAGGGGACCTTTTGCGGCAGGACACCGGCTCTACCCCTCCCAGGGTACATGGATCCACGGCCCGTTACCGCCTGGGTTCTTCCAGCTGGGCCCCCCCTGCCAGTGTATGCCAGGGTGCAGGCCTCCTCCTGCTCACGGAGCCCCAGAGCCCTCCGGTGGGCCGCCCGGGCTCTGCCGGCTGGTTATTCCTCTGTGTGCCTCCCTGTGCCTGGCCGGGCAGGAGCTGCTGCTTTCCCTACCTATGTGATCCGCTGGTGACCGCTTCTGGCGTTCCTGGGTCCGCCCCGGCGCTCGGGGGGGCTGGGGGAGTCACACATATGTCCCCCTGGGTGTCCACTGCTCGCTCTGCCCATCCATCGGCACAACAGCTTGGAGCCTCGGCGCTGTCTCCTCCAGCCACGCAGTCCCATCTCCCTGCGCCCGGAGAGGCAGGAGATTCCTCTTTTAAACCTTCCCCAGCTGATCTGTCACAGCCAGCAGCTCCTTCTCTCCCTGCGCCCAGCAGGGCGGGAGATTCAAATAGGTCATCAGTGTATCCTGCTTACATATGTCATCTGCTCAGCTGCATCCCCCTGCGCCCGGACGGGTGGGGGATTGCCGAGCTTCACCTGCTGCTCACCCCTTGCTGACTCCTGCCTACCTGCATCTCCCTGCGCCTGGCTGGGCGGGAGATGGCCAATCCTTACCTGCCACCCACCCTGTGCCACTGCAGTCTGCCTACCAGCATCTCCCTGCGCCCGGCTGGGCGGGAGATTTACACAGGCTGCCCGCCACCACGGCCTTGCCCCTGTCTGCTGCTCGGCCCCATCTTCCTGCGCCCGGGCAGGGCGGGAGATTCCCATGCCACCTCCAGATTGTTGGCTGCATCTGCCATGGGTCCTCCGTCCACAGCTGCTGTTCCCGGCCATCATCAGGGTCGGTGGCCAGACCTACACCCCTGGACCTCTCTTTCCATCATCATCTTGCCTCGCCAGCCGCCACCATTCCTCGAGGAGATGGATATCGCGGGCCTCTGCAAGCCCTCCCATGGACGATCCTGCGTTCCTCCTGGATAGACTGCTGGTTGCCTTTCTTCTGCTCCGCCTCCGCACATCAGTGAGTATGAATGTGATTTAATTTGGGGTGGGTCCAGTGACGCTGCCGTATCGGGCCCGCCAGACGAACACATATTCTCGGTCGTAAAATCGGTCCTGTCCCGCATGGGCGTGTTGGGTCCAGCGGTTAGTCCGGGCTCCGTAGCAGGTGGCGCTCTGTGGTCGATTTTCGCCGACTGGCACGCACCTGTCAGACAACGTCAAGGATAGGATCTGGCGTTGTGAATTTATTGATTTTCTCACATTAGTCCCTCCTGACAGGATACAATCGGCAAATCTTGTCGTGTTGACGTCGCGGCACAGGGCGACATCAAAACAGCTTCCTAGGACGTTCGGGAACTGGCTGCAGGGGTTCTGTGCCTACGCAGGAGTGCTCTGTGAGCGGTTCCCGGAGTTGGCCTCATCTCTTTTTTGCTACCAGGATCTTATTTGGGATGCCTATAAGTTTACGGGGGTCAGTGTTGGTTTCACTACGACACCCAGTTTGAACAAAAGATGGCGTTACGGAAGGAGTTTTGTTTAGATTGTCAGGATGGTAGCCTGTGGTTATTGCTCATGTGCCTCCACAGCCCTTCGTCCTTTCAGTCCCCGGCCGGCGCACTCTCCGGTGTGTCGGCTACCCCGAAAAAGGGAATATGCTGGCTGTTCAATGAGAGCCACTGCAAGTGGTACACCACATGCTGTTTTAAGTCGAGTGCTCGCTTTGCGGGGGTGCTCACCCAGCCAGTCAGTGTTTTCGGAAAGGAAAGCAACCACTACCCAGGCCGAGGGCCAAGCCTGACCTGTCTAAACCAGAGGTCGCCAGTCTTAGAGATGCTTCGCTGGCTAGATCTGTACTCCCTTCATAGGGAAGCCTTGATCTTGAGGGACGGTTTGGACCGTGGTTTTTGGATCCCCTTTGCTCCTTCTGACGAGCCTACCATGGCATCTAATTTGAAGTCCGCTGTTCAATTTGAGTCCTCGTGGCTGAGAAGCTTCAGAAGGAACTGGAGTTGGAGCGTATGGCGGGCCCGTTTGATCTTCCCCCTTTCCACAATCTGAGAGTTTCCCCCAGTTACGGTGTTGGCCTTTTTTGGGCATAGAAATAGACACGGTGGCGATGGTTTTTCAGTTGCCCAGTGATAGTCTGGCTAGGCTCCTCTCCCTGGTCTGGTTAGCTAAAGGGGCTAGAAAGCTGCAGTTGAAACAGCTTCAGTCCTTGCTGGGTCACCTGGTTTTTGCCTGTAGGGTCATCCACATGGGGAGGGCGTTCTGTAGACGTTTGGCGTGGGTCATGAAGGGGGTGTCTGCCCCCCACCATTATGTCCGTATCACCAAGCCCATGCGGGACGACTTGGGGATATGGCTATCTTTTCTCCAGTCCAACAATGGGCAGTCTTCTTGGCTGCTGGAGGAGGTACCGAATTCACAGCTGGAGCTATACACCGATGCGGCAGGCTCCTGTGGTTTTGTTGCCTTTTTCCAAAGGGCATGGTCTGCCGAGTGTTGGCCGGCCTTATGGGCCTGCATGGATTTGTTATGCAACCTCACCCTGCTGGAGCTCTTTCTGATTGTGGTCGCCATTGAGCTGTGGGGCGAGAGGTTGCGCAATCGCCAGGTGGCTGCGTTTTTTGGTTCTCAGGTGTTTACAGTTTAACATATCTTTAGAGCTAGGCACGTTCCCGGGACTGCTAACAATATCGCTGATGCTCTCTCTCGTTCGCAGCTCAATCACTTCCGCTCCCTGGCCCCGTCTGCTTCCCTGGAGGGCCTCCCCTGTCCGGTCTACTTGTGGAACCTTGTTTCCGATGTTTGCTAGACCTCCTCCAGGCGTCGCTGGCCCCGTGGACATGGCTATCGTACTGTCGAGTGTGGGATGAATGGGTCCAAGTGTCGGGCGGTGAGTTTTTAATCTCTTCACAACATGACAGACACATTGCGTTGTTCTCTTATCTCAGGTACTTACTACAGAAAGGTTCTTCGGGCTCCACGGTGTCGTTGTCCATGTTTGCCTTGTTCTTTGGTTTCAGCACCTTGGGTGGGGAGATATCACTAAAGAGTTTCATGTCCGACGGGTTCTGCGGGGTTGGAGGCGCGCGACTCATTTCCCCGATACCGGCGCCCAATTTCCCTCCATATCCTCTCTGATATCCTCTCCCTGTTGCCGTCCGTGTGCTCCTCCAGTTTTGAGACACTTCTTTTTCGGGTGGCCTTCTCTTGGGCTTTCTTTGGCGCTTTTCGTATCGGCGACCTGGTTTCCAAATCCACGTCCTCCCCAGGCGGCATCCTCACCAAGGATGTAAACTTTTCTGAGCGATGCGTGTCGGCTTGTTGCGTACTTGCAAGACGGACAGCTTCGGCAGGAGAAGACGGGTGGTTTCGTACCCTTGGGGGGGGGCCCTTTTGCCCTGTTTCGCTGGCCTTCCCCTTCTTGTCTGTACTCCCCCCATCCTCCACCTTCTTTGTCCATGCCGACTCCTCCTCCCTGAGCGGGTTTCAATTTCCTGCGGGTCTTTCGTTGTTGCCTTGAGAGACTAGGCCTTCCTTCGTGTGATTTTGCGACCCACTCTTTTCACATCGGTGCTGCTACCGCTGCTTCTGGTATGGGTTTTTCCGATACAGAGCTCCTGTGTCTGGGTAGGTGGGGATTGTCTCGTTTTTCTTTGTACGTCCGCCAACATCTGTTGTTTTCATTTTCAGATCTTTACCCAGGTCTAATTTGGATTGTTAGAGATTCTTTCATTTACTGGGCGGCTCGTTGGTTGGAAGTTAGGAGTTGCAAAAAAATAAATAAAGATTTGGGTTTCACCTATGATATGATATTGCTAGGATCCGTTGGCTTGGGCTCCGTGGGTTACGCTGGCCGCAGGTCCTCCCAGAGTGTTTAGGCCTTCGTTCTCATGTTTCCAGCCCCATTATCTTGATTCTCCATGCTGGAGGGAATGATGTGGGTTATACACGCTCCTTGGATCCTATCTCCGCTATCAAGCGAGACATTGCGCATTGTTATGCGGTCTATACCAGCTTGGTTCTCATCTGGTCTGAAATCGTGCCTCGTTTGCGGTGGGAAATTCCCGGCCCACGCTTGGAACGCTTCCGTCGAAAGGTTAATGAACAGGTCGCCAAGTTTGTTTAGCAGATCGGGGGGGGTTGTAATCCGGCACAGGGATTTGGAGGGTGCTACTGATGATCTGCTGCATCCGGATGGCGTTCACCTTAACGATATCTGTCTGGACATTTTCAACCTTGGCCTTCAACGTGGTGTGGAACAGGCGCTGGCTGCGGTGGGGCGCCCGTCAGTTACCCACTGACGTGCAGGTGGCGGTTTCTTGACCTTGCCAGCAGTAAAGTTGCTGTAATGGGCTAAGCCCTTGAAGGAAAATTGGAAGTAGGCTGTCTGTTCAGCACTTATGGTAAGGACAGGCCTCCCCTTTTGGAATTGCGTGCTCACAGTGCAACTGTGACTGGCACTGGTTTAAAGTGTTAATATGGTTATGTGTTGGAATTGTAAATAAAGCCGTGGCCTTGCCCTTTCCAACCTAATGGTTGTAAGTGTGTTTTATTAAATGGGGTGAGGGAGCAAGGATGTGGGGGGATTTTATCCCATTAGGTACAGTTGATTCGTACCTAGGCCCATTGCGCCTCAGCAGTCATGAGATCCTGGGAACAATTAGGATCCCAAATTTTGCAAGAGGATACCCTTGTATAAAGCTAGAGGGCCTTCTTCTCACTTGTTCTCACTTATTGTGCAGAACCCTGGGATAAGGTGAGTATATTATATTTTTTTTCCCCACAATTTGTTTACACTATAATGCAACGTTTGTGAATGGGGGTCATTCTGTATGGTGTATATATACTTTATGAAATGGGTCCCATAGGGTCCCAAATTACACTGTAATGCAACATTTGTGAATGGGGGTCATTCTGTATGGTGTATATATACTTTATGAAATGGGTCCCATAGGGTCCCACATCATTTCAAAACTATTTTAAATGATGTAGGCTGTTGCAACATCATAATTGAATCAAACTTGGTTGGAAGGGGGGAAAGTTCAGTAATAGCTAAACAAAAGATATTTTCCTATTTTAGGAGTTTATTTTCATAATCGATTAGTTGGCCGATTATTGTTTTGATTCATCGGTTAATAGCCTTTAAAAAAAGTGATTTTGCGGCGATTTGCATATTGACATTTTTATTTTATTTTTGCCAATTTGTTGTTGGGCAGATTAAAAAACACAAATTGCCGCAAAAACGCATTACATGCTTTTCTGCAGCTTCTCAATTGAAGTATATTGAACCAAAAAAGCATCGTTTTGCATTTAAAAAAAAGTCCTTGCCCTTTCCAAATACGCAGCAGCTGCAAAAATCATGGATGTGAACGTGTCCCATAGGAAACCATGTAAATGACCTGTAGTGTGTTTTCTGCAAAAAGCACCAAAAAACAGAGGTGTGACCCAGGCCTGAGATGTTTAGTGACATACCGTAATGGAGTTAAAAAAATTAAGAGTACAAAAAGAGCAAATAATCGCTACTGTAAAGCCGTGTACACACGATCGGTGTGAAAAAATAGAACATGTTTTAAATTTTTCCGATGGGGAAAAAAAACGATAGCAAAATCCGATCGTCTGTGTGGAACTCCATTGGATAAAAAACCCACGCATGCTCAGACTGAATTAGGAGACGGGAGCGCTCGTTCTGGTAAAACTAGTGTTCGTAATGGAGATAGCACATTCGTCATGCTGTAACGGACTAAAAAGCACAGAGACTGAAAAGCGCGAATCGGCTCTCACCAAACTTTTACTAACACGCGGTAACACGAAATCAGCAAAAGCAGCCCAAAGGATTTGAACTTCCCCTTTATAGTGCCGTCGTACGTCACAGCGTTTGGGACGATTGGTTTTTTGACAGATGGTGTGTAGGCAAGACTGATGGTAGTCAGTGTCAGATGAAAAATCCATCGGATTAGAATCTATAGGAAATCTGATCGTGTGTACAGGGCTTAAGGGGTTAATTTTTCACTGTGGGACAGTGAAAGTAATATTTACAGTAGTAATTTGCTCTTTTTGTACTATAAAGGGCAAATTTTAGTTTTCTTTAACCCCATTATGTTACTGCGCGATTAATCGATTATGAAAATAGTAATCGATTATTTTCATAATCGATTAGTCGTCGATTAATCGATTAGTTGTTTCGGCCCTAAAGTTATGTTATGTATTTGTCCTCTAATGCTTTTAGTGTATTTCTAGCGAAAATATCATTTTGATATTTTAGGGGGGGGGGGCGTGATTTCTAACAACAGCCCTGACTGGGACAAATGGGGAGGTCAAATAAATGGAGGTCATGCATTTGTATACCTTATTTCAATGCATAGGAAGGATATCCCATGGTTGTTTTATGGGTATTTTAGGTATATCTAGTGATTTTATGGACATCTAAATAAAGTAAGGTTATATTAAAACTTAAACATATGGTGTATGTTGTGCCTTTTTAAAATCCAGCTTTTTTCTTAATTTTCTCTAATTGTTCTTTCCTATGTATGGATGTGGCATGGTCCAACACAATTAAAATTATATGGAAATCACAATCACAAATCAAACTACTGATCCTGTATATTACATTTGGACATGGAAGCAGCCATTTTTTTTGTTACATATGGCATGATGTGTTTTATACTACTCTAGCAGCTTATGCATTAAAGTTGCATTCAGCATGTTTGTAAAAAAAGAATCCAATCATTTTTATTTTTTTTTCTGAAAATTATTCTTATTTAAATTTCCATAGACAGCTACAAACAGAAAAACAGTCAACATTCAGCACTACAATTCATCAGCACCAATGAATAATGCAGCTCCCATTAACAATTCTAATAAACTGTACCAAGTACCCACCCCGGCCTTCAGATAATCAGTACTTTACCCTCCGTACAAATATTTAAAGCTAACATCAATCAATCAGAGGCAGTAGAGTTATCACTAATCCAACCACCCCACACCTTATCAAATTTAGATGGTACACCTCTACTCAGGTATATGGTTTTGTATAACGGTAAGGTAGTATTTACTAATGCATTCCATTATGGTAGGTGCCACTGGTTTCTTTCATGACAGAATGATTATTTTACATCCATAAAACAAGAGCAGGGTAAGTAATGTACTGATCACCTTTGTGGGTACTATCGGGTCAACCAGACCTAGTAAACAGATTTCTATAGAGGGTCTAATGCTTGGGTGCTCAACCTGTGGCCCTCCAGCTGTTGCGAAACTACAAGTCCCATGAGGCATTGCAAGCTGCTGACAGTTACAACATGACTCCCAAAGGCAGAGGCATGATGGGAGTTGTAGTTTCGCAACAGCTGGAAGGCCACAGGTTGAGTTGAGCACCCATGTTTAATCACCGTAACCAACTAGATACAGTCCATAACTTCAGACCAGAACAGTTGGATTGGTGTGCAATACCAGAAAACATGAATAGAATCCGACCCAGGTGCATCGCGCCACCAACAGTTCGAGGAGCGTGCAGGAAAAATCTTAACAAGTTTAACAGGGGTGCAATAGTTTCTGTGGAGGAATTCAAATTGAATTAAATGATCCCTTGCTGACACCAACCTAGAAAAAGTGGAACTTCACACGTCCTCCCAGTCATCACTGTCCATCTGCGGGAAGTCTATGAGTGTCAGGATGTGACCCCATTCCCCCTGCAATTAGCGGGAATTATACACTTTTGATGCAAACATTTTAGTTTAACCACTTCCGGACTGCAGTAGGGTGGCCCAGCTGCGCAAAATCACATACCTGTATGTGATTTTGTGTACACGATCTGGGGTGCCGCTCCTGCTGTGATGGGACACAGCGGGAGCCAATCAGCGGGTTCCGGCAGTCGCGATGGCCGATGGGACTCGCTGATTGATCTGAGGAAAGGCAGAACGGCGGTCTGCCTATGTAAACAAGGCATACCGCCGTTCTATCAGGAAGGAAAAGAGAGATCTTGTGTTTCTGCTAAGAAACAGGGATCTCTCTTTTCGTCCAGTGCATCCACTCCCCCCAGAGTTAGAAAGCACTCCCTAGGAGCACACTTAACCCTTTGATAGCCCCTGGTGTTAACCCCTTCGCTGCCAGTGTCATTTATACAGTGACAGTGCATTTGTTTTAGCACTGATCACTGTATTGGTGTCACTGGTTCCCAAAAAGTGACACTTAGTGTCGGATTTGTCGGCCGCAATGTGGCAGTCCCGCTAAAAATCACTAATTGCTGCCATTACTAGCAAAAAAACAATAAAAATAAATAAAAAGTCCATAAATCTATCCCATAGTTTGTAGATACGATAACTTTTGCGCAAACCAATCAATATATACCACAAAAAGAAATATCTATTTGTGGGAAAAAAGGATATCAATTTTATTTGGGTACATCGTCGCACGACCGCGCAATTGTCAGTTAAAATAACGCAGTGCCGTATCGCAAAAAAAGGGGGTAAAACCCAGTGTTAATTTTGTCGACTAAAA
This sequence comes from Rana muscosa, assembly GCA_029206835.1. Classification (NCBI taxonomy): domain Eukaryota; kingdom Metazoa; phylum Chordata; class Amphibia; order Anura; family Ranidae; genus Rana; species Rana muscosa. The sequence continues at coordinate 133,483,662 of CM055127.1, forward strand.
CGCTAAAACATTTTAGTCATCTAAAACGGACGTGTGTAGGGAACCAAGCCGTTCCCTCGTTTTTCCCGACTGTGTTTTCACCGTCGAGAAAATCGATTGTGTGTACGCGGCATTAGACTAAAACTAAATTGAAATTTTACTTCACAATTAACACTGGTCTATAGTGCATGTTCATACCTCAATACCATAAATAATAACATAATAGATTTTTCACTCCAGCAGTATATAATGAGTTTGTAAATTGTAGAGAAATGTTAACTAATGCATTACAATTTAATTACACCCATTAGATTTTAGACGACTAAAATGAGTTTTGGTCGACTAAAATGTACTGGAGATTTTAGTCGACTAAAATGTAGAGCATTTTAGTCGACTAAAATATACTGGAGATTTAGTCGACTAAATACAACTAAAACTAAAACAATTGCAGAAGACTAAATTGGGACTAAAACTAAAATGCCATTTTAGTCCTAAGACTAAAACTAAATCGAAATTTGCTGCCAAAATTAACACTGGTAAAACCTTCGGAGCTGAAGTGGTTAAATCCTCATTTGTGGTACGTGAATTGTGTAGCACATGTGGACTCGGTCAAAATTTTAGATCGCACATCTGAATTTATGATTATAAAAGTGTCTCCTGCTGAGTGGTCACATGATCTGCTCTATTCCTTGCTCATTTATGTTGAGGAAGGTGGTTCAAAAAGCCTTATAGCTAGAACGTAGCTCAGTGTTCTTGCTCATCTCTTCAAGCCGGAATCGGCAGTGGACCACCATCTCTCCAGGTTTCCTGTGCTGGGCTAAGAATAGTCAAAGTGTTGAAATTAAATGGGACATCAGTTTTTTTTTAAGCCACTCAAATTATCAACACTTACACAAACAAATGGATAGAAAACCGTCGCCAAAAACAGAGGTGATAATGAGGTTGGGGAGAATGGAGCGAGCTGAATGGAATTAATTAGTTCCTGAAAGGTTCACGTGGAAATTAGATTTTTCAGCTTGGAAAGCCTTGAGGCTTTGGAGAAAGTTAAGCCCTGGGGTTATAGGAGTGTGCATATCATTAAGTATGCATGAAAGTAAATAACTACGTCAATGGCACTACTTCTCATCAGGTGTGAAATACCGCCACTTTTTCTGTCCGTAACAATATGCGAGTTGTGGAATCTATTTGGTGCGCGACAGCATGCCCATTTACACAATGGCGTCCCTAGGAGGGGGCCAGAGGGGGTCCTGGCCCCCCCCAACATTATGTTGTGCCCCACCATGTGCCCCCCCCCAAAAAAAATTAATTTTTTTTGTATTTTGCTCAGGCCGCCGCTGGAGTAACAGTCTCTCCTGAGAGGGAGAGCGTCCCCCGTCAGCTCCTGTGGGGGATTCCTCCCCCCTCCCTCTGCTCGCTGACACTGCATAATGCGAGCGCTCACACAACCACAGCCGTCCGATCTGCTCCTTCCCCTGCATCCTCATTGGCACGAAGAAGAGCGAGTTGCAGGAAGGACTCCACGAGCACTGAGGGGGGGAGGGGGGGGCAAGCCTTCATCTCAGTTACTGAAAAAACAGACTGATTTCTCCCGTCCTTAGGACAGGAGAACCAGCCTGTAAATTCCGAGAGTGGAGACTGCAAGCTGAGCCGAGTGTCAGTTTATGACACTCTTTCACAGCCCAGCGAGTCCAGCGAGTCCAGCCACCCCCCCACTCTCCTCACATACAAGCAGGGAGGAATACAGCTCCTCCTTCCAGTCCCGCCCACACTATCCCGGCGTGCTGTATCTGAAGAGAGGGGATGTGTGGGTGGGAAATATGAAAATCAGCAGCATTCCTGGCTGTGTGTGAATGATGCCTGAGATTCTAGCCTGGACCGTGGGTAAGTGTGTGCACTGCAAACTGCAGTACACTGTAATCACTGAACTGCATTATCTCCATCCCTTCTCTCCCCCATCTGTCTCCCTCCCCCTCTCCTGTTCTTTCAAGACATTCACAATTTACTTTCACTTTCAGTTAGGCAGGTAATATGCGGTGCAAATTTCTTTCCTACATCCACAGATTGCAGGAAAGAAACTTGCATGATTCCCCCATCAACACAGACAGTGCTGACAGGGTAATATCCCTCCTGCCCAGCAATTGTATTCTCCCGACAAACAGTGATTATCACTAGTGGCTACAGCAACCACTAGTGATAATCATAAGAGAATCTGCTCATTAATGGATCAAATCTCAGCCAGTTCCTGCTGAACCAGCTGAGATTTAAACTGTCTATGGCTGGTCTTAGTTCTTAGGCAGCCCATACATTGATCACTTTTTTTCATTCAACTATTAGGTTGAATGAAAAAAAAAAGAAATGATCCAGTTCCCCCATTTACACATTATAGGTGGATGAGGGAATCCTCCCAGTGTGGACCAGTGCTGTAACAACCAGGGTGGGTTGCTGTCCTGTCCCGGCTATTCACAGCGCTGGTCTCTGTCTCCATGGCAGCGGCGGCATCACATAGGAACCCAGTGCTGGTTACTTTATGGGGCTGATGTACAGGAGGGCCAGCACAATTTGTTCTTAGAGATGGGCTGGGCATGTTTAAAATTCCACATGCCAGAGCCTGCCAGGACGCCCACATTGCACAGCGCTAATCACAGGAAGTGAGACATTTCCCGGCCCGCAGCTCCACAGATCAGGAAATGTCTCACTGGCTGTGATTAGCACTGTGGAGTGTCGGCTTCCTGGCGGGATCGGGCATGTGGGATTTCAAACACACCTGAGCCCATCTCTATTGGTTGTAGACAGTTGAGCTCCCTGCAGGTTGCTTAGCAGCAGTGGAGCCTTCTCTGACATGCTGATCGGGATGCAATCCAGGTGATGCTCCTAGTCAAATCCTAGTGTTAAATATCAGTGATTTTATTGATCAAAGCCCACACTTTACAGGCATAGAGCCCACATGGCTGCTGAACATACGGTTGATTATATATATATGTGGCTGTACTCTTGATGCTAATAAAAACTGTGTTTATTAGATCTGACTGGGAGCATCACCTGGATCACATCCCGTTTAGCATGTCAACAGAGAAGGTTATACAGCATTACTGCTGCTAGGTGACCAGCTGGGGGCTTGGCTCTCTATAACCAATAGTGCCAGCCTTCCCCTGCATGCACCCATAATGTCACCAGCACTAGGTCCTAATAGACTGCCGCCACTGCCAAGGAGACAGATGCCAGACCAGCTCTGTCAATAACAGGACAGCACCAGGGCCCGGTGACAAGACAACCTTTGCAACCCTGATAGTTCTCCCACTGCTTTGGACCCTTATATTTTCTTGGTGTGCTGGTGACATATATCTCTTGTTTTCTGTAGGAAGGGAGCTCACTGCAGAACATGTGAAAGGGCCCGTTGTGGGATTGTAGTAAAGGGCCCCAGGATATATATATATATATATATATATATATATAATTGCATTTTATAGTTGGCCCCTCTACTTTTGTCCCTGCCCCCCCTAAATATGAAAGCTGGAGACGCTACTGCATTTACAGTCAAAGTGCATTGTCAGCATGAATTCTGCATCAGTGCATGTCCCTCCACCTGCTGTCAAAATGCCAATGGGTTACCCTTACAGAGCCAAGTCCAATTGCAAGCAGCCAGGGCTGTGGATAAGGAGGTACCACCTGGCCTCCTGTACGGGGCCCAAGCCAGAGGGGGGGCAGGCAGCTGGGTAAATCGGATGTGGGCAGGGGGTGGGGGGGGGGCTGATTACTATAACTGATCCCCTGTATGGCTCTCTCTGCAGCAGTTGAAAGCTGGCTTCTTCTCCTCTCCCCCGCTGAAGGCCTCCAGCCATTCCAGCCACCCTCAGTGTGCACTATACGTTTCCCTCAGCTGCCCAGGCCCCCCCCCTATCACTGTGCTGTTGGTTTCCCTCCTCCTTTTCTCAACAGAAGCTGCTGGGACACAATAGGATCCTTCAGAGTGGAGAGTGGAGGAGCGGTCCAATTAATTTGTCACATTTACCAGCCCCTTCCTTTCTTAAATTAACACAATAAGTGATTGATACTGATCACTCACTGTGTTCGTTCAAAATGTAAGCATATTAAATTGTGTTTATTTGGGGAGGGGGGCCTGTGGTTTCTAACAGTGGCCCTGCAAGCAGCATGGCCTGCAGCCTCACCAAACTTGGTTTGCATTCTGCTTTGCTGTGAACGAGTTGCATCAGGAGACTGCCTACTTATTCAGCGTCAACGCAAGTTGATCTCCCATCTCTAAGCATCACCCTCTAAGGGAAATGTTTACAGCAGAGCAGGATGTTAACACAGCTCAGTGAGGCCGCAGACCATGCTGCTGGAAACAGGACTTCTCTTCAGAATACAGTGAAACCTCGGATTGCGAGTAACGCGGTTAACGAGCGTTTTCGCAATACGAACATTTTTTTTTTTAAATCCTGACTCAGTTTGCGAGTGTCGTCTCGCAAAACGAACAGGATTCAAGCCACAGCAGTGTGCAGTACTGCATTTCGCCAGAGGTGCGGGGGCACCGGAGCCGAGCAGAGCCGATCGGAGCCGTTCGGAAATACTCGGAAAAACTCAGAAATACTCAGTTCCCGGGCCTTTCCGAGGTTTTCCAGGTTCAGCCAAGCTGTCCCCGAGCCTTTACGAGTATTTCCGAGGCTCTCTGGCGCCCCCCCACCTCTGGCCACATGCGGTATTGCATGCCATAGAAGTCAATGCGGAACAAATTATTTTTGTTTCCATTGATTTCTATGAGGAAACTTGCTTTGATATTACGAGCATTCTCCTGGAACGGATTATACTCGTAATCCAAGGTTCCATTGTATTGTTATTTTTTCAGAAGCTGCAGAGACAAGTATACATGCATAGTTCAGTGTGAAACAGGACCTGAACTGTGGAAGCTATTTTGCCTCTAGGCTTCCGGCAGCTGATTTTTTTTCCCCTACACTTACCATGTTTTATTCTACACCAGGGGTCTTCAAACTACACCCCGTGGTCCACTATAAGATTTCACTCTAAAGCTAAAGATTTAAGCTAAAGGGGACACTGGCTAGTATCTTGAAGAAGCAAAGTCCACTAACTTTCTTCTGTTACAAAGGGACTTTTCTTTATTCTGTACAGCCTGCTTCACAGTTCTATTAAGAAAGTTGTCCTCGCATTTGAATAGTTTAATTTTGAGTATCCTACTAACTCCCTTCTCCTATCCGATTTCTCCAAATAAAACAAAAAAAAAACATCCCCTAGACTGGTTATTGGAGAAAACAAACGGAAGAGTGTGTGCACCTGGCTGTGTGAGAAAATACCCTGCACTTGGCTGCGGATTATACAGAGGGAGACCCGGGCAACCAAAAATTCAAGTGGCTCCTGCGGGGGTATCGCTTTATAAGAGGGGTCCTGACGGGACTCTAATGTAAAGGGGACTGATGTGAAGTTTGATGTAAGGAGGGCGCTGATGTAAGAGGGACTTTGATATGGATTCTGATATGAGGGGGATTCTGATGGAGACTCTGATGTGAATTCTGATATAAGGAGGGACTCTGAAGTTATTTCTCTGTTATTCTGAATAAAAGCATGCTGATCACAAAAAGTCACCAAGTAAAATGTATTCATTCATTCACACCAGATGCAGTTCCACGCGCTTTTTTTTCTGCACAAAATGCATGCACAGTGTTTTCCATGTATTCCAATGGCTTTAGTTCACACCAAGCAGTCAGTTTCCGGTCAGTTCCCTTCAGCTTCCTGGCCCAAAGTTAATTCATTTTTTAAAACGATTTTTTTTTTTTGCTGCCAAATATTTGTCAAATAGACAATGTAGACCTCATACTGAAAAGTTTGAAGTCCTCTATTCTTCACTGTGTATCTGTGTTGAGGTGGCCATCTTGGTAGAGGCACGGCTTCTCTTCCTTATATCAGAGCTGCTACCTTGATGACTGATGGTCTGATTGCTGCTGGGATACACAAACATCAATAAGAGAAGTTCAGAAAGCACAGATACAGTTATTGAATGAAGTAGAAGCAGGGAGATCCTTACACTATGGTCCTCAGGTACAGCTTTCTCTCCAGCAAGGAGAACGGTGAACAGCACAGTACTGACATCACAAAATCTCACTCCAATTTTCCTGAGACTAGCATTCAGAGGCAGCGGTGCCCTAGATCTCACACTGCAGATATACAGCTATGAGACTGTAGGCACAAAGCATGCACAGCACAGCCATTTTTCAGTAGGAGTTCAAGACAATTTTTTTTTTTTTCATTCAGGTCCACTATAATGGCAGAGTTTTAAATGCTTACATTACATAGTTGTTGGTAGATCTGAAGGGGATTGTACAATCAGATTGTAAGGTATGTTTAGCTTTAAGTTGCACATGGGCTAGCCAGTTGGGGCAATTCAGTAGCTCTCGGTCAAGCTTCAATCAATACTATTTCCCAATCTCCAATGTCCAAATGATCAAAAACTGAAGAGAAAACGAGTGAAAGCAGCACAGTGCCACTTAAAAAGGCTTTTTTCATTGGATTGGTACCCCCATTCTGATCGTTTGGATTCCAAAAAACGAATTGCTAAATTCATGACCAGTAGCATTATGCAAACTTAACACATCCCGATTGTCATTTAGCAGGTGAGCAAGTGCAAATTTGTGGGTCATGTGAAAATGTATTTCAAGGTAATGTTACAATAATAAATCAAAATATCTTTTCGCTAAGCACACACTGTATTTTCATTTAAATGATTCCGTTGCACCCACTCCCAGCATAATTCCAGACCTTATTTGAACTCCTGTGCATGCATTGACACCACTGTGTAGTACTTAATATATAAATTGTAAATGCGCTCCCAGAGGGACCTGCAATGCAGGCTGAGGACTGAATAGCTTCAGACTGTTTGTCATGTAGCACTGGCCTGGGATAAACACACTGGTGCTTTGTGTAGGCGCCACCTCGTGGCAGCTGTGCCCATGGCTGCCTTTTGATTAAGAGGAGCACATCTGGCTAGCTAATTGCAGAATGTCGCTGAATGTTGCGTATAAGTCGCTTTGTTCCATCGCTACCAGAACGCTAATTACAGGATTGACATATGGAAGTGCTGACAGGCAGCAATTTTACTTTTTTTTTTAACATATTTTTATTTTTATTAGATATACTTTTGCATTATTTCTTCGTTTGCACGGTCTCTTGTTTACCTAAAGAGTTTATGAATGCTAAATCATTATGTGATATAAGGGGAATATTATCAAGCAATATTTTTATTTTTATTTTTTTTAAAGGGCTGTTTCATTATTTTTTTGGGCTATTGTAAATAAGCACCTAGTTAATGTGACAAAAATAATACCCTATCCCTACAGTGCTCGTTTTGCCACTGGGTGCTGCAGATCTGCTCAGCCATTCTGATCTGGGTTGCACTGGAAAGCTGGGCTGGAGGTCAAAGATTTTTCTCATTGAGAACTCGCCCAAGGTTGGTCCTTCTTCCTTCATGGCACCTTAGACAATTGTAATGCCATTTATATGTAACATACGGTCATTTCTATTTTGTCTATTGAGGGACAGAGGAAGTATTTAGTCTTATGCCACATACACACGGTCCGAATTTCCGACAACAACTGTTCGATGGGAGCTTTTTGTCGTAAATTTAGACCGTGTGTAGGCCCCATCAGACATTTTCTGTCGGAATTTCCGACAACAAAAATTTGAGAGCTGGTTCTCAAATTTTCCGACAACAAAACTTGTTGTCGGAAATTCAGAGCGTGTGTACACAATTCCGACGCACAAAATTCCACGCATCCTCGGAATCAAGCAGAAGAGCCGCACTGGCTATTGAACTTCATTTTTCTCGGCTCGTCGTATGCGTTGTAGACATTCTTGACGTTCTCAATTTCCGGCAACATTTGCGTGACCATGTGTATGCAAGACAAGTTTGAGTCAACATCCATCGGAAAAAAATCCATGGTTTTGTTGTCGGAATGTCCGATCGTCTGTACGTGGCATTAGAGTCATGCTGCAGCCTTCTGAAGGATTGGACAACGGGAAAAAAAAACCTGTGTTAAGCCTCATTCACACTGGTACTTCTACGTTTAGCTTTTCTTAAGCCTCGTACACACGACCGGTTTTCCTGCCAGGAAAACTGCCAAGAGAGCTTTTGGCCGGGAAAACCAGACGTGTGTATGCTTCCTCGCAGTTTTCCCGACAGGAAAACAGCCGGGAATTCCGGCAGGAAAATAGAGAACTTGCTCTCTATTTTCCCGTCGTGATTCCCGGCGTTTTTTTTCTGCCAGATTTACATTCCTATGGGAAACACTGCGAGGCAGTGCCGATGGAGCGTACACACAGCCGGGATTCCCGGCCAAAGCTCTCATGGCAGTTTTCCTGCAGGGAAACCCGGCCGTGTGTAGGGGGAAAAAGCTATTGAGCAGGTTCTCGGCTTTCCCTTCGGTTTTCCCGGTGGACTTTTTACCGCCGGGAAAACCGAGCGTGTGTACAGGGCTTTAGCATTTAGCCAGATGGTCTAATCTGATCCTGGACACAAAGAATTCTGTTTTCTCTAAATACAGCAGGACAGTCCCACTATACTGAGTGCCCCCAGATCATTTTCCACCAATGGCTCTGCAAGCTGCATGAAGTATTTCTACTGGTGGTGCTGATGTCTGCAGCCTGGTATTACGCTTCCCTCTGCTCCTAGAGGCTATGCCATTGAGTCCTTTTTAGCTTTATTTGATGTGTCTGGATCATCTGCCCTGTCTGCTGAAGTTTTTACTACAGCGATGCAAGACTTTATGGCCCAAATCACCACTTTGCTGACTTTGGCCACAAAAGTGCTTCCACGCCTTTTCCTGCAGATTCGCTATATGGTTTACCTGTAGCTTTAGTGGCTTCTGAGCCATTGGCTGCAAAGATTTTGTCTAATTCACAATCACTCCAGTCCCTGACTGATGAGCTTGTCCCTGAGGAGTCCCAGTATACTAAAAATCCTGAAATAAAGAAGACTGTTTGTTTACAGTAGAGTTTCTCAACCACGGTTCCATTGAGCCCTAGGCTTCCTGCAGAGGTTTTTAGGGGTTCCTTGACCAATGAGCAGTTTCTGTCTCCCAGATAAGTTCCCACTGACACCATTGATATTTTTAGCTCTCTGTGAGGGGGCAATTCTTCCCAATGACCACAAATGTAAGCAGCATTCCTCCCACTGACCATCACACTAATGTATCATGAGTTGTAGATATAGTAATTTTTAGCAGGTGTTCCCTTAGACCAGAAAGTTATTTCAAGGGTTCCTCTGTGTTGAAAAAGTTTAGAGAGTGAAGCCTCGTACACACCACCGAGTTTCTCGGCAAGAACCAGCAAGAAACTTGCTGGCAGAGCTTTCTTGCCGAGTAAATCGGTCGTGTGTACGCGGCTATCAGGTTTCTCGTCAAGAAAACCGTCAAGAATCTCGTCGAGAAAAATAGAGAACCTGCTTTCTATTTTCTCGTCGAGATTCTCGTCAGCATGTTTTTCGACGAGAAAAGTGTGTGTGTGTACACTTACCTTTCGCCGTGGAAACCCGCGCATGCTCGAAATGACTTTGACACATGCGCGGTAGCTTCCTAGGCATAGGTAGGGTGTAGCAAGATGGCGGCGACGGCATCTAATGTGACGAGCGCACGCTCGTCGTAGTCGATTACGTCACCGCGTTCGCTCCATTCAAAGAACCGCGGGTTCTTTGAATGGAGCGTGTGTACACTCGGCCGGGACAAGTTTCTTGTCCAAGAATCTCGTTAAGAAAAACAACGAGTTTTTTCCTGACGAGATTCTCGGTCGTGTGTACGAGGCCTGAGGCGACAGGTAAGTGTACACACACACACTTTTCTCGTCGAGAAACATGCTGACAAGAATCTCGACGAGAAAATAGAGAGCAGGTTCTCTATTTTTCTCGTCGAGATTCTTGCCAGTTTTCTTGACGAGAAAACTGATAGCCGCGTACACACGACCGATTTACTCGGCAAGAAAGCTCTGCCAGCAAGTTTCTTGCTGGTTCTTGCCAAGAAACTCGGTCGTGTGTACGAGGCTTCTGGTTTAAAGCTTCTAAAGCTGGAAAGACCTTCTCATTGCACCCCAATTTTCCAACTCGTTCACTATGGAGACATCTTAATAAGATACAGTATTTGCACAACCCCTGCATCGCCACCTAAAGAGATTATTGGCCTTGTACCTGTTTGGAGAATATTTTATACAAAAATGGTCTATCCCCAATGTGGATCTGGAATTTGCCTGTCACTTTACTTACTATTCTGATAGAAGATGTGCCTGTCTTTAAGGATCCAACTGATAAGGAGTTGGACGGTCACCATGGCGGTATGACTGCAAGATCTGTAATGAGACAGTAGTTCCCAGAAGTAAAGCAGGATATGGCAGAAGATTTTTAACCTGCTATTGCCAGGCATTGGCTTCCCAGTGGTTTTCCCTCTGATATTGGTGGCTGCAAAATACAACAGCACTACATATATACAGCATGAATGCCTCCCCATGAACATGTACCCAACCCAGTAAGGGACCCATATACCAATACAATATATTATTTACTTTGGGTTGATGGTGGTTACCACCATCAACCACCATCAACAATGTTGTGTATTATAAAAATGAATGGATTTTAATTGTGTTTTTGTATTGAACAATAAAATATGTAATTTTTTTATTGGTATCTGAGTTAATTGTACAAATATATTTTCTTTAATGAGGTCAATTACTAGGACGAGGCACAGTGTAAACAATTGATGTCCACAGTACCACATTGTGTTGACATGTCATATTGATTCTTTGACATTGCAGGGGACGTCGTTGATTGATTACTGGAATCAGACTTTCCAATTAACATCTTGTATTTATGGGCTGGTAGGACTCCTGGTGGATGCTCCTTGGGCTCAGCCAGATTGTCAGGATTTTCTACCTCAAGGACCAATTTACCATCCTGCTTTATGGTCGCTGGTTTTAATGGCATTGCTGTTGAAGCCCAGGTTTTGAGAGGCAAGGGAATCAATGATTCTAATGCAGCGTACACACGATCGTTTTTCATGCCATTTTTTAAACCAACGTTTTTCTCGTGTTTTTTTTTCATGTTTCCTCTCAAGCCTGTCTTGCGTACACACGATCATTAAAAAAAACGCTTGAGCAAAACGCAGTGACGTACAACACGTACGACGGCACTATAAAGGGGAAGTTCCATTCGGATGGCGCCACCCTTCATGTTAGTAAGGTTTGTTGAGCGACGATTCGCGCTTTTCAGCCTCGTGCTTTTCAGTCCGTTACAGCGTGACGAATGTGCTATCTCCATTACGAACGCTAGTTTTACCAGAACGAGCGCTCCCGTCTCATACTTGATTCTGAGCATGCGCGTTTTTTTTTCCCTTGTGAAAGCATACACACTATCGTTTTTCACGTTGTTAAAAAAAAACGACGTGAAAAAATAGAGCATGTTCGAAATTTTAATGCCCGTTTTTCACGTCGTTAAAAATGCTCTGGAGCATACACACGATCGGTTTTAATGCCCATTTTTAAAAATGCCATTTTTAACGGCATGAAAAATGATCGTGTGTATGGGGCATTACAGTACTAAAAGCTAGGAAGACTAGTTTTGGTCTTTCACCTCAACCAGGACATTTTTTGGTTCCAGTTCACCAAAAATAGGATTTTTTGTACTCACCGTAAAATCCTTTTCTCTGACATCCATGGACTGACACGGTGTCTCTTTACACTTTACACGTGGGTTATGTCCCTGCTTGCAGGAGAAGACCTAGGCAGAATGTGAGATGTTATACATACATTCTAAAAGCCAGAGCTGAACAGCCCCACCCAGGGGGCGGTCCCTCCGGACATAACCCTCCCACTACAGTCAGCAGACTTCAGTTCGTAACAAAGCAGTACAAACTTAAAAGGAAGGGTGGGTGCCGTGTCAGTCCATGGATGTCAGAGAAAAGGATTTTACGGTGAGTACAAAAAATCCTATTTTCTCTTACCATCCATGGACTGACACGGTGTCTCTTTACACTTTACACGTGGGATGTCCCAAAGCAGTGTCAAGAGGGATGGGAGCAGTATAAATGGAAAAACCAAAACTTCACTCCAATAAGGCAGAGCTCCTCAACGGAGGAGTCGCAACTTTAAACAGCGGCCTGCAGCACCCTGCGGCCGAAGGAAGCATCCGAAGATGCAGCCACATTAATCTTATAAAACTTAAAAGGCATGAACAGACGACCAGGTCGCCGCCTTGCACGCTTGTGCAACCGACGCTTGATGTCGGGAAACCCAGGAAGCACCAATTGCCCTGGTGGAATGCGCCGTAACCGGAAAGGGAGGCGCCCGCCCTTTGAGAGCATAGGCTTGAATGACGGTTTGTCTGATTCCCCTAAAAATGATGGCAGACGAAACCGCTTGGCCCTGTTATGGACCAGAGACAGTCACAAACAGTGAGTCAGACTTCCGAATAGAAGCAGTAGCAGACAGGTACACCCGTAAGGCTCGTATAACCTCCAATATGTGCAGCGCAAACTCTGGGATGCGATGGGTGAGGACACAAGGACGGGAGGGCAATGTCCTCATGTAGGTAAAAGGTCGACACCACCTTTGGCAAAAAAGGAAGGTCGCGGATGCAACACCGCCTTATCCTTATGGATGACTAAATATGGCGACTTGCAGGACAAAGCCGCCAACTCAGACACTCGTCAAACAGAAGTGATTGCCACTAAAAAGGCCACCTTCTGAGACAAGACAAGAGGGGAATATCTCGGATATTCCCAAAAGGAAGTTCCTGGAGGACCGAGAGCACCAAATTCAGATCCCACGGTGGGAGAGGAGGCTTGACAGGAGGCAGCACATGGCGAACCCCCAACACAAGGTGCTAACCAAGAAAATGACCTGCTAGAGGTCGCTGAAAGAAGATGGCCAAGGCCGAAATCTGATCCTTGATGGTACTCAAAGCAAGCTTTTGGGTCACTCCACACTGCAGAGGACGCAGGATTCTGGGGACGGAATACGTCCGAGGACGCCAGTCCAGCGCTTCGCACATGGCGATATAAGCTTTCCAGGCACGGTGATAGATCTGCCTGGAGGAAGACTTCCGTGTCCTTAACATGGTCAAAATGACCGAGTCTGAGAGACCTTGGTCCCTCAACACCTGGCTTTTAACAGCCCTGTCGTTAAAGCCAGAGACTGTAAGCCGGATGAAACATAGGACCTTGAGACTGAAGGTCCTCCCTCATCGGCAACCGCCAGGGAACGTCCGCGATGAGACGTACCAGATCAGCGTACCAGTGATGCTGAGGCCAATCCGGAACAATTAGGATCGCCGGAGTTTATATCAGGCGATAAGGACCCTATGGGGCCACCAACGCATCCGAGGCATCGCCCAAGGATCCCTGGATCTGGCCACAACCTCGACCCTTGCGATTGAGTCGAGAGGCCATCAGGTCCACATCCGGCGTGCCCCATCGTCGGTAAAGGAGTTGAAATATGCAAGGACCACTCTTCTTGGTCCGGTGTCTGGCGATTGGCGACTCAGTCCGCCTGCCCATTGTCTAAATGGCCTACAGAGCCGGCACGTTTCTTCCGGCCCACATATCAGGATACGGACTACCTCGGAAGCCGCAGCTGAGCTCCGAGTTCCCCCTTGATGGTTTACATACGCCACCGCCGTGGCGGTGTCCGACTGGCTCCTGATGGAGCGACCTCATACTCTCTCCGACCTGAGGAGAGACACAGTCCGATGGCCCGTATTTCCAGAACAGTAATTGGTAAACGGGCTCGTCCGGAGTCCAAGGCCTGAGCCAACAGGACTCCCCAGACTCCACCCCAGCCCGTCAGGCTGGTGTCCGTCGTGAGTACCGTCCATTGGATGGGAGGGGAACGACTTTCCAGACCGAAGAGCCGAGGACCTCAACCACCATGTCAGGGGCGCCCTGACCAGGTGAATCACCTGGATCTGAAGATCCAAGGACAACGAGGATTTGTCCCAGGTGGACAAGATCTCCTTCTGTAATGCCCTGGTGTGTGATTGGGCAGACGGAACGGCCGCGAAGGAGGCCACCACGAGTCTCGGGACTCTCATGCAAAAAAACAGATTGACAACCATTTTTGGGATGTCAGCACCCGCACCGCAGACTGAAGTGTCAGCAACTTCTCCAGAGGTAGGATACCGTTGCCTCCAAGGAGTCCAGAATCAGAACTAGATACTCCAGACACAGAGTCGGGACCAGGACTGACTCCTGAATGTTCAGGAACCACCCGAGTCCCTGAGGGTCTAATTGACGATAGTCACCTTTCCTCTAAGTCTGATACACTTTCTGCTCTTAGCAGAAGATCGTCCAGATAGCTCACGACAGCAATACCTCGCTGTAACAGAAGGCTAGAACCGGAGCAAGCACCTTGGTGAACACCCTTGGTGCCGAGGCTAGGCCGAAAGGAAGAGCCACAATCGATAGCGGACTTCGCTGATCGCAAAGCGCAGAAACTTCTGGTGACTTGCGCAGATCGGAACATGCAAGTAGGCGTCCTTGAAGTCCAAGGACGCCAGAAGAAAATCCCTTTGGTGGAGTGTAGCGATCACCATGCAAATGGATTCCATGCAGAATTTCTGCACCTTCTCGAAGGCATTCAGGGCCTTGAGGTCCAGGATAGGTCGAACCACGTCCTATTTTTTGGGACGACAAACAGATTCGAGTAGAATCCCTGAAATCTCTCCTGTGACGGAACCGGCACAATCACTCCGGACCTGATCAAATCCTGTACAGCCCCCAAGAGGGCTGCCCGACAGGTAGGAAGGAGAGGAAGATTTGAGGGAAAGAATCTGTCTGGGGGCCAGGATCGGAATACTATCCTGTATCCTGAGGTGACCACCTCGCACACCCACCAGTCGGAGATTCGGGAGGACCACCGATTCGTGACCTGCGAAGTCGTCCTCCCACCCCAGAGTCGGGCGGAGGCAAGACTTCACGCGGAGGCGGGCTTGGGAGCCGCTTGTTCGGCTTACGCACCCAGGGGCACTTGTGCCCACCAGCCGCACTGCCGTCAGTCTGAGAGGGCCTACCCGTGGACTCTGACTGACGAAAAAACCCCAATTTGCTGGAAAGGAAGGCCCCTGTTTGCGGCGGGCCTCCTCACCCTTGCTAGTCTAAGGAAGAAGAGTGCTTTTACCTCCCATGACATCCATGACGATGTCATCCAGAGCAGCACCGAAAGGTCTACCACCTTTAAATGGTAGATCCGTCAGGAGCTTCCTAAGGCTAGGTCAGCAGACCAGCACTTCAACCAGATAAGACGACGCAATACCACCGCCGAGACAGAGGCCCTGGATATTAAAGGGGCCGCGTCCAACGTGGCGTCGCACACATAAACCAGGCCCTGAACCAGTTGGTGGGCCAAAGCAACTGTGTCTGGAGGAAGATTATGCTCCTGTACAGCTAGGTGCAACATTTTTGCCCAACCTGTAAGCGTTTAAGACACAAGGGTCGCCGCTACCACAGGCCGTAGGGCGGATCCCAACAAGGCAAACATGGCTCTGCTCACCACTTCTGACCTCCTGTCAGTGGGGTCCTCAAATGCAGGAGTCCCCTCCATCGGGAGAGTGATGGCCTTGTTCAACCGGGCGACTGGAGGGTCTCCCTGGGGGAGAAGCCCACTTTTTAAGTAGGGCATCTTCAAGGGGTATCTGATAGACAAACGCCGCGGGACCATAAAAAAATTCTTCTGCAGCTTTTCCCAGACCTTATCAATGAGCTGGTCAAAGAAAGTACATATGGAAAAACCTCTTTAGAAGGCCTGGCCTTAAAAGAACCAAAGGAGACTGTATCCGCCTGAGGTTCTGCATCCGCAGCATTTTAGCTTGAGAGTGTCCCTCACCGCAGTCATGAGTACACTAACAAGCGCCCTGTCATTTACTGACTCAGAACTGGAGTTTTCCTCATAAGGAATGTCCTGTTCAAAACCATGCAATACATTCAGAACTAGGGTCCTGAGCGGTAGTGGCTAGGCCCATATCTGAATCAGCGCACCGCCCTCATGAATTAAAGTGGGGAGAGGGCGCTTTTTTGCTCCCTTGCGCTTGCCCACAGCTCCCATCCTGGTCAGAAATGATTCCAGGACTGCCCACAACTGGTCCCTAGGGACCGCAGGTGCTGAAGCACTGCCTGCTGCCCACTGACATTTAGGGGAAGCTGGTGACAGAGACTCCATATTGCCCCCCTCTGAGACTCCTCAGATAAAAAGTCCACCCACAGGCTGTGCTGACTGAGGAGGGGGCGCCCAGGGGACTGAGCTGTGAGGAGATTGTGAGGAGATTCACGCTGTTACAGCAGCGCTAGAGGCCAAAACTAGTGCTGAAGAGCGCGCGGGCTACAAGAAAATGGCCGCCGCACTTCACTGAGGCGATCCGCGGCAAGATGGCCACCATGACGCAGCAAAAGTGAAAAAAACAGCACACACACAGCGCCACTCGGCGCTCAGGACCCAAAACACACAAAAAAAGGCCCCAAGCATATCTGCAGACCAGCATTAGCCCCTCCAAGAACAGTGTGACCCCCAGGCACCCCACACAGCACAGCGCCAGCAATGGTGACAGAGAGTGACAATGAAATACAGGGGGAGACAGGGAAAATCCCCCACAGAGAAACACACAGCCTTTTGTACTCACCTGCAGGCAGGAGAGACTACTAACCCGTCCCCTGAGGGACCCACTGGTGTGTTTCTGACAGGACTATCACAGTGCAGTACTGAGTAGCTGTCGGCCCGGTCCACCGCGAAAGATACAGTCAGTCAGGAACTGTTCAGTCTTGAGAGGACCGCGGGAGCATGAAAGCAAACCCGGCCACCCCTGGAGTCATGGGGCCTGTCGTAAACTGAGTCTCACGCACACAAGGCGAGGATCAGCACGCTCGATGGTCGGACAGGGAAGACTACGAGGATATCTTGTACCCAACCTGTTGCCCAGCCGACAGAAAATTCTCAAAAATAAAATAAAAAAGAATTCCAGAAAAGGAATAAAAATAGGTCAGGAGACTGCCTCCTGAGAGAGCCACGTCTTCTCCTTCTGCTAGGCAGAAAAAAACTGAAGTCTGCTGACTGTAGTGGGAGGGTTATGTCCGGAGGGACCGCCCCCTGGGTGGGGCTGTTCAGCTCTGGCTTTTAGAATGTATGTATAACATCTCACATTCTGCCTAGGTCTTCTCCTGCAAGCAGGGACATAACCCACGTGTAAAGTGTAAAGAGACACCGTGTCAGTCCATGGATGGTAAGAGAAAGTAAGTTTCCCCCCCCCCCATTGTCTGGTTGCAATTCAGGCTGTGATAGTCTCTCAGCCACTGCTTCTTTCCTTTTTGTCTTTCCAGATGGTCCCCAAAAGGGAGCATCAGCTTCTTGATCCTCTCTCTCTAGGTGGCTCAGACAGACCGTCATTCAAGATTATGGTCTCAACAAATAGGTTCCACCCTTTCCTGTCAAGGCATACTTTACTAGATCTGTGAGTGCTTCTTGGGGCTTTTTGGCATCAAGTACCTGTTTCTCAGATTTGCAAGACTGCCACCTGTTCTCATGTTCTCTTAATTCTACCAGGTGGATGTTTTGACCTCATGTGATACCAGCTTCATGCACAGAGTCCTTCAGGTGGCCTCAGTTTTCTAATGTTTTTGAGCCTATTAATTTTTTTGCAGTGTTGCCCTTCCTTTCAGGTGAAAGACTTTCTGTGTCCCTCAGTGGACAAGAAAGAAAACATGATTTTTGTACTCACCAATAATCATGCTCTCAGTACTGCTTTGCTACATAACTGAGGCATGCTGGTAGTGGGAGTGGTTATCATGGGTTTCTTTACAGTTTTTGCCAGTGTCCAATCCTGTAGGTGGCAGTATAACCCGAAGAATAAAGACTTCCTATGTCTTTCAAAAGGCTCCAGAAAAGGATTTTACAATGATTACAGAAATCAGATTTTTGTGTTTACAGGTATCTTAAAGGTATCTTAAAGTGAACCTCTAAGTTAAAAATACAATTCGAGCTGCTGCCACTAAATAGCATTACTATGGCTGTTCATACTCATAGCAGCTCCCAGCCATCCAGAGCATTACAGACTGGACCGCTCACTGGTATTTTACTACCTAGGCTACACTAAGAAGGGTGAGGGAAACATTAACTTTACCAAAAGTGAAGCTGCCCTTTAAAGCGGTAGTAAACCACACCAAAAAAGAATAAAAATGGTCCCTGGGGTTGTTTAGGCCAAAATGTGCTAGTATGCACACAACACATACTAGCACATTATGACAGACTTGCCTGAAAACCAAGCCCTCCAGCGGTGCACTGTCACGGGTTACTTCGCTTCCATCTTCGCCCTGTCATGGCACTTCCATCTTGACCTGGTCTTCCTTCATGGGCTTCAGCCATATGAGTGGCAGAGACATGATGACGTTGTGTCATTAACTGTTGATGATGTCGCATACGTGCGGGAGGCACGGCCACGGCACAGACCTCTGAAGGAGCACATTTATGAGATTTTTACTGTGCCTATATGTAAACCTGATTATAGGCTTAGGTATAGGTAAAAATCAACCCAGTGAGTTTACTACCACTTTAACTCAATGGCGAGGGAGTAGAAGGTCAGGTTTATAATGTTGTCTGTGTCCCCGTTGGGGAGATTCACTCTCCCTATTTTGTCCTGGTGATCACGAAGAAAGGGATGGGAAATGCAAAATTTAACAGTTGTCACAGAAGTAGAGGAACAGTCCTTCCAATAGGGTCACCTTTTTCAGGAATGTCCCATTGCTTCCTACAGTGTCTCTAGGGGCAGGAAGGGAAATCTTCTCAGCCAGGGCACAGAAAAAAAATGAAAATCTGGCTGGGCTTTTACTGCTCCCCAAACAAATAAAATGTTTGACTTTAGATATACTTCAAAGCAAAGTTATTTGTGAGAGGCGGAATATTATGGCCACCATAGCTGGCGATGAAGGGCTTCCAAAATGGCAGCCCTGGTGCCGAATTTTATCAATCTGGTTCAGATTATCCACAGCCATGTGGCATTTTGTTGGTACCTTTTTTGGTTTTCCTTCATTGCCAGTTGAAGTAGGTTCTAGCCATTTCATGTTGAGAAATACACAGATATAATGTGCAGTGAGGCGCAATTGGTTTACAGCAGCGTTACAAAAACTCATTTTCTGATGTCAGATAAAAGGGAGATGGCCGTCACTGAAGAGCCAACCATCCACATAATAATAACACAGGGACAAGCGTTGGACGAGATCAGACACAGCTGTTTGTGAAGCTTCCTGCCAACATACAGGGCATTTATTATAATAACAGTCACTTCCATATGTGACATGGCCAGGCCAGGCACTGCCATGTGCGATACAAATCCAAACTGCCTGCCACAAAAGATGGAACATTTTCTCCCAAAATAACCTGCAAGTTTCATGTCATTTCAGCTGTTGAATGCTTTATTAAAGCTGAGTTTTATTTCCTTTAAATGGAAAGCTGTTCCGCGAGCAGATGTTTATTCAGATGGAAGCTAGGAGAATATAGCAGAAGAGGAATACTTAGGGGAAAACCAGTGTCAATAAATACACGTTTTGAGTATTAACATTTTTTAAATGTGACATTCATATTTTTCACTTACTTGCTGTTCCGTATTTTGATTTTTGCCTGTCATATACAGCTTTGTAAACACTTCCTGTAATGGTTGTCTGTATATTGGGAAAGGTGATTGGTTTTCCCTGTTTAATGCCTCCTAACATAATGTAAGTTAGCAAGAAATAAAAAAGAAAAAGCCAAACACTGTGTAGCACTACTAAGTAGACACTGCATATGTAATGTGCAAATATCACAGGCCTTGTGAACATAAATCATCTGAAACAATGTAGTGTGAACATCTGAAACAATTCACTGAAAAAAAATAGCAAAACATTGTATTTACACCTTCTGTTTTTACCCAACCATTTTCCTAGTCTTATGCCTCGTACACACGACCGGTTTTCCCGACGAGAAAACTGCCATTTTTTAGATTGGTCGGGAAAAACGGTCGTGTGTATGCTCCATAGCAGTTTTCCCGACGAGAAAACTGGCCGCAAAAAAATTAGAACCTGCTCTATTTTTTCCCGTCGTGTTTCCCGTCGGTCTTTTCCTCGTCACAAAAACTGCTCGTGTGTATGCTTTTCCGAGGGGAAAAAAACACGCATGCTCAGAATCAAGTATGAGACGGGAGCGCTCGTTCTGGTAAAATGAGCGTTCATAATGGAGATAGCACATTCGTCACGCTGTAACGGACTGAAAAGCACGAGGCTGAAAAGCGCGAATCGTCTCTCACCAAACTTTACTAACACGAGGATCAGCAAAAGCAGCCCAAAGCGTGGTGCCATTTGAATGGAACTTCCCCTTTTTATAGTGCCGTTGTACGTGTTGTACGTCACCGCACTTTGGTCGAGCGTTTTTTTGCCTGAACGTGCGTATGCAAGGCAGGCTTGAGAGGAATCACGTTGGGAAAAACGTTGGTTTTTGGCATGTCAGAAAAACCGGTTGTGTGTACGAGGCATTATTTCTACTTCCTTTTTACAGCATTTGTGCAGAGAGCCTAAACCTGACTTTGCTGTTCAATAGGCACCACATTTAGACAAAAGCGCAACCTTTAAATCAGCACTCATTAACAGACCTGGTCATACGTGTCCCCTCCCATTCTCTGCAATACAGGCCTGATTGAGGACACTTGTGTTGAGGGGTGTGGCTGTTACTCAGCTCTGCCAGCACAGGGCACTGTAGTGTAAAGGAAGAAAGCAGCATTAGCACGGAGAGAAAATAATATTTTATGGTATTTTCAAACAACAATGAGTCACAAATCACAATACGTGGTAGTAAAGTCTGCTGGTTTATTTATTGATACAGGTATATAATAAGCCTGTCAGTACAGTAAATGTCTCCTAAACATGCACCGTCTAGGAGATATTTACTTTAGTAGCAGCCGGGGATGTCACTGTTGCATGAGCACTGCATTCTCCATGGATGGCATGCCATCCATTGAGAGAGCTGTGCCGCAGCCGAGATTGCCACACGCATGCACAAGAGTGACATCATTGTGGCTCAGCCATTCAAACAGCCGGAGCCTGTGAACTGACAGCAGTGACAGCACCCCCCTTGAGGGCTTCGTTTTATGGTAAGTCTTTCATAATGTGCTAGTATGCGATATATACTAGCTCATTATGACAGTAACTTGCAGGGGAAAGTTTTTTTTTTTAGATTTACAACCACTTAAATAGAAAATAGACCAATATGTTTATTTCCTATAAGCTTTTCAAAGATCTCTTCCATTTGTTACCAACCAAGCAGCTACCGCTGCCAAACCTCCCTTCCCATTTTATCTGTCCATTCTCCTCTATTGTGCAATCCTCCTAAAACTATTATATCACACGTGTGTATGTTGTAATGTACTTTCTATAGCCTTTGTATGCCCTCACTTTACACAGCACTAAGAATAATGTTATTGCTGTGGAATCAATAATAATGACAGGCTGTCACTTTGCTTCCTATATTTAAATGGCAGGGGGCTTTCAGGATTATATTCCCACGCTCAAACATGCTCATACTATATTGTGACCTCTACAAATATCTAAATAAATAAGTTTTCCTGTGTTCCCATAATCATTGAAAGCCGGTGCTAAGAGGTTGTAAACTGATAACTCTGTTTCCTGGCCTTTGATCACAGTGATTGGACTCTGACCATCAGACAAAGCTAGAATTAAGACGTTCAGTCTTAAAAGAGAAGTATGTTTTTTTTTTTGTGCAGAATCATACTTACCTAGGTGGATGCAGCATTGGTCCGATGTTGCATCTGTCCCCTGCTGGCTCTAAGGCTGAGAACCAAGCAATCAAACACCGCCAATCGATTGGTTCTCAGCGCTCCCTGAGCAGAGAACTAGTGACTCTCAGTCACCACTGTCGGCTCCCCCCCCCCGTGCTTACTGGAGAGCTGGGCTGTATAGGGAGCTGGTGAGGCAGGCTCAGGGGCTCACTGAGAGGCTGAGCCAGGTGCCAGTCCAGGTATGTGGGCGAATCCTGACTTCATTGTGCTGTCTGCTGAAAACGGTTCACATGAGTGCAGAACGAACTGCACCTCTGTGATACACAAACAAGGCTGTACTTCTCCTTTAACCACTTACGGACCGCCCGCTGTCATTATACATCGGTACTTTGAAGAGGGATATCGTTGTTATGGCAGCAGCTAGCTACCATAACCCTTGTATCCTCTTTCAGCTAAAAGTGGTCTCTGTGGCGGATTCGCCACAAGATCACTTTTATTGGCGGCGGGAGAGGGGTGCCCGGAACCGCCGGCAGCGGCGGAGACGATCGCGTCTTTCTCCCTGTTAGGTTTGGAGCTGAGTGAGGGGAAGATGGCCCCTACCTGTCTCCATACCATTGCAGGGCGGAAGCAAAGTCAAAACGTCACTTCTGCCCATAGCGCTTAAAGAGACATTTCTTATTTTAATTTTTTTCAAACAAAATGGCTTTTTTTTGGAGATCTGAGGTCTTTTATGACCCCAGATCTCATATTTGGGAGGTCCTGTCATGCTTTTTTCCTATTACAAGGGATGTTTAAAAAAAAAAATCTAAACGGACCCCGTCCCGCCGAGCTTGCGTGCAGAAGTGAACGCATACGTGAGCAGCGTATGCATATGAAAACGGCGTTCAAACCACATATGTGAGGTATCGCCATGATCGTTAGAGTGAGAGCAATAATCCTAGCACTAGACCTCCTCTGTAGCTCAAAATATGCAACCTGTAGCATTTTTTAAATATCGCCTATGGAGATTTTTAGGGTTAAAAGTTTGTCGCCATTCCACGAGCGACAAATAGACCAGATAACAATGGTCAAATAAGTGGCATAAGACAGTGGTCTCCAAACTGCGCCCCTTTGCTTGCTTTTATCTGGCCCTTGGGGCACTATTCTTCCCATTGATACGAGACACTATTTTTCCAACTGACACCAACAATAGGGCACTATTCCCCAACGATGGGGCACTTATCCTCCCCCTAATACCAAATGTGGCCATGTTTACTCCCACTGATGCCAGGAAAACTTCCAGTAACGCTAGCCACAGCCCGCCCCTAAAGTTTGAAGGACAATAAACCGGCCCTTTGTTTATAAAGTTTGGAGACCCCTGGCATTAGAGAAGACTGCAACTTACTATATAGTAGTTCTGACTATATATGGCCAACCGTGGCTCCCCTTGCAAATGTACAGACCATAGAAGGGAAGTCAGGCTCGTAGCTTCAGGTAATAGGACACTGGCAAAGCTTTTGATGAAATGCCCCCTGGGCACCACCCCTATAACCCTAATCCACTCCATAAGTTCTCATTTTTTGCTAGTGTCCTAATATGATGATCCTCTTCTCCCTTATGGAGAAACAGAAGCAATAGAAGCAGTGTATCACATCGTGCAACCTTGCTAAAACCTTGGAAGCTGTACCCAGACCCCATGCCATCCTGAAATGTAAAGAGTCAGAGGTTACCTAAACACTGGCAATAGTGGCTTTGTGAAATGCCTGACCATATGCACTGTCTCCTAGCTCCTGAGAGTACATAGCAGTGTCCAAACCAGGTCCCCATATATGAAGCTGAAACTGAGGTATACGAGGGGAGGCCAATAAGTTCTTACCCTTACCAAGATCCAGAAGTGCTAGTGATCTGAACTTTAGTCCACTGACTCTTCGTTCTCTACATATCCACCGCCTATGTTTACACACTTCTCACATCTATGGAACAGACCTTTAATACCATCTGCTTGGAAGTATGCAGATTTGGAGGAAAACCAGCTATCAACTTCAGTAATAACGGCCTCATCATTGTGGAAACGTCTTCCCCGTAAATGTTTTCTTCAGATTTGGAAACAGGAAGAAGTCCGAAAGTGCCAGGTCAGGTGAGTAAGGTGGATGGGGTAGAGATTCATAGCCACAATCGCAAACAAAAGTGACAGTTGGTACATGTCCAAAATGCTTTGTGCACATTCCACTCGTTGCTGTTCTTGGAAAGGTGTCAGTAAACTGGGAACCCAACGAGCAGCCACTTTGCTCATATGTAAGATGTTATGTAATATGTTATAAACTAACCCCCTACCAATGTTAACCTTCCTAGCTAAGAAATTAATAGTCACACATCTATCTTCAAGCACTAGCTGCTCAACTTTTGCCACACTTGGTTCTGTGGCAGTTGACGGACGATCTTCCCTTCGGTCATCCTGTATATCTGATGCGACCATACTTGAATTCTCTCTTCCATCATTTGACAGTCTCATATGATGGACATCCTCTCCATACACAGCTGACATCTCTTCAAGGATTATTTGGTCAGATTTCCCTTGAAGATGGAGGAACCTATTCACGGCTCGGTATTCAACTTTGTCCGGCATGACACTTACTCAATTTCTCTTGGCTCTAACTATAACTCACCACGACCTACAAAAATTGACATGCATATTACTAAGTTATCCATCTATAAATAAAACTTCAGATCCCTAGCACATCTAGATCATGGTAAAAGGTAAAAACTTATTGGCCTCCCCTCGCATATATAGTGACACCAATTAATGTTGTTATGTAGCGATTTAGTGTAAAAAACCTGGATTTGGCTTGGTTTCAGACTCTTGTAATCCCTTGTACAGTAGAACTCTAGAAGACTGGGAGAGAGAGGGGCAACAGTAAAGATCAATCGGGTGTGCTGAATGCACATCAACTGATGAGGAGCAGAGAGCAGGCGATGTGCTGATCAGTCTGCTGCTCTTCCTACATTGTCCAGCATTGTATCCTGTATTGCTTACCTGGCTGTTCTATCTGACTGTGTAAATCTTAGGACTGGGTGGACAGAAAAAAAAACCCCTCTGTGCGCTCTGGAGTTGAGCTTTAAAAGAAATATAAACAGCCACGTGGTTGTGTTATTTGATACAGGCATACACATTCTGAATCTAGGAGGCACTTGCATGAGGTTAGACAGAGGCACCGACCGAACGTCTTCAGGTGTCTTTAGACTTACAAGGTGAAGAGTCATCCTTATGCGGCATACACACGATCGTTTTTCATGCCATTTTTTAAACCAACGTTTTTCTGGTCGTTTTTTTTCTTGTTTCCTCTCAAGCCTGTCTTGCATCCACACGATCATTAAAAAAAAACGCTCGAGCAAGGCGCAGTGACGTACAACACGTACGACGGCACTATAAAGGGGAAGTTCCGTTCGGATGGCGCCACCCTTCATGTTAGTAAAGTTTGTTGAGCGACGATTCGCGCTTTTCAGCCTCGTGCTTTTCAGTCCGTTACAGCGTGACGAATGTGCTATCTCCATTACAAACGCTAGTTTTACCAGAACGAGCGCTCCCGTCTCATACTTGATTCTGAGCATGCGCGTTTTTTTTCACCTCGTAAAAGCATACACACTATCATTTTTCACGTCGTTAAAAAAAACGACATGAAAAACGACGTGAAAAAATAGAGCATGTTCGAAATTTTTAATGGCCGTTTTTCACGCCGTTAAAAATGCTCTGGAGCATACACACAATCGGTTTTAATGGCCATTTTTAAAAATGGCATTTTTAACGGCATGAAAAACGATCGTGTGTACGCAGCATTAGACAAAGTAAGTAAACCTTTACAAGAGGCAAATATTAGTCTTTTGAAAAAAAATGCCCAATCAATAAAATAAACTCAGATATTTGCCAAGTTCAGACGTGGCTGGAGCTAAATAAATACAATATTAATCCATTTCTTTTCATTTATAAAAATTATTTTTGTTTTATTTATTAAAAAAAAATGTATTTATAAGAATTATTTTTATTTTAACATTTTTTTTTATAAATCCACTTCAGCACAGGACACGTAAAAGCCATCAGACTTGGGGGAATTTATGTAATTAATGTAAGGTCCACTGAGCATTCTTGCAAAAATGTTTGAATAATTTGGCATGCGCCATTCAGTTGTACATGTCAGAAATGGTTGTTGTTTTTCTGAAATGTTAGCATTATCTTGCGTGTTCAGTTTAGATGCAAATCATCCTTAGTGGATTTCTTTAGAAGTGAGTTGTGCCTAGTTTCCTGTAGCCAGACATTGATTCCAGCACTTGTTTGTGTTGGCAGTGCCCCCTGGCTGCTTCGCATACATGGCTCCTGGCAGTGCGGAGCGTGCGTAACTCCCTGACACAGCTCTGCATCCTCAATACTGACAGTGCAGCATCAGGGAGGGTAAGCGAATAGGGGGAATCTCCATACTGATTTTCTGCTCGAATAAGCCGGACAGTGTTACTCAGCCGTGGCTGAGAATTTACTAACATCATCCCTGTTGTTATAATCAGCATCTGAACAACAGAGGTCTGGGAACCGCACACCGATTAATAACCTAATTATTTCTACAAATTGTGTATCTGGGCGCTAGGCTGTAACTCTTTAGGCCTAGCCTGTAACCTTTCAGAGGCACCATGCCATTACCCTGTCGAAATATTTAATTTTAAGCTATGTTTATATTGTATTCAGAGAGTGAACTGCAAGATCAATGCCCTCTAAATAGAATGAGAATATTGCTGAGACATTGTCTTTATATAAATGGATAATGTATAATTGTAAGGGGGTCCTTACGGTTATGTCATTAATCTTGCAGTTCCCTGTGTGGCTATACCACTCTTTGATTGGAGGATTTCTCTTGTAAGGTTAGGCGGGTGACATTTCCTCCATTTTCCCCTCCTCGTTGGGTGCCAGGTTTGGGTCTCATGGAAGGCCTAACATGAGGTGGGTTCTTCTGGGCTACGCTAGACACCTTGAACAGGGTCACTGCCTTACACATGGAATACCTTTGCTTGTGCGGTCAACTTGAACTTCCGTTAACTCTCTTGATGTTAGTATACACCACCATGGTCACTGTTGCATTTAGGGGGACATTCAGAGTCAATGTCCTTTCCATCTGTCCAGCGTATCACCCCAACCTCACTCCCACTAACAGAATGGGGTCCCGCCGTGCACCTAGCAAGGACTCCATGCATGCACTCACTTAACTCCGTCTCTTCTGTACCTGTGCACAGGCTGCAGACCTCTGTAGTGCTATGGGAGATGGACCACTCACAGAGAGAGTGACGAAAACAGCTCCTCCTGCAAGAGTCTGTCCCATCTGTCACATGTACACACTTATCACAGGCTGATTGGGAAACTTTTGTTACCCTTGGTAACCACCTGCTTGTACTCCACACTGTATTAAAAGAGAGGTAAAGGATTTTTTTTTTTTTGCAGTTTTATACTTAGGTGGATGCAGCATGGGTACAATGCTGCATCTGTCCCCCGGCGCCTCTACACTGAGAACCGAGCAATCGAACATCATCGATCGCTCGGTTTTCAGAGCTCCGTGAGCAGAAAGCTGCAGACTGTCAGTCACAGCTCTCTGCTCTTCTTAGTCTTCGGTCAATGGAGCGTTGGGCTGTGGAAGGGGCGGAGCGGCCATCTCAGGGTCTCAACGGCTTGCCGAGACCCTGAGCCCAGGCATCTGGCTGATCTAGACTCAGTGGTCAGGATGACGCAGTGCGTGGACTGACATTGGTGACGTCAGCAGAGAGCGGACTTCAGTCCGATCTGCTGAAAACAGGTCACAGGAGTGCACAGGAGAAATGCACTCCTGTGATCCAACAAGCTTTGGCTATACAGTACTTCTCCTTTAAATCTCATGGAGCTGTCCTCATACCCTAATGTGTTTAACTGACCTGAGCTGTAGACTATGTGTGCCGGTTACTTGTATTACACGTGTACAACGGAAAAGGTAACTGTTAGCGCAAACACAAAGTGCATAAGTAAATGGGGATATGGCAATGAGTCTGTTTAAAATAATAATGGTACCAGGCAGTTCAAGGGTTAAAAGGCAGATAATATGGCTGGTGGATGGCGGCTGCTGTCCTCAGAGAGCTGACTCTGTGGTAGACAAAAAAGGGTAGAGAAAAAGGAAGCGCCACCTAAGTGCAGTATTAAAAGATTATTTTAATGACACAAATATCAATCACACTTACAGGAAAGGAAGCAAAGGAAGGCTCATCTGTAAAGATCCTGTAGTCTTCGCCCCGGATCCATGGGCTGCACAGATGTAGAAGATGCAGAGTAGGAAACAGGAAATACAGAGGCTCATCTGTGTGTCAGTGGTCTGTAGGGAAGCTTCAGATCCGGATCCGTTTTTCTATGCAGAGATGGTAAACTGCAGTCGTTGTTGCTGCTCAGCCTGGAGCAGATTCTGTGGCCATCAGGAAGAAGCTGTGGCTGAGGTCACGGGATCGCTTCCGGGGGAGGATTCCACAGAGTGAGAAGGGTTGAATAGGCAGGCTACGCGCTCGGAGTCACTGCTCCTTCTATTGGCCATGAAATTCAACCTGCTTGCAAGCTGGTCAAGAGAGAGAACACCATGTACATGATGTGGTGTAGTACTTTAAAGACCTGAAGAATTTTGTCTTCAATCTCCTGGTGAATGAGTGGAAGGAAGCCATGCAGTTGAGCTCTGGGTTTCCTCATCCTGGCAAAGTATAGCATTGTTGGCTGCACTCTACCTGGGGGCCTTTGAGCATTTCTTTGGGAGTTTAGGTAAGGCGAGTGTTCAAGCCAGAAATTATAAATTTCCCCTAGGAAAAGAAGGATGGATGGGTGATCTGCTGTTGGTTCAAGAGAGGCACTAGTGGTATAAACCTAGTGATGTTCTGACCATGTCAATCTGGGGAGACACTAGAGGAGAGCTTAGAGGCATGGGGTCCTGAAAGAAAGCGCCTGACCATGGCGAAGAAAGCACCCCAAGAATAGAGCTTGGCAAAAGAGTTTGCAAGATCCCTCTTGAGAGCTGTGGTGGAAGGGGTTTGTATTTGGAGTAGAATTTCATTTCTGCCATAGCATTATCTTTGCTGAATGAAGGCTTTCAATCTGTGGTATGAACATTCTGCCTTAAATTACAGGTGAGAAGCTAAACATACTCCCGGCTTTAATCTGAATTAATTCCTAAATGAGATAAAGAAACCTCCCTACATGAATTCTACTGTCCAATATCCTTACTGTCAGGCGATAGATAATCAGCTGCTAAAATGCTGCCGATTTAAGTTAACCAGAGTAATTTCTGAGATGATCTACCCATATCAGATGGGCTTTCTGCCTATGAAATCTAATGTGTCAGACATTTGTGAACACAACCCAGAACTACACAGGCACCTGTATTTACATGACAGTGTCATCTCTGAATCAGCATCTCAGTCCAAGAAGTAAGTGCCTGAACAAAGATGGCACCATCTTTGTTGAGGGAAAAGCAGATGAAATCATTTTCAAGGGGTACTGGAATCCTTATCATAGACACCTGTAACACACAGTACTTTATATGCATTTGCTCAAAGCCCATCTTGGGCTGCTTTTTAAATGCACCCATGCAGTGGGGGCCCCCACACATGGGTTAAATGCTCATTTGGCATGCATCCGGCCCCCCCAAAGCTGCTTCACTGCCTGGCCAGTTGCAAATCCCTAACATCTTCATGTGTAGTGTCCTACATTGTAAGGGAGGACAGCAAGGGCCAGTTCACAAGTATCCACAGCAGAGTAAAGTCCTGGCTGCTGGGAGATCAAGGAGTAAGGTGTTACTTACCCCCCCCATGATTCTCAGTCATACAAGCTTTAAACCCATGCAGTTCGGGGGTGACTCCACTGCATTAGTACATTTAAATGCCGTGCATTGGCTTGAACAATTCTGATGCTAGCGCAAATTATGCATTTAGTGTTGTGGTGTAATTTGTTCTCATGACAGAATATTGAATTTCAACGTAAAACTATTTATTGCAGTGCCTATGTCTTACTTGTGCACAATTCAGTCTATATTCAATTTTATGGGAAAAGCAAGGATTTGGCTAGTGTTTTATCATTTGAATCCTCACAGCTGGCTGTAGAGTACACTCCCGATCAATACTAGCAACATAACTCTGAGAATATTATGTCTTTTAGGTTTTCGGCTCTGCACCATGCCGCTCTTATCGGGAACACTGAACTCATCTCTCTTCTCCTGGAGGCCCAGGCTGCCGTGGACATTAAAGATAACAAAGGTGAGACAAGGCTGGATAAAGCTTTAGAGCTGGTTCATACAGGGACGACTTGGGATCCGACTTCAAGTCGCCCCAAGTCACGCGACATGAGAAAATCAATGGAAGTGAATGAGAGCCGTCTTAATGCACACTACTGAAGTCGCTCCGACTTCAGAAAAGGTTCCTGTACTACTTCAAGGCGACTTCTAGGCGACTTCTACCCATTGATTTCAATGGAAGTCGCCTCCAAGTCGGATCCCCTGTCTTAACTGAAGCAACTTTCCAGGAAGTAAAAATTGTTTTCTAGGCAAACCCCTCCCTCCCAACAGAGCTAATTATTATGTGATTGGCCACTGGCAAAGTCCCCTGTCCTGGAGGCGACTTCAAGTCGCGTTGTAAGATGCCCCAAGTCGCGCTGTAGTTCGCGCTCAAGTCGTGTCCAAGTCGCCTCGCAAAGTCGCGCACAAAGTTGTGTTGCCCCTGTGTGAACCAGCTCATACAGTGTACTACTTACCTATCCACAAAGTGAAATTAAAGACACGGGCAACTGTAAGCTCCACCAAGTCTTGCCCAAGATCCTGCCACGTGCAAATGTACTGAAATTGGGAGTAAATACATTTTTTTGTTCTTCTAAGCATCTTCCCCTGAATTGACCCCATGATGGTTACTATCTTCCGATCAGCAACTAAATTTAAATGATGCAGATGACAATTCTGACATGCCACTTTGAAAAATGAAGGTGGTTTAAATTAAGCTAAATATTGGGCACAGGTTTAAGGGGGTGTGGTTAAATAGAAGTGAAAAATAAAAGGTAGGTAAAACCTACCTTTTATTTTTCACTTGCACTTTACATTCCACTTAGGTGGTTGTACCAGTGGGGGCAGCAGTTTAATAACAGCAGTACCTATAGCCATAAGCACGGGACCACTCATACGTTTTATATCTGTGGTTAAAAAGAGTCTGAGATTTTCTTTCCCCTCCCCCATGCAATTTTGTCCTCCACCCCAACATCCCAAAAAACAAATAAACACACAATTAGACTTATCTTAAAAACATTATTAATGTAAACATAAAGAACTGGTCCACACTCACTGATTGGCTGCAAGAGGTTACAGAACATCATTAGCATTCACTGATTGGTTGCTAGAGGTTACTGCACTGCACATCATTATCGCTGACTGATTGGTTGCTAGAGATTACTGCAGTTAGTACAGGAGAGGGTCAGAGATTGCAAGCGTACTACAAGACTGGGTCAGAGACTGCAGGCATAGTACAGTAGAGGGTCAGAAACTGCAGGCGTACTAAAGGAGAGGGTCAGAGACTGCAGGTGTACTACAGGAGAGGGTCAGAGACTGCAAGCGTACTACAAGACTGGGTCAGAGACTGCAGTCATAGTACCGTAGAGGGTTTGAAACTGCAGGCGTACTAAAGGAGAGGGTCAGAGACTGCAGGTGTAGTAGAAGAGATGGTCAGAGACTGCTGGCGTACTACAGGAGATGGTCAGAGATTACAGGCATACTATAAGACTGGGTCAGAGACTGCAGGCATACTACAAGAAAGGGTCATAGACTGCTGGCATAGTACAGGAGAGGGTCCGAGACTGCAGGAGTACTACAGGAGAGGGCCAGCTGCTTTGTGTCCCACAACACTGACTGGGTCTGGGACAGCTGCCCCTTTTCCCCTCATGTTAAAGATGGCCCTGATCTATATATGTTTACAACTACATGCCTTGATTTGGGCAAACTGTAGCTTGAAGGACCTGGCTGATACAGGAATTAAATAATTCTCCTCTACAAGTATCCCAATTGCGCTTGAAATCCTGTGCTTAGTTTGAGCCTGACTGAGACTTGAGGGTAAGCAAGGGACAAGTGGAAAACACAGAAAAAAAAGGCCCACATCATGCCTTAGTCCCTATACAGACCACCCATTGCCACTTCCCCTTCCACCCCCCCCCCAGGGAAAAACAGCCCCCCCCCCAAAAAAAAAGCCCCCATCAGCCAATAGTCCCCACACAGACCACCCACCACCGCTTCCCCTTATACCACCCCCCCCCAAAAAAAAAGGCCCCCATCAGCCATTAGTCCCCATACAGGCCATCAACAGCCACTTCCTCCCCTCCAAAGAAAAAAAATATATTAAAAAAAGCACTTATCACAGGCATTAGTCTACAGCCATTGGTATTTTTATTTTAATTCTTAATACATTTTAATTAAAACATTTTTTACATTTCCCCCCTTACCCCAATACAGACCCCTCAGTAGTAGAAGCCCCCCTTTCCCCTCAGTACAGACCCCTTAGTAGTAGAAGCCCCCCCAGTACAGGCCCCTCAGTAGTAGAAGCCCTCTCCCCCAGTACAGACCCCTCAGTAGTAGAAGCCCCCCTTCCCCTCAGTACAGACCCCTCAGTAGTAGAAGCCCCCTCTCCCCCCCAGTACAGGCCCCTCAGTAGTAGAAGCCCCCCTCCCCCTCAGTACAGACCCCTCAGCAGTAGAAGCCCCCCTCTACCCCCCCAGTTCAGGCCCCTCAGTAGTAGAAGCCCCCCTTCCCCTCAGTACAGACCCCTCAGTAGTAGAAGCCCCCCTCCCCCCCAGTACAGACCCCACAGTGGTAGAAGCCCCCCTTCCCCTCAGTACAGACCCCTCAGTAGTAGAAGCCCCCCTCTCCCCCCCAGTACAGGTCCCTCAGTAGTAGAAGCCCCCCTTCCCCTCAGTACAGACCCCTCAGCAGTAGAAGCCCCCCTCTCCCCCCCAGTACAGGTCCCTCAGTAGTAGAAGCCCCCCTTCCCCTCAGTACAGACCCCCCAGCAGTAGAAGCCCCCTCTCCCCCCCCAGTTCAGGCCCCTCAGTAGTAGAAGCCCCCCTTCCCCTCAGTACAGACCCCTCAGTAGTAGAAGCCCCCCTCCCCCCCAGTACAGACCCCACAGTGGTAGAAGCCCCCTTCCCCTCAGTACAGACCCCTCAGTAGTAGAAGCCCCCCTTCCCCTCAGTACAGACCCCTCAGTAGTAGAAGCCCCCCTTCCCCTCAGTACAGACTTCTCAGTAGTAGAAGCCCTCCCCCACAATACAGACCCCACAGTGGTAGAAGCCCCCCCCAGTACAGACCCCTCGGTAGTAGGGGCCTCCCCCCTAGTACAGACCCCTTAGTAGCAGAAGCCCCCCAGCACCCACAGCTCAGGCACAGTGTTTGCCCAGCTATGAGCACAAGGTAGGCAGAGAAAGGGGCAGGATCTATTCTGGCCACTAT
The DNA here is from genome assembly GCA_029206835.1 of Rana muscosa. NCBI lineage: Eukaryota > Metazoa > Chordata > Amphibia > Anura > Ranidae > Rana > Rana muscosa. Next base: position 133,516,917 of record CM055127.1, read on the forward strand.
ACAGTGCAGAAACTAGGCAAAGAGCGGAAGTCAGGAGTAATGTAAACACAATACACTTAGTCAACCCCTGCTCTGTGTCAGTGCCAAACTCCCTCTGTCTTTGACAGAGCCGGATCTTCAGAGTTCTGCCCAGGACAGGCTCAGACCGGGTCATCGGTCTGATTTCCATGAATGTCCTGGGCAATTCGGGACTGTTGGCCACTATGTGTATGTGATATGATAAGCAGAAAGACCTCACATTGGCTGATCAGTAGGTTGTTCTCTCTAGGGATGCGCCCTCTCCATTATGCGGCCTGGCAGGGCAAGAAGGAGCCAATGAAGTTATTGCTGAAGTCAGGCTCTGCTGTGAACATCCCATCAGATGAGGGACAGATCCCTTTACACCAGGCGGCTCAGCATGGACACTATGATGTGGTGAGTAGCTTTGTAATATTACATTTCTTTATTAATGTCACTCTATGAGCCCAATTCATCAACCATTGAAGATGGACCTTGCAATGCAATGAAAGGTCCATACAGTCCATCCGGAAAGTATTCACAGGGCTTCACTTTTTCCACATTTTGTTATGTTACAACCTTATTCTAAAATGGACTAAATTCATTATTTTCCTCAAAATTCTACAAACAATACCCCATAATAACAGCGTGAAAGAAGTTTGTATGAAATCTTTCCAAATTTATTTTAAAAATTTAAAAAAATCACATGTACATACGTACTTTTGCCATGACACTCAAAATTATGCTCAGATGCATCCTGTTTCCACTGATCATCCTTGAGATGTTTCTACAACTTGATTGGAGTAAATTCAGTTGATTGAACATGAGTTGGAAATGCACACATCTGTCTAAATCAGGTCCCACAGTTAACAGTGCATGTCAGAGCACAAATCATGCTATGAAGTCCAAGGAATTGTCTGTAGACCTTCAAGACAGGATTGCATCAAAGCACAGATCTGGGGAAGGGCACAGAGAAATGTCTGCAGCATTAAAGGCCCCAATGAGCACAGTGGTCTTCATCATCTGTAAATGGAAGAAGTTTGGAACCAACAGGACTCTTCCTAGAGCGGGCCACCCGACCAAACTCAGCGATCGGGGGAGAAGGGCCTTAATCAGGGGGATGACCAAGCACCCAGTGGTCACTCTGACAGAGCTCCAGTGTTTCTCTGTGGAGAGAGGAGAACCTTCCAGAAGAAAAACCATCCCTGCAGCACTCCACCAATCAGGCCTTTATGGTAGAATGGCCAGACGGAAGCCACTCCTAAGTAAAAGGCACATGATAGCCCATCTGGAGTTCACCAAAAGGCACCTGAAGGACCCTCAGACCATGAGAAACAAAATTCTCTGGTCTGATGAAACAAAGATTGAACTCTTTGGCCTGAATGGCAAGCAACATGTCTGGAGGAAACCAGGCATCACTCATCACCTGGCCAGTACCATCCCTACAATGAAGCATGGTGGTGGCAGCATCTTGCTGTGGGAATGTTTTTCAGTGGCAGGGACTGGGAGACTAGTCAGGATCGAGGGAAAGATGAATGCAGCAATGTACAGAGACATCCTTGATTAAAACCTGCTCCAAAGCGCTCTGAACCTCAGACTGGGGTGAAGGTTCATCTTCCAACAGGACAACGGCACTAAGCACACAGCCAAGATAACAAAGGAGTGGCTACGGGACAACTTTGTGAATGTCCTTGAATGGTTCAGCCCAGACTTGAACCTGATTGAACATCCCTGTAGAGATCTGAAATTGGCTGTGCACCAACGCTCCCCATCCAGCCTGATGGAACTTGAGAGGTCCTGCAAAGAAGAATGGAAGAAACTGCCCAAAAATATGTGTGCCAAGCTTGTAGCATCATACGCAAAAAGACTTGAGGCTGAAATTGGTGCCAAAGGTGCTTCAACAAAGTATTGGGCAAAGGTTGTGAATACTTATGTAAATTTTTATTTGTTTTTTTATTTTTAATAAATCTTCAAAGATTTCAAACAAACTTCTCTCACATTGTCATTATGGGGTATTGTTTGTAGAGTTTTGAGGAAATTAATGAATGTATCCATTTTGGAATAAGGCTGTCATATAACAAAATGTGGAAAAAGTGAAACACTGTGAATACTTTCTGGATGCGCTGTAAATACTGCTCAGACTCCCTCCCCTCGTATAAGTTGCCAGCTGATAGAAGATCCAAACTTTACCTGTAAATAAAAAAGTTATAATTCATGCTTGCCTTACTTAGTATTTTACTATATTTTTAAGTCACCTTCAATATATATTTCAGTCGGAAGAGTATGACCGGAAAGCATGGGGGGGACGGGGACGTGCTGCAAAGCGCATAAAAGAAAATATTTTATTATGCATGGCTATAATTCTCAAGTATGAATTTTCAAGCACATTAAAACAAAGCAGCTATCTCTGCTTGGCAGGAAGAGTTCAAATGAGGCGTACGGAGCACTATTGTTATAAAACAGAATGAGAAATCACCTCATTTCTTTTGTCATGGCAGTAAACGCAATGCGAGTTGTAAACACAAGTGTATTTAACTTTGTCTGTTATTACAGTCTGCAAAGTCTGAATCTAAAGCGGTCAGGCTTTATGTAAACCCATTACACTAAGATGACTGAGCAAGTTTTTGTGAAATGTATAATGCTGGGCATTGGTTCTGAAATGCCTGGCACCAGAGACCCGGGATTTATATGGAAGATTTCAGAGTAGTGTGCGTGGTGATTCCTTTACCCACCAAGTCATCACAGTGGATGGTGGGGACAGGACCAAGTACAGCATTCCTCAATTGGCTCTAAGGGTACTGCTTAGTGCAGGGGTGTCCAACTCAATTTCATCATAGGCCACATCAGCAGTATGGTTGCCCTCAAAGGGCTGGTTGTATCTGAGGTGTGCTATGTACAAAGTGCAGGGTTCAGGAGTACACTGCGTTCAGAGTGTCACGTTCAGGAATGTGCTACATAGAGAGTTCAGAGTTCAGAAGTGCTTTATGTACGGAGTGCAGGGTTCAGGAATGTGCCATGTAAAGAGTGCAGTTCCAGGGGTGCCCTATGCACAGAGTGCAAGGTTTAAGGTTGTGCTACATACAGAGTGCAGGGTTCAGAAGTGCATTATGTGCAGAGTGCTGGGTTCAGGGGTGGACTATGTACAGAGTGCATGTTTTAGATGTGCGCTATGTACAAAGTTTGAGTTCAGTGTGCACTGTATACAGAGTGCAGGGCTTAGGGGTGCGCTATGCACAGTGTGCAACCTCTCCCTCCCCCTTCCGCCCTAAAGCTTCCTCGCATCTCTCTCCTGCCTGGCCCAGCTCTAGTACCTTCCTGTGTAGACGGCTCTGACTCACCTTGCAGGGGGATCATTCGCTCTCAGATTCTGGAGATCTGTCTCCGCCATGAGTGGGTTCTGTGTTTACAAGTGATATCGGGGAGCGGAGGGTAGGAGCTGAAGGTGCTGAAATAGAGTTCCATCACATTCTGGCTGCAAACCTTGGTTCCATGGACACATGACAAGGCTTGGCAGCCCAGAATCGGCCCGCGGACCTTGTGTTTGACATATAGGGCTTAGTTTTTCACTTTACTTATTCTCAGTTCTTCCTTGTAGGACTTTTTTTTTTCAAAAGCTTAAAGCTCCTATGTGTCATAGAAATCCTGTCAGCTACAGGATTCCTGGACTTCCTGATTCCGAATCTCGGGCACGTCCACGCGCGCGGGCACGCGCACGATGGCGAGCACGCGCTTAGCGGGGGCGCGCGCACGCTCCACAAAGCGCGCCAGAAGAGCTATTTAAACATGCCTGTGACAGACAGTCCCTGCTGTCTGCTCTACAGCGTGTAGTACCCAAAGAGACCTGATTCGTGTATTTACCTGCATCCGACCCGGCTTACCTTGACCCTTCCAGTTTCCTGCCTGCCTCTGACCCCCGGCTTTGTTTGACCAATCTTCTGCCTGATCCTCCAGTACCTTGCCGTCAGCCAATACTACCGACCCGGCTTGTCCGACCAATCTCTCCAGTTGCTGTGTCCTGGTTCCAGTCCAGTCAGCCTCATCAGTTCCAGTCCAGCTGCTTGTTCCTAGTTCCAGTCCAGTTGCTTGTTCCTGGTTCCAGTCCAGTTGCTGTATCCTGGTTCCAGTCCAGCCAGTCTCTTCAGTTCCAGTCCAGTTGCTGTGTTCCTGGTTCCGGTTCAGCCTGCCATACTTCCTGGGTGCCTGGATCCGTCCCAGTCTTCAGACTCTACTCTACCTTGATCCATCCTGCCAGGCACTCGTACCCCTTCTACCTCCGTGCCTCCTGTCTTCAGTACCAGGGGCCGCCGGTGGAAGCCGTAAGAGAGGCCTCCCTCTGCAGATCCGGGCTCGTCACCGTCAGGTACGTGACAGTAGCAGACAGCCATGTCTGAGCCCGGGCAGGGAGCCTCACCTATGGAGGAACTCTGTCGGCACCTGGCAGGTTTGTCTGAAGCAGTCAAGAGTCTTCAACAAGGATACACCCGCTTGGAAGAACAAGTGTGGGTCCTCTCCAATCCCTCTGCCATCCAAGAGGGGCCCCACGCCTCTGCTTCCACAGCCGGAACAAGTTCCTCACCCACAGTGGTCATGCTTCCTCCTGAACCTAAGGTTCCTACACCCGAAAGATTTTCCGGGGATCGGAGCAAGTTTAGGGCCTTCCGGAATTCGTGTGAACTGTATTTTGCCCTACAGCCCCGTACCTTTTCTCTAGAGGCCACCAAGGTGGGCTTTGTGGTCTCTTTGCTCGCTGGAGACCCTCAGAGCTGGGCCCACCGTCTCTTTGAACAGAAGGATGTATCACTAAACAACCTCGCTGCTTTTTTCGATGCCCTGGCCCAGCTATACGAAGATCCCCAACTCTCAGTAACCGCAGAAGCCGCCTTGCGTTCCCTTCAACAAGGACGCAGACCAGCGGAGGACTATGTGGCAGAATTCAGGCGGTGGAGTGCGGATACCAATTGGAATGATGCCGCCCTCCGCCATCAGTTTCGCTTAGGACTTTCCGATTCCTTGAAGGACGAGCTAGCTAGAGTTGGTGTACCACAGACACTCAACCTGTTGATTGATCTAACCATCCAGATTGACCGACGTCTGAGGGAACAGAGGGCTGAGAGGACCACTGGCTTCTCCCGCCCAACCTGGATGCTTCCTCGGGCTCCTAGTCACCTGTACTCGGCTCCTGCTACACCTCCAACTCCCACATCTGACACGCCTGAACCAATGCAGCTCGGGCTCCTTCGTCCATCCCTCGCTCCTGAGGAACGCCAGCGCCGCCGAATAAATAATCTGTGCCTGTACTGCGGGGACCCCGGACATTTCGTTAGAACCTGTCCCCTGAAGCTTCGTAAGTTTCTTTCAGTTTCTTCTAACATGACTAACCTACAAGCCAAAACCACATCTCACCTTGCCCTCTCTGTTTCATTACAGCTCCCAGGAAGGACTTTGCAAGTACCCGCCATTATTGATTCCGGAGCATGCAGCTGCTTTATGGACTCAGCCTTTGCCATTAAACACCAAATTCCCCTTCGTACCAAGACCCACGGACTTCGTGTCCATCTGGCTGATGGTTCCGTCATTAAGTCCGGACCTGTGACCCAGGAGACCACTCCTATACCCGCTACCATCTTTACCACCTCTGGAACCCACCAAGAATGCTTGTGTCTGGACATCATCTCTTCCCCGTTGTTTCCCTTGATCCTTGGTATGCCTTGGTTACAAGCCCACAATCCCACTATCAACTGGACTACGGGAATAGTTGCCTTTCCTTCTTCCTATTGCCAACAGTCCTGTGGCTCATATAAACCTCCTGGGCCGGCCTCGTTACTATGCATTGACACCGAAGATGGCACCCGTCAATCCATCCCAGAAGTTTACCACGACTTTCTTGACGTATTTAGTAAACAAAAGGCAGAGACTCTACCACCCCATCGGGCCTACGATTGCCCCATCGACCTACTTCCTGGAGCAAAGATTCCGTTCGGTAGAGTCTTCCCTTTAACGGAGGTGGAACAAGGGGCTTTAAAAAATTATGTTGATGAGAATTTGCAAAAAGGGTTCATCCGCCCTTCCACATCCCCAGCAGGCGCAGGCATCTTTTTTGTAGAGAAAAAGGACCACACCCTTCGACCTTGTGTGGATTACCGGGAATTGAATAAAATTACAGTAAAAAATCGCTACCCTCTCCCCCTGGTACCAGAGTTATTTCAGAGACTAGGAACTGCCACCATCTTTACCAAACTTGACCTCCGCGGAGCCTACAACTTGATCCGTATCAAAGAAGGTGACGAATGGAAGACCGCCTTCCGTACCCGGTATGGACATTTTGAGTACTTGGTAATGCCATTCGGGTTGTGTAACGCCCCTGCCACTTTCCAGTATTTTATCAACGATGTTCTACGGGACTTCCTAGACCTCTTTGTTATTGTTTATCTTGATGATATCTTAATTTTTTCTTCCTCCCTTGATTCTCATCGCAGACATGTCAAAAATGTGTTGGGTCGGCTCCGCCAGCATGGCCTGTATGCGAAGGCCGAAAAATGCGAGTTCGAGCAAGAGAGTATATCATTTCTGGGGTTAATCATTTCCAGCGAGGGCATCAAGATGGATCCTCAAAAGATTACCGCAATCCTGGACTGGCCAGAACCGGTGGACAAGAAGGGAATCCAACGTTTCGTTGGATTCGCCAACTTCTACCGCAAGTTCATCAGGGGGTTTTCAGCTATTATCGCACCCATTACTCAACTCACCAAGCAAGGAACACGTTTTCACTGGTCTCCTGAAGCCCAAGAAGCTTTTGAACGCCTGAAGGCCCTATTTACCTCAGCCTCTATCTTGAAACACCCAGACTCCTCACTACCATTCGTACTTGAGGTAGACGCCTCCGAAATAGCGGTAGGAGCAATACTGTCCCAAAGACAGGGAGTCAAAGCCTTGCTCCACCCAGTAGCCTTCTTCTCCCGCAAGCTTTCTGCAGCAGAGAGGAACTACGACGTGGGGGATCGGGAGCTACTAGCGATCAAGTCTGCACTAGAAGAATGGCGGTACCTGCTGGAGGGCGTGGCTCATCCGATCCTAATATTCACTGACCACAAGAACCTGGAGTACCTGAAAGCCGCGAGAAGATTGAATCCACGACAAGCCAGGTGGGCACTCTTCTTCTCCCGGTTCTCTTTTCATGTTACTTTATCGTCCTGGGGCCAAGAATATTAAGCCTGACGCCCTGTCTCGGATGTTCCATAAGTCCAAGGAGACTTCTCCGCCTGATACCATCCTTGCCCCCGGAAATTTCCTTCTTCTACAGGAGAACCTGTTCACTCAAATCAAACAAGCTTCCACCGGGCAGAGACAGTTCTCCGAGCCGGAATTGCAGGTTAAGGATGGACTATTGTGGTACCAAGACAGAATCTACGTACCTGAGAAACTAAGAGTAACCGCATTAGAACTCTGCCACGACCACGCCCTGGCCGGGCATTTTGGCGTTGCCAAGACCACTGACCTGGTACAGCGCACCTTCTGGTGGCCTCGAGTACGTGAAGACTGTAGGAGGTTTGTAGATTCTTGTACAACTTGTACCCGAAACAAGGGTTCCAGATCCAAGGCCTGGGGACTACTAAAACCCTTACCCGTTCCAGATAGGCCCTGGAGAATGTTGTCCATCGACTTCATTGTCGAGTTACCCCCGGCCGAGAACCATTCCACCATCTTCGTTATTGTGGACCGTCTGTCCAAGATGGCACACTTCATCCCTATGAAAGGGACTCCCTCCGCTCCTGAAACCGCACAGGTATTCATCAGAGAAATAGTCAGACTCCACGGGGTACCAGCCAATATTGTTTCCGATCGCGGGGTTCAATTTACCTCTCGATTCTGGAGATCCCTTTGCAAAACCTTGAAAATCGAATTATCGTTTTCCTCTGCTTACCATCCACAGACCAACGGACAGACGGAGAGAACGAATCAGACGCTCGAGCAATACCTGCGATGCTTCTCCTCTTTTGCTCAGGACAACTGGGTTTCCCTACTTCCGTTGGCCGAGTTTGCGTATAACAATTCCATCCACTCCGCTACCTGCCAGACTCCTTTCTTTGCAAACTATGGTTTTCATCCTACTTTTCTGCCTAACTCCCTTCCTGAGTGTCCTGTACCTGCAGTCCAGGAAAAGTTAAATTTTTTCTCGGTCAATAACCAGCTTTTACAAGAGACCATGACCAAGACTCAAGAACGCAACAAGACAATCTATGACAAGAAGAGACGGGGTGAATTAGTGTTGGTACCCGGCGACCAAGTATGGCTATCTACCACAAACCTAAGAATGGCATGCCCTTCTAAAAAACTGGGCCCCAAATTTTTAGGTCCATTCCCTGTTAAGAGGAAAATTAATGAAGTAGCTTATGAATTGGAACTTCCTGACTCTCTTAGAATCCATCCAGTTTTTCATGTCTCTCTCCTAAAACCCACAGTCTCTAATCCGTTTCCAGATCGGAAGCCGGATCACCCTGATCCGATCATTATTGACGGTGAGCAGGAATTCGAAGTAGAAGCTATCATGGACTTCAGGAGAAGAAATAACCAGAACCAATTCCTAATTAAATGGAAGGGCTACGGACCCGAGGAAAACTCATGGGAACCCGAGGAGAATAGCCATGCCAGGAGTTTGATACAGGCTTTCAAAAGGACTCACCCTGGAAGGTTCACCCGGCTGGGCATCCGGAGGCTGCCCCTTGGGGGGGGGCAATGTCATAGAAATCCTGTCAGCTACAGGATTCCTGGACTTCCTGATTCCGAATCTCGGGCACGTCCACGCGCGCGGGCACGATGGTGAGCACGCGCACGCGCTTAGCGGGGGCGCGCGCACGCTCCACAAAGCGCGCCAGAAGAGCTATTTAAACATGCCTGTGACAGACAGTCCCTGCTGTCTGCTCTACAGCGTGTAGTACCCAAAGAGACCTGATTCGTGTATTTACCTGCATCCGACCCGGCTTACCTTGACCCTTCCAGTTTCCTGCCTGCCTCTGACCCCCGGCTTTGTTTGACCAATCTTCTGCCTGATCCTCCAGTACCTTGCCGTCAGCCAATACTACCGACCCGGCTTGTCCGACCAATCTCTCCAGTTGCTGTGTCCTGGTTCCAGTCCAGTCAGCCTCATCAGTTCCAGTCCAGCTGCTTGTTCCTAGTTCCAGTCCAGTTGCTTGTTCCTGGTTCCAGTCCAGTTGCTGTATCCTGGTTCCAGTCCAGCCAGTCTCTTCAGTTCCAGTCCAGTTGCTGTGTTCCTGGTTCCGGTTCAGCCTGCCATACTTCCTGGGTGCCTGGATCCGTCCCAGTCTTCAGACTCTACTCTACCTTGATCCATCCTGCCAGGCACTCGTACCCCTTCTACCTCCGTGCCTCCTGTCTTCAGTACCAGGGGCCGCCGGTGGAAGCCGTAAGAGAGGCCTCCCTCTGCAGATCCGGGCTCGTCACCGTCAGGTACGTGACACTATGGCTTTCAAAAGATGTAAAACAACTTGCCAAAGCCTGAGCCTGGGCTTTCTAATCGGTAAAGCCAAGGCACCAGGAGCTGTATTGTAGAATAGGGATTTGCCTGACCTTCAGTATCAGGAGGTGGAGAAACTAGAAGAGGCTCTGGGTAGCTCTGAAATTAGACTTTCTGCAGCGATGGCAGCTATGGCAGCGATGTGCTGATAACCTATGCCTCCCGCTATTTCCCCATCTACACAAGTCCTGTAGTGCCCTGAAGTGACGTAGAGGTTGGTGGATGAAACCACAGTGCAAGGTGGGAGAGTGAACATCTTACAGAATTGTGCTGGTTGTAATGGAGGCCCAACGGGTAACCCCATACACTTGGGCTCACATCATATACTACGTATTTCTATGTATATGGTTTTTAAAACCTTTTTTCATGTCCCTTTGTATACCATGTATGTGTCTATGTTTTAATAAAGACTATTTTTCTATATCCTTATTGTTTACTGTGCCGTCAAAGTCCGACCTGGGGTTACCCGTTGTGTCCCCGTTTTTTGTATTTCCATAATTATTTACGGATGAGGCAATGTGAGTGCTCTCCTTCTTATTGTAATGGAGGCCATAGAGCAGCCTTTCTCAACCAGGATTCTCCCTGGAACCCTAAGGTTCCTTCAAAGGTTGCTAGGGGTTCATTGAGCAATGAGTAACTTCTGCTTCTGAGTGAGTGACCCCTGACAACATTGATCTTTTTAGCTATCTGTAAGGGGGGATTCTTCCCAATGACCACAAATGTAAGGAGCAGCCTACCCAGTGACCATCACACTAATGTACCCTGTGGATATAGTAATTAATAGGAGCCTGGAAAGTTATTTCATGGGGTTCCTCTGTGTTAAAAAAGCTTAGAAAGGCTGCCGTAAAGACCTGAGAAACTGTATCAATTGTTTGTGATTAATTGGTTCTTTTTTGTTGTAGTGATGGAGTTACTTGGCTTAGGTACATGGGCAAATGTATTCAGATTATATTTTCTGACCAGTTTGTGAAATTTATGACCTTTTGACTCTAAATGGCTTTAAGGCTTCATGTACACGGGACGTTGTTCAACCTCTCCTGAACGATTTAACTTGACAGCTAGAAACCAGTGTCTAAAAATGGCCGTTTAGCCATGTTTACATGCCGCGTTTAGCCGCGTTTGCGTCTAGAAGCATTTCAAATTTTATTTTTTATTTTTGTTAAAATGAAAAACGTCTGTAAACGAAACGCTGCTAAACACGAGTTGCCGCGTTTAGCCGCATTTGGCGCCTCAACTGCCTCTAAACACAGCTTCTGAATGCATTTTGTTAGGTTCAAGAAAAAGCCTCTAAACACAACACAACTTATTTGTATCTCTTCTTATTTAGTCAGAGATGTTACTTCAGCACCAGTCCAACCCCTGCATCATGGATATTTCCGGAAAGACCCCTCTGGACTTGGCCTGCGAGTTTGGAAGAGTTGGGGTGAGTTTTGTTTATGCAGTGTCCTATCTATGCAGTGTTCTGTCAATGGAGAGTATTATCTATGCAGCGTATTGTGTTTGCTTATTACTTACTACACCCCTAGTGCCCAACATGTGGCCCGAGGGCCGCATGCGGCCCTTTAGTATATGATGTGCAGTAGATTGATCTCTACCAGCCTCATGTAACATGTTCCCTGTTTTATATTGTCTTCTGCAGCATGTCTCCAGGCCAAAAATGGAGCATGTGCACAGTCTATGAGCATAACTTCCTCTATTAGGTCTGCAGTCTGGCAGTCATCTCAAACATAACATATAAGGAACATTATGTGCGGCCCTTTGGTGATGTCAGGGGGCGCAGTTGAGGCTCCCTATAGCTGATAAGTTGACAATCACTGACCTACACATGTATGCAGTGTATCTCTTTCCTCTTTCTGGGTGTGAAAAGTGACCACAGTTCACCAGTAGTTAAACAAGTGCAGAGGTAGTGCTGGGCTTTGCTAAAAGACAGCCCAGTATGCACTAACATTTATTAAGTGCAGAACATATCCTGATAAACAAATTAATTAATAACCGCGGTCCTTATTATATAAGTGCAAGGTAGACCATATAACAGTTTAAAGGAACACTAATGGTTCCCGTTTAAAAAAATAAAAATAACAAACATGTTATACTTACCTCCACTGTGCAGCTCTTTTTGCACACAGTGGCCCCGATCCTGGTCTTCTGGGGTCCCTCGGCGGCTGTTTCAGCTCCTCCCCGCAAGGACTCCACACCTTCATGCGAGCTCGCTCGCATGGTGTGGAGTTATTGCGGGCGCGCTTCCGTGATACAGCGGCGGCCATAGCCGCCAACTGTATCACTTGGCCCCGCCCCCCGGCGCGGCACGTCATTGGATGTGATTGACAGGAGCGCCAGCCAATGGCTGCGCTGCTTTCAATCCATCCACAGTAGCCAATCAACGGCCAGGCTCAGGAACTCGGAGGATGACAGGAGTGAGCGCGGGACTTTCGAGGGGCCAGGTAAGTAAAACGGGGGCTGGGGGGGGCGGTATTGTCGGATGTTTTTTCACCTTAATGCATAGGATGCATTAAGGTGAAAAAACACGAGGGTTTACAACCCCTTTAAAAGTGCATAATACAAATAGAGTACACATATTAAAGTGCATAAAGTGTCCATAAACAACCGTCAAATGCTTTAAAGATGAATAATAAATCAAAATCTTCTTGCAAGTCCCACACCAAAGTAAAAGTGTTTAGTGTCCTCTTTTACCATCAATAAGAACACAGCCCACTCACCGGACTCATATGACACCCATTACAGGTAGTCATAGATGGCAGAATATACTCCCGATAATCCTCCCGGCTGGTCAGAGGGTCCAACAGTAGTTAGAACCAAACTAGATCTCCAACAAACCCGCAGAAAAAAAGGATACTTCCCATGGTGAAGTACATAATGTTTATTAAAATTAACACGCTTTAAAATTACACTTACAAAGTGGATGGTCAAATAGAGCACAATCTCATGGCAGGGACGCCAACCTGCGTTCCAAAATAGCAGAAGTGAAGTGTCACGCAAGATCTCACCCAACGTGTTTCGTCCGCATGTCTAATGCCAACAGCAGACCTTCAGAACTTAACTTGTTTTTTTTGGTTTTTTTTTGGGAACAGGTGGAACAACAGAAGCTAATCCCCAACTGTTACCCTGTGACCATTTTCCTGTTTTGATTTTCCTTTTTACATTCAAGGATAAATGTACTTTGAAAAGTCATTAGCTATTTTTATGTTTCAGGGATATCAAACAACTTTGCAAACCTCTTGCCTCCTAACTATTTCACTTTTCCTGTGCTTTAGGCCCAGGCCAGTGTAAACATTGTTTTCTTTAACCACTTCAGCCCCGGAAGAATTGGCTGCCCAATGTCCGGGCCATTTTTTGCGATTCGGCACTGCGTCGCTTTAACTGACAATTGCGCGGTCATGCGACATTGCACCCAAACAAAATTGATATCCTTTTTTTGCCACAAATAGAGCTTTCTTTTGGTGGTATTTGATCACCTCTGCGGTTTTTACTTTTTGCTATAATAAATATCCCCAAAAAATATATAAAAAAACAAATTTTTTCCTCAGTTTAGACCGATATGTATTCTTCTACATATTTTTTGTAAAAAAAATCGCAACAAGCGTATATTGACTGGTTTGCGCAAAAGTTATAGCGTCTACAAAATAGGGGATAGTTTTATGGCATTTTTATTATTTTTATTTTTTTACTAGTAATGGCGGCGATCTGTGATTTTTATCGTGACTGCGATATTGCGGTGGACACATCGGACACTTTTGACACTATTTTGGGACCATTGTCATTTATACAGCGATCAGTGCTATAATAATGCACTGATTACTGTGTAAATGACACTGGCAGGGAAGGGCTTTACCACTAGGGGGCGATCAAGGGGTTAAGTTTGTCCTAGGGAGTGTTTCTAACTGGGGGCTGGGCTACGAGTGACACGAGAGTGATCACTGCTCCCGATCACAGGGAGCAGTAGATCACTGTCCTGTCACTAGGCAGAACAGGGAAATGCCTTGTTTACAAAGACATCTCCCCGTTCTGCCACTCCGTGACACGTTTGCGGGACATCGGCAGACATCGAGTCCGTGGGTCCCGCGGGCACGGTCACGGAGCACCCGCACGTCGGATTTTTTAAAGCAACATACGGGTATGTTGCTTTGCCCACAGGAGCCATTCTGCCGACGTATATATGTGTTATGCGGTCGGCAAGTGGTTAAATGTTGCTATCTTGGGAGCTTGCTCGAGTACACTAAGCAGAATACTCACTCTAGGACCAGTGACATACCCGTACGTCGCTGGAGTTCCAGTGGTTATACCGGGGTAATGCCTGCATGTCTCCAATACTGTTTCTTAGAGCCGGCAATCGGCTCTCTTGTAAAGGAAATCCTAGATGCTAACTAGCCACTGGATTGCTTTTACAAGTAGCAGGAGGGGAATCCATCCGCCCCCGCCACCTTTCGCGGCTTGCTCGAGTTCTCACATCCCACTGTGCTTCCACCGGCTAGTCGGAGAGCCGAACAAAGCCTGGATCAGCTTTGATCGGCTATGGTATCCCAGAAGCAATGACCTGACATTACTTACGATTTACCCAGATGTCAACTGTGCCTTTTTTAAAAAAATCTAAAGCATTAGAAAACACCAATCTTGGTGTTTTGAATGCTTTTAAGGGCAAAGGAAGGATTTGGGGTGGTATAGACTCCAGATCTCTCCATAAAGAGTGCCTGCCATGTGCCTATTGCTGTCACAAGGATGTTTACATTCCTTTTGATAGCAATAAAAGTGATCAGATTTTTATTTTAAAATAACAGTGTAAAAATCAAAAATAATGAAAAAAATTTTTTTAACCACTTGCCGAGCGTATACTGTATATATACGGCAGCAAGCTCTCCTGGGAAGGATCACAATCCTAGTACAGTAAAACCTTGTTTTGAGAGTAACTTGGTTTAAGAGCGTTTTGCAAGACAAGCAAAGTCTATAAATAAATTTTGACTTGATATACCATCGACGTCTTGATATACAAGTAGCGTCATCTCACAACTGAGTATAAAACGGAACAGAGGCGCCTCTAAGTGTAGCAATATGGTTACATTTAATGAAGGTACAACATTTAGCAAGTCACATGGTTGATGATTAAAACAGGCACATCTAAGTAGGCAGGCATCCGGGGTAAAAGCGGTCCACATAGACCATCCTCCGCACCACCATCAATGTCATCCCTTCCACGCTGCGCTCCATGAGCGCTTCAAGCCTCGCTTTCAAATCGCTCTACTGCAGGGTAGTCTTCCCTGTCAGGATTGCAGACTGACAGCGGTAAGAGCCGGCGGTGCAGAGGATGGTCTATGTGGACAGCTTTACCCCAGGTGCTTGTAAACTTAACGTGTTTCCCCGAAAATAAGCCCAGGTCTTATATTAATTCTATTGATTCTGCTGTACTACATTAGTAGAGAAACAAAGGCAGAAGGTCAAAGTTGGCAATCGGAATGCAGATGTACTGTATACTGTATATACATGCAGGAATAAGCTCTCTTTTCTTTGCAGGTTGTTCAGCTGTTGTTAAACAGTAACATGTGTGCAGCGTTGCTAGAACCTAAGCCTGGAGACAGCACAGACCCCAATGGGACCAGTCCTCTGCATCTTGCAGCTAAGAACGGACATATTGATATTATTAGGTGAGTGTTGATCTGTTTATGTGGAATACCTAAGAATTTGCACAATGCGTTTATTGATTATTAACACTCTTGGAACTGATTCTAATAAACTATAACCAAGAGCAAAACTTTTTTTTTTTTTCAAAGATTAGGGTAGAGTGGTGAGAGGTTATTAGAGCCTCTGTCAGGTTTTTATTGCTCTCCCCATTAGGGAAATCCAATCTGTCTAACTGCCCTGATCACAAATGTCCCTGGGAGCGAAAGTGATGGGGAATCCAAACTTTTGAGTTGCACTAGACCAGGAAGGGAGAGGAAATTTTCCAATGGGTGCACTTTGCTCCCATGATAACTGTGGGGATATCCCACACATTGGAAAGATACCCTTTCACCCCCTTTAGCATCTTCAAGATAGAAAATGAAGGGATATCTCCCTGAAGAGACACGGGACCAAAAATAAATAAATGAATAAACAGACTGACAGTGGTTGTAATCTTGCCCTGTTTTATCCAAAATGAAAAAAACTCATGGCTGAGATATACGTTAATAAAGAGCTCTGTTGTCAATAAGTTATTTTCTATAGTTACTAAATACATTATTTAAAGTGGATGTAAACCCACTCTCATCCTTTCTAAACTACTGCCATAGTGCTGATCTATAAGGATATAGATGCCTCCTGCATGTATCCTTATCTGTCAAATGTCTCCCCTCTGTCTGTTATAAGAACTGAAAAACTGCAGATTCTGTGGGTGGATCTGTTGTCTGGAGCTCGTGGGTGGAGTCGTGATGTCAGTAGACTCCCCGCCCACCTCTACACTCCCCTTGTCAACATGCATTTTCTCCTGTGTATTCCTTCTGCTATGATCACTAACATCCAGTCAAAATCCAGAAAAGTAATCACATGACTTCAGAAAAGGAGTGGGGGTGGGAATTAAAAAATAATGCCTGTCTAAAGCTAGTGCACAAGATATGTAAATAACCTGTCACTCACAGCAAGGGGGCGGAACGGACAAAGGTAACTCTGTTTGTCAGTTATATCTCACTGAACAATAAAAGAGGATTGCTCAGAGCTGGATTAACTCTTTGTGGCAAGACCTGGCACAGATGATAGGAAATCCTATCCTCTACATTGTGACAGCAAAAAAAAATTAAAAATTTGGGTTTACATCCACTTTAAGTCTCCAAACAGTTCCTATTAAGAATATGCAAATTAATTGATTAGCCAGATACTAAAACCTGACCCTAGCGGGTTGAAGGAAAAAAAAACTGACATCTCTGGTCAGAGCCGCTGTACTAACGATGCAACGTTGGTACAGCGATCCCCCCCGCTGAGCTGTTGTGTTCTGACATGGGGACAGCCCCCCGCCAGAACACTCCAGTCAGCCAATAGCTGAGAGTGTTGATCAGGAGCCGGACGGTTGCTGGTCGTCTTCTGTCGTACCCACTGACATGTACACGGGCCGAATGTCGGCTGGTTTTTATTGAATGGGCCGATGTCTCCTGACATTCGGCCCATGTGTACCAGGCTTAAAGCCTGGTACACACAATGAGATTATCAGACTAATGATCGTCCGTTTTTTTTTTTTCCAGGTTTATCTCCATATCAAAAAAAAGAGGTTACTAAAATCTCATATGACAGAATAAAATTCAGAAGTAATGTAATGTATTGTATTTGTATTGTATTTTCAGACGAATACTGTGATGATTAAACAAAAGTGGTACCGTACAAGATTTTTTTTTCGTGCTTGTCCATTCTGATAATTTTGCACGACCTGTCCTGATCAGCTCTCGAAAGCTGTGTACTAATGATCAGATTATTTTACAATCGCTTTGAAAGCAGTATTTTTCATTTTTCTGATATTGCGTACAGGCCTTAAAGGGGTTGTAAACCCTCATGTTTATTCACCTTAATGCATCCTATGCATTAAGGTGAAAAAACTTCTGGCAGTCACCAGCCCCCCCCCCCCTGTTTTACTTACCTGAGCTGTGGAATTCACTTGGCGGTGACGAGCTGTCCCTCCACGGGGTCCCGGCTCTTGATTGGATAGATTGATAGCAGCACAGCCATTGGCTCCCGCTACTGTCAATCAAATCCAATGACGCGGGCGCCGGGGGGCAGGGCCGAGTCATACATTCGGCGGCTATGGACGCCGAATGAATGATTCAAGAGCGCACCCGCAAGGTAACCCCCCGGGAGAGTGGGGAGGAGCTGCAAGAGCCACCGAGGGACCCCAGAAGTCGAGGAGGAATGCACGTGGAAATGCGTGTCCTGCATAGGGCAGTCCATTCACTTGAATAGGCTGCCCTATGCAAGATTGTCACTCCCAAGGGGCTCAGGGACCAAATTTTGGCCCTGAGTCAGGAGCAAATTTATGTTCTGCGATTCTCGTGTGTTTTGTCACACAACGACAAAACAAGGGCAAAATTACAAGGGCTGAAATACCTGAGTACCTAGGCATTTGCTTATGTGAACTCTGTTGAAAGGGGAGGCAAAGTTCAGCTTGGGCAGTCCTCCCCTTCAGAAGAGTTCACTTGACCAGATGCCTAGGCCTTAGGTCATGGGTGCTCAACCTGTGGGCCTGTTGCTGAACTACAAGTGCCATCATACCTCTGCCTTTGGGAGTCATGCTTGTAACTGTCAGTCTTGCAATGCCTCATGGGACTTGTAGTTCTGCAACAACTGGAGGGCCACAGGTTGAGCACCCTTGCTAGGTCGTGTGAGCAGCACTGATGGGAGCCGGAAGCCACATTTTCTCTAAGAAAGCTAAGGCAGGCCATAGATGGTGCAAATGTCTTACCACAAGTTGCAGGATAGAAATTCTCGCGACTCCCCCATTAACACAAACAGTGCTGACAGGACAATCCGACAGTGATTATTGCTAGCGGCTATAGCCTAGCCACACATAGTTCGAATCTCAGCTGGTTCTTGCTGAACTGGTCATGATTCGAGCCGTTTATGGCCGGCCTAGATGGCTTTTTGCCTTTTTGTATTACTCTTCATTTATCCACCCATCAAAGACCGGTAACCACACTTTTTTTTATCGTCAGTTGACTACAAGGCCTATTTAATAGCACAAAAAAGTAATTGAATTTACATTCCGGTGCTTTCCACTGTTCTATGTAAGGTCAGCGATACAGAAATTGAAAGGTTATAGCTTTTGCAAAAACGGATCCTTCGCACTTTAAATGTTAAATAGACTGTGTTTTTTGTGTTTTCTTACCTCTGCTTTTGAAATATTTGGCCATAAACCGAGAAGACGTTATTAGTTTCGGGTGTCCCTGTATAAAAGACAGCCGTCTAAAGCTCAGAAAATAATGTAGGATCTTATATTGTGGCTTTAAGCAGCCAATAAGAGTGATATATGGCAGGCTGTTAGGATCCCGGCAACGTGTTTGGTAGTTGTAAAAGGGAGCCGGAGAAAATGGCAGAGTTATGAGAGAACTATAACATTCACACAACACACCACTGCTATCTATATTGTACTGTACATTGCTTTTATACAAGTCTCAGATATGGTAAGACCCATCACTGCAGTATTAAAGTTGGCTGTAAATACAGTGATTGCAAAAAAAAAAGAAAGCAGAGCAAGCAAAAGTTATCCAAAGTTTGGATCTGTTGCAGATATATACACCAATTGTGTATATGCCGGGACCTCCCGATTGTTCCTGACAGAGGCAGAACGGCGCTCTGCCTATGTAAACAAGGCAGATCATTGTTCTGTTAGTACGGAAGACAGAGATCTTGTGTTCCTGCTAAGCACTCCCTAGGGACACATTTAACCCTTTCATTGCCCCTGATGTTAACTCCTTCCCAGCCAGTGTCATTAGTACAGTGACAGTGCATATTTTTTAGCACTGATCACTGTATTAGTGTCACTGGTCCCCAAAAAAGTATCAAAAGTGTCAGTTAGTGTCGGATTGGTTCACGGCAATGTCGCAGTCCTGCTATAAGTCGCTGATCGCCGCCACTACTAGTAAAAAAAAAGAATTGCATAAAAATACCCCTTAGTTTGTAGACGCTATAACTTTTGCACAAACCAATCAATATATGCTTTTTGGGATTTTTTTTTTCAAACACATGTAGCAATATATATTGGCCTAAATTGATGAAGAAATTTCGATTTTTTTTACATTTTTTTTTTTGGGTGTGTTTTATAGCAGAAAGTAAAAAACATTGTTTTTCTTTTCAAAATTGTAGGTCTTTTTTTGCTTATAGTGCAAAAAATAAAAATCGCAGAGGTGATCAAATACCACCAAAAGAAAGATCTATTGTGGGGAAGAAAAGGACATCAATTTTATTTGGGAACAGCATCGCACGACCGCACAATTGTCAGTAAGGCCCCTTTCACACTGAGGCGCTTCTAAACTGCCAGTAAAAACACTGAGCGCTTTTGAAGAGGTTTTCAGGTGCTTTTGAAGAGCTTTCCATTCATTTCAATATAGAGGGGAGTTTTCACAGCCCTGCCAGCACACTGCCCCAGTGTAAAATCATTTATTGATTTTAATGGAAATAGGTTTTCGTGAGCTTTTTAGGTGCTGTTTTTAGCGTGAAAGCGCCTGAAAAGCGCCTCAGTGTGAAAGTGGTCTTAAAGTAACGCAGTGCCGTATAACAAAAAATGGCATGAAGGGGGGTAAACCTTCAAGAGCTAAAGTGGCTAAGTAACACTTTAAAGTGCAACTTTAGTCAAAACATTTTTGCTAGCTTTAAATAGTGTTAGAAAGGTTTAAAGCGGTTGTAAACCCGCTGACTTTTTTTTTATTTTTATACACCTGTAAAGGAAAAGGCATAATGAGCTTGTATGCACAGCATACAAGCTCATTATGAAATACTTACCTTAAAACGAGGCGTCGGTGTCCCTCCCGGTCCACGCCGAGGCAGCTGACATTATGCCTCGGCGTGTATTCCGGGTATCGCGGCTCCAGTGCTGTGAGTGGCTGGAGCCGCGATTCATCACTCCCGCGCATGCGCGCGGGAGACTTCTTTCCGGCAAGGTCGGGCGTCCGCCGGGCCTTCAGCCGAGAATCCTCTGTGCACATGCGCCGCTGCAGTCAGCGGCGCAGTGCAAGGGGAATATCTCCTAAACCGTAAAGGTTTAGGAGATATTTCTTTTACCTACAGGTAAGCCTTAGTATAGGCTTACCTGTAGGTAAAAGTTACAAAAAAGACTATACAACCGCTTTAAGACAGAAGCATAGCTTTAAGCTTGTGGGCCCCGATGCAAAAGATGACCTGGGGCCCTACTACCACCCACCACTTCCACCGTGCGCCAATAAACTCCAAGTGGCTAAAGAGTTATTATCTTTATTTACATATTGAGAGGGTAATTCAAAAGAATTGGGGAGGTACAGTGTGTGAAAATGTGGACAGTTTCTCCAAAATCGTTTAAATACCCTGAAATAAGGGTAGCAACCTTAGAGAGATGGCGATCTACCTGAACAACATGAAAGAGATCAAAGGGCACCAGGGTTAGGCGCCCTTCTTTTTTTCCTTTTTTTTAAGAATTACCCTAACTAAATAGTAAGGAAAACTTTGAAAAATCTAATAAAACAAATGTCACTGTAAAAACAAAAATGTACCCTACCTTAAAAGTGGACCGTGTCAGTCAGTAGAGCAGTGGACAGTATCCGTAGGGGAGTGAACAGTAGGGGTGCGCATCTTTACTGGTCTCACGATTCGATTTGATTATGATTATCTGGTAAGCGATTCGATTTGATTCCACGGTGCATTACGATTACCGCTTCCCACTTCCGCTTGGGCCGCCTAGGCGGCCCTTCCTCCCTGCAATCTTCTGGGACACATCACAGGTGCCAAAAGATTGCCCGGCTATGCAGGACAGCGCAGTGAGACATGCGCACCAGGCTGTGAAGCTGCAAGCTATCACAGCCGGATGCCCACAGTAGTATTGCCAGCGCCGTGGACAGGCAGGGGAGAGAATGGAGGGTTCGGGTGGCCAGGCCGCTGGATTGTGGGACAGATGAGTGTCTTTTTGCGCACACTCGTGGAATGGCGACAAACTACGGTACCTAAAAATCTCCATAGGTGACGCTTTAAAAAAAATTAACGGTTACCAGGTTAGAGTTACAGAGGAGGTCTAGTGCTAGAATTATTTCTCTCGCTCTGCCAATTGCGGCGATACCTCACATGTGGGATTTGAACACCGTTTACATGTGCGGGCGCGACTTGAGTATGTTTTCTTTGCTGCGCGAGCTCGCGGGGACAGGGGCGCTTTAAAAAAATAAATAAAAATTCTATTTATTTTATTTCTTTTTTTTACATTTTTTTTTAAACACAAAGTTTGATCACTTTTATTGCTGTCACAAGGAATGTAAACATCCCTTGTGACAGTAATAGGTGATGACAGGTACTCTTTATGGAGGGATCGGGGGTCTAAAAGACCCAAAATTCCTCCTTTGCACTTCAAAGTATTCAGATTGCCAAAAAACTGCGATTTTGAATACTGTCATTTTTTTTATAAACTGGCGCCATTGGCAGCCGAGTAAACCTGAAGTGACGTTGCTTCTGTTTACATACAGACTGGAACGAAGCCGACGCTTCGTTCCAGTCTGTCTCTAGCCGCCGGAAGTAGCGGCTCGTGGACCGGGTCTCCCGGTGGGACGGGAGGCCCAGTCAGATCGGCGGAAGGCTGCGGGAGAGGGGGTGTCCTCTCCCGCTCCTCCGGGATAACAACCGAACGGCTTTTAGTCGCATCGATTGTTATCCCTGGAAAGCTGACCGCCCGCTCTAAAAATGGTACCGGGATGATGCATGCAGCTGCGGGCATCATCCCGGTAATCAATTTTCGAAGTCGCATGCATCGGAATCGCATCGGGGACACCCGAATCGCAATGCACCGATGCAGCGATTAATTTCAGCACCCCTAGTGAACAGTGTGTGGACAGTGGACAATGTCAGTATGGCAGAGGATGGTTTTTGGACAGTGTCAGTCAGCAGGGCAGTGGATGGTGTCAGTAGGGCAGTGGATGGTGTCTGTAGGGCAGTGGATGGTGTCTGTAGGGCAGTGGATGGTGTCTGTAGGGCAGTGGATGGTGTGTGTAGGGCAGTGGATGGTGTCTGTAGGGCAGTGGATGGTGTCAGTAGAGCAGTGGATGGTGTCTGTAGAGCAGTGGATGGTGTCTGTAGGGCAGTGGATGGTGTCAGTAGGGCAGTGGATGGTGTCAGTAGAGCAGTGGATGGTGTCTGTAGAGCAGTGGATGGTGTCTGTAGGGCAGTGGATGGTGTCTGTAGGGCAGTGGATGGTGTCTGTAGGGCAGTGGATGGTGTCAGTAGGGCAGTGGATGGTGTCAGTAGGGCAGTGGATGGTGTCAGTAGGGCAGTGGATGGTGTCTGTAGGGCAGTGGATGGTGTCTGTAGGGCAGTGGATGGTGTCTGTAGGGCAGTGGATGGTGTCAGTAGAGCAGTGGATGGTGTCTGTAGAGCAGTGGATGGTGTCTGTAGGGCAGTGGATGGTGTCAGTAGGGCAGTGGATGGTGTCAGTAGGGCAGTGGATGGTGTCAGTAGGGCAGTGGATGGTGTCTGTAGGGCAGTGGATGGTGTCTGTAGGGCAGTGGATGGTGTCTGTAGGGCAGTGGATGGTGTCTGTAGGGCAGTGGATGGTGTCTGTAGGGCAGTGGATGGTGTCTGTAGGGCAGTGGATGGTGTCTGTAGGGCAGTGGATGGTGTCTGTAGGGCAGTGGATGGTGTCAGTAGAGCAGTGGATGGTGTCAGTAGAGCAGTGGATGGTGTCAGTAGAGCAGTGGATGGTGTCAGTAGAGCAGTGGATGGTGTCAGTAGAGCAGTGGATGGTGTCTGTAGGGCAGTGGATGGTGTCAGTAGGGCAGTGGATGGTGTCAGTAGGGCAGTGGATGGTGTCAGTAGGGCAGTGGATGGTGTCAGTAGGGCAGTGGATGGTGTCAGTAGGGCAGTGGATGGTGTCAGTAGGGCAGTGGATGGTGTCTGTAGGGCAGTGGATGGTGTCTGTAGGGCAGTGGATGGTGTCTGTAGGGCAGTGGATGGTGTGTGTAGGGCAGTGGATGGTGTCTGTAGGGCAGTGGATGGTGTCAGTAGGGCAACAGATAGTATATATTAACAATCCCAAATAAATATCCACATGTTCATATTATCAATTTAAATATATAAGTACATTCACAGTGCAAATGGTCACTTTAGCAACTTTCCATTTCTTCATGCACATTATAATGACAGTATTACATCTCTAATAGCAACCTAATGTCCCAGTGACAATGATAATCATGGATTTAATCATGCTCTTACTTCATCACTGCACTGCCATTTACAACAACTTAATTGTTGACAAGAAATCAAAATAAAACTTTTCAATTCTATTTTAATTTGACCTGTGGTCTTTAGAGATGTCTAGGACCACTGGATTCTTCTGCACTACATTGTGCACCAGGCAGCAGATAGCCGTTCCGCTCATCCCTCCATGCCGGTGCTCTGACAAAATACACAACTTGGCAGAATTTCGAACCACGCCACTTCTGGTTTCTTTAAACCATTATTAATTGCAGATTTTTAAGCAGTAATTTCACATTTTCAGGAATAGGTGTTTGGAGACCAGAGCGGCAACCTAATACAGTCCTGTGCACGCTATTATGAGCGGAGATTGTTACTCCGCTCCAACACTAACCAACAAAATGGCCGCCTCCGAGGCGGCGACAACTTTGTCCCCGTTAGGCGCTGTGCTGTGAAAACACTGAAATGTTATTTTTAAGCCAGTGGAGGTGAGAGGCTGGGGGAAACAAGGGCACCTGCACAGAATTGAAGCACTGGCACCTTTTTTGGCATTGGATATGATTACAATATAAAGAAGTGGATCTCTGCATCTTGCACCTGGATTTATGTGCACATTGGTTGGACTGTTTCAGAATCTATTTAGCACAAATAACTTTTTGACACATTTATTGGATTCTTTTGGCACAACTTTGAAATTGCTTACTTGCACATAAGACTGTCTTGGCACTGGATTTTTTAGCACTTTATCAATCAATTTTTAATTGTTCATTATTTATAAGTTTTTACTTTGCACATCACTGTTGCACATTTTTACACACATTTTTATGCCTGATTTTAGCATTGTTTTTATGCCTATTTTTTGCACCTTTTATTTGCATTTGCTTATTTGCACAGAAGAATTTGAATTATTACCGTATAACACGCACCCTAACTTAAAGTTTCAGGAAAAAAACTTTCCACAGCCCCCTGTGTATAACACGCAGGCACAGTTTACCCTCTATTTTCAGGGTAAAAAAGTGAGTGTTATACGCCAATAAATACAGTATTTATTTGCAAATTTATCTGCAGTTTATACTTGCACCTTAGGAACTAAATTATTATTTGCACAGGAATATTTATTGTTTTTATCCCACTGATTATTAGATGAATGTTAGCAAGCGCCACCTCACCCCCTCTTTAATTAACTGAAATGTTGCTTTACCAGACTGCATTCGGCTGCCGCTGTTGTCTCCAAACACAAATTCGTCCAATAACTGTGAGTTTAAAGAAACCGGAAGTGACGTGGTTAGATTTTCTGCCGAGTTGAGTATTTTGTCAGGACAAGTGCCGTGGCAAGGACATGTCTTTTACCTACATACTGTGTGCTAAAAGTGCTGTAACTCAAAGCTAACAATCAGCTCTCATCATTTTATGGCTTGAAGGAAACCTATCATGGGAGAAACTTGGTGGTTGCCATTGCTGAGCGTCCCTGATGAGATGCCAATTTCCAGGCTGTTATGCTGATCCTCTTGCTTTAAAACTTTCTGCGTCACCGACCTGGAGCAAGTATGCAGATATGGACTTTTGGCTTTTCTCTGACTTTTCAGACCTATATATTTGTTAAGGCTGCGTTCACACTTTTCCAGTGCAGTGCGTTAACACACAATTTTTCAAGAGTTAAGGCAATTAAAAGAATGGGCTGGCAATGCACCAAACAGCCATGCACTAGCAACACAGAGCACCAAAATTTATGGTAGTGTGTTTGGGACTGTGTTGCTTTAGTACATTGGGGTGCCATTCAAAATGAATGGCACTCCATCAAGCTTATGTATTTAAAGCCTGTTGCAATAAAGAAGAAATATAGCCGAAGCTTGTTTGACTGTACTTCTCCTGGGGATCACAGGAGTGCAGTTTGATCTGCACTACTGTGACCTTTTTGTAGCTAACAGCGCCGCTCAAGATCTGACTTTACAGTCGGAATCCACCCAGATGCTTGGGCTGGGGCAGTAGGCTCAGTCAGCAAGCCACTGAGAGCCTGAGCCAGCTGCTCCTACCCCCTCTACAGCCCAGTGCTCCAATGTGCGCTGGAGGGGCAGAACAGAGAGCCGGTGACTGACAATCACAGCCTCTCTCTGCTCACTGAAGGCTGAGAACCGAGTGATCAGCAGTGTTTGATCGCTCGGTTCTCAGTTGTAGAGCCAGCATGGGACAGATTCAGCATCGGATCAATGCTGCATCCATCTAGGTGAGTATAACTGTTTTTTTTTACAAGCTCATACTTCTCTTTTAACCACTTGCCGCCCGCCCTATAGCGGATTGACGTCAGCAAAGTGGTTTAAAAATCCTGACTAGACGTCATATGACGTCCTCAGGATTTTGAGCCGCTGCGCACCCTCGAGGGCGCGCATCGCGGCGATCGTTGTTGCGGGATGTCAGTCTGACACCCCGCAACACCGATCTAGGTAAAGAGTCTCCGACGGAGACTCTTTACCACGTGATCAGCCGTGTCCAATCACGGCTGATCACGATGTAAACAGGAAAAGTCGGTCATCGTCTTTTCCTCACTCGCGTCTGTCAGACGCGAGTAGGGGAGAGCTGATCGGCTGCTCCTCTGACAGGGGGGGGTTTGTGCTGATTCATTATCAGCGCAGCCCCCCCGAGGATGCCCACACTAGACCACCAGGGATGCCACCAGACCACCAGGGATGCCCACCTTAAGGTATGCCACCCTAGACCACCAGGGATGCCAATTAGAAATTACTAATGGATGCCAATCAGTGCCCACAATGGATGCCAATCAGTGCCCACAATTGGCACCACTGATTGGCAGGCATTATTGTTTGGCACTGATTGGCATCCATTAGTACAACACAATACAGTACAGTGCCACAGTACAGTGCCACCTATCAGTGCCCATCCATGCCACCTATCAGTGCCCATCCATGCCGCCTATCAGTGCCCATCCGTGTCGCCTATCCGTGCCGCCTATCTGTGCCCATCCGTGCCGCCTATCTGTGCCGCCTATCGGTGCCCCTCCGTGCCGCCTATCGGTGCCCCTCCGTGTCGCCTATCGGTGCCCATCAGTGCCACCTCATCGGTGCCCATCAGTGCCGCCTCATCGGTGCCCATCAGTGCCGCCTTATCAGTGCCCGTCAGTGCAGGAGAAAACTTACTTATTTACAAAGTTTTGTAACTGAAAAAAAAAAACTTGTTTTTTTTCTAAATTTTTGGTCTTTTTTAAAAAAAATTAGCAGAAAATAAAAATCGCAGAGATGATCAAATACCACCAAAATAAAGCTCTATTTGTGGGAACAAAATGCTAAAAATTTAGTTTGGGTAAAGTGTAGCATGACCGCGCAATTGTCATTCAAAGTGCAACAGAAAGCTGAAAATTGGTCTGGGCAGGAAGGTGTATAAGTGCCCAGTATGGAAGTGGTTAAACATGGCATTTGACACAACACACCTCAACAGAAAAGTGTGCATGCAGCCTATTTAGCCACCATCTTTCTTGCATCATAAAATTAGTCTAATTATCTCTTTGACTCTCTCTTTTTCATATATATTTTTTCTATCTTTTGTAACTTTTTTTTGTTTTTATTTTTCATTTTACTCATTCTTCTCTCATCAGGCTTCTGTTACAAGCTGGCATAGACATCAATAGGCAAACCAAATCTGGAACAGCCCTCCATGAAGCAGCTCTATGTGGAAAGACGGAGGTCGTTCGGCTTCTCTTGGATGTAAGTCTCCTATATTTTCAATTCCAGGGGTTTCAAGTCATTTTCTAAAAGCATCTAAGTTTCTATATACATGAAAATCAAAAAGGTGGGGGGCGCTATTCATGGGTCACTCCTCCAACACCATGACTGAAATAATAATACACTTTAGTGTCAAACACTGCAGTTTTTTTTTTTTATTGTGGTACAAAAGGTTATAGTACAAAATGGCAATTTACTAAGCTGGGCTGAATAGTTACTTAGGGCATCTCCTTACCTTTTCAACACCTTTGATGTAGAGGCCCTAAAGCTGCCCACAGACGTGTAATGACAATCACAAGCTGATCGGGGTGGTAGTTTCATGTTTATAGGGTGACCAACACCCAATGGACGATTGCTCTAGGGGGAACATTGAAGTACTTATATAGGGCCGACAATTTACGCAGCACTTTACATATATATTGTACATTCACATCAGTCACTGCTCTCATTGGTGAACTTCAAACCTGGAACCCTGCTTCCACCATTGGTTTCCATCTGGCTTTGCTCTCATCCACACTCTTGAATAACTCCTCTCCAGCCAAGCGTCTTGTCATATGGTCAAAAAATTGCTATTTTGTAGGAAAACTCAGCAGGAGAGAAGCTATACAAGATACAGTACATATTTTTATATATATAAACCTATATATATATATATATATATATATATATATATATATATATATATAAATATACAGTATATATATATATACAGTATTTTCTATATGTATTTGATAATT
Organism: Rana muscosa; assembly: GCA_029206835.1. Lineage (NCBI taxonomy): Eukaryota > Metazoa > Chordata > Amphibia > Anura > Ranidae > Rana > Rana muscosa. The sequence continues at coordinate 133,544,801 of CM055127.1, forward strand.
ATTATGCGCAAGCAAATATAAATTATTGCATATGAATATTATGCAGTTACATATCCAGCTAGCAGATGGAGCTTTAGGCATCTTTTTCACATGGTTTCCAAAATCTCCTTACCTTTTGTTGTAAAAGACCAGAAACTGTCAAGGGAGAAAACATATATAAAAAACATCAGTTTTTTTTTCTTTGTGAGGATAAAACTTTCAGCAAAGACACTGTCAAAATGTTCTTCGGCATTATGTGTTTGCTATGTGTAAACACATTTTTACAAAAATTCCCCCAAAAAATAAAAAAATTTAAGCAAATTTACAATTTTGTGTTGGGCTACATTCATAGCCATCTTGGGCCCCGGGTTGCACACCACTGGGTTACGGCATGGGATACTCCAAACGCTGCACAGTAAACAGTAGGACAATCCAGGCTTACACTCCAGGATTATGCTTCGGACAAGGGAATGGCCAGTACTCTGAGACCCTATGAGAGCTGTCTCAGTCCAAGCTGCCTTTGACACATATATACCAAAAGCACACAGTCACCAGAAATCAGCGCAGGTTCATTACTCACAAGTCCCCAGTGCAGCTTCTTCCTGCTTCCTCCAGACATAGTCTAATGAGGGAGATAATCCTTGCATAGACCTGATCCCTATGGTGAAGTCCCACAGCAAGCTTCTCAGACAGATCACCCCAGGCCCTCAGCTCTGACACCACTGAGACCTCAAGAACAGCTACACATTCCACAGGCTACCTCAGAGGGGCAGCAGCCCCCTGCAAGGCTTGGTACCCTTCTGGGGAGAGAGAACACTCTCTCCAGGGCTTCTGACTAGTTATTACTTACCCAGCCACCTTCTGGACGCTCCTATCCAGGGATTGGCCAGGCCATGATAAATATTCAGGCTGGAAATTTGAATCTCCCTCCCTATGATCTGGAAGCTTCTTCCAGAGGTAGTGGGAAGCAGTCATACTCCCAGTCTGTGAAACCCTGAAAAGACCAGAACAAACAATCATTGCTCCCTTGACTACTAATGGAGCCAAAAACTAACTTTGCCTAGTATCCTACACTAGGAGGGTACTACACATGACTGCATTGGTTCGCGGCATCTCCCGACATCCCTTTTAGGTTAATTTCTAGTATTTCATTCACCCTCTTATTTGCTCTTTTTTTTTTTTCTACTATTACCATTTTAATACAAGCTTATGAAAAGTTGTAATTGCTTTATTATCAACACTTTGATCTGTTAATGCAGAATGTGTTTGTTGTTTTATTTGTGTATGAAGGTCTATGCCGGGCCAAAGATACCCGCCTCCAGCAGCAGTAGAGCTGCTTGTGTGTGTGTGCACGCACACGCACGCCCACGCACACGCACGCACACACACATGAGCACACACTGGCAGTCAGGTCAGAATTCCATGCTGGCTCTAAGGCTGCATTCACACCTGAGCGTTTTGTAGCCCTAAGCCTGAAGCTACAAAACGCTAGAGGGGAAAAAATACATTATTCTCTATGGAGATGGTTCACATCTCCACTCAAAAACGGCTGAAGCCGAAAGCCTGAAGCTCAAACAAGTTCAGGACTCTTTTTTGTCGCGCGAATCGGGCAGATTGGGCGTTTTAGGATTCATATAATGTAATGGAAACGCCCGATTCAAGCGTCTATCGCGACAACAAGTGTTTCGATGGGCGTAAATTTGCGCATCAAAACGACGGTAAAAACGACGGTAAAAACGCTCGAAGCGCTATGCTCAGGTGTGAATGCAGCCTAAGGCCTCTTTCACACTGAGGTGCTTCTAAACTGCCAGTAAAAATACTGAGCGCTTTTGAAGAGCTTTTCAGGCGCTTTTGAAGAGCTTTCCATTAATTTCAATGGAGAGGGGCGTTTTTTCACAGTCCTGCCTGCACACTGCCCCAGTGTGAAAGCATTCATTGATTTTAATAGAAATAGGTTTTTAGGCGCTGTTTTAAGACCTCTTTCACACTGGGGCGGTTTGCAGGCGCTATTGCGCTAAAAATAGCGCCTGCAAACTGACCCTAAACAGCGGCTGCTGTTTCTCCAGGACTCAAGGACTTTCACACTGGACCGGTGCGCTAGCAGGACCGCTCCAAAAGTCCTGCTAGCCGCATCTTTGGAGTGGTGAAGGAGCGGTGTGTTTACCGCTCCTCCACCGCTCCTGCCCTTTGAAATCAATGGGACAGCGCGACTATACCGCCGGCAATTTTGCGGTGGTTTTTAACCCTTTTTCGGCCGCTAGCAAGGGTTTAAACCGCACCGCTAGCGGCCGAATACCGCCGCAATTCCGACAGTAAAGCGCCGCTAAAAATAGCGGCGCTTTACCGTCACTGCACCTCCCGCCCCAGTGTGAAAGAGGCCTTAGCGTGAAAGCGCCTGAAAAGCGCCTCAGTGTGAAAGTGGGCTACCTAAGCTTAAAACTGCTCCCACCCTCTTTCTAATCACCCTGTAGTAGGAAGATGCTTATACTTACCTATTCTGAAGGCACTCATGTACGGTCACGTAATCCCCCCAGCAGACACCAATGACTGGAATGCCTGGGTGGTGATGTCACCTAGAAACTTAATTGGTTGTCAGCTGTCCCTCCTCCTCCCTGAAGCCGGCCACTGAGAGCTGATCACCTGACCGGACTGGACTGCCCTCAGAATAGGTAAGTATAAGCCTTTTTCTTCTACAGGGTAGTTAGAATAGGAGTTGGGGGGGCTGTTTTAAGCTTAAGTAAGAGCTAGCCTGGACTTTTACTTTAAAGTTTATCTATAGCTGAAATGTTTTGTTTTGTTTCTTATGGAGAATGGAAGGGTTATAACTTCAGTTAGGCTGTCAGGCTTTCTTACCACCTGTGTCTCATTGGGGCGATTTCCCTTCACTTCCTGTCTTCTAAGGAAATCCTTTCATACATAGTTGTCACAGCAAAAAGGGTGTCCACTGGAAAGCTTTCCCTCTAATACTATTCTGGTAACAGCTCAAAATTTAGGATTTTTGCTCAAAGTGCCGGTGGGAGTTGTCATCAAGACAAATAGAGGGGTGAAGCTCCTTAAGGCCCAATTTACATGGGCTGTCCGATCAGGTCCACCTGTCAGTTTTTCAGGCCGCGACCTGATCGGACCCTCCAGTGTCCTTTATTGAGAGGCGGATGTCAGCGGACACATGTCCACTGACATCCGCCACATCTGATCCTATCCTGTCCACCAAAAACAGACAGATGGTGGTCCTATTCCCCACCGGTCTGGCGGTTCGGAGCAGATGGCATCAGTTGAAAAGGGACAGGCAGTTTGTTTCCATCCGATTGCCTCATAGAGGAGAGTGGGCTTTGTCCATGTCCGCTCTTTATAGTGGAGCAGACACGGACCTGTCATCTGCCTGCTCAGTGGGAATCATCAGAGAGATCCCCCACTGAGCAAGCGGATTCCACTTAGCCGAGGCAAGCGTGTGAAAGGGGCCTAATGTGGACATTGACAGCAATAAAAACCTGACAAGTCCATACTGTATCCAAAACCACAAAGACAAGGTTTTGGCTTTGGATATCCTCAACATAATAGAGCAGCTTTCGCTGCAATACTCACGTTCTCTCTGGCGCTGTCCACTGTTTACTCACCAGTGGAAATCCAATGCTGGCCCTTTTCTGGGTTGGATGACACCCAGCACACAGAATGGTTGCATTATGGCCTTATGCTGCAGTGTTGTCAGCAATTCATGTGCCTCATTCAATTGTGGCATTTGTAGTACTTACTGAATTGATGGAAATGAGGCCTGATTGATCCCAAAAAATGGCTGCCTTAAAGCAGAGCTAAACTCTTTCAATCAACAATAATTATTTGTAATCCATATGCTGCTAGCATTAGTAAATAGATAGGAATGTATAAGAAGATGAAGACTCACACTCCATAATTAGCTCTTCTTGATACCTAATTCTGTTAATGATAGAATTACCTCCTCCCGAAAAAACACACTTCCTAAAGGCCCCCTCCTGATGGGCTTGTTCACAAGGTTAGAATACCTACTCTATCCTTATGAGAAAGCCCATCAGAATGAAAGGCATTTCGGAAGTGTGTTTTTTCAGGAGACTATCTATATGCAGTAATTCTATCATCAACAGAATTAGGTATCAAGAAGAGCTAATTATGGAGTGCGAGTCTTCATCTTCTTATATTTTCATGTCGGTGCGGAGATAGGCTACACTGGATCCATTTGTGGGGTCAATCAAGCCTCAATCCCATCAATTCAGTAAATACTACAGATGGTCCCTGGACCTTAAGAGGTGTAGGTTTGGAGCGTTGCCGTGGATTTGGGTATGTTCTTCCTGTATATTATATTTGCTAGTTTACTTTTTTTTTACATTCCTTTAGCTGCTTCCTGGTTTCTGGCCTAGGCCAAAATGATACTTCCCATTAGTCTTCTTGGGTATTTTTTTTTTTTTTTTTTTGTATCTGGAGGAGGGGAGATAGGGCTTTCTCAGCTAAGCACACTCTCTTGCCTGCATGCCTAAGCTAAAGGCAGATGGATTCCAGGAAGTAAATGCTACATGAATCATTTGCTAGAAAGGCTAGGGAGGGTTTCTGAACAAAATGGAGACATGGATAGATGGGTGAGTTTGCTTTGAATTATAAAAATGAAAGAAACATAATCCTTCAATTTGACAATATGAAATTCTTGTATCATTTACCTAATCCATATTTGTTTCGCTACTTGTAATTTTGCCATGCCTACAACGCCCAGTTTAGATCCGTTGTAGTTGGTGTGCGAATGGGGGATTTGGAGGCCTTGCTCCGTGTGTCTCACAATAAGCTGACCGCATGGCTCTTCACACGTCACTACTGTATTTCTATTTGAATATATACATGTGTGTGATTGGTTCTTTTGAAAGAAAACAAGTGTCTGATTGGCTGATTCTGAAGCCACCACCTTCCTTTGTTATTCATGTTTACAGTATAAGTAAAAGGAGCTGCTCATCCTAGGGAGGGTCTGCTAAGCTCAAGGTGATACCAGCGTCTGTCTGTGTTACTTGGAGATATACAAGCGTGCTCTCCCGGCATTATACAAGAAAGCTATGATTGTGCTTATTAGCGCATGTAATTATTTGCTTAACCACTTAACGACCGCTCACTGTATATATACGTCGGCAGAATGGCACCGACAGGCACAATCACGTAGAGTGTACGTGATTGCCTTTGTATAGTTGGGGGGTCCAATCGGACCCCCCTCCTATACAGTGAGCGGTGGCTAAGTGTCCGGTAGCGTTCCGGGATGAGGGGGCAGCCATTCGTTTCCGGCCACCCCCTCGCGATCGCTCCCGGCGAATGGAAATGCCCCCTCTGTCTGTGTCAGACAGAGGAAGCAGGAGGAAGTGATGTCATCTCTGGTGCGGCGCTCACATATACCGAGCGCCGTACAAGAGAAGACATCAGGTCAGTGCACACAACACTACACTGACACCAGGACACATAGGGACATAAATCGCCCCCCAGGCCCCCCCAGACACCCCAGATCACCCCCCCAGCCCCCAGTCACAGTGTCACTGATTGCAGTGACCATTTATTTAGTGATCACTGCAATCAGTGACATTTGTGACTGTAAAAGTGTTACCAAAGTTTAGTCTTAGGTCCAGTGTAGCCCCCTAGCCCCCCCTAATAAAGGTTTAACCCCCTGATCACCCCCCAGATAACCCTTTCACCCCCTATCACCACTGTCACTAAGCGATCATTTTTCTGATCGCTGTCTTAGCGTCAGTGATGCCGATCGGCAGCCAGTAATTTTTTTTAGGTTCGCCGCATGTTTTTATAGCGTCGGGTACCCCAATATATTATCTAATAAAGGTTTAACCCCCTTGACCGCCCCCCAGGTAACCCTTTCACCCCCTATCACCACTGTCACTAAGCGATCGTTTTTCTAAACGCTGTCTTAGTGTCTGTGATGCAGATCGGTAGCCGGTATTTTTTTTTAGGTTCGCCGCAGGTTTTTATAGCGTCAGGTACCCCAATATATTATCTAATAAAGGTTTAACCCCCTTGATCGCCCCCCAGGTAACCCTTTCACCCCCTATCACCACTGTCACTAAGCGATCGTTTTTCTAAACGCTGTCTTAGTGTCTGTGATGCAGATCGGTAGCCGGTATTTTTTTTTAGGTTCGCCGCAGGTTTTTATAGCGTCAGGTACCCCAATATATTATCTAATAAAGGTTTAACCCCCTTGATCGCCCCCCAGGTAACCCTTTCACCCCCATCACCACTGTCGCTAAGCGATCGTTTTTCTAAACGCTGTCTTAGTGTCGGTGATGCGGATCGGTAGCTGGTAATTTCTTTTAGGTTCGCCGCAGGTTTTTATAGCGTCAGGTACCCCAATATAATATCTAATAAAGGTTTAACTCCCTTGATCGCCCCCCAGGTAACCCTTTCATCCCCTATCACCACTGTCGCTAAGCGATCGTTTTTCTAAACGCTGTCTTAGTGTCGGTGATGCAGATCGGTAGCCAGTAATTTTTTTTAGGTTCGCCGCATGTTTTTATAGCGTCAGGTACCCCAATATATTATCTAATAAAGGTTTAACCCCCTTGATTGCCCCCCAGGTAACCCTTTCACCCCCATCACCACTGTCGCTAAGCGATCGTTTTTCTAAACGCTGTCTTAGTGTCGGTGATGCGGATCGGTAGCTGGTAATTTCTTTTAGGTTCGCCGCAGGTTTTTATAGCGTCAGGTACCCCCATATATTATCTAATAAAGGTTTTAACCCCCTGATTGCCTCTAGTTAACCCTTTCACCAGTGATCACCATATAAGTGTTACGGGTGACGCTGGTTAGTTAGTTTGCTTTTTATAGTGTCAGGGCACCCGCCGTATATAACCCAATAAAGGTTTAACCCCCTGATCGCCCGTCGGGTGATATCAATTAGGTTTTAGCGTCAGAGAGGGTCTGCGTCACACCCCAGGCAGCGTCAGGTTAGTGCCAGTAACGCTAACACCCACGCGTGAAGCATACACCCCCCTTAGTGGTATAGTATCTGAACAGATCAATATCTGATCTGATCAGATCTATACTAGCGTCCCCAGCAGTTTAGGGTTCCCAAAAACGCAGTGTTAGCGGGATCAGCCCAGATACCTGCTGGCACCTGCGTTTTGCCCCTCCGTCCAGCCCAGGCCACCCAAGTGCAGTATCGATCGATCACTGTCACTTACAAAACACAACACACATAACTGCAGCGTTCGCAGAGACAGGCCTGATCCCTGCGACTCCAGTGCTGTAGGAGGTGATTTCACCACCACAGTTAAAAAAAAAAAAGCATATATGCCGAAGCATTGGGGCAGCAGGGGCGGAGGAGCGATTTTGCTCCTAATGCCGCGTACATACGGTCGAAATTCCGACGGAGGCTTGCCCGTGGAAAAGTCCGACCATGTGTGTGCGGCATAACTTTTTTGCGGGAGGATGCCCCCATGCTTCAGCATATATAAATGGTGCGTGTATGCCCATCATTGGAAGTGGGTGGATGAAGGGCGGTATTCTAATGGTGGGCATACCCACCGATCAATCTCTTTTTTCGTTCAGCCACCTGGCTGCATGAAAAAAAAAGATTACAATACATGTCCAACAAGGACCAGCAACATACTGGTATGTTGCTGGACTTTGAATGTTTATACCAGAATGATGCCTGCGGGTTTAGGTATCATCTTGGTATCATTCTTTTCAGCCTGCGGCTGTCTTTCATGTAAAAGCAATCCTAGCGGCTAATTAGCCTCTGGACTGCTTTTACAAGCAGTGGGAGGGAATGCCCCCCCCCCCCGGATATAAAAAGCGCCATTGGGAAAGCATTTTATCACACCGATCTTGGTGTGGTCAGATGCTTTGAGGGCAGAGGAAAAATCTAGGGTCTAGAAGACCCCAGTTTTTTCAAAAAAAGAGTACCTGTCACTACCTATTACTATCATAGGGGATATTTACATTCCCTGAGATAACAATAAAAATGATTAAAAAAAAAAATACTTGGAAGGAACAATTTAAAAATAAAATAAAAAAGCAAAATTAATAATAAAAAAAAAAAGAAAAAAAAAAAAGCACCCCTGTCCTGCCCTGCTCTTGCCCAATGGCGAACGCAAGCGTCGGTCTGGCGTCATATGTAAACAGCAATTGCACCATGCATGTGAGGTATCACCGCGAAGGTCAGATCGAGGGCAGTCATTTTAGCAGTAGACCTCCTCTGTAAATCTACTGGGGTAACCTGTAAAGGCTTTTAAAGGCTTTTAAAAATGTATGTAGTTTGTCGCCAATGCGCGTTTGTGCGAAATTTTAAAGCATGTCGTGTTTGGTATCTATGTACTCGGCCTAAGATCATCTTTTTTATTTCATCAAACATTTGGGCAATATAGTGTGTTTTAGTGCATTAAAATTAAAAAAAAGTGTATTTTTTAACCCAAAGAATGCGTTTGAAAAATCGCTGCGCAAATACTGTGTAGAAAAAAAAAATGCAACACCCACCATTTTAATCTGTAGGGCCTTTGCTTTAAAAATATATATAATGTTTGGGGGTTCAACATAATTTTCTTGCAAAAAAAAAAATGTTTTCATGTAAACAAAAAGTGTCAAAAAGGGCTTTGTCTTCAAGTGGTTAGAAGAGTGGATGTAAGCTTCCTAATGTTGTGTATAAAATGCCAGAACAGTTCAAAACCCCCCCAAATGACCCCATTTTGGAAAGTAGACACCCCAAGCTATATACTGAGAGGCATGTCGAGTCCATGGAATATTTTATATGTTGACACAAGTTGCGGAAAAACGACAATTTTTTTTTTTTTTTTTTTTGCACAAAGTTGTCACTAAATGATATATTGCTCAAACATGCCATGGGCATATGTGGAATTACACCCCAAAATACATTCTGTTGCTTCTCCTGAGTATGGGGATACCACATGTGTGAGACTTTTTGGGAGCCTAGCCACGTACGGGACCCCAAAAACCAAGCACCGCCTTCAGGCTTTCTAAGGGTGTAAATTTTTGATTTCACTTCTCACTGCCTATCACAGTTTCGGAGGCCAGGGAATGCCCAGATAGCACAAAACCCCCCCAAATGACCCCATTTTGGAAAGTAGACACCCCAAGCTATTTGCTGAGAGGTATTGTGAGTATTTTGCAGATCTCGCTTTTTGTCACAAAGTTTTGAAAATTGAAAAAAAATATATATATATATATATTTTCTTTCTTCATTTTCAAAAACAAATGAGAGCTGTAAAATACTCGCCATTCCTCTCAGCAAATAGCTTGGGGTGTCTATATTCCAAAATGGGGTCATTTGGGGGGGTTTTGTGCGATTTTGGCATTTTATGGCCTTCGAAACTGTGATAGGTAGTGAGGAGTGAAATCAAAAATTTGTGCCTAGAAATCCTGAAGGCGGTGCTTGGTTTTCGGGGTCCCGTACACGGCTAGGCTCCTAAAAAGTCCCACACATGTGGTATCCCCGTACTCAGGAGAAGCAGAAAAATGTATTTTGGGGTGTAATTCCACATATAACCATGGCATGTGTGAGCAATATATCATTTAGTGACAACTTTTTGTAATTTTTTTTTTTTTTTTGTCATTATTCAATCACTTGGGACAAAAAAAAATATATTCAATGGGCTCAACAGGCCTCTCAGCAATTTCCTTGGGGTGTCTACTTTCTAAAATGGGGTCATTTGGGGGGGTTTTGTGCTATTTTGGCATTTTATGGCCTTCGAAACTGTGATAGGTAGTGAGGAGTGAAATCAAAAATTTGCGCCCTTAGAAATCCTGAAGGCGGTGCTTGGTTTCCGGGGTCCCGTACGCGGCTAGGCTCCCAAAAAGTCCCACACATGTGGTATCCCCGTACTCAGGAGAAGCAGCAAAATGTATTTTGGGGTGAAATTCCACATATAACCATGGCATGTGTGAGCAATATATCATTTAGTGACAACTTTTTGTAATTTTTTTTTTTTTTTTTTTTTTTTTAGTCATTATTCAATCACTTAAGACAAAAAAAAAAAAAATTTAATGGGCTCAACATGCCTCTCAGCAATTTCCTTGGGGTGTCTACTTTCCAAAATGGGGTCATTTGGGGGGGTTTTGTACTGCCCTGTCATTTTAGCACCTCAAGAAATGAGATAGGCAGTCATAAATTTAAAGCTGTGTAAATTTCAGAAAATGTACCCTAGTTTGTAAACACTATAACTTTTGCGCAAACCAATAAATATACGCTTATTGACATTTTTTTTTACTAAAAACATGTGGCTGAATACATTTTGGCCTAAATGTATGACTACAATTGAGTTTATTCGATTTTTCTTATAACAAAAAGTAGAAAATATCATTTTTTTTCACAATTTTCGGTCTTTTTCCGTTTATATCGCAAAAAATAAAAATCGCAGAGGCAATCAAATACCATTAAAAGAAAGCTCTATTTGTGGGAAGAAAAGGACGCAAATTTCGTTTGGGTACAACATTGCATGTCCGCACAATTTACAGTTAAAGCAGCGCAGTGCAAAATTCTGAATTCACCTCTGGTCCTTTAGCTACCAAATGGTCCGGGGCTTAAGTGGTTAATTTTAATCCACAACAGGCTGGAGCTCCACTTTAAGTTGCATGTGCCTTATACTCACAGGTGACCTTTTTTTCTATTGTGAATTGTGGTGCACTACAATGCAAGTGTGGCATAGCAGCCGCTAGTCATAATCGCAAGTAAAATCCAGCAGGCTGGTTGTACCCAAGTCGATCGATCAACATGGTACATTCAGCCTGCCCATACAGGGTTCGAATCTCGGCCAGTTCCTGATGAAAGTCTAATGCCCTGTACACATGATCAGATTTCCGATGCAATAAAATCCGATGGAATTTTCAGTCGGAATTCCAATGAAGCTGACTTCCTTCAGTCTTGCATACACACCATCAGACAAAATTCCGACCGTCCAAAACGCCGTGACGTAAAACACGTACGACGGCACTATAAATGGGAAGTTCAAATCCAATGGCGCCACCCTTTGGGCTGCTTTTGCTGATTTTGTGTTACCGCGTGTTAGCAAAAGTTTGGTGAGAGCCGATTTGCGCTTTTCAGCCTCGTGCTTTTCAGTCCGTTACAGCGTGATGAATGTGCTATCTTCATTACGAACGCTAGTTTTACCAGAACGAGCGCTCCCGTCTTCTAATTTAGTCTGAACATGCGTGGATTTTTCTCCGATGGAGTTCCACACAGACGATCGGAATTTCCTATCGTTTTTTTTTCCATTGGAAAAATTTAAAACATGTTCAATTTTTTTACACCGATGGAAAAAAGTCCGATGGGGCCCATACACAATCGTTTTTTCCGATGAAAAAAGTCAGACGATCGTGTGTACAGGGCATAAAGCCTCGTACAAAGGACAAGAAAACTGTTGGGAGAGCTTTCTTGCCGAGAAAACCGTGCGTGTGTATGGTTTCTTGTCGAGAAAACTGCCGGGAATCTCAACGAGAAAAATAGAGAACCTGCTCTCTATTTTCTCGTCAGGATTCTCGTTTTTCTCGTCGGGATTCTCGTGGGCCTGTTTCCCGATAAGAAAACCGGTCGTGTGTATGCTTTTCCGAGTCTTAAAAAAACGCGCATGCTCAGAATCAAGTATGTGACAGGAGCGCTCCTTTTGGTAAAGCTAGTGTTCGTAATGGAGATATCACATTCGTCACGCTGTAACAAACTGAAAGCACGAAGACTGAAAAGCGCAAATCGTCTCTTCCCAAACTTTTACTAACACGCGGTAACACGAGATCAGCAAAAGCAGCCCAAGTGGTGGCGCCATTGGAATCAAACTTCCTCTTTATACTGCCGTCCTACGTGCTGTACGTGACCGCACTTTACAACAACGAGATTTTTAATTGACAGTGTGTATGCAAGGAAAGCTTGACAAGAATCTCGTCGAGAAAACCAACGGTTTTTTTTACGACGGGATTCTTGGCCGTGTGTACGAGGCTTTAGTCATTTCAGGTCTAGTTTTTTCTCTACACTTTTAAAACATGAAAATTTTTGGAATGTGGTGATGCTTATCAAAATTTAAAAAAAATAATGTACCTAATCTGTAAATGCCTTGGAGGATATTTCCTGTAGGGAAACATTCATTTTTTTTTGATCTAATGACCTCCAGAGATTTGCAGTCCCTCAGTGCCACCCAACCGTTCGCAACATTAAAGAAAGACCCTGAGGGACCGCATGGGATATGGCAGACTGCTATAGGCCTCGGAGTCCCTGTAGTTTTCTTCTGTTCTCAGTGTAACCCTCCAAATATCTCCTACTCTCTTGTTATCTCTCTGTATTTGCCCAGCAGAAATACAGAGCTGTCTGCTTAAAAGAACCTATTCACATAGCTTTACTTTTTCACAAGTACCAAAAAGAAGGAATTTATTGCTTCATTCTTCCGTGGCCAACTGTGCATACAAAACGAATGGCTTATAGCACACACATTACCTACATCTAGAGCCATTTATCTGGCTTGCATACAGCTGTCTCCTGCTTTTTTCTCACCAGTGTAAGATATGGAAACCATCATTTCCTAGCTTTTGCAAATGGAGGACGAGGAATTAATTTATGTTAACCTGACTCTGTATTTGCAGCTATTTTCTTCTTTATTCATACCTTTTATGTTCTCATGTTTCTAATGATATTCTTGAGCTTTAACATGCATTACAATGCAGGAACAAAAATATGATATACTGCAGCTTACCAGCCTTAGATGTGGTAGCTGCATTTGTTTTCTTTTCTTTAAAGGAGCAGTATAGGATGTATAAAAAAATAAACATCTGTACTTACCTCCATGCTTGTGATGCCGCAGCTGTCCCACACCAGCTCTAAGACCGAGAACTGAGTTCTCTGTCTGCTCTGAGCAGAGCGCGCTGCTCCTCCAGTGCTCAGGGGGAGAGCTGTGTGCTGAAAGGTTGAGCCAGCTGCCAATCAGGCATCCGGGTGGATCCTGACGGTATTGTCGGGATCCTTCCAGAGCCCGGAGCTGCTCTGTGATGCCAGCTGATAGCAGGCTTTAGGAGTAAGTGTACTCCTGTGACACATAAGGGAAGTACTGCCAAAAAGCTTTGGCCATACTTCTCTTTTAACCACCTCCTGCCCACGCTATAGCTGAAAGACGGCTACAGCGCAGGCCTTAGTTGCCAGGGAGGGCGTCCATGTACGTCCTTCCATGTATGAGCTGGCTGTCCGGCGCACTCTGTGATCAGCGAGTCAATGATACTCGGCTGATCAAAGATCAGAGTAAGGGGCTGATCCTGGCCCCTTACCACGTGATCAGCTGTCAGTCAATGACAGCTGATCACTTGATGTAAACAGAACATCGTAACTGGCTTCTGTCAGAGAGACATTGATTCTATACACAGAAAGCCACTGCTGCTATGCAGTGGCCACCAGTGCCGCCTATCGCCTGACAAGTGCCGCCTACCAGTGACCAGTGCTCACCAGTGCCACCTATCAATGGGCACCAGTGCCACCTATCAGTGCCCATCAGTGCTGCCAATCAGTACCCATTAGTGCTGCCTATCAGTGTTACCTACCAGTGCCCATAAGTGCCACCTCTCAGTGCCACCTCACCAGTGCCACCTATCAGTGCACATTAGTCCCGCCTTATCAGTGCCCATCAGTGCAGCCTCATTAGCGCACATCAATGAAGGTGGAAAAATTACCTGTTTGCAAAATTTTATAAGAAACGATAAAACTGTTTTTTTTTTTCCCAAATTTTTTGTCTTTTTTTGTTTTGGCAAAAAATAAAAAGCCCAGCAGTGATTAAATACCACCAAAAGAAAGCTCTATTTGTGTGAAAAAAATGATAAAAATGTTATATGGTTACAGTGTTGTCATTTAAAGTGTGACAGCGCTGAAAGCTGAAAATTGGCCTGGGCAAGAAGGGGGTTTAAGTGCCCAGTAAGCAAGTGGTTAAAGCAAATCTGTGCTTAGTCCACAACACTATGTGGAGGCCTTAAAGGATAAGTTCACCTTTTATAACATATTAAGGGTATAATATGTAACATGTTATGAACGGACCGCCCCACCCCCCTCTTGATTTTCCGATCTGACAGCTGGTGGGGATCTTCTCTCCCCTGCTAGCTGTCACAATTTTAAAAAAACGTGGCCGATCGGGTCTCTGGCCACCTGGCTTCATCACTCATTCACATTGTTCTGTGAATGGATAACTACAAGGTCCGGCAGCCTTTCAATGAACTACCAGGGCACTGTGGAGCACTTTGGTAGTTCATTCACTCTTCATGTCACATTGTATCTGCTTGCCATGAGATGTACAGGCATACAGATACACTGACCGATTTGCAGACCTGCATGGCATCAGCAATCTGCTGATTGCTGGTGCTATGCTTTAGTGGCTCCAGAAGCAAAAAATAATAAATGTCCATTTTTTTTACCTGCAAAAAATTGTGCATTTATTATTTTTTGTTAAAAGGTGAATTTATCCTTTAAACACTTGACTGACGGTTCAGCTCACCCGTAAGTGCTATCTTTGACAGTTCCTGATGAAGTGGGTCAACTGACTCGAGAAACGCATTGAATTTCCCAGACCCCAACTTTGTAATTAACCAAAGTGAAATTTTTGTATATACGTAATATGTTGATGGGTGAGGGAAACCAGGGTACTATTTCATCATAGGGTGACAATGCTGCTCCTCCGTAGATACAGTATGGTGAGTGAAAGTTGTCGCCCTAGGACTGTAAGTGTGTTACTGGTAGGATCACCAGGTAAAAATAAGGGGGAAGAAAGCATTAAAAGAAGTATGGCCAAAGCTTTTTACACTTACTTTGTACTCCTGTGAGTGACACAGTCAGCTGACAGCGGGCTAAAGCCCGCTGTCAGCTGGCATCACAGAGCTGCTCTAGGCTCTGGAAGGATCCAAACAATATTGTCAGGACTCACCCGGATGCCTGAGCGGCAGCTGGCTCAGCCTTTCAGCACACGGCTCTTCTCAGCCTGGCACTCCAGTGAGCACCTTTGGGGACAGAGTGCTCTGCTAAGAGCAGACAGAGGACTTTGTGATCAGGAGTCATGTGATTACTCAGTTCTCAGTCTTAGAGCTGGGGTGGGACAGCTGCAGCATCACAAGCAGGGAGGTAACTATGGATGTTTATTTTTTTATACATCTCATACTCCTTCTTTAAGACCATTTTACTGTGCTATAACTTGCCCACTTCCTGTTTTGTTATCTTTTTTTTCAGAGCGGGATCAATGCTCATGTGAGAAACACCTACAACCAATCAGCCCTGGATATAGTAAATCAATTTACCGGAACCCAGGCCAGCAAAGAGATCAAACACATGCTACGAGGTGAGGAATATTTTGGAGATAATACATATAGCATGGCTCTTCTCGCACTTGTATCATTGTCCTTCCAGCCCCCTCCCAGTTTAATGCTCAGCTGTCCCTGATCCAGACAGTTATCACTGACTAGATTGCACAGTCAGTCAAATTGTCCCTGGCCAGCCTGCACATGTGCTCTGCACCCCTATTTATTCCTATTGAGCCGTTCATTCCTATGGAGGTTCCAAACTGGTAGGTGCTGGACCAGTAGAGCTGAAAATAGGTATTGGTGTAAATCCAAAACACAGTTGTACCCTTGATGGCGATAAACCCAATTATATCAGTATGTGTGTGTAGACCTGGTTGAAGTCCTCGGCTGCTGCCTCTTTGGTCAAAATTTGGAGATTGCTCATTAGACGATCAAATCCTAGATAAAAGGTTAGGTGCACCTAGTAAAAAAGTTTATCTTGCTTGGAGGTTTGTTTGAATTATTAATTGAACAGAAATGTCAGATATAGCCAACATATTTATGGGGAATGGGCTCCCCTTTCTTGAACAACAGTATGTAACGAAATTAGGAAAAACTGCACTTTTCTAGCCTGAATTAGGGCTGAGCGTCAACTTGACCTGGCTGTAGTGAAGGCAGCCGATTTAAATCCAAGCCCCCTGTTGTTAAATCTTTGAAGATGGGGGAGTCTGTGCTCTCACAACATGTTGGCCTGGTCATATGTTCAATGTTAATGTGAGATGACCATGTTTTACTAGGTGCTCCTAACCACATGTCCAAGATATGAAGGTTTTAAGTATGCCTCATACTTAGAAGCTCCATAGGAATGAAGAATGAATAAGAGTGTAGAATGCAAAGCTGCAGTTACACTTTAACATGAATTCTATACTTCATTAATATCTAGGGTCTGCTGCTCAGTTCTCTGAGCCTTTGACGTTGTTAAGCAAAAGAAAAAAAAAAGAAAAGGACCTTGTGGTGCCAAACATAACCCCAAAGACAAGAGTAACCAGACAACCTCAATAAAATGTCAAAAGTTTATTCACATCATTGTAGATTAAAAGAATGTAAAAAAATAACAATATAGACATATCAATAATCCCTAAATAAGAGTGCCAGTCCTGTTTGGCCCTAACACTTAAGAGTAGAAAATACAAGTATCAGCCAGGTTGTAACATCATATAGCAAGTAGGCAGAATGCATGACAATGATCATAGATCTCGACGGGTTTCGCCATTAAGCTGCTTCCTCAGGAGACCAAATCTGACCATAGTATTGTGTGTAGGATGCTAAAACCAAGTAGGGAACATCTCAAGCCACCCGGATCAGGATAGACACAGTGGGCTGTGGACAGCAATATAGAGCCCCTCTGTAGCGGCCAACTCAATTACCGTATATACTCGAGTATAAGCCGAGTTTTTCAGCCCTTTTTTTAGGGCTGAAAGTATACCCCTCGGCTTATACTCGAGTCAGTACCTCAAAATCGTGAAATTCCGCGGCCGGCGTCTATTGTTCAAATCTCGCGCCGTTCTCCCTGTCCCTTCGGCGATAGGCGTTTCCGGAAAACACTGTGATGAGTGTTTGCGCCTATCACGGAGGTCCTCTTGTCCGACGTCCGTGATTGGCCGAGCACTGAACACAGTGCCTGCTGGGAAACGGAGTCCGCGAATGAGAGGACCTCCGTGATAGGCGCAAACACTCAACACAGTGTTTGCTGGAAACGCCTATCACGGAAGGGACAGGGAGAACGGCACGAGATTTGAACAATGGACGCCGCCGCGGAATTATAAGATTTTGAGGTACTGACTCGGGCACAGGGAGGCGGAATCGACACAGTAAGGGGGCACAGTGAGGTGACAGTGGGCAGTGAGATGGCAATGGGCACAGTAAGGGGGCACAGTGAGACGACAATGGGCACAGTGAGGTGACAATGGGCAGTGAGGTGGCAGAGTGAGATGCCAATGGGCACAGTAAGGTTGGGCAATGGGCACACCCCCCCCCCCCCCCTCGGCTTATACTCGAGTCAATAAATTTTCCCAGTTTTTGGTAAAAGTAGGTACCTCGGCTTATACTCGAGTCGGCTTATACTCGAGTATATACGGTATATAGTGAATAGAAAACCCTTGGGTCTTCAGTTATATATACAAAGGGAAATCAGGAGGTATGCTTGAAAAAGAGTAATAAGGATATTTTCTGCCAGTCCACACATAAAGCAAAGTGTCCCCATTCTAACTCCAGAACAAGTGAGACGTCCATCTCCATAACAACAGAGCCATGGCTGTTTCACTTGTTCTGGAGTTCGGTTAGGGACACTTTTCTTTATGTGTGGACTGGCAAAGAATATCCTTATTACTCCTTTTTAAACATAATTACAATATGAATGGAACACTTTCTCATAAACAAAGTCCTTGTATAGTCTTTCATATTCAAAACCTAGCAGGTCTCCAGGTTGAAAGAACGCACTTCCACTAGTGCACTTGTAAACACAAAGGGTGATTGAAGTAGTCCTCCACCAATAAACTACACTCACCCACATAAAGTGATCAATAGCACTCAATTACGAATCAACACCAGACCAAATGTTCAGGGAAACCTCCAGGTACCCCAAGATCATGTGGACTGGAACACTCAACCAAAAGCAGCATTCAGGGCATCTCATCCAATTTTGTATTTTGGTACTATTTAGAAATAAATGTCTTGAAAGTCCTTAATACTGCGCAATGAGGCTCTCTTTTATTTCTTGGTGCCCTGAATGCTGCTTCTGGTGGAGTGTTCCAGTCCACATGATCTTGGGGTACTTGGAGGTTTCCCTGAATATTTGGTCTGCTGTTGATTAATAATTGAGCGCTGTTGATCACTGTATGTGGGTGATCCACATGAGAGGGTAAGAGGGTTGGAGTGTAGCTATTGATCACTGTATGTGGGTGATCCCCATGAGAGGGTAAGAGGGTTGGAGTGTAGCTATTGATCACTGTATGTGGGTGATCCACATGAGAGGGTAAGAGGGTTGGAGGGTAGTTTATTGGTGGAGGACTACTTCAATCACCATTTGTGTTTACAAGTGCACTAGTGGAGGTGCGTTCTTTCAACCTGGAGACCTGCTATGCGCTGAATATGAAAGACTATACAAGGACTTCTTTTTATGAGAAAGCGCTGCATTCATATTGTAATTTTGTTTTATTTGTCACCAGCAAATTATGCAAGCTGCTTTTTATCCATTTACAGTATCTCACAAAAGTGAGTACACACATTTTTGTAAATATTTTATTATATCTTTTCATGTGACAACACAGAAGAAATTACACTTTGCTACAATGTAAAATAGTGAGTGTACAGCTTGTATAACAGTGTAAATTTGCTGTGCCCTCAAAATAACTCAACACACAGCCATTAATATATAAACCGCTGGCAACAAAAGTGAGTACACCCCTGTGTGGAAAAAAAATGTGAAAATGTCCAAATTGGGCCCAAAGTGTCAATATTTTGTGTGGCCACCAATATTTTCCAGCACTGGCTTAACCCTCTTGGGCATGGAGTTCACCAGAGCTTCACAGGTTGTCACTGGAGTCCTCTTCCACTCCTCCATGACAACATCACGGAGCTGGTACATGTTAGAGACCTTGCGCTCCTCCACCTTCTGTTTGAGGATGCCCCACAGATGCTCAATCAGGTTTAAGTCTGGAGACATGCTTTACCAGTCCATCACCTTTACCCTCAGCTTCTTTAGCAAGGCAGTGGTCGTTTTGGAGGTGTGTTTGGGGTTGGAATACTGCCCTGCGGCCCAGACTCCGAAGGGAGGGAAAAATGCTCTGCTTCAGTATGTCACAGTACATGCTGGCATTCATGGTTCCCTCAATGAACTGTAGCTCCCTAGTTCCGGCAGAACTCATGCAGCCCCAGACCATGACACTCCCACCACCATGCTTGACTGTAGTCAAGACACACGTGTCTTTGTAATCCTCACCTGGTTGCCGTCACACACGTTTGACACCATATGAACCAAATATGTTTATCCTGGTCTCATGAGACCACAGGACATGGTTCCAGTAATCCATGTCCTTAGTCTGCTTGTCTTCAGCAAACTGTTTGCGAGCTTTCTTGTGCATCATTTTTAGAAGAGGCTTCCTTCTGGGACAACAGCCATGCAGACCAATTTGATGCAGTGTGTGGTGTATGGTCTGAGCACTGTCAGGCTGCCCCCCCCCCACCCCTTAAACCTCTGCAGCAATGCTGGCAGCACTCATACATCTATTTCCCAAAGACAACTTCTGGATATGTCCTGTTAAACCACTGTGTGGTCTTGGCCACTGTGCCACAGCTCAGTTTCAGGGTCTTGGCAATCTTCTTATAGCCTAGGCCATCTTTATGTAGAGCAACAATTCTTTTTTTTTTTTCATATCCTCAGAGTTCTTTGCCATGAGGTGCCATGTTGAACTTCCAGTGACCAGTATAAGAGAGTGAGAGCGATAACACTAAATTTAACAGACCTGCTCCCCATTCACACCGGACCTTGTAACACTAACAAGTCACATGACACCGGGAGGGGGGGGGTGTTTAATTGGGCCCAATTTGAACATTTTCACTTAGGGGTGTACTCACTTTTGTTGCCAGCGGTTTAGACATTAATGGCTGTGTTGAGTTTTTTTGCGGGGACAGTAAATTTACACTGTTATACAAGCTGTACACTCACTACTTTACATTGTAGCAAAGTGTCATTTCTTCAGTGTTGTCACATGAAAAAATATAACAAAATATTTACAAAAATGTGAGGGGTGTACTCACTTTTGTGAGATACTGTATATGAGAATTTTTTTAACTCAGTGCAGGTGATTTTAATATTTATTATTTTTATTTTTAAGCATACTTCATGATTTCCCTTTGTATATATAAACTAAAGACCCATATCTTGGAACATGGGGGTTTACTATTGACTATATAATTGTATTGGCCGCTTCAGAGGGGCTCTATCTTGCTGCCCACAGCCCACTGTGTCTTTGCTGATCCTGGTTGACTGGAGACGTTCCCTACTTGGTTTTAGCACCCTACACACAATACTATGATCAGATTCGTTCTCCTGAAGAAGCAGCTCAATGGCAAAACCCGTCGAGACCTATGATCATTGTCCTGCATTCTGCCCACTTACTTTATGATGTTACAACCTGGCTTATATTTGTATTTTCTGAAACTCTTTTAAACTACAGTGATGTAAATAAACTGTTGCCCTTTTATTGAGGTTTTGTGGTCACTCTTGTTATTGGGGTTATGTTTGGCACCTCAAAGTCCTTTTCTTTTTTTGTTTTGCTTAAAATGTTCTATTCGGATGTGGTGCCATTTTGAGCAAACTATGTTCCCCAATGTTATATTATACTTTGACCTGAAACTGCCAAGGGGTTCTTGAGCATTACTTGGTCATGTCTAAGAGAATATGGGGAGAACTGAGATTCAGTATGAGCGAAAGATTTTTCATTTTCTGTTAGGCCTGTAGTTTCTGAAATGTATTGGAAGCCTTGTGTCTGGCATTAGAGGCAGCACAGCAAACCAATGTTTTGGCACAATGTAGATTAATGTACATAGTGCCCCTATATCTGGTGTCTGGGTCCTTTAAGTTCTTACCAACTATCCTGTTTTAAAGAAATCATACCTCATAAACTACATCATTTTAATTGGGTGATTTTGATTTAGTGCTTTCTCTGGTGAGAACTAGGCATCTGGGCCTTACTTCTCCGCAGGCGGAAAGCTCTCAAATCCTCAAATCTTTCTGTACTTTTTCTTCCCCAGAAGCTTCTGCAGCTCTGCAGGTCAGGGCACTGAAGGATTACTGCAATAATTATGATTTGACCAGTCTTAATATCAAAATGGGAGATGTGATCACGGTAAGTCCTTTTCCAAAGAGAAGCTAAATGAATTAAAGTACAAATTGTATTATGTAAAGGATAAAGCTGATAACATTCATATATATTTGTAAAAAATGTACCTGTGAGTGACATAGCAAACATGTATACTCCTGTGCGTAATATTCAATCTGCTTCTTCTCTTCCCTTTCTCGTGTTACCACACCAATTCCTCTTGCATTTGATTTGCACATAGAATCAAGTGAAAGTTCTTCCTTGACTGCAGTATCCTATGGTGTCTATATCTATTTTTGCTAAAACATTAGGACAGCTTGTAATTTAATGAACAGAGTTATGTCAAAGGAACCATGGAAATGGTTGTCAATAGAATACTTTCACATGCTTCCAGAGACAACTTACTTTGTAGAGGTACACTTTAACGTTTTTTCCTTCACTAGGAGGCTCTATGGCTGCTTGTTTTAACATGTACTTGCATTCCATCATAAGCCTTAAGCCTATTACGCACGATCAGAATATCGTACAAAAGATACTGCTTTTCGAAGCGATGGTACAATAATTTGATCGCTGGGGACAAGCACTAAAATTTTCGTTTGATCAGTACATTATTCATCCAAAAATACAATACAAATACACTATATCACATCTGAATTTTTATTCTAAGAGAATTTTCGTACTTTAGTAACATATTCATTTTAAATATGAGACAAGCATGCAAAAAAAGGACGATCATTCGCCCGATAATCTCAACGTGTGTACTAGGCTTTACTTTACCTAACCCTTTCGCTGCCAGGTCCGTACATCATACGGACCTGGCAGTGGGGGGTTTCACACACAATCCAGTGGCTGCAGCCACCAGGATTGCGTGTGAACTGACAGGCAGACTCCAGGTAAAAGCATTGGGGCGACTATGCTTCTGCCTGATTGCTCACACACCGACGCACCCCCCCTTGCCATGTTTTCCGGACTCTACTTGCCCATCTGCATGGCGGGTGGTGGTGGCTGGGGAGGAAGGAAAAGAGCAGACACGTGTCTGCTCTCCTCCCCCTTATGGCTGTGACCAGGAAAGCGATGTCTATGATGTCACTTCCGGGTCAGCCTCTCAGTGTCCCCCGGCTAGCTTAGCTGGGAAGGATTGCAATGCATTTAGTGGACCCCAGAGTAAACATGCAGGGTCCACTTTTTGTCCCCTATGTGGTGAAAAAAAAAGTTATGTAAAAAGTTTTTTTTGTTTTTTTTTTTTACAAAAAATGTACGTTAAACACCCAAGCACATAAAATCGCCCCCCCCCAAAATTTTTGGAGGCCCCCCATCTCCACGTATGCGCACGTATGTATGAATGTAAACACATGAGTCAGGGGAGCCTACGCGTGAAAACATATCACCGCACACGTGGAGTGAGAGCAATAATTCTAGCACAAGACCTTCTCCATAACACTAAACTGATACCTATAGGCGGCTTTTGAAGTGTCACCTATAGAAAATATAGGGTACTGAGGTTTTTTTGCCATTTCAGGGGCGCACACGAATTTAAGGTTTGGCATATTGGGAATCTATATACTTGGCACAAGCTCGTCTTTTATATTTTACCAAAAATTTGTAAAAGTTTGAAAATAGCAAGGTCCATAAAGACATGGATGAATGAGTTTGGGGTGGAGGAACTTAACTGGCTTTCACAAGAGTCCCGACCTCAACCCGATAGAACACCTGAGATGAATTAGAGCATAGACTGCAAGCCAGGCCTTCTCATCCAACAACAGTGCCTGACCTCACAAATGCGCTTCTGGAAGAATGGTCAAACATTCCCATAGACACAAATTTCTTAACCCTTCTGAAAAGCCTTCCCAGAAGAGTTGAAGCTGTTATAGCTGCAAAGGGTGGGCCAACTCAATATTGAACCCTACAGACTCAGACTGGGACGGTGCATGTAAAGGCAGGCGTCCCAGAGCGGGTGAGCACCATTTGTGAGATATCTGGAGCTTGTTGTATGTACTGGAACATATGTACCATCTTCTATCCAAAAAAGTTCAATTGTGTTTTTTGTTTTTTTTTGTAAAGCACGCTTTTGCTGCACAAGTTACTTATGATGGCGTTAAAGGCATCTCTAATTCCTGCATGTGTCACCTCTCTTTCTCCCCCTGCTGGCAGGTTTTGGAACAGCATCCTGACGGCCGGTGGAAAGGTTGCATCCACGACAACCGGACGGGCAATGACAGAGTGGGCTACTTTCCATCCAGTCTTGTTGAGGCCATCAGCAAACGAACAGGCAAAGCCTCTCCTTTCTTTGCAGAAATTGTACCATACCATTGTGCTCATACGTACTCTTTGTGGGTTTAGACACAAAGCTTTATTCTCACTATTTCTTGTATTAATTAGTGGCGCACGGTGCTCAAGTGCTACACAGTCTTTTGGTCTTGCTATATTTTATCACTATTGTCACATCTCGACTACATCCTGATAGCATGCGTTTAATTACTGCTGCAATATGATGTTTTTTATGATCAGTTATTCCTGTTATTTCAGATTCTTGTTTTACATTGCAACATAGGAACTGTTTCATGTGTGAGCAAAAGCCTAATATATCCACTAGTGTAATTACATCCTTTCCAAAAGCTTATTTTGGTTATATTAAACATTTGACCAACACGTGGGCAGGGCTGGATGTGTCCACATCAAAATACTGCTCTCCAGTTTGGGAGGAATGTTGGAGTAGAATTCGAGAAAATGCAAATTCAAAAAAGAAATCACCCAGAACCATTTTTCCATTGTCAACAGAGCACATATATCCTCCAAACTAAACTCCAAGCAAGCAGTTCAGTTTTTTGGTAGATACTGGAGAGTGAAAGAAAATATTTAAACCCATATGGGCTTTACTATGTTCACGTAGTCTTGATGAAAAATATGAGTGACAGGGTTAAAATGCTGGAGCTCCATTAACAGACAGTTGTCACCCCATAACTGGAAAAGTAAAAAACACTTTTTAAATGACATGTTAAGCTTAAAGGTGCATATTAAAAAAATAGAATATCATCAAAAAGTTAATTTATTTCAGTAATTCAATTCAGAAAGTGAAACTTGTATGTTTTATAGGCTCATTACACACAGAGTGATATATTTCAAGCATTTCTTTATTTTAATTTTGATGATTATGGCTACAGCTAGTGAAAACCCACAATTCTGTATCTCAGAAAATCAGAATATTACATTAGATCAATTAAAAAAAAGATTTTTAATACAGAAATGTTGGCTTACTGAAAAGTATGTCCATGTACAGTATAGTATGCACTCAATACTTGGTCAGGGCTCCTTTTGCATGAATTACTGCATCAATGCGGCGTGACATGGAGGCGATCAGCCTGTGGCACTGCTGAGTTGATATGGAAGTCCAGGTTGCTTTGATAGCGGCCTTCAGCTTGTCTGCATTGTTGGGTCTGTTGTCTCTCATCTTCCTCTTGACAATACCCCACATATTCTCTATGGAGTTTAGGTAAGACGAGTTTGCTGGCCAATCAAGCACAGCAAAACCATGATCATTAAACCAGGTATTGATACTTTTGAAAGTGTGGGCAGGATCCAAGTCCTGCTGAAAAATGGAATCAACATCCCCATGAAGCTGGTCAGCAGAGGGAGGCATGAAGTGCTCTAGAATTTCCTGGTAGAGTGCTGCGTTGACTTTGGACTTGATATAACAGTTTACCAAAACCAGCAGATGACATGGCTCCCCAAATCATCACTGACTGTGAAAACTTCACACTGGACGTCATGCAACTTGGATTCTGTGGCACTCTTCCTCCAGACTCTGGGAACTTGATTTCCAAATGAAATGCAAAATTTACTTTCATCCCGAAAAGAGGACTTTGGACCACTGAGCAGTCCAGTCCTTTTTCTCCTGAGCCCAGGTAAGACGCTTCAAAGTTCTGGCGTTGTTCCTGGTTCTGGAGTGGCTTGACACAAGGAATGCGACAGTTGTAGCCCATGTCTGTGTGTGGTGGCTCTTGAAGCACTGACGCCAGCCATAGTCCACTCCTTGTGAATCTCCCCCAAACTCCTAAAGGGCCTTTGCTTCAAAATCTTCTCAAGGCCATGGTTATCCCTGTTGCTTATACACCTTTTTCTACCACACTTTTTCCTTTCATTCAACTTCCCATTAATATGCTTGGATACAGCACTCCGTGAATAGCCAGCTTCTTTAGTAATGACCTTTTGTGACTTACCCTCCTTGTGGAGGGTGTCAATGACTGTTTTCTGGACAACAGTCAAGTCAGCAGTCTTCCCCATGATTGTGCAACCTGCTGAACCAGAGAGACCATTTAAAGGCTCAGGAAACCTTTACAGGTGTTGAGTTAATTAGCTGATTAGAGCATGATACACTGCGTCTACAATATTGAACTTTTTCACAATATTTAAATTTTCTGAGATACTGAATTTTGGGTTTTCGCAAGCTGTAAGCCATAATCATCAAAATTAAAATAAAGAAATGCTTGAAATATATCACTCTTTGTGTAATGAATCTATATAATATGACTTTCACTTTTTGAATTGAATTACTGAAATAAATAAACTTTTTGATGAGATCTAATTGTTTGAGATGCACTTGTACATGGGAATTTTGGGATTGGGTTTATAGCCTTTAAATCTGGTGAGCAGGGATGAGCTCAGGCTCGGATCCTAGTCCAAACCCACCTGAGCTCTTCTGCCAGGAAGCTGTCACTCTGCCCCACCAATCATAAGCTGCCGAGGCATTCTCTGCCCCACAGCTGCATGAATAGGTGCGGCTGCGGGGGCAGGGAAAAAAAGTGACAGCTCCCTGGCAGGATAGCTCAGGTGAGTTCAGTTTTATTTATTTTAGATTATGGAGAATTTACAGGAGGAGTTGGAACATTTGAAGGAGCAGAGCTAGGAATTACAGTAAAGAGATTTTGCTGCTGGAGCCCACAAGAGTTATAGAAAGACAAGGGATGACTGATTCAATCAGACTTCATTGTTCTGGCTACTCTGAACTGATAGAAATGGAAATCTTATTGGTTCCTATTAACGATGAGTTTGGGTTTTTTCAGACTATGATCTGAACCCATGTCTAGCACTCCAAGAAGCTGTCACCTCTATGGGCCAATTATCTGCGGCCTGGGCACTCCCCGCTCCACAGTCACAATGGGGCATGTATTTGTTTGGCTGCAGGGCGGGCATGCCCGGCCATAGATGATTGGCCTGTACAGGTGACAGCTTTGCCCTTGACAATAAAAGAAGCCTGATAGAGATCTTTGTTGCCATTCACTTAACCTTTCCAAAATACAGCAATTCCAAGCCTAGGAATAGGAAAATCCCATTCATTTATCTTGGTCTGTGTTTATGTCATCTTTTCTTTTTTTATTGTATATTTCTCTTTTTCATCGCCCCCTTTTCTGTTGATGCTTTATTTGCCTGTGTTTTGCTACATTTATGATTACCATATTTTTATTGTTTCATTTATTTGCATACATGTTTTGTTACCATCCCATTTTGTTTTATCTCTTCTGTTGCCGTTTTGCCTGTAGGTTCCTGGGGCTCATATCACATGGGGACCCCCAGGCCCCAGCTGATGGTGCACAGGGCGACAGTGCCAAATGGTGGCAGGCACCACTCCTTCCATTGCTTAATGCCACCTCCACATTCCCATCAGATTCTTTTCAGTTCGTTTGGTTACCAGAGAACCTGCAGCCCCACAGGGGACCGGCTGTGTCCTCCAGGTAGTCACTTCATCTCTTGTTTTTGCAGGTAAAGTGTATATGAAGCCAAAACTTTTCTGTTTTGTTTAAGATAGAGTGAGGAATTGTTGTTTGCGTCTCCGTTAGAGATTCACTCTGTCTATTTGTCCTGATGACCTTTGTTGCCAGGACTGGAAGTGAAGATAAATCCAAAATTTTGAGTTGTCACCAGAACAGGAATAGAAGGGGAATCTTCCATCGTTATGGACACTTGTTCCAGTGACAACCGTGTAAGAGTGGATTTCCCCTCACCCAGATGGCAAAAAACATGGATTTTCACAATTCCCCACTATTCAAAAAGGAAAATGAAGTTTTGGCTTTACATATACTTTAACTTTTCATCTTACTTACATTTATTTGACCTTTCTTTGTTTAATTTAATATTTTACCATAACCATTACTGTCTGTGAAGGTTCTCATTTATACGGATCATGGTATAGCTAGTAGTAGTTAGTCGCATTCAACTGGCGTTGTTGTGTAATGCTGATGATGTTTTGTAGACAATCAAGTCAATCTTCTGTTCTAATGAGTATCAGAAACATACTCCAACGATTATCACCGGCAGCCATGTATATTGAAGGATTGACACATGTGCAGACCCCAGCCACCAAGAATGGGATTATGGAACTCAAACAAGGAGGTTCCACAACTTTTCACACCTCACATCCTCTTCTTGGACAATCAAAATCTGCTTTGACGTATTCTATGGTGATTGGATTAAGGTGTCTGTGCTACCTGTCCACTTCAATGTGACTAACTACTGCTAGCCACAACCATTATTTTTGCTTGTCGCCTGGTCTGTACCATTGGTCTGTGTTATTGTTGCCTTTTGTAGACTAGCCTGTAGTCAGTCTCCAGCCTGTACTCAATTGACAACCTGGTCATTTTGCTATTTTTATAGAACTACAAAATATGTATATTTTTCACTAGTATCATGAACTCCTGCTACTGAATTCGTGGCACTGAGCCACGGGTGATGTTTAATGTATTTGGTAGAAGCTCCAAATGTTTTGGTGAATGATCATTTAGGAGATCAATTCCCAGCATTTTTTTCCGATTGACTGTCATAGTTACTCCTGATCCACTTAAAATAAGTGTATGGGCAGCAATAGATGTTATCTCTTCCTGTTGAAGGGTTTATACCATTGTTCTATGTAGGATACTGTTATCCCTGCCTCTTGTAAGCAGGTCTAGACATGCAGGTTCTATTGCTGCCAGTAGGCTGGCCTGTAAATTTAGCCTGTATGGTACTGTTGTCCTCTATAGTTTGATCTGCATTACTATTACCTCCTGTAGACTGATATATATCATTGGCTTCTATCAGTTACTATTGATTCTTATAGACTGGTATATATCATTGGCCTGTATCAGTTGCTATCTCCTCCTGTATACTGGTATATATCATTGGTCTATATCACTTGCGTTTGCCTCCTGTAAACTGATATATGTATCATTTGTCACTATCAGTTACTATTGCTTCCTGTAGACTGGTATAGCGTTGTGCTCATAAGTTTACATACCCTGGCAGAATTTATGATTTCTTGGCCATTTTTCAGAGAATATGAATGATAACACAAAAACTTTTCTTTCACTCATGGCTAGTGTTTGGCTGAAGCCATTTATTATCAGTCAACTGTGTTTACTCTTTTTAAATCATAATGACAACAGAAACTACCCAAATGACCCTGATCAAAAGTTTACATACCCTGGTGATTTTGGCCTGATAACACGCACACAAGTTGACACAAAGGGGTTTGAATGGCTATTAAAGGTAATCATCCTCACCTGTGATCTGTTTGCTTGTAATTAGTGTGTGTGTATAAAAGGTCAATGAGTTTCTGGACTCCTGACAGACCCTTGCATCTTTCATCCAGTGCTGCACTGACGTTTCTGGATTCTGAGTCATGCAGAAAGCAAAAGAATTAAAGAATCTGCAGGAAAAGGTAGTTGAACTGTATAAAACAGGAAATAGATATAAAAAGGTATCTAAGGAATTGAGAATGCCAATCGTCAGTGTTCAAACTCTAATTAAGAAGTGGAAAATGAGGGGTTCTGTTGAAACCAAACCACGGTCAGGTAGACCAACTAAAATTCCAGCCACAACTGTCAGGAAAATTGGTCGGGATGCAAAGAAAAACCCACAAATAACTTCAGGTGAAATACAGGAGTCTCTGAAAACATGTGGTGTGGCTGTTTCAAGATGCACAATAAGGAGGCACTTGAAGAAAGATGGGCTGCATGGTCGAGTCACCAGAAGAAAGCCATTACTTTGCAAATGCCACAAAATATCCCGCTTACAATATGCCAAACAGCACAGAGACAAACATCAAACCTTCTGGCACAAAGTCATTTAGAGTGATGAGACCAAAATTGAATTTTTTGGCCACAACCATAAACGCTACATTTGGAGAGGAGTCAACAAGGCCTATGATGAAATGTACACCATTTCTACTGTGAAACACGGCGGTGGATCGCTGATGTTTTGGGGATGTGTGAGCTACAAAGGCACAGGAAATTTGGTCAAAATTGATGGGAAGATGAATGCAGTATGTTATCAAAAAATACTGGAGGAACATTTGCATTCATCAGCCAGGAAGTTGCGCATGGGACGTACTTGGACATTCCAACATGACAATGATCCAAAACACAAGGCCAAGTCGACCTGTCATTGGCTACAGCAGAATAAAGTGAAGGTTCTGGAGTGGCCATCTCAGTCTCCTGAACTCAATATCATTGAGCCACTCTGGGGAGATCTCAAAAGTGCAGTTCATGCAAGACAGCCCAAGAATTTACAGGAACTGGAGGCTTTTTGCCAAAAGGAATGGGCAGCTTTACCATCTGAGAAGATAAAGAGCCTCATCCACAAATACCACAAAAGACTTCAAGCTGTCATTGATGTTAAAGGGGGCAATACACGGTATTAAGAACTGGGGTATGTAAACTTTTGATCAGGGTAATTTGGGTAGTTTCTGTTGCCATTATGATTTAAAAAGAGAAAACACAGTTGATTGATAATAAATGGCTTCAGCCAAACACTAACCCTGAGTGTAAGAAAAGTGTTTGTGTTAGCATTCATATTCTCTGAAAAATAGACAAGAAATCATAAATTCTGACAGGGTATGTAAACTTATGAGCACAACTGTACCTTTTCTGTATCAGTTTCCATTACCCCCTGTAGACTGGTGTATATCACTGGTCTGTATCAGTTACTATATCCTCCTGTAGACTCGTATATGTCATCGGTCTGTATCCGTTACTGTTTCCTCCTGTAAAGTGGTGTATATCAATGGTCGGTATCAGTTGTTATTTCTTCCTGTAGACTGGTATATATCATTGGTCTGTATCAGTTGCTATCGTCTCCTGTAGACTGGTATATATCATTGATGTGTATCAGTTGCTATTTCTTCCTGTAGACTGGTCTGTACCCCTTGCCTCCACTAGTTACTGTTCTCTTCACTTGCAGGATGGACTGTACCCATATACTGTATTAGTGATTGTTCACTTTTCTTTGGTAATGTAGTATTCAATTAGTATATATTATTGACAATTCTCATTCCTTGTAAAATGGTGTATTCCAATGCCTTTATTAGAGATTTATATATTCAGTTGTTTAAAGGATTGTGCAATGAATTCATATTATATGATTATTCATGATTTTGTTAACAATAGACTAAATTGTGTAATTCTTGTGTATTTTAGCCAGTAGAATGAAATGTTTATTGGCCATTTATTAATGGCAATTTATATTTTGCTTTTAGATTTAATTATTACAATAAATTTTTTCTTAGGGCCTCGTTCACACCATGTGCAGAGACGTCAGATTTTCTGCATGCGTTCTGCAAGGGCTCAAAGAAAACAATTGTTCTCTATGTGCCCTGTTCACACCACAACACTGGTGCAGATTTTTCTGTGCAGGAAAACTGACATGACATCAACATTGTGGTGTGAACAGCACGCATAAAAGACATACCGTATATACTCGAGTATAAGCTGACCCGAATATAAGCCGAGGCACCTAATTTTACCACAAAAAAATGGGAAAACGTATTGACTTGAGTATAAGCCTAGGGTGTCCATCTGCATGCCTCACTGTGCCTCACTGTGCACATGCCTCACTGTGTTCAATCACCCTACCTGATCTCCAGCGCTGTGTGAATAGACTGACATTTAACATGGGAGTCTATGGAAGGGGTGCCGGGTTTGAAAAATCGGTGCTCCCCAGCCATAGGTCCCCTGGACAACAAACTTTGCACACTTGTAGATAAAGAGTAGGGCTGTATGTGTGGCAAGTTTGGGGTCCAGGGGACCTAGAGCCGGCCGGTACCGGGTCCCCAAAATTACCGGAGAAATTACCGTTCAACATGGGAGTCTATGGAAGGGGTGCCCAGCTTTGAAAAATCGGTGATCCCTGGCCGTAGGTCCCCCGGACAACAAACTTTGCACACTTGTAGAGGAGGAGTGGGGCTACATGTGTGCCAAGTTTGGGGTCCAGAACCTATGGCTGTCTGGGATCAGGCGCACAAAGTTGAAGATGGACATAGACTCAAGTATAAGCCGAGGGGGGGGGGGCAATTTCAGCACAAAAAAATGTGCTGAAAAACTCGGCTTATACTCGAGTATATAGGGTACATGAAAACTGATGTCAACTTGCTTAAAAACTAACTGAAACACACATGAAAACTCATGTCTCTGCAAGTGAAATCTGTGCAGTTTTTCCATCAGTTTTTATGCACGTATGGTGTGAACGAGGCATTACTCTCTAGAATGATCTAGATCATTAGTCTACTGTGACCAACCCTAATATATGAAAAACAAAACAACAAAAAAACAAGCCATAGCAATGAAGTTTAAAGTGAACCCTTGGTTACGCTATGGACAGCCAAGCATTTACAAGCAATAAATGAGTTTTAGACGAAGCCCTCATTGACCTCTGTAGCTGCAGCCACTGTGGAACAATTCATCCTCAAAGATCAGTGCAGAAGCACTGAAGTGATTCAAGTCCTTTTCACCCTGTATCCCTTTCCTGGCAGTGATGCAGCAGTTTTCTAATCTTTAATGTAAACACAAAGCAGAATGTTTTGTTAAAGCAAGCCAGTTGCCAAACTAAGATTCCTATTAAAAACTTTACCTCTAAGGCAGAAATTATATGCTGCCATGTCACCGAATGAAAAGTAACAGCTGAGTGAAGTTTCCTCTAAAACAACACTTTTTTGGAGTGCTCAGTGTTTCCTCCAGCCAACCTCCATGTCACTATTGTGTCCAGTATTGGTGTGGAGGTCGGCAGGAGGGTCCACTGAGTGCTTTATGAATATGTAAATACTTGAATGCCCATGGCTTGGTTCTTTGTAAGCCACTGGACACTGCTAGTGCACAATTATAACATCCTTTGGGCAATGGTCATGGACAGGGCACTGCCAAAGCCATTGTGTCTAATGTTTCTGACAAGTTTTTAGTGCCTAGTGATTTAATAGGTTTAATGTTGTTTTTTCTGCTTGTGCTAAAGATATAGACAACTAAAGAATGTCTTTAATGCTTTGCAGGCATGTTAAAATCTGCAAACTTATGTCGTGTTTTTTTTTTTTTTTCTTTCACGTGTGTTTGAAGGCTCTCGTGGATCAGACTCTAGTCCATCTCACATGTCTCCAGGAACTACTTCTGCCCCTGCTGAGGAAATTTGGGTATTGAGGAAACCATTTGCAGGTACTGTACTATATACATAAAATGTTCAAAATCAGAAGGTACATAATTAGTATTGCCTGTTCTGTTTCCCAGGAAATGTACCCTCTTCCAAGGGCTGCTAATGCTTTGTTATAAACACTGCAACATTTTATTTTTCCAGCCCAACTCTCTACACTCAGGGATATGTACCAGGTTCAGAACAAGATTAGGACAGCTATCTAAAGTGCAGTGGTAATGTTGGTCTCTAGACAACATATTTTTTTCTTTTTTAGCTTTATGTTTTTTTGCTGTTTATGTTCCCATTTGGCAGATTTCCCCTCTCTCCCTGTGTGATCACCAGGGCAGGAAATGCAATAAAATCACTTTTAATTGGACTGATTAACTGTTTTGTCGGCCATAGACAGATCGAAATTCCGGGCGAATTTCGATCAGTCTATGGGCAGGCTGGTTATACTGATGTCGATTCACCCATTAATGGTTAGCACTTTCACCAAGCAGCAAAAAGGGTCGCTGGTTCGAATCCCGACCACGACACCATCTGCCTGGAGTTTGCATGTTCTCCCTGTGTCTGCGTGGGTTTCCTCCGGGTACTCCGGTTTCCTCCCACACTCCAAAGACATGCTGGTAGGTTAATTGGATCTTGTCCAAATTGGCCCAGTATATATGTGTGTACGACTGTGTGTCCCAAGCGTGTCGAGATCCTATGGGGTAAAATGACCGCACCAGCCAATCAGACACTGGCTGCAAAAAGCGCCTAGAGGCGATTCAGTTCGCATGTGAGCGCTATACAAGTCACTCATTCATTCATTCATTCATTCATTAACTTCAATACAACCAGCCTGTCCGGTTTTTTTTGCCCGATTACTGCTGGCAGCTCTAGCCGCCAGCAGTGATCATTGCATTCTGTCAGTGGGCAAGGCTCCCCGCTGGCAGAACACAATAGCGCTGCGGGAGGGATTCCCTCATCAACACTGACTGTGTTGATGGGGGAAGCCAGCAATTTTCTTTCCTTCAACCCGTGGTTGATGGAAAGAAAATTGCATAATATATGGCCTGCATTAGAGACTATCAGTTTTTATTATTGGCTTTGTGAACATATGGGACTATTTTCTTCATTTCTTTTGGCATACCTCCCAACTTTTTGTGAAGGGAACGAGGGACACCTATTGGCAAAAGTATGTGGGTATAGGACACACACCCCTGCCACGCCCCCTTAAAGGAGAATCATACAAAAAATAGTTAAACTCACAAGTGCTTTTTTTTTATCACTATTACCCTTTGACATTTACAAATGCAGCAATTTAGTAACTGGATAAAAGGTTTAGCACTAGGAAACACTTTTTGAAAGATAAATAGAGCATTTTATATACAACTATATAGATCAGACCAAAATGAGGGACAAATGAGGAGGAAAGAGGGACAGAGGGACATTGCTCCAAATCAGGGACAGTCCATCAAAATCAGGGACAGTTGGGAGCTATGCTTTTGGTGTCATCAGGGCAGGAAACCTGGGAGGAATCGACCGAATGGGAACACAGGCTAATAAAAAAAACCTCATAAGGATATGTCACCAACAGGAATCAAAGACAAGCTAACCCTGAAATGTGCTGCCCTAGGACCAGGCTGTGATCGCAGCCTTGGATGTATTTTTGTACGATATGAAATCCTCTGCAGTTCAATAACACTGGCTATAAATATTCACAGGGACTTTGGAAAATGCAAGCAGTAGAGTTCATCATGTACTTATAGAAACCAGTGTGGATTGGTTTTAATCATCTTCTCCTGGGCTTACATCAGCCACAAATATCAACTGTGGTAACTTGGTAATCCTCATAAAACAGGATCGAGTGGCTACACCCAATATTGCAATGTGGCTTTTTACACAACAGGAAAAATAACTTATTACCCACTTCTAGAATTCTCCATCTCTCCTGCCAAGTTATGCCTTCCTTCTGGTATTTTCTGTAATCACTTTGAATCACTGTTAACCGCTTCACCACCAATGGGGGGCTGTGCGTTGCGAAGTACAGTCTGCATGTCCACCTAAGAAGCAGGTTAATGGGTAGTTGCTCCTTTTATACATCATGGAACTTTTATCACTGCCAGCAACTACCTGTCCACATTTTCAGCTCGTCTACCCCATGAATGAATCATTGTCACTTTTTCACTGTGTGTCTTTTCATGAAATCTCCACTTTTCATGCATTGTGCACCTGATATTTATTTTACAGGCTACAGCAGTGACTCTGCATTCTCAGGGTGTTTCAACAGCACTTTTATGGCAAGGAAGGAGCCAATAGAATGATGATAGAACTCTAGCAGGACTGTGGAATGATCGGTTTTGTCAATAGTATTGGTTTCCTGTTTTGTTCCACTTCGCTTGTACGGGCTTCCAAAGTATTGCTTGCGAAATCGAACCTCTTGGCATTTTACCCAAGAATAAAAGAGCAATAGGGCACATCGATAAAGGGAACAACCAGTCAGGATGAACACATGGAGGTAGAAGTAGACAAGGACCTGAGAGAGAAGAGGGATAGGGGAGAAACCAGGGAGGAGGAGGAAGAGGAGAGGAGTGTGTGGCAGGGTCCCCTCAAGCTCAGGTCACAAATCAGAAAAAATAGAGATCAGGCTTGAGGCATTCAGAGTTGGTAAGGCATAGAGAAGCCATGGTTATATGGAATTTGGGTTTGAAGAATGTTGGTCATTTTTTCATTGATCAGCATATCATTTTTTTTTTATTATTATTATTACCGTAAATTGTATTGTCCTGCTTTGCAGTGTCAGCTTTGGCAGGAAAATTAAGTTGTCTTTAGTGTAGGTGTATGCTGTCATTCTGACGTTGCCTAGATCATGACTGCATCTGGATACACATTGGGACATGGAGCCCTCCAGCAGCTGCTTATGGGTTTTACTGGACCCTACAAGCAGCATTTGTTAAGATGTATATTATTTGCCAAACGCAGTGCAAAGTATTTGAATAAAACATGCTCATATTGAAATGATTTGTGCTCATTTGCACTGACTTAGCAAAGCATCCCTTGTACAAATCTACACCCCCAGGGAATCATAGGAGTGGATTTACTAACAGCAAACAGACAGTGAACTTTGCACTCATTTGTGGTTAAATTCTGCTGATTTCCATCATCCAGTCATACAGTCATGCTCGAAATTGTTGGCACCCCAGAAATTTTTCCAGAAAATCAAGTATTTCTCACAGAAAAGTATTGCAGTAACACATGTTTTGTTATACACATGTTTATTCCCTTTATGTGTATTGGAACAAATCAAAAAAAGAGAGAAAAAAAGCAAATTGGACATAATGTCACACAAAACTTAAAAGATGGGCTACTCAAAATTCTTGGCACCCTTTAAAAATTGTGGATAAATAAGATTGTTTCAAGCATGTGATGCTCCTTTAAACTCACCTGGGTCAAGTAACAGGTGTGGGCAATATAAAAAAAACACCTGAAAGCAGATAAAAAGGAGAGAAGTTCACTTAGTCTTTGCATTGTGTGTCTGTGTGCCACACTAAGCATGGACAACAGAAAGAGAAAAAGAGAACTGTCTGAGGACTTGAACCAAAATTGTGAAAAAATATCAACAATCTCAAGGTTACAAGTCCATCTCCAGAGATCTAGATTTGCCTTTGTCCACAGTGCGGAACATTATCAAGAAGTTTGCAACCCATGGCACTGTAGCTAATCTCTCTGGGCGTGGACGGAAGAGAAAAATAGATGAAAGGTTGCAACGCAGGATAGTCCGGATGGTGGATAAGCAGCCCCAAACAAGTTCCAAAGAAGTTCAAGCTGTCCTGCAGGCTCAGGGAACATCAGTGTCAGCGCCAACTATCCGTCAACATTTACATGAAATGAAAGGCTATGGCAGGATACCCAGGAGGACCCCACTACTGACACAGAGACATAAAAAAGCAAGACTACAGTTTGCCAAAATGTACTTGAGTAAGCCTAAATCCTTCTGGGAAAAACGTCTTGTGGACAGATGAGACCAAGATAGAGCTTTTTGGTAAAGCACATCATTCTACTGTTTACCAAAAACGGAATGAGGCCTACAAAGAAAAGAACACAGTACCTACTGAGAAATGTGGTGGAGGTTCATTGAAGTTTTGGGGTTGTTTTGCTGACTCTGGCACTGGGTGCCTTGAATGTGTGCAAGGCATCATGAAATCTGAGGATTAATAAAGGATTTTGGGTCGCACTGTAGAGCCCAGTGTCAGAAAACTGGGTTTGCGTCCGAGATCTTGGGTCTTCCAGCAGGAAAATGACCCCAAACATATGTCAAAAAGCACACAGAAATGGATGGCAACAAAGCGATGGAGAGCTCTAAAGTGGCCAGCAATGAGTACAGATCTAAATCCCATTGAACACCTGTGGAGAGATCTTAAAATTGCTGTTGGGAAAAGGCGCCCTTCCAATAAGAGAGACCTGGAGCAGTTTGCAAAGGAAGAGTGGTCCAAAATCCTGGGTGAGAGGTGTAAGAAGCTTATTGATGGTTATAGGAAGCGACTGATTTCAGTTATTTTTTCCAAAGGGTGTGCAACCAAATATTAAGTTAAGGGTACCAAGAATTTTGAGCAGCCCATTTTTGAAGTTTTGTGTGACATTATGTCCAATTTGCTTTTTTTCCTCCCTTTTTTTGATTTGTTCCAATACACACAAAGGGAATAAACATGCGTATAGCAAAACATGTGTTACTGCAATACTTTTCTGTGAGAAAGACTTGATTTTCTGTAAAAAATTCTGGGGTGCCAACAATTTCGAGCATGACTGTATGTAAGCAAAAATGCTGTTTTTTTTTTAAAGAAATTTTCTTGCACTTGATTGACTATTCTTGTAAAGCTTTACCACATATACTAAACTCGGTGGGAAATGAGTGTAACGGCTATTGTAGAGTGCACAGTTCATTTTCCTTTTGTAAATCTACATCATAGGGTTCTGTAAAACCTCAAAGAAAATGTGGGGTTGCTCTGGGTTCTATTTCTTAAAGTAGAATTGTGAACAAGCAGTGGACTTGCAAATACTTACATATTCTTGACCAGCAGTAAATTAATTCTAATGCCGCGTACACACGAGCATTTTTCTCGTCGGGAAAAATTTAATTTTTTCTCTTTGACGAGAAAAACGACCGTGTGTGGGCTTTTGGTCATTTTTCCAGACGAGAAAAACGGCATTAATCACGACGAGAAAAATTAGAACATGCTCTAATTTTTCTCGTCGTGATTCACTGCACTTTTTTCCCGCGCCAGTTTTCTCATAGGGAAACACTGCCGGGGAGCCTACACACGGTCGTTTTTCTCGACCAAGAGAAAAAATGATGGGAAAAACGGCCGTGTGTAGGGAAACAAGCCGTTCCTCGTTTTTCCCATCGATTTTCTCGACGGTGTTTTCACCGTCGAGAAAATCGATCGTGTGTACGCGGCATTAGACAAGCTCTCACTGACAGCTGTAACTGCAGACACTGTGGAGTAATTCATTCTCAAAGTTTGCAGCAGAAGCTTCTTAGTTTTTGGTTTACTTTATCTCCATAGCTCTGCTTCCCCCCTTCCAGCAGTGCTTTGACAAGTCTACTAGTTTTCTAAAGTAAATACAAAAGAGGTGCACAGGAAGCAGAGTTTCAAGACCAGTTGTGAATAATTTCAGTGCTTCTGCTGGAAATGTTGAGGATGAAGTGCCCCAGGGTGCCTGCAGCTAAAGGTTAGTAAGGGCTTGTTTTATTTTATAGCTTATTTACAGCTCTTTTAGGAATATGTCAATATCTGAAATATCCAAAGCCTGACCACAGTTCTACTTTCAGTATGAAAGTAAATAACTTGTTCAAATACAAATGTTCTTAACAAACAGTAACTGCTGCTCATGGATCAATAGGAGCCTCTCCTCTTAGAACCACCACCAGTTACCTGTTCCAGCTTTGCTGCCGAACAGCTTCAAAGCTACCACTGGTTTCCTCATTGTGGTGCATCCATTAATTACTGTAAAGCCTCGTACACACGATCGGATTTTCCATGGACAAAGCGTAGGACTTTTGTCCGAAGGGCGTTGGCCGCGATCTTGTATTGCATACAAATGGCAAAGAATTGTTGTCCCACAAACACGAAACTACGTGGTTTTTCAGCTCTTTAGCGCCACCCTTTGGGCAACTTCTGCTAATGTTGTCTTATGGTTAGCATTGGTTCAGAGCATGCGTGTTTGTACTTTGGATTTTTCCCGACAGACTTCTGTACACACAATCGGATAATCCGACATCACACATTTGTTGTCAGAAAATTTTAAAGCATGCTATCCCACATTTGTTGTCGGAAAATCCGACAACAATTGTCCGACAATATCCTGCCATCACATAATTCCCGTCGGAAAATCCGATTGTGTGTACGGGCCTTTAGAGTTACAGATTACAGAGGATCATTCAGTCATTTGTAAAAATGTGACCTATTCAATTGCAGCTCTATAGCAGCACAAACCCGTGCTTTCCAAAAAAGGGCTTCTTTGTATTTTTGGGGGAAAATAATGAAAATGTAGCCTTGTCCCTAGGCCAGTTCAAACTAGAGGCGGATGATTCCAAACGTTTTTCCTATTCACAGGAGAGCCTGTTTGTTTTTGCAGACAGTAGCTGGATCTGATACAAGTCAGCGTAGAAAACAGTCTGTCACATGTACAGATGGTGCAGCCCGTTTCATCTCCGCTTACAGATGATAAAATAGGAAAATCACAATAGGGAGAAGAGGCAGGGCTAATATGTAATTTGTAGTATGTCGTTTTTGTTTCTTTCATTAGGACATTACTTTTGAAAAATATGTTTTTGCTTTTACAAAGCTTCCCTGCAGAGATTTTGTATTTGTAAATGACCTTCTGCACAGGCCTGGGTTCTGGAAGTCAAGTTGGTGGGGCTTTATCCAAAGTTAGAAGATGGTAGTTCTTACCATAAGGGATCAGAGCAACTGAATGCTATAAATGTGGCTTTATAAAGAGTTTAAGAGGTTAGGCATGGGTTCCATATTCAGGAAAAGTTTTAAGATACGACGGTGTAATGGGTACAGGGATGTTAGGTCAGCCAGGGTGAAGGTTTGTGAAAAAGAGCCAAGGAAAATAGATTCCTGGTTAGGAGAAAACATCAGACATTATCATCAAAGCAGGTGACAAAGGTGTGTATTTGCTAGAACAGTGCTTCTCAACTCCAGTCCTCAAGTACCCCCAAAGGTAAGGTGACCAGATTTTTAAAATGAAATCCGGGGACATATTTTTTTTTACTAGTATTGGCGGCAATCAGTGACTCTCTGCCCGTCGCCGCCGCCGCCCGCCTCACAGCCTGTCAAGTCTTAAGCCTCATACACACGGTCGGACTTCCATCGGACTTTTCCGTGTTTTTTTGTCCGAACGGAGTTGGCCGGGCACACCCATAGCATACACACCACAGGACTTTTCTGCAAACTTTCCCAAAACTTTTTGCAACATCACGTGTCTTTTCTGCTCTTTACCGCCACCCTTTGGCCAACTTCTGATATTGTTGGTTGATTTTAACATTAGTTGTTTTGTCCATCGGACAAAAGTCCGATGGTTTTCTGTACACACGGTCGGACTTTGCTCCATCGGACTTTTGTTGGGCAAAAGTTTGTCCGTTTGCAGACCCAACTTTTGTCCGATGAAAACAAAACCAAACAAAAAAAAGTTTGTCCGATGGAGCGTACATACGGTCGGATTGTTGGTCCAACTTGCTTAAAACTAAGTTTGTTGGGCAAAAGTCCGACCGTGTGTACGGGGCTTTACTCTCCGGGCCCCCCGCTACTACCGGGTGGGGAGCGGAGGAAGATCACTCCGCCAGGGAAGGCAAGGAGATAAGCAGGCAGGCGGTTGGCCGGGACTTGAGCCAAGGCAGAAGAACATGTGAGCGGAGCTGAATGGGCACCCGAAACTTAAGAAACATTCCCTCCACTCCGACCAGCACATGATCATCAGAAAGGGGCACAGATAATGGAAAAAAATTAAAAAGAGCGGGGGTGTGCAATTCAGATTTTATTTTATTTTTTTAATTCTGCACTGACTCCGGGGACAAAACTGGGGACAGATTTGGTCCGGGGACAGTGTCCTCAATCCGGGGACCGTCCCCTGAAACCGGGGATGTCTGGTCACCCTACCCAACAGGTCATGTTTTCAGGATTTCCCTCGGATAAAACGGCTGTGGTAATTACTAAGGCAGTGAAACTGATCAAATCACCTGTGCAAAATAATGGAAAGCCTGAAAATATGACCTGTTGGGGCGCCTTGAGGACTGGAGTTGAGAAACATTGCACTAGAACAGGGATATGCAATTAGCGGACCTCCAGCTGTTGCAGAACTACAAATCCCATGAGGCATAGCAAGACTCTGACAGCCACAAGCATTACACCCAGAGGCATGATGGAACTTGTAGTTTTGCAACAGCTGGAGGTCCGCTAATTGCATATCCCTGCACTAGAAGAACAGGTCAGGTTGGTAACCAATACAAGTTTTCAGCTAGGAACAAGCCAGGTGAATCCAACAAATATTTAAATAAGGACTAGGATACAAGATTACATACAGTTACAACACTTTAAACCCATCCAGAAGGTGTTGAAGATAATCTGATGTATTTCAAAGGCAAATACACCAGTCCATACTTCAACAGTTTGTGCATTTCTACTTGAGCATTGGCATGGGTGTGTATATCTGGTGCACTTGAACCTGCACATGTTTGGCCAACGTATACAGCCTTTGTGAAGTAATTTTTTTTAAAGTGTTTGTAAAGGTAAAACATTTTTTATAAACAAAATAACAAACATCTCTATACTTACCTGCTCTGTGCAATGGGTCTCGGGTCCCCCACCTGTGCTCCTGGCCCCTCCTCTCTGTCCAGTGCTCCCATGAGAAGCGGCTTGCCATGGGGGCACTCATGCATGATCACTCCCGAGCCCTGCTGCTGAGTCCTTTGACACAGACAGCGGGACTCGGCCCCCCCACTCCCTCGTCACTGGTTTTGATTGACAGCACAGGGAGCCAATGGTCTACCAGTGCCCCAACAAAGCCAGTGGGACCTGGGAGTGAGGGGAGAGAAGAGCTTCAGAAGCCCACATCGCTGGATCGAATGAGGGCTCAGGTAACTAAAAAGGGCGGGCGAGGTTGGATGCTGATGCCTAAACATGTTTTACCTTAAAGTGGAGTTCCAGCCTGGATGAAAATGTAATTATTTTTTTTAATATTAGGACACTTGCCTGTCCTGGGAGCCTGCAATGTCAGCACCCGAAGTTGACTCAAAGCCGACCCTTCCATCAGCTCCGGGTGCAGGCGCCGGCATTCTTACTAAGGGAAACAGGAAGTGAAGCCTTCCTACTGTGCATGTGCGAGTCGCGCTGTGCTTTTTGAATGGTCCCGCTGTCTTCTGGCACCTGTGTGTCTCCCAGAAGGCAGCGGGGGGGTGAAGGAGGAGGGGCCGGATGTTTCGTAGATTGCCGCACAACATCTTACATGGAAGTGGGAGCAGATACCTGGCTTTGACAGGTATCCACTCTCCCCCCCCCCGAAAGGTGCTAAATGTGGCAGCGGAGGGGGGAGAATGTGAAAAAGCAGGGCTTCCACTTTTGGGTGGAACTCCACTTTTAATGCAAGGAATGCATTGAGGTAAAAATGTATAGGGCTTTAGAACCACTTTAATGCAGGTGTAGGCGCTGGCATCCTTACTCAGGGAAACAGGAAGTGAAGCCTGTTTCCTACTGCCCATGCGCAAGTCACGCTGTGCTTTCTGAATGGTCCCGCTGTCTTCTGGAACCTGTGTGTCTCCCAGAAGACAGCGGGGGGAAGAGGAAGGGCCAGATGTTTCGTAGATCACCGCACAATGATTCTAAGACGGAAGTAGGAGCGAATACCTGGTTTTGACAGGTATCCGCTCCCCCCCCCGAGGGTGTGAACAAACGGAGCTTCCACTTTTGGGTGGAACTCTGCTTAAGACCCCTTTCACACTGAGGGCGTTTTGCAGGCACTATAGCGTTAAAAATAGCGCCTGCAATCCGCTCTAAAACAGCTGCTCCATTCACTCCAGTGTGAAAGCCCGAGGTGCACTGGCAGGGCGTCAGAAAAAGTCCTGCCAGCAGCTTCTTTGGAGCACATTAGAAGCAGTGAACTCACCGCTCCTAATGCGCTCCTGCCCATTGAAATCAATGGGTAGCGCCGCCGTACCGCCGGTAAAAGCGCCCCGCTAGCGGCCGAAATGCGCCGCAAATCCGACTGTAAATATAGCGGCGTTTTACCGTTATTTTACCGTCGACACTCGGGGCGGCATAGTGTGAAAGCACTCTAAATGCAAGGAATGCATTAAGGTAAAACATGTTTAGGCTTTAAGAACCACTTTAATGCAAAAAGGTAGCAATCTTCTTATTTGGTTTGCATTCTTGAACCAGTTACAATCAAAGTGGTTTCTTGGCTATGATTGGGGGAAATATTTATTTAAAACGTTAAAATTTGGTTACAACTTAAAGGGAGTTAAAAAGAATGTCATGCCCTATAGATGCTGGTGGAGAACAAACTCATTAGGTCATGGGTTGACATCACTTCAGCCATTGTTGCGCTGAACCTCTACTTAGTTTTACTGGGGATAAGGGTACGGCCATGACTAAGGACTAAACGCGTAAGCTGTTTTTACAACGTTGTACATGTCTTTTCAACAAAGGAATACCGTACTAATTTTTGGATGTCATCCTGAGTGCTGACCATCCCTTTCCTTATTAGGGTCTATGGGTGGCCTGAGTGATTTTGCCGGGGGTGTTTCAGTGGTGCCACAGTTCAGTAGTTGATTTAGGACAAGGAAATTAAACCCATTCCCCTGATTTGTTTAATACAAACTTCTTTTTGCTCCCATGCCAGGTGGTGATCGAAGCAGCATGGGCAGTACAGGAAGCGGCACCAGTGGTCGAAGTTCTGGGAGCGGTCAGAGTGCTAACAGTCCCCACGCTATACCTGCTAGTGCAGAGGGGGTCAAGGTATATAAAGTGGGACACTGCCCTCCTATTTAAATCTCAAATCGGTGGTTTCAGGGTTGGACTAGAAAAGGGTCTATAGGCAGATATACTAACAGTGGTCCAATAAATATTGGAGTGAGGATTGTTTAAATAATGATATATTGTTGGGATTACGGGAATAGGAAATTTGTTAAAATGGTTTAGCATAGCTTTTGCTGCATAAATCCCATAAGTGTTTACATACTTATAAAAATAATTTTAAACTTTTAGGTTTCAATCCTAAAGAGTCCGGGGTTCAGTTATAAATACCAGTAAAACAAAAGAGGGGTTGACTACACTAGCCAATCAGATTTCAGCTACCAATTTTCTAGTTCAATTAAGCAAATATCTAATTTCCGTTGCATTGCTTCTTATAACGTGGGCGTACTGGCGTCCGGGTTTTTGGTTATAGAAGCAGATTGGTCTGATATCACTGGAGGCCTCACCAGTAAGTAGGGTAGCTTAGAATATTTTAAAATATTCTTTTCACTCATACTCAATGGAGGCAGCCTTACCGACTGCTAGGCCAATGTTCAGCTGCTTTGTTTTCCTAGGAAATAAGTGCCGTGTGCCATAAGGATTTCACCGGTTTCTAGTGAATTGATAAGTTGCACTCTCTAGAAGTTTGGCCAGGACACATAATGGCTGCCTTCCCTGTGTTTGAGTGACAGTCAAGGTTTGGTGTTTACTACATATAGTCTTTTTTTTTTAAATTACATCTGCATTTAATCTTAAACTGTCAGTTGTGTCATTAAGAATTATGACATTGCCGGGATGATTCAGTAATCTCCTAGAGATCTGACTGGCTGCCTATTGATTAAATGCAAAAAATGCCTGCCACTAATAAAGTTATTGAAATTGTACTTAAAGTATAACTCCACTTTTGTTAAGGAAAATGCCCTTTATTTACACTGCAAGAATCTTAGCAAACTTTATCACAGACTTTTGTCTGCTGTTCGGTTTTCAAACAGGGGAAATGTTCTAACCCGAATGGTGAACCCCATTGAAGTCTATGGGAGCAGAACAGGATATCAAAAGTGCCCATTTTGAAGGCTTATATGCAAGTAATTGGCCATAAAA
This sequence comes from Rana muscosa, assembly GCA_029206835.1. Taxonomy (NCBI): domain Eukaryota; kingdom Metazoa; phylum Chordata; class Amphibia; order Anura; family Ranidae; genus Rana; species Rana muscosa. The sequence goes on from CM055127.1 coordinate 133,589,430, forward strand.
GGGGTATGGAGGTCTGGGTATTGCCCTGGGGGACATGTATCAATGCAAGATTTTTTTTTTGTTTTTGTTTTCAGAAGCAGTCATTTTAACCAATTGTCAACCGGCCGCCGTCAAATGACGGCGGCAGGAAGACACTGTTATTCTGGGCAGACGTCATATGACGTTGCACCTTTAAAATCCACTAGGGGGCACGCGCGCACCCGCCGCGTCACTGGGCACCCGATGCGTGTGCCTGGCGGCCGCGATGGCCATCGGGCACCCGCGATTGCCCAGTAACCGAGCAGGACCATGGATCTGTGTGTGTAAACACACAGATCCACGTCATGTCAGGGAGAGGAGACCGATGTTGTGTCCCTTGTACATAGGGACACAGATCGGTCTCCTCCCCCAGTCAGTCCCCTCCCCCCACAGTAAGAATCACTAATAGGGAACACATTTAACCCCTTCCTCGCCCCCTAGTGTTAACCCCTTCCCTGCCAGTCATGTTTATACCGTAATGAATGCGTTTTTATAGCACAGATCGCTGTATAAATGTGAATGGTCCCAAAAATGTGTCAAAAGTGTCCGATGTGTCCGCCGCAATATCGCAGTCACGATAAAAATCGCTGATCGCCGCCATTACTAGTAAAAAAAAAAAAATGCTATAAATCTATCCCCTATTTTGTAGGCGCTATAACTTTGGCGCAAACCAATCAATATATGCTTATTGCGATTTTTTTTACCAAAAATATGTAGAAGAATGCGTATTGGCCTAAACTGAGGAAAAAAATAAATGGATATTTATTATAGCAAAAAGTAAAAAAACGTGTTTTTTTTCAAACTTGTCGCTCTTCTTTTGTTTATAGCGCAAAAAATAAAAACCGCAGAGGTGATCAAGTACCACCAAAAGAAAGCTCTATTTGTGGGGGAAAAAAAAGGACGCAAATTTCGCTTGGGTACAGCGTCGCACGACTGCGCAATTGTCATTGAAAGTGTGTCAGCGCTGAAAGCTGAAAAATGGCTTGGGCAGGAAGGGGGTTTAAGTGCCCAGTAGAGAAGTGGTTAATGATGCTTAATAATGCAACAATAAAAATGAAAAATTCCTTTAAATATAGTGCCTGGGGGGTCCTCTTAGTCTGCCTGTAAAGTGGTGCATCTGTACCGTGTATAAATCCTGCTGCAGCAAAAAATACAATTTCTAAAGAAAATAAAACGAGTCAAATCACATTTAAAATGACTCGTTGCAATTGCCAGCACCTGGCTATTGAAAACAAATTAAAAACGGCGTGGCGACCCCCCCTTTCGGGTCTTGTATAAATGTTAAGGGGAACTCAATGCCAAAATGTAAAAAAAAAAGCCCCCCAAAAATCCATTCCAGACCCTTATCTGGGCAAGCAGCCTGGTAGATCAGGCGGGGGGGACGAGCGAGCGCCCCCTCCTAAACCATGCCAGGTCACATGCCCTCAACATGGGACATGGGGGGCTGGGTGCTTTGGGGCACCCCAAACCACCTTGTCCCCATGTTGATGGGGACAAGGGCCTCATCCCCACAACCATGGCTGGTGGTTGTGGGGGTCTGCGGGCAGGGGGCTTATCAGAATCTGGAAGCCCTCTTTAATAAGGGGGCCCCCAGATCCTGCCCCCCCATGTGAATGAGTATGGGGTAGGTAGGTAAAAAAAAACAGTGTCCCGCGATGTAAATCCATCGTCAATCATGCCGCCCGCTGCATCCGTAAAAATAAATAAAATGCTCCCTCTGACATGAAGGCTGACCGCCTACTGCAGGCTAAGCCATTTGACAGTTCTTATGTAGGTAAGGGGCAGGGCCAATTGGCTACATCAACTGGTGGCACCGCCCCCTTCTGACATTTTTGTTTTATTTACTTTTCGGGCGTGGAGTGCGGCGTGATTGACAATGGATTTATATCGAGGGACACTTTTTAAATTTTTTAATAAAAGAATTGTCCAAAAACTGTGTGTTTGTGTTTTGTTTTTGTTTTTTTACACTTTTTTTAGTGAATGGGTAGGGATACTATGTACCCCATACTCATTCACATGGGGGAGCCAGGATCTGGGGGCCCACTTCTTAAAGGGGGCTTCCAGAATGTCCGATAAACCCCCTGCCCGCAGACAACCAACGGCCAAGGTGACAAGGAGCTTTGGGGTTGGGGGGCAGAGCCTCCCCCGCCCAAAGCACCTACCCCCATGTTGAGTGCATGTGGTCTGGTATGGTTCAGGAGGGGGGCGCTCGCTCGTCCCCGCCCTTTCCTGACCAGCCGGGCTACATGCCCGAACAAGGGTCTAGTATGGATTTTAGGGGGGGCACCACGCCATTTATTTATTTTATTTTTTACCGGCAATTTGTTTATTTATTTTTTTATGACTCATCGGTTGTTAAGGACGCCGCGGCCAGCTTCCCGGCCTCGCTCCTTAATAACCAGCTTATACTGCGCCCTGATTGGGCAAAGCTTTTCCCAATCAGGGAGCAAAATGCACTGTGCACTGCATTGCAGGGCATTTGGCGGGGTGAACACCTGCCAAACACCCTGCAAATTCGGGTGTTCGCCGAATGGGGCGAACAGCCAATATTCGGCCCGAACTGATGCTCGGACCGAATTATTCGCCCAACTCTAGCTCCTATTAGAAACTGACACCTAATTTCCTAATTTCCCGCTTCCTAAGTGGGAGTGTCTGTCCTCTATAGTCATATGATCAGTCCCAGTGTTGTAATAAGAAAAAAATGCAGGGAAGAGCCATTGGGCCAATCACAAGAGCGGGGAATTAAATTTCTGGGGCCTATTTATAAAACATTTGTTGCACCAATACCAGAAATCTTTGCACAAGCTGAACTAAATATCCCCATATGTTTTCAAATCCATTATTTCTGTATCATAAGCTCCACCTAGTGGTCAAAATGCAATATAGTTTTCTGAAATACCTCAATACAGAATGTAATCTATTTGAGAGCATATGGTGAAATAACATTCAGTTTGTACAAATGTTTCTGGCATTCGCTCAATGAATGTTTTATATTCTGTATATAGACCCATGGCGTACACAAGACCTCTAGGTTAATAAGAAGTGATATTTCTTTATTTTAGTATTTTTGTTAGCCTTAGAATATCAGAGCTGGCTTCAGGTATTTTTTATTACTAAGTTCCACGCTAAAATTATAATAAATGAATACCCTTAAAATAAAACAACAAACAATACATATACAGTAACTTCAGATACAAACTCTACTCAATAAGTGAAAAATCAACTCAATAAAAGTGAAAATTAAATAAATAGGTCCATCAAAAAAAGGAATTGAAAAAAGGAACCAGGTGCAAGCCAAAAAAAGTGACCTCATAGTGATCTTCTGCTCACCAGATGACGTTGACTCTGTAAAATTGAGCGGTCAAAACACGCTTTTCAAATTGGAGCCTTCTATAATGGCTGCATGGAATGATGTTAATGGCCCACTTGCATTCAATTTTCAAATGGCGGTTCTCTCAAGGTCTCAAATAAATGTTCCGCTCATAAAAAATTGAAAATAGCCTTATAGCGTAGAATTTCAAAATAAAATGTATTTTAAAAAAATTATTAAAAAGCCATAATTGCATATCAAACTGCCAAAGACCGGATCCGACAAACCACTTTGTGGTGCTCTGCGTGATGATGTCACACACCACGTGGGTTCCGCCCTACGCATTTCGTCATATAATGACATCTTCGGGGGGTATTTTTTTTTTTTAATATTAAATGATTCAATAGCTTGTGTAGAAATTATATATCACAACATTTTTTTTTAACAAAAGTGGAGCTGCCCTTACACGATGGGTAGGTGGGGGAGGGTGGATTTAGGAAGCTGCACTGTCTATTAACATGAACATCACGTTTCCATATTTCTTCATCTCACATTTTTCCTCTTACATGCTTTTTGGTTCTCTTCGAACGTCCGTTCCATTTCAGCTGCTCGCCACTGTTCTATCCCAGAAGGCATTGGGGCAGGAGCCTGGAGATGCCATTGAGGGCCACACAGGTGCGTGGAGACCAAAAATCCAGTTAAAGAAGCAGGATTTTCATGAAAATAAACACATTGCCATGATGCTGAGTATTCCACCAACGCCTCCCATTCTTAACATATATGTAAACCCAATCATTATAAATTGAACATGCTAATGCAATTCAAAAAATCAATTTTCTATTCTATCAGATTTCATTCAAATAATACCTGCTTCTCTTGCCACAAAGGTCTTTTTCAGGCACTTCCAGTTATGGGGCGACAACGCTCTGTCCATGGCTCCTAATTGTGCCCCTGCGTTGTAACCATGTCGCAATTCTGATGAAGAATACATGTGGCTGTTTCAGCGCACATTACGCAGGCATGGTTCACTGTTATCGCCATCAGTAAGCCTGCTCCAAGAGATGCCATGCAGCCATCTCAAGGAGTCCATGTAGACTGCAAGTGGCTGTAAAGAGAGGTTAGCAGCACTAATATGCAACAAAGGATAAAAAAGGTCAAAACGAATACCGTATGTTAAGGTTTGCAGTGCTTTGGAAAACGAAATATTCTCTTTTTAGTGCCTGACCATGAACCCTGCATAAGTACATTTGTTAAACCATTGTTTGTACATGAAGCATATCCTGTGCCAATACTTTGGGACACATTTCATCATTGTCAAATGGTCAAGTTGGTGGTTATACTCCGTACTTCAGCTTGATGGCATTTGTTTATTTTCATGAGCGGAATGGTATACATTGCTGCCTACATTTAGCTAACATGCAATTTAGCAGTTGGTACATGTACTGGAATAACCTTTTAACATGATTAACAATTTATTAGCATGCAATTAACTCTTTAACAACATTAACAGCCCTGGTTTGGGTTAAGCACTTTAGATGAGTTTGGATTTTTACTAGTTGGACTTAAACTGATAACCCTCCAGCTTTACTAACATAGTAACTTAGAAGTATGTGCTTGGTAATTCTCACCCTTTCTTCTACATCCCGTGCTCCCTTGTATTCCCGGTGTTGTGCTGTCTTTGTGTTTTTTGTTCCTCCTTGCCATTGTGCAGGGTTGTGTGTTGTAGTGCACTTTTTTTTATGTTTTGTTCTCTCTTTAATATAGGTTTCTATATTGTCCTGTGTGCATCTCCAACCCAATGTTGTCTTGTTCTGCCTGTTCTGTATTTTTCCTTTGTTTGTCTTGCGTCTTTTTATAATTCCTATTACGTTACCTTAGGCTCACCATACATACAATCTGACCTTACAATCTCAGTACATTCAACATTAGATCTACCAAAACTATGTAATATGAGGACCTACCTAATCCATCCAATCAACTCATATCCAAGTAGACAGGCTCTTGTACTACATTCTTGTTGGTAGATTCAAAGGAGATTATACAATCAGATAGTATTGTTTATGGTGAGCTTTCCGGTTTTCCATGTGCTGTACTGTATTGGTGTCTATATGCTTAAAGAGGAAGTAACCCCTGATGGGTTTTACTTCCTCTTTATTTCCCTGCAAAGGTAAAGCATAATGCGTAATTTACCTAAAACCGAAGCCTGCGATGTTACCGCTGTCCCCTCTGGAACGAAGCATCCATCTTCACCCCTCTTCCTTCCGGGGCCACGAACTCCAGCTCTGTGATTGGCCGGAGGGCTTTCACACTGGAGCGGTGCTCTAGCAGGACGGTAAAAAAAGTCCTGCTAGCCGCATCTTTGGAGCGGTGAGAGGAGCGGTGTGTTTACCGCTCCTCCACCGCTCCTTCCCATTGAAATGCATGGGATACCGCGGTAATACCGCCCGCAAACCGCGGCTGTAGCCGCGGTTTGCGGGTGGTATTAACCCTTTATTGGCCGCTAGCGGGGGTTAAAACCGCACTGCTAGCGGCTGAATAGCTCAACAATCCCGACGGTATAGCGGCGCTATACCGCCACCGCCCCCACCGCCCCAGTGTGAAACCAGCCTTACAGTAATACATTTGCTATAAAGTTGTGTTGCAGTCCTTTTTTTCCAGATTTAAAGGTATAAAGATGTAAACAAACACAAGTCCGCTTACATCCACCTAGCCATAGACTTGCATGGAGCTTTTGATTAGGTCTGCCTAAAAAAACTGCCAGATAGACCTGATCGGAAAACACGAGTGAAAGGGGTCCAGAAATGAATGTTGTTTTGAATGTCTTGTTGGCAGTCTGATTCCCTGCGTTGCTTTGTACTCGGTCATAATTGTTAATCAGTATTGTTGTTTATAATCTCGTTATCACTAACACTGTGTATAATGTGAATATTTGTTATTTTTATTCTTTCTCAAGAGACTTCAGTACTTAATTTTCAAAAGATTTCTCTTTGTAGATTCAGATTCCCCTGTGACCTTTCTATGGATTTTTTTGCTGGGATTAGAGATAAACCAGGGATGTGTTTCAGGATTGAAGTAGGTGATATGAGGCTTTAAATATATTTTAATGTATTCTGTTTGTTGCATAAAGGACCTCCACGACCCCAGAGCGTAGCAAGCTCCCCCTATATTGAACAGACCTACGGAGACCACCTGAAGAAGATGGAGCCTATGACTGAAGGAAAGGTAGCCATGACTAATCACTTTGGATATTTAGAACGCTATAAATTTGTAGAATGTTTCATTTTGGTGAAATATTTATCTATGCAAAACATCAAAGCTTTTGAAAAAGGGAAGGGGATCCCATTGCTGCTAAAACCCTGCTCATACTTTCTATCATTCCAGAGATGTCAATAGTACTGACAATGCTTGACATATCAAAGACACAGGTTTTCCAGCATCTGCCATAAACACCAACAATAAGCACCAAATAGGCAGCTTGGTAAAGACTCAGATCCTGCCCACTTCCTAGGGATCTCTGTGCCCCTCTTTTTCCTAGGACAAAAGGGGAGCCCTAACTCTCCCCAAGTGCTCTAAACCATATAAAATTTTAAAACCTACAGTATATTGCCCCTAGCAGTCATTGCAGTACCAAAAAATCCATAATTTTTTCAAAAGAATGCATCCTCTTTTGTTATAACTTAGAGTATATCTAAAGCCAACATTTTTTTAGTTTGGATAGAGGAAATGGCCAACTACGGGTACAAGAAACGTCTGACCTCTGTGATTGGCAACAAGGGTTTTGCCACCAAGTGCTAAATCATGTTTTGCGAAGGGGTCAAATACTTAATTCACTCATTAAAATACAAATCAATTTATAACTTTTTTGAAATGTGTTTTTCTGGATATTTTTGTTATTCTGCCTCTCACTGTTAAAATAAACCCACCATTAAAATTATAGACTGATCATTTCTTTATCAGTGGGCAAACGTACAAAATCAGAAGGGGGTCAAATACTTTTTCCCTCATTGTACTACAGTGATTATTTGCTTTCATAGCAGGCCCACAGGTATAACATATGCATACTTACATTGGTCCAAGCTAGACCAATGTAACTATGCAATAAAATCCATACCTGGAGTTCAGCTTTAAAGCTGCAGATAAAAAAAAAAAAAATTGAAATTACATGAACATGTTATAGCTTAGATAGGGTTTTAGTAATTGGGTTTACGTATTTTTACAGACAAAAAAATACTGAGAAGAGTTTATTTATACAGATTTACAAAAAAAGTGTTGTGATACAGATCTAAACTGAAGCGAATTTGTGAAAGAATGGGGAATAGAGGGGTTTGGTTACAATGGTCCCTCATTACAATGGTCCTGATTGTCCCTAATCAGGAGTTATGTGTACTCTATGTGCAGGTATAGTAGATTCTTTGTGTTAGCATCCTCTGCCAGTGTCAGTCCCTTGTGTTTGCCTGCCCCCTATCTGTGAAGCAGCACAGTGCAGCCTGAGCTCAGGTTAAGACGCGGTAGTATCTATATAACAGGTTCACCTTGAAGGAGGTTATTCTTATCCGCAATCAATGCATTGATCTCCCAGCTGTGACTAATTACTGCATGTAAGTGAAGCTGGCTCCCTCCTGTCCCCTGACACATCTGCACTCATTCTGGCCTACTTTATACAAGGCAACTGATTTTGTCTGAGGTTGTCTTATACCAGTCTCCTCTATAACAGAACAACAGCTACAGGAAGATGTTATCTTCCAATTTCTTCTGCCCAACGTTTTAAAATTAAAATGACAAAATAAATAATATTACATAAGGTGATGTGGCCTCCAGTTACAGATATATAAGCAGGGAGACTAATATCCCTTAGGATTAGTCCAAAACTGTTATGCCCTGTACACACGATCGGTTGGACTTTTCTCATCGGACAAACCGATCGTGTATGGGCCCCATCGGTCTTTTTTCCATCGGTGAGAAAAAATAGAACATGTTTTAAATTTATCCGATGGGGGAAAAAAAAGCAAATTCCGATCGTCTGTGTGGAACTCCATTGGACAAAAAACCCACGCATGCTCAGAATCAAGTCGACGCATGCTCAGAAGCATTGAACTTAATTTTTCTCGGCTTGTCGAAGTGTTTTACGTCACGGCGTTTGGGACGGTCGGATTTTTGACTGATTTCCGATGGAAAAATCCATCAGATTAGAATTCATAAGAAATCCGATTGTGTGTATAGGGCTTTAGTAATCGTATTGAAATGGCGAGAGGGGCAGCACTGAGCTGAAAATGTATTCATTTTTAATTAAAAAGCTGTCCTTCTTTCCTAAACTAGTAGTCCAAAGAGCTGCCAGGAGGGTAGAGGCCAGTAGTACAGAGTCCTCAGAATTATGTAAAGTTTTGCAAGCCAGTGTAGCACACTCTAGTGTATTCTAAAAATTGTGTAGGTTATGTTAGAGTAGGTAAATTCTAGTTAGCTCAGGGCTAAGCCTGAGCTGTGAATCTGGGTCAGGGTTCAGTGAGTCAGGGCTGGATGACTCATCTAGACGGGTCCTCTGGTGCTTTCTCCTGTTTCTGGGATTTTGGAGAATGATCTAGAACTAGTGGGTGGAGGCTAGGGGGACCTATCTTGAAAATGTATGAAGCCTCAGCCAATCCCCAGATGCTGGCTGGAAGGGGGCTAAGACCACTCCATAAATAGACATGGGCCATGCTAGTAGGACAGTCGGGTGGAAGATGGAGATACAGTGCTGAGTGCTGAGAAGAACACATGGGAGTAAGCCCTTCCTGGAGGCACGGGAGAAAGTGTGGACAGCGCGAGTAGATCAGCACTGTTGGGGACTAACAAGGGGGGAGATTGCCACATGTAGCCAGTCTCTCTGAAGACAGCGGTGTGCTTAAGTCTTCATCCCTCCCAGGGAGATCTCATGAGAGTCAGCCGGGTGGGCTGGTGAGAGTCAGTCTGGAGGACTGGAGTGGAGAGTTAACCTGGAGGTCTAATAAAAGGGGCAGGTGGGTTGGCAGTGCATGAAGAGGTGGCCACAGTCGGAGAAGTGCAAGCTGTTCACTTTTTTGCTACAAAACAAAGGGGCTGTGGATCTCTGCCTGTAAAGGGTCATTGCTCAATTCTGACTGAGAGCTTGTCAGATCAACTAACAGTGATTCAGCTGGAGCCAGTAAGCAAGTGTGTGCAAGTGGAGAGCAAAGGAGATTGTATATAGACTGTATATCGGAAGACGTCCCTGAAGTTGTTAAAGTTTTGCTGAATACAGAATGGGGAAAAAATTGCGCTACTAAATGAAACAAGTAAATTTATATATATATATATATATATATATATATATATATATATATATATATATATATATATATACACATATATATATAAGGCTGCCAGCATCAGCAATCAGACACAATGCAAAGGAAAATATAAAGATAATAAATGCGGCGCCTAAAATAGTGACAAAAGCCCAGAGACACGTATGAATCTAGGTATGTAGTAGGTGAAGAAATAAGTGACTTCAAGTGATCTGGTGAACTGATAACCAGGTGCAGATACACAAATCATAAATTCACACCAAAATCTATATGTCACAATGTAATACGAACATATAACAGAAACAGTTCAGTGAAAATGTCCAGTATGAAAACTAGAATCAAAAGAGTAGGTGAACATCAGAGCGTGGTCTCCACATATGGAATCAAGCTGGCTTATGGTTCATACATAGCATTACTTCAGACCGTTGTGGCACCCAGGGATGTGACTCCAACACCAGGAAGGGGGAGAAAAAACCAGTCGATGCATTTTTTATGCGAAACATGTCGGGTACATGAACCTGCTTTCTAGCTTCGCCATTTTTTGTATTTATTCGTGATCACTATTATGCAAGCCTCTGCATTGATACCTGTATTGAACAACAATTTTTTATTTTTATTTTAAAACCTTGTGTGGTTTGTTCTGGATGTTTTTTATGAATAAATAGGAGTTTTATTTTTTACCATCTGATCCTGCACTATGTGGAGCCTCCTTTTTTTTACTTTTTCATATGATTGATATCATTACTCTGGATGTGCTGACAGTCTGGAATTTTGTGTCACTGCCTTGGAGAGAGCTGATCCCGGGAGTCCATCCCTTTTATGGCCAGTCTGTGAGGAGATACCCAGATGAATCTACAACTACATCTGTCGCCTGTTTGACCCACCACCGCTGGTGTGTGAGTCCACGTTTAGGGGTAAGAGTATTCATTTCTTCTCCCCCTTCCTGGTGTTGGAGTCACATCCCTGGGTGCCACAACGGTCTGAAGTTATGCTATGTATGAACCATAAGCCAGCTTGATTCCATATGTGGAGACCACGCTCTGATGTTCACCTACTCTTTTGATTCTAGTTTTCATACTGGACATTTTCACTGAACTGTTTCTGTTATATGTTCGTATTACATTGTGACATATAGATTTTGGTGTGAATTTATGATTTGTGTATCTGCACCTGGTTATCAGTTCACCAGATCACTTAAAGTCACTTATTTCTTCACCTACTACATACCTAGATTCATACGTGTCTCTGGGCTTTTGTCACTATTTTAGGCGCCGCATTTATTATCTTTAAAGTTTTGCTGAAGTCAATTGGACATCCCATAACCTCCCATCCCTATCCAAGTTATTAACCTCCTAATAAATAACAAAAACAAAGTCACGGACTGTTCCCTGACTCTGGAGTGCCTGTGAAGATTCGTCTGCAGCACCTTAGGGGGTGCGCTACACCACCTAAATCTATGTAGCAACGTTGCACAAAAGGAATGGCGGGATCACAAAAGTGTGGGAATCAATAAAAAATGTTTACTGCTGTGTGTTTGGCTGGAGTTGCCCATAAGCCGCCTGTCAATTTCTGGTAGAAGGAAAATAAAGATGGAGTATATCTTTGGTTGTTTATTGGGCCTTACAAAGAAATAGGCAGAATGGTTGATGCACCTTGAAAAAGTATTTATACCCTGTGACAGGGGTCACTTTGGGCACAGGGTGAGCCAGGAAATAATAGACATTAAGAATGTCTTGGACTGCTTTAAATTGGGATAGTAATATTAATCCACAAAATGTACTGGTTGTTTGATTCTGAACTCAACAAGTTAATTAAGAGATGCTGATGTGTCACCTGTCTGCTTGTGTAATGTTAATGAATCTCAACTATGCTACAGATCCTTTCATTGTGAATAGTGATAATTAACTCTGTACTTGTGTGTATTGTAAAGCAGACAGGCAGTCTGGTGAATATAAAGGTCATGCATAGTCATTTAAGATGTAAAGGGATTAGCTAAGAGATGTCAGAATATGTGTATTGGGAGCTCGTTATGTAACCATTGTGTGATGTTGTGGGTGGAGTTGGACCATTGTTCATTTAGATTAATGCAGTATTATTTTGGTGTATAAAAAGAGCCTGCTCTCATTAAAGATTGTCAGTCCAGTTGGAAACTTCATACAGAGTGTTTGTCTCGTATGTTTGGAAGGATTAATCCTATGGGAAGCGGTCGCCCGACTGTTGAGGATCGGTAGCGGATGTGTGTTCAGAGAGGGAATATCCTAAACGGCGTTAACCCCTTTCATACTTGGGCAGCTGTTACATACCCCTTTACATTTTCCACATTTTGTCATGTTACAACCAAAAACGTAAATGTATTTTATTGGGATTTTATGTGATAGACCAACACAAATTGGCACATAATTGTGAAGTGGAAGGAAAATGATAAATGATTTTCAATATTTTTTTACAAATAAATATGTGAAAAGTGTGGCGTGCATTTTGTATTCAGCCCCCCTGAGTCCATACTTTGTAGAACCACCTTTCACTGCAATTACAGCTGCAAGTCTTTTTGGGGATGTCTCTACCAGCTTTGCACATCTAGAGAGTGATATTTTTCCCATTCTTCTTTGCAAAATAGCTCAAGTTCTGTCAGATTGGATGAAGAGCGTCTATAAACAGAATTCTTCAAATCTTGCCACAGATTATCAATTGGATTTAGGTCTGGACTTTGACTGGGCCATGCTAAAGCCCTGTACACACGATAGGTTTTACCGATGAAAACAGTCCGATGGACTTTTTTCATCGGACAAACCGATCGTGTATGGGCCCCATCGGTCTTTTTTCCATCGGTGTTTAAAAATAGAACATGTTTTAAATTTATCCGATGGTTAAAAAACCGATAGCAAATTACTATCGTCTGTGGGGAACTCCATCGGATAAAAAACCCACGCATGCTCAGAATCAAGTCAACGCATGCTCAGAAGCATTGAACTTAATTTTCTCGGCTCAGCGGAGTGTTTTACGTCACCGCGTTTGGAACGGTCGGTTTTTTGACTGATGGTGTGTAGGCAAGACTGATGGAGGTCAGCTTCATCGGTTTTCCGATGGAAAAATCCATCGGTTAAAAAACCATAGGAAATCTGATCGTGTGTACAGGGCTTAACACATGAATATGCTTTGATCTAAACCATTCCATTGTAGCTCTGGCTGTATGTTTAGGGTCGTTGTCCTGCTGGAAAGTGAACCTCCGCCCCAGTCTCAAGTCTTTTGCAGAGTCTACCAGGTTTTTTTCTAAGATTGGCCTGTTATCAGCTCCATCCATCTTCCTATCAACTATGACCAGCTTCCCTGTCCCTGCTGAAGAAAAGCATCCCCATAACATGCTGCCATAATGTGTTCAGGGTGATGTGCAGTGTTAATTTTCCCCAACACATAGTGTTTTGCTTTTAGGCCAAAAAGTTAATATTTGGTCTCATCTGAACAGAGTACCTTCTTCCAAATGTTTTCTGTGTCCTCCACATGGCTTCTCGCAAACTACAAATAGGACTTCTTATTGTTTTCTTTTAACAATGGCTTTCTTCTTGCCACTCTTCCATAAAGGCCAGATTTGTGGAGTGCACAACTACTAGTTGTCCTGTGGAGAGATTCTCCCACCTGAGCTGTGGATCTCTGCAGCTCCTCCAGAGTTACAAAGGGTTCTTGACTGCTTCTCTGATTAATGCTCTTCTTGCCCAGCCTGTCAGTTTAGGTGGCATGTCTTGGTAGATTTGCAGTTGTGCCATACTCTTTCCATTTTTGGATGATGGATTGAACAGTGCTTCGTGAGATGTTCAAAGCTTGGGATATGTTTTTATCTAGCATGGATTGACACATATGGGGGTGAGAGAGGGCTGCACATCCCGATTTGAACACTAGGACACAAAATTTTTTTTTTCCCGTGGAACTTTTAAGCAGCAAAAAGGAATCAATGGTAGATAAAATGTAAATTTTATTGGAAAGGTTGCGATGACGCATATAGCATAAAAAGATAAATTCATGAATCTTATGAGCTCCGGTAATTAAAAAACCAACAATGGAACACAGAAATAATACAGTTCACATACATATGGTGTACATTTAGGATAATGTGACATTACAAATTTAATGCATTACGATGTACTGTAGAAGAGACCCCGATGCATTTCGAAATAAAATAAAATAAATAAAAAACATTTATAATTTTCCTTCCACTTCACAATTATGTGCCACTTTGTGTTGGTCTGTCATATAAAATCCCAATAAAATACATTTACATTTTTGGTTGTAACATGACAAAATTTGGAAAATTTCAAAGGGTGTGAATACTCCTTGATTATGGTTAATTATTTTACAATATTTTCTTTTTTTTAAAGTGAACCTGTAATGTTTATCTCCATTTCTTTACTGCCCTACAGAGCTCTGAAGCCGTGTTCCAGTGGCTGTGCAAGTTTCAGCTCCAACTCTATGCTCCCAATTTTATTAACTCTGGCTATGACATTCCCACCATCAGTCGCATGACCCCAGAGGTAAGAGGAGGGTCAATGGCGGGAGGAGGGTATGGGGGGTGTAGCAGAGAAACTGTTTTGTCTTAGTACTGTCATTCTGAGTATGGCATGCCTCCTCCTGATGCTACCTGCTCAGTTGGCCTTACAGAATGATGTGTCTATAATCACAGCTGCCTCTGTTGATCTCTATTCAGGCTTTCCTTGCCTGGCATCACCAGCTGGATAGGTTGACAATTTCATGTGTTTTGGGGCAAGCAGGCTTTTAGTTCCTCTTCTGTTACTAGAATTGGTGGATCCAGTCCTATACTAGAATTGGTGGATCCAGTCCTATACTAGAATTGGTGGATCCAGTCCTATACTGTAGACAGAGGCGGCTCTAGGCTTTGTGAGGCCTTAGGCGAAACTTAGACATGAGGCCCGCACTCACGCCCATAATGGGAAAAATAATTCAAGCAAGAAAAATGGCTGCAGAAAATGCATGGATCTAGCACACAGGTGATCAGCACCACTTCCAGGGCACCCTCCTCACCCATCAGACATATTCAGCCAATGCAAGAGGGGGGAGAGAGGGGGAGGTGAGAAAGAGAGAGGGGTAATAGAGAAATCCGATGACGCTGACATTAGAATTGATCACAGGAAAATTAGACTGCCGCGAGGCTCCTGTGAGTGTGAGGCCTTAGGCGACCGCCTAATTTGCCTAATTAGAGAGCCGCCTCTGACTGTAGACCTTAAGCAGGTCCAGCAACCAACAAGGCTTTATTCAAGACAGCGACAATTAACCTTTTTTTTGTATATAGAAGACATATTGCAGTTGGGCAAGGACTGAAATGTAGAGACAGTTCAGAGAGGATTTGGGTTGGGTCCTCAATGCCGCAGCAGTTTGTTTCAGGAAAAAGTCACCTATTGTATTTATGTGCTTTTACAGAGGGCCTAACTTTTGTCTTAAACACTCTTCCCATGTTTTCCAATACCTTAGTGATGAGCCTCCTTGACCTTTCGGGCTCCACTACTAATAATTCCACTCTGCTAATTCTGTGATGTTTCCTCTAGAGGCTGTCAGCTCATCCAGTGTACATATACTGGATGAGCTGGCAGCCTCAAGAGGGAACAGAACATAAGTTATATGGTCTCTGTGGTTAATTAGAATAATTCACTACCTCACCTGCATAAAGTCAGCTACAGAACCCTTGTAATTAATACATCTCAGGAATTAAAAGGTCATACCGCCCAAAACAAATATTTCAGCTTTTGGTAAAGACAGCAGACTATAAACCCAATGATAGACAAATTCATCATTTATGGTGAGATCTCTGAGATGAGTTCCCGGGTCTGCACATCAGCTGCACTCATGATGAGGTGTTCACACCATCCCTGGTTTATTTTATATTTGTTTTATATTATGGAGAATGTAACAGGACAAGCTGGAACACACAAAGCGGGACGGGAACGTATTAACCTCTCAGATGGATAGGTACAAAGTCAGGTATTTCACACTATAATTAGTATCCAAGATATATATATATATATATATATATATATATATATATATATATATATATATATATATATATAAATAAGAAGCCGAGGCTGACTCAGCTCACCAGGCTTCATCTATATCTAAAATATCATCTTTGGGAGCACCGATCCTTTAAAGCAGTGGTCTCCAAACTGTAGCCCTTTGCTTACCTTTACCCGGCCCTTGGGACACTATTTCTCCTGCTGATGCCAATGATGGGGCACAATTCCACCTATTATGCCAACAATGGGGCACTGTTTTGCCACTGACTATTCTTGCAAATTCCTCCAACTGATACCAATGATGGGGCACTGTTTTTCCCACTGATGCCAACAAAGGGGCACCATTCCTCCCACTGACACTAATGATGGGGCACTATTCTTTCCACTGATAACAATAGGGCACTATCCCCCCCCCCCCCCTATTAAAGCCCATCAATGGGAATAAGCCCATTGCTTATTCCCATTGATGAGATGCCATTTTTTACTCCCACTAGCCACAGTCCGCCCCCTTTAAAGAAAGCCTTAAGGACAGTAAACTGGCCCTTTGTTTCGAAAGTTTGGAGACCCCTGACGTAAAGGGATGGCTTTGCAGTCAAGTTGCTCCTAACCTCCACCTTCAAGAAAAATAAGTAGCATTTACATGAATTTTTTCTAATTAAAAGAGCTATTATGGCAAAGCTAGTGTGGAACGAAAAGAACTTGCCAAAAACTGTAAAGAGATTACCAGAAAGAATATGATTGAACTTGTTTAATAAAGATAGAGCATTGATGTGCAGTACCCAGAACAGTCATTCAGAAGTAACAGTACAGCCAAAATAATAAATGCAAAAATCAGCTCATGGGGCATAGCTTACAGTCAGTTGGATGTGTCCCTTGTGTTGTTGCCTCTTCTTGTAGTTGAAATCCTCCTCTGTCTATGTCATCATCTTCTTTCCCTTTCCTTTCTCTTACATCCAGGATCTTACTGCTATCGGTGTAACAAAGCCTGGACACCGGAAGAAAATTGTCTCAGAAATCAGTAGCCTTAACATCGGGGAGTGGTTGCCTGACTACAAACCTGTGAGTAATGGACATACTAAATGGGTGTATCTGCAAGGGATCATTTGGATTAAGCTGTTTACTCAACCTGTGGCCCTCTGGTTGTTGTGGTCTTGTAGTTCCGCAACAGCGTGTGTGCCACAGGTTGATCACCTATCGAATTATGTTCAAGTGTATACTGACACCACCTGAGCCCCATCTTTAATTCCAAAAATATTTTATTGGAAATAGGTTTCATACATAGAACATGCACATATTTGCCAAAAAGTGCAAAACCAAAAAGCACAAAGTCAGAGACATGAAGTCGAGGATCGTGTTATAACAACATGCAAACATCTGTAAGCTGGGGTAGAGGCAGATAAAGGAACAACAAGTATATATCCCTAACCCCCGCAAGTATGTAGGGATATTAACAGACAATGCAATGACCCATGGGTGGGGGCGAGCAAACAGTGCCCTTTGGGGTCGATCTGGGATCTGGTTTCCCCTACAAAAAAATAAACAACCCCATCTTTATCTGGCTATGCTAAGCGTGGCCTAAATCGTACTACAGCAGCATTTTTACCCACTGGGTTTCAGTGTTACAACAGTATTGGTGTCCTTTGTTACTTGTGACAAAGGTAGCTCTCTAGAAGCTGATGGGTCCAGGGAGGTTCTTAAGAATATCCACAGTAATAAGCACAAGGTTATTTCAAGTCCAGTCTGCCTATTGTCCTCTGACATCCACACAACTGCCACTCACTGGAGATTTTCTCTTTTTCGGATCATTCTCTGTAAACCCTAGAGATGGTTGTATGTAAAAATCCCAGTAGATCAGCAGTTTTTGAAATACTCAGACCAGTCCGTCTGGCGCCAACAAACATGCCAGGTTCAAAGTCACTTAAATCCCCTTTCTTCCCCATTCTGATGCTCAGTTTAAACTTCAGCAAGTCGTCTTCACCACATCTAGATGCCTAAATGCATGGAGTTGCTGCCATGTGATTGGCTGATTAGCAATTTGTGTTACCAAGCAATTGAACAGGTGTACCTAATAAAGTGGCCGGTGAGTGTATATAGGAGGTTGTTTTACCTACCTAAAGGTTTGTATTTCAGTCCTTACATTTCTTAGCCAATCAGTTTGAGGACCTGAATTTTCTCTTCTGCAGTTAGATAATACAACTTGGTCACCTCCCTATCCCCATTTTTTTTTTACTAACCCTCGGGATCCAATGTATAATTCTGATTACTACAATGTAAGCAGGTCCAAAGAAATCAGTATTATAACTGGGATAAATATTGGGATCAGGGATGTTTGGAAAGAGATAGAGGCCAGTACTCAGATTTTGTTTAAGTCCTGTTCACGCCTGAATGTTTTAAGTGCGGTGAATAGAAGTCCTGTATTCTGCATCTTTTATGCTCTTTCATCAAAACACCCATTCTATAGAGTTCAGTGGTAGTGTGCCTAAAATGCAACACACAAAAAAAACTCACCACACAGATGTGAAATTGCTCTTAAAGTGGTTGTAAACCTCAGACATGAAACATGAACAAAGCATATCCCTCTATTTTCTTGAAAAAAAAAACCATATCCCTCTATAGTTTGTACTTGTCTGAATCCAGAGCAATATGTGTAATTTCTGTCTGCTGCTTCATTCCTCTGCTATTAGTATATATCACTTCTGACAAGTTTACTGACACCAAGAGAAAAATGGTGACAGGGGAGGGATCACCAGCTGATTGACAGCCTCAGCTCTGTTCCTGTGTGCTGTGTGGAGGAGGGTGTGTCCCTTCCCTCCAGTCAGCTCTCAGAGCTCTCCTTACTGAGCTCTGCAGAGTGTAATTTCTGAACTCTCAGACAAGCTTTATAATTCTGCACATTAAATGGATGTAGAGAAGACTGCAGATAGACAGGAACAATTAATGTAGGAGGATTTGTTTCATCTCTGTGTATTACCTGAGGCTAGTCACTGCACTGGGTATATGTAAGGGTTTACAACCACTTTAAAAAGGAAGTAAACTCCGATGAGTTTTACTTCCTTTTTCATTCCCTGCAAAGTAAAAGCATAATATGCTAGTAGGCATCGCCTACTAGCACATTATGTGACACTTACCTGCAAACGAAGCCCGCGCTGTCCCTGCTGGAGGCCACATCCATGTTTGCCCCTTTTCCCTCTGGGGGCTGCGGACTCCGGCTCTGTGACTGCATGCGCGCGGGAGCCGGCAGTCATGGCACTTGCTAGTGAGGCTCTCCGTGCCGTTTCTTCACAGCCCATTTGTTGATTAAATCATCGGCGCAGTACAAAGTCAATATCTCCTAAACAGTGCACATTTAGGAAATCTTTACAGTATCTATAGGTAAGCCTTATTATAGGCTTACCTATAGGTACAACTTGAAAATGGAGGTAAAAATAGAGGTAAAATGCATATTTTGTTACATTTTCGTTTTCTTCCTCAGGCCAACCTTTCCCTCTGGCTGTCAATGATCGGGTTGAATCAGTATTACAAAGTGCTGGTAGAAAACGGCTATGAGAATATTGACTTTATCACGGATATCACATGGGAAGACTTGCAGGAGATCGGAATCACTAAACTGGGTAAGGAAGGCCTCACCACTCCAGACGGGTGAAAGCACCATTACCGTGAACTACAATCAGGACAAATATAAGTGAATATGTGTGTTATTATATTATACGTGTGTATGTGTGCGTGTGTGCGTGTTTAAAACTGAACTGCAGCCAAACCGTTAAATACACAGATGAAATATAATAATGTATTAATGTCCATAAAGTCCTGAGATTTACAGTTCACAACACAGTGCTGTCTCCCAGGGCAGGGGATGGGGAGACTATTCTATACTGCACTAACACTTACTGGTCTTGTCCCTCTTCTAGCCTGTGACTGGACATTGAAAAAAGAAGCAGCAGACTGATGAGCTCATCTCTCTGTCACGCCGCTCTCTCTTACTATCGCTTGCTTATTAGCACATGAACACTGCAGTACAACTTATTGGCTCCATGTGCTGCTTCTCTCTCCCCCATTTTAAACCCAAAATCAAACATTTATTTTATTGCAGCTTGCATTAGATGTGGTGGCTGCATTTGTTTTATTTTTAGTCTTTCTTTCTTTTATTGTCACCTGTTGATCCTGCCAGTAAGTCTGTTGTTTTTAACAGAGCAAGCTGTCCTGCAGATGTAGCGGTAAGAGGGTTGAGAAAAAAAACATTTACCACTGATAGGGGTGCTTACAATGATCAGCTTTCATTTATTTATGTAAAACCTTTATCCCCAAAGGTAACAAAAACAGTTTTCTGTAACTGATTATAAAGTGTTAGCTGGAATTTGGCTTCAATTTGTTAGTATATTTAAATTTGCTAGTACAATGAACACTCTCCCCCCCCCCCCCCCCAGACTGACAATGCTGCTGTCCAAAGGTGTCTCTGCTGCTCCTTCATCCAGAGTGTAATATAGGAAGTACATTACTGGCGGAATTGCAGGTAAAATCAGAGGGAACAAAGGCTAAACATTAAAACTAACGCAGCCACCACATCTAGTGATTGGTAAGCTGCAGTGTATTACATTTTTGGTTTTAATACCTCTTTAAGCTCTGCTGTACAGGGGTTTACAATCAGGTCAAACTCAGGTACTTACATTGCTGGGGTTTAAAAAATCAATACTAATTTATTAATGAATACAGAGTTGCATTATTTTGTGTTTTTACATCTGCCTAGAGTTCGGCTTGAAAAGCTAACTAAAGTCAAAAAATGTTTTTTAACCACTTCAGCTCCGGAAGGTTTACCCCCCTTCATGACCAGGTCATTTGTTGCGATACTGCACTGCGTTATTTTAATTGACAATTGTGCAGTTGTGCGACGCTGTACCCAAATAAAATTGATGTTCTTTTTTCCCCACAAATGGAGCTTTCTTTTGGTGGTATTTGATCACCTCTGCAGTTTTTATTTTTTGCGCTAAAAACAAAAAAAGGACCAACAACTTTGAAAAAAATAATATATATTTTTTACTTCCTGCTATAAAACATACCTAATACATTTTTTTTTAATCAAATTTCTTTATCAATTTAGGCCACTATATATTCTGATAAATATTTTTGGTAGAAAAACTAGTAATGGTGGCGATTAGCGACTTATAGCCAGACTGTGATATTGCGGTGGACAAATCTGACACCTAACTGACACTTTTGACACTTTTTGGGGACCAGTGACACCAATAAAGTGGTCAGTGCTAAAAAAAATATGCACTGTCACTGTACTAATGACACTGGCAGGGAAGGGGTTAACATCAGGGGCGATCAAAGGGTTAAACGTGTTCTCTGGGAGTGCTTTCCAACTGTGGGGGATGTATTTACTGTGGAGAGACAGAGATCTGTGTTTCTGCTTAGCAGAAACACAAGATCACTGCCTTTCCTTGTCACAGAACGGTGGTCTGCCTTGTTTACATAGTCCCCCTAATGATTGGCGGGTCTCGTGGGAGATTGCGTCCGCCGGACCCGCTGATTGGCTCCTGCTGTGCCCAATCACAGTGGGAACAGGTCGCTGGCTATGGGCGTGCGCGCCCCAAACCCAGAAGGGCCAGATCACGTACCTAGTATGTGATCTGATGCAGAGCAGCCGCCCTGCCGCAGTATATCTGCGTGGGGCGGTTGGGAAGAGGTTACTTAAAATAGGAAACATGTTATACTCACCTGCTTTGTGCAGTGGTATTGTACAGAGCGGCCTTGATCCTCCTCTTCCCGGGTCCCCCAGTTGCGTTCCAGGCTCCTCCTCTTCTTCAATTGTCCCAATAGCAAGCCGGTTGCTATGGAGGCACTCAATGTCTGTGCACTCCCGAGCTGTGTGTCTATGGAGTCACGCTCCATAGACTTACACAGCGGGACTTAGCCCCACCCCAATTCCTCCTCACTGCATTTGATTTACAGCAGCAGAAGGAGAAGAGATGCAGCCATGCATGGGTGCTAGATCTATTCTAGTGTAGCACCCTCCTAGGTAGGTGCTAGAAGAGAGTATAGTTTTTGTGACTTTCTGCTTGCCAGGAAGATAGTCAGGTAAATTTAGATGCTCTCTGCCTATCAGGGAGCAAGGATCCATTGATAGGGTCTGCTTATGGTGCTCAGGTGCCACTCATGTTGTCTGACTGACTGTTTCACACTGGTCCAATAGAGGCATATTGGACAGTGGAAGGAAACTTGACAAATAAGGCACAGGCATTGTTACAGCCCTGGCTATTGGCAGAGGAAAATGCCTCGGTGCATGCTTGGTGACTGTATAAATGGCAAGGGCACATGTACTTGGGGTCTTCGGCTGGGGAGCAGGGTCCTGGAGGGAGGGGGCGGCTGCCCCTCCTCTGTGGAAGCTGCCAATGCGGCCTTGGGTGTCTGACCTGAGGGCCTGAATCTGAGAATGACTGCAACCCAGATGTCCTGCAGAGCTGACTGGAAGGGAGACATGGGGCCTGTCCTGTGAGGGCCATCCCTTAAGCTATTAGAGTCAGAGGACGGGTGTCAGTGAAAGGGGATGCTAGTGAGTGTCCTGAAGAGAAACCGTTTCATCAAGTCTGCTGCCAGAGCAAGCAAAATACTTATTCTTCCCATACAAGTTTTGTTTGGTATAACAGCAATTCTGTTACCACGTCTAACCTGTGAGGCCGAGTGAGAGTTGTCCTCAATTGGAATTAGTTCCAGTTGGAGTATCTCACTATTCCCTTCTCCTATCCAAGTTCCAACAATAAATACCAAAAAAAACAAACCCCTGGATTGATTATTGAAGACGGGCGGATGAGAGTACGGGCGGCTGTGTGAAAACCCTTAGCAAGATAAGAAGGGGAACCCAGGGAAGTCTACACACAGCAGTGCTACATAAGGAAGAGGGGGGGGGGGGCAGAGAAGTAGAAAACGTTTTTTACCTAAAGTGTTACTAAACCCACAACAGTAAAATCAGTCTGTATATGCAGTAAAGCATACTTGTTATACTCACTGTGGAACCTAAGGGATTAATCCTCCGCATTGTGTATAAAGGCTGTTTGATCCTGTCTCTCTAATCCTCCTCCTCTTCCACTGTCTCCAAAAAATAACCTGATATTTACAGATCCAGGGGACAGGCTGCACATGCTCAGTTTGGTGTGTATTGCTAGAGAGTTTTTTTCTTGTCTTGGGAGGGTACAGGTGATCAGCTCAGGGCCAATCAGCACTGTCCAGACAGGATCATGGGAGAATGAAACTCCTCCTACAAGCTTTACTAGGAACTGATAGAAGTCACAAAACTGATATATACTGCAGATGAGAAAAGATATTTAGTAGTTTATATTTAGTAAAAAAAAATGCATTTTCATTTCTGTGTACTGTGGGAGACCAGATATAGTGAATTCAGGGTCCTGGGTTTAGTAATACTTTAATGCAAGGAATGCATTCTAATGAATGCCCAGCTGGTGTGCTGACTACCTGTGTAAATGGGGAAAGTGATAGCTCTCCAATGAGGGTTAGATTACTGTTATGTTTGCATAACCTAAAGCAAAGCTCTAGGAAAGAAAACTAAATACCCAGCTAAAATACAAATACATTTACTGTTTTACCTACCATAGACTGGTAGTTCTGTTCCTCCAGTCTGGAGATTTACATAACTCTGCCACACTGTAAAGCCAGGCAGGTAACACACTCTAATTGGACGATCAGTCAGCATCAGCACCTCTGTTTAATTGGCATTGAGTAGTTGAGAGATTTTTATTCCTGTGGCAGAGGGGTGTAAATCACAGCAATGACAGAACAAAATGAAAGGTAAAACAACTCCTATATATGGATTTTAAATGCCTGCTTAGTGGTTTTGAGGAGGGAGAGGCAGTGGTAATCTTGAACACTACATGGAAGTGTTGGTTCTTTGCCTGTAAGAATAGCCTTTCATTTGTAAAAGCAAGGCATTAGAGGCCGCTGCATGTATGCTCAGGCCTTGCTAGACAATTTATACCTGCAGCATATATTTTCGTGACAGTCTCTTTCAGGCTGGGTTCACACTATTGCAAATTGGATGCGGATTCCCCTCATCCAATTCGCAATAGCAGGAGATTTTGACTGGCTCTATGAAGCCGGTTCACATATTTCCGCTGCGGCTCCGGTGCGAATTTGCACAGGAGCCCTGTGCTTTTTTGGTCCGTTTCAGGTCAAAAATTGGCTAAATTCAGACCTGGAACGAGGATGCACCGGACCCCTGCTGTGAGCCGCATGCAAAGATAGTGTGAACCCAGCCTAAAGGTGAAGTTCAGCCAAAGCTCGTTCTGCACTCCTCCTGTTACCCGATTTCAGCAGACAGCGGGCTGAAGCCCGCTGTTGGCTGACGTCACAAAGCCAGTCCAAGCTGGGGAAAGATCATGACAATACGGTCAGTATCTGCCCACAACCCTGGACCGGCACCTGCCTCAGCCTCTCAGTGAGCCGCTGAGAGCCTGGGCCAGCCGTTCCTACCCCCTTCACAGCCCAGCAATGTGGAGAGGGGGGGGCAGAGCAGAGAGCGGTGACTGGCAGTCACCAGCTCTCTGCTCACGGAGCTCTGAGGACCAAGCGATTAGCGGTGTTTGATCACTCAGAGGGGAACAGATGCAGCATTGGAACGATGCTTCATCCATTTAGGTAAATATGATTCTTTAACCACTTAAGGACCGGACCAATACGGACCATAATGACCAGAGGTGATTTCACAATTTGGCACTGCGCTGCTTTAACTGGAAATTGTGCGGACATGCAATGTTGTACCCAAACGAAATTTGCGTCCTTTTCTTCCCACAAATAGAGCTTTCTTTTAATGGTATTTGATTGCCTCTGCGATTAATTTTTTTGCGATATAAACAGAAAAAGACCGAAAATTTTGAAAAATGATGATATTTTCTACTTTTTGTTATAAGAAAAATCGAATAATCTCATTTTTAGTCATACATTTAGGCCAAAATGTATTCAGCCACATGTCTTTAGTAAAAAAAATGTCAATAAGCGTATATTTATTGGTTTGCGCAAAAGTTATAGCGTCTACAAACTAGGGTACATTTTCTGGAATTTACACAGCTTTTAATTTATGACTGCCTATCTCATTTCTTGAGGTGCTAAAATGGCAGGGCAGTACAAACCCCCCAAATGACCCCATTTTGGAAAGTAGACACCCCAAGGAAATTGCTGAGAGGCCTGTTGAGCCCATTGAATATTTATTTATTTTGTCCCAAGTGATTGAATAATGACAAAAAAAATTAAAAATTCTAAAAAGTTGTCACTAAATGATATATTGCTCACACATGCCATGGTTATATGTGGAATTGCACCCCAAAATACATTTTGCTGTTTCTCCTGAGTACGGGGATACCACATGTGTGGGACTTTTTAGGAGCCTAGCCGCGTACGGGACCCCGAAAACCAAGCACCGCCTTCAGGATTTCTAAGGGCGCAATTTTTTGATTTCACTCCTCATTACCTATCACAGTTTCGAAGGCCATAAAATGCCAAAATAGCACAAAACCCCCCCAAATGACCCAATTTTGGAAAGTAGACACCCCAAGCTATTTGCTGGGAGGCATGGTGAGTATTTTACAGCTCTCATTTGTTTTTGAAAATAAAGAAGGAAAATAATAATTTTTTTTTTTCTTTTTTCAATTTTCAAAACTTTGTGACAAAAAGTGAGATCTGCAAAATACTCACCATACCTCTCAGCAAATAGCTTGGGGTGTCTACTTTCCAAAATGGGGTCATTTGGGGGGGTTTTGTGCCATCTGGGCATTCCATGGCCTCCGAAACTGTGATAGGCAGTCAGGAGTGAAATCCAAAATTTACACCCTTAGAAAGCCTGAAGGCGGTGCTTGGTTTTTGGGGTCCCGTACGCGGCTAGGCTCCCAAAAAGTCTCACACATGTGGTATCCCCGTACTCAGGAGAAGCAACAGAATGTATTTTGGGGTGTAATTCCACATATGCCCATGGCATGTTTGAGCAATACATCATTTAGTGACAACTTTGTGCAAAAAAATAAAAAAAGAATTGTCTTTTTTCCGCAACTTGTGTCAACATATAAAATATTCCATGGACTCGACATGCCTCTCAGCAAATAGCTTGGGGTGTCTACTTTCCAAAATGGGGTCATTTGGGGGGGTTTTGAACTGTCCTGGCATTTTATACACAACATTAGGAAGCTTACATCCACTCTTCTAACCACTTGAAGACAAAGCCCTTTCTGACACTTTTCGTTTACATTTTTTTTTTGCAAGAAAATTACGTTGAACCCCCAAACATTATATATTTTTTTAAAGCAAAGGCCCTACAGAAAAAAATGGTGGGTGTTGCATTTTTTTTCCACACAGTATTTGCGCAGCGATTTTTCAAATGCATTTTTTGGGGAAAAAACACACTTTTTTTAATTTTAATGCACTAAAACACACTATTTTGCCCAAATGTTTGATGGAAAAAAAAAGATGATCTTAGGCCGAGTACATGGATACCAAACACGACATGCTTTAAAATTTCGCACAAACGCGCAGTGGCGACAAACTACATACATTTTTAAAAGCATTTAAAAGCCTTTACAGGTTACCACATTAGATTTACAGAGGAGGTCTACTGCTAAAATTACTGCCCTCGATCTGACCTTCGCGGTGATACCTCACATGCATGGTGCAATTGTTGTTTACATATGACGCCAGACCGAAGCTTGCGTTCGCCTTTGCGGACAGGGGTGCTTTTTTTTTTTTTTTTTTTTTAATTATTAATTTTCCTTTTTTCTTTTATTTTTAAACTGTTCCTTCCATATTTTTTTATTTTATTATTTTTTATTGGTATCTCAGGGAATGTAAATATCCCCTATGATAGCAATAGGTAGTGACAGGTACTCTTTTTTTGAAAAAAATGGGGTCCTAGATCTTTCCTCTGCCCTGAAAGCATCTGACCACACCAAGATCGGTGTGATAAAATGCTTTCCCAATTTCCCAATGGCGCTTTTTATATCCGGGGGGGGACGACATTCCCTCCCACTGCTTGTAAAAGTAGTCCAGGGGCTAATTAGCCGCTAGGATTGCTTTTACATGAAAGCCGGCCGCTGGCTGAAAAGAATGATACCGAGATGATACCTAAACCCGCAGGCATCATTCTGGTGTAACCATTCAAAGTCCAGCAACATACCAGTACGTTGCTGGTCCTTGTTGGACATGTATTGTAATCTTTTTTTTCATGCAGCCTGTTGGCTGAACGAAAAAAAGAGATTGATCGGTGGGTATGCCCACCATTAGAATACCTCCCTTCATTCACCCACCTCTAATGATGGGCATACATGCACCATTTATATATCCTGAAGCATGGGGGCATCATCCCACAAAAGTTATGCCGCGTACACACGGTCAGACTTTTCCACGGGCAAGCCTCCGTCGGAATTTCCATCGTATGTACGCGGCATTAGGAGCAAAATCGCTCCTCCGCCCCTGCTGCCCCCATGCTTCGGCATATATGGTCTTTTTTTTAACGGTGTTGGTGAAATCGCCTCCTACAGCACTGGAGTCGCAGGGATCAGGCCTGTCTCTGCGAACGCTGCAGTTATGTGTGTTGTGTTTTGTAAGTGACAGTGATCGATCGATACTGCACTTGGGTGGCCTGGGCTGGACGGAGGGGAAAAACGCAGGTGCTAGCAGGTATCTGGGCTGATCCCGCTAACACTGCGTTTTTGGGAACCCTAAACTGCTGGGGACGCTAGTATAGATCTGATCAGATCAGATATTGATCTGTTCAGATACTATACCACTAAGGGAGGTGTATGCTTTGCGCGTGGGTGTTCGCGTTACTGGCACTAACCTGACGCTGCCTGGGGCGACGCAGACCCTCTCTGACGCTAAAACCTAATTGATATCACCCACCGGGCGATCAGGGGGTTAAACCTTTATTGGGTTATATACGGCGGGTGCCCTGACACTATAAAAAGCAAACTAACTAACCAGCGTCACCCGTAACACTTATACGGTGATCACTGGTGAAAGGGTTAACTAGGGGCAATCAGGGGGTTAAAACTTTATTAGATAATATATGGGGGATACCTGACGCTATAAAAAACCTGGCGGCAAACCTAAAAAAAATAACTGACTACCTAGCGGCACCAGCATAACCAATACAGCGATCAGAAAAACTATCGCTTAGTGACACTGACAAAAGGGGGTGAAAGGGTTACCTGGGGGGCGAGCAAGGGGTTAAACCTTTATTAAGTAATATATGGGGGTACCTGACGCTATAAAAACCTGGCGGCGAACATAAAAAAATAACTGACTACCTAGCGCGTCACCGACACTAATACAGCGATCATAAAAACGATTGATTAGTGACAGTAGTGCTAGGGGGTGAAAGGGTTACCTGGGGGGTGATCAAGGGGTTAAACCTTTATTAGGGGGGGGGTTAGGGGGCTACCCTGGACCTAAGGGACCTAACACTAACTGCCCTGACACTTTTACAGTTACAAATGTCACTGATTGCAGTGATCAGTAAATAAATGATCACTGCAATCAGTGACACTGTGACTGGGGGCTGGGGGGTGATCTGGGGGTGACTGGGGGGGCAATTGTGTACCTATGTGTCCTGGTGTCAGTGTACTGCTTGTGCACTTACTTGATGTCTTCTCTCGACGGCGCTCCGGTATATGTGAGCGCCGCAGGAGAGATGACATCACTTCCTGCTGCTTCCTCTCTGCCTGTGTTTACATTACACAGGCAGAGGAAGCATTTGATTCGCTGGGAGCAATCGCGAGGGGGTGGCCAGAAACCAATGGCCGCCCCCTCATCACGGATCGCTCCCAGAGCGATCCCAACCGTCTACTGTACCGGAGGGGGGTCCGATCGGACCCCCCACCCATACGAAGGCAGTCACGTACAGGTACGTGATTGTGCCTGTCCGTGCCATTTTGCCGACGTATATATACAGTGGGCGATCGTTAAGTGGTTAACCACTTTCCGCCCGGTCAATAGCAAATTGACGTCCGGGAAGTGGTTCTGTTATCCTGACTGGACGTCTATTTACGTCCAGCAGGAAAACAGGCCGCATCTCCGATCGTGATAAGAAGCCTCTGTTAGAGGCTTCTTACCACGTGATCAGCTGTGACCAATCACAGCTGATCATCGCAAGAACCAGGAAGTGCCGGTAAACGGCATTTCTTGGTTTACGCTGATAGGGAGCACATTGATTATCAGCACAGCCCCCTCCAATGTACAAATCACCTGCCAACCAGTGCCACAATAATAAAATATGCATTTGCCCACCACAGTGCCAATCCCTGCCCACCACAGTGCCAATTACTGCCCAGCAGAAACACCTGTCAGTACCTCATCATCAGTGCCACCTGTCAGTGCCACAATCAGTACTGCCTATCAGTGCCGCCTGTCAGTGCCCATCACAGCCGCCTGTCAGTGCCACCTTTCAGTGCCAGTCAGTGCTGCATATCAATGCTGCCTATTGGTGCCCATCAGTGCTGCATATCAGTGCCGCCTATCAGTGCCCATCAATTCTACATATCAGTGCCTTCTCATCAGTGCTGCCTCATCAGTGCTGCCTCATCAGTGCCCGTCAGTGAAGGGGAAAACAACATTTTATGACAGAAACGGAAAAAAAAAAATTTGGGGATTTTTTCATTTGTTTAGCAAAAAATAAAAACCACAGAGGTGATCAAATACCACCAAAAGAAAGCTCTATTTGTGGGAAGAAAATTATACAAATTGAGTTTGGGTACAGTGTTGCATGACAGCACAATTGTCATTCAAAGTGTGACAGCGCTGAAAGTTGAAAATTGTCCTGGGCAGGAAGGGGCGTAAGTGCCTGGTATTGAAGTGGTTAAAAAAAAAATGTTTATTTTAAGCTACGACAGTAGCTGTGATTTCCAGTGAGTACTCCTTTTTTTTTTCCCATAAACAATTTTGTTAAATGAGCACTATTTCTTGCCCCTTTACAGCAAAGTGACAGTTTTTGCTGATAGCCCACCCACCTAGCAATTGAAAATACTTACTAAGTGGTGCTCCCTGTCCACCTCCCCACACTGTTGCTCCAATGGAGCATGGCTGCAGGACATGGGGAACATGTAACTTCCCCAGTGTATCAATGCTCAGGCCTGAGTGGCCAATTGCTATACCCAAACACTGTCACTAACATTATCCACACCATATAAAACCAAAGGATTCCTGCAGCAGGGAAGCAGCGAGGGAGTTTAAATGGGTGAGTATTTTTTATACATTGACATGTAATTGACCGTGACTTTAGACAATATCACTTTGCTATGCATGACGGTAACGGTAAGCAGAATTTATCAAAACTAGAGCAGACAAAATCTGGAGGAGCTGTGCTTGGCAACCAATCAGCTTCTAGCTTCAGTTGTTCGGTTAAGCTTTGAAAATGAAAGATATTGTTTGCCAAGCACAGCTCCTCCAGATTTTGTCTGCTTCAGTTTTGATAAACTCCCAAAGTGTTTCCAGAATTGTCATTTAGATATCCAGAACTCAATGTCTTTTTCCTTTTTCCTGATTTAAGGTCACCAAAAGAAGTTGATGTTGGCTGTGAAGAAGCTGGCAGAGATTCAGAGGTCAGAGTATGGCAAATATGACTCGGGCAGCATGAGAAGGAGGCCACCTCAGAAGAGCATTGATGCAATGAGCATTGATTCGCCTCCTCCAGACAGTGGCGAGTGCCAGTCACCTAAAATGAAAACCTTCCAAGACAGTGAACTAAGTGACGAACTGCAAGCAGCCATGACTAACGAGACTCCAGATGGCTCCGAAAAGCAGATTAACCACATAGTGCACCATCGAGAAGGATCTTATCGAGGTCCCTCAGGGGCAAGGCTTCACCATGAAAACAGTCTGAGTGGCCGAGCTAGGCATATCAGCAGTTCCCAGGAACTTTTGGGAGATGGAACAAAGACACCCAGCTCTCCTATGTCTAAGAGCCAGGAATATTTAACGGAAGATGTGAAGAGAGAGGAAGTGGTTAGGGAAACCAGACCTCTTAGGCAAGGACATTCGGTGAAGAGGGCCAGCGTGCCACCTGTGCCAGGAAAACCCCGGCAGTCATTCCCTCCTCCTGGAGGGCAGACCTACACCCCTCCTCAAACACCAACAAAAGGGACACCCTCTTCCCCACAAGCTGTTAACACCCCTCAAGCTACTGCCAAAGTCAAGCCAACGCCCCAGCTTCTTCCACCATCTGACCGGCCCATGTCTCCTCGCTCTCTTCCTCAGTCTCCTACACACAGAGGCTTTGCTTATGTTCTTCCACAACCCTTCGAAGGTGAAGGAGCTCCTGTTCACTTGACACAGGCAGTGCCCGTGCTACCAGTATCAGTTCCAGTGCTATGCCTTCCACCGGCAGGTAGTGAGGGAGAAGAAGATGATGTGGAGGAGGGAGAGAGGGGTGATCATGGTCGACCCAAAAAACGGGCCCACAGTTTGAACCGTTATGCAGGTTCCGATGGAGAGCGAGAGGAGCTGTTGGTTATTGATGGTGGTCCATATGGCACAGGGCAGAGGCGAGTTGGTAGGAGCCACTCCGTAAGAGCACAGTCTGGAGGTGACAAGAATGTTAATCGCAGTCAGTCGTTTGCAGTACGTCCCAGAAAAAAGGGCCCACCACCACCACCGCCAAAACGTTCCAGTTCTGCTATCTCTGGAACCAACCTTGGGGATGGATTGTCTGCTGAGGATGCGGGAGGAGAGGGCTACCGGGAACAAAGGAGAGCAAGTGACTTTGGTGGTATAGTGGACACTGGAAGTGCTGGCAGTGTAAAGAGCATTGCTGCTATGCTGGAATTGTCATCCATCGGTGGTGGCCCAAGGGCGCTCACTGGTCCGAGGCCAAGAGGATCTGATGGCTACTCTGTTCACCTCCTACCTCATCCGGGCAGCCCTGAACTTCATCGATTCCCAGGCACTGTGGCTGGTGTCAAACACCGTGAAGCCATCGGTCTGGATGGAGAGGTGGTTAATCGAAGGCGGACCATCAGTGGACCTGTGACTGAATTAGTTGCAGCAGCTCGGAGAGAGCGGCAAGAGCAGTCAAGGCCACCAGACTCCCCACGCAGTCCTTCTGACGTGATGCCCTTTGCAGAAGAGCGTAAGCCGACTATTAAACACCGTCCGCGGCCATCACGGACAGAGCAGGGAGACTCACAAGTTGCAGAGTCTGCCAAACACACGGACTTGACCCCTGTGGAGTCCAGCGTGACTTTGAAGCGTCGTGTGAGAGCCAGACAAGGCCATTCTGGAGATGTAAAATTCCTGTTGACAGAATCAGACACAGTCAAGCGGAGGCCGAAGCCTCGAGACAAGGAAGGAGGACCAGGGCTGGAGCCTCTGGCTGTATATCAGAATGGAATGGGCACTGTGAAGCGCCGCCCCGTTTCAGAGATGAGCGTGGGAGGTGCAGGGCGACAGGACAGCACAGAGCATATAGCACAGACTCCAGAACGCAGCTTTAAGCCTCCTGTCTCACCAAAGCCCACCATTATACATCCTGGTGGAAAGGGCCCGCCACAGTCCATATCCACACCCACAAAGAAGGCCCCAGTGCCAGGCCCTGGAGGAGGTAAGATAACACCTGAACTATTAAAAGTATGGCTGAAGCATGTGTTGGAAAATCTTCATACCTTTGGCTGCTTCATTGATCTTAACATGACTAGATGGCTAGTTAGTAGCTAGGCATGCCATAATAAGAGCGCAAGAGCATTAAAGCCCAATTTCAGGCAGCTGAAAAAAAATACCCTTGCAGTGGGCCCCCAGACACTGCAAAGGTTAAATGCATGTTTTGTCTAAGGCAGAAGTCCTCAAACTATGGCCCGCATGCGGCCCGCCAAGGACATTTATCCGGCCCACCGCATGCTGGGCCGGTTGTAACACGGTAGACTGCTGTGTCACGGAGCTCACTGAAAAGTTCAGGCGCGCTGTGATAAAAGTCCCGCCCTCCTCCTAGACCAGCTCGTGTGATAGACGCAGTGTTCTGTCTATCACACGATCTAGTCTACACTGACTGGTGAGGCAGTGTTTGGCACAGTAAGGCTGCAATGGTGAGGGGGCTTGTAATGATGGTGGGGGGCTGCCATGGCGAGGGGGGCTGCAATGGTGAGGGGGGCTTGTAATGATGGTCAGGGGGGTTGCAGTGGTGAGGGGGGCTTGTAATGATGGTTGGGGGGCTGCAATGGTGAGGGGGGCTTGTAATGATGGTTAGGGGGCTGCAATAGTGAAGGGGGCTTGTAATGATGGTGGGGGAACTGCAAGGGTGAGGGGGGCTTGTAATGATGGTGAGGGGGGCTGCAATGGTGAGGGGAGCTTGTAATGATGGTGAGGGGGGGCTTGTAATGATGGTGGGGGGGCTGCAATGGTGAGGGGGGCTTGTAATGATGGTGAGGGGGGCTTGTAATGATGGTGGGGGGGTGCAATGGTGAGGGGGGGCTACAATGGTGAAGGGGGCTTGTAATGATGGTGGGGGGGCTGCAATGGTGAGGGGGGCTTGTAATGATGGTGAGGGGGGCTTGTAATGATGGTGAGGGGGGCTTGTAATGGTGAGGGGGGCTTGCAATGATGGTGAGGCGGGCTGTAATGATGGTGAGGGGGGCTGTAATGATGGTGAGGGGGGCTGCAATGAGGGCACAGTAAGGTGGCAGTGATGGTGAGGCTGCAATAATAGTGAGGCGGCAATGATGGGCACGGGTTGGGGGACTTTTAGGGGGTTTTTTGGCGGGGGGGGTGGCATTGAAGGACCCGGCCCTCTAACGGTCTGAGGGACAGTGAACTGGTCCCCTGTTTAAAAATTTTGAGGACCCCTGGTCTAAGGGAATAGGAATAGGCAGTAATACCCGCTTTGTTCCTCGCTTTGTTCCCCAGGCTTCTTCCCAGCTGCACAAGCAGTCTGTGAATCCACTTATTTTTGCCGCTCTGCCAGTAGCAGTCTCTCTGATGTCATTCCATACAATGCTGGACCAGCAGTCTTGCATTGTACATGAGAGCGGCAAGGGCCAAACCACATTACGGGAGCGTAGGACAGCAGAGAAGAGTGGCAGCTGCTAGTGGAACATGGAATAAGGTAAGTATTGCATATTAAGTTACACCTTTACAAAACATGCATTTAAGCCTTACAGGGGAGGGTCCCACTGCAAGGGGCATTTTTAAGTCTCTTGGTGTTCTCTTTGGTGGGATTTTTTTGTAATTTGAACAAGTGTGTATCTGTCTGCCTCCTGAGTTATATTTATTTTTTAAGTAACCTGGAGTTATACAGTACTATGAAGCAGGAAGATCAGCACATATAAGTAAATATGATTGGCTCATAATTTATATACAGTAATTATAAACTATGTGTTGATAATACATTTACAAATGCCACTTTGCAGAAATACTACCCTCACCCTATAATGTAAGCCAGCTAGCACAAAACTTGTGATCCGCAACCACAATTTTTTTTTTTTAGATATTCATAAACATATGTGCAGCGCTTTTTAAATAAATTATACTCTCTACATAAATAAAAAAATAGCCTCAATAAGATAGACAAACAACATATTAAGTGAATAAGTAAATATGCTTATATAGTGCCTTGAAAAAGTATTCATACCACTTGAAATTTTCCACATTTTGTCACATTATGTTACAACCAAAAACATATATGTATTTTATTGGGATTTTATGTGATAGACCAACACAAAGTGGCACATAATTGTGAAGTGGAAGGAAAATGATAAATGGTTTTCAATTTTTTTTACAAATAAACATCTGAAAAGTGTGACGTGCATTTGTAATCAGCCCCCTTTATTCTAGCTAACTAAAATCTAGTGGAACCAATTGCCTTCAGAATTTACCAAATTAGTAAATGGAGTCCACCTGTGTGTAATTTAATCTCAGTATAAAAACAGCTGTTCTGTGAAGCCCTCAGAGGTTTGTTAGACAACCTTAGTGAACAAACGGCATCATGAAGGCCAAGGAACACCCCAGACAGGTCAGGCATAAAATTGTTGAAAAGTTTAAAGCAGGGTTAGGTTATAAAAAAAATATCCCAAGCTTTGAACATCTCACAGAGCACTGTTCAATCCATCATCCAAAAATGGAAAGAGTATGGCACAACTGCAAACCTACCAAGACATGGCCGTCCACCTAAAGTGACAGGCCGGGCAAGGAGAGCATTAATCAGAGAAGCAGCCAAAAGGCCCATGGTAATGCTGCAGGAACTGCAGAAATCCACAGCTCAGGTGGGAGAATCTGTCCACAGGACAACTATTAGTTGTGCTCTCCACAAATCTGGCCTTTATGGAAGAGTGGCAAGAAGAAAGCCATCATTGAAAGAAAGCCATAAGAAGTCCTGTTTGCAGTTTGCGAGAAGCCATGTGGGGGACACAGCAAACATGTGGAAGAAGGTGCTCTGGTCAGATGAGACCAACACAGAACTTTTTGGGCTAAAAACAAAACGCTATGTGTGGCGGAAAACTAACGCTGCACATCACCCTGAACACTCCATCCCCACCATGAAACAGGGACAGGGAAGCTGGTCGGAGTTGATGGGAAGATAGATGGAGCCAAATACAGGGCAATCTTAGAAGAAAACCTGTTATGCCGCGTACACACAATCGGACCTTTGTCCGACCAAGCTCACATCGGAATTCCGACGGAATTCCATCGGAGAAAAATAAAACAGGTTCTATATTTAAACTCCGATGGAATTCATCTGAATTATCTCCGATGGGGCACACACACGGTAGGAATTTCCGATGGAAAAAGTCTGTCAGGCTTGTTCCATCGGAAATTCCTATTGTGTGTACGCGGCATTAGAGTCTGCAAAAGACTTGAGACTGTGGCGGAGGTTCACCTTCCAGTAGGACAACAACCCTAAACATACAGCCAGAGCTACAATGGAATGGTTTAGATCAGGGATCTTCAAACTACGGCCCTCCAGCTGTTGTGGAACTACACATTCCATGGGGCTTTGTAAAACTCTGACATTCACAGACATGACTAGGCATGATGGGAATTGTAGTTCCTGAACATCTGGAGGGCCATAGTTTGAAGACCCCTGGTTTAGATCAAAGTATAATTATGTGTTAGAATGGCCCAGTCAAAGTCCAAACCTAAATCCAATCGAGAATCTGTGTCAAGACGTGAAAATTGCTGTTCACAGATGCTCTCCATCCAATCTGACAGAGCTTGAGATATTTTGCAAAGAAGAATGGCCAAAAACTTCACCCTCTAGATGTGCAAAGCTGGTAGAGACATCCCCAAAAAGACTTGAAGCTGTAATTGCAGTGAAAGGTGGTTCTACAAAGTATTGGCTCAGGGGGGCTGAATACAAATGCACACCACACTTTTCAGATATTTATTTGTAAAAAAAATTGAAAAATATTTATCATTTTTCTTTCCACTTCATAATTATGTCCCACTTTGTGTTGGTCTATCACAAAAAATGTGACACATGAAACAACAAACTTCATATCCATTAGTGCAAGTCCATATACAGTCCACATGTATACTTTTTTGTGACAATTCCAAATACCTCCGGTGAAAAGACAGCTTCTGTGCAGCTTCTTAATCTATACCGAGATGATATGTAACTTGTTCCCACAACACCACCCCCAACACCTATATGCTCACCCGAACAGACCTCTTAATCATAGGAAGCCAAAATAAGCCTGATGAAGAACTTTCTCTCACAACCCAGGATCAATCCCACCTAGCCAGACTCCAGTGACTCAGAAAACTTCCAGCTAATCCATAATATTTGCCTTATAGGAACCCCTCAGTGAAAGTATCACAGAGAAATCGAATGCTTTCAGTCAATTTTATTAAACGTCAACAGCAAACATAGTCACATAAGCACAGATGAACCTTCAGCATTTAATTGTTTAAATACACATCCACAAGATTAGCCTGACAGGTACTGCTAAAATTCCTATATCGGCTTGCCACTATCAGCACAAATAGGTTCTGCATGGCATGATGACATCACAAGGGTAGGTCACACCTTGCATGTTACGTCCCTGGGGTGGGACTTTATCAGAGGATTATGTGTTGATAATAACTCACATTGACAGGGTTATACACATTAAAATTAACCTGTGCTTTGCTTATGCTGAGCCCCTCAGTGAAAGTATCACAGAGAAATCGAATTTTCTCAGTCACTCAATTTTATTAAACGTCAGCAGCAAACCTACTCACATAAGCACAGATGAACCTTCAGCATTTAATTGTTTAAATACACATCCACAAGATTAGCCTGACAGGTACTGCTAAAATTCCTATACCGGCTGGCCACTATCAGCATAAATAGGTTCTGCATGGCATGATGACATCACAAGGGTAGGTCCCACCTTACGTGTTACATCCCCGGGGGGGGGGGGGGGGGACTTCATCAGAGGTTTATGTGTTGATAATAACTCTCATTGACAGGGTTATACACATTAAAATTACCCTGAGCATTGCCTATGCTGAGAAAAGCAACAGGTTAACTTAATTTCTCCCCTCCATAGCAGCATATATTTACATTTCATTCATTCTAATGTGGTCCTCTTAAGCCATCAGGAGCGAAGAAAAAGGCACTGTATAGGCTACAAGTTGCTGCTCACACAGAGCTTAGGACTTGTGTAACAGCGAGGATTGGCCTAGTGTCACGTGGAATAAGTTGCATGCCTTTTATATCTCGAAATACCAGGTATTTTCTTCTGCTCCAGGTGTGAGGGAGAAAAGCATAGGTAAGTTTGTAGTGAAGATGGTGATTAAAGCAATAAGTTTGATTTAAGATGATCAAGTTCATGTGACTATCAAAAACTGTCAAATAATAAGGATTGAGTATACAAAAATAGTGTAGCGCTGGAAAGAACTGTATATATCTATACAGTTAAAATTAAATACGTGAAAAAAGTATCAAAAACACTAATAAAACAATACAAATAAACCAATCAAGTATATAAAAATAATGATAAAACGAGAAAATCCTTGCAAGGAAATAAAAAAGCTCCGAGTTTCTGTCAAAGGCTGATTCGCGCGTGCGCAATGCATGTGCGTGTCACCCACTTTGGTGGCGGGATCTTCACTTATTGTTGGAATAGCACTTACCAGCTTCATCGGATATCTTCTCTGTGGAACTCTTATCATCAATATAGAGGAAATCCTCTACACATTTATTTTATAATCTTCTTTCTTCACGGGCACTTATGAACTTGATTGGTCTATTTGTATTGTTTTATTAGTGTTTTTGATACTTTTTTCACGTATTTAATTTTAACTGTATAGATATATACAGTTCTTTCCAGCGCTACACTATTTTTGTATACTCATTTTGTTTGTACCTTATATCAAAGGTTTTTTTTGGTGTTTAGCAGCAGGTTTCCTTAAGGGACATATTCATTTATTTATTTTTTTAAATCACTTTGCACCTAGCGCAAATTTTTACTTTTTATAACCAAATAATAAGGATTCCCTTTAAAGAAAACTTGTTGGAAGATGCTAACCATCCTCTGAAAATACCAGTTGCCTGGCAGGGATGGGGGGGAAAGGACTGGGAACATTTACAGAACAAATGCAACCAACTAGCCCTTTTTATGCCAATGAGAGATTTTCTATGGGTTAGTAAAAGCGTACCAGGCAATGTATGCCATGGTGACTCATTGAATGGTGGGCATGATGAAAGGTTGGTGTTTTTAAAGGACATGGTTTATTGGGACACATCTTCCACATTCAGCCTCCTTTGTGGCTCTCGTTATTCGATCACATGACATGCCATAGTTACAGAGAAAGTTGGTGCTGAAAATTGGATCACAGATCTGAACAGGGAGGTAAGGTTTATGATACTCAGCATGCTAGTGTTTTCTTTTTGAGCCACTGACCTCAAACAAGCACCCTGCAAAGTTATGGTTTCTGATCAGTATTTTGTTCTAGGCCATTGACTCATTGAAGCCAGAGGATTAACATGAGAACCTAGCAGTTCATATTTCCGAAGGACAGAATAACAGTGGAATCCTGTATGTTGCTCTGATGGCTGGTTTCTGGTCACCAGGCCTTTTACACAGTTACTTTCTTCACCCACCACCATGTATGTCTTTTCCGCCATTTATGCTGGCTTTGTAATCTGCCGTGCCATAGACTCCCTCCGTATCTTGTCATAGAGAGAAGATTACACAAAGTGTCAGGAATATTAGAATTATGTGTGAAAACATACTTGGCTTCCCAATAGTAATCCTCTCAGCCTGATAGCCCAGAAGACTAATAATTGGATTATTTCAGCCATGTGCTAGCTTCATACTCATACAGACAAGGAAAACCTGTGAGAAGATTTGAAAAATCAAGGTGAGGAACGCGTGTATGTTGTCTGTAGCAAGTAATCTGATTACAGCTGTCACTTTTTCACTGCTGGAATCCGTTTGCTGTGTCTTTGACTGCACACAAGATGACTTCTCAACTGAAAATCTGCTGTGGATCTACAGCAGGCTATAGATGAGTCTAAAATTGAACAAAATTTGCATTGATCGTCAAATCGTTCATTTTTTGCATTATTAGTGTTCCAGCTGCGACACACGATTTTCGTGCCCCAATTGAAAGTGCCGAATCCAACATTTATTTATTTTTTAAAATTTATTTTAAAGGGGTTGTAAACCTTCGTGTTCTTTCACCTTAATGCATCCTATGCATTAAGGTGAAAAAACACCTTGCAGTGTCTGGCCCCCCAGCCCCCCCGTTTTACTTACCTGAGCCCCGAATTTCCGTGGACGTGATCCCGCGTCGCTCTCTCCACAGCTTCTTGGCTCTTCATTAGATAGATTGATAGCAGCGCAGCCATTGGCTCCCGCTGCTGTCAATCAAATCCAATGACGCGGGGGGCGGGGCTGAGTCATACACTCGGCGGCTATGACACGGGAGCGCGCCCGCAAGGTAACCCCCTCGGGAGGAAGCTTCCCAGAGGGGGTTATCTATTGTGGGGAGGAGCTGCAAAAGACGCCGTGGGACCCCAGAACAGGAGGATCGGGGCCACTCTGTGCAGAACGAACTGCACAGTGGATGTAAGTATGACATGTTTGTTATTTGAAAAAAATAAAATAAATGCTGAACCTTTAGTGTCACTTTAAACCATTGATGGCACAATCGTATGAGATATTTTTAAACGTAAAAAACAAAAGTATAACGCAACCACAACTGTGACCCCAAAGAAACAAATTATACATACACTATATTTTCAAAAGTATTGGGACGTCTGTCTCTACATGCACATGAACTTGGCGTCAATATTGAATTGGCCTACCCTTTGCAGCTATAACCGCTTCAACTCTTGTAGGAAGGCTGTCTCCCAGAAGCGCATTTGTGAGGTCAGGCATTGATGTTGGAGAGGAGGCCTGACTCACAGTCTCTGCTCTAATTCATCCCAAAGGTGTTCTATCGGGTTGAGGTCAGAACCCTGTGCAGGCCAGTCAAGTTCCTCCACCCCAAACTTGCTAATCCATGTCTTTATTGACCTTTCTTTGTGCACTGGTCCAAATGATTTGGTGGTGGGGGGATTATGGTGTGGGGTTGTTTTTCAGGGGTTGGATTTTGGCTTCCAGTGAAGGAAAATCTTAAAGGCATCAGCATACCAAGACATTTTGGACAATTTCATACTCCCAACTTGGGAACAGTTTGGAGATGGCCCCTTCCTGTTCCAAAATGACTGCCGAGTTTGGAGTGGAGGAACTTGACTGCCTTGACTGACAGTCCTAAACCTTGTGGACAGTCTTTCAGAAGAGTTGAAGCTATTATAGCTCCAAAGGGTGGGCCAACTCAATATTGAACCCTACGGACTAAGACTGAGATGCCATTAAAGTTCCT
This sequence comes from Rana muscosa, assembly GCA_029206835.1. NCBI lineage: Eukaryota > Metazoa > Chordata > Amphibia > Anura > Ranidae > Rana > Rana muscosa. The sequence continues at coordinate 133,629,905 of CM055127.1, forward strand.
TTTCCTTTTAAAGGCAGGTGTCCCAATACTTTTGACAATAGAGTGTATAAATGACTGCTATTGTTTATAGAATAGTGTAAGCAGATAACTTATAATATAAATATCAATACAATTTATATTTCCATGCATATGTGACCAAAAATATTATCCAAAACTAAGTGAAATTGTGCTCAGAAACTCAATCCACTGCAGTGCACCACTACCTCTCAAAGTGGTCCTTTACCTCAGATTTAGGCCTACACAAAGGTAAGGTAAAAAAACGCTTGCCCCAGCAACCTGGGTGATGTACTCCACAGATATCCTCAAAACAACTGGTATAGTATGTGATTCACTAAAATTGTGAATGCTTCCATTGCCATGTAATATAGGAGAAAATAAAAAGACTCTCTAATATTGCAGTATCAAGAGAAAAAAAAATTCTAATTTATTAAAAGATAAAAAATACTCACAAGCAAGGTGCACTTGTAACATCCAGTGCACCAGATTATTCACATAAAACCATAAATGTCAAGAACCATGGCTCCCTTAAGAATGGACTTCCATAGAAGAATGTTAAAAATGTCAGAAATCGCACTTCTGGGCGTCAGTCTGACGTCACGTGGGCCCCGACTGACGCGTTTCATGGCGTGACTCATAGGAAAGGATGTCCATACTGCTCGGTGGACAGCTGCGGGGGCAAACATGTTAGGCCTGTATCAGACGGGCTTCCGCTTGTATAAGAGCAGTGTGAACAGCAAGCTATGACAAAGCATTGGCAGAATACATTCATTCAGTACATCCTTCTAACATACTGTATACGCAAGTACAGTAAAATACCTGTTGACCTGACAGTAGTGAGCTCTGTTTGGGTTGATAAAGTGCCTCTTCTGCACTGAAATCATAATAAGCATTGTCAGCCCTACCTGCTGGATTACAGAATGCCTCCTATCCTCCACTTCTCCCTATCCCACACAACATGCAAACATTATACTTATCTGGCAAAACAATGCTGCTGCCTTGACTCCCAAGAGCCGGCTAACACATCATATGTACAGCGTAGGAAAAGTCTCTGTGGAGATGTAGTTCTGGGTGCATACCTATATCAATAGAATCTAAACTCCCAGCAGATGCCTCTGCAAGAATCCTACAACCTAGGTGATTATGTCATAAGCAGTAAAAAAAAAGTGGTTTCTCCTTACAGGAATATGGCAAAAGGAAACAATAAATCAAAAGATATGTTCTAGATCTCTTGTGCCCAACACAGAGCCTTTGAGCCATCGTGCTTTATCCTGGACTTGGTCTGACACTTATTTGGCATCTAAGGACTTTCCAGAGCTGCAGCAGAATTCCAGGCCCTGAAGTGTTGTCTGCATTTTAGCATCTGGCACTCCTTGTTGGAGAGGGAGCAAAGCAGGAGCATGTGATCAAGTAAAGTTACATTTTTATCTGCTGCTGCCCTGACCACCAATGCAGAGGAGTGGTTAAAAACACTGCCCCTGACCACAAGTTGGGAAGGGGGGTTTAATAGCACTGCCACTTGGCACCAAGGCAGGGGGTTTTAAAAAATTCTACCACTGACCACTAATTGGGCAGGGAAGTTTAATAGCACTGCTGCTGATATCACTGCAGGGGGAGGTAGCAGCAGTGCCACTGACACTAGTGCTACTAGGGAGTTAATATTGTTGTCACCGACATCAATGCTGGGGGTTATTATTGAGGTTACTGACACCAGTGCTGGGGGTTATTATTGAGGTTACTGACACCAGTGCTGGGGGGTTATTATTGTGTCCACTGCCACCATTGCTGAGGGTTTATTATTGCGGTCACGACATCATTGCAGGGGTTTATTTTGTCCACTGACACCAATACTGGGGTTATTATTGTATCCACCGATACCATTGCTGAGGTTTATTTTTGTATCTACTGATACCAATTCTGGGGGTTATTTTTGCAGTCACTGATACCAATGCTAAGGGTTATTATTGCAGCAGTGCACACCAGTGCTGGTGGGTTTATTGTGTCCACTGACACCAGTACTGGGGGGTTTTATTGCAACAACTACAAATTCTGGATGCGCCCTTCTGCACACTACTTTACACAATTTCCAGCAAGCTATGCAATGAAAAACAGGGACTGTGTGAACATACAATGCAATATATGTTTAAGCTGACCAACTGTGTCAAAGTAATCCCTCCTATGGCCAGTCCTACTCTGCTCTGCCACTGCAAATGCTACGATGGACACAATGCCAACATGGGGTAAATGGACACAAGGCGGGGAGAGCTACTAGGTTCAGGTCTGGTCAATGAGCTGCATTGCAGCATAAACAAGATATACCTGTGCTCAAATCCCAATAGCTTGTACATGTATTTAAACTATCAAGTGCTAAAGGGGTGTGACCACATGGTCACACCACAAATTTTGTATGAACCCTCTGCACACTGCTACACCCTTTCTGGCAATGCAATGAAAAACAGGGATTTTTAGTTCACACATATTGCAATACTTGTTTAAGCTGGTCAACTGCACCAAAGTAATCCCTCTTACGAACAGTCTCTGCTCTGCCGCTGCAAATGCTACGGTGGCCACCATGCCAACGTGGGGCATACAGACAAAAGGTGGGGGAATACATGTACAAGCTATTGGGATTTGAGCACAGGTATCTCTTGTTTTTATTGCAGCAACTGACACCAATGTTGACTCAAGCTTTCTCTGTGCCAGTGGCAGCTAGTGCTCCAGCCTGGGAGGGGGGCGGCAAACAAACCACCCAATCACACAACACCCCTCCCCCCCACCACGGGTGGTACTCACGTGGTCATGCTCTCAATCAGTGCCAATGCAGAGCACTGAGGGATCACTCTGGGTGCTTCTCCTCTTGGCCAATCGTGCTCCTCCCACTTCCTGATTGGCCAGGAGGAGAAGCAGGAAGACAATAGCGACTATTAATTTGCCATTGTCACACAACTGGGTGGGCTCGGGGCGCAATGCTTTGCGCCCCCGATCCCACCCTTTTTTGAAGCCAATTAGAGCCCCTGGCTCTAATCATGTGGTTAAAAAAAAAACCCATTGGAATTCATGCTTTTGGCACCCTGCATGTAGATTAGGGGGGTGGCACATGGATTAGGGGGGTTGGCGCCCCTGTGCCCCATATGGAGTGGCCGCCACTGCTCTGTGCATTGTTGTATGTTTCCAAAAATGCAGCAGGACTGACATTTTTAGGAGTTTAAGTTTTTACAACCCATTCCATTTTAAATGGGCAGCCTAACTTGATGCAGCAAACTATGCAATAAAAAAACAGGGATTTTTAGTTCACACATAGTGCAATACATGTTAAAGGTGACCAACTGCGTCAAAGTAATCCCTCTTATGGCTAGTCCTACTCTGCTCTGCCACTGGAAATGCTACGGTGGACACAATGCCAACATGGGGCAAACGGACACAAGGTGGGGGAGAGCTACTAGGTACACTTCAACGCATGAAAACTGGCTGCTATTGTACACAACTTGCGGCCCTGTTAAAATTTGTAAGTTGACCACTACTTTTCTCTAGAGTGCCGGAAGGTGGATTTGGGGTCAATTATGCCATGACATACACTTTAATGCCTAGTACACACAAGGAGAAAATTGGACGAAAATTACCGCTTTTGGAGCAATCATCCAATAATCTAATCATTCGTACGCAGATTGTGAGAGCCGATTAAGACATGCGAAAATATCCGAAGGGACAGGCACAAAAAGGTTCTCAAACAATACCAGAAGGAATGATTTCTATGTAATTAGTATGGTATTTGTACGAAAAAAATTGTGTGACCAAAACTGTACATGCTCGGAAACTAAAGAGTATACATTACAATACATTAACCAGTTCCGGACCGCCCACGGCACATATACTGTGGTAGGACGGCCTGGCTGCACGAAACATCCTACCTGTACATTGTCCACACAACCTGGACTGGGGTACGTGCGCCTCCGGCGACCTGCTCCCGCAGTTATTGGACACCGCCGGCCTCCCGCAATCGCTTCAGGAAATAACAGGACAGCGGTTTGCTGATGTAAACAAAGCTGACCGTCCTGTCAGACAGGAACAGACAGATCTGTGCTTCCTGCAGTGAGTCCATCCCCCACACAGTTAGTAAGCACACTGGGGGAACACAGTTAACCCCTTGAGCGCTCTGATGTTAACCCCTTCCCTGCCAGTGTCATTTATACTGTGTCAGTACATTTTTTTTAGCACTGATCACTGTATTGGTGTCACTGGTCCTCAAAAAGTGTCACTTAGTGTCAAATTTGTCTGCCGCAATGTCGCTGTCCCGCTTTTGTTTGGGTACAGCGTTGCACGCCCACACAATTGTCAGTTAAAGTAACCCAGTGCCGTATCGCAAAAATTTGCCTAGTCATTAAACACTTCAATACCGGGCTCTTTCACCCCCTTCCTGCCCAGGCCATTTTTCAGCTTTCAGCGCTTTCACACTTTGAATGACAATTGCACGGTCATGCTGCACTGTAACTGTTATCATGTGTTTGTTCTGTTTTTTTCCTAAAAAAAGACCGAAAAGTTGGAAAAAAAAAAGCTTTTCTTTGTTTCTGTAATTACATTTTGTACATAAGTCATTTCTCTCTTTCACTGATGGGCGCTGATGAGCACTGATAGAAGGCACTGATGGGCGGCAGTGATGGGCATTGATGGGCACCACTGATAGCCAGAACTGACTGGCATCACTAATGGGGACTGATTGGTAGCACTTGTGGGCAGTGATTGCTGGCAGTGGTGGGCACTCATTGCTGGCACTGTGGGGGCTTTATTGTAATCAGGGCACTGATGATCAATGCCCTGATTACATATCTAGATGTCCCCTGCGAGGAGATGCTGCTGATTGTCTCTCCTCACCGCACAGTCTGTCAGTGTGAGGCGAGGAGCGCCAATTACTGGCATCTCCGTGTTTACACGTGACCGGCTGTGATTGGACACATGGTAGCGATCGCGGCACTGCACGCCCCGCGGCTGTTCTGGGATGCCATTATATGAGACATGAGACTAACATGCAAAAAAAAAACGGCGATCATTCATCCAATATTCTTATCGTGTGTATGAGGCATAAGAGCTGCTGCTAAGTACAAAGTATTAGTGTTTGTCTACATTTTAACAAGTACTGAGCAGAAGACATCTGTATCTGCTGATCAGTGCTTCAACACCTGCTAGTACCGGGGTAGCTCTGCTAAACCATCCGAATTCTCAGCTGTCAAACATCTACACGCATGAACATGTCCTCATTGGGAAAGTGGTGGAGGTACATCCTGGGATCATAACGGTTTAAAGTTGCCTCTTTTTTTTCGGTTTTGCTTTGCAATTATATGTTATTATAAGGCACATCCACTATGTTTTGTCTAAAGAAAGAGGACAACAGAAACTGTTTGCCTCTTAGTATTTAAAGCGTAACTAAACTGAATCTGAGCACCATAAACTAAAAACCCTATTTAAATTATTTTTGATATTCAAAGCAAACTCACGCATCAATCCATGTCTATATGCTTTATTTTGTTGAGAAATCACTTTGAAAAACAGCCTCCTAGCATTTCTAGCCAAGGCCATCTTGAGTAAGGGCAGATGATTCATGTAGCATTGACTTTCTGGATTCCATCTGAACTTAGCTCAGGCAGGCAGGAGGGTGTGCTTAGCTGAGAAAGTCCCTCCTCCAGATGAAAGAAAAAAAAATGCCTATGAAGACTCCTGGGATGTATGATGTCATTTCGGCATAGGCCAGAAACCAAAATAATAATAAAGTTATAAGAAGAGAATATTATACACTTTCCTATCTATTTGCTAGCATCATAAGGACTGAAAATAGTTAATGTTGATTAAGAGAGTTTAGTTTTGCTTTAAAACATCGAAGAAGTGAGATCTCACTAGTAAGGTGACCAGGACATATATGAAGCCAGGGCTTGACTCAGCCCACCAAGCTCCATCTATACCTCAAATATCACTTTTTATGTAACTGACCCTTCAACACCCGGTGTGATGAAAAAAAAAAACATTTTGTATATGTACATTTGCTATACAGTAAACCTTCTATAAATCTATACATTTTTAAGTGTATTATTTATTCATCCTGTCAGTAAATAATTATGTAATTATTCTCAATAATACTTGACAGTTTACAAGAGAAGAAATCTAGTGCTTCCATTTTTTTTTTTATTACTTGGATATCTATGTGTAGCGCCCTCCTCACTCCCCTCTTTGTCTTCAGCTCGTCTCTCTGTTGTCTAGGGGTATCTTTCAGAGGGGAAGGGAGCGGGGACACTACGCCAGGCCTTTGTCACAGGTGTCAGTGTGATATAAGCAAAGTTATTTTACCTTCGGGTCGGTGTTCTGCACCTGGAGCCTCCACCGAGAGTTACCTTGAACAATGTCTGTCAGGAAATGAGCCCCACACCATTAAAGTTCAACACTCCTTTATTCTTCTTGAATGAACACAACCAGTTGAACTCCCTTGGTAGAAACAGAACAGATAAGGAGGTGTGGATGTGAATAGGCCCAGACACAATGTGTTCTCCACTTTCCTTCCTGAAAGTGGGCTGCGGTCTCCGAGCGAGGGGGAATTTCCCTCCAGGTGGTCTCCGATGAGAGACTCACCCGTCACCGGCAATCTGCTGCACCAGGTCTTCGAGTGAGGAGCTCCCCCCGGTCCATTACACCTTCCGGATTCGGGTACCCACTCCCGGGGTTCCCTAGGATCTCCTTCCCTCGCGGAACTCAGTGTTGGGCACTGAGCTCCAGACCTCCATCTGAGTACCTCACCCCAGGCTAAAGGTGCCTGGGATGGAACACAACCTCCGGCTGTCCTCTAGGCCTAGGCCCGCCTAGAGAACCGTCACGAACCACCGTCCACAGGCTGAAGGTGCCCTGGACTCCCCCGTGACAAAGATGGCCGGCCTCTTTATACCCTCTCCCAGCAAGCACGGCGGGTTCCCCTCCCCACCATACCGCTGCCGAGGGAGGACAAAAAGGAGGCACGACACACAGCAATGATTCAACCCCAGCCCAGGGCGACAGCACCACCTGCTGGGCTGCAGGGAATTACACATCACCAATGTCTCTGTCAAGTTCAAATTTACACCTGGGAAAGTACATACCCGCTACACTCTCCCCCTGGTGGTTTGACACTGGTCCGCAGTGTCTGGAGTAAATCATGCCCTCAATGGCTGACATAATCTAATCCAGAAACCGACTAACAATTGTACAAAAATAAAACTTTTAGAAAAACTATCCAACTAAAACATTGTGTCTGAGCCCTGTAATAAAAAGGGATCCTTGCGCCGGATCAACACCTTGTCTGCATGGATGTGCCGTCCCAACATCCACTCTGCCTTGCAGTCTTTCAAATGTTGAGCGGCCTTTGGAGGGCATGCCAGGTACCTGCGGGCGTGGGGAACCTGAGGGTGGGTCCACACAAAGTCATTGTACCAGCGCTCCCGGCACACTTCCACCTCATAGAGCAGTTCCTTCGACAAGTATGGATACTCCCATCCGTACTCCGCAGCAACCTTCTGGCCAAATAGGCGTTGTAGTCTCGCCAAAGGAGGCATGGTAGCTTTGTCCCCTTCGCCAGGCAAAACTATTGAGTCCGGGTGGCGAGGGACCTTGACCACATCTGATCTGGGCATTGGTGCCCGCAGTAACAGTCTCTTTTCCCCAGTCTTCGGTACAGATGGCATCGGGGATGCAGAGGCAGGCTGGGGATGGGACCTCTCTTCAGGCGCTGGTGCCTCCACCCGGGGTGTACTTTCCCCTGTAGACATGGGTGGATCCCTGGTACTCTGGAATGAAGCGAGAGGTACTTTGTCCCAGCCCTTTTCTGCAAACAGTTCATCTATTGCAACGTCGTCTCCCATGTCCGAGAGCGACTCCAGGTCAGAGGTGTCACACTCCTCCGCAGGCAGGTATCCTGTAGTGGAGACTGAGCTTTCACCTCTTCCCACACACCAAATCTCTCTGCCAGGCTTACCTCGGCCTTTACTTGAAACGGGACGTCTGGAACTCTTCCGGGCCGGGCGTAAGCGGGCGAGACGGTCCACCACAACCGCTGGTCGGGGCCACCATGCCGGTCTTTCTCTTCGGTGGTGGACGCTCCGAGATCGTGGTGACTGAGTCAGCATCCTCGGATTTCTCCCGTTGAGTTTTTACGACCTCATTCGCGGTCGCTGCAGTGTGCGCAGGGATGGCTGTCACAGCAGTGATTCCTCCTCTCTGAGTGGTGTTGCCTGTAGCACGGCCGGGGTAGATGGTTCTCGGCTTCTCAACTGCCGGATCCACTTCGAACAGGAACTCCCCACAAGCCTTGCATCGCCCGAACGGCTTCAGTTGGCACACCAGTCCCGAACAGCCGGGACAAATCACACCCAGGGCCTCAACGTCCATGCATGAATACAGGGCGAATCGACCCCTTGGCTTTAGCCGGATCCCCGTATCTGTTACCGGAGCAGTAGCAGTCAATGTCGTGGTGGAATAGTGAACTGGAATCCACGATGTATGTCCGAACATGGCGACCTGTTGCTGATCCATCGCACACTGCAAAGTTTTTGCGCCAACGTCCCACATGTAGTCCTTCACACGTATTGGACTCCTCCCCTTTGCTCCAGTTCGCGGGCTTTTCTTCTTTTCTGTTTCTGAGTCACGCCCACGAACTAAGCGATGGGGTGTGCCTGGTGGCGCAGTGCAATAGAAGCCCCCACGTGTAGTACTTAACACGGCTGAACTTCCCCCTTTTTCCACTCTTCTGCGCGGGCCTTTCCCTTCATTGGGTCATGTCCACGACTTCGAGCAGGGATGCACTTCAGCCAATGAAGGCCTGCCTACTCGCGTAACTCTTCCAGCAGACACGTTCAATACTGTGGTGCACAAACACTATACCGGACCCGAGCCCCCACGTGTAGTGCCCGCTCCCTTCCCCTCTAAAAGATACCCCTAGACAAGAGAAAGACGAGCTGAAGAAAGAGAGGGGAGTGAGGAGGGCGCTACATATGTATTCTGTTTATCTGTAATAAAGAAAAGACATATGCTTGCTGTTTGGTTTTAAAAAGGAAAGTTTATTGCTAGAATGCATTTAAAAATGTACAAAACAAAGTTTTTATATAATTTAACAATGATTTTCTCTTTTCTATTTCAGAAGTAAAGAAGGTAATGGGGACACCTCCTCCTGTCTCTCCCAAACCTACTCCTCCCCCAATAGCCCCCAAACCCCCCAAACCTCATGCCATCATTCAGTCCTCTAGTGCCAGCTCAACTCCAGCCCCTTCTCCTGTCAAGCAACCAAACCACATCAAACCTTCCAGCACTCCCCCATCCCTGTGCTCCAGCCCCGCTAAGCCCCTGACTCCGGGTCACCCTCTACAGGTTCCCATCAAGCCCCCGAGACTGTCCATTACCAGCTCTTCCTTAGAGGGAGGGAGTAACGAGGCCGCACAGCAGAAGCTGGAGGAGACCAGTGCGTCACTGGCTGCAGCACTACAAGCTGTGGAGGAGAAGATCAAACAGGAAGATTCACAGAAAGAGTAAGTGTGAACCTGCAGGCCTTGCTTTAACAAAGATATTAGCATGAGCAGGCCTTGCTTTAACAAGGATACTGGCATTATTAATGTCCACTGGGCAAGGTAGGTCAAACTACGTATAAGGCTGATAAATAGCACTGATACAGATCTGTGATTCTGTAAAGTGCCCTGAGGGCACAAGAGACCATTTTTCCATAAACACACAGGCCTGCTATATTGTGTCCTGGAGGTCCTTACACCTTTGCTGATGGCTTTTGAAGCCTATCCAAAACTCTAGACCTGCACTACTATGCAGCTTTCTAGATTAGATATCCTATTTTTCTAGTTATAATAACCTATTGCAGGCGGGCATTGTGCTAAAATTACATATTTGATTACTAGAAGAAGTTTTTTTTTAGGGCTAGAGGATACATAGTTATCCCTTCCCATTGTGTTAGTTGCGTTTCCTAAAGCCAGTCAGTTTAAAGTTATCCTGTCACCGGTAGGCATATGTTGTAATCTGAATTGCCACTCTTGAATTGTTACAGTAGTGCAATGTTATGTCTTGGGGATAATGTGTTTTTGTTTATTAACTAATAGTATCCTCTTCCTGTAAAGCAGAAGTGTCAGGATGTCAAGAAAGTTTGAGGTAGCAAAGTGACAGGTTCACTTTAAAGATAACAGTATCTGACTGGTTGCTCTTGGCAGCTCCCTTTAGACTTCTTAAAGCGGAGTTCCACCCAAAAATGGAACTTCCACTTTTTGCAATCCTCCCCCCCTCCGGTGTCACATTTGGAACCTTTCTGGGGGGAGGAGGGAGCAGATACCTGTGTAATACAGGTATTTGCACCCACTTCTGGGCATAGATCCCCGCGGGAATCTACGCCACGTCCGGTGCCTACTCCGTCCCCCCGCTGTCTTATGGGAGACACACAGGTCCCAGAAGACAGCAGGGACCAGTGGGATCGCGCAGCGCGACACGAGCATGTGTGCAGTAGGGAACCAGGAAGTGAAGCCGCAAGGCTTCACTTCCTGATTCCCTTACCGAAGGTGGCGGCGCCTCCACCCGAGAGCTGAGGGACGGATCGTCTTCTGGACCCGACATTGCGGGCGCCCTGGACAGGTAAGTGTCCATATATTAAAAGTCAGCAGCTGCAGTATTTGTAGCTGCTGACTTTAATTTTTATTTATGTTGGCGGAACTCCGCTATAAGTAGTTTGTTTAAGTGGGTGTTTAAAACACAATAGTGGGGGGGGGCCTCATACAAAGTGGTTAAAGGTTAAACTGAATGATTTAAAGCAGCGTCTACAACCCCAATTCCCAAAAAGTTGAAAAGTTGAGACGCCGTGTAAAATCTACATAGGAAAAATAATGCAATGATTTGCAAATCTCTTAAACCCATATTTTATTCACAAAAGAAAATAGAAAACATATCAAATGTTTAAACTGAGAAAATGAAAAAAATAGGGTCATTTTGAAGTTGATGGCAGCAACATGTCTCAAAAACATTGAGACAGGGCAACAAAAAGCTGGCAAAGTAAGTGGTATTAAGGAAGAGCTAGAAGAACATTTTACAACTAATTGGGTAAATTGGCAACAGGTCAGTAATTGGATCTGAGAGTCAGAGTGTCTCAAAAGTAGAGATGGGCAGAGGTTTACCAATCTGTGAATAGCTGTGTCTAAAAATTGTTGAAGAATTTTAGAATAAAGTCCCTCAACATAAAATTGCAAAGATTTTAAATATATCATCATCTACAGTACATGAGATCATCAAAATATTCCAATAATCTGGAGAAATCTCTGTGTGCAAGGGACAAGGTCAAAATGCAATATTGGATGCTTGTGACCTTCGGGCTCTTAGATGCAATTAAACCCAGGTATGTTTTAGCCCACGTTGCATCTCTCATGGTATGGGGATGCATTAGTGTGTATGGAATGGTCAGCTTGCACATCTGGAAATCACCATCAATGCTGAAAAATATATCCAGGTTTTAGAGCAGCATATGCTTCAATCCAAACTACCTCTTTTTCAGGGAAGGGCCTGTATATTTCAGCAGGACAATACTAAACCACATACTGAATCTTTCCTGACAGACTCCATGGCAGCCTACGTGTGGGTTAATCCCGCCCCTCATACCTCATAGGACCCTTCTCCCATAAATCTTTGCTCTGGGCCAGAGGCCGTGTTCCTTTTTTTGTCCTCCTCCTAGGACCAAGATATAGTCTTACCTTTTCATGAAGTTTCCTGTAATCCAGGCCTGGCGGTGTGCACGGCGATGCGTTGGTGGTTAGCGGTGATCCTCTCTGCAGTCCAGCAATCCTAGCTATTAGCAGGTGGACATGGGCGATATGATGTGATACCATGAAGAGCTTACTAACCTGGCCATTGGCAGGCAAGCGGCAATATGGCCAAACGTCCCAGCTATTAGCGGGAGGCTTTGTAAACGCCCGATCGTGCGGTGGGTCGAGCGAACAGCTCCCCAGTCCCAGGTTCTGGTCCGGATCGTGCCGTGGTGGTGGTAATGTACAAAGATATTCCTTTTATATGGCAGCCGTATCTCTGTGTTTTGTGTGTCTCCTTATTTTCTATCAAGCTCCAGTGAGTGGCCACGGCGGCTGGAGCGCAGCTGCGTTCCAGCTCGCCGTTTCAGGAAGTCGCTGCGCATCCGCAAGCCGCAAACAAAGATTCCGTGCTTGGTTCGTGCAGGCGCAGTTTCGCCAAAATGGCGGCGGCGGTCGCGCATGCGATTGGCCGCCACCGGATGGCAACCGCTATGGGGCGGTGACATCGTTTACGGTGGCAGATTTAAATAGCTGTCAAAGCAGCTATTACTTGGGATGACTTGCAGGCTTATGCAGTGTTTACCCAGGCACTGGGCTCTGGTTTACAAGGTAAATTGTTTGCTGCAGGCTCCCTGGGTGCTGGCTATGTTTTGTTATGTGCTCTCTCATGCCTGTTGTCACTCCTGTTTCTCATAACGCTTTAATGATTCATTTCACTTTCAAACTGCCTTGCCATGGATCTGTCACCGCCCTCTTGTGGCCAACCCTTGCGCTGCAGGTAGGATTTATTTCTTTTCTACCTGTGATGCTTGGGTTCACTCATTCAGGAGCTCTTAACCCTTTCTTTTTCACTCAGCTCTTCTAGGTCTGAACACCAAAGCACGGCAAAGACCGTCCTAGGTCTCAACGTTGTCACTCCTCTTCAAGGTCCAGACGTCAGATCTTCCTTTAGATCTAGGTACCACAGATAGGAGTCTAAAACCACCTCTGGGCGTCACTCTCACCGCCACTCCAGCCGCTCTGTGAGGAAAGCCTGCTGGGTATGCGGGGCCCAGGTTCCTAAAGGCAAATCGCTCTGCGAGCGATGCTTTTCTAAAGTCGCATAAGAAAGAGAGGGTGGAGACCAACACGTGGAAGCACTGGTCAGAAAGGTGGTCCATGAGTCCCTGAGTAAAGGGGATTCTGGTCATACCCACAACCCTGCTGGCGACACTATGTCAGTCCCTATTAGGGATGATCTCAAGGCTCCAGGCCCTTCACAGCCGAGCCATTCCTCAATTGAAGCCTCAGACAGTGAGGTGGAGGTAGATGACCCTGGTGCAGGTTTTGAATTTGCCCTAGTACCACAGCTGGTCAAAAGCTGTCAAAGAAGCTTTGAGATGGAAGAGCCAGTGGAGGCACCCTCCAAACAGAGGAAATATTTTAAACACCTCAAAAAAGAACACCCTAATTTCTCCTTTTTGGGTGAACTCAGCGCAATAATTACCGACGAATGGGGTGGTGTTGAAAGGAAGAATTGCCTGTTAATAAAGGTATCAAAAATGTACCCATTTAAAAGCAAGGATGTAAAACACCTGGAGTCGGCTCCTCTCATTGACTCAGCCCTAATGAGGATGGTGAGGCACGTCACACTCCCATTGGAGGATACTGTTTCCTTTAGGAATTGCCTGGAGTGGAAAATTTATACCGACCTCAAGCGGATCTACATTACAGCGGGTATGACCTGCAAACCAGCTCTAGCTCTCGCAGCCCTTTCTAAAGCGATGGAAGTCTGGACAGACGACGTAGATGCTTCTCTGAGGAGCATCTCGGAAGAACTGGCCAGGAGCTCACCTATTCATGGGCTAAGGTTGACGTTGGCTTTTCTCGTGGGGCTTCCCTAGACATAATTCGCCTGGTGGCTCGGATCATGCTGACATCTGTCACGGCTAAGCGTGCCTTGTGGCTGCGCCCATGGGTAGCTGACCCTGCCTCCAAGCAGGCATGGTGCAGGATTCCATTTGGGGGTTCGTCCCTCTTTGGGAACATATCGGACAGTGCCATCACCCGTGCCACAGGGGGCAAGTCGGGGTTCCTTTCCCAGGATCGCCGTCTGCTAAACCAGAAGAGAACACAGCCCAGGCAAAGTTCAGATCGAGCAAGGAATGCTCGCTACTATAGGCCTGGCCGTGAGTTCAAGAAGACCTGGAAGAAAAAACAGCCTTCAGGCCAGAAGTTTTCAAAAGGGGCATCTTCCGGTGGACAAGAATCCCCTAAGTCTTTATGATATTTCACCTGCCTAAAACAGAGCGAGTCGGCATCCTTGCCTCTCTCAGAAGAGAAAAAGCGAATTCTCCTGTCTCTTTTGTGGCTCAGGGCGCTGCAATTCCAGTTCCAGATGACAAAAGGTTTTAAGGGGTCTACTCGCCCCTCTTCATGGTGTTGAAGAAAAACGTCTCCTGGAGGCCAGTTATAGACCTAACCCACTTGAATTATTTTATCTAGAAGGAGAAGTTCAAGATGGAGACACTACTCATGATCAGTCAAGCAATCCAACCAGGCGATTGGCTTGTCTCTATAGACCTGAAGGACGCCTACTTCCATGTTCCGATAGCGTCAGAATTCCAGAAATACCTTCGCTTTGCTGTCGATTAAATCCGTCTGCAGTTCACCTGTCTCCCCTTCGGGCTTACATCGCCTCGTGTGTTTTCAAAACTTGTTGGCTGTCGTGGCTCTGATCAGGACCAGAGGTGTCCGTCTGTATCACTATCTAGACGACCTGCTGTTGTCTCGGGACAAGGAGCAGTTGTTAATCCACAGATCCCAGGTCATCTCCACTCTACTCTAGTTTGGTTGGCTTCTGAATCTGGAAAAGAGCCATCTGGATCCTACGCAGTCCCTGGTATTCCTCGGGGCACACTTCAACGCTATCAAGAGCACCATCTTGTTACCCCTGGAAAAATCCCAGTGATCCGGGACAGAGTTTGGCTTGCAATGTCGTCCTCATCTCCAAGCCTCTCAATGCCTAAAGATCATTGGTACCATGGTGGCAACAACACCCATGGTAAAGTGGGCTCAGTGGAAAATGCGGCCCTTCCAGAAGGGTTTCCTCCAGCAGTATAATCCAGGGCTTCGGGATCACTTTATCCAAATAACCTCATCCATTCGGGAGAGCTTTCCTTGGTGGCTACAACAGAGGAACCTCCTCAATTGTCACTCCATCGCACCTGTGTCTTGGGTCACCATCACTACAGATGCCAGCAACAGGGGCTGACAGAAGTAGCCCAAGGCATATGGAATTTTCTCTCTCACAGGATAGTCTCCAATGTTCTGGAACTCCGGGCAGCGTTCTGCGCTCTGCAGGCCTTTCACCACTTAACAGCAGGAGACCTCCTAAGACTGGACAACACAACGGTAGTCGCATACATCAAGAGACAGGGGGTACTCCCAGTCTCTCCCTGTCAAAGGAAATAGAGCCCATCATGATCTGGGCCCAGGAAAACCTGGCCAACCTGACAGCTGTCTATCTCCCTGGAGTCCAGAATGTTCAGGCAGATTTTCTGTTGAGAGTTTCTCTGGAAATCGAGTGGACTTCCCCCCGAAGTCTTCAGGTGGGTCCTGTCCCTGGGAGTCATTCCGGAAGTAGACTTGTTTGCCTCCCCATGCAACTTCAGACTAGTGAGATACTACACAAGGTCTTGGTATCCCCAGGCTTTTGGGTAGATGCTCTGACAGACCATTGGCGGTTCCACAGGACCTATGCCTTTCCCCCGGTTCCTGTCATTCTCCGTTTTTTTGTCGAGGCTCAGGATGGAAGAAGCAGAGATAGTGGCAATAGTCCCGTACTGGCCAAACAAGCCATGGTTTCCACTGCTGATGCAACTCAGCTTCCGGGACCCAGTTCCTCTACCCTCCAGACCAGATCTCCTATCACAAGGGGAATTTCTACATCCATGCCCGACCCATCTACATCTGATGATCTGGTTCTTGAGAGGGGAAGGTTGGAGGCCCTAGGCTGTCCAAGTAGGGCCATCTCCACAATATTAAATGCCAGAAGAACAGGCACCAACAGGGTCTACCAGAGGATTTGGAAAAAGTTTTCAGACTACACCTCTTCCACTGCAGGTTCTTGCAATAACCCAAAGATACATGATATCCTGGGCTTCTTACAATCAGGATTGGATCTCTCATTGTCAGTCAGCTCGCTGCGAGTCCAAATCGCTGTAATCTCTGCCTTTACGGGTGTTTCCTGGGCTAGACACCCTCTTACTCAGTAGTTTTTCAGAGGAGCAATAAGGCTCAGACCTCAGAGCCAAGTTTTTCTAATTGGGATCTTCTCCTTGTCCTGGATTTTTTCTTAGGTAGAGAGTTGGAACATGAAGATCAATCTTCTGTCAAATGACTCTCTCTAATAGTTGTCTTCTTGGTGGCTATAACATCGGCCAAGAGGGTCTCTGAAATCAGCTCTCAGGGATGCAAGGGGCCATTTCTAAACTTTTTAATTCCTATGTTGGGTTCAAACCCCAAAGTGGCATCTGTGTTTCATGACAATCAGGAGATTGCTCTTCCAACGTTCAGATCTACCGAGGATTCCAGTGTTTATCCCTTAGATGTTGGAAAAGCTCTGAGTCAGTATCTTGAAGCTACAGCTTCTTTCCGTCAGACCGACCACCTGCTCGTTCTTTTCACAGGAAGTATAAGGGAATGCGTGCCTCTTCCAGATCTATCGGAGCATGGATTGTTCAGGCCATTCAGTGGGCCTATAAAGCCAAGGGCTTGGCGCCTCCAGAAGCGGTGACTGCTCACTCAACTAGAAGTGTCTTCATCATGAGCGGCATCACGTCACGTGCCTCCAGAAGTTATTTGCAAGGTGGCCTTGTGGTCTTCAATTAACACGTTCATGGCACACTACTGCGTAGTGGTTTACGTATCTTGTCTGTTGATGGTGCCAATTAAACCTTTTTTCTTTTGTCCAGCACTCTGCCCACCCGGGTGTGTATGGCTAGTTATTTCCCACACGTAGGCTGCCATGGAGTCTGTCAGGAAAACGGAAAATTTATATCAAATACTTACCGTAATTTTCCTTTCCTGATGGACTCCATGGCAGCAGGAGTTCCCTCCCAGTGGCTGGAGTAGGCTAAATTATGGAACACGGCCTCTGGCCCAGAGCAAAGATTTATGGGAGAAGGGTCCTATGAGGTATGAGGGGCGGGATTAACCCACACGTAGGCTGCCATGGAGTCCATCAGGAAAGGAAAATTACGGTAAGTATTTGATATAAATTTTCCGTTATGACAACAGCATGGCTTTGTAGTAGAAGAGTCAAGGTGCTTAACTTGCCATCCTGCAGTCCAGACTTTTTACCAATTAAATTTTTTTTGTGCATCTTGAAACAAAAAAAATGACAAAGAAGACCCAGGACTGTTGAGCGATTAGAATCAAGGATGGGACAACATTTATTTTCCAAAACTCCAGCAACTGGTCTCCTCCGTTCCCAGACATTTACAGAGTGTTGTTAAAAGAAGAGGGGATACTACACACGTGGTAAACATGTCCCTGTCCCAACTTTTTTGAGACATGTTGCTGACTTAAATTTCAAAATGACCTTAATTTTTTTTTTCTCTTAAAATGGTACATTTTCTCAGTTTAAACATTTTAATATATTTTCTATGTTCTATCGTGAATAAAATATGGGTTTATGATATCTGCAAATCATTGCATTCTGTTTTTAATGTAGATTTTACACAGGGTCCTAATTTTTTGTGGCATTGGGGTTGTACTTGCATTGTCAGAAAATTTACTTTGCATGCTTCTAGATACAGTTTATAACAATCAGTCACAGCATCTGCCATTTCTTGTATGTAACACATTGTAAATGACCTTGTAATAAGGATCAAAAGAAAGAACCCCCCAAGAAGTGGGACTTTAAGGGCAACAATGTAGGAATTTTATACAAAATATTTATTATATGAAATACCAAAAAATACAATTTATACAAGGTTAAAACCATAAATAGTTAATGCAGGGTAATTCCAGTAGAAAGTCTGGTTGAAGCCCGACGCGTTTCAGGACAATGTGTATCCCTTCATCAGGGGCTGTAGTACAGGACGGAATCACACTATATAATGCAAAAAACAGGATTTAAACACAACACATATATTGGAATATTTACTTTAAATACAGCAGTTCGGCCTAGAGATACATGACATTGTGAAACATACGAGCACATACCTAACAGAGCAAGTTCAAGAAGGGCCGGCAGGGGGACTCCCACGGTAGCAGCAAGGAGGCATCTCCAGCGCACAAGGCACCAGAGTGTGACGGACACCCACACCCCCCAACAAATCCTACAAGCATCGGCGGCGAGAGGACAGAGGAACCAGCAAACAAAATCCTGTGGATTAAATTATATTGTTGGCATATTGGTTTCAAGGTAGGAAACACTACAATGTCAGCAATATCCCCATGGTTGTATATTCATAAAAAGAGTTCAAAACCCATGGTGTACACTGAAAACGCAGAGGGAAATTTGTTACTACTGTACCTAATAGGACAAAAATTCCTCAAGAAGTTTTCTTCCTCATCCAGGATTGCCTCTATTACCGCACAGTGCAGAAAGGCAATAAATCTGCAATCTGTGAAAACAGAGTAAAAATGAAAACAAAAAAGTTGTCATGAGGGAGGGACGTGCAGGCGTATGTTGGCCACAAAAGTTCAGTTGTCTGCCATGAAAAACAAGAATCATGGCAGCATCAGATCCTACTTTGTGGCTTAATGGCCTACCTTAAAGATCGCACGCTCAGTTATAGGCAATGACAGATTGGTAGACGGATGCTTCAATTGGGAGGATTGACTATTTCATCCAGCGCTGCATGTATTCCCATGCAGTGCAGAAAGGTGCAGGATCCCCAGTCTGTGAAGGTAAGTGTACTAGTCACAGGCCGGCAAACACACAAATGTAGTCATAAACCAAAGCGTGCAGCACAAGGGATCACCTGGCCTGTTAAGGGGTATTGAGGAGCACATACCTTGAGGGCTTGGGTGGGCAGAAATGTGCTTCAATTGGGAAGGTTGCCTATTTCATCCAGCGCTGCATGTATTTGCATGCAGTGCAGAAAGGTGCAGGAACCAAGTCTGTGAAGGTAAGTATACTGGTCACAGACCTGCAAAAAACAGATAGTCATGAACCAATGTAGGCAGCAAAAGAATTCTTTTGGCCTTTCGTAGTGGTATTTCAAAAGCACAAACCTGGATGGCATAGACCCTGCTGTGAGCATCTGCTGTCCTTCTTGTTAGCGAATCTGCCATTGCCAAAGCGCGCTTTTTAAAAGGGAAAGGAGGGGAGGGTCGGGGTCACATGACGTGATGACGCTGTCGCGGCGTGCGTCATGCGTCCCAATGAGCTCCGGCGAATAAGCAGCAGAGAGGGGAGTACTCAGACGCCGTAGAAGGGCGTTCCCCAATACGGAGGCCGCACACAGCCCATGTGATCGAGGTCCTTTGCCTCGATAAAATATTTTTATGTTTTATAAAAGGTCAAAGGACCTCGATCACATGGGCTGTGTGCGGCCTCCGTATTGGGGAACACCCTTCTACGGCGTCTGAGTACTCCCCTCTCTGCTGCTTATTCGCCGGAGATCATTGGGACGCATGACGCACGCCGCGACAGCGTCATCACGTCATGTGACCCCGACCCTCCCCTCCTTTCCCTTTTAAAAAGCGTGCTTTGGCAATGGCAGATTCGCTGACAAGAAGGACAGCAGATGCTCACAGCGGGGTCTATGCCATCCAGGTATGTGCTTTTCAAATACCACTACAACAGGCCAAAAGAATTATTTTGCTGCCTACATTGGTTCATGACTATCTGTTTTTTGCAGGTCTGTGACCAGTATACTTACCTTCTCAGACTTGGTTCCTGCACCTTTCTGCACTGCATGCAAATACATGCAGCGCTGGATGAAATAGGCAACATTCCCAATTGAAGCACCTTTCTGCCCACCCAAGCCCTCAAGGTATGTGCTCCTCAATACCCCTTAACAGGCCAGAAGATCCCTTGTGCTGCACGCTTTGGTTTATGACTACATTTGTGTGTTTGCCGGCCTGTGACTAGTACACTTACCTTCACAGACTGGGGATCCTGCACCTTTCTGCACTGCATGGGAATACATGCAGCGCTGGATGAAAGAGTCAATCCTCCCAATTGAAGCATCCGTCTACCAATCTGTCATTGCCTATAACTGAGCGTGCGATCTTTAAGGTAGGCCATTAAGCCACAAAGTAGGATCTGATGCTGCCATGATTCCTGTTTTTCATGGCAGACAACTGAACTTTTGCGGCCAACATACGCCTGCACGTCCCTCGCTCATGACAACTTTTTTGTTTTCATTTTTACTCTGTTTTCACAGATTGCAGATTTATTGCCTTTCTGCACTGTGCGGTAATAGAGGCAATCCTGGATGAGGAAGAAAACTTCTCGAGGAATTTTTGTCCTATTAGGTACAGTAGTAACAAATTTCCCTCTGCATTTTCAGTGTACACCATGGGTTTTGAACTCTTTTTATGTATATACAACCATGGGGATATTACTGACATTGTAGTGTTTCCTACCTTGAAACCAATATGCCAACAATATAATTTAATCCACAGGATTTTGTTTGCTGGTTCCTCTGTCCTCTCGCCGCCGATGCTTGTAGGATTTGTTGGGGGGTGTGGGTGTCCGTCACACTCTGGTGCCTTGTGCGCTGGAGACGCCTCCTTGCTGCTACCGTGGGAGTCCCCCTGACGGCCCTTTTTGAACTTGCTCTGTTAGGTATGTGCTCGTATGTTTCACAATGTCATGTATCTCTAGGCCGAACTGCTGTATTTAAAGTAAATACTCCAATATATGTGTTGTGTTTAAATCCTGTTTTTTGCATTATATAGTGTGATTCCGTCCTGTACTACAGCCCCTGATGAAGGGATACGTATTGTCCTGAAACGCGTCAGTCTTCAACCGGACTTTCTACTGGAATTACCCTGCATTAACTATTTATGGTTTTAACCTTGTATAAATTGTATTTTTTGGTATTTCATATAATAAATATTTTGTATAAAATTCTTACATTGTTGGCCTTAAAGTCCCACTTCTTGGGGGGTTCTTTCTTTTGATTCAACTCCAGGGATGTTGGCAACAACTTCGATCCTATTTGATGTTCACACTTTATTTTGTAATAAGAATCAAACTTTATTTATAAGTACAACTATTGACTGCGTGTGATGCCTGTGGACACAGTTCAGCCAATCAGTTAGTTTATTTCTTTATATATTTCTCTGTCATTGTTTAAAGTCTAACCATGTGCTTGTTTATTCTTTCCTCTGTGCGGCCAGTTCATTGGAGGAGAAGAGCACAGTCAGTATTCTGGATGACATTGGCAGCATGTTTGATGACCTTGCAGACCAGCTGGATGCCATGTTGGAGTGAAATTGCAGTTTTTGTGCGTGTGGTGGTCTCCTCAAGGCAAGGTCCCACAGACTGCTTCTTGCCTCTTCCCATGTTGCTGGTTCCTGTACAGACCATCCACCTTCTCCTAGGACCCTTCCGAGTCCGGTTCCCCCGACCGCCCCGCAACATATGCCTAACCTTAGCACAAACAAGCAATGTTGAATACCTCAGGATTGTGCTCATTCGGGGCAGCATGGAAGGAGGCCAACCAAGAGGTGGCGCCAGCCACTGGGCTCGGCCGTTCCAGCATCAGGATCAGTTCCAGAACGCACTTGCAGAGCAGATCCCGGTCACAACCTGGATTGAGATGACCGCAGTCTGTTGATGGATGACTAGGTATACTGCAAAGCACTATGAGAGAATGGATACTGTCCAGCAGTGAAACAGCACGCATCCTGCCATCTACTTCAATTTCACACCGCCAACCTATGGTGAATCCTTCCCATTTTGTATTTCTTGTTTTTTCGTCTTGTTGCAATTGCTGTTATAAATCAATGTAAGAAAGGGATATGAACTCACCTCATCAAGAAACTTTAAGTGGCTGTCAAATGACCCTACTCTGCGCTGCTCATATTTTAGAAGCCACAGATTTCTGCAGTTGCCGTGAGTTTTTGCATTGTAAGGTGCCATGGAATTTGTCAGGAGCTGGTTATACAGTCTTGGGCCATGTTGTCAGCTGGTGGCCAACACTCTAGTGATCTTCAAGCTTCCCCACCAAACTAGATTAAACAAAACTTTATTACCTAAACATTAAAGTACCCTTTCCCTGTGGAGCATGCAAAACTCATCTCATGAACTTTCTAAAATATTCTAAGCTATCTTCTGTTCCCTAGCAGATAGGAATATGCCCACATTTTAACAATGTCTTTTGTTAATCAGAAACCTTATCACCTTTTCTATATGAACCTGAAGGTCACTCTGGATCAAGTGTTAAATATTTAGGGGAAACACTTAAAGTCCTCTAGTAAGCACTTACTGTTCCCTATAGGCACCGCCTTACAAAATGTACATTCTTTTCCCTATTAGTTGACTTCAAGGTCATTCAAGAAAGAACATAATTCTCTATTCAAAATGAACAAGTGCATTCCATTATTGCTGGGAAATGAAAGAAGTGTATTCCATTACCATTGGAAAATATAAGCTAATGCCAAATGTATTACCTTGGAGACAAAGTGATGTTGGAATTCTAAGTACAGTTGGTTCCCTGTGGCTCTTCCATTTTCAAACCATCATTCAATGGAACAATTGGCCAGAGCGTGATAGAACAATTGGGATCTTGTCCAATGGTAACAAAGGTCCTACCTAAATCTCCAAACTTCCTGATGAACTGAAGACTATACTGAAAGCACAGAAAGTAGAATTTAGTAGTAGAAATCCTGAAAATTACTGACAGGGAGAAGAAAAAATATCTAATAATTGGATCCCTTTATTTATTTTTTTGATATGTGAAAGTCACAAAGAGACTGATTGACATGAATTTACCCAGCCTATAGGGAAACTGAAATAGCACAAATTTCAGACTTTTAAGGGCCTTTCTGATGTTTTTTTTTTTATATTGTTATTTTTACATTTTTTTATTATTTATTTATGTTTTCTTTGAGTTGTAAAGGCTGTGCCTTGCCTCCACATAATTAATATTTGGAAGGATCGAGGGGCAGATGATATGTGTATTGGCTCGCAATTTAGGCTTTGTAGAATATTTAAGAAGGCAGAGTCTTGGAACGATGAGTGTCAACTGAAAAAACATCATCAAGAGCTGTGCCATGTGTAAATATACAACCCTTCTCTGGAATTGGGTGGAGAGTCATCTGGCATCACCAAAGTCATTTATAAACCAAAATGCCCTGTACATGGTTAGGGGAAAGGGGGCTTTTCCTGTTTTGTGATGCAGAATGGAGTAGCCATTGCACAATACCAATTCTAGGTTAGAGTCATGGAATTATAGGGAAGAAGACAGATTTCAGATGCAGGATCCTCCTGCAGCATAATCATGGTTGTGAAGGATTCCTTTTCCAAAAACTGTAACGCAATGTGTGCATTTCTGTTTCTATAGGTCAGTGACATGTAAACAGCTATAGAGAGAAGAAGACAAAACACTCCACACAACTATAGATGTGCTGCTCTCGTTGAGGTCATCTCACATTCCCTGAAATAGGACAGCTGCCAGTCCCCCCTCTTGCTGTGCTTGTCAGATTATTAATAACACCATTCCTAGCTCCCAAATTCAGAGTATCAGTGTCCTAAAGTAAACCTGTAATGGCTACAGGGTATAAATTCTGTACATCTTGGACTCCAAAACAGGCATCCACAAGAGTCTTCACATGTCTTTGTTTGAGTCCACCTTATTCTGCAGATTTGATCTTGAAGGTTGGAGCTCTGCTTTACTTTGCAGTGCACCATTCCTCCCTGATCAGTAAGGAGGAGTAGCACATTGCACCATTCCCCCCTGACCAGTAAGTAGGAGTAGCACATTGCGCCATTCCCCTCTGACCAGTAAGGGGGATTTGCACGTTGGGTCATTCCTCCCTGACCAGTAAGGAGGAGTAGCACGTTTTGCCATTCCTCCCTGACCAGTAAGGAGCACACTGCATAGAGTTGAGGCAGAGGGTTGGATGAAATAATGGGGAGAGGGGCTTCTGGGATTCTAGAGGAAATAAACATATATGCCTGCCTCCAAGTCCATAGGTCAGTGCAGGTTTAAACTTATAATCGGTGAAATGCAAGCAAATAAAAACTGCCAGTCAGTACCATAAAGTGCTAGATTATACCTTCACATATAGTTGTACATAAAGTCTCCAGAGTTCCGCTTGAGTCCCCAGATAAAGCCCACTCCTTAGCATGGGAACTACTAAGAATACCCCTTCCCGCAACCCACAATTCAGTGCTCATCCAGACCTAAACAATGGCATATGACACTTAAAGGGGTTGTAAAGGTTCGTTTTTTATTTTCTAAATAGGTTCCTTTAAGCTAGTGCATTGTTGGTTCACTTACCTTTTCCTTCGATTTTCCTTCTAAATGTTTTTTTTCTTTGTCTGAATTTCTCACTTCCTGTTTCTCCTCAGTAAACTTCACACCATCATCCGAGCGGTGTTTAGTCAGCCAGAACAGCTTACTGAACAGCTTACTAAGGAGGAACAGGAAGTGAGAAATTCAAACAAAGAAAAAAAACATTGGGCTTTATCTGGGGACTCAAGCGGAACTCTGGAGACTTTATGTACCTTTACAACCCCTTTAAGATGGCTTTAACAGTGTGCTGAGAACTTTATGTGCAATGCTGAAGCTGTAATTTGGTATCACATGGTACCTGATAAAGGCTTGTCAAACTCAAATGGAACAATGGGCTAAATAGAGTGAAATAATGTTTAATATGCCCTTTGAAGATCATACCTTCCTAATTCTAGCAAAATACTAATCCTAACCTATAGTAACAATTGCACCTTACAATATTTTTAACCCAGAGAAAGGGCCTAAAGACATTTCCTAAGTGTTAACCTTCAGAATGAAGCAAGGAGATGCATCCTTTAGCAATTGGGGAACAGCTGGAGCCTTTGTGTTAAATTCATGAACCTTTGAGAGCCACAAAGAAGTGAGAGGTCCAAAAACACCAGTTCCACTTTGCTTGACTTAACAGATGGCTTGCATTGCCATGAGTAGTTTACTGTTTGCCCTTTAGGAATCCGCTGGGTTTCAGAACATTTGCCCCCCTGTGATTTGTGTTTTTACTATGCATTAGTCAACTTTTTTTAACCAACAAAAACTTTTTTTTAGTGTGTCTGTGTCTAGGAAATATCTAGCTTACATGCTGAGTATCTAATTTTTATGTTGACGTTTTCTGAACACAGGAGGATTCAGGGGCATTTCCAGAATATTTGAATTTTAACAAACAGCGCTCAGGAAAAGAAATATAGCCCAAACACTCCCTTTGTGTAAAATATATATATGTATGTACAGTATATATAATCCCCAGCAGCTGGAGTAAACCTATCACTTGGACAGATAAATATATATATATAAACCAAAGCCAGAGCTGTGATAACAATAATATATCTTATGTGAAATATTATAAACATAAAACTTATATAAATACATAAAGTGAAAAAGTGTTCTAATTTTTTTTATTTATATAGTCCATGTGCTCACACTCAAGTGCACAAAAGTTTCATCTGAACCCACAATGTGTCCACAATAAATTGCAATATACATCTACCCACTGCTAAGTTTCACCACCGTGCAGCAAACCACACATAGCATGGACTATCACCATATATAAAGACCCTTAGATGTCAATGTGTCATATCAAGCATATTTCAATAAGAACATGGCCATAAGGTGTCTCTTTTCTTCCCTTTGGTTCGCTCTTTAGACTTCCATCAATATCCTTGATCGCGCCAAACATTCCATAGGAAAAAACAAGAAGCCAAGCCCATAGTTTAGTAATAAAAAAATAAAAAACGTTATTCATGTTATAATGTGTTTACATGAGTATGGGATGCAACCGCTTTAACAGTGAACTCGGTATAAACCAATATGACGGATGCCCCACTTCCTTGCCGCTTTTTGGTCACATGGACTCTGTCCATGTGAAGAAACATGTTGAGGACGTGATATCTGATGCAGTGCAGGAGGTCACTGCACAGTGTCTGACGTCACTTGCTTGACATGATTCATTACATGGATTTTGTCCATGGTCATGTGATGAAACGCGTTGAGATAGTGACGTCAGAAGCTTTACCAGAAGTGGGGCATCTGACATATTTGTTTAAACCAATTTCACTGTCTGCTTATGTAACATTTTAACAATTTGTTAAGGTGTTTTTTAGTTGATTACTGCACTATAGACTTTTATTTTTTATATGTTTGGAGCAATCCAGAGCAATAATGGAGAACAGACCTGAGGTAAGGAGAAAGACATCTGGTGGCCGTGTGCTTATTGTAATATGCTTGATATGACCGACTAACATCTATTGATATCTGGTGGGAGTCCATTCTATATGTGACTTGCTTCACTGTGGTGAAACCTAGGGGTGAGAAGATATATTGCACTTTATGGTGGACACATTGTGGATTGAGATGAAGCCTTGTGTGAATACAAGGACTATATATATATATATATATATATATATATATATATACATACACACACACACACATTTTTGAACACTTTTTCACTTAATGTATTAATATATGTTTTATAATATTTTGCATATTTTCGCATAAGATATATTATTGTTATCGTAGCGCTGGTTTTTTTTTTCTTCTATATTTCCAGAATATTACTGAACTATGAATTTCTCTAAACAATTTATGAATCTCCAGGCATGTTGCATTGTTGACAAAGACAACATTTAATTACAGTGGATGCTATTTGATTTACCACATTTCAATTAATGATTAATTCCCAGTTGTCACATCTATGACATGGCTCCAAAGAGGCCTGGCTGTTCCTGGAAAATCCTTATCCATTTAACCTATATAGTAATGTGAGGTTCTTCTAATTGCCACATACTGTATATGGAGACCCTCTGAAGAGTTTCAGATCAGTAAAACACCGACATGGATTGCGGCTATCAACTTAATACCTTCTGTCACTACCTGAAAAGTTATTGACCTAAAACCATATGTATAGATATATGTATATGTCAGGACCCCTTGACAATCTTGCTCCAGGTCAGTGGCCAACACTGTAATCTTCAACTTCTAAAACACCATGAGTGACATCCAAGGCAACTTCAAGCAAGCATTTAAGAGAGGGTGGGCTAGGCCTTGGCTCCACCTCTTCCTGTTTGATCTCACATCCTCCTAGTGAGTTGCGGTGAAAGATTGAGTAGTGGTTCAGCTGCAATTAGATACAAACTCTGAGACTTGGTCTTTTTTAATCCACCAAGGCTGGTCCCATTCGCCATAAAAACCCTAAACCACAACCACAAACATAACTTGCAGGAAAAGAATTTGGGAGCCTAATTCAAGATTAAATATTAGCAAAAATGTATAATAATTACCTGAGCCTATAAAGTCACAACACCAAATTATTAAAATATAGAATGTTGCCAAGCCCTTCCTTGCGGCAACGCTTCCATACCCACCATTGTGGACAATATGTTGTCCATTCTGTTCTTTTCATAACATTCAATAATTCTATTCTCAAGCAAAAAAAAACTATAGAGTTATAGCTCTGTGAATCACTCTCTGAGTCAGATTCACAATAGTGAGGTTAACACAAGCATTCAGTCATGTGTGGGAAAAAAAAAAACAACAGATTCTCCTGGCCATGATTGGATTTCTGAAGTTAGCGCCGGTTGCCTACTTTAAAATGGTTGTAAACCCTTACATATACCTAGCAAATGAGAATGATACACAGAGATTAAACATATCCTCCTACATAAGTTGTACCTGTTTATCTGCAGTCTTCTCTTCTCTACATCTGTTAAAAGTCCAGAATAAAGCTTGTCTAAGAGTTCAGAAAAATAGGGCGGAGAGCTGAAATGTCACACTGCAGAGCTCAATGAGGAGAGTTCTGACAGCTGATTGAAGGGAGGAATCACAGGAACAGAGCTGAGGCTGTCAATCAGCTGGAGCTGGAACTCCCTCCCCATCACCATTTTTTTCTTGGTGTCAGGAAAACTTGTCAGAAGTGATTCATGCTGACAGCAAAGAAATGAAGCAGCAGACAGAAATTAGACTTGGTGCTCTGGATTGAGACAAGTACACACTATAGAGGGATATGCTTGGTTCATATTTCATGTCTGAGGTTTATAAACCACTTTAAAGCAGTTGTGAACGTACGATGTTAGAGACACTTTCTAATACAGGTACAACTATGCAGGCACCATAACTGTTTTTGCATAGTTTCAGAAATGATCTGTCTTAGTTTTTTACAAGGCTAAAAAGTTCTGTCATGTGACTATGCATCTCTTCTGCCTGATAGTAAAGGGGGGGTGGGCGGGGTTACGGGACACTGTGCAGACAAACGGTGTGCCTGTATTCCATAGTCTGTTCAGCCTGATGCAAGATATAAACTGTGCAGGGGGTGTGTTCAAGGTGCAGGCTGTGATTGGGAGGGGGTGTTTGCCAGAGGCAGGCTGTGATTGGGAGGGAGGGGTTTGCCAGAGGCAGGCTGTGATTGGGAGGGGGTGTGGTCTCTGAACAAACACAGGCATGCTGTGTGTCTGCACAGTGTCTTGAACCTCTGAATGGCCAGCCAAAGAATGCATACTGAGCATGCTAACACAGATCAGCTTCTGTGATTTGTGTGGTCAATTTAGAAGAAGGAATAAAGGTGACTGTCGGGATCAGGCAGGTACTTCAAAAGGGAAGAAGTACATTAAAATAATAAAGACAATGATTTATATGTGGACACACACATAGAAAAAAATATATATTTAGGGTAACATTCATTTTAATAGATCAGGCCCAGTGCCTCTAATCAGATGCGTTTTATAGCTATGCACATTGGTGCTTTCCATGCAGTGCTGTGCTAATATTTTATCTTGAATTCCTATTTATTTTTTTATCCTGTATATATTATTAGTCTCCCCACTGTGTATTGCTGACCAATCAGAAGCAGTCACAGGTAAAGGTGTTGGGCCCAGGATTACACAGTCATGTGATCACATCAGCAGTGACACCTCTGTTGATAAACAAAGGGTAATCACATGGCTTTGTTGATAAACAAAGGGTTGAATTAGGGTTCTTTGGTGTCTATCATTATGTTATTAGCTAACAAAGGGGCAGTTTTTAGCACAGAACAGGTCTAGGGTAGTTAAAAGGAGCTTCCCTAATCCTCAGGAAATATTTAAAGCCCAATTGATCATTAATCCCAAAGCGTTTCACCAGAATGGCAGCATTTTACTGCAGTGCCCCAAATCATCACTGAAATCTCCTGAAGGGAAAAGTCCTAAATCCACTCATCCCTACAGCTTTCAGCGTGTGCTTATTCGTCTTGTAGACTGAGAATTGTGGGGGGTGGGGGGGGGGACTGAGTGTTAAGCTTGCCAGTTTCTGAGAATGCTTTTGTCAGTGAAAAGTACATTGGAATGTCACAGACTCTTGTCCTATGGTGCTTCTAGTGTTGTAGCGTTGCAGCCACGGGTGGTACCACATTCACATAACACTGCTGGAACAAGCGACTATTTTCCAAAATCTGTTCAGAAATATATGATTTTATGAAATATAAAATAAATTACATAGTGTTAAAAATGAAATGTATTTAATGTGATGGCAGCAAGATTTAAAAAAAAACAAACTATTCATTAAAGGTCTACATGATTGATACATATATATCATATATATATATAATATATATATATTTTTATGATTAAGTTATGGAAAAGATACGTACTGTATATCCGTTATGTGACAGCTATGCATCTTGGTGCTTTCCCTGCAGTGCTGTGCTTTTACACTTCATTATTCTTGCATTTTATTTGTGACTGTGATGCTGTATTGATAACGTCTAAAAAAAATAAAACAGAAACTTTGTTTTTTTTTTGTTATATTATTTCAAATTTTTTGGTATATGTGTAAATTTATATAGCAGCTGTCATCCCCTGACATGCATCCAAGAAAAAATAATCTCTATTATGGAATAAAAGAACTGTGTTCAGTCCTAATGACCCCCATAAGCACACACTTTTTACAGCTGAGACAGTAAATGGAAGTATTTTCTGTATTTGTGAATGATAATGGTACAGGATGGTGTGATGGACCTTAATTCCATTGCTGCCAAATGTTGGAAGCACTTGTATGTGCATAATTGGCTGCATTGCCACTTAATAAAGGTCCAATGGGCAGTTTTGGCTTTGGTGTCGTATCTTTATGCACTGATTCATCAAGCAGGATTTATTTTTTTATTTTAAAATCAAACCGCACCAGAAACTGAAGTGTGAATGTACTTAGTCTTGGGTTATAGAATAAAAAAAAAAGGAGTTTTAACTTACCTTTAAGTTCCAAATCTTAGAGTACAGCACAGGACACAGGCTTGATATTCATAGACCCGGGGACTTCGCCAAGCAATGAATAAGAAGGGTGGACAACAAAAAGGCAAGCAGAACTGTGCCAACAGGCCCCACAATAATAAGGGTCAACAGACCCAACTTTGTGAGTGCTGCTGGAAGAACCTTGCGGTCAAAAGCTGCATCCATATAAGATTGGATGTTCACCTGTTAGAAATTGGAAAAGATATGAACAAAGGACCAGGTGGCAGCCTTACTGAGCTGGGCAAGAGTGGCTTTATTTCAGAACATCCAGGAAACTACGGATCCGGAGTAAGAGTCTAGAGAAAGCACATATTAGTGCAGGAGGTGCTTAGTATTTTAGGGCAGGGGTCTCCAAACTGCGGCCCGAGGGCCAGATGTGACCCTTTGCTAGCCTTTATCTGGCCCTTGGGGCACTATTCCTCCCACTGATATGAGGCACTATTTCTCCCACTGACATCAACAATAGGGCACTATTTCTTCCACCGATACCAATGATGGGATACTATTTCTCCTACTAATAAGGGCACCACTCCTCCACCTATTGACCACCAACCCTGAGGCCATATTTATTCTTACTGATGCTGGGCCTGTGACATTTTCTGCCCCTGCTGGCCACAGAAAGACAATAAACCAGCCCTTTGTTTGAAAAGTTTGGAGACCCCTGATTTAGGGTGTAACCTCTTGAGATTAGTTGTCTTATCCACCTAGCATTGGTAGATTTTAAAGGGTGTCCCTTTTTGTAATTCTTTTATTTTCAAAGAAAGTGCAGTTAACAGTCAATACAAATAGCAGCGATACATAACGAAAAATCAGACAGAAGGATCAAAAAGGGTCATATGATGTGGTAAGCATATCAAATATCCCAGGAATACACAGTAAGTAAAGCAAAGCAAAATAGCGTGGTATAGAGTTAATATCTGTGTGCGAGGCTGGGGAGGCATTCAGATAATGGCTTGCACGACCCAAAACTTATAATAATGTATGCAAAGCTATACCATACAATAATCTCTCACAGCTGCTCGGGAGTGAGAGCATCCCAATGACCAGCTGGGCTCAGACATGGGACACACGATGCGGGTAATGCACATTAGGATATTCACAGTATCTGATCAATACAGCCCATGACTGGGTAAGAACTATGGGGAAGGGGTGTGTACAAAGGGGGAGAGGGAGTAGTGGGTCAGACATCTCTTAGGGTGAGAGGGGGTAAAGACGAGGAGGGAAAAAAAGAGAAACAAATGGTGAGAGGGGATGTAAAAAAATAGAGAAGCAGCGGAATGTAATGGTAGATAGTACAGAGGTGAGGCAGAGTATAGTAGGGTAGCACCCCCTGACTAGGGAGCAAAGCAAACCCAAAAGGTCAGCCAGACTGCGCAACTTCACGGAGGTAGTCGTCCATATAAATGAAGTGCTGCCAGGGTCTCCAGGTCTCCCGAAAGGTCTCCTCCCTGTTGTGCAAGGTAGCGGTGAGATCCTCCATATCTCTTAGTTCGTTCACTTTGGAAAAACACAGGGATTTCGCCGGCGGGTTCTCCGATCTCCAACAGAGGGGGAAGCTTGCCTTGGCAGCATTCAGTAGCTGGATGGTGAGGGAGGCTTTGTACTTCTTGATGGGCCGCTCTGATATGTGAAGCAGACAGGCCGCGGGATTCCACTCCAGAGAAACCTTAGTCAAGTGCTTGATCATGTGGGTCACCTCAAGCCAAAAAGGTCAGAGTTTGGGACAGTCCCAAAAAATGTGTGAAGGGTGATGGCAGGACAAATAGGAAGTCCATCTTTCTCATAGAAGATGTAGCTTTGAGGTAGACGCTGATGGCTCTGACCATGTCCAGACAGTGAAGAGCAATTTCCTTTGGGTGCTTAGGTGTAGGGCAAAAGGTGAGAAGGGTTATGTCTTCCTTGAGGTGGCAGGCTGACACCAAATAGTTACATAGTTAGTCTGGTTAACAAAAAGATAAGTCTATCCAGTTCCTCTGGAAGGAAGGAGGGTCTTGGGTACAAAACGTTATCCTTGTGAAGAATAAGGAATGGTTCTTTAGAAGAGCAAGCCACTAACTCAGGGAGTTCCCTAATGTGTTCAAAGGGTGTTTTTTGCAGGAGAGAGAGAAGCAGATTGTGGTCCCAAGGAAGCACAGGGGCTAAAGGTGGTTTTGATTAGCACTGGAGGAAAGGCATAGATCATCCTGTACTAAATCTAGGAAATTATCAGAGCATCTGATGCTAGAGCTTTGAGCTGTTGATGGGGAGCTTGCTTTTATCTGGTGACCATATTCCCTGAACTGTGAAGAATTGGAATACTCCTCCCCAACCTAGAAGGCTGGCATCTCTTGTAATTACCTTCCAGTGGAATGGTAAAAATGACTTCCCCATTGTCAAGGCTGGGTTGGAAATCCACCAAGCTAGCAAGCAGTTTTAATTTCATCTACTAAAACAATTTCAGTCGACTAAAACTTAAACAATTCAGATGCCTAAAATTAAAATGGCATTCTAGTCAAAAGACTGACTAAAACTAAATCGAAATGCAGTGTCAAAATTAACACTGGTTATATATCACAACAGCTAAATACTGTATGTGTCTGTAGTGGATGTTCAAACCTTAATAACATGTTATCAGATTTTTACTCCAGGAGTATATAATGAGTTTGGAAATTCTAGAGAAATGCTTAAATAATGCATTACAATTTAGCTAAACCTATTCAGATTTAGTTGACTAAAATAATTTTAGTTGACTAAAATGTACTGGATATTTTAGTCGACTAAAATGTAATAGAGGTTTTAGTCAACTAAAATGTACTGGACTAAAACAGTTCAATTTACTAAAATACGACTAAAACTAAAATGGCATTTTAATCAAAAGACTATAACTAAAGCTAAAGCAAAATTTGACATCAAAATTAACATTGCTGGGGAGCTCCTTGCTTTGATGGATAGGCGCACAAGTCAATTAAAAGAGGAAGTGAATTTGTTTCATACCAACAAAATATTGTGTTGGAGAGGCCTTGAATAGAATTGGGCCTCAAAGGTGGCCACAGTTAGGCCCCAGACTCTCAGGGAGAATCTCACAAAATAAAATTTCTTTCTGGACGTGAGATCTAAGAGATTTGTTTTGTGTCCAGAATGAGGCCCAATAGAATGAGGCCCGATAATTCCAGGTGAAGGGAAGGTTAGAGATCAGAATTTTGAAGTTGTTTACCCAAAAATGAAAGGCTGAAGAATCTGAATAGTTCTGTGGACACCTGCAGAGAATTGGAAAAGCGATCAGTCCTTCAGAAGACAGTTGTCTAGGTATGTCCCGAGTTATTAAAAGGGCAAGAAGGGGTGCAAGTACATTTGTGACTACTCTAGGAACAGAAGATAGATCAAATGGTAGTGAGGCAAACTCAAAGCGTTTGTCTCCTACTGCAAAGCGCTGATGAGGTGGGTGAATGGGAATATGCAAATAGGCATCTTGGATTGTCTATAGATGCAAGATGTTGCCCTTGCCTCAGAGAGGCAATAACTGACCTTGTGGATTCCATACAAAACTTTAGAACTTGAAGGTACTTATTTAGGGATTTTAGGTCCAGGATTGGATGAATACCCCTGCTGATTTTTGGTAACATGAACAGATCTGAATACAATCATTTGAACCTGTTCCTCTGAGGTACTGGAATGACAACTCTCAAGCCCAGAGCTGGTTTAGAGCGTTCTCGAAATCTGACTGCACTTGAGAAAATTTTGGCTGATTGGGGAGAAGCAAGGGGTGAGGGGGTAGAGTTTTGATTTCTATTTTGTACCCGTTTGACACTATCTATTGAACCCACAGATCTGGGACTGTGACCTAGAGAAAAGCTAACTGTAACAGATATTCCCCCCCCCCAGGAGTGAGGGTACCTCGTCAATGCGAATAAGGCTTTAGGGTAGACTTGGTGGATTTTGTTTTTGACCACTTCAATACAGGGCATTTTCACCCCCTTCGTACACAGACCAATTTTTACTTTTCAGCGCTGACGTCATTTGAATGACAATTGCGCGGTCATGCAACACTGTACCCAAATAAACATTTTTATGTTTTTTTCCCCACAAATAGAGCTTTCTTTTGGTGGTATTTGATCACCTCTGCGGTTTTTATTTTTTGCGCTATAAACAAAAGAAGAGCGACAATTTTGAAAAAAAAAAAAAAAAAAAAACACAATATTTTTTACTTTCTGCTATAATAAATATCCCCAAAAAAATATATAAAAAAATTTTTTCCTCAGTTTAGGCC
The DNA here is from genome assembly GCA_029206835.1 of Rana muscosa. Lineage (NCBI taxonomy): Eukaryota > Metazoa > Chordata > Amphibia > Anura > Ranidae > Rana > Rana muscosa. The sequence goes on from CM055127.1 coordinate 133,664,373, forward strand.
GATACGTATTCTTCCTATATATTTTTGCTAAAAAAAACGCAATAAGCGTTTATTAATTGGTTTGCGCAAAAGTTATAGCGTCTACAAAATATGGGGATAGTTTTATGGCATTTTTATTATTAATTATATTTTTACTAGTAATGGCGGCGATCAGCGATTTTTATCCTGACTGCGACATTATGGCGGACACATCGGACACTTTTGACACATTTTTGGGACCATTGTCATTTTTACAGCGATCAGTGCTATAAAAATGCACTGATTACTGTAAAAATGACACTGCCAGTGAAGGGGTTAACCCCTAGGGGGCTAGGAAGGGGTTAAGTGTGTCCTAGGGAGTGATTCTAACTGTTAGGGGGCGTGGCTACGAGTGACACGTCACTGATCGCTGCTCCCGATGAGAGGGAACATTCGATCAGTGACAGTGTCACTAGGCAGAATGGCGAAATGTTTGTTTACAGTTGCCTCTCCCCGTTCTGCAGCTCTGTGACCCGATCACGGGACACCGGCGGACAGCAAGCCTGTGGGTCCCGTGGGCACGGTCACGGAGCTCACGGCAGGGGCGCCCGCGCACGGCGGGAATTTTAAAGTGATGTAAATATACGTTACTCTGCCCAGCTGTGCCATTCTGCCGACGTATATGTACAGGAGCCGGTCGGTAACCGGTTAAGAGGGAAGTTTCAGGAAAAAAACTTTTAAATAAAGAACTGTGAAGCAAAATAAGGGTCAGTGCCCTATCAATGCAGCCTAATCAGTGCTCATCTGCAGCCTCACCATTGCCATGAATGCAATCTGACCATTACCATGACTGCAGCCTTACCATTGCCATCAGTGCAGCCTAATTGATGCCCAGCTGCAGCCTCGGAGGGGACAGGGAGGGGGACGGAACAAGTGACGACAGATTACATACAAGAGAATTTCCCGTTTACTCGGCGGCCTCTTAATGATAAACAGAACAGTCGTCCAATAGCAGCCCAGGAGATGGGACTTCCCATTACAGACGCTGCCGAGTAAACAGGAGATTCTCCTGTATGTAATCTGACAGCACTCGTTCCGCCCCTCCGAGGCAGCGCCCTGGGGGTCACAAAAGATATTTATATCCAAATTGCCAGGGGGCCATATTAAACCGTAACGCGGGCCGCAATTGGCCCACGGGCCGGACTTTGGACATGCCTGGCCTAGGCTATAAGAAGTTTGCCAAAACCCTGAAACTGAGCTGCAGCACGGTGGCCAAGACCACACAATGGTTTAACAGGACAGGTACGATTTAGAACAGGCCTCGCCATGGTCGACCAAAGAAGTTGAGTGCACATTGCTCAGCATCATATCCAGAGGTTATCTGTGGGAAATAGACGTATGAGTGCTGTCAGCATTGCTGCAGAGGTTGAAGGGGTGGGGTTCAGCCTGTCAGTGCTCAGACCATATGCCGCACACTGCATCAAATTTGTCCTCATGACTGTCGTCCCAGAAGGAAGCCTCTTTTAAAGATGATGCACAAGAAAGCCCAGCAAACAGTTTGCTGAAGACAAGCAGACTAAGGACATGGATTACTGGAACCAAGTCCTGTGGTCTGATGAGACCAAGATAAACTTATTTGGTTCAGATGGTGTCAAGCGTGTGTGGCGGCAACCAGGTGAGGAGTTCAAAGACAAGTGTGTTTTGCCTACAGTCAAGCATGGTGGTGGGAGTGTCATGGTCTGGGGCTGCATGAGTGCTGCCGGCACTGGGAAGCTACAGTTCATTTAGGGAACCATGAATGCCAACATGTACTGTGACATACTGAGGCAGAGCATAATCCCCTCCCTTCGGATACTGGGCCGCAGGGCAGTATTCCAACATAACGACCCCAAACACATCTCCAAGACCACCACTGCCTTGCTAAAGAAGCTGAGGGTAAAGGTGATGGACTGGTAAAGCAGGTCTCCAGACCTAACCCCTATTGAGCATCTGTGGGGCATCCTCAAACGGAAGGTGGAGGAGCGCAAGGTTTCCAACATCCACCAGCTCCGTGATGTCATCATGGAAGAGGACTCCACTGGCAACCTGTGATGCTCTGGTGAACTCCATGCCCAAGAGGGTTAAGGCAGTGCTGGAAAATAATGGTGACCACACAAAATATTGACACTTTAGGCCCAATTTGGACATTTTCACTTAGGGGTGTACTCACTTTTGTTGCCAGCAGTTTAGTCATTAATGGCTGTGTTGAGTTACTTTGAGGGGGCAGCAAATTTACATTGTTATACAAGCTGTACAAAAATCAGAGGGGTGTACTTTTGTGAGATATTGTATGTATTCTATAAAGGATGCACATTATTTGTGTAAAGCAAAGTAATAAAGATATTATATCTCATACTTGCTGTGGGACAACAGTAATGGTCAAAGGACACATGATCCTGGCTTACCTGTCCATGTCGCTGGCCCCTATGTAGGGTCCAGGCTTCACCCATCACAGTAGGCATACCCTCAAAAGGGTCTTCAGGGTTTTGGTCCATAGGGACGGACCACAGCATTGGATCTGTATAACACCCTGCAGCTAGGTACACGCATTGCACCAGGTGCTGAGGTGAGCATCTAAGTAGGATCCAGTGCCTGAAGCAACATTACAAGCCGCCCCCAAAGCATGGGGTCTGGGTACGGCTCAGAAGGATTTACCCTTTTTTAACGCATGTCGCTCTTTTTTGTTTACAGAGCAAAAAATAAAAGCCGCAGAGATGATCAAATACCACTAAAAGAAAGCTCTATTTGTGGGAAAAAAGGACATCAATTTTTTTTGGGTACAATGTCACAAGACCACACAATTGTCAGTTAAAATGATGCAGTTCCGTATCGCAAAAAATGGCCTGGTCATTAAGGGGGCAAATCCTTCCAGTCCTTAAGTGGTTAATCACTGATGAATTGCTTTTAGCAGGGATTCCCCCAGACATTAAACTTATTTCAAGGGTTCTTCTGAGGTAAAAAGGCTGCTCTAGGCAAGTCTTTATAAAACTCCTGCACTAAGGGCCAGCTCACACCAGACGCAGTTCCCTGCGCATTTTTTCTGCACTACAAATGCATGCACAGTGTTTTCCATGTATTCCAATGGCTCTAGTTCACACCATGCAGTCAGTTTCCGGTGCAGAAACTGACCGGAACGGACTGTATTGGTGCAGAAAAAACGGAACTGTATCTGGTGTGAACTGACCCAAAAACAAAGTGCACAATCAATGGGGTCTTTCTGCTGAGAATATGTATATACAATAGTGCAGTCAGATTCATGGTGCATTCCAGGAGAGCATTACTCAGCAGATAGCTGGTCATATTTCTGTCAATAATCACTATATATGGGGGAAGCTCATGTTAAAAGAAACAGTGGGCACAATGTATTAGGTACATTTTTCTCAACTTTTTTTTCAGTCAAGGCACCCTTTAAAATTATGAACAGTCTTGAGGCACCGCATTGTAAAATGTAAAGAACAAAACTAAAAGTTTTCCAGAACACAGCAACATCTACACACGTAGGACACCCAACATAAGAGGCAATACAGCTTTGAAAACTGCTAATCACTAGTATTCCAATGTTTCTCTTCTCCCTCAGATTCTCTCTCTAATTCAGCTAATGTGACCCCATTGCTGATGGGGTGGGGGAGGGGCAAATAAGTATGCTGTGCAGGTGCCCAATGTAGTCATTGGTTGTTAGGATGCAAGTGGCTGGAAGGTTTTTCCACCTGCTCGCTTGTATACAATTTTTGGCCAATTTTTAAGGTTTTTGACAAGGCACCCTTGAAGAAACCTGAAGGCACCCTAGTTGAAAAAGGCTGTATTAAAGTATTATTATTCGATTAGATTTAGCTACTCACTGACATCATGCAGTCTGGTTTTACATTTCAAAATCTGGGGAAAAACCTAGTTTCAGTTATGATTCAAGCTTCCTTCTCTAACTCATTTCGCAGTACAGGTTTTGCCTTACAGCTGTCATTAGGCTCCTTTCACATGAACACCTTCCATTTTGAATAGGCTGTCCGCTGATCAGACCAGATCAGATGACAGGTCCATGTCCACTCAGTTTATGCAGAGCGGACATAGACAGAGACCACTTTGCTCTATGGTCCGCTGGGAGTAAATGGACTCTGCTGTCCATAAACCTCTGATCTGATATCCGGGGTAGCTACAGGTAAGCCTCATTATATAGACTTACCTAATAAAAGTGGTTTACAACTACTTTAAGTGGTCGTCGCATGACTAAAACCTACACATTGGGTCACAAGATCTTTGCATAAGTGAAGGAGAGTCGACTTGATTTCTGAGATCCCCCTTCAACTGAAATCATATGACCCAGAGCCTAGGGTTTAGGGAACTCTTCGTATTTTTCAGCAGGCCTATTAACACAGAATTCATTCAAAAGTGTAGGGTGACTTCCAGACTTACCCAGATAATTCTTGGGTACATACACTACAGTATTCTATGTACTCAGGTGCGCTAATACATACCCTTCCTGTGCTATGAAAATAGGTTTGTATTTCTATCATATAAATCAGTGGTCTCCAAAATGCGGCCCGAGGGCCAGATGTGGCCCTTTGCTTGCTTTTATCCGGCCCTTGGAGCACTATTTTCATTAACTGATACCAACAGTGGGACATAATTCCCCCCATTGACACCAATGATGAAGCACAATTCTTCCCAATGACACAAATGATGGAGCACAATTCCTCCCAATGACACCAACAATGGGGCCCAATGACACCAATGGTGGAGCAGAATTCCTCCCAATGACACCAACAATGGGGCCCAATGACACCAATGGTGGAGCAGAATTCCTCCCAATGACACCAATGGTGGAGCAGAATTCCTCCCAATGACACCAACAATGGGGCCCAATGATGGGGAACTATTCCTCCCAATGATGGAACACAATTCCTCCCAATGACACCAACAATAGAGCACTATTCCTCTCACTGGCACCAAAGATGGGGCATTAGTTATTGCCACTGACTTCGGGACCTTTTCTACTCCCAATGGCCACAGTCCGGCCTCCTCCTTATGTCTGAAGGACAGTAAACTGGCCCTTTGTTTAGAAAGTTTGGAGACCCCTGATATAAATGAATAAAATATATAAAGCAGAAGTTCATGGAGTTTTTTGAGCGATCAAATTAATGCATTATTGACTTTTCTTTGTATCTTGTTTTTCAATAAAAATATATTAAACAAAAAAAAACGAATGCATTAAATCCCATATAGAAATGAAATAACAATGACTCAGACTTCACTCCGGTTTTATTGGAAATGAAGAAATCGCTTTAATTCTATTATACAGTATTTAAAAACAGTAGAAAAAAGGTGGCTTAAAAATGCAGAGTCTGCACTTGGACTGTGGGAGGAGTGATGCATGATGGGAGTGGAGTTCTCAGATGTGATCTCATTGAATGAGGCGTACCTGGAGATTAGCTGCTGTGGATCTAAATGGACAGTCGGTGCTTCTGCATCATCACTTGTGAAGTACGACCAACAGATTGAACATGTCTGCCCTGACTACACAGGCCTGTACACTTCAACAGATAGGACAGGGTGGCATGTGACAAGCTGGGAGCCCCACATTAGTGTTGTGGATAAGTGTTTAACCCTTGATTGGATTCCGCACTTCCACCAGGGCTGCGGCTTACCTGCAGTGCAGTCAAGTGTAGGTACTACATTACATAAAAAGCGGCAACCGTGTTTAGCAACAGTTAAAATAATTAAAAAAATATACAGTATATACATTCACTTGTGTAGGGTTTCACTGAATATTAGAGTGCACGTGTACAGCACACTGCATCATATCGAATTTCCAGCTTAGACCCACCATACTGAGGAGGCCACTAACCAGCCATCCTTTGGCACTGCAGGAGCTGTAAAAAATTACAAGTGGCTAGGGGGAAGGTTGGTTCTTGTTGGTCCTAGTACCTAGGACTATTTTGTCTTTGAAGATTCTAAGAGAGAATGGACAACAAGACCTGCTTATCCCATAGACACATTTATGTATGAGGGCCCAGGAGTAAAGATGACCAAAGTACTTGGTGTCCAATGCAGAGATTAAAGTGAACTTGTAACAAGGTGGGAAACATCAATGTACGAATCAGTGCGTATCTTAAGCTGGGTACACACAGTCTGAAAATTGGCCGGTTAAGCAGGAACCAGCCAGCTTTCGATCAGTGTGTACAGCAGTCCGTCAACTATGCTCTCCCTCCTCAACCAAATACTGACTTATTGAAGGACTGTGTTTGCCCAGGGTTTGCATGCCCCTCCCTCCCACATGACAGGACACACAGGAAGCGAGTACTGCACTACAGGAAGTGTGTCATGTGCACCCCATACCTACCAATACTGGGGTAATGACAGGAACTCAGCTTCAACAACATCTGCTAAATCTCCCCTCACTCTTACTTTGGAATTTTCCTCCTTGATACAAATTTGCTTTAAGGCGATTCCATGTTTTCTTTAGACAATAAAGATGTTTAAGATCTGGAAAGGAAAAGCTGTGATGGGTTCATTGTGCAGAAACATGGGTCATCTCTCATCTCATCTCATATGACTGAAGGGACCTGTAAGGAAACCTGAATTACATGAGCAGCGATCGGTGACCTCTCTTCAAAAATGCTACTTGCGAACACTCACTTGATTTTTAGCTGTGAGTGATTTTGGCTTCAGTCTCGTATATAACAACGTCTGCCTTTATGTTTTGTACACACAGGGAAACATAGACGTGTTTTTGTGCTCTGAGCGGCACCACAGTACCTCTTAGGACAGCACACTTGGATTGCACACAGTAAACTGCGCGCACCTCCTTTTTCATTCAGAGAGGATGTGAAATAACACTGGAAGAATAAAATAGGATAAGAAAGCTCAGCATCCTACAGGGTCCATTGATAGTGATGTCGGTATGGCAAATGTGCTCCACATCTTAACCCCAGGGCTGTATTCTACCACCAACTATAAGCACATGGGTGTGTGCAAAGCTCCCTGTGTATATGAAGCTGTAGTGCCCACAGACTGGCAGCCCTCTCACTTTGGACAGCGGTGCTCAGACTTGTTTTGCAGACCCATCACAGCTTTTCTGTCCCACATCTACTTACAGAAAACAAACCAAGGGAAGGTTACCTTTATATGAAGATAAGGGAAGTCTTATCCAAATGCCACTGTGAGTGATAATGAGCATCACTGACACTTCAGCATCCTTGGTCATCAACACCTATGTGATTACAAGCCATGCTCAAATAATCTGTATAGTGTCCTGGGCCTTGTGTGGTTGGCCTTACATATCCAGGATTTACATCAGTTTCTGGTGGATGCAGTGATCTAGAACTGATATACAAATCAAACAAACTGGTCTTTATAAAGAGACAGACTGGTGGTAAAAACACATCTAATCCTATTTCCTCCATTAGATAACAAGCAAACAGCCCGCAGCTATCCAATTGTTGTAGAAAATCAAAGCTCAGCATCGCCCTTTCAGTCTGGGCATGAAGTGCCTTGTGGATCTACAAGAGTAGGAAAGCCCCTGGGCCTGCCTAGCTCAGATTTCCATAAATATATTTATACAGGATATACTGAATAATATATGTACAATTCTACTTCACTAGCTTAACATTACTTTTTTTATCCCGATTACTTGACCAGGTCCAGGATGCGTGCCTATTTTCACATGGCATTCCATCCAGCCTGTAGATATGATCCCATCTTTATTACACAGTCTGGGTGTCTATTCAGCCATGTTGTCAAGCGATGGGCGACACCCAACCCAGGCACTGATTTGGAGACAAGATCAAGAAAATACTAACAGGTTTGCAATCCTTGCATCTGAATCCTAGGGTGTCCTCTGGGTATTTAACTGGACACAAGGCTTTAAGTGACGCTGCGGTGGACACTGTCATACATCTGCACTATCTTAACATGAGCAGGATCAGCCATACTGCCATTTCATTCTTTTAGTCAAACTGAAGACTGAGCAGTCCACCTTGCTGAACCAAGGCATATAGAACAAAAAAAAAAGTAGCCGAATAGCTTATATGGGTCAAAGGGGAGTCTGCCAAAGATGCCTCCCTGCAATTACATTGTAAGGTTTCCCACAACCAACCTTTGCACAGTTGTTTTAGGGCCAGTTCACACTACATGCAGTTCCGTGTGCTTTTTTTTCTGCACAAAATGCATGCACAGTGTTTTCCATGTATTCCAATGGCTCTGGTTCACACCATGCAGTCAGTTTCCGGTCAGTTTCTGCACCTGAAACTGACTGCATGGTGTGAACTAGAGCCAACAAGAGCCATTGGAATACATGGAAAACACGGTGCATGCATTTTTAGTGCAGAAAAAATGCGCACAAAAAACTGTACGGAACTGCATCTGGTGTGAACTGGCTCTTACTGTTTGTCAGACTGAAGCCTAACCATAGCAGGTAGTGCAGCAGGATTTTCATAGCTCTAAGGCCTCATGCACACTGGATGTTAAAATAACGCTCTAAAAACGCCAGTAGCTTTGCAGTGAGTTTTTCAACGTTTTTGCAATAGCATTTTTTAGCGTTAGCATTTTTTTAAAAATAAATATATATATATTTTTTTTATTAATGGATCAAAAACATCCAAAAACGCTAGTGAGCCGCGTTTATCGGGATTTTTTGACAGCTAGAAAAACTCCTCTCAGAACCCACTAGTTTTTTTTTCAACCGCTTCCCGACCGCCGCATGCCGATATACGTCGGCAGAGTGGCACGGGCAGGCAAATGGGCGTACCCGCCTCGGGAGTGTGCTCGCGGGTCCCGCAAACTCTATGTTCCCCGGCGGCCTGCGATTGCGGTGTGGAGGGGCAGAATGGGGAGATGCCTATGTAAACAAGGCATTTCCCTGTTCTGCCTAGTAACATGTCAGGGATCTTCCGCTCCCTGTCATCGGGAGCAGTGATCGCTGTCATGTCAGTGGTAGCCCATCCCCCCCACAGTTAGAATCACTCCCTAGGACACACTTAACTCCTTCCCTGCCCCCTAGTGTTTAACTCCTTCCCTGCCAGTGTCATTTACACAGTAACCAGTGCATTTTTATAGCACTGATCGCTGTATAAATGACAATGGTCCCAAAATGGTGTCAAAAGTGTCCGATGTGTCCACCATAATGTCGCAGTCCCAATAAAAATCGCTGATCGCCGCCATTACTAGTAAAAAAAAAAAATATAATAAAAATGCCATAAAACTATCCCCCTATTTGGTAGACGCTATAACTTTTGCGCAAACCAATCAATCAATATACGCTTATTGCAAAAAAAATTTTTACCAAAAATATGTAGAAGAATACACATCGGTCTAAACTGAGGAAAAAAATTGTTTTTTTGATAAAAAAATGTGTGATATTTATTATAGGAAAAAAGTAAAAGATATTGTGTTTTTTTCAAAATTGTCGCTCATCTTCTGTTTATAGCACAAAAAATAAAAGCTGCAGAGGTGATCAAATACCACCAAAAGAAAGCTCTATTTGTGGGGAAAAAAAGGACGTCAATTTTGTTTAGGTACAACGTTGCACAATTGTCAGTTAAAGCGATGCAGTGCTGTATCGTAAAAAATGGTCATTGGGCAGCCAAATCTTCTGGGGCTGAAGTGGTTAAAGCCAAAAAACTGCTGATAACAGCCTATGTGTGCATGGACACATAGGATAACATGATGAGGAGTTTATTGACTGTAGAAAAAAATGTCCGAAGCCAAAAACAGCTGCTGTAAAAATGTCTAAAAACATCCAGTGTGCATGAGGCCTTAGTGAACTCTGACAAATGGTACAGATGTACAGTAACACTGCTAACATAGCAGCATGCAGGCTCCTTCAATTGGCTGCAAGTTAGATGACTGACTGATGTTGCACCACTGAGCAACATTAAGAGGAAACTACAAATGTACGTGAGGAACCTCAGATGGCAACTGTCACTCTCTGACTTGCGGGCAGCAGGCTTGTTCCAGAAGCAGAGATGCCCAAGTTATCAAGCTTCACAGCGACTGTCACTAATGACATAGAATTAGTAAGGGGCCTGCATGTCAGAGAATGCCGGCTTTCATCAGAAGGACTTCAAGTAGATATCTTGCTTTGGTTACTATAAAACTACTTTGGGGGAGGAGTGATAGGAGCAACTCTGTTTTAGGAGCAGTGAGAAGAGCAACTCAATTGTGTTTTGTGACTATCTAGCTGTTAAAAATCTGCATTTTCAAGCAAGCCATTCCAATGTCTACCTGGGAGTACGTGCTGGGACTTGTAGTTCCATGGCGACAAAACGCTTGCCAAATATGTCACCCAGCAAACATTACCGGGCCTGAGCCACGGCACAATTATATTAACATTATAGGGGGGTCTACTTGAGTACCTAAATTCTGCAGTCTTTGCAGTTCCTAGGTGCTCCCCTTGTTTTCTGGTGTCTGCACTGTGTATGATAAGGGGCACTGAGATGGAAAACATTATGGAAGCCATAAACCTCTTAGCATCTTCTATGCAACCAGGCAAATCCCACTCATGCTAATGAATGCACATTGGCAGAGGACTGATGCTCTATTAGCAGGATATCAAGTACCCATACAGCTTAAAATAAGTACAAACCAGAGTTATAAAAAAGCTAATGTTTTTCTAACGTGCTCCTAGTGGTTGTGCATGCTGCAGAGTGCTATGCCGTGTCACATAGGCCGTGGGATGAGGCAGATGTGTGCAGCTAGAGGGAGGGGAGCTGGGGGTTGGGGATGATGAAAGTAGCAGCAGCCAGGCTTCTCCTCATATGAAAATATCAGTGCAGGTGTAGACACGCCATTCACACTGGACAGGCCGCACAACGTCTGTGAACAGAAGGTCCTAGTTCCAGTATAGGCTTGGAGTGAACAGGCAGAGGGGAAGGTCCAGAAGTCTGCAGTACACTGGCTCCTCCGGTGTCTGTTCTCTGACATGAGCAGGAATGTGATAGCAGGGCATGGAGGGCCGCTTGGCAGATCACCGGCACAGAAGAGGTGGCGGAAGTCGAGGCTGATTCTGGCAGTGTTTGGTTTTACTTAGCAGGTCCAGACCTGGGAAGAGAAGACGACAAATAGCAATAGATGATAAATGACAATACTCTCAGTCACTTAGAAAGTGCAATCTGTGCATGAAAGATGAACACCATCTGCCACCGTTATTGGGTTTCAGTCTCTATATGTGGGAATGTCTCACACTGTAGATCTTATCACATCTATAACTATTTAAAGCACTACTCCAACATTGTGTTTTTTTTTTGTGTTTTTTATTTTAGCACTGAGATAGAAGGAAAGAATTGACATTTCTGCTGGGTTTTTGTTTCAGTTTTTTGTCTCTGTGACACCCATACAAGAAATGAAGGGGAGCGGTTGTCACTTGGACAGGAAGATATAGGTAACCAATAATCTTTCCCTGCATTTGGCAATCCAAAATTTTAAGTTTTAGCTGGAGTTGGGCTTTAAGCCAGATGTAACATTACAGTATAGGCGTAACAGCAAAAAAGGAAACATATCTATTTCCTGCTCCCTTTGTACAGTTTGTCTTGAGATGACTAATGACTTGCATTGGCAGCTTTATTTATCAATTGCTTTAAAGTGATTGTAAAGGTTAGTTTTTTTTCCATAAAAATAACAAACATGGTATTACTTACCTGCTCTGTTGCAGTGAATTTGCACAGAGCACACCAGATCTTCCTCTTCTTGTGTCCCTCTTCTGCTCTCCTAGCCCCTCACTCCTGTTCAGTGCCCCCATCGCAAGCAGCTTGCTATGGGGGCATCCGAGCTAAGTCACAGCTCCCTGTGTCCATTCAGACATGAAGCCCGACCCGGACCTCCCCCTCTCTCCCCTGATTGGCTAACTGACTTTGATTGACAGCAGCGGGCACCAATGGCGCCGCTGCTGTGGCTCGGCCAATCAGGAAGGAGACTCTCAGATGGCCCGATGGACTCGTTGACATCGCTGGACAGACAGGGACCTCAGGTAAGTGTTATTGGGGGTGAGGGGGGCTGCTGCACACAGGAGGCTTTTTATAAAATGGTGGCAGTAGCCAATTTTTGTCTGATGGACAATATTTGCGCAGTTATTTATCAAACACATATTTTAAGGAAAAATTACACTATAACGAATTTTATTGCAAACAAACACAACGTTATACCCAATGGTTTTTCTTTTTTTGTAAAATATAAAAGATGGGGTTGCATTGAGTAAATAGATACTAAACATATCAAGTCTTAAAATTGCCCATGGTCCTTGAATTAAAAAATAAAATAAAAGGCCTTTACAGGTCATCATCATTTTAGCATTAACCGTGAACTATGGACCTGGAATAATTGCTCTCTGACATTTGGGACAGCATCGCCAATGTGTGGCGCAATTGATGCTTATATACACATGCTCGCCTTACGCTGTGATTTTTATATGGGGTGTGTATGGGGCTTTACATTTTTTTAAAATAATTTTTATTTATTTTCTACAATTTTTTTAATACACATTTTTTTTTACTTTATTGCTATCACAAACCAATAAGCCCTCTATGTTATATCATGGGCAGATGACCCCCAATGCCTCCCCTGCCCTCCAATGCAGCTACTCCAGCATAAATCATGCTGCAATAGCTGCATCCTCATCTACACTAGCCAAAGAATGACAGCTGTGTCATTAACTGCAGGAGGAATGGGGAACGGATTGAGAGCCCAATAAAAGTGATAGAGTGGGTCACTTTTATCAGAAAGCCCTTCGCTGGCTCTAAGCCCCCATTCACACTAGTGCAATTTCTGATGCCGCTGCTGTTGCGCATATATATATATATATATATATATACAAACATGTATTATTTATACAGTCTCCCCATGCAGAGAGGTCCCCACCTCTGTCAGCCCCCTCATTTGTACTCCCACAGCACATTGGAGGTCCAGCTGCTAAAATACTGTAAAGTAAGTGCTGTAATACCAGATACAACAGCAGGTGGCGCAGTTTTTATTTTTTTTCAGGTTGAAGTAGCAGATACAACGGCAGGTGGTGCAGCTGAAATCTAATGCAGTGATGTAGTAAGCAGGGAATTTCAAAGACAAAACAGGATTGTTTTTCCCCCACCATTCCTCTATAATTACAGCAACATAAAAGAATACAACAATCTTACCTTTACAGTACTGTCCACTGCACCGGAAAAGAGCCGCCCCCTGGACACAGCAAGAGCGGTCACACTGCCCTGATGTCTCAGTAACGTCTGAGTGCAAATCATGTTATCCATACTCCAGACCTAGACAGAGAAGGGTATATCATACAGCATTATGCACGCAATAATTACACAACATACAATTCTGAATACCAGAACTAGGGCAAACTACACAAAAAATAAATATAAAGCTACAACTACATCACAAGGCAGTTGGTGTTTGTCATTCAGCTCTGTCAGGACAGGGCATTGCTGGGTGAGGGCAGGGAGCACACATTTCACCAACAGAAAATCAGATTTTAAATTTAAAGCATTTCATTCAAATCAAACCTGATGTCTCCCCTGCACTGTGCATAAGCAGACTGAGGACAAACGGTTCAAAGTGCTCCAAAGTTCCAAGCTGCACTCTAATCATGGGTGCCAGCCAAACTCTGGTCTTGTCACCTTTCCTTATCTCCAAACAAAATGAAGTAGATTTGCACACAGTTTCCAGTCTTGCTTGCCAAACTTTATTGCAACAAGTGGCAAATACACTCCACCCATCCCTCTGGTATATTTTACCCCCTCCTGGAACTTAAAGTATAACTAAAGGCAACACTTATTTTTTGTTTTGTATAGAGTGGATATGGATTAGAGCCCTTGTCAGTTTTTATTGTTGTCTGTGCCCCTATTAAGGAGATTCACCCTCTCTATTTGTGCTGTTTACCATTATCATTGAAAGTGAAAGTAAAAGAAAACCCCAAATTTTGTGTTGTCCCCAGAAAAGTAATAAAGGAGAAGTCTTCCAATGGGTACACTAGGTCTGGTGACCTGGGGATCCCCAAGGAATTCCCTTAATTTGTAGAGATTTCCTCTCACTTCCTGTTTGGCTATGGGACGGGAAGTGAAGGTAAATCTCTGTAATGGGACACAAATGGCGCAAAAAAATTTGACAGGGGTTATAACCCTCCCTTACTCCATCCAAAATGAAAAAAAAAAAAAAAGTTTTGCCTAGAGTTCTACTTTAACATTGGAGTTTTACAATTAAAGTGGTTGTAAACCCTTACATACATCCACTGAAGTGACAAACTTCAGGTGATACAGAGGGATGAAACAAATTCTTTTACATAAGTTGTACCAGTTTATCTGTAGTCTTCTCTCCTCTACTGCCTCCTACAGCACACATTTTACACAGCATTACTCAGCTCTAGAAGGCAGGGAGTGGGGTTCTGAATTCACACACTGCGCAACAAAGAGGAGGAAGCTGATTGTAATCTGAGACCTGAGTGGAGGAAATGTACACCCCCCCCAGTCTCATGGGGAAACATGCACAGTTGAGGCTGTAAATCACTTGCTGTGTGCTGGAGGGAGGTGAGGCCATCTCCTGGGATTGTCTGGTGTGGGCATAGACAGTCATAAGTGACTTATGCAGGTAGCAGATGGACTAGAGAGCAGGCAGAAATCACACTAGGTGCTTTGGATAGAAGCATGTATAGAAGAATATGCAGAATATGCTTTGTTAATTTCTCAGTTTCGAGGCAGTCAAGCATCGAATGACCGACATTGTGGTCAACGAAAAATTAACAGCCATTTTACTTGACACCCACGAAAAAATCCTCAGAGGCTGGCAGCCCTGAATATCCCATGCTCAGACATCACGCTTTGATAATGTCAATCTGAGGATTCTAATCCACTGTGAGTCCTCTTTATCTCTTCTTTCTTCTCTTTCTCTACCCTTCCTGGGATCTTCCCTTGTTTCCGGCTCACCTGCTCTTCTTTTCCTTTGATTCTGTATTCCTTTTCAATCAATGTGTAAACCTATTAGGCCTTTAGATTGTGGCCTGGTTATGACGTAATTGAGTTTACAGCTCCTCTCAAATTATTTTTTATTCTGTTTTCTTACTGTAGAATCACAATTTCTTTGACATGATATTTTAGCCAAGCTTAATATCATCACTCCATGTAGATGGGAGTGTAATTTAGTTTTTTTGTGACGTTGTAAAGCTCTGATTTACTTATTTTTTTGCTGTACGGCTCTGTTGTGTATGTTCTAAAGACAATAAAGCCTTTTGTAAAAGAAAATCCAGAACATGACAACGCTCACCCAGGCTGACTCTCCCTTAATAGCAGCGTTTGGAACAATAAACACTATGATATGATAAAATGTACTGCTCTCTGAGCAGAGTGAATGGAAAGGAACATTGGATTTCAAGGCCTAACACCTCCTGGATACATAAAACACATGTCTTTCACCTCAGTATACACAGTACACAATGTTTCCATACACCAAGCTCAACTCAAGGCTGTCATATTTTATAAGGCTTAAGATCACCCAAAGGGTTTATGTGAAACAATAAATGAGCCTTGAGCCAGCTGGAAGAATAGAAACACGCCGCTTTGATTCAATAGACTTTCAAAGAGCAAGGTGGTGCCCTTCTTCCACCCATTATTAAAGTTTGAAAACCTAAATCATAAACAAATAAAATTGGGTCACTCGAAAAAAGTGAATTTATGAGCGGACTCTTTTTTTTGAGCTGTTCTCATACTAAGAAAAAGATGATCCTGCCAGTTTCATCCTGTTCTTGGGTTGGGGTGAACACATTCTTAGGCAGCCCTTTCTCCCAACGTAGTCACCCATGTTCACTTGCTCCCATGCCCATTCTAATGCACAGAGAAAGGGGTTTTATCGAAACTGGAGCAGCTGTCCATGGCAACCAATCAACTTCTATCTTTCATTTTCAAAGCATAACTGAACCAGCTGAAGATAAAAGTTGATTGGTTGCTATACGCAACGGCTGCAGATTTTGTCTGCTCCAGTATTGTTTTGATTTGTTCCCCAGTAAGCCTTGTATGAAAGCTGCCCATATCTCAGATAATCTCATCAGTGGGGGATCCTCAGCTCTCAACTATCAGCAGATTCTCACTGTCGTCCATTCAGAGTGCCTTGAAAAAGTATTCATACCCCTTGACATTTTCCACATTTTGTCATGTTACAACTAAAAAACGTAAATGTATTTTATTGGGATTTTATGTAATAGACCAACACAAAGTGGCACATAATTGTGAAGTGGAAGGAAAATGATAAATGGTTTTCAAATAAATATGTGAAAAGTGTGGCGTACATTTGTATGCAGCCCCCCTGAGTAAATACTTTGTAGAACCGCCTTTCACTGCAATTACAGCTGCACACCTGCACATCTTAGAGGGTGACACATTTTTGCCCATTCTTCTTTGCAAAATAGCTCAAGTTCTGTCAGATTGGATGGAGAGCATCTGTGAACAGCAATTTTCAAGTCTTGCCACAGATTCTCAATTGGATTTAGGTCTGGACTTTGAGCGGGCCATTCTATCATATGAAAATGCTTTGATCTAAACCAGTCCATTGTAGCTCTGGCTGTATGATTAGGGTTATTGTCCTGCTGGAAGGTGAACCTCCACCCCAGTCTAAAGTCTTTTGCAGAGAGGTTCTCTTTTAAGATTGCCCTGTATTTGGCTCCATCCATCTACTTATTAACTTTGAGCAGCTTCCCTGTCCCTCGTAAAGAAAAGCATCCCCACATGATGTTTCATGGTGGTGGGAATGTTGTGTTCAGGGTGATGTGCAGTGTTAGTTTTCCACCACACATAGCATTTTGCTTTTAGGCCAAAAGGTTAAATTTTGGTCTCATCTGACCAGAGCACCTTCTTCCACATGGTTCCTGTGTCCCCCACATGGCTTCTCCCAAACTGAAAACTGGACTTCTTATGGCTTTCCTTCAGCAATGATTTTCTTCTTGCCACTCTTCCATAAAGGCCAGATTTGTGGGGTGCACAACTAATAGTTGTCCTGTGGACAGATTCTCCCCCCTGAGGTGTGGATCTTTGCAGCTCCTCCAGAGTTACCATGGGCCTCTTGGCTGCTTCTCTGATTAATGCTCTCCTTGCCCGGCCTGTCAGTTTAGGTGGACGGCCATGTCTTGGTAAGTTTTCCGTTGTGCCATACTCTTTCCATTTTTTGGATGATAGATTGAACAGTGCTCCGTGAGATATTCAAAGCTTGCAATATTTTTTTTATAACCTAACCCTGCTTTAAACTTCTCTGCAACATTATCCCTGACCTGTCTGGTGTGTTCCTTGGCCTTCATGATGCTATCTGTTCACTAAGGTTCTCTAACAAACCTCAGAGGGCTTCACAGAACAGCTGTATTTATATTGAGTTTAAATTACACACAGGTGGACTCTATTTACTAATTAGGTGACTTCTGAAGGCAATTTGTTCCACTAGGTTTCAGTTAGGGGTATCAGAGTAAAGGGGGCTGAAGAAAAAAAAATGTACGCCACACTTTTCACGTATTTATGTATAAAAAAAATGTGAAAAACATTTATCATTTTCCTTCCACTTCACAATTATGTGCCACTTTGTGTTGGTTGATCACATAAAATCCCAATAAAATACATTTACGTTTTGGTTGCAACATGACATAAATGTGGAAAATTTCAAGGGGTATGAATACTTTTTCAAGGCACTGTATACAGTAAGATGAAAGTGGTGGAACCAGTATCTTGCGGCTTTATTCCCACCCACTACGAATACAGATTACATGTTGAAAACGGGTCACGTGACTGTTAAATAAAGAGGAAAAGAAAAGGTATTTCCAGCTTTTCTTACATTTCAATTTCAACGGGGAATGATTCCCTAGTGTGTGCAGGTGCCGAATATATGAAATAAAAAATATGGTTTACATCTATTTTGATGGGAGATATTAAGCAACGACATACCCGTAAGGAACGGTCATACGAGGCACTGAAAACCTTGGTTTGATCTGGTGTGGAAATGACAGCCAAAGCGTATACTGTGCCCACATGTCCAGTTAATGTGCGGACCTGTTCTTTAGATTCGATGTCCCAAACCTATAACAAGAGAACAACATTAGAGAACAAAATAAAAACCTTCACACAGTTCATGATGGCCGAGCTGTTTAGGGATCCAGATATAGCACACAAACAATACTGTATTAGGTTTTATGACCCATCAACAGTTTTGTCACTTAAAGTGGGACTTTAGGATTTTTAATGCAAAAGAGACATACTATACATCATATGTGATTGATCACTCGGGAAAATGCTAAAACTGATGCTTACAGATGCTATATGTCCAAAAGTTTGAGAACACCCAACCATCACACACCTATATGAGATTGTTGGACATCCCATTCCAAAACCATGGTCATTAGTAAGGAGTTGGCCTCCGTTGTGGCTCTTTAACAGCATGCATTCTTCAGGGAAGGATTTCCTCAAGATGTTGGGAATTTATGCTCATTCATCCAAAAGAGAATTTGTAAAGTCAGGTACTGATGTTTGATAAGATGACCTGGCTTGGAATCGGCATTCCAATTCATCCCAACGGTGTTTAGTAGAGTTAACGTCAAAGATCTGTACAGAACACTCAAGTCCTTACAAACAAAACTCATCTAACCTTGTCTTTCTATAGCTGGTTTTGTACATAGAGGCTGGAACAGAAAAGTGCCTTTCCCAAACTGATGACAAAAGTTGCCTAAAATGTCTTTGCATGCTGTAGCATTAACATTACCCTTTATATGAAGCACTTGAATTCAATAATCTGGAGAAGGTGTCCACATACTTTTGCTCATAGAGCATATATGGGAACCTAAGGTTATTCAGAAACAAAAGTTTGAGCGGATGAGTGGACTCTTTCTACTTAACAAGGGATCCTCTTGTGTGTCACTAGCCTTACACAGAGCTGTAAAACTTAAAGGAATCAATTGGATGACTTACGTGGATGAGGTTCTCATAGGTTCCACACACTATGTGATGGTTTGTGACGGCTATGGAGTACACACTTCCTCCTGAAGTCTGCAGGACATGGACACAATCTAAGGTTCTAATGTCCCATATCTGGAGGAAAGAAAAAAACTGTATAGTATACGCATACATTTGCCCAGTAATAAGAATTCAACAGATTCAGGCACTGTGTTGACAAGCCAGATGTTTGCTCTGCCACGAAATGGCCCCTGCCATCACCTAGCCATTAGGGATGGGCAAACTGTTCGGCCCGAGTATAAGTTCTAGCCGAACATTTGCCTGCTAGACGAACACCTGAATTTGCAGGGTGTTCGCAGGTTTTCAAAACCCCGATGATCACCCTGTGCTGCACAGTTTGCGCTCTGATTTAGCAAAGCTTTGCCCAATCAGGGCCCAGTGAAAGCTGGTTGTTAAGGAGCGGGGCCGGGAAGCTGGCCGTGGCATCCTTAAAGTGAAACCTATAGGCAAGCCTATAAGGATTACCTAAAGATACTGTAAATATCTTCTAAACATGCACCGTTTAGGAGATATTTACTGTATATGCAGTCGATTATGTCACCAGGGCATGTGCTCTGAAGGAACAGCCACCTGTGCCGCTTCTTTAGAATCCTGTGCCGTGATCGGCAGCTCCTGCGTGCATGTGCGGGAGGGACGTCACGCGACTCTGGCGAGTCACACAGCCGGAGTCCGCGGATTGGGAACGAAGACAGGTGAAGATAGATGCGACCTTCAGCGGTGACAATGGGGGCTTCGTTTGCTTGCAGGTAAGTTTCACATAATGTGCTAGTATGTGATGCATACTAGCACATTATACCTTTTCTTTGCAGGTCAGGGGAAACTTCGGATCTGGTATGGATTTGGAGGAGAATCCCACGCCAAAATGTAAAAAAAAAACTAAAACAAAACAAAAACCGGAGTGGGCCCCCCCCAAAATCCATACCAGACCCTCCGAGCATGCAGCCTGGCAGGTGAGGAAAGGGGGGTATGAGTAAGCGCCCCCCTCCTTCTGAACCATACCAGGCCACATGCACTCAACATGTGGGGGTGGGTGCTTTGGGTCTGGTATGGTTTTTTCTTTACTTTTTCAATAGCTGCGTGCTGGCAATTGTAACCACGAGTCATTTAAAATGGGATTTGACTCGCTTTTTTTTTTTCTTTGGAAATGTATTTTTTGCTGCAGCATGTTATATATGTGCTACAGATGTGCCACTTTACAGGCACATTAAGGGGACCCCCCAGGCACTATATTTAAAGGAATTTTTCATTTTTATTGTTGCACTTTAAATCACTGCTCCTGAAAAAATGATTAATTAAAAAAAAAAAAACAATTAAATGTTTGTTGATACATGTCCCCCAGGGCAGTACCCAGACCCTCATACCCCTTTTATAGCCAATTACTTGCATATAAGCCTTTTAAAATGGGCACTTTTGATTTTTCCTGTTTGGCTCCCATAGACTTTAATGGGGTTTGCCGTTCAGGTTAGACAGGTGTCCTGCTGCAAACCAAACAGGGGGGTGTTCGGTCCATCTCAACTTGCCATACTAGTTCAGACAAGATTGCCTAGTTTTCTAAATATGTCAAACACTTAAATCCTGCAGGCTGCCCTATTTCCAGAATTACTGGTTTCCTTGCTCTTATAAATGTTTTCCAATCCCGTTGGTACAATTCTAGGTAATGTCAAGCCTCACCTTGATGGTCTGGTAGGAGCCACTGTACAAGTAGTTCTGAGAGGCCACTAGTGCTCGCACCCAATGGTTCAGGCCTGTCAGCTCTTTCTTCAGCTTTAGATCCGTACCCACAATGTCCCAAACCTGTAGAGATAAGGGGTATAAATTAATCTTGGACCACTCAGACTTTTCCAAATTGTATCTGTTGCAGATAAACAGCCAAGAGAACCATTTCCCAGTCTATTATTTCACTAGGAACTAATGCCTCGTTTCCACTGAGCGGATCGGTACGGTACGCTATTTTGAGTGTTTCCATTATGAAAGCGGCCCATACAACCAAACCATACCGCACCATTCTGGGTCCTGCTTCAGATGTGGGGCCATAGAAAATGGTACGGTTCGGTTAGGGCGGAGCTACTGGAGTCACACAATACATTCCACTGATTGGCGGACACGCTAGGCATTTTTTCTAAACCCTGTATGGCTCCCGATGGTCTGACTTGCAGTGGAAACGCTCACCTGAATAGGCCGGACCATTCTAACCCTTCCAAACTGTACCGACCCGAACCGTTCCGCTCAGTGGAAACGAGGCATAAGTGGCTATTTACTGGGGCCCTACTTTCCACTGCCAAGGCGTTTGTATCTTTGTATGAGTGCTCTAGTTTCAGATTTTTTTCTAAAATCTACTCTTGTGTAGGACTCTATATTCTGGGTGCTCCAGTTTCACCTTATTCCTAAAATCTGCACTTGTATGCCTGTATGACATTGGTATGGCCATCAGCTTGCTAGTATGAGATGGCCTTTGGGCTCCATTCACACCAATGTGTTTTTTCATGTTTTTTTCAGAAATGCAGGACATGTTTTTTTTAACATGGATTCCTATGGAACATGTTCATATCAATGTATTTTTGTACCTCTACATTTTTGGAAAGGGTCAGGGACTTTTTTTAAACGCAAAACTGTGCTTTTTTGGTTCAATAGACTTTAATGGAGATGCTGCAGAAAAGCATGTAGTGCATTTTTAACGTGTTTTTGACGTGTTTTGCATTATTTAATCTGCCCAACAACAAATTGGCCAAAGAAAAAAGGAAAAAAAACACGGAAAGCACAGCAGGAACACTCAAAAGCAACATGCATTGATGTGAAATGAGCTTTACTCCTTATGGTGTATTTCTATGGGCCTTGTTTTTTTTCACCCTTTACCTATAAATACATATTACCAACTATTCCATGAAAACCTTCCAAGACCTTCCTTTTCACAGAATGTTAGTATCTGTCTTGGCATTTTGTTAAAACTCTGAATCAGAATAGAGAGATTGTCTTAACAGCTTGTCCTTAAAATTGAATGGTTAGTGAAAACAATAAAAGCAACTTTTTGTGACAAAGGAGGCATACTGGAAAAGTGTCATCAAGCTGAAATTTGACTAGGATATCTGAACCATGAAAAGTCATACATTATATATTACTGAATAACACAAACCTTGATGGCTTTCAAGGAGCCGCTAAAGAGCATGTTATGAGAAGATACTAAAGTGCAGACGGGGTTATCGTGTGCTCGAATAGTGTTCACCTTGAGGAGAGTCTGAATGTCCCACACCTAGACACAGAGAGGTAAGTTAGATACAACACTTATGGTGAAAGATAACATTTTCTGCAAATGCCCTGTGTATGTTAAAAGGATAAGTTCACCTTTTTTGCAGGTAATAGAAATATGCATTTATTACTTTTTTTGTTAGGACCCTTTAAAGCATACTTTCTGTGTAGCTGTCTGCCTGTTCCTCTGATACGTACCGGCAGTTACACCCGACAGGAAGACTCAATGAACTACTAGAGAGCTCAAGAGCGCCCTGGTAGTTCACTAAGAACTACAAGCCCGACAATAGCAAAGGCTGTCAGTAGTTGTAGTTCATTCAATCACAGAACACTGAATGAATGATGCGACCAGATTGTGACAGCGAGCGGGGGGTGTGGAGAAGATCCCCCACTCGCTGTTAAAACAGGGGAACGGGGAAGGGCAGGTAAAATTTAACAAATTGGTGTAATATGTAACTAAAGGTGAACTTATCCTTTAAGGTGGTAGTAAACTTCCATTGGATACTTGTACCTACAGATAAACTTATAATAAAGCTTACCTGTATGTACAAAGGAATATCTCCTAAAAGTGCACCATTTAGGAGATATTTATATTAGATGCAGCCGTTGACGTCACTGGCGCATGCGCTCTGAAGAAACAGCATACCCATGCCATTCCTTCAGAGCACTGTGCCACGGCCGAGCCTCCTGCATGTAAAATCATTGTGGTTCGGCTATTCAAGTGGCTAGAGCCCCGCAAACCTGGAAGGAGGGTTGGATGAAGATTGAAGCCTTGTCAGTGGCGACAGAACCCCCCTGGAGGGCTTAGTTTCAAGGTTAGTCTTTCATATTGTGCTAGTATGCTAGTACATTATGACAATACCTTGCAGGGAGATGGTTTACTACCACTTTAAGTGTATTAATGGGTGAAAAAATAAGATAAATAATATATACAGTATCTCACATTTTTGTAAATATTTTTATTATATCTTTTCATGTGACAACACTAAATTAATGACACTTTACTACAATGTAAAGTAGTGAGTGTACAGCTTGTATAACAGTGTAAATTTGCTGTCCCCTCAAAATAACTCAACACACAGCCATTAATGTCTAAACTGCTGGCAACAAAAGTGAGTACACCCCTAAGTGAAAATATCCAAATTGGGCCCAATTAGCCATTTTTGCTCCCCGGTGTCATGTGACTCATTAGTGTTACAAGGTCTCAGGTGTGAATGGGGAGCAGGTGTGTTAAATTTGGTGTTATCACTCTCACTCTCTCATACTGGTCACTGGAAGTTCAACATGGCACCTCATGGCAAAGAACTTTCTGAGGATCTAAAAAAAAGAATTGTTGTTCTACGTAGATGGCCTGGGCTATAAGAAGATTGCTAAAACCCTGAAACTGAGCTGCAGCACAGTGGCCAAGACCATACAGCGGTTTAACAGGTCAGGTTCCAATCAGAACAGGCCTCACCATGGTTGAGTGCACTTGCTCAGCATTATATCTAAAGGTTGTCTTTGGGAAATAGACATATGAGTGCTGCCAGCATTTCTGCAGAAGATGAAGGGGTGGGGGGGTCAGCCTGTCAGTGCTCAGACCATACGCCACACACTGCATCAAATTGGTCTGCATGGCTGTCGTCCCAGAAGGAAGCCTCTTCTAAAGATGATGCACAAGAAATCCCGCAAAAAGTTTGCTGAAGACAAGCAGACTAAGGACATGGATTACTGGAACCATGTCCTGTGGTCTGATGAGACCAGGATAAACATATTTGGTTCAGATAGTGTCAAGTGTGTGTGGCGGCAACCAGGTGGGGAGTACAAAAACAAATGTTTCTTGCCTACAGTCAAGCATGGTGGTGGGAGTGTCATGCCGAGCTACAGTTCATTGAGGGAACCATGAATGCCAAACATGTACTGTGACATACTGAAGCAGAGCATGATCCCCTCCCTTCAGAGACTGGACCACAGGGCAGTATTTCAACATGATAACGACCCCAAACACACCTCCAAGACGACTACTGCCTTGCTAAATAAGCTGATGATGGACTGGCAAGCATGTCTCCAGACCTAAACCCTATTGAGCATCTGTGGGGCATCCTCTGAACCTGATGGAAGGTGGAGGAGCGCAAGGTTGCTAACATCTACCAGCTCTGCAATGTCATCATGGAAGAGGACTCCGGTGGCAACCTGTAAAGCTCTGGGGAATTCCATGCCCAAGAGGGTTAAGGCAGTGCTGAAAAATAATGGTGGCCACACAAAATATTGACACTTTGGGGTGTACTCACTTTTGTTGCCAGTGGTTTAGACATTAATGGCTGTGTGTTGAGTTATTTTGAGGGGACAGCAAATTTACACTGTTATACAAGCTTTACGCTCACTACTTTACATAGTAGCAAAGTGTAATTTCTTCAGTGATGTCACATGAAAAGATTTAATAAAATTTTGTGAGATACTGTATGTGAGAGTGCATCCACACAATTACAATGCATTCAGCGAGTTGCATGTGTGACTGCTCTGTAAAGAGACAGAAATTTCATGCCAGAAATGTTGCCAGGAAGTCACAGTCTCCTACAATAGTAACAAAGCGCATATGTCACACCTCTGTGTCATGTCTATGGCCATCTACGGATGGTCAGGAAATTGCTGGAAGGATTGACATGATCTGAAAGGGATGGTCACCTTAGCACAGTGTTTCTCAACTCCAGTTCTCAAGGCGCCCCAACAGGTCATGTTTTCAGGCTTTCCATTATATTGCACAGGTGATTTGATCAGTTTCACTGCCTTAGTAATTATCACAGCCATTTCATCTGAGGGAAATGCTGAAAACATGACCTGTTGGGGCGCCTTGAGGACTGGAGTTGAGAAACACTGCCTTAGCATATATCCAGATAGAATCTAAACTTACAATTATAGTGCAGTCAGCTGAGCCACTGTAAAGCTTACTTCTGTAGAACAAGAACAGAGAACAGCACATATTATTAGAGAACATATCACATATAAAAAGAAAAAAAAGAGACTTTCATTAGTAGTAGCTGTGATAGGCGGCAATGATAAACTACTAATATCCAATCACTTATAGGCACAACATTTACACTAAGTGTCCCCTCTGCTCCCTAATGAGATGCAACAGTAAATGCTGGTATCTGATTGATTGCTTTACTACCATTTTTATACATAAGAATGTTGTCCATCCAGCTACACAGCCATAATACCAATATACAAAAAAAAGGCTCCCATGGGCGGCCTAGAAAAAAAAAAAAAAGTATATTATATATATATATATATATATATATATATATATATATATACACACACACACACACACACACACACACACATACATACACACACACTATTAGCTTTGCCTCTTTTTCTGGCTGCAGCTGCCCAAGATCTGTCAGCCATGAACCTGATAGAGCTTAGAGCACACGGCTTCCTGGTTAACAATACAGAAGCGGAGGCATGTTCACCTCCATCCTTCATGATCCTGTACATTCCCAGCTATTTTAGCGTTAACCCCCAAATGTTACAGAGGTTGGAACTGTATGTAGAAATGGCTACCCTGAGTGATGCTTGAGGCTAAATATTTTTACATAGAGTTTAGAAGATTTTTACATAAGGAGGTTAAGAGAGTGAAAGAAAAAAAGCATTTTTACAGAGTATCCAATACATACACATATATATATATATATATAAAAAATAATAAAAATAATAATAATAAATACTGTTACTAATCCAGCTTCTGCAGAGACATTAATATTGCATACATATGGCTGAAGATCCCTCACCCTTGAATACACAGAGCCAGCACAATGCCATCATGTCCTTCCAATGTCTTTTGGCACTTGTAAGTTGTACAGGTGTCCCATACCTAGAAGGAAGAATTGCAGGTGAGATGCTAATAATATTAGAAAAAGTATTGGTGAACCTAAAAATCTTCTGAACAACATTTCACTAACCTTTATGGTTTTATCAGAAGAGCCGCTAAACAGCAGATCTCCTATGGAATAGACACACAAACACCACACGGGGCCTTGATGTCCCACGAAGGTTCCCTTACATTTGAATATCTGCTGAGGGTCATAGGCTGTGGATGAAGAGAACATAATATTGAGCAATGAAGGATAATTTAACAGTGGAGGAAGGCATTCTGATGTCTGATAAATATTTAAAATCTCTTATCTGGCTTCAAACTGTGAGACTTACAGCCCAGTATTCCCATGTTTAGTCGAGCATTGATGTGTGAGAGCTCATCCTGTTACAGGGGAAAAAAAGAAAGGAATAGGTGAGGAGCCTGGGCCAAGGATAAGCAACTCTCAGGGGTAAACACATGTATGAAGGACTCACATTCAGCATTGATGCATCCCTGCGGAACTCCATCAAGTCTTCGCTCAGCTTGCTTTGGTTTTCATCCAAGACATCTGTAAAGAAGACACAAGAGGTGAGAAATTTACTGTCCTGAACTCTCTGTAGTCGAGTATTCTGGAAAAAATGGACAGAATGTGTTTTGGTTCCTAAAAACTGCAATACTAAATAATGACAGAGGACAAGAAGGAGATGACAGCAGTAGCTGTCATACTAGGAATACAACAAATGTTCTACTTCTCCTACACAAAGTTAAAATTTATTTCACAGATATCTAGCACTGTAATGCTAACTAGACATGTGCATTCGTTTTCGTCCGAATGCATTTTCGGCCAAATTTCAGCTATTTTCGTTATCGTTTTAACAAACGAAAACGAAAGCACAGAATCCGAAAACCGAAAGATCCGACATAAACAAATGCTTTATTTTCGTTTTCGTTGCTACAACAGTTCGATATAGATAGGAGATTCGACGTGACGCTGACAATAACAATCTGTGTCTATCGAACCTGTGGTCGAATGTGCCTAACCTTAACTCTATTAGTCCAAGATTATTCTACATAGAGAGAAAAGATTTGACATTATAGAGAGAAAAGATTCGACATAGGAGAGAAAGATTTGACATAGGAGAGAAAAGATTTGACATTATAGAGAGAAAAGATTCGACATTATAGAGAGAAAAGATTCGACATTATAGAGAGAAAAGATTCGACATTATAGAGAGAAAAGATTCGACATTATAGAGAGAAAAGATTCGACATTATAGAGAGAAAAGATTTGACATTATAGAGAGAAAAGATTTGACATTATAGAGAGAAAAGATTTGACATTATAGAGAGAAAAGATTTGACATTATAGAGAAAAGATTCGACATTGGAGAGAAAAGATTCGACATTATAGAGAGAAAAGATTTGTTATTATAGAGAGAAAAGATTCGACATAGAGAGAAAAGATCACTGCTGGAATTGGGTGGGGGAAGTAAAAAAAAAAATAATGATGATGATGAATGTTATTGGCTGATTGTAACCAAAGAGGAGGAGCAGTAAAATAGCTAGAATGACGAAGATTCGACAAAGCATCGAAAGTTAGAAGATTCGACGGTGCAGCAAAAAACTGTACGACGCTGCAATCGTACATTTCCGGTCAAATGCATCCGCCCATAGGCTATAGAAGAATTCTAATGTTGGTTGACTAGTAATAGTAATTAATAAATATAATTATTACTAGTCATACAACATTAGAATTCTACTATAGCTAACTTGTAGGCGGAACATTCGACCGGAAATGTATGATTGCAGCGTCGTACAGTTTTGCTGCTCCGTCGAATCTTTTTTGAACATTCGACAGACACCATGAGCCTTCAATGACAGATTCGACCTTAATTAATTCAGATTTTCGGACGAATGCAATTTCTAACGAAAAACAAAATAAATAAAAACAAATTTCGGGAGTAACTAAATAAATTTATTTTTCAGACGAAAACGAAATTCCGAAACGAAATATTTCAGTGTGCACATGTCTAATGCTAACCTAAAACTTTTGGACTTTGGATAAGCACCAATGTTCTCACACAGACTGTTATTCAACAGAAGGGGGGGGGGGGGGGGGTTGGTCTGACCAGTTCCCTCAAGCCCCACTAGGTAGAAGAGATATGCTTCCTGGATGATATTCTGCATTTGACACTTCTGTGAGTTTTGGAAACTAGTATTCTAGCTTCACTTGTTTTTTTCCGCAGGCTCCTACATCAACACAGGACACAGAGGGCAGCGGAAAGAACCACAAGATGCATTGGAGAACCAGGAGACCAACACACTTAGAAGTGTGCTGCATGCTGAAGATCTTTCAACAATCTCTCCAACCTAACAAATTTCATTGGTGCAGGCAGAGGGACAGATGAATAATACTTGTTAGCTTTGCAGAGACCTCTATGCCATTTTGTCAAATTTGTGACAGATTCACTTTGCATGACCTCCATTGTGACCTGCGTTTTACAGAGTGTGTGATGATAAAACATGCCGTACCAAACTTCAGCTCCAGATTTTTCTCCAGCTGGTCAATCTTCTCTGAAAGTTTCCCCAACATGGAGCGCAGAAAGGCGATCTCCTGGTCTTTCTGGGTCATAGCCACCTGCATCTCATGGAAGCGATCATCTGTCTGCTGCAGAAACTCTTTCAGACCCTCAAACTTGCACGTCTCTAGGTGCGTCTCATACGTGTCCTGGTTCCCAATAAACGTGCACCTGGACATCAAAGACAAGAGTGGTATATCAGGTTCCCAGGAACCATAGTCTTTCCACTGAGGTTATAAAGAGCTTTGCAACTCACTATGTTCGATAGAAGTACTCCAAAAAGCGAAATTTGCATCTAAACTGTAGTACAGACCATTTTGTGGGAATTTTTTTTTATAGGGTTTCCACTCCCTATGCAACTAACAGTCTTAAGTTGGGGAACAAAAAAACATGCTGTGTGTGTGTGTCCATCATGTTATCAACCTGGGTAATTATCCCCTTCCCATCTGCCCTGGCACCCCCTTTAAAAGTTCTTAATGCCCACAGGGGTGGAAAAAGATCGGCGATCATGTGACTAATGTGATTGGCTGTCACAGTGGTCGCATGATCAGAAGCTGGTCCCACTGGCCACCGATGTTTTCTCAGGACTGAGAGAGATTTTGGCAACTCAGTCTTTGTTCTGGGAACTTTGCCTGCCCAGCAACACATTTGTGCGGAGCCCAGTTTGTTACCGCCACACATATGAGTTAGGGCCCTTTCAGACGTGTGGATCCCGTGAAGATCCGTTCCTTAAACATCCGCTTGCTCAGCGGGGATTGCTCCGTTGATCCCCGCTGAGCCGGCAGATGACAGGGCGGTCCCTGCAGCTGGATTTATACTAAAATCTAAACTTTTCCAGTGAAAGTCAAGCTTGGCTCCACATCTTCCTGAGGATACCCAAAGAACCAATAGGGAAGACAGAGGCCTAAACAGCACATTACCAGTCAGTAGACCAGTTCCTATATCCACCCATCTACTTACCCATACTTTGAATGTGGGCACTTTATGTGTTCGCACTCTTTTAGATGGGCCTCCAGGTTCATCTTTAGCAGCGGAGGGCAGTTAGGGTTATTAGGACACCGCACCGGCCGATAGTCACAGCTACCTTCATGGTCCCTGAAAGGAGGAAATTGATGAAACACTGTCAAAAGGCATTACCGTAATGTGTCAGAAGTCAGGAAATCACTGGGGAAGAGTTATTTTGCACACAAAGTAAGCCAGTGAAAAACATGAGCAGTACATAAACTATAAAGCTGCAGCTTGATTCTTAAACTCTACCCTCTGCTGCTCAAATTATATTTAGTGAGAGTACCTACACAGGACAGAATCTGCAGAGCTGCAGCCATTGAAAATGTACGCTCTCCCTACTGATGCTATACTACCATACAAAACGGCAGAAGACTGGCTGAAACACAAGAAAAACAAGACGACAAACTGAAAGAAGGATCATGGAAAATCAAACTAGAACCCTCCTTCCCTCCCCCTGCCTGCCTCTGTGCTAGCGGTCAGTGACTACCTTGTATTACTGTCACACTGAACTGCTTCCATTCTGTCTGAAAGTTCTCTATTGAAGGAACACAACTACATCTGTGACCCTCACGTTAGAAGTTGGTATTAATGTTTTTACTATACATCTCCAACTGGAAGATGTCCCATCTATTGCTGATCAGGTGAAAATGTCAAACAAATTTCACCAGGACAAATAGAGAGGGTGAATGTCCCCAGTGGGGATACAAACAATAAAAACCTGATAGGGATTCTTGCCCTTTCACACAAATATAAGAAAGTAGCTATAATATCTATAAATATGAATTCTACTTTTCCTTATTTTGATGACATACAGTACTGTGCAAACATCTTAAGCAGGTATGAAGAAATTCTGTAAATTAAGAATGCTTTCAGAAAAGTAATAATAGTTTATTTTTCATCAATTACCAGAGTGGAAAGTAAATGAACAGAAAAGAAACCAAATCAAATCAATATTTGGTGTGACCACCCTTTGTTTTCAAAACAGCATCAGCTCTTCTAGGTACACTTGCACACAGTTTTAGAAGAAACTCGGAAGGTAGGTTGTTTCAAACATCTTGGGGAACTAACCACAGATCTTCTGTGGAGGTAGCTGCCTCAAATTCTTCCGTATTTTCATGTAATCCCATATAGATTTGATGATGTTGAGATCAGGGCTCTATGGGGGCTAAACCATGCTGAAGATAGTTCTTAATGTTTGGGGTTATTGTCCTGCTGCAGAATAAATTTGGGGCCAATCACGCCCCCCTGATGGTATGGCATGATGGATAAGCATCTACCTGTATTTCTCAGCATTGAGGACACCATTGATTTAGACCAAATCTCCAACTCCATTTGAAAAAATGCAGCCCCAAACTTGCCAGGAACCTCCACAATGCTTCACTGTTGCCTGCAGACACTCATTAGTGTACCGCTCTCCAGCCCTCCGCTAACAAACTGCCTCCTGCAACAGCAAAATATTTCACATTTTGACTCATCTGTCCAGAGCACCTGCTGCTATTTTTCTGTAGCCCAGGTTCTACGTTTTGTGTGCATAGGACATAGAAACAAGGCTAAGCGACTCAACTCTGCATGAAAACATAGATAGTGGGGTGCAGAAAAATGGGAGCAAGTGCTCTGGACTGATAAGTCAAAATTTGAAATATTTGGCTGTAGCAGGAGGAAGTTTGTTCATGAAGGGCTAAAGAACAGTACAATAATGAGTGTCTAGATCCACCCGAGATCTGGGGTTAGTTCTCCAAGATGTTTGAAACAACCTACCTGCTGAGTTCCTTCAAAAACTGTGTTCAGGCGTACCTAGAAGAATTGATGCTGTTTTGAAGACAAATGGTGGCCAAACCTAATATTGATTTGATTTATCTTCTGTTCATTTAATTTCTATTTTGTTTATTGATAGAAAATAAAAATAAATTATTAACACTTTAATTTCTGAAAGCATTCTTAATTTACAGCATTTTTCACACCTGCTTAAGACTTTTGCACAGTACTGTTTATCTAATGAAAGGTACCCAACTTATAATGTTACAAAAGGAGACAGATTGCGATACTTACTTTCTGGCACTTAGTTTGATAGTAAAGGGACAGCCATGGGGGTCCACCTCAAATGTTGTAGGCTTCCCATTGGCGCAAGGGCGGCAGCCGTATTTACAGTGAATAAAAAGTTCTCCTATTTGTTCAGCAACAGCAATGTTATTCACCACCACTGTCAATTTGGCATTATCAACTGGACACTTTTCTGATCCAAAAGAAGAAAAAAAAAAACAGTCCAATTACAACATGATTTGTATTAATGTATTTACAAGATTTTTTTAAGTATAATTAAACCTCTGAGAAAGCAATTTCTAGCCTCAGGTGTACGGATTTCTTTACTTGTCTGTTTTGCTTACCTTTTTTGTTTAAATAACAGATATTTGTGTTATTGACAAATCCTTAACCAGTTCATCTCTAGAATCATTACACAGGTCAGTTATGGGCCTATCAATTGGGCAATGATTTTCACCTTACTAATGACATACAACTTAAAAAAGTATTTTTTATTTTTTTTTTGGGGTGGGGGGGCAATATTTTTCTCTATGGGGTCTATTTCTAAGAGATTAGCTGCGCAAATGTTCGATGGGCATGCAGTATTTTAGGGAGTTCACTCAGGAATTTCCCCATTAACCCAAAATTTTCAAAAAAAGGATTCACCTATCACATTCAAATTCAACAAGATTACACATGTGCGAATATGATGTTCGATTGCAAACCCCCCCCCCCCCCCAAAAAAAATGTCCAGAAAATACTCGTCGTGCAAACTGCATACTGAATCCTTCTTAAAAAGATTCCAATACTTTAAAAGCATAAAAAAACTAAATAAATAGAAAAAAAAAAACATTCTTTTTTTTTTTTTAGCTTGACCAGTGATATATAAAAAATTGGAACAATGTTACCAGAGAAAAGGGACTAATTTTATTCTGCAATTTTTTATCAGTACACCAAAATTTTGTTCTTGGTACAAAGCAAGTCAAAGTTATATAGCAATAACATTTAGGTATTTTCTAAAAATTTGAGAGTGCATTTTAAGGGTTATATTCCAAAAAAAAAACAAAAAAAAAACCTAACCTATACTAATTAAGAATTCCATAAAAAAAAATTGAATAAAAATTAGTTGAAAAAAAAATAGCCAAGTAGAGCCAGGAGAGGAATATTTAAATTAGGATGACTAGTTAGAGCCCTGGTGCTCAACCCTAGTGCAGCCCTTGGGGCCACTACAGACTTTAATTCTGTATTTTCTGCAGCTAGGCTCAGGCCAGTGAAGGAGAAAAAAAAATATATAGGAATTTTAACATATCTTGGAGTGCAGTATAGGACACAGGAATAAATTCTTAGACCAGGGGTTATAGGCCACTACCTTCAGGTGATTGGACACTGGCAAACTGTGTGCATATATAATCCCACTACATCAGCGCTACACCTGAATAAAAGGTACACATATAAATACACTATATTACCAAAAGTATTGGGACACCTTCCTTTACACGCACACAAACTTTATTGGCATCCCAGTCTTAGTCTGTAGGGCTCAATATTGAGTTGGCCCACCCTTTGCAGCTATAACAGCGTCAACTCTTCTGAGAAGGCTGTCCACAAGGTTTAGGAGTGTGAATGTTTGACCATTCTCCCAAAAGAGCATTTAAGAGGTCAGGCACTGATGTTGGATGAGAAGACCTGGCTCGCAGTCTGCGCTCCAATTCATCCCAAAGGTGTTCTATCAGGTTGAGGTCAGGCCAGTTAAGTTTCTCCACCCCAAATTTGCTCATCCATGTCTTTATGGACCTTGCTTTGTGCACCGGTGCGCAGTCATGTTGGAATAGGAAGGGGCCATCCCCAAACTGTTCCCACAAAGTTGGAAGCATGAAATTGTCCAAAATGTCTTGGTATGCTGACGCCTTAGGAGTTCCCTTCACTGGAACTAAGTGGCCAACCCCTGAAAAACATCCCCCACACCATAATCCCCCCTCCACCAAATGATTTGGTCCAGTGCACAAAGCAAGGTCCATAAAGACATGGATTAGTGAGTTTGGGGTGGAGAAATTTGACTGGCCTGTACAGACTCTTGACCTCAACCCAATAGAACACCTTTGGGATGAATTAGAGCGGAGACTGCGAGCCAGGCCTTCTCATCCAACATCAGTGCCTGACCTCACAAATGCACTTCTGGAAGAATGGTCAAACATTCCCATAGACACCCTCCTAAACCTTGTAGTCAGCCTTCCCAGAAGAGTTGAAGCTGTTATAGCTACAAAGGGTGGGCCAATTCAATATGGAACACTACGGACTAAGACGCCATTAAAGTTCATGTGCGTGTAAAGGCAGGTGTCCCAATACTTTTGGTAATATAGTGTATATATGAATTTACAAGCCTATCAATGGTATAAGATCATCATATTATATCACAAGTCAACAAAAAAGTTCAAAAACAAAAAGTATATAATACAGATAAGAAGCTTAGACACTAAGTGCTGAGACCATACGATCACATGGGTGAGAATGTCATAAAGAGCCCCAGGCACGGTGTGTAGGTGTAGTGGCGGAACAGGTAGAGAAAACCCCCACACACAGCGCTTGGGGACTTGGATGCAATTAGCAATATACATGGAAGATCATAGTTCTAGATCAAATGTTTGTTGAAATGATGAGAGGAGGAACTGCCGGTGAAGTGTAAAAAAAATAAATTTATTCGGACATTGAGGGCAGTCTTAAAAACATGAACCATGACAAGCAGATCAAACTGCCATCTCATGGACTGTGACAAAAGATCAACCACTCCTCAGTGTGCAGCCTATGTAGAAAGACTCCTGGGCGTACAAGTCGGTATGGGGATGGCTGGAGGGAGAGATGACATCTGCGGTAGCGCAGATGCCGAGCCAAAGGACCGGACGGGCGTGTGGCGCACCAGAGATGACACAGGCCGTGTGCTGGCCGTAGACGGAAGAGAGGGAGGGCTGGAGTGGACCACAAGTCCTGGGGTTGCCATGACGACGCGTTTCACACGCATGCACTTTATCAAGTCACAAGATAAAGGGGAACCATCAATTAAGTACTGTTAAGACTATGGGCAGAACTAATGAAGAGTGGGATCTCCCATCATTGCCACCATAAAACAACCAAGGGCAATACAATTCATTAATTATTTTTTTTTAAATTGCCAAATAAATAACAAATTAAAAACTCCGTAAAAAACTCTTGGTAAAAACGTGTGTCATCTGTGTGTCACACTAACAAGCCTTGGAAGGATCTTGTAGCCTGAAGGGGACATCTCCTGACTTTCTATCCACAAGATGCAGCCTTCAGCAGTGTTGCTCTGCTTGGTGGTTTTCCAACATACATGCAAATTGTCTGTGGTGCCCCAGCCTCTAGTGCACTTTTAAACGTGAGCTTATTATATATAGTTCTTTTAATAAACACGGTTGTTTTTGTGAAAAGCGCTATTATGGTCCAATATGTATTATTTCTGAGCTTCCGATTGTGATATTGTTGAGAGTCATTGTATGATGGAAACAGACCAGGAGGAGATAGAGGAGGATCAGACCGTATCCATATATTACCATTAAAGTGGTTGTAAACCCGGTAATTTTTATTTATTTTTCTTAACCACCTGCAAGTCAAAGGCATAATGAGCTAATATGACTAGCATAATAGCTCATTATGCATCACTTACCTTAGATCGGGGCCCCCGAAGCCGTCCTCGTCTCCCTCTTCAGCCGCATCCATCGCTGCGGCGATAGCCGGAAGGTTACTTCCGGGTATCGCCGCACCAGCCAATCACAGCGCCGCTCCGGCGCTATGATTGGCCAGAGCGGCGGAGACGTCACTCTGCGCATGCGCGCGAGAGCCGTCACAATCGGCTACGCCCAGCGATTTCTGGGAAGTAGCCGATTTTGTGAATGGGATTAACCCCATGAATGCGCCTGTAATTTTTAGTAAATATCTCCTAAACCGTGTAGGTTTAGGAGATATTTCATGCACCTACAGGTAAGCCTTAATCTAGGCTTACCTGTAGGTGCAAGTTGAAAAAGTGGGTTTACAACCACTTTAAAGGGACAAGCGTTTTAGAACCTATTACCTAAAGGTAAATATAGGAGGTGAGCAGACAATGGTGGTGGTTACACATGGTGTGAAGAACATTTAAAGCGGAGCTCCATCCAAAAGGAGAAGCTCCACTTCTCTGCCCCCTCCATTGCCACATTTGGCACCTTTCAGGGGGAGGGAGGAGCAGGTATCTGGTTTTTGCAGGTACCCACTCCCACTTCCGGTTGAGTTTGCCCCAGTGAACTCAGCTGGAAACTCAGCCCCCCTCCTAATATTAAATATTATAATCCTAATATTAAAAGTCAGCAGCTACAGTATTTGCCTGCAGCTCCGCTTTAAGAATAAACATGATTTAGAGATATACTTTTTTTTTTTTTTCTTCACTTTTTTGTTTTTTTGGAATTGTGGTGTTATATGACGATCTTATCATACACTTGATAGACTTGTAAATTCACATACAGGCGGTCACCTAGTTACAAACATCCAACTTACAAACGACTCCTACTTACAAACAGAGGGAGACAACAGGAAGTGAGAGGAAATCTACCCCTAGGAAGGGAAATTCTCTCCTGTAAGAGTTAATATGGGGAAAAAGAGGTCTCCTCTCCGCTGAAGCTTTATCACCAATCCTTGTTTCCACAACAACCCAACATTTTCAAAATCCAATTGTCATCGGGACAGAAAGTGAGGTGAAATATTCTGAACAGGGGCACAGACAGCAAAACAAACATTACAGGGGTGTTAACCCTTCCCTTGCTATCCAAAAAGCTTAAAAATAGTTTTTTGGCTGGAGCTAGACTTAAAAAAATGTACCTGTTCTGACTTACAAACAAATTCAACTTAAGAACAAACCTATAGACCCCATCTTGTTTGTAACCCAGGGACTGCCTGTATATGTATAGATTTGTGTACCTGTATGCAGGTGTAGCACTAAACCACTATTGGTTTTGAATATTTAAAAAATATTTTAACACTTGTGAGTGAGTGGTACACTCTTAGATTTAGCAGCAGCACTCTATTTGGTTTGTATAATGGTGTGCGCAGGGGTATTTATTTGTGCTTTCAGCCAATGGCTGCAGCGCTCATCAGTGTATTCTTGGGGGGGGGGGGGGGGGTCCCTGCATCACACATCAATTGTGCTGATGTGGGGATCTGTCAGTTTTTTTTTTCATTCAACCTACTGGTAGAATGAAAAAAAATAAAAAATTAAAAAGTGTATACCCAGTTTAACTGGTTAAAAGGGTTGTCCGCTTTCAGGTTAATAACTGTAGTAAACAATTCTACTGGTGGGGTAATGCAGAACAGTAGGGATTGCCCACCATAGGACTCTCTTTGAGGAACAAACAGACGCTTTCTGTATTTCCACATTGCTTTCAAAATGTCTTTGCATACCATGGAAGCTGAACAAGCCTCCTATGTCACAGAGACGTCCTGACATATATGTGAATAAACAAATAAATGAATACCCCCTGAAGGAAGTAAATGGTTAATAGTCCATCATAGTAAAAACCAGTGTCTATATATTTTGTGGAGGCCGCAGTGGATGTATACCCCAGACGATGCAACATCTTGCGAAACGCGTCGGGACATTCCACTGTTGCCACTGATATTTCATGAAGCGCTTTTTATGACCACCTGAATGTAAGTGTATCTACCTACATTAAATATACATTTTAAGCAGTATTGCGCTATGTGCCCTTCTTTTTCCTTCCAATTTGGCTTTCATTTTGGCACACCATCATTGGGCCATCATCTGGGATATACATCCAAAGCCTAAGTTGACCCTCTAGAAGTACGTCTAACAGGGTCCACAGAGTCCGGTAAGCCTCCTCTTTATTGGTGGTGGTTTTCTTCACATATTCATTCAAGATTGTTTGACACTGGTTAATCATTCACAAACACATTTTGGAGTATTGTTGGAACATCATTGGAACATTTATACCATCAAGAACTTACTTTGATATTATTCACCAGAGAAGTTTTTTGTTGTTTTTTTCACTATGATGGACTATTAGGCCACGTTTTTGAGTGTTTTTTACAGCTTAAAAACCCCTGTCCATGTTAGTCTATAGCTTCATGCCCACCTAGACATTTTTGAGCTGCAAATAGCATAGGCGTTTTTAAGCTGTAAAAAAACCCAAGGACCAGTGCGTTCCTTGGCGTCGGCATAAAAAAACGCGAAGCGTTAAAAAACGCTAAAAACGCGCAAAAACGCTGCGATTGCGTTTTTGAGCTCCGACGTTTTTTTTTTTTTTTTACATTTCGGAAAAAAAAAAGTAAAATTTATACAATAACATGGACAGGCGTTTTTAAGCTGTAAAAAATGCACCTGTAAAAACGTCCGTGGGCATGAGGCCTTAACCATTTACTTCCTTCAGGGGGTATTCATTTATTTGTTTATTCACATTCATTAGCGCTACAATTTTATTTGTTATTTTGTAGATGCACCTTTTTTGTTTATTGGTTTTGTAGCTGCTTTTTCTTCTTTTACTAGCAGCGCGGACATTTTTGTATTTGTCCTGACATATATGACCCCCCCCCCCACACACACACACACACACACACTCTTTAAAACAGTGCCAAAACAACTGACATCTCTTCAGGAAATAAAAATTATTTTGGTTCTTATCCTTCAGTAATAAAAAGCAGCAATTCTGAAGAACAGGATTCCAAATGAAAGGTAGTAACGTGTTACTTACCAGAGGTCAGGGCACACCTCCTGCAAAACGTGTGCTGTAGAGAAGAGAGGACAGGATTGTCAAATAAAAGCATCCTTTAACCATACAATAATACTGGGAACGATCAGATAACATATCTATGAAAGTAGGTGACCAGTATCATAGTTTATCTTGTCAATAGAAATGTATAGAAAGGAAGACATGTGCAAGTTTTTATACATCTTTTGCTTATCTAAGATATTTCCGACTTAAGCTGGCCATGCACGGATCAAAACGTGTCCGGTTCAGCAGGGACTGGCAGAATTTCGTTCCATGTTTGGCCACTGTGGTTGAACAGAAGTTGATCTACCCACCAACTTCTGTTCAACAAACCTGTTGAATTTTAGCCGCTCGACAAATGCTGCAAGTTATAGGCTGCAGTGATGATCAGTGTATTCCGACAGTGGGGAAGTCTCCCCGTCGTCAGAATACAAAGACACAGCGGGGAGGATTCCTCCATCCACCTTGAATGTGTAGATGGGAAAATCGGCTCAGTTTTTTTTGTTCAACCTACTGGTTAAGTAAAAAATAAATAAAAATAATAATAATAATAATCTACGTGGTTCCTTAAAATTGCAATATTTTTTTCTTGCACGGAACTGCCTCCAGAGGGTTGTCACTACCTAAAGCAATAGAGATCCTCTGTTAATACTATATTTGCCCAGCTATGAACAGGGGCTTGCCAAATCAAAGATATCCAATGATCTTTATGGTATCTTTTATTGAGCATCTGGCTGTTGAAGTGTATGCAGTTAAAATTTAAAGGCTGGGGCTGCACTCCTCCCTCCCCAGCTTAGGAAACACCCGGTGATCCTGCGAGTCCCTAACTCATTGAAGGACTTCCTGTTTGGTACTGACCACGGTAGGCTCTGAAGCAGATCTGTAATAATGTGGTCAGATTGCACCCTTTACTGTTCTCTGGGATATACAGGACGCGGTGACAAGCAGACAAGTAGATAACGAGTGACATCACAGGCTGACACTGAATTACCCACCCACATCATGGCTCAAGACAGATCTGTCAGGTGTATCCCTCCACTCAGCACAACAGTATTGGTGAATAGGTGCTTACAGTCACCTGATACAGTGGTTATTTGGCAGCTTTTCTGACTTATTGGATTTAACGTTTTAATAATGTAGTATATAAATTATGGGATATTCAGCTTGTTAATTGCAGAATTCATATATGCCGTTAACCGGGAATTTGAAGTGAATCTCACAGTTCCCAAAAAGTACCATTCCTGCAATTTGAATTGCTCTCTTGGTCAAGTGCTAAGGTGTACGAATTGCTAATGTATCTAAAGCCCCGTACACATGGTCGGACTTCCATCAGACTTTTCCGTGGATTTTTGTCCGAACGGAGTTGGTCGGGAACACCCATAGCATACAAACGCTCTGACTTTTCTGCAAACTTTCCCAAAACTTCTTACAACATCATGTGGTTTTTCTGCTCTTTACTGCAACCCTTTGGTCAACTTCTGCTATTGTTGGTTGATTTTAACATGATTTGTTTTGTCCATCGGACAAAAGTCGATGGTTTTCTGTACACACGGTCGGACTTTGCTCCATCGGACTTTTGTTGGGCAAAAGTTTGCCTGTTTGCAGACCCAACTTTTGTCCGATGAAATCCAAAACCAAATGAAAAAAGTTTGTCCGATGGAGCGTACACGCGGTCGGATTGTTGGTCCAACTTGCTCAAAATGAAGTTTGTTGGCCAAAAGTCCGACCGTGTGTACGGGGCTTAACGATAACATTAGCATTCAGCAATGGTCCCCAAGGCCTCATTCACATGGGGCATGTTAATGCGTACTCCATGCGAGGGCTGTGTTTACCAACACACAGGAATGCACAGGTGTTCCGTGCACCCCCATGCAGGCAGTCCCATTCATGTCTACTGGGAAGCAGCAGCTGCAGGGACACAGCTGTTGTTTCCAATATGACATCTGTGTGGGTGCATGGTCCTGTGCGCACACGGGCTACGTTCGGGGACATGCACCTGCACAGATTTCAAATTGGGAGCAGCAACTGTGTCCATACAGCCACTGCATCCCAACTGACATCAATGGGACTGCCTGCACAGTGATGCACAGAACACCTGTGCGGATAACACGGCCCTCCACATGGAGTATGCATTGATATGCCCTGTGTGAACAAGGCCTAACAAGCAGCAGGCAAACGGCCCTTCCTCTGCAGCACAACTGATTGGTTCCTTGTGCTGCTTTTCTCAACCCCAGTCTGCTGTATAGAGAATGCAGGAGGGTGACCCCTCAAACTAGATGCTTACACTGCATGTATGTAAAGTACATTTTAGGATGTATAAATGAATACAGAGCCAAATTAATATGTGTCTTTATATGTGCCTGGATTTGAGCTTTAAATGCCAACAAGCAAGTGTGTGAGATCTCTGGAGCTCACAGATGGCTCAGCAGAGTTCAAGCACTTAAGCACTTCTCTCTCATTTCTCACAATTCCTGCTAAACATGAGAAACATTCCTCTTTTAGTTCCGTTTTTTTTTTTTCTGTTCCCTTCCCTTCTAAGAATACCAAGTTGTAATTTGTTGTGCAATCCTAGTGTTTATCTTTGAATTTTAGAAACGATGTGGTAAATCTTTGCAGCAGAGCTGCTTAGTTGAGTCCAATATCTCATTCTTGGCTGATTCTTCCATACTTTCACTGAGCTCTGTGATCAGTATAGGTCAGCACATCCCCTGAGCCTTGGCCTTGATAGAAAGTAGACTCCCAGCCCCCTTCCTGAAGAGAACAGCTGCAGGGTGCCGGCTCTTGAGCAACATTACTGGGCAAGAGCCCTACAGCTTCCTGTCATAGTACTTTCCATGACTTGGCCGGCATTGCTCGTGGGTTTCCGGAGAAGGGCTTCCCACTGACCTAGCTGTCATGTACAGTTACAATTCACCCCTTCCTCTGCAAAGGAGCCACACTCCAGTGTCGCTCACACGTGCTTAACCCTTTGAGCAAAAAAAAGAGAACCTGCTGTCATTTATTGCACTGGCCAAAAAATTAATAAAAAAATCACAGCTGTAATATGCGCTTTTCAATTAATTCTGAATGTTTAAGGATTCTGGAGCATCTTAAACTGATGTCATCAAGCCTGAAGCCCGTCCACACTGGCCCTAACACTGCCCAACCATTACCAGGGGTACTCAAGATTGGCTACTTTGCTTGAGAATCTATTGGCTGCACTGTTCGATCTATTTATTGGTGGTCCAGTCCAGAGGAGCCAATCTGAGCTGACTCTCCATTCGTCACAAGAATGACTTCTAAATGGTTTGGCCTGGGTGTTATGCTTTTCAGGCACCAAGGATGCCACTTAATGCTGTAGGATCCAACACTGCCACCTGCCACTGCTGCCAACATGGCAAAGTGGGCAACAAAGTAGAGTTCCGTAAAAAAAAAAAAAAAAAGGCGCCAACCCAAATATATTTTAACCAAGTGTAGCTGCCCTTTTGTGAAAATGGCACTTTAAAAGTAAAGATATTGTAATTTTGTTGTTTACTTGATTGTCTATATTGATAATTTGCATTTTATTCACATTTCTTTTCTATATATATCATTAAAGAAGTAGCGCCTACCTTTACATTATCTTTACTTTAAAGTAGAGCTCTCAGTGCATTGACTCACTGAAATCTGGGCACTGTGAATGGCAGCGATGCATATCATCACAGCACATTTTACTGCTTAAGTGAATGATGACACCCATGTAATATTTTATCTGCTGCCACAGATTGTTAAAGTGGACCTTTAAAAAAACTAAATAAATAAATGCAGATTTTTTGCAGGCAAAAAAATGTGCATTTATTATTTTTCTTTCCCAGGGAGCCAGCAGAGTATTGCCCCCGCAATCAGCAGGTCATGGGTGCAATCTCAGGCCCCTGCAG
This sequence comes from Rana muscosa, assembly GCA_029206835.1. Lineage (NCBI taxonomy): Eukaryota > Metazoa > Chordata > Amphibia > Anura > Ranidae > Rana > Rana muscosa. Next base: position 133,706,670 of record CM055127.1, read on the forward strand.
ACTCTCAGCATAGCGGTCTGCTCATACCTTGTACGGTGACAGTTAGGCTCCAATCACACCTGTGCAACTTGTCATGCGACTTTGAACATCAAAGTCACATGACAAGTCACAGCATATTCTTTTCAAAGGCACCCGTTCAAATCGAAGCGACTTTGAAAAGGTGCCCGCACTACTTTTGTGCAATTTTGGTCCAGAGAATGTAAATAAGGATCAAATTCGCACCAAGAGTTGCTCCAAAAGTCTCACTGAAAAGCCTGCAACTCTGAAGACACGTTAAGGTGAATGGAGTCAGTCCTAAGAGCAGGAAAAATCAATCAACTACTAGAGCGCTCACCAGCACCCTCCTAGTTCATTGAGAACTACAAGCTGTCTGCAATGGCTGATGGTACTTGAAGACATTTATTCACAGGAAACTGTAAATGAATGGTGTAGACGTGTGGGCGGAGCCCTGCCCGGCCGTGCTGTTTTGAAATTGTGACAGTGACTGCAGAGAGAGGACCCCCTGCATGCTGTCACATGGGGGTGGCTGGGAATGAAGCGCTTGCAGATGCTTGCAACATGTTACATGTTCGACCCTAACAATGGGTGGAACGTGTAACATGTTCGAAAGGTGAACTTTTGATTTAAATTCTTTATTTACAACTCTGTGCTGCCCTATGTAGAAATCTAAAAAGAATTTCTTAGAATTGCAAAAAATGCAATTCAAACTTATCCCAAGTAGTACACCACAGGTCACCACTACATAATCTACTAGAAATTGGGTTGCATGGCCCGATTGCCTCAGTGCTGTCATCCGAACATTTTTCAGGCACTGGGAGTTGTTTAGGCAAAAGAAATTAGATCTCAGCAGTGGGGTAATGCTCATTTATTTTGTAGGAAAGTAGCTCAGGTGTGTGAATCACAGGGCTGGCTGAACAGAATCACGAAAGAAAGGAAAAACAGTGTGTATATATCTGTGCCAAATGTTTCCTCCACCGCTTTTTTGGAGTTCTGCTTTAAGCACACTTGAATTAAACATAGCCTTTGATACAAACAAACAAAACCTGCAAGCTTAGTAATCATTTCCTTCTGTCTCTCTTTGTGAGAAAGGGTAACGGTCACGGCACATTAACAATTTTCCCAGCCATCAGCAGGCATTTAGAAAAACTGGAAACTTATCTGTGGCTACAGGTGTACATAACAACGTGCGGCCAATGTCCACAGCTGCCTGCCAAACACCACATCACCGTCCTCCGGACACAGGCTGCCAAGATCACAGATGCTCTGAAAAAGCGTTATTTTACACACAGCCATTAAATAGAGAACTTGTACAAGCTCAGTAATTACAGAGCAGCCAGTTATCACTGAATGACCATGAGCTCTATGGATGGCATTCAAAAACTCTGCAAAAACCAGACATACAAAACCACCACATACCCTTCAATGGACAATGAGCCACACTGCTTATGTTAACAACATAGTTTGTATTTAGTACAGCAGTACAGTCTGTTCACTATCTATAATCTGTACCACTTGCCAACCTGTCATGTACCAGGTATGTCACTTGACTTCAAGTGGTCTTACCAGGATGATGCCCACAGCTACAGGCATCATCCCAGTACCGTTTGTTTAGAGCCAACAGTCGGCTCTCTTGTACAAGCAATTCTAATGGCTAACTAGTCGCTGGATTGCCTTTACAAGCAGCGGGAGGGGAGGTCCCACTGGGTGTCCCGAACGATTAGACGACGCTTCCGCCCCGCTGATAACAAAGCCGAACAAAGATCGGATCAGCTTAGTTCAGCTCTGTGATTTAGTAACCCGGAAGCGATTACCTTACATCACTTCCGGTTTACCCGGATGTAAACATCGCCATTTTTAAAAATCAAAAGCATTCGATCACACCGCTCTTGGTGTGATTAAAATGCTTTTACGGGCAGAGAAGGGATGTGGAGTCTTATAGACCCCAGATCTCTAGAGCTCTCCATAAAGAGTACCTGTCGCATGCCTATTGTGGTCACAATCAAAGAGGTAACCTGTAAAAGCTTTTAAAATGTCGCCCAAGGATAGTAAAATTTACATATTTTGATGCCGTTGCACGTGCGTGTGCAATTTTAAAGTTTGACATGTTTGGTATCTATTTACTTTGCGTAGCATCAGCTTTTATATTTTACCAAAAATTATTGTGTATTGTGTTTTTTTGCATTAAAATTAAAAAAAAAGGTGTATTTTTTCTATAAAAATTGCATTTGAAAAACCGTTGTGCAAATACCATGTGACATAAAAAATGGCAAAACCCATCTATTAATTCTCTAGGGCCTCTGCTATAAAATAAAAATATAATGTTTGGGGTTTCTAGAAAATGTTCTAGCAAAAAAATACTGATAGTTACAGGTAAACAAAGTGCCAGAAAAGGCCTGGTCTTCAAGTGGTTAAAGGTTGCACTGCAGCAAAACGCGCATTCCAACAACATTACACGCATTGCATTGCAATTCATTGTGAATGGTGATACAACACAAACCATAATGCTTTGCAGTATGATTCAATACATTTTGTGACATGTCTAATTTTCAGGATAGTTTGGTGTGTCGGCAGCCCAATCTTTTCAATAGGATGCCTCAATGCAGCGCACCTTATTTCAGCACACAAATGTTAATGGACCCTTCATGTTTTCAGGGGTTAGGGTGATATGTTTGTTTTATACTGTTGTACTAAATGAATGATACTTTTTTTTAATTTATTTTTTACAGAAGAGGTGCATTGTTTGGTAGATACTGGAGAATGAAATCAACCAAATTTTTAATATGTCGCAGGAATGTGTCTTCATAGTGACAGGAAGTGAAGAGAAACCTCTCCAATAGAGCCACAGCCAACACTAGAAAGACGTTCTTACCCTTCTCTAACAAAACCAAAGATAGGTTTTAAAAAAGTGTTCCAAGAATCAGTATATATTTTCATGCTAATTGCATAAAGGATAAGTAATGTGCAAAAGTTCCAGTTATTTATTACCTCTCAGAGATAACCGTACTCCCCTCCCTGACAATGCCTTCCCTTGCTTTTTACTTCATAAGAATAGAGCCATCTTTATTCAAGCATCATCTAGGGTGAGCATCTACTCCCTGGACTGAAATGCTGTCTCACAGGTGACACAATTATATTATTCCTGCACAGTTCTTGATTGTGTTTACAAATGTTTGACACAGGTCACCCCCCCTGCAGCAGCCGCTCACCTTATGACTTGCTACAAATGTACAATGTACAGTCTAGCCAATGGAAGAGAGAAGATTGAGGAATTGCTCCATCCTGACTGCAGCAAACTGTTAGCACCATCTTAGCCTGGGCAAAATCACTTGTATGGAACTCATGGATGGTTCTTAACAATAAAATATGGGGGTAAACTATTGCTGTAGAAGGACCCATATCTATGTAGACTTGAAAGGCCTACTTTAAATGTATATTCACTTTTTCACAAAAAATGAAAAAGGTCAACTAAACAAACACTCTACACCCTCGCCACACTGCTACTACACTTAGGGCTTTCAGGACAGATCAAACCACTTTGACCAATCAGAATTGCTTTGATCTGTCCTAGAAGTAGGAAAGACAAGGAAAAAGAAAGGGGCTTTGGAATCCCTGGACGGCTGCACTAGCTGCATGGACTGGGGTGGTGAAGGTGTAGGGTTTTTGTTCACCTTTTCACTTTCTGTGAAAAGGTGAATTTACACTTTATGGAATCCAAAGACTAGAGAGGACTGCTAGGGGGTGCACTAAACACAACATGCAGACATAAAAACCCTTTATGTGCAAGCACAATTTTTCAACGTTCACAGAGCAATCAAGCATCAACAGATATACAGTGCCTTGAAAAAGTATTCATAGCCCTTGAAATTTTCCACATTTTGTCATGTTACAACCAAAAATGTAAATGTATTTTATTGGGATTTTATGTGATAGACCAACATAAAGTGGCACATAATTGTGAAGTGGAAGAAAATGATAAATGGTTTTCATGCATTTGTATTCAGCCCCAATACTTTGTAGAAACACCTTTCACTGCAATTACAGCTGCGAGTCTTTTTGGGGATGTCTCTACCAGCTTTGCACCTCTAGAGAGTGACATTTTTGTCCATTCTTCTTTGCAAAATACCTCAAGCTCTGTCAGATTGGATGAAGAGCGTCCATGAACAGCAATTTTCAAGTCTTGCCACAGATTCTCAATTGGATTTAGGTCTGGACTTTGACTGGGCCATTCTAACACATAAATATGCTTTGATCTAAACCATTCCATTGTAGCTCTGGCTGTAGGTTTAGGGTTGTTGTCCTGCTGGAAGGTGAACCTCTACCCCAGTCTCAAGTCTTTTGCAGACTCTAACAGGTTCTCTTCTAAGATTGCCCTATATTTGGCTTTATCCATCTTCCCATCAACTCTGACCAGCTTCCCTGTCCCTGCTGAAGAAAATTATTCCACAGCATGACGCTGCCACCACAATGTTTCACAGTGGGGATGGTGTGTTTGGGGTGATGTGCAGTGTTAGTTTTCCGCCACACATAGCGTTTTGCTTTTAGACTCATCTCATCTGACCAGAGCACCTTCTTCCACCAGTTTGCTGTGTCCCCCACATGGCTTCTCGCAAACTTGCTGCAAATGGGACTTCTTATGGCTTTCTTTCAACAATGGCTTTCTTCTTGCCACTCTTCCATAAAGGTCAGATTTGTGGAGCACACGACTAATAGTTGTCCTGTTGACAGATTCTCCCACCTGAGCTGTGGATCTCTGCAGCTCCTCCAGAGTTACCATGGGTCTCTTGGCTGCTTCTCTGATTAATGTTCTCCTTGCCCGGCCTGTCAGTTTAGGTGACGGCCATGTCTTGGTAGGTTTGCCGTTGTGCCATACTCTTTCTTGCCATACTCTTTTCATTTTCAGATGATGGATTGAACAGTGCTCCGTAAGATGTTCAAAGCTTGGGATAATTTTTTTTATAACCTAACCCTGCTTTAAACTTCTCCACAATGTTATCCCTGACCTGTCTGGTGTGTTCCTTGGCCTTCATGATGCGGTTTGTTCATTCACTAAGGTTCTCTAACAAACCTCAATTCATAGAACAGCTGTATTTATACTGAGATTAAATTACATACAGGTGGACTCTATTTACTAATTATGCGCCTCATTTAAAGTCCCAAACTCCCCCCCCCCCCTTTTTGTTCTATTTACTAATTAGGTGACTTCTGAGGGCAATTGGTTCCACTAGATTTTAGTTAGGGGTATCAGAGTAAAGTGTGCTGAATACAAATGCACGCCAGACTTTTCACATATATATATTTGTAAAAAAATTTGAAAACCATTTATCATTTTCCTTCCACTTCACAATTATGAGCCACTTTGTTTTGATCTCACACATAAAATCCCAATAAAATAAATATAAATTTTTAGTTGTATTATGACAAAATGTGAAAAATGTCAAGGGGTATGAATACTTTTTCAAGGCGCAGTAGCTAGTATTATGAGGCAACTAAAAATGAACTCTGTATGTTATGATGTATGACAATGAAGCCAAGGAGCACAATGAATTCTACTTACCCCACAGGTGGTAATGACAGGATCTTTGAAGACACTACAGCACAGCTGACAGCACAGCTTCACGGAGGGCTGCTCTGCAAACACTAGCGGGTCCTGCAAGGAACCAGAACACAGGGGCACTAAGACAACGACATACCACTGAGCAGACATCCCGAAAATCGGTGACATCATTTGCCTTCATACATTTACCCTCCCTGCAGGGGAACACTCACCTGCTCATGGGTGTTAAAAACTAACCCTACATAATGTAATATTTGTATTTTATGAACCCAATAGTAGGCTGAAACACCTGCAACCTCATGGTATGGCCCGGGACTTAGATGGTAATATCTAGTGTTTGTTTTATAAAAAAAAGATGTCAGTCATTTCCTGCTGGACTTTTCATCGGAATATTCTTCATTATGAAGTATCTATAGATGGAGCACCATATCATTATTTGGCTTTGTAGCTTCCGTGAAAGTTGAGTGCACTGGCGATTCTGATGGTAACACTGAAACCCCTGGGGTTTATGGGAAACACAAAAGGTCAGCATATAATTCAACTTGCAACCATGCAGATGCCAAATGCTGAATTGTACAGGAGGAACTTGCTGACTTGTTTATTATATGATGTTTCAAGGCTGTGATCCTGACCCTGGCTACACTTACTACTGGGTCCTGGGCTTATTATAAAGGCACTTAATATGTACATGCCTGTTCCAGCTTAGTAACATATCAGGAAAGGATAAGGAGGATATCGATGGCTGTGGAAGGGAGGGGGCTTCTTTATGGGAAAAAAAAGGAAAATCATTCATGGCTTGTTTACTAGGTGACGTGATTGCACAGCGATCGTGTGACATCTGGGCTGCTCATAGCGTCCCAGTACTGAGTACTGAAATCCAGTACTGGTATGTTGCAGTGCCTAGGAAGCCACCGGCCAGCAATAAAATCACTGTTGGCTGGTCAGCAAGTGGTTAAAGAGAATGTATATGTGTGTGTATATTATATATATATATATATATATATATATATATATATATATATATATATATAATTACAGGTACTTATATAGTGCTGTCAATTTCTGCAGCACTTCATATACACAGTATATTGCACATTCACATCACTCCCTGCCCTCCAGGAGCTTGCAATCTAAGGCCCCTAACTCACATATGTACACATATTAGGGCCAATTTTAACAGGATCCAATTAACCTACCAACCTGTCTTTGGAGCGTGGTAGGAAACCGGAGTACCCAAAGACACAGTGGGAGAGATTGCTGCATCAACATCACTTGTGTTGGTGTTGTTCAACCCACTGGTAGAACATAATAAAAAAACTGACAGTGTGTATCCAGCTTTTCTTAGTTACATACAGCATGCCAGCAAGCGTACATAAAATACTGCGCCGTGGGTGTACCCCAAATAAAACGTTTTGAGGTAAGATAAGATTTGTACATACATGATTAAAACCATGACATACAAATCAGATAAACCACTTTTAAACTTAAAAAAAAAAAAAAACATTAAACTGACCAACATAATTTCTCTTTACAGGAGTGCTAATCACAAGTGTATACAATGTAAAGCAACACCCATTTATAAGCTGTAATAAGTAAATGTAAAAATTCTTGTGTGAGGGTGACAAGTGACTTTTTTTTTGGATCTCCAGTGTAGCTATTCATTAAAAAACTGTTCTCTGCTATCAGTCACTGGCAACATTCCCTGCAGAGTCTTTTAATAGACTGGAACAGGAAGTGTGATAAGCACGAGGACAAAGGCCCAGTTGCCATGACAAACTTATCTGATGTATCTTCATGTCTGAGACACATCTGGATGATGTACAAATACTTAATGATGATACGTTTAATGACAGCTTTGATTTGGGCAGTTTAGTATTAGCAATAAACTGGGTTTTCCATGTTCCAATGGATGAAATGGATTGTTCTGTAGCAGTTTTGCTGCAGACATTACTTCCTGTATCCTCCAGCATAGCTGTTGTGCTGGGATAAGAATCAGATTTGCTGGATACAGCGGAGGTGTATATCAGGGCAATGCCAACAAACAATACCGTTATCCAGGGCTCCACAGATAAGAGAGCATGGGGGAAAATTTATGAAAAAGTATTCTGGGTAGATAATAAACTAAAAACACCTATTTACAGGAGCCAGATTAGGAATGAAAGTTAACCATTTACAGATTTATATTATGCACCACTTTATTAAAACAAACCTCTCAGCAAGTGTCCTATCGCATGCTGTGCCTTTTGTACAAATCGTCTTTTAACCGCTTAATGACCACCACCTGTACATATACGTTGGCAGAGCGGCACGGACAGGCATAACCACGTACCTTTACGTCCCATTTAAGATGCCGCCCTGTGGTCGCGCGCACGCCGCCAGTGGCACGCTCACTACCCTGCCGCCTTCTCCGTGAGCCCAACTGTGGGTCCCGCAGACTCGATCGCCGCGGGGACACCTGCGATCGTCTCACGAAGAGATACAGCGGGGAGATGCTTATGTAAACAAGCACCTCCCCGCTCTGCCTAGTGACAATGACACTGATCTCCGCTCTGTGTCATCGGAGCGGAGATCACTGTCTTGTCACACACAGCCCATCCCCCCTACAGTTAGAAACACTCATCAGGGCACACCTAACCCCTACAGCGCCACCTACTGGTTAACCCCTTCACTGCCAGTGTCATTTTCACAGTAACCAGTGCATTTTCATAGCACTGATCGCTGTAAAAATTACAATGGTCCCAAAAATGTGTCAAAAGTGTCCGATGTGTCCGCCATAATGTCGCAGTCATGATAAAAATCGCTGATCGCCGCCATAACTAGTAAAAAAAAATAATTATTAATAAAAAATCCCATAAAACAGTCCCCTATTTTGTAGAAGCTATAACTTTTGCGCAAACCAATCAATAAACGCTTATTGCGATTTTTCTTTACCAAAAATATGTAGAAGAATACGTATCGGCCTAAACTGTGGGAAAAAAAAAATTTCATATATATTTTTGGGGGATATTTATTATAGCAAAAAGTAAAAAATATTGAATTTTTTTCAAAATTGTTGCTCAATTTTTGTTTATAATGCAAAAAATGAAAACCACAGAGGTGCTCAAATACCACCAAAATAAAGCTCTATTTGTTGGAAAAAAAGGACGGAAATTTCGTTTGGGTACAACATTGAATGACCGCGCAATTACTAGTTAAAGCGAAATTGTAAAAAGACCTCTGGTCCTTAGGCTGACAAATGGTCCGGGGCTAAAGTGGTTAAGGCGTGCCGCAATCCCTTAATGCCCAACTCTGAGAATTACAAAAATCTACCCTTGCAGTGGACCCCGCCGCACTGCAAGGATTAAATCAATGTTAACCATAGAGGATGAGAAATAAGATGTAATACTTACTTACTCCTCATTTCAGCAAGCTCAGCTCCAGCTTGTGAGTGGTCCCTCAACATTCTCATGCACAATGCATAGCTATCAGCCCTGCAATGTACTTGCTGACATCATCATGTGACTGTAGGCCAGAGAACCTTAGAAAGAGGATTAGGTGGACCAGGTGGAGGGAGTCTGTTGGAGTGAGGATTAAGGTACGTATTACATCTTATTCTTCATCCCCCAGATTTCAGGAGTATTTAATCCTTGCAGCATGGTGGGGGAGCTCATTGCAATGCAGTTTTTTTTTTTTGCAATATCTAGAGTTGGGCTTTAAGTTCAGCCCACCAGGTCCAATACTTACCCCTGTCCCTATTCCGGTGATCTTCCTTCTGCGTCCCAGCCCAGAGTCGCACAGAATATCTTCTGAAAGTGTCCACCCTGGGTCCTTTTCTTCCTGCGCATGCACTCTAAGGCCTTGTTTGCTCTTATGGTGAGAGGTATCCATGGCAGCCTCTTGTGGAGCATGGCTCTTCCTACAAGAATTAATGGGGCTGCAGTACAAATGAGGATCCAATGGGGATGCTTCAGAAAGAAAGGCTCTGCCACTCCGAGCAGGGCCTACAGTGAAGGTTGTAGGAAAGGGGAGGGAGGTAAGTAATTTAAAAGTGGTTATAAAGGCAGAAGGTTTTTTCACCTTCATGCATGAAGGTAAAAAAAAACTTGTGTGCTGCTCCCCCCCAAAGCCCCTCCTAATAACTCACCTGAGCTCCCTCTCAATCCAGTGATGTGTACGAGAGCCTCGGCTTTTCCGGGACTCACTCTCCTCATTGGCTGAGACAGCAGCAGGAGCCATTGGCTCCCACTGCTGTCAATCACAGCCAGTAAGCCAATGAGGAGAGCGTGGGTGGCAGGGCCGAGCCATGTCTGTATGTTTCATGGACGTATAGAGCAGGGCTTGGGAATGAGCACGCACCAGTGCCCCTATAGCAAGCAGCTAGCTGTTGCAACCTTCTGTGCGCTGCATTTCTCACAGCCCCTCCTAATACTCACCTGAGCTCCTTCTCGATCCAGTTATGTGTACAACAGCTTCGGCTTTCCTGGGACTCTCTCCTCATTGGCTGAGACAGCAGCAGGAGCCATTGACTCCCACTGCTATCAATCGCAGCCAGCGAGCCAATGAGGAGAGAGTAGGAGGCGGGGCAGAGCCACAGATCTATGTGTCTTATGGACGCATAGAGCAGGACATGGAAGCGAGCATGCACCAGTGCCCCTATAGCAAGCGGCCTGCTATTGGGGGCACTGGTCAAGGAGGAGGAGCCAGGAGTGTCAGCAGGCCCGTAAAGATGATGATCGGGGCTGCTGTGTGCAAAGACATTGCACAGAGCAGGTAAGTATAACGTGTTTGTTTTTTGTTTTTTAAAGCCAAATCTTTATTATTACTTTAAATAAAACAAAACATAAACACTAATATAGATTTATATCATATTAAAATATATTTATATATTAAAGCGGTTGTATGGTCTTTTTTTTACTTTTACCTACAGGTAAGCCTATACTAAGGCTTACCTGTAGGTAAAATAAATATCTCCTAAACCTACACGGTTTAGGAGATATTTGCAAAAAAAGACATGCACCGATGTCTACGGCGCACGCGCGCCGTAGACAACGGTGCATTCACAGGGTTAATCCCATTCAGAATTCCGGCGCTGCCGGAATAGAAAGCTCCAGCGCGCATGCGCGGAGTGACGTCTTCGCTGCTCCGGCCAATCACAGCGCCGGAGCGGCGCTGTGATTGGCTGGAGCGGCGATACCCGGAAGTAACGTTCCGGGTATCTGAGGAGCGATGGCTGCGGTCGGAGCAGGGGACGAGGATGGCTTCGGGGGTCCCGATCTAAGGTAAGTGATTCATAATGAGCTAGTATGCTAGTCATACTAGCTCATTATGGCTTTTTCTTGCAGGTGATTTGAAAAAAAAATAATTTTCGTCTGGGTTTACAACCGCTTTAAGCTTTTAACCTAGTACAGTGAATTAAATTAGCCAGTCAAGAGAATCCCTTATACCTGCCAGATGTATTTATGGGGGTATCAAATGTAAAAGTCCACTAACACATGGCATTATAAGTTATAGGGGCAGCGGTATTTAATCTATATATGCCTCATCTGTTAAACTATCTGTATACACATTGGACTATATGCAGGATCCCTTTAACATCAGAAAGCAGTAGTTGCAAAAACCTGCAGACTGGAAAGTCTAGTCTTTGCCGAGTTTTGGGTCCAGCGAACACTTCTGGATGGTTAAAAACATGAAAGACAATCCAGCTCCTGGCTACTTACAGATTCTGTGACAGCTTTAAGATTTTCTCCTTACCGGCTCGTCTTCTTCCTCATGAAGTGAAAAGTTGGAGCGCAAGGGCATGCTGGACTCTGAATGAAGCGAGCGCACGGATATGGCTGAATCTGAGCGCCGGGAGGTGCTAATCGGAGGCTGGAAAAAGAAAAAAATCCAAAAAGTGTTGAGATAAAAGTGTAGCAGAGGCTCCCGATCTGTGTCAAAAGGGCAGACTGCGAATCTTAGGAATACAATGACCCAAATGAATGCCCACACACCATGCTAGGAACTGGAATGGGGTATGTCCAATAGAATGCCATTATATATCCAGCAACCTCAGCTGTTCTCTGTACAGATAATCCTTACATGTTGCAGAAGGCTTGCATGGCAAATCTGCTAAGTGCTGCTATTTCACTAGTTCTTGGTGCTATGGGTGACATTCGCAGTCTGATGGACCCACGTCCCCCCGAATCCCCAGCACAGCTGTTGCTTATAGCACCCTGCGGAGAGCGATTCGGTGACTGCTCCAGGTTAAGTACTGCAAGCTCTGTCCAGAGTGTATATGCAGACACTTCCTCCTATTGAATTCAGGCTGCTCGGCTGCTTCCTGCTGGAGATGTGAGGAGACTAGGGAAGGAGGGGATATACTAAACGTGTTGGGAAGAAGTGGGGGGGGGGGCAGGGGGTGAATGGAGAATATATATTGGGAATGATATTCCCACTGGGACACTGCCAACACTTCTTAACCCTTTCACAGCCAGTGGATAGTGTGTGAAATAGAAGAACCTCTGTCAGATATTTATTGCTGTCTGTGTATTACACTTGCTTATTGTCCTGGTGACAGAAGGTAAATGTAATGGTTGTCACTGGAGCCAGATCAGAGGGGATACTGGACAGGTAAACCGCCCAATGCTTTCTTAAAGCCCATTTGAAGACACAGAAGTAGATATTTTTAGTGTCATAGACACCGCACTAACAACTTCCGTTTTATTTTGTCTATAGCAATAGCACGGTCTATCTAATATGACTGTGCATTCTATTAGGCACTAGAAGTTGACCACACTGCCCAGTGCACTCAGTAGTTTAACAGACCTGGTCATTAGAGGTGCGCATCCTTACTGGTCCCACGATTCGATTACGATTATCTGGTCATCGATTTGATTCGATTCCGCAATGCATCACGATTACTGACTGCCTAGGCCTAGGCGGCCCTTCCTCCCTGCAATCTTCTGGGACACATCACAGATTGCCCGGCTATGCAGGACAGCGCAGTGAGACATGCGTACCCGGCTGTGAAGCTGCAAGCCGTCACAGCCGGATGCCCAAAGTAGTATTGCCAACACCGTGGACAGGCGGGGGAGAGAACGGAGGGTTCGGGTGGCCATGTCACTGGATTGTGGGACAGGTGAGTGTCTTTTTGCGCACACTCGTGGAATGGCGACAAACTACGGTACCTAAAAATCTCCATAGGCGACGTTTTAATTTTTTTTTACGGTTACCAGGTTAGAGTTACAGAGTAGGTCTAGTGCTAGAATTATTTCTCTCGCTCTGACGATCGCGGCGATACCTCACATGTGTGATTTGAACACCGTTTACATATGCGGGCGAGACTTGCGTATGCGTTTTCTGTGCTGCGCAAGTTCGCGGGGACAGGGGCGCTTTAAATTTATTTTTTGTTATTTTTTTTATTTTTTTTACATTGTGTTTTTATTGCTGTCACAAGGAATGTAATAATAGGTGGTGACAGGTACTCTTTATGGAGGGATCAGAGGTCTAAAAGACCCCAAATCCCTCCTTTGCACTTCCAAGTATTCAGATCGCCAAAACCGGCGATTCTGAATACTGTATTTTTTTTTTTTTAAACCGGCGCCATTGGCAGCCGAGTAAACCGGAAGTGATGTTGTGACGTTGCTTCCCTGTTTACATACAGGAGACTGGCACGAAGCCGTTTCCGGCTTCGTGCCAGTCTGTCTCTAGCCGCCGGAAGTGGCAGCTCGTGGATCGGGTCTCCCGTGGAACGGGAGGCCTGGTAAGAGCAGCGGAAGGGGCGATGTCCCCTCCCGCTCCTCCGGGATAACAGCCGAGCAGCTTTTAGCCACATCAGTTGTTATCCCTGGAAAGCCGACCGCCCGCTCTAAAAAAAATAGGATTTTTATAACAGCTTACCTGTAAAATCCTTTTCTTGGAGTACATCACGGGACACAGAGCGACATAGTCATTACTAATGGGTTATATAGATACCGTCAGGTGCTGGCACTGGCAACTTCCAAAACCGGAAGTACCCTCCCCTATATAAGCCCCTCCCATCCGGGAGCACCTCAGTTTTGTAGCAAAGCAATAAGTGTCCCCAAAGAGGGGCGGGAGCTCTGTGTCCCGTGATGTACTCCAAGAAAAGGATTTTACAGGTAAGCTGTTATAAAAATCCTATTTTCTTTCTCGTACATCACGGGACACAGAGCGACATAGACATTACTAATGGGATGTCCTAAAGCAATGCCCAATGAGGGGGGGGATACACCATATATAAGCTGAGCGCTATCAGACATGAGGATCTTTTGCGGCCTGCAACACACTGCGCCCAAAGGCGACATCCTCCTGACTTCTAACGTCCACCTGGTAGGACCTAGTAAACGTGTGTACTGAAGACCATGTTGTGGCCTTACAGATTTGAGCCAGGGAGGCCTGGTGATGCACTGCCCATGAAGTTCCAACTGCTCTCGTGGAGTGCGCTCTAACTTTGAACGGAGGCGGTCTCCTTCTCAAGCCATAGGCTTGTATTATGACCTGTCGAATCCACTTAGCTAAAGTAGATTTTGACGCTGCCTGACCCTCTCTGGGGCCTTCCGGCAGAATAACCAAAGTATCCGTTCTGCGAATCTGAGCAGTGGCCTTTAGATAAGCTTTAACTGCTCTTACTACATCCAAAGAATGCAATAACTTTTCCTCTACCGAAGTAGGTTTGGGGAAAAAAGAAGGAAGAACCACATCTTGGTTCAAATGAAACCTTGATACCACCTTAGGAAGAAAGGCTGGATGAGGACGTAACACTACTCTATCCTTATGGATAACCAGATATGGCTCCTTACAGGACATAGCTGCTAATTCCGACACTCTTTTAGCCGAACAAATGGCTACTAGAAAAATCAATTTCCTGGTGAGAAGCACCAAAGAAATATGATGTAATGGTTCAAATGGTTGTTTCTGTAGAACCGACAGAACCAAGTTTAGATCCCATGGACATATGGGAATATTAACCGGAGGACTAATACGCATCACTCCTTGTATAAAGGCTTTGACTAGTGAATGCGAAGCCAAGGGCCTTTGAAAAAATATTGACAAGGCCGAAATCTGACCCTTGATAGTACTCAAGGCAAGCTTCCTATCTACAGCCCACTGTAGGAAGTCCAGAATCCTACCTATTACGTACTTATGTGGATGCCATTTCTTGGCCTCACACCACGCGATGTACGCCTTCCCGATTCTATAGTAGATCTGCCTGGATACCGGCTTCCTGGCATTGATCATGGTAGATACCACAGGATTAGAGAGCCCTCTCTTTTTTAGAATGTGGGCTTCAATAGCCAGGCCGTCAAACCTAGGGCTGGTAAGGAAGGGTGGTATATCGGTCCTTGCGAAAGCAGGTCCGGACGACGTGGGAGAGACCAAGGACTCCCCACTGACATTTTACAATCTCCGCGTACCACGCTCTTCGGGGCCACGCTGGAGCCACCAGAATCACTGGTTCCTTTTCTACCCTGATTCTGCGGAGTCATCGAGGTAACCATTGTGGCGGTGTGAATGCATATATCAGCTTGAACTGATCCCAAGGGAACACTAGGGCATCCGAGCCGCAAGCTAGGGGATCCCTTGTCCGAGAGACAAACCTGTCCACCTTTGCGTTGAATCTGGATGCTAGAAGATCTACATCCGATGTTCCCCACCGCTGACATATTGTCCAGAAAACCTCGGGGTGAAGGGACCCTTCCTCTGGGCCTAATTGCTGGCGACTTAGAAAGTCCGCCTTCCAATTCTCCACTCCTGGAATAAATACCGCAGATATGGCTGGGACATATCTTTCTGCCCATTTCAGGATGTAATTTACTTCCCTCTGGGCTGCACGACTCCTGGTGCCCCCCTGATGATTGATATATGCCACTGCTGTGGCATTGTCTGATTGAATTCTGACAGGGGACCCTTGGAGTTTGGATGTCCATGCTACTAGGGCATACCGGGCTGCTCGTATCTCTAAGAGATTGATGGGCAGGGCCTTTTCTGCATCCGACCATCTGCCCTGGAGAGACTATTGCTCCAGTACTGCTCCCCAGCCTATAAGGCTGGCATCTGTAGTGACCACCTTCCAAGAAATCGGACTGAAGGATTTCCTTTTTTCCAGATTCTGGGGAACCAACCACCAACGGAGGCTCTTGCGAACGGAAGGGGACAAGGACATTGTAAGTCTAGGGCCTGAACTTTTTTGTTCCAGGCTGACAGTATGGCCCCTTGCAAATTCCTTGAATGGAATTGACCGTAGGGTACTGCTTCGAATGATGCCACCATTTTTCCCAGCAGCCTCATATACAGGCGTATGGACGGCTGTCTTTTTTGTACCCACTAAGTGGATCAAATCTTTCAAAGACAACACCTTTCCTCGAGGCAAGAATATTTTTCTCTGGCCTGAATCCAACCTTAGCCCCAAGTATTCCAGACTTTTGACTGGTTTTTAGGGCTGACTTGTCTCGGTTGATAATCCAACCGTGAGATTCCAGATAATTGATTGTCTTGTGAACGACCACGTCTAGTTTTTTCACTGAGTGGTCTATCAGCAACAAGTCATCCAGATATGCCATTATCATTACACCTTGTGTTCTTAGATTGGCCAATAAAGGGCCAGAATTTTTGTAAACACTCGTGGTGCTGTGGCCAAACCGAAGGGTAAGGCTCTGAACTGAAAATGGCGCCCTTCTACTGCAAAGCGTAGAAATTTTTGGTGGACTGGAAAGATGGGAATGTGCAAATAAGCATCTTTGATGTCGATCGTGGCTAACCAATCCTCCCCTTGTAGGGCAGTGGCCACCGATCGGATCGACTCCATCGGAAAGTCCTGATATACAGGAATTTGTATAGCCCTTTTAGAATTAATATGGGCCTCCCGTCCGCGTTTGCTTCGGGACTGTAAAGAGGTTTGAGTAAAACCCGAACCCTCATTCTTCCAGGGGAACCTCCATAATTACTCCTTGGAGCAATAGTTGTTCTAGTGCCAACAGGAGGGACTCTCTCTTCCGGGGATCCCTTGGCACGTTTGACCTCAAAAATGGGAAGGAGGAGAGTCTTTTAACTCCAAACTGTATCCCAAACATACTGCGGAGAGCACCTATCTGTCTTGATCGTGTCCCGCCAGGTCTCTTGCGAACAACTGGAGTCCTCCCCCCACCCGACTGAGTGGGGGCTTCAATGAATTTAACTTTGGGGGAGGTTTTGTACCTCCCCTGACCCAAGGTTTCTCATTACCCTGCTATTGTCCCTGTTTTTTACCCCCGGGAATTGACCGAGGAGGCCGTCGGAACTGTTACACAGCCGATGCCCCAGGGACTGGAGAAGCAGGCCTCTTAAAGAGGGACCTCTAACTCTGTTTTTAACCGGCAAGAGCGTATTTTTACCGCTGGAAATTTTCTGGATATATTTGTCCAGGTTTTCCCTGAATAAGCGTTCACCATGAAATGGGACGCTAACCAGCCATTCTTTACAGGGAGCTTCAGCAGACCAGTTTTTGAGCCATAGAAGCCTACGCATATGTACTATAGACAGCGTAAGGCGGGAGGCCTGATGGACTGAATCCTTTATGGCGTCAACCGCAAAGCCTAAGGCTCTAGGTAGATCAGCTAGGGCAAGGCCTGCTGATCTGTCAAGTCCCTCAAGACCTGTTTCAACTGATCCTTCACTGCTTAGCAGACCCCACTGCTGGTTGTGTCACCAAGCTTGCTGTAGAAAGAAGCAGATTTTCATAAGGACTCCAATCTTTTATCTATTGGGTTCTTGAACATTTGGACATTATCCACTGGACATGTGAGTGATTTATACATACAAGAGATGGCTGCGTCCACTGTAGGGACCTTCCATTTTTTTTTTTTTGATGAACTTATCCTCCATGGGATAGACCACCGGAAATCTCTTGGGGGACTAAATATTTTCTCAGGATGTTCCCAATCCTGGTAAATGAGCCCTTTCAGCAAAGGGTGAAGTGGAAAAGAACAGACAGTCTGGGGGCTTCTAGCGACCCCAACGAGGATACAGTAGTGGTTGATGGTTCCGCAAGGTGCATTTTTAAATGCTGATCGGACCATGTTAGTCAGAGACTGAACCCATAATCTTTCAGCTTGAGATGCTGAGAAAAGGTTCCCCCACTGTTGATTCCTCTATAACAGAATCAACCTCATCCTGATCCCCTTCAGGCAGGTCGATCCCTGTATGGGACTGTTGCTCTGCTAACAGGCACTCTGAAGGAGGAGACGGAGATCGGGCGTGCTTTCCCTGACAGGGAGGCACCGATCAATGTTGACAATCTCTCTCTAATCCTCCCAGAGCTGAGGAAAAAACCTCCTCTGTTACATACACAGGAGCAGGTGAACTGAGGACAGCCACAGTACCAAGTACCCCTGCGGGGTCTCTACGGTCACTTACCTCTGAACTTCAGGGGAGACTGGTGCAGCAGAAGTATGCCCAAGATCCTCAGAGCCCGATGAGACCCCCTTCGCTTCCTGGAAGATTCAGTTCCGGAGCTTCTGGACGGCATATTCCTAAGCCTAAAGCTGAGGTATTCCAGCCGTAATACACCACTTTTACTGAGAATAGTCTAGCACAATTGCTGCTATATCACAGTTGGTGTCTACTAAAGTGCCTTTCTAGGGGATGCCTGCATCAACCGCCTCTATGTGCCTTTATATTGTTGCTAGCTCTGTCTGTGCACTTCAACAGCCAGCTATAATGTGCTTCAAAACATGCTGGACGCCCGCACATGCGCAGTAGCGCCGCGGCGCACACCTGAGCGTCATCCACCCGCTCCGCCCCTTTTTCCAGATCGCCTCTATGAATAGAGGCGCGTGCACGCGCGCGGGCACGTGCGCCTTCGGCGCCTTTTTTGAAAACAACCAGGAGCTAGATGGGAGCCAGGGTCCCTTTGCGGCAGGGCCCGGGGATGGATGAGCGCAGCAACAGGGCAGAGGAGACAGCTTCCCAGCAGAGAACATACCAACTGCCTGGATTTAATTCTGGAAGAAAAAAATCCACATTACAAGAAAAAGAACCATAGCGGCCTCTAGTGTCTAACACAGGTACCGCGGTCTTACATTTTTTTTTTTTTTTTCTTGCCTACTATTAAAATTTTTACATTTTCTCAGTAGTAACAGGCATACACAGAATATTAGCGGGAATACCGTTAGGTAACAGACAGAAAGACAAATTAGGCTTGGGGGTCCCCCAATAGAACCAAGTTCCTGGGGGCCCCCACTAACCTGTTCCCCGCCGCAGGACTTTGTTTGGTCCACAAAAGCCCAAACTTCACCTATCACGGCAGGCATTGTAATCAAACCTTCAGGGACCGGGTTCCCAAGGATTCCACTCCCCTGGACCTGTATAGCACCCTGCACAGAAAACATCTTGGTCGTGGGTATGACCAGAGCTCTGGATCCCAGGGTCCAGCTCTCCTAAGAGAAGCATTACAGGCAAAACCTTGCTCTTCTCTGCAAGGCCCGGGTACCGACCGTTTAGCTATGAAGCTTTTTTGGTCGGATCCGGAATAGCTTACTGAGGCCCAAAAGAACCTGTACGCAAGCTCAGTGAAAAACACATGTTTCTTCTTGGCCAACACCTTAGACACTGGCAAAAAACTGAGGTGCTCCCGGATGGGAGGGGCTTATATAGGGGAGGGTACTTCCGGTTTTGGAAGTTGCCAGTGCCAGCACCTGACGGTATCTATATAACCCATTAGTAATGACTATGTCGCTCTGTGTCCCGTGATGTACGAGAAAGAAAACGGTACCGGGATGATGCCTGCATCTGCAGGCATCATCCTGGTATAACCCCCTAAAGCCGAGGCCGCATGCGCTCGGCGCCAAGGGGTTAACAGCTGTACGCTCAGAGCACTCTCCCGGGACGGGCTGGGCAAGTCGGGATGAGGTCACCCGGAAAATCGATTTTTCCGGTCGCATGCATCGATCCCGCATCGGGGACACCTGAATCGCGATACAGCGATTAATTTCAGCACCCCCACTGGTCATACACACCCACCTCTTTCTCAGCACTACAAAGTCTGTGTTATAATGAGGAATTGTTCATTATTCATGTATGCCAACATAGAGCACTGGAGACTTTCCTACTCACCATAACATCATCTTCATCCCTGGGTGAAAATGCTAAAGTGCTGGAAGTCGATGGCGTTCTGCGATGCTGTTTAAACGTACTCGCACTTTCAGCTGAAAGATAGAAAAGCGGGATACTGGTACCCAGTCCTGATTTTTTTTATTGGAATCACACACATGGAGTTAAGCCTCGTACACACGACCGGTTTTCTCGGCAAGAACCAGCAAGAAAATTGCTGGCAGAGCTTTCTTGCCAAGTAAACCGTGCGTGTACGAGGCTTTCGGGTTTCTCGTCAAGAAAACTGGCCAGAATCTCGACGAGAAAAATAGAGAACCTGCTCACTATTTTCTTGTCGGGATTCTCGTCTGCCTGTTTCCCGGCTTACCTGTTGCCGGGGGAAACCCGCGCATGCTCAAAATGACTGACACATGCGCGGTAGCTTCCTAGGCATAGGTAGGGTATAGCAAGATGGCGGCGACGGCATTGAATGTGACAAACGCACGCTCGTCGTAGTCGATGACATCACCACGTTCATTCCATTCAAAAGAACGGTGGTTCTTTTGAATCGAGCGTGTGTACACTCGGCCGGCACAAGATTCTTGTCAAGAATCTCGTCAGGGAAAAACGACGGGTTTTTTCCTGACGAGATTCTCGGTCGTGTGTACTAGGCTTAAGGCAATGGAGGGAAAAACCTTCCAGATCAGTTTGGCTTGTGCAGGCCTTTGTCATTCCGATTTGTTCTTTGCGAAACTGCAGAAAACGCTGTATGCACTGTTTTAAAGTGGACCCGAACTCCAAAAATTAAGATTTGCTGTTATATTAAACATCTCTACCTTGTGCCCTGAATTTTTGTGCCCTAAAAATAGCAGGGCACTTCCTGTGCCTAGGCATCCATAGGCCTTCAGCCTCAAAGTTTTCAAATTATTCTGTAGTATGAGATCATACAAGTCGCTACTTTTTTCTGACGTTTAGTCTCATGTTATATGGAGTGAGACTTATGGGTCAATTTACTAAAACTGGAGAGTGCAAAATCTGGTGCAGCTCTGCAAAGCAACCAACCAGCTTCCAGGTCTTTTTTGTCAAAGTCTAAAGTGGTTCTAAAAACAGAAGGTTTTTTATCCTAATGCATTCTATGCATTAAGATAAAAAATCTTGTGTGTGCAGCAGCCCCCCTCAATCCAGCGATGTTGACTGAGAGCATTGGCTGTCCGGGACTCCCCTCCTAAATGGCTGAGACACAGCAGAAGTTGCCATTGGCGCCTACTGCTGTCAATCAAATTCAGTGAGCCAAAGAGGAGGGGTGGGGGCTGAGCCGCACCTCCGTGTCTGAATGGACACACAGAGCAGCGGCTCGACTCTGGTGCCCCCATAGCAAGCCGTTTGCTGTGGGGGCACTCGGCAGGAGGGAGGGGCCAGGAGTGCCGGTGAGGGACCCGAGAAGAGAAGGATCTGGGCTGCTCTGTCCAAAACCACTGCACAGAGCAGGTAAGAATAACATGTTTGTTATTTTTAAACATAAAAACCCAAAGACTTTAATATCACTTTAACTGAACAAGCTGAAGTTAGAAGCTGATTGGCTACCGTGCACAGCTGCATCAGACTTTGCACTCTCCAATTTTTAAGTAAATCAACCCCTTGGTGATGTTATTACTGTACTGTTGACTGTTCTCCAAGGATCTACAAAGCCCAAGGATTTCCCTGCTTCTGAAGATCTGTGCTTCCTCGTCTTCTCTTGCTACTTCTTCAATGTTCCCCCCACCAGTTATCAGATCACCAGTCATCAGGTGGAGTCAACTCTGACATGAGGAAGCAAAGCCCTGCCCCTACCAAGTTGGCTGCCTCTGCACAGAGACACAGTGCAGAATGAGGTATGGAAAGTCAGTAATGGGGAAAGATTAGCTGAAGAGAAATCACAGTCAATACTGGTGCCTAATCATTTGAGAACAACTTATACTTTAAAAATCTTAAACTAATAAGGGGAAAATAGGAACTTTTCTAATATAAATTTTTACCTAACACTTTACAATATGACATTTGCCACAAACATGGACTTAAAGTGGAAGCAACGGCAAAATCTAACTAACTCTAAAACTACTCCCACCCCCATTCTAAGCCTAATCTATCTAGCCCTGTAAAGACAAGATTGCTATACTTACCTATTCTGAAGCTGCTCCAATCCCAGGCTGAGCTGTCAGCAGTGGCTTCAGTGTGTAGGAAAGGCAGCTGACAATGGAAGCTTCATAGTAAGTCTATGGGTGACGTCATTTCCCAGTCGTTGTCGGCTTTCTCCTGCAAACAGAAGGCACCGCTGGAAATCGCACCGGAGCGTCTTAAGAATAGGTAAGTATAGTGATCTTTTCTTTACAGGGTTAGATAGATTAGGCTTAGAATGGTGGTGGAAGAAGGTTTCGAGTTTTTGCCTGTACTTCCACTTTAAGTTTTTAATAACTATATATCATCCACAAAATACCAAATACACTTATTCTAATTGAATTAATTGAACATACCTTTTGTAATTGTTGTCACTGCTGTGAATGCTGGTCCAAATGTAGTTTCCATTCTGGTCTGTAAAATACAAAATGTATACATGCAGAGAATTGCCTAACAAGTGGCGAGTAATACAAAGTAATGGTCTAACATGTGGTGAGGAATACAGGAGAAAGCAGCAAAAAAAAAAAAAGACCCCAAAACAGAAAGGGTCGCCAAGAACTGGATGGGTCAATACCAAGAAAGGAAGAAGGGTATGCCCACCCAAAACTGATTTTTAAAATTTTTATCATATGTGGAGCCTGGTGGCTTCATACATGTCATGGATAGTACAACTGTAAGATCTGCATCCTACAGTTTCTGACCCTTGTGCAGTCCACCTGGGAGATTTGGGTGTTTTCCTCCACCTTTGTACTGTATGTTCTACCTCTTCCCGTTACACTCTGCATAACATAAAATAAAGAGGAATTTAGCAGGGAGATTGGGAGCCCCTAATGGTCACAGCTGACCTGGGAGCTCAGCACAGAGATTTTATCGATGGACTCCTCGAGAGACATAAGAAAATGCCAGGTGGGTTAACTTTCCCGCCTCCATTGAAGTCAATATGAACTACACCAAAAACACACCCAGGGTGCATTTTTGCTGGTTGTTAAAGCAGAGCTCCACCCAAAAGTGGAAGCTCCCCTTATCTGCCTCCTTCCCCCTGCGTTGCCACATTTGGCCCCTTTCGGAGAGAGTGGGGGGGGGGGGGGGGGAGCAGGTACCTGCTCCCAGTTCTGGGTGATCTCGTGTGGCGAGATCACCCAGAGGTTCGACCCCCTCCTCCTTTCACCGCTGCCAGCATGCACAGTAGGGAACCGGCTGTGAAGCCGCAAGGCTTCACTGCCGGTTTCCCTTACAAGCAATGGCTGCAGCACCCGAGAGCCAAGGGAAAAAAACGGCTGGGGTGCCGACATTGTGGGATCCCTGGACAGACATGTGTCCTAATGTTAAAAGTCAGCAGCTACAGTATTTGTTTTTTTCTGAAGGAGGCTGGCTCCTCTGGAGCGGGCACTCACCGGCGTCCTTAACAACCAGTGAATAGCTGACTATCAAGGACCCCGCACATGCCGCCTTCCTCAACAATCAGCGTATAGGTAAAAAAATGCACCCCCTTGCGCTCCAACTCACCCCCACCAGGGTAGCATGAGCACACACTTGCCATCCAGCTCCTCTGGTCCGGCCACCGCCCTCTCCCCTCCGGTGGTAGCATTGCTTCTGCTGACCACTGAGGGGGAAGGCCTTGTCACTGTTTGTTAAGGATGCCGGTGGGTTTTGGCTCCCTAACAACCACCCGCCGGCGTCCTTAATAAGCAATGAATAACTGGCTGTTAAGGGGAAGACAACAGACGAATTCCTTAACAACCAACTATTCACACAGATGGGCTGTAATGCAACGCTTTAAAAACTCGCAATGCGTTTTTTTAAAACGCATAGCGTGTTTTAAAAGCGGTGCAGTGTGAAATTATGTGTGCCGCCGTGGGAAAGCAGTTTTAGGATGACTGACGTAAAAAGGCATACAGCAGCAAGCAAGCAATGCAGTAAATTATTTCCAACAATCAGAAATAATCTCTGATCTTTTTGCAGTAAACCACAAGCTTTTAGGCTGATAAAAATTACTACATAACGCACATCACATCTTGCCTTCAATTCCCATTGGAGAGATTTCCCCTTGCTTCCTGACCTGGAGACACAACAAGAACACAGAGGATATCTCTCCAAAGTTAAGAAGATTTTCAGCTTGTCATCAGAATAGATGTTCCCACTGGAAGATTATCCCACATCTCCCATTAGGGCGACAACTGTACAATGTTGGATTTTCTGTCTTGCTGACGACAGTCAACAGGACAAAAAGAGAGGTAGAACCTCCCACAGACAGAGGTTTCTAACCGTTCCTACTCTACCCAACACTAAAAAAAGAAAAGTTTGGCTTTAGATACACTTAACCTAAGCTTACAAAAAGGTGGCTGTCCTAGGAAACAGAAAAGTAAATGCACAGGAAGGCCCCTTTCACACTGGCTTGTCTGTGATCCCCGCTGAAAAAGTGGATGACAGGTCCATTTCCGCTCACTGTGCAAAGAAGGACCTCTTACAGTCCCGCTGTCTATGGAGATTGGATGAAAAGGGACAGCCTGTCCGTTTTCATCCGATCCGATTCTCCAGACGGATGGAAAATAGGGTTTCCATCCGTCTGGATTTCACGGATAGGATCGAAAAGCGGCGGATGTCAGCGGACACGTCACCGCTGACATCCACCGTGCATAGAGCGCCTGACCAGGTCCGCCTGAAAAACTGACAGGCAGACCTGATCGGAAAGTCCGTGTGAAAGGGGCCAAAGAGAAGTGGTGCCAAGACCTGACATAAAGGACTTCAGTGCTTTCCTTGGGAAGTTTGAGAATGAATTGCAACGCAATGTGAAGAGGACAGTGCGGGCTTGTAATATAGTTTATTTACTGCTTGTTGATAATATGGAAACTTTTGAGGCCCAGTTAACACTTGAGCATGTTGTAGCTTAAAGCTCAAAAACACTCAACAACCAAAAACCCATTGTTTGAAAAAAAGCTCATATTGTGCTTTTTAGGCGTTTCCATTGAAGTCTATGGGGACAAAAATGATAATTCTGCCTAAAAAGTAGCTCATGTACTTTTTTGAGCGACAGGCATTTTGCTACAAGCGACAGGACACTCAGATGTGAGCAAGGTATACTGAAAACAATAGGTTTTTGCTTCTTAAGCGTTTTTCAGCTTTGAGCTACAAAATGCTCAAGTGTGACCCCATGTAGCCTTAGGCTCCTTTTACACGAACGGACCGTCTATCCACTTTTCTTCCATCTGTCAACAGACGACAATGCATTCCTATGGGCAAACAGATGACCATCCGTTACCACCTGTTAATCTCCACTTCCGATTTTATCCCTTTTTTTTAACGTACAAGGCTACGTTGAGATCCGTGAAAATGGATATTAACTGACGTCCGATCAGTTAAGATCCGTTTTTAAGAAATATTTTTTTTTTGTTTATCTCTGAACTCAACCTATGACCCAGGCAGTAGTTGGACAATAGGAAGTGCATTGGAAGTATATCCCCAAGGAGAACCACGGCCAGAGAGGTCTCCCAGGAGCAGCTCCTAGTCACAATCTGCTTTTTCTTGCTCTCCTTTCTCCACATATAGCCAAATATGACAAACAATGTCATGCTGTCCCAAAAATTGTTGGAATCCATCGCACAATGCAGATAGCACACAGAAGGACAAAGGAAGGACACAGCAAGGACAAGTCACTCACTGAAAACTGCAATGCAGCACGGGAGGAGCAATGCTTTCTGGGTAATGTCATCAAAGCCACAGAAACTGCTGTAAACGGATGCAAAAAACTGATGTAAACATGTAAATTAACGGATGTGAATGGAAGATGGATAAAGCAACGGATAAGAACTGAAACGTTTTTAACGTGGCGAAACTGACGGTGCCCGTGTGAATGAGGCTTAAAGCCTGGCCACAGTTCTACTTTTAAAGAATGAAGTTCTAATAGATGACTTTTGTAAACTGACAAAAGTCATGAAACATATGGACACTGACCCCGAAACAGTGGGTGGGGATGTGTTCTAATAATAAAAGGTCAACAGAAAGTGTGGGTGACCCGAAGGTGTAAAGCTGTGCATCTGATGATATAGCATACAGTAGTTGGGCTTGTCGTTTCTATTTTGAACGGTTATCAGAGTGTGTGGCACAATAGAAAGAGAAGATAGTAGTGGGAAGGAAAGGCTGGTACCCGTCTGTGTTTTCTGGTGGAATGTTCGTGGCACCAGCTGAAAAATGATTGAATCGTGGATTCTTACTCGTGGTCATAATCTAGGCTGGCATCTCAGGGCTGCACCGAAGGTCCTCTGCAGAGAGAGAGAGAGAGAGAGAGAAAAAAAGAGACCATTACATTATCTAACAGGCTTCCCATGTGCAGGCAGAGGTCTCCCTAAGAAGGAAAAGTGGGGAGACAGATATCTGTTGCCCTTGACAACAGCTGTGTCTTGTCAGACTTAAAATAAATCTAAATCAAATCACAAAAATACACCAAAAAATCTATAGCGTGTTAATTTAATTTCAAAAGTAATTTTGAAGCTTTCAATAAAACAATGACAGTCCTGCTTCAGGCACTTCCTGTTACAGGGTGACAACCCTCTGTCCCTGTCTTCCAATGTCTGCAATGACATGAGGCCGCCACTGAAGACAGGAAGTGGGTGCAAAGAAGCTGCAGGAGGTCAGCAGCACTGTGATGCATCAAAGGATGGGAAAATATAAAAGCAGTATATTTTAAAAGGAAAACAAATAGCAATTGTTTATTATAGACAATCCTTTAGCAAACAATGTAATCCATTAAAGATATTACAGTAACCCCCCCACAAAAACAAAAAATTAGCTATACAGACTGGGACCATTGAGTATGAACTCCAAAATTAAATTAAATGGCCCAAGAGCTTACAATCTGCATACCTGTGGCTCTTCTCATATAGAAGTGAACCAGTGTGCTGCAGAACAATAGGATTTAGCAGCATGAAGCAGCAAGGGTCAGGACATACTCAGTGTAGATAGGCTCTCTGGACTTTACATTCCCACAGCTTGTTCCTATTAAACACACTTGGAAAGAGCCCACGTGGAAACAACACTAACAAACATAGCCAGTTTCCATGACACGGCTACAGAACATATTGCCTGGATTTCCCAACATGTACTACACAGATATGTGTCACGTACACAGCACTGAGAGGAAGTGTCTGCTAAGAACTTCTAAGCACAATATACATACAGACATACACTGTACATGTAATGAATCTATCACACGTATAGATGAAGGCTGGGTTCACACATATGGGGCTGCGGTTTGCACTCCGGAGTCCTGTACGTTTCTGTTCACCGGTTCAGGTTCAAAAGGGTAAAAAAAAAAAAAAAAAACTTCTGCATTTATAAACCACTTTAATCCCTTTTTAAGCACTTTTAGCAGCGGATTTAAAGCTGAACTTCACCCATAACAACTTCATACAAAATAATGTTCTTGAGCAAGGGAACATAAATTCCACATTAAAGGGGTTGTAAAGGTGTTTTTTATTTTCTAAATCGGTTCCTTTAAGATAGTGCATTGTTGGTTCACTTACCTTTTCCTTCGATTTCCCTTCTGTTTTTTTTCTTTGTCTGAGTTTCTCACTTCCTGTAAGCTTGCCCCCATCATCCGAGCCGTTCTGGCTGGGGGTTAGTCAGCGTGCTCGCCCCCTCCCTTGGGACTACATCCCTGCGGGGAGAGGCTTAGTCCCTTTCCCTTTTTTAAAGGGGAAATATCAGGGGTCTGTTTAGACCCCAGAAATCTCACCAAAGCCCCCCCCCCCAACAGGGCTGATAAAAAAAATAAAAATTAATAATAAAAAAGTAAAAACATATTAATAAAAAAAAAAACACTGGCAAGGCTTCACTTCCTGGTTCCCTCACCGAGGATGGCGGTGGGGGCAGCAGAGTGACGAGCGATTGCTTGTCTTCTGCTGCCCACATCGCTGGACTCCAGGACAGATAAGTGTCCTAATATTAAAAGTCAGCAGCTGCAGTATTTGTAGCTGTTGGCTTTTAATTTTAAAAAAAAATCGGCGGAACTCCGCTTTAATCCTCTGCATTGTGTAAAAAGGCTGCTTGATCCTGTCTTCTCTGATCCTACCCTTCTTTCACTGTCCCTAGTCCATCTCCTGAGATTTACAGAGCCAAGGGGCACTCTGCACATGCTCAGTTTGGTGTGTATTGCTAGAGAGTTTCTTTTCTTTGGAGAGTGTATGTGATCAGCACAGGGCTAATCAGCACTGTCCAGACAGAGGGTCAGGGGTCCTGCAGCTTCATAGGACAATCGTGGGAGAATGAAAACTCCTACAAGATTTAACCAGACACCAATAGTAGTCACAAGACTGCTATATACTGCTAATGAGAAAAAGTTTTTAACAGTTTATAATTACTAAAATAATTGCATTTCCATGTTCTGTGTACTGTGGGAGATCAGAAATAGTGAATGCAGCGGCTTGGGTTTAGTAACACTTTAAAACAACCCCTCATTGATCTCTGTAGCTGCAGGCACTGTGGGGTAACATCCTCAAAGATCAGAACAGAGACTATGAAGTCTAGTCATAGTTTGTTTTACATCGCCTGCTTTTGGCCTGCTTCATTGTCCCTACTGCGTAGGGAAGGAAGGGGGGATGAGCTTTAATCTTCATTGTCTTTGTAGTAAACCCACAGTGCCAGCAGCAACATAGAGCAGGGAGAGCTGGTTTTAAATCACATTCAATGCCTGTTATAGCAGAAGAAAACAACCACAGCACATTGAAAACTTTGGTCTCCCAGAATTTTTTTTCTTTACCCCCATGTGCAAGTACGCACAACATATTATGGCACACCTACTCAGCGAAGTGATCCATTCCAGCGCTGTGATATCCACGCTTTCATCTTCACCCAGTCTTCTTACAGGTTCAGAGTCTTTGGTCTCCTTTATTGACTGGAAGGACATAACTTTTATGATAGAAGAGACATACAGAGTCTCTTCGGTTATGAAAAGCCTACCCGTCAGCATTTTTTTCCCAAAACAGGATTTTTTTCCACTTTATTATCTCTTGAATGTCCAAACTTTACCCACAGTTCTGCTTTAAAGTGGTTTTAAAGCCTTAAGGTTTTTTTTATCTTAAAGTTTTACTAAACCCAGGCCCCTGCATTCACTATATCTCGTCTCCCACAGTACACACAACATGGAAATGCAATTATTTTAGTAATTATAAACTGCTAAATACCTTTTCTCAGCAGCAGTGTATAGCAGGCTTGTGATTTCTATCAGTGTCTGGTTAAAGCTTGTAGGAGGAGTTTTCATTCTACTCTGATTGTCTCATCAGCCTGACCTTGACACTCTGTCTGGACAGTGCCGATTGGCTCTGTGCTGTTCACATGCACCCTCCCAAGAAAAAAAAAACTCTAGCAATACACACCAAACTGAGCATTTGCAGAGTTGCCTCCAAGGCTCTGTACTATTAGGAGTTGGATTGGGGACAGCAAAAGAAGGGGAAGATCAGAGAAGACAGGATCAAACAGCCTTTTTACACAATGCAGAGGATTAACCCCTTAGGTTCCACGGTGAGTATAACCAGCATGCTTTACTACATATACAGACTGATTTTACTGTTGTGGGTTTAATAACATTTTAATGCATTCTAAGACCTTCTGTTGCAGAAGATCCCCAGCCCCCCCCCCCATACTTACCCGAGGCCCAATCTCGATCCAGCGCTGTGCACAAGATCAGCAGCTCTCTTGGCTCCGTCATCCCTCACTGGGCAGACTGATAGCAGTCGGAGCCATTGGCTCCCACTTGTGTCAATCAAATCCTATGATG
The DNA here is from genome assembly GCA_029206835.1 of Rana muscosa. Taxonomy (NCBI): domain Eukaryota; kingdom Metazoa; phylum Chordata; class Amphibia; order Anura; family Ranidae; genus Rana; species Rana muscosa. The sequence continues at coordinate 133,736,192 of CM055127.1, forward strand.
AGGGAGAAGGGGATGTGGCCAAGCTGTCTGTGTCAATAGGACGCAATAGTGAGGGTGGCTCAGGGGAGCGAGCCCACACGTGTGCCCCCATAGGAAGCTTTTTTCTATGGGGCCAGTCGCCAAAGAGGAGGGGCCAGGAGCGCCGGCAGGGAACTCAGGAATAGGAGGATCGAGGCTGCTCTGTGCAAAACCATTGTACAGAGCAAGTAAGTATACTATCTTTGTTATATAAGCTTCCATTTTTTTTAAATTTTAATATCACTTTAAGTCTCAGTCTAATCCATTTTGACTGCTCATCTGTCAGTCCCTGCCATGGCCTCCCAGTGCCACACTTAAAGTGATACTTAATTCTCATTTTTTTTCTCTATAAAAATAACAAAACATGTCATACTTACCTGCTCTGTGCAGTGGTTTTGTGCAAGGGCAGCCCAGATCCTCCTCCTCTTCTCCGGTCAATCTTCGGTGCTCCTATCCCCTCCCTCCTGTCGAGTGACCCCACAGCAAGCAGCTTGCTATGAGGGCACCCGAGCCGAGTCACAGCTCCCTGGTCTAGCCCCACCCATCTCTCTCCTGATTGGCTAACTGAATTTGATTGAAAGCAGCAGGAGCCAATGGCGCCGCTGCTGTCTCAGACAATCAGGAGGGTGAGTCTCAGACGGCCAAGACACTCGTGAACATCGCTGGACAGAGATGGGGCTCAGCTAAGTATTAGGGGTGCTGATGCACACAGAAGGCTTTATATCTTAACGCATAGAATGCATTAAGAAAAAAAAAACCTTCTGGCTTTACAACTCCTTTAACAGTTCTAACACATTCTTAACGATCAGTAATTTTTCACATCTCCTCTACAAAATCTATCCATCCAGGACTTATACTGCCCTCACAACTGACTTCTATACTCTTCCACATCAAGACATTTTTTCATGCATGCCAAGTACTGTGTAAGTTTAACACTTTCAGGTATTTATTACCCATTTCCGATCACAGTACTCCCCTGATAATGCCTTAATCAGCTTTTGTCTCTAGTTTTTGTCTAGGGGACAAGAAAAGCCTGTTTATCTGCCTGGTCCTCTACCTTCCCTCAGACGGCGCTCCCTCATTCTGCGGCAGTGGACTCTTCCTTGGCTTTCAAGCCTCAACAGGTTATCAGTTTAGAGTGAACCGTGAATGATGGCCCTAGAATTCATGCTCTGACGTTTATTGCTCTTGAGACACAGTATGTCTCTTTTACAACAACGGCCTGCCCGTCACAAATTTTTAATGTCTAGACAGACTTGTACTCTAAAAGTGGTTGTAAACCTCAGACATTAAATGTAAAAATCATATCCCTCTATAGTGTGTGCTTGTCTCAATCCAGAGCACTAAGTGTCATTTCTGCCTGCTGCTATCAGCATAACTTCTGACAAAATTTCCTGACACCAAGAGGGTAAGAAAATGGTGATGGGGGCTCCAGCATACAGCCTGTAATTGACAGCGTCAGCTCTGTTCCTGTGTGAAGGGGGGGAGGGTGTCCCTTCACTCCAATAGGCTCTCCTTACTGAGCTCTGCAGAGTGTAATTCCAGCTCTCCGCCACCTTTTTTCTGAACTCTCAAACAAGCTTATAAATTCAGCAGTTTGAACGGATGAAGAGAAGACTGCAGTTATAGGGGTTGCAAAGGTTCGTTTTTTATTTTCTAAATAGGTTCCTTTAACCACTTAAGCCCCGAACCATTTTGCAGCTAAAGGACCAGGCCACTTTTTCGGCACTGTGTCGCTTTAACTGACAATTGCGCGGTCGTACGACGTGGCTCCCAAACAAAGTTTACGTCCTTTTTTACCACAAATAGAGCTTTCTTTTGGTGGTAGTTTATCACCTCTGCGGTTTTTATTTTTTGCACTATAAACAAAATAAGAGCGACAATTTTGAAAAACAAATCAATATTTTTTACTTTTTGCTATAATAAATATCCCCAAAAAATATATAAAAAAACATTTTTTTTCCTCAGTTTAGGCCGATACGTATTCTTCTACATATTTGTGGTAAAAAAATTTTTTTTTTTTGCAATAAGCGTATATTGATTGGTTTGCGCAAAAGTTATAGCGTTTACAAAATAAAGGATAGTTTTATGGCATTTTTTTTTTTTTTTCTACTAGTAATGGCGGCGATCAGTGATTTTTTTTGTGACTGCGACATTATGGCGGACACATCGGACACTTTTGACACATTTTTGGGACCATTGTCATTTTCACAGCAATCAGTGCTATAAAAATGCACTGATTACTGTGAAAATGACACTGGCAGTGACGGGGTTAACCACTAGTGGCGCTGTAGGGGTTAAGTGTTCCCTGCATAGTGTTTCTTACTGTAGGGGGGATGGGCTCTATGTCACATGACACTGATCTCCGATCCGAGTACATGGAGCCGAGATCAGTGTCATTGTCACTAGTCAGAGCAGGGAGATGCTTGTTTACACAAGCATCTCCCTGCTCTATACCTCCATGAGACGATCGTGGGGATACCCGCGGCGATCGAGTCCGCGGGACCCGCGGTCCGACTCACGGGGATGGCGGCAGGGTCGGGAGCGCGCCGGCGGCACGGGCACGACCACACGGACAGGCATTTAAAGGGGACGTACAGGTACGTTGATATGCCTGTCCGTGCCATTCTGCCGACGTATAAGTACAGGAGGCGATCGGCAAGCGGTTAAGCTAGTGCATTGTTGTTGGTTCACTTACCCTTTCCTTCGATTTCCCTTCTAAATGTTTTTTTTCTTGTCTGAATTTCTCACTTCCTGTTCCTCCTCAGTAAGCTTGCCCCCATCATCCGAACCGTTCTGACTGGAGGTTAGTCAGCGTGCTCGCCCCCTCCCTTGGGACTACATCCCTGCGGGGAGACGCAGGGATGTAGGAGGATTTATTTCACCTCTGTGTGTCACCTGAGGCCAGTCACTGCACTGGGTAAATGTAAGAATTTACAACCACTTTAAAAAAAAAAAAAAAAAAGGAGCTCAAGGTGTTTTTGTGCTTATTAAAAGTCAGCAGTTAAAAAACGTTTAGCTGTTGACTTTTAATAAACACACACTCACCTGTCTCAGGGTTCAGCCATGTGCTCACCCAAACTGTCGGTTCTCTCCCTCTCCTCGGCGCCGGCGTTTCAACTGTGGGCACCCGGCTGTGGCAGCTTGCGGCTTCACAGCCAAGCGCGCACTGCGCATTCGCGAGTCTCACTGCGCCTGCTGAATAGTCTGTCTTCTGGAACCTGTGATGTGTCCCAGAAGACTGCAGGAAGGGGGGGGGGGGAGAGGAGAACTTCCACTCGTATTGCCTAGGCGATCTGAGCGGAAGTGGGAGCGGGTACCTGTCAAAACTAGGTACCCCCTCCCCCCCAAAATAAATTACGTGCTAAATGTGGCAGGGGAGGGGAGTTGTGCTTAAAGCAGAACTTCCCCTTTTGGGTGGAGCTTCACTTTAGGAATGGCTTTTAACAATAAAAGGTGGAGCTTTGATGAACAATTATACTTTTGCTGCATACTTTATGCTACTCTGGTATTTTTTTTACACAGGTTAAGTGGACAGGTTTTCCTTCCCTAGATTAAAAGCTTCTTTACTGGAAAAAATATATTTGGGTAACTAAAGTTAGGTGCATTTAAAGACTGGAAGCTTATCTGTGCCTATGCCAATAGGGGTAAAATCAACCTGAGCTACTGAGTTTTGTAAACAACTGGCAAATAGCTAGAGTCTAAAGTGCCACCTGCTGGTCCAAAAGAAGAATATGAAGTGATATTATGCATTATTTCATATTTCCTAGTCAAAAATATGTGTGTGTGTATAATCCCATAATATTTGTGCTGTATAAGAAATTAATGTAGAATTAAAGCTCTGCAAGAAAAACATTGGATAGGAGTTCTAGTTATTTGGCAGAAGAGACATGAAGGTCTTTCTTGCTAAAAAATAAAAACATCTACCCCATGCGCCCGATTTTTTTTACACTGCATGACGCACGCATTGTGCAATATATGCCTCTGCTAATACCTTAAAGAAAACCACAAAAAAATAATTCCTTCATGCCTTTATGACACAAACAGCAGCAAGAAGTCAGATCACAATTTTTTTCTTTAATTATGGATGTTTGAAGCATTTCGGTGAACAATGGTTACTATGAAACAACCGTAATGCCTTTATCTTTTACAGCAGGCAATGTTTCCGACAGTTCGCAGTCAAGTGAGGTTCAGATAGTCCTGATACTTTCAGATACACATATAGAAATCATAAAATACAGCGTTTTTTTTCCCTGAAACTGTTTATTACGTTTTTTTTTACCACGGTCTGATAACCCCACATCTGCTGACCGTTAAATAATCGTTAGTATTTTCCTACACAACTGGATAGGAATTATGCAACTGAAATATATTTTTACACACACATCTTTGTATATATAGTCAGTCAATGTGTGTGTGTGTGTGTGTGTGTGTGTGTGTGTGTGTGTGTGTGTGTGTGTGTGTGTGTGTGTGTGTATATATATATATATATATATATATACACACATACACACACACACACACAGTTGTGCTCATGAGTTTACATACCCTGTCAGAATTTATGATTTCTTGGCCATTTTTCAGAGAATATGAATGATAACACAAAAACTTTTTTTACTCATGGTTAGTGTTTGGCTGAAGCCATTTATTATCAATCAACTGTGTTTACTCTTTTTAAATCATAATGACAACAGAAAATTACCCAAATGACCCTGATCAAAAGTTTACATACGCTGGTGATTTTGGCCTGATCACATGCACACAAGTTGACACAAAGGGGTTTGAATGGCTATTAAAGGTAACCATCCTCACCTGTGATCTGTTTGCTTGTAATTAGTGTGTGTATAAAAGGTCAATGAGTTTCTGGACTCCTGACAGACCCTTGCATCTTTTATCCAGTGCTGCACTGACGTTTCTGGATTCTGAGTCATGGGGAAAGCAAAAAGATAACCTAGGAATTGAGAATGCCAATCAGCAGTGTTCAAACTCTAATCAAGAAGTGGAAAATGAGGGGTTCTGTTAATAAACCACAATCAGGTAGATCAACTAAATTTTCAGCCGTAACTGCCAGGAAAATTGTTTGGGATGCAAAGAAATACAGGACTCTGAAAACATGTGGTGTGGCTGTTTTATGATGCACAATAAGGAGACACTTGAAGAAAGATGGGCTGAATGGTCGAGTCGCCAGAAAAAAGCCATTACTACACAAATGCCACAAAGTATCCCACTTACAATACGCCAAACAGCACAGAGACAAGTCTCAAACCTTCTGGCACAAAGTCATTTGGAGTGATGAGACCAAAATTAAATTTTTTGGCCACAACCATAAACACTACATTTGAAGAGGAGTCAACAAGGCCCATGATGAAAGGTACACCATTCCTACTGTGAAACACGGAGGTGGATCGCTGATGTTTTGGGGATGTGTGAGCTACAAAGACACAGGAAATTTGGTCAACATTGATGGCAGGATGAATGCAGTACGTTATCAAAATATACTGGAGGAACATTTGCATTCATCAGCCAGGAAGCTGCGCATTGGATGTACTTGGACATTCCAACATGACAATGATCCAAAACACAAGGCCACGTTGACCTGTCATTGGCTACAGCAGAATAAAGTAAAGGTTCTGGAGGGGCCATCTCAGTCTCCTGACCTCAATATCATTGAGCCACTCTGGGGAGATCTCAAAGGTGCAGTTCATGCAAGACAGCCCAAGAATTTACCATCTGAGAAGATAAAGAGCCTCATCCACAAATACCACAGAAGACTTCAAGCTGTCATTGATGTTAAAGGGGGGAATACACGGTATTAAGAACTGGGGTATGTAAACTTTTGATCAGGGTCATTTGGGTAGTTTCTAATGTCATTATGATTTAAAAAGAGTAAACACAGTTGATTGATAATAAATGGCTTCAGCCAAACACCAACCATGAGTGAAAGAAAAGATTTTGTGTTATCATTCATATTCTCAGAAAAATGGGCAAGAAATCATAAATTCTGCCAGGGTATGTAAACTTATGAGCACAGCTGTGTATGTGTGTGTATATATATATATATATTAGGGCTGGGGAAAAAATCGATTTGAATCTTAAATCGAGTTGAGAGGTCAAATCGATTCAAATTTTCAGCAAATCGATTTTTGTTTTTCACCAGGTATTTGATCACCTCTGCGTTTTTTTTTTGCGCTATAAACAAAAAAAGAGCAACAATTTTGAAAAAACAAACAAACATATTTTTTACTTTTTGCTGTAATAAATATCCAATAAAAAAAGGGGGAAAAAAAACAAATTTTTTCATCAGTTTAGGCTGATATGTATTGTACATATTTCTGGTATAAAAAAAATCCCAATAAGCGTATATTAATTGTAGACGCTATAACTTTTGCGCAAACCAAACAAGGGGATAGATTTATGGCATTTTTATATTTTTTTTATTTTTTACTAGTAATGGAGGTGATCAACCATTTGTAGTGGGACTGTGACATTGCAGCGGACAGATTGACACTTTTTTAGGACCATTGACATTTATACAGCGATCAGTGTTAAAAAAAGCCACTGATTACTGTATAAATGTCACTGGCAGGGAAGGGGTTAACACTAGGGGGGCGATCAAGGGGTTAAAGCGGAGTTCCACCCAAAAGTGGAACTTCCGCTTTAAGCACTCCTTGCCCCCTTACATGCCACATTTGGCATGTCATTTTTTTTTTGTGGGGGGGGGGGAAAGAGTGGGTTCTTTGTTTTGAAGGGGACTTCCTGTCCCACTTCTTCCTTCCGCCTAGGCGACTCCTCCTGTCCCCCTAGGTGGCCCCTCCCTCTAGGCGATCTCCTGGGACACGTGACAGGTCCCAGAAGGTCGCCTATCCACTCCGAGAGTGCAGTGCGACTGGCGCATGCACAGTGCCCGTCTGGCCGTGAAGCCACAAGCTGTCACGGCCGAGTGCCCACAGTTCCAATGGAGGCGCCGAGGACAGGAGGGGGAGAGGAGCGGCATCGTTGGACCATGGGACAGGTGAGTGGCTGTTTAATAAAAGTCAGCAGCTATACTTTTTGTAGCTGCTGACTTTTAATAAACTAAAAATAGCCTGAAGTGTTCCCTAGGGAGGCGTTTCTAACTGTGGGGACAGTGTAGTGACTGTGGGAGGAGACAGATTGCTGTTCCTAATCACAAGGAACAGCAGATCTGTCTATCCTTCCCTGACAGAATGGGGATCTGTCTGTTTACATTGACAGATCCCTGTTCTTTCTCTCTCAAGAGCGATTGCGGATGGCCGGCTGACATCGCGGTCACTGGCCACACGCATCGGCTCCAGTGCTGCGCCGTGGGGGGCGTGCCCCCTAGTGGTCTTAAAGCGGCCGATGTACAATGATGGTGATTCGGCCAGCAGAGCCAACCTGCCACAGTACAACTGCGGCGGCTGGTCTTTAAATGGTTAAAAGCAATATTAAACCCAGTCCAGAAATTTTAAATTGCAGCTTACCAATCATCAGATGGGGCGATTGCATTTGTTTTCTTATTTTATGTTTTTTCATCTCTGCTTTCACCCTGTTATCTGGCCAGTAACACACCCCCTGTATTAGAGTGCCCCCACTCTGGATGAAGGAGCACAGGGGGCACCTTTGGACAGCAGCATTGTCAGTCGGAGGGGGGGTGTGTGTGTAAGATGAACTAGTAGATTTAAATATACTAACAAATTGAAGCCAAACACCAGGTAATACTTTCTGAGCAGTTAGGGTAAGTTCACATCTGTTTGGGTGGTTCCTGCTAGGGGCCCACCCCTGTTCCCACAGCCACCCGCACAGAAAAATGCAGGAGATGTGTGCGGTGCCATTAAACCTAGAAATGGCTCCCACACTGGGAACTGAACTGCAGTTGCGGTTCTTGTGCAGGCTGGAACTCCAGAAATGGTGCAGGGATCTTTTCCCTGAGTTTTAGGAGGCACAGCAGCCCATTCAAAATGCGCAGTTTTGTTCCTTTTGGGATAAAGGTAAAACGTAAATAAATAAAAGCTGAGCATTGTAAGCACCCGTCAGTGGTAAATGGCTCAAACCTCTAAAGTTTCTGGGGGGAACAAGACTTACTGGCTGGATTACCAGCTGAAAATAAAGGAAAACAAATGCAGCCACCACATCTAACAATTGGTAAGCAGCAATTTAATAAATGTTTCATTTTAGGTTTAATACCACTTTAATGCCGCGTACACACGATCGGTTTTTCCAATGAAAAAAGACTGATGGACTTTTTTCATCGGAAAAAACGATCGTGTGGTCCCCATCGGTCTTTTTTCCATCGGTGTAAAAAAAACGATAGCAAATTCCGATCGTCTGTGTGGAACTCCATCGGAGAAAAAACCCACGCATGCTCAGAATCAAGTCGACGCATGCTCAGAAGCATTGAACTTAATTTTTCTTGGCTCGTCTGAGTGTTTTACGTCACTGCGTTTGACGGTCGGAATTTTGTCTGATGGTGTGTAGGCAAGACTGATGGAAGTCAGCTTCATCGGAATTCTGACGGGAAAATCCATCGGATTTTATTCCATCGGAAATCCGATCGTGTGTACAGTGCATTGGTCTTGGCTGTGTGTGTAGTTTGAGCACAAACAGACCTTCATAGCTCCCAACTGTCCCTGATTTCGAGGGACTGTCCCTGATTTGGAGTGATGTCCCTCTGTCCCTTTTTTTGGTCTGATCTCTATAGATGTATATAAAATGCACTTTTTATAATTTAAAAAAGAGTTTCCCAGCGCTAAACCTTTCATCTGATTTTTAAATTGCTGCATTTGTAAATTCCAAAAGCCAATATAAAGGAATAGTAGTGGTAAAAAAAGCATTTGTGGGTTTAACCAATCTTGTTTTTTTTTGTACAATCCTTTTTTAAGGGGGCGTGGCAGGGGGTGTGTCCTATGCCTGCATACTTTTGCTGACAGGTGTCCTTTATTCCCATCTCAAAAAGTTGGGAGGTGTGGATCTGACATGCAATAAATGAAAATGTCAGGGTGCTTGAAATAGACTGACCCACGCCATGTGGTACATAGCAAGCGCTCGCCAGGTTTTATAAGAGGGAATTCTATTTCATTACCCTTGGGCACCTCGGACTAATGCAAGATGACGGTTACCAGTTTGCCAAGCCATTCTGCAACTTGCACATTACAGTTAAATAAGACGGTATAAGCAGGCAGAGCAGATAAGAAAAAACAAGCTTGCTATGACAACATATAAAAGTAGCCGCTCTTTCCTTACACTCTTCCTAGTCCTCCTGGCAGAAAGCAGCTCTATTCATCATCCAGCCTCTGATGTATTGCACGCCATGCAGTCCCATTAGAGCAGAAGTGCGCCAACACTCAAATGACTCTAAAACAAGATTGTCTGTTGGAGATCAGAGGAGAGACCCCTATACAATCCTCTCTCTGGCCGATCGCAGATCACACATACCTCGCAGGAAGACTCTGAGCTCTCCCAGTTTCCAGGAAACTCGACTCTCTGCAACTGAGTGGATTTCACAACACCGACCCAAGTCTGTGTGCTGACCGTGAGGCAAGAGAGAGTGATGTAAACAGAAAGGCATGCTCAGCAGTGGGCGACAAGTTAACGAAACTGGAAAATCCCTTATTCTGTCCAATCAGCAGCCTGGGAGCTGGGCCAGCATTATTAAACATTCAAGCTTTTGGGCTCGCTTGATCTGGAACAGACAGAGAAAACACACACGTCCCAGGTCAATAAACGCAGTGTGCGTCTCCGAATACAGGGAATAGTGGTTTGTGTACCCAAGACATACCTGAGTTTTCCTCCAACCAGCTACACAGGACAAAAAATAGATCTGTCCTAAGATTGGAGCAAAGGAAATATACATACAGTGGGTCCGGAAAGTATTCACACCCCCTTAAATTTTTCACTCTTTGTTATATTGCAGCCATTTGCTAAAATCATTTAAGTTCATTTTTTTCCTCATTAATGTACACACAGCACCCCATATTGACAGAAAAACACAGAATTGTTGACATTTTTGCAGATTTATTAAAAAACAAAAACTGAAATATCACATGGTCCTAAGTATTCAGACCCTTTGCTGTGACACTCATATATTTAACTCAGGTGCTGTCCATTTCTTCTGATCATCCTTGAGATGGTTCTACACCTTCATTTGAGTCCAGCTGTGTTTGATTATACTGATTGGACTTGATTAGGAAAGCCACACACCTGTCTATATAAGACCTTACAGCTCACAGTGTATGTCAGAGCAAATGAGAATCATAAGGTCAAAAGGAACTGCCTGAAGAGCTCAGAGACAGATTTGTGGCAAGGCACAGATCTGGCCAAGGTTACAAAAAAAATTCTGCTGCACTTAGACCACTTTCACACTGAGGCGCTTTTCAGGCGCTTTCACGCTAAAAAAAAGCAACTGAAAACGTATTTCCATTAAAATCAATGAATGCTTTCACACTGAGGCAGTGTGCTAAAAAAAAACACCCCTCTCCATTGAAATGGATTGAAAGCGCTTCAAAAGCGACTGAAAAGCGCTTCAAAAGCGCTCAGTGTTTTACTGGCAGTTTTTTAAGCGCCTCAGTGTGAAAGTGGCCTAAAGGTTCCTAAGAGCACAGTGGCCTCCATAATCCTTAAATGGAAGACGATTGGGACGACCAGAACCCTTCCTTGAGCTGGCAGTCCAGCCAAACTGAGCCATCGCGGGAGAAAAGCTTTGGTGAGAGAGGTAAAGAAGAACCCAAAGATCACTATGGCTGAACTCCAGAGATGCAGTCGGGAGATGGGAGAAAGTTGTAGAAAGTCAACCATCACTGCAGCCCTCCACCAGTCGGGGCTTTATGGCAGAGTGGCCCGACGGAAGCCTCTCCTCAGTGCAAGACACATGAAAGCCCGCATGGAGTTTGCTAAAAAAACACCTGAAGGACTCCAAGATGGTGAGAAATAAGATTCTCTGGTCTAATGAGACCAAGATTAGGGCTGGGAAAAAAATCGATTTTAATCTTGAATCGAGTTTTGAGTTCAAATCGATTCAGATTTGAAGAAAATCGTTTTTTTTCGATTTTTTTTCCTTCAAAGTTTCCGTAGCAGGGCTGCAGGGGGGCGTATCCGGAATGGCACTGGGTGGCGTTACCCCAATTACATCTACTCGCCGCAGCCGCCACGAGTAGATGTAATGTAACACTAACTAACCGCAAGCCGCCGTCTGCCTACCTGATCAGCGTGTCATGCAGACAGACGGCGGCCATTGCAGTTTTCAAAAGCCGCGCCTCCCGAGTCCTCGACGTCTGTGATAGGCGCAACACTCAATTTCACAGCAGGCAGTGTTCAGCCTATCAGGGACATCCTCTCATCTTCGTCTGTGTTATGAGAATGAGAGGATGTCCATGATAGGCGGAACACTGAATGCTGGGAAATTGAGTGTTTCGCCTATCACAGACGAGGAGGAGGCGCGGCTTTTGAATACTGGAATGGCCGCCGGTGTAGCAGTAAAATCCGTATCCCATGAAAATCTGCATCAGGTACGGGCACAGTGATTGAAGCACGGGCACAGTGAGGCATTGGGCACAGTGAGACACGGGCACAGTGAAGAATGGACACAGTGAGGCACGGGCACAGGCACAGTGAGGCATGGGCACAGTTCAATTCAACTAAGAGTAACCAAGATTTTTTGTTGTTTTATTAGCTAAATCCAAATACAGTTAATAATTTGGATGGTTAACAATCTTTGTTGCACACTGACTTTGCAGTTAGAGAAAGGGTTTGCCTTTGCAATTTTCTTTGTTGATGCACTTTAATTAATATAATTTAAAAAAAATCTAATCGAATCGTAAATCGAGTTTTTTATAAAAAAATTGCAGATTTTTTTTGGGGGGGAAAATCGCCCAGCCCTAACCAAGATAGAACTTTTTGGCCTTATTTCTAAGCGGTATGTGTGGAGAAAACCAGGCACTGCCCATCACCTGTCCAATACAGTCCCAACAGTGAAGCATGGTGGTGGCAGCATCATGCTGTGAGGGTGTTTTTCAGCTGCAGGGACAGGACGACTGGTTGCAATTGAGGGAAAGATCAATGTGGCCAAGTACAGGGATATCCTGGAGGAAAACCTTCTCCAGAGTGTTTAGGACCTCAGGCCTCGTACACACGGCCGATTTTCTCGGCAAGAACCAGCAAGAAACTTGCTGGCAGAGAGGTCTTGCCGAGTAAATCGGTCGTGTGTACGCTGCTATTGGGTTTCTCGTCGAGAAAACCGACAAGAAACCTCGACGAGAAAATAGAGAACCTGCTCTCTATTTTCTCGTCGAGATTCTCCTCGGCATGTTTCTCGACGAGAAAAGTGAGTGTGTGCACACTTACCTGTCCGCCCGGAAGCCCGCGCATGTTCGAAATGAATTCGACGCATGCGCGGTAGCTTCCTAGGCATACGTAGGGTATACCAAGATGGCGGCGACGGCATCGAATGTGACGAGCGCATGCTCGACGTAGTCGATGATGTCACCGCGTACGCTCCTTTCAAAGAACCGCGGGTTCTTTGAAACGAGCGTGTGTACACTCGGCCGGGACAAGTTTCTTGTCCAAGAATCTCGTCGAAAAAAACGACATGTTTTTTTCAACGAGAATCTCGGCCGTGTGTACGAGGCCTCAGACTGGGCCGAAGGTTTACCTTCCAACAAGACAATGACCCTAAGCACACAGCTAAAATAACGAAGGAGTGGCTTCACAACAACTCCGTGACTGTTCTTGAATGGCCAGCCAGAGCCCTGACTTAAACCCAATTGAGCATCTCTGGAGAGACCTAAAAATGGCCGTCCACCAACGTTTACCATCCAACCTGACAGAACTGGAGAGGATCTGCAAGGCGGAATGGCAGAGGATCCCCAAATCCAGGTGTGAAAAACTTGTTGCATCTTTCCCAAAAAGACTCATGGCTGTATTAGATCAAAAGGGTGCAAATACTAAATACTGAGCAAAGGGTCTGAATACTTAGGACCATGTGATATTTCAGTTTTTCTTTTTTAATAAATCTGCAAAAATGTCAACAATTCTGTGTTTTCTGTCAATATGGGGTGCTGTGTGTACATTAATGAGGGAAAAAATGAACTTAAATGATTTTAGCAAATGGCTGCAATATAACAAAGAGTGAAAAATTTAAGGGGGTCTGAATACTTTCCGTAACTACTGTATATATGAAAGGAGAGCTCCCCCCCCAAAATATACATTACATTTATACATGTTCTTCCTTCCTTTTTCCTTACATCTCCACTTTTTCCTTCCTTCTCTTCTGCCTGCTCACCCATTTCCTTTTTTTGCATTCCCTTTTCCCCTCCTGTAGAGGCGGCTCTAGGCTTTGTCAGGCCTTAGGCCCCACTCATCGCCATAATGAGAAAAAAAAATTCAAGCAGACCTTAGGCCTGGTATGGATTTTGAGGGGGAACCCCTACTCCAAAATGTAAAAAAATGGCATGGGGTCCCCCACAAAATCCATACCTTATCCTTGAACAGGAAGTAAACCCTGATGAGTTTTACTTCCTCTTTATTCCCCTGCAAAGTAAAAGCATAATGGACTAGTATGCATAGCATACTAGCCCATTGTGTTTCACTTACCTGCAAACGAAGCCCGTAATGTCCCCGAGGTCCCAGCGCCCATCTTCACCCCTCTTCCTTCTGTGACAGGTCGGAGTCGTGTGACATTGCATGCGCGCAGGAGCCAACGGTCACGGCATGGGCCCTTTGGAAACGGCACGAGCGTGCCCCTTCTTCAGTGCCTATGCGCCGATGGCGCACGTGTTTATGGTAAATATCTCCTAAATCGTGCAGGTTTAGGAGATATTTTCAATACCTATAGGTAAGCCTTATTATAGGCTTACCTGTAGGGAGAAGTGGTGTGTAAGGGTTTACAACCACATTAACCAGACCCTTATCCGAGCATGCAGCCCGGCAGGCCAAGAAATGCATGCTGTACACTAGGGCAGGGATGGACAACTTACTATGAATTTTGGGAGCCAGTCTATACAATCCAACAACCAGCTTCATTGACAACGAAAGTTAACACAAAAAGTCAGGGACTAGCTGTAATTTTTAAAGCCTAGGAAAGGTACTTACACTCAGAGATGTGTCCCTCGCACTGATGGCTGCTCGCTCAGTTGGAGATTTCCATCCACTGCCTTCCCCCCATTGAAATTATTTTAGTGATGTGGGGGCCAATACAGTCACTGATCCTATCATTGGCACTCATGGGCGATGGCGCCGTCTAATATATTGAGTGCCAACTATGCCCGCCCTTTCCGACCCACTCTTTTATAGAGGCTGTACTTTAGCTTTCATCATTTTGAATAAAGGAGATTGACATTTCCATTCACAGAGTGTTTCTTATATCTGGAAGCTATAGTACACCTTCTATGAATGGAGGAGGGGGGGGAAGAAAGGGAAGGTATAGATGGCACTCTTGACAATTGCCTATGACAGGTCTAGCAGCTGTATTAACCCCCCCCCCCCCCCACAGAACCAGCACTGTGTTGATTGGGGAAACAAGACATTTTCTTTTCTCCAACACGGGTTGCAGAAAAGAAAATCAAATTATCTCTTGCCTGCCTTAGGCACGATTCCCCCATCAACACAGACAGAGCAACTGTCTGCTCCCAGGGGGAGGGGGCGAAGTCATTCCCGCCAGGAATGCTAGCGATAATCGCAAGTTAATCTGGTAGTCTGGTTGCACCCAAGTCGACCGATTGATCAACTTGGTACCTCCAGCCTGCCCAATCGATCAACTTGGTACATTCAGCCTGCCCACACACAGTTCGAATCTCAACTGAATGAGCCAGCCAAGATTTGAACTTTCTATGGTCAGCGTTAGACTTTAAAGTGGTTGTAAACACTTTACAACCACTTTATGCTACAGGTAAGCCTATATTAAGGCTTACCTGTAGCTACCCAGGATATCTCCTAAACCTGCACGGTTTAGGAGATATCCCCTGTCCCCTGCATGTGCCGATGTCATCAGCACATGCGCACTGGAGCAAACTGAAGCAATGGCACCTATGTGACGGTGCTTCAGTCCATGTGCTGTTACCGGCGGCTCCCGTGGGCATGAGCGGGAGTGATGTCATTGCGGCTCCGGCCAATCTCAGCGCCGGAGCCGGGATACCTGGAAGTAACCCCTGGGAGAAATGTCGCCGCCGGAGGGGGGGGATGAGAAGCAATTTTAAAAGGCAGAAGTTTTTTTTAACCTTGCTATAGGAGAACTTTATATTATACTTTCCGGCTTGCTATAGGGGCACACTTATTATTACCATTTCTTTATAATTATGAAGAACAGTTCTTCTGTGGCTTTAAAATCGCACTACTTCAGAGTGATTTCAAAGCCACAGATCAGTGCAATCAGGACCTCTGATTTCATTGCTTTTGCGACTTCATTTAACAGAAGTCAATGGAATCGCACAAAAAGGTATCGCTTTTGGTATCGGAGCATTTGCGCGAGTGCAAGTGCTTAGTATCGGTACCGATATTGGTGTAACGCTAGTATATATATATATATATATAATCTCTTCTGTCTGTTATTAGAGTAGATTAGATATTTTGTTCCCTCACCATATAGCTGGTTATTTATATTTACCACTACATATAGATATTCAAGAATAGTATTTTTTTTTAACTTTACATAATAACTCAATTATGCACCACACTTTTTTTTCATCCGATTAATCAAAACAATAATCTGCAAACTAAATTTATTATAAAAATAATCGTTAGTTGCAGCCCTAATGTATTCCCAACACACATAATCCTAACCACATAGAGCTGACACACGGTGATCTCTAAGAACAAGGATAATATATGATGTTATAATAGAACATGAGCAACATTCAGAAGGAAAACACCAGCACTCTTCACAATTGACACTTTTACAATCTGTACACAAGCCATTTTGTAATGCCATACTAATTTGCAGCCAGCTTCAACTTCCTAAAAAAACAAATGTCTCCTTTGCAGCCATGGCAAGAGTATCCAGTTTGTACATGGGATTTTCCATAATCCACTTCTCCCTATAATTGTAAATAATACGGCTTCACCCAGAAATCTCCACGTTCAATGTTAAATGACAGACATCCTTGCAATGACCTTAAGGCCCCTTTCACACTGAGGCGTTTTTCAGGTGTTTTAGCACTAAAAATAGTGCTGTAAAAACGCCTGAAATAATCCTGCCCCAGCATTCCCAATGTGAAAGCCCTGAGGTGTTGTGCTGGCTGTGCGTTGGAAAAAATCCTGCAAACAGCTTTTTTGGAGCATCTTTGGGGCGCATAAAATAGGGCTGTAAAAACGCCTATCCCCATTGAAATTAATGAGTACCTCTGTAAAACCGCGATAAAAACGCATAGGCGTCAGCGCTATTTTTACCGCTAACGCGGTAATAACGCTAATAGTTTTTAGCGCGTTATTGCAACGCCTCAGTGTGAAAGGGGCCTAAAGCAGCTGTAAACCCCGCTTGTTCATTTTTACCTACAGGCAAGCCTATAATAAGGCTCACCTGTAGGTAAAATGAATATCTCCTAAACGTGCACTGTATAGGAGATATTCACACTGGGTGCAGCCAGTGACATCCCTGGCGCATGCGCTCTGAAGGTCAGGTGTTCTAACGAGAAGTGCCCACTATTGAGAAGTGCCCGGCTCGAACTGCTCATGCGCATCACGACAGCTGAGTTTACGATCAGCTGTTGTGTCGGCGAGACGGCGCCTGCGCACAATAGGGGCCACTTTTCGATAGAACACCACACGCTGCCAAGGCACGTATATGTCGGTGAGGGGCGGATTTTTAGATGATGGGGCCGGATTATTAAATGTCGGGCAGTGCTGCTAAAATGGGGGCGGGTTTTTTTAATTATGCCCAGTGCTATAGCAGAAAATATGGGTTTTTCAGCACTGCCCATCATTTAATAATCCGCCCCCATCATGTACTAATCCGCCCCTCATACACATGCACAGGCCCCAGCAGCGCGGAGCACAATCTGACAGAAAAAAATCTTCCGTCTGCTATTGTGCGCAGGCGCCGTCTCAACAGCTGATCGTAAACTCAGCTGTTGTGATGCGCATGCGCAGTTCGTCCCGGGCACTATTCGATGGGGGGGCACTTCTCGACAGAACACCGGCATACCTTGCTGGAACTTCAGAGCTTTGCGTCGGAAACTGAAGGCTCCTGCGCATGTGCAGGAGTTATGTCATTGCGGCTCCGGCCAATCACATATCAAGCTTTGATAAAGCATTTGCAGAGCTTTCAGCAAGCTTTGTTAAAGCTTTTAAAGCACCATTCATCTTCAGTTTGTAAATGTTAAACACAAATCCTAATGGGAGTGCTGACTGCCACTTTAAAAAAGCTGCTAGCAGGCTTTGGCACTACTTGTTGAAAACCTGCCAAAGCCTACTAGCAGCTTGTTTAAAGTGCCAATCAGCACTCCTACTAGGATCTGTGTATAACATTTACAAACTGGAGCTGAAGGGCACTTTAAAAATTTAGAAAAAGCTGCTTAAAGCTTGCCAAAAGCTTTGCAAAAGCTTGCTGAAAGTTTCATAAATGCTTGCAGTTCACAATGCTCCCATGCAAGCTGAAGCCCGTGTGAAACAGATGAAAACCCAATCACTAAAACCCCATAGAAACTAATATGCTAATTTAATTACATTACAGCAATCTCAAATAATGTTCAATCTTCTTAAATCTGCAGCTTACATTAAAAATAATACCTGGTGATCCTGCCATGAAGGTCCCTGTTCAGGCACTTCCTATTACTGTCTGACAACACTCTGTCCTTGCCTATCAACTGTGCTCCGGAGTTGTTACACAGGATTCCAATGCGGTCTCACATTGTGCAGGCATGGTCCATCAGGAAACCCACCCTGAGAAATTATGTGTAGCTGATGCAGGAGTTAGTGCTTAAGGACAGGACGTGGCTGAAAGAGACTGCAGGAGATCAGCAGCACCAAGATGCAAAAAGGATGATAGGAAAAAACAAATTTTTGTCTAAGGGCTGCTTCAGATCAGGTGCATTTTAAATCTGCATCAAAAACCCATGCAGTGTTTTCCATGTATTACAATAGCCCTAGTTCACACCAGTGCAGTGCGTTCCAGTGCAGTCAACAAAAGTAGAACAGGTTGCATTTTTTCTATTTAGAATGCAGCAAAATACACCAGAAACACACTGAAATACACGTGTCTTCAATAAAGATAAAGGAAGAAAAAAGAAAAAAAAGGAGAAAAAAAACAGACAAACAAACAAACGCACTGGAACGCATCAAAAAAGAAATGCATCCAGAACTCGTGGTGTGAACTGGCTGTAAGAGGAAAAAAAAGTCTCAGTTGTGTATGATACACAATGCTTTGGCAAACTAAAGGTCATCTAGTTGGGGCTTACAGCGATTTTAAATGTATTAAACATTTCATTGTTGGTGAAATGCTGCCCCCTGGCTGGAAATGTGAGGAAGCTGCAATAAAAAAAGGTTTGGAGAAGAGTAAAACAGCAACAATCAAGTCAGCATATTAGAAAATGCAGACTGCAAGTTTACTTCACTCACATTGAAAATCTGCAAGGGATTTTAGAAAATACCATCAACTCATCCCACCAACATATCGCCTCCTCACCGCCTGTCAAGTGCTTCTGAAAGGTGATCTGGGTCCCCTCCCCTGGGGGGGGGTCAGATTGGGTGTGCGGGGGAGGGGGAGGTAATCAGTGCTGGGGGGAAAGAAGGGGGGTGGAGGGGATAGTAAAGGAGAGGGGGGGTAGTTTTAGGTGTAAGGGAGCGGCGGGGGTAGAGAGGCTAGGGACAGGGAAGTGGCGGCATTGGGTGGTGCGGTCACATTTGGAGTTAATAACTCAGGTCAGCGGATTGTAATTTGCTGATCAGAGTTCTAGAATTGTTCAGTAGTGTCTGCTGAACAATTCTGCTAGAAGTTTATGGTCATTGAAGTGACCGTGAGCTTATAGCAGAGGGAGAAATGAGGTCCGTATGGCGTACAGACTTGGCCACCTGCGGGCACTTGTGTACGGCATACAGACCTGGCAGTGAAAGGGTTAAAGTAAAAAAAAAACAAAAAAATAGGCTTTAGAACCATCTGAATAAGTTGCTGCCTGCAGTCCTTTGTAGGTTTATGCTGTTGGGTTTGGCTCTCTACTATAATACTTTAGAGAAGTGAAATTATAACGGGTTCTATAGTTATGGTGCTGGAAATATATTTTAGATATATAGTCAGTGTTACAATTTTGGCATAAAGTAAGAAACCAGTTTAGTACATATTGGCTGAGATCATTCTATACATTGCTCCAGTGTACATTACAGATTTGTACCGTATTACCAAACACATTATGGGGTTCATTTACCAACACTGGAGAATGCAAAATCTGGTGCAGCTCTGCATGGTAACCAATCAGCTTATAACTTCAGCTTTTTCAATTAAGCTTTGACAAAGAAAAAAAACCTGGAAGCTGATTGGTTTCTATGCAGAGCTGCATCAAATTTTGCACTCTCCAGTGTTGGTAAATGAACCCCATAACGTGGTTGGTAAAACGGTACCAATCTGTAATGTACACTGGAGCAATGTCTAGATGATCTCAGCCAATATGTTCTAAACTTTATGCAAAAATCGCTGCACCCAGGAATATCAGTAATACAGTTCAGAGGTATAAGAGCGCCATAAGGCTTCCCACAGAGCTCGGAAAACATTGGGAAACAAGCACTGATAATATAGATGGAGTGTGACTCACAGCAGGTTGTGTAAGGTCATATTCCATACAATTCATAGACACCTTATCACAGCTGCCCCCCCTTCCTAAAGATAACCCAAATGGAGAGAGAGCTCCACCAGTACACATCTTGAGTTATCATTGTAAAGCTGCTCATACATAATACAATACGACTGTACAAACCCCTTTGGATTTAGATAAAGTAAATAATGTAAGGGTCCCTTCAGAGCTGTACACCCTGCGGTGTTGCACTAAAGTTGTGTTTTAATTACATTGCATTAAAGTAGAACTTTAGGCAAAACTTTTTTTTTTCATTTTGGATAGAGTAAGGGATGGTTAGAACTGTCAGATTTTTTTTTTCCACCATCTGTGCCCCCATTGCAGAGATTTCCCTTCACTCCCTATCCCATAGCCAAACAGGAAGTGAGGAAATCCCTGCAAATTAAAGGAATTCCATGGGGACCCCCAGGTCACCAGAACTAGTGTCCCCATTGGAAGATTTCCCCTTTATTACTTTTCTGGGGACAATCCAAAATTTGGGACTTTTTTACTTTCACTTACAATGATAATGGTAAACAGGACAAATAGAGAGGGAGGATTTCCCTAACGGGGGCACAGACATCAATAAAAACTGAAAAGCGTAATAATCCCTCTCCACTCTATCCAAATCTCAAAAAGAAAGTTTTGCCTTTAGTTTAGAGCTGCACAATTAATTGTTAAAAAATCATGATCTCGATTCAATCCCCCTCACAATCTCTATTGCAGTTTCCCGATTCTTTCATGTAATAAGTGTAGAGACTTCTCTGCTCACTCAGCGGTCAAAAGAAAAAAAACGGCAGTCTGCCAAGTTTTTAACAACAATATCTGTGCTAGAAGATAACTAGAAACATTGTAACTCTTCCTTCTTAGATCAAAGGGATAAACTTCTGTGTGTAAATGCAGGAAGTTTAACCACTTAGGCTGCTTTCACACTGGGGTGTCGGCGCTGCTATTTTTTGCCGCGATTTACTGTTTTTGCGTAGGTTTTCGGCTGCTAGGGTTAAAATTGCCCGCAAAGCGGCGCTGCAGCGGTGCTTTGCCGGCGCTGCCCATTAATTTCAATGAGCAGGAGTGGTGGAGATGCGGTGTATACACCGCTCCTTCACCACTCCAAAGATGCTGCTTGCAAGAGTTTTTTTAACGTCCTGCCAGCGCATCGTCTCAGTGTGAAAGCCCTTGGGCTTTCACACTGAGACTGCAGGGGAGCCGTTTTTCAGGAGCTGTGCAAATTGCGTAAGACATAAATTGCAACGACCGTCATTGTATTCTCTAGGGCCTCTGCTTTAAAAAAATATATATATATCTATATAGATACAGTGGGTACGGAAAGTATTCAGACCCCCTTAAATTTTTCACTCTTTGTTATATTGCAGCCATTTGCTAAAATCATTTAAGTTAAAAAAAAATCCTCATCAATGTACACACAGCACCCCATATTGACAAAAAAAAAAAAAACACAGAATTGTTGACATTTTTGCAGATTTATTAAAAAAGAAAAACTGAAGTATCACATGGTCCTAAGTATTCAGACCCTTTGCTCAGTATTTAGTATTTGCACCCTTTTGATCTAATACAGCCATGAGTCTTTTTGGGAAAGATGCAACAAGTTTTTCACACCTGGATTTGGGGATCCTCTGCCATTCCTCCTTGCAGATCCTCTCCAGTTCTGTCAGGTTGGATGGTAAACGTTGGTGGACGGACATTTTTAGGTCTCTCCAGAGATGCTCAATTGGGTTTAAGTCAGGGCTCTGGCTGGGCCATTCAAGAACAGTCACGGAGTTGTTGTGAAGCCACTCCTTTGTTATTTTAGCTGTGTGCTGAGGGTCATTGTCTTGTTGGAAGGTAAACCTTCGGCCCAGTCTGAGGTCCTGAGCACTCTGGATAAGGTTTTCCTCCAGGATATCCCTGTACTTGGCTGCATTCATCTTTCCCTCGATTGCAACCAGTCGCCCTGTCCCTGCAGCTGAAAAACGCCCCCACAGCATGATGCTGCCACCACCATGCTTCACTGTTGGGACTGTATTGGACAGGTAATGAGCAGTGCCTGGTTTTCTCCACACATACCACATAGAAATAAGGCCAAAAAGTTCTATCTTGGTCTCATCAGACCAGAGAATCTTATTTCTCACCATCTTGGAGTCCTTCAGGTGTTTTTTTTTTTTTTAGCAAACTCCATGCAGGCTTTCATGTGTCTTGCAGGAGAGGCTTCCGTCGGGCCACTCTGCCATAAAGCCCCGACTGGTGGAGGGCTGCAGTGATGGTTGACTTTCTACAACTTTCTCCCATCTCCCGACTGCATCTCTGGAGCTCAGCCACAGTGATCTTTGGGTTCTTCTTTGCCTCTCTCACCAAGGCTCTTCTCCCCCGATAGCTCAGTTTGGCCGGACGGCCAGCTCTAGGAAGGGTTCTGGTCGTCCCAAACGTCTTCCATTTAAGGGAGGCCACTGTGCTCTTAGGAACCTTAAGTGCAGCAGAATTTTTTTTGTAACCTTGGCCAGATCTGTGCCTTGCCACAATTCTGTCTCTGAGCTCTTCAGGCAGTTCCTTTGACCTCATGATTCTCATTTGCTCTGACATGCACTGTGAGCTGTAAGGTCTTATATAGACAGGTGTGTGGCTTTCCTAATCAAGTCCAATCAGTATAATCAAACACAGCTGGACTCAAATTAAGGCGTAGAACCATCTCAAGGATGATCAGAAGAAATGGACAGCACCTGAGTTAAATATATGAGTGTCACAGCAAAGGGTCTGAATACTTAGGACCATGTGATATTTCAGTTTTTCTTTTTCAATAAATCTGCAAAAATGTCAACAATTCTGTGTTTATCTGTCAATATGGGGTGCTGTGTGTACATTAATGAGGAAAAAAATGAACTTAAATGATTTTAGCAAATGGCTGCAATATAACAAAGAGTGGAAAATTTAAGGGGGTCTGAATACTTTCCGTACCCACTGCATCTATATATATATATATATATATATATGGGATCGACAAATATCGTTTTTTCGGCGCCGATACGATACCGATATTTCGGCCACCTCTCCTGCTGATATTTTTTGACGATATTTTGTACGTTTAAAAAAAAAAAAAATTTACACTGTCATTTTACATTTTTTTATCACTGTTATGACTGTCACAAGGAATGTAAAGATCCCTTTTGACAGTAATAGGCATGTGACAGGTACTCTTTATGGAGAGATAGGGGGCTAAAAGGACCCCAAACCCCTCCTCTGCACTTCAAAGTATTCGAAACATCAAGATCTGCATTTTTGAATACTTTATTTTTTAAAACCGCCGCCTTTAAGATGCCAGCCAGTAATCCGGGAAGCAATGTCATGACATCTCTTACGGATTACTAGATCCGAGACCCAAACTAAGCAATAGCTTTGTTCGGGTCTTCGGCAAGCTGGGTGGATGTGCCGGCTGGGAGGGGAGAGCCCAAGCGGTGAGAGGGTGGGGAACGTCCCCTCACGCTGCTTGTAATAACAGTCAAACGGCTGCTGAGCCACATCTGTTGTTATTACAATAAAGCCGACCGTCTGCTCGAAAGAACAGTACCGGGGTGATTCCTGCCGCAGCATGCATCACCCCGGTAAAACCCCTTGAAGCAATATCAGTCAGTTTTTTGACCGATACTTCTAAAAAAGTGAATATCGGCCGCACCGATAATCAGTCGATCCCTATACAGGCCGTCTCCTAGTTACAAACATCCAACTTACAAACGACTCCTTCTTACAAACGGATAGAGAAAACAGGAAGTGAGAGGAAATCTACCCCTAGGAAGGGAAATTCTCTCCTGTAAGAGTTAATATGGGAAAAAGGTACCTCCACTGAAGCTTTATCACCAATCCTTGTTTCCACAACAACCTAAAATTTTCTAAATCCAATTGTCATTGGGACGGAAAGTGAGGTGAAATGTTCTGAACAGGGGCACAGACAGCAAAACAAATGTCACAGGGGCGATAACCCTTCCCTATGTTTTCCAAAAAGCTTAAAAATCTATTTTTTTGGGCTGGAGCTACACTTAAAAATGTACCTGTTCCGACTTACAAACAGATTCTACTTAAGAACAAACCTACAGACCCCATCTTGTTTGTGACCCGGGGACTGCCTGTATACATGCATACATTATATATATATATATATCACACACACACACAGTTTGGGGGGCTCTAGCAAAAAAACTGATTGTTACATGTAAACAAAATTGCAAGAAAAGGCCTGGACTGGAATTAGTTAAAGCGGAGCTCCACCCAAAAGAGGAAGTTCTTCTTTAAGGCCTCCTCCTCCTCCTCCCGTTTGTGAAATCGAGCTTTTGGGGAGGAGCGGGGACCCGATTTTGAAAGGTACCTGCTGCCACTTCCACTCCGAACGCCTTAGGATGGAAATTCTCCACATACTTTACCTGCTGACTTTTACTATTAGGACACTTACCTGTCCAGGGATCCCGCGGTGTCCTCACCCGAGCCGATTCATGAATGGGCTCACTGGTGCTGGCGCTGCCATCTTGGGTAAGGGAAACCGGCAGTGAAGCCTTTGTGGCTTAACAGACGGTTTTCTACTGCGCATGTGTGAATCGTGCTGCGCTCTCAATGGACCGGTTGCGGCGAGAGCTGAACTTCCAGCTGGAGTTCACGGCGTCAAACTCAGCAGGAAGTGGGAGCGGGTACTAGTCAAAACCAGGTACCAAATTTTGCACCGGAGGGGGAGGGGGGGGGGACAGACAAGCGGAGCTCTCCCTTTTTAGGTGGCGCTCTGCTTTAAATCCCAAATACAGCCACATTATAAAACGCTGAGGGCTGCTTCACACAAATCGCATGGATAGTGTTTTCCATGGATTCCAATGGCCCTAATTCACATCAGAGCAGCGCTTTCCAGCAACAAAAGTGGAACATGCTGTGTTTTGTTTTTTGTATGGAAGGCATCTGGAATGCAGCAATATGCATCAAACACGCACCAAAACACATGTCCTGATTTGAGATGAAGAAAAAAAAACTCGGGACATTAAGCTTTAACCACTTAAAGCGGAGGTCCACGCGATTTTTTTTTTTTTAAAAGCCAGCAGCTACAAATACTGCAGCTGCTGACTTTTAATAAATGGACACTTACCTGTCCCGGGCGCCCGCGATGTCGGCAGCAGAAGACGAGCAATCGCTCCTCTCTCGGCTGCCCCCGCCTGCATCCTCGGTGAGGGAATCAGGAAGTGAAGCTTTGTGGCTTCACTGCCCGGTTCCCTACTGTGCATGCGTGAGTAGCGTGGCGCGTTCCCGAGGGGGGGGGCTTCCCCGGAAGTGGGTGCAAATACCTGTATTACACCCCTTTCCCCCTGAAAGGTGCCAAATGTGACACCGGAGGGGGTGTTCCGAAAAGCGGAAGTTCCATTTTTGGGTGGAATTCCGCTTTAAGGACTGGAAGATTTGCCCCCTTAGACTGGATTCACACCTAGGCATTTTTTGTGATTTACACTACAGAACGTGTTCCATAGGAAGCCATGTTACCATGGACTGTAGTGCAAATCTGCAAAAAGCACTAAAAATGCATAGGTGTGAATCCAGCCTTCATGGCGATTTAACTGACAATTGTGCGGTCGTGCGACGCTGTACCCAAACAAAGTTGACGTCCTTTTTTCCTCACAAATAGAGCTTTCTATTGGTGGTATTTGATCACCTCTGCGGTTTTTATTTTTTTGCACTATAAACAAAAAAGAGCGACAATTTTGAAAAAAAAAAAAAAAAAACAATATTTTTTACTTTTTTCTATAATAAATATCCCAATAAAATAAAAAATTTAAAAAACAAATTTCTTTATCAGTTTAGGCCGATATGTATCTACATACAGTATTTTTGGTGGAAAAAAAAAACAAAAAAAAACGCAATTAGTGTATATTGTTTGGTTTGCGCAAAAGTTATAGCGTCTACAAAAAAGGGGATAGATGGCGGTAATCTGCATTTTTTTTTTCTGGGATTGCGGTGGACACTTTTTTTGGAACCAGTGACATGTATACAGCGATCTGTGCTATAGAAATGCACTAATTACTGTATAAATGACACAGGGAAGGGGTTAACATTAGGGGGCGATCAAGGGGTTAAATGTGTTCCCTGGGAGGTGTTTCTAACTGTGGGGGGAGGGGACTGGCTGGGAGTACAGAGAGATCGCTGTTCCTAATCACTAGGAACAGACGATCTCTCTACACTCCCCCTGTAAGAACGGGGATCTGTTTGTTTACATTGACAGATCCCTGTTCTGGCCCTCTGTGGAGCGATTACGGGTGGCCGGCGGACATCACTGTCTTCGGCTCCGCGGCTGTGCTATAAGCTGTAAAATGGGCCGACGTACCGCTACGGCGATTGGCGGGAACGAGCCGACCTGCCGCAGTATAATGACGGCGGCTGGTCGGCAGGTGGTTAAAAAATGCGAATGCAGAAACACATCCGGAAAGCAGAATTTGTAGTGTGACCCGGTGTCCTGTCATTCTGGGTCCCCCATCAGATAGTGCCCGGGTTGGACTGCGCATGCGCAGCCGGAGATCACGGAAATCTCCGAACCTGACCAGCTATCCAGGCTCATTCCTTACCACCCCCGTGGACATCGAGATGTTAAAAAAAAAAATCCAGGAGGCCGAGCGAGCAAAGACGTGACGCCGACTGGCCACGAATTCCACGTCGCCCTGGACCCGGCCTGTTAACTGCGCATGCTCCAAGACCTGCTGATGGAACAGATGTTAGTCTCAGAGATTTCCGTGATCTACGCTTGTACATGCGCAGTCCAACCCGGGCACCATCTGATGGGGGGACCCATTCTGATAGAACATCGACACTGAATGTTTTCTGTCTGGAGACTACAAATCATGTCATGGAGATGAGGGGGGGGGGGTGTTTATAGTGCAACTCAGAGTAGTGGGGTGACAACGCTGCTCCCCCACAGACACAGAACAGCCAGCGTTGTCACCCTGTGACAGGAAGTGCACCGTTCTGCGACAGGAAGTGTGTTACTGGCAGGATCAGCAGGTGAAATAAACTAAACAAAAAGCCTGAAATAAAGAAAACGAATGCAGCCGCCACAGGTAAGGCCCAGAGATCTGCAATATGGGACATCTCTGTATGTGAGGCTTATTAATATTATCAG
This sequence comes from Rana muscosa, assembly GCA_029206835.1. Taxonomy (NCBI): domain Eukaryota; kingdom Metazoa; phylum Chordata; class Amphibia; order Anura; family Ranidae; genus Rana; species Rana muscosa. Next base: position 133,763,081 of record CM055127.1, read on the forward strand.
GATGATATCAGCCCCTCCTATCCAGGCAGGGAGACCCCACATCAGCCCCATCACCTCTGAGGGGGAGGGGAGATAGTATACAGACAGATCCCAGCACTCCTATTAGCTGCATGTCAGCCCAGCTGATCAGTACCGTCTGTCCCGGGTGAGGAGTTATTTTTTTACAAGCACCCCCCATCTGTATGTCTGTCTTCAGCACTCTGACACGGGCCACAGGCCCTGTCCTCGGCTGCAGCCACCGAAGTGAGACTCCCCTCCCCCGTTTCTCTCCATGATACACTCACCAGTCCGCCGCCATGTTTTCCGGCTTTCCCCCCCTCCTCGCAGCAGCTGACTGGCCCCTCCCCCCCTCACAGCCACATTCCGGGAATTCCCACCGCGCGAGGCATTCTGGGAAGCGCGCTACCGTCGCCCGGCGTGCGCGCGCCCCCTCTCTGTAACCTCGCTAATCCGTGCGTCTCACAGCGCCCTCTAGCCGCTGGCGGAGTCCATTGAGGAGGCAAGGCCTGTTCCAGAGCAAGCCTCTGCCTGGGAGGGCGGGAGAAAGAGCGCCTATTGGCTGCATTGGTAGCATGTGACTCAGGCCCAATGAGGAAGCTGCATTCGGGGGCTATATAGTTAGCAGCGGCAGCGTGGCCGGTCTTTCTGTGGGTGGAGCGGGTTGTGTGTATCTCTGCAGGTAAATGATAATGGCGGTTTATGGGCCCCAGTGATAGTGTGCCGGGGACTGAGTCACCCCTCCAGCTCTGTGTTTGCATGCCGTACACGGCACATTCCTGTCAGGTTTTTTTTTTTCTAAATTGCATTTACACGTCACGTTTATGTTCGGGGCCCGTTCCCACCACAACTGCGCATTTCTCACTTCATGTTTTATGTGCGTTTCTTTACGTTTTTGGGCTTGGCCCGGTTCGCACTTTGTATAACGCGCTCCAGATGTGTTTCTATATTTTTTTTTTTTTGTGCGTTTCTGCATGCATTTCTTTTTTTGTTTTTCCAATGTACTGCGTTCTGGTGCGTTTTGGATGCATTTACCACGTTCCAGTACAATCCAGGAAAAATGCCGCACGTTCTACCTTATTTTTTTTCTGCATTGGTGTGAACTGTGTAACTGGTAACTGTATAACCTACTTTCCATGCACTTTTGATGCAGAAAAAAACTGCACAGGACTGCATGTGGTTTGAACTGGCATGGAAGCGGTGTGGTGCGGGGCGCTTAAAGTACATTTGTGGTGTGGGGAAAATGCTGCATGCTCCACATATTTGAACTGGGCTGCAATGTGAACTAGGCCCATAGGAATGCATTGATTTTGGGCTGTCTAGTTCAAATCTCATCCAGCTGCATTGAGGATGAAAGGGCCCTGATGTGTTTGCGTTGCACCCCAGTGTGGAGCACATCCAGGCACTGCAATGGTGTAGCCTCAGCTCATTGAAGTACTTTCATCTTTCTTTGTATGTTTTCAGTTTACAAATGCATGTGGTAAGAGGGCCGGATCGCTGCGTTGTGCGGGTTCCTCTGCTCCCATGCATTTTGTGTGCTGCCTAATATATTGGAATGTGAAAATGGTGCAAGGACTACGTCGGATCACGCTGCACCAAACCACATGGTTCAATGCAGTTTGGCTGCAAATGTGGTACATTTGCAAAAATGCATTGGGGGGGCGCGCATTAACCATTTGACCTCTGGAAGATCTACCCCCTCCCTGCTTTGACAGATCATTTTTTTGCGATTACTGCATTACGTTAAAGCGGAGGTCCGCCTAAAAAAATAAGTCGGCAGCTACAAATACTGCAGCTGCTGAATTTTAATAATCGGACACTTACCTGTCCAGGGTCCAGCGATGCGGGGGAACGGAGCCCCGCTAGTCTCCTCCTCTCCACGGCGCTGGCATTGTCACTGTGGGCGCCCGGCGGTCACTTCACAGCCGGGGCTGCGCACCATGACTGGCGCCTTGTGACATGTCCCAGATTGCGGAGAGGGAGGGGAGAGAGCTTACTGCCGCCGAGGCGGCCTAGGGAGAAAGTAGGAGCTGGAACCCTCTAAAAAGTGGGTTTCTGCTGCCCCCCCCAAAAAGACTTGTCAAGGGGTCACCTTCCCTTAAAGTGGAAGTTCCATTTTTGGGTGGAACTCCACTTTAACCACTTAAAGCGGTTGTATACCCATACATCAAAGGGGGGGAAATAAACTGCAAAAGCATAATGAGCTAGTATGCACCGCATATCATTATGAAATGCTCACCTTAGATCAAAGCCCTTGTATCGCAGCCCGGTCCACGCCAAGGGAGCTGATATCTTGCCCTCTGCATTTCTTCCGGGTTCGTGGCTCCGGTGCAGTTAGTAGACGGAGCCGCCACGACGTCACTCCCGCGCATGCAAATGGAAATAGCTCCTGAACTGTACAGGTACATTGGCAGGAACTGCGGCCAGGATACAATGTCTTGGTGGGGGAGGATTCCTCCAACCACGTGTGGATGGAAGAATCTGTTGGTTCTAGGTACTGTAGGACAATGCATGCATACATCAGCTGTGATTTGAATGGTTTGCATTTACTTCTGCATTAAAGCAACAAAAGTTCACAAATGTACTTTAACATGACAATTGTAAATACAGTGGAACCTCGGATTACGAGCATAATCCGTTCCAGGAGAATGCTCGTAATCCAAAGTACTTGCATATCAAAGCGAGTTTCCCCATTGAAGTCAATGAAAACAAAAATAATTCTGCATTGACTTCAGTGGCATGCAATGCCGGGGGGGGGGGGGCGGAGAGCCTTGGAAAGGCCCGAGGACTGCTTGGCTGACCTCAGGAACTGTTTTTTTTTTTTTTTTCGAGCATTTCCGATCGGCTCCGGCGCCCCCCACCTCAGGCCAAGCGCAGTACTGCACACCGCTTTGGCCTGAATCCTGCTTGTTTTGTGAGACAACTCAAACCGAGTTAGAATTTTTAAAAATACAGTGCTCGTATTGCGAAACGCTCCTTAACCGCGTTGCTCTCCATCCAAAGGTTCCACTGTATGGCCCTTTTTTTTATTTGTTTTTATTTTCTAACCATTGTCGATTAAACTTTTTTTTTTCATTGCTTTCTTTTCAGATAAAACATGTCTGACCAGAGACCTGGTACTTTGTACTATGAAACCTCTGTGGCATTACAAGGACCCTCCATGATCAGGTGAGTTTAGTTCCCCTGTATCTTATCTTTGGTGTTGCCCATGATGTACCCTAAATTCTGACACCTCATATGAAACTGTTAAACAGCTTCATGATTTTCTTATTGGGCTGAGGCAACTGCCAAATAAAAATGTTATGCATCCCATCGTGGTGGTCTAGTATTGGGTTGTATAAATGGTTTGTTTTATCGTCTTGCAGGGGAATAATATTTTGTTATAACTGGCTGCAGTATGTTGGGGGAGGGTTATAACTCCCAGGGGTCATCTCAAAATGCTCAGTCTGCACAAACTTTTTGGAAAGATGTTAACTTCTAGTGGGACTTTGTCCAAACGCTTGCTTGGCTAGAGTGGATATAGAACCGTCTGGGTCCCTGGTGGGACGACTACCCCTCACTTCCTGTCACTAACAATCTAGGGAGAGGCAAATAGTAATTGAAGTGATGGCAGCCACCACGGATATTTCTTGTCATTGGATACATTTTATTTTGGGGCAATTCTAGCTACCTGTGGTATCTTTGTCCCCCATTCACACTTCAGTGGTTTTGAAGTATTTCCAAAAGCTGTATATTTCCGTGCTGTTGCTCAACGCCCAGAAAGTACAGAAGCTTCTTTGGGACATGATTGTCTTTTTGGCCCTAGTAGACTTGTTTGGCAGCAATGTGCAATTTTTGCACCAGTCTTCTAGTAACTAGCTTTCCATTGTCTGAAAAAAGCTTAAAAGAGGTAGTGTTTTTTTTTTTTGTGCTAGTTATACTTGCCTAGGTGGATGCAGCATCAGGGTGATGCTGCATCTGTCCCCCGGCGTCTGCACCGAGCCACCGAACACTGCAGACGGCTCGCTTCTCACTCCTCCCCGAGCGATGCTGACTGTCGGCATCTCTTCTACTCCTCTGCGCTCATTGAAGTGCTGAGCTGTGGAGGGGTGGGGAGCGGCTGTCTCAACTGCTTGCTGAGACTGCCATCAATCAAGGCAGCTGGCATAACCTGACTTGGAAGTCGTGAAGTCGACTGGCAGTGATGTCAGTAGAGAGTGGACTTGAGACCGCTCTCCACTGAAAATGGGTCACAGGAGTGCAATACGAACTGCACTCCTGTGAGCCATAAGAGAAGCTCAGGCTGGACTTCTCCTTAAGACTAAAACACATACAAAAAACAATTGAAGACCAAAAACTAAATAACTCATCGTTTTCCCCAATCTGTTCAGTCACCAGGTGTAAAGACAGTCCTGTGTAACTCCAAGTCACTTCAAAATAATGACCATACACTGATCGCGGTCTATTTTTTTATAGACCTCTATTGAAGGGACATGTTGGGAAAATTCTCCATCGGTCAACGTTGGCAGGTTCTGCGACCGTGTCTTGGTGGGGGAGGATTCCTCCAACCACGTGTGGATGGAAGAATCTTTTGGTTCTAGGTTCTGTAGGACAATGCATGCATACATCAGCTGTGAATTGAATGGTTTGCATTTACTTCTGCATTAAAGCAACAAAATGTTCACAACTCTACTTTAACATGGCAATTGTAAATATGACTTTTTTTTTTTTTTTTGTTCTAACCATTCAGTCGATAAACTTATTTTCATTGCTTTCTTTTCAGATAAAACATGTCTGACCAGAGACCTGGTACTTTGTACTATGCACCCTCTGTAGCATTACAAGGACCCTCCATGATCAGGTGAGTTTAGTTCCCCTGTATCTTATCTTTGGTGTTGCCCATGATGTACCCTAAATTCTGACACCTCATATGAAACTGTTAAACAGCTTCATGATTTTCTTATTGGGCTGAGGCAGCTGCCCAAAAAATGCTATGCATCCCATCGTGGTGGTCTAGTAATGGGTTGTATAAATGGTTTGTTTTATCGTCTTGCAGGGCAAAAAATATTTGTTTACACACATCAATCTTGTAGAAAAATCTCTGCATGGGGAGATCTGGAAGACGAGTGTGAATGCAACATCCGTCTCATAAACCTTCTCTGCATGGCGATAGCTGGAAGACCGTGGTAAGTGTTGGCGACTGTAGTGGTTATCTATAAATTCTTTATTGCTTAATTTTTAGTTTAATCTATTCTTTAGCATCAATCCCTGTCTGGAACCGTGGGATGGCTGCAGTATGTTGGGGGGGGGGGTGTTATAACTCCCAGGGGTCATCTCAAAATGCTCAGTCTGCACAAGCTTTTTGGAAAGATGTTAACTTCTATTGGGACTTTGTCCAAACACTTGTTTGGCTAGAGTGGATATAGAAACGTCTGGGTCCCTGGTGGGACGACTACCCCTCACTTCCTGTCACTGTAACAAGCTAGGGAGAGTCAAATAGTAATTGAAGTGATGGCAGCCACCACTGATATTTCTTATTGGAGAAATTGTTTTTTGGGGCATTCTGGCTACCTGTGGTATCTTTGTCCCCCCATTCACACTTCAGTGGTTTTGAAGTATTTCCAAAAGCTGTATATTTCCATGTTGCAATGTGCAGTTGCTCAACGCCCAGAAAGTACAGAAGCTTCTTTGGGGCATGATTGCTTTTTTGGCCCCAGAAGACTTGTTTGGCAGCAATGTGCAATTTTTGCACCAGTCCATTGTCTGAAAAAAGCTTAAGCCTAAAATGCATACAAGACTGCAATTAAAGACCAAACACCAAATAAAACTGATCGCTTTCCCCAATCTGTTCCCTCTTGTAAAGACAGTCCTGTGTCATTTCAAAATGACCATACATGGATTGCAAGATTTTTTTTTATAGACATCTGTTGAAGTGACATGTGAAAATTCTCAATTGGTCAACATTAGCAGGAACTGCGACCGTGTCTTGGCGGGGGAGGATTCATCCAACCACATGTGGATGAAAGAATCTGTTGGTTCTAGGTTCTGTAGGACAGTGCATGCATACATCGGCTGTGATTTGAATGGTTTGCATTTACTTCTGCATTAAAGCAACAAAATGTTCACAACTCTACTTTAACATGGCAATTGTAATATGACTTTTTTTTTTTTCTGTTCTAACCATTCAGTCGATAAACTTATTTTCATTGCTTTCTTTTCAGATAAAACATGTCTGACCAGAGACCTGGTACTTTGTACTATGCACCCTCTGTGGCATTACAAGGACCCTCCATGATCAGGTGAGTTTAGTTCCCCTGTATCTTATCTTTGGTGTTGCCCATGATGTACCCTAAATTCTGACACCTCATATGAAACTGTTAACAGCTTCATGATTTTCTTATTGGGCTGAGGCAGCTGCCAAATAAAAATGTTATGCATCGTGGTGGTCTAGTATTGGGTTGTATAAATGGTTTTATCGTCTTGCAGGGCAAAAAATATTTGGTGTAAACACATCAATCTTGTAGACAAATCTCTGCATGGTGAGATCTGGAAGACTGTAGTGTGAATGCAACATCTGTCTCATAGACCATTTCTGCATGGTGATTTCTGGAAGACTGTGGTAAGTGGTGACTGTAGTGGTTATCTAAATTCTTAATCGCTTCATTTTTGGTTTTACTGCACATACTTGGCTAGTTATCCTATTCTTTAGCATCAATCCCTGTCTGGAACCTTGGCATGGATGTAAGCTGGTGGGATGGCTGCAGTATGTTGAGGGGGGGGGGGGGGTGTTGACTACCAGGGGTCATCTCAAAATGCTGTCTGCACAAAATCTTTTTAAAAGATGCTTAACTTCTAGTGGGACTTTGTCCGTACACTTGTTTGGGTAGAGTTGATATAGTACCTGGTGGGATGACTACCCCTCACTTCCAGTCTCGAACAATCTTGGGAGAGAAATGGTAGTTGAAGTGATGGCAGCCACCACTGGTTTCTTGGAGAAATGTTTTAGGGACACATTCTAGCCACGTGTTATCTTTCCCCCCCCCCCCCCCCCCCATTCACACTTCAGTGGTCTTGAAGTAGTTACAAAGCTCTAAGACTTTCATGCTGTAATGTGGTGTTGCTCAACGCCCAGAAAAAATACAGGAGCTTCTTTGGGGCATGATTGCTGAAATAAGCTTACTTGGGACAAAAAGGCAATGTGCAATTTTTGCACCCCCCCCCCTTCTAGTAACTAGCTTTCCATTGTCTGAAAAAAGCTTGAACCTAAAACGCATACAAGAAAGCAATTGAAGACCAAAAATCTAATTAAACTGATCAATTTCCAAAATCTTTTCCATACTTTTTGTTCAGTCACTAGGAGTAAAGACAGTCCTGTGTAAAGTTCCAAGTCACTTCAAAATGAATGACCATACATTGGTTATAGACACCTGTTGATGGGACCTGTTGGGAAAATTCTCCATCAGTGAACATTGGCAGGTACTGCGGCCAGGATACTATGTCTTGGCGGGGTAGGATTCCTCCAACCACATGTGTGGATGGAAGAATCTGTTGGTTCTAGGTTCTGTAGGACAGTTCACACATACTTCAGCTGGGAATTTAATGGTTTGCCTTTATTTCTGCATTAAAGCAAGAAAATGTTCACAACTCTACTTTAACACAACGCTTGTAAATATGACTTTTTTTTTTTTTGTCCTAAGCATTCAGTCGATATAAATATTTGGATAAACTTTTTTCCATTGCTTGCTTTTCAGAAAAACATGTCTGACCAGAGACCTTGTACTTTGTACTATGCACCCTCTGTGGCATTACAAGGGCCCTCCATAATCAGGTGAGTTTAGTTCCCCTGTATCTTATCTTTGGTGTTGCCCATGATGTACCCTAAATTCTGACACCTCTAATGAAACTGTTAAACAGCTTCATGATTTTCTTATTGGGCTGAGGCAACTGCCAAATGTTACGCATTCCATCATGGTGGTCTAGTAATGGGTTGTATAAATGGCTTGTTTTATCTTGCAGGGCAAACATATTTGGTGTAAACGCATCAATCTCGTAGACCAGGGATATGCAATTAGCGGACTTCCAGCTGTTGCCAAACTACAAGTCCCATGAGGCATAGAGAGACCCTGACAGCATCAAGCATAACACCCAGAGGCATGATGGGACTTGTAGTTTGGCAACAGCTGGAGGTCCGCTAATTGCATATCCCTGTCGTAGACAATTTCTGCATGGTGATATCTGGAAGACCGACCGTGCGTGGTAAGTGTTTGACTGTAGCTGTTATCTAAACTGTCTTAATCGCATAATTTTTTGGTTTTTACTGCACATACTTTGTTTTAGGGACATTCTAGCTACCTGTGGGGTCTTTGTTCCCCATTCACACTTCAGTGATTTTAACGTACAGTGAGGGGAAAAAAAGTATTTGCTCCCCTACTGATTTTGTACGTTTGCCCACTGACACATGATCAGTTTGTAATTGTAGGTTTATTTTAAGGGAGACAGAATAACAAATATCCAGAGAAAAACGTGTTCTAAATTGATTTGCATTTTAATGAGTGAAATACAAGTAAGTAATTGATCCCTATCGGCAAGATTTCTGGCTCCCAGGTATCTTCTATACAGGTAATGAGCTGAGAATTGGGAGCACTCTCCTAAAACTGAGTGCTCCTAATCTCGGCTTGTTACCTGTATAAAAAAACACCTGTCCACAGAAGCAAGCAATCGGATTCCAATCTCTCCACTAGGGATGAGTTCCGGCGTGTTGGCATACTCCATGTGCAGAGCCTGCTGAAAGTCAACACAGCACTGCGCTAATGACAGGCAGGGAGACATATCGGATCTCTGCAGCCGCGCATCGGGACAATGTCTATCCGCCTGTCATTAGCACAGTGCTGTGCCGACTTCCTGGCGTGCTCTGCACATGGAGTGTGCGAACACACCGGAGCTCATCCCTACTCTCCTCTATGGCCAAGACCAAAGAGCTGTCTTAAAGAATTTTCAGGGGCAAGATTGTAGCCCATCAAGGCTGGAATGGGCTACAAGACCATCTGCAAGCAGGTTGGTGAGGGTGACGACAGTTGGTGCGATTATTCCCAAATGGAAGACACCCAAAATAACTCAATCTCACTCGGTCTGGGGTTCCATGCAAAATCTCACCTTGTGGGGTTTCAAGGATCATGAGAACAGTGAATTGCCCTAGAACTACACAGGAGTATCTTGTCAGTGATCTCAAGGCAGCTGGGACCATAGTCACCAAGAAAACTAAACACTACAATGTGAAGGACTGAAATCCTGCAGCGCCCGCAAGGTCCCCCTGCTCAAAGCACATGTACAGGTCCGTCTGAAGTTTTCTATTGAACATCTAACTGGTTCAGAGAACTGGGTAGAAGAGTTGTGGTCAGGAGACCAAAATCAAGCTCTTTGCCATCACCTCAACAGTGAGTTTGATGGAGGAGGAAACTATTTCCTGACACAAAGTGAAAGGGGGGACCTCCAGCTGATTGGCTGCCTCAGCTCTGTGCCTGTTTGGCGGGAAGAGAAGGCACCTTTCAATCGGCTTTCAGAGCTCTCCTCACTGAGCTTTGCAGAGTAACTGCAGCTCTCTGCCCCCATCTTTTATTTATTTTTCTCAACTCAGACAAGATTTATAATTCAGCACTTTGAATGGATGCAGAGACGGGTACAACGTTGTATAGGAGAATGTTTCACCTGAGGGCAGTCACTTGAGACTGGTACATGTAAGTGTTTACAACCACTTTAAATGATTTTTTTTTTTTTTACTTTGGAGACAAACCTCCAATCTTGCATCTGCTTTTTTGGGGCCCACTTGTGGCAAATGGGAGACCAGTATTTTATATTGAAGTAATGAAACCAAAACCTCAGGCTAACACTATTAGCAGTATGAAGCTTTGGTATGGCACTGTGTATATGAATGACAACCAAAGCCAGTGTTGCCTGTGGCAGCCAATCGGGTGCATTTTCTCACATTGTAATGACTGCTATGGTTAATTTTTTTTTCTTTTACTTTTAAAAATCAGTTTAAAATATTTTTATTTGTTTTAGGTTGGCATGAAGCTGGTGGTGATTTGTAAAGAGGTAATGGTTTTATCTTGTAAATTTTATATTGATTTGTAATGAGAGCCACTGATGATATGTTAAACTTTCTGACACCTCATCTGAGCACTCTGGTGCTGATATGCTTTATCTGAGGCTCTTTAAATCTAAAACTGTTTCTAGATGTCATCTTTGTGTAAAAAAAAAAAAACAACCTTTCAGACAGTTCCCCATCACAGCTGACCATTCCTTCTACTGCTGCAGGGGGGTGCACTGTCCTAGAATTGGCAGCACACTTAGAAAGGATGGCTTTCTGCAGGAAGGGGTAATGGCTATTCTAAAAGCTTTCTTTATTTGCCCCTGCTCTGGCATTAGGATACAGTCAGTTTTTCTGCAAAATGTGGCCAGTCAATAGTCTTTACACATAGTAAGAGGAAGCCTAAGAATTATTGAATGCCTACTGCTTCTTTAATGTCTAGTCATGTTCAGGGTGCAATAGGTGACCAAGCTATACAATTGCCAAAAATGTTGACAACATGGTACTGGAAGAGGTTCTTTGAACAGATAATTTGGACACTTATAGCCGTGTTACATGTGCGTTTAGTGGTTTACCTTGAGTGCAGCTTGAGTGTTTCTCCAGGTGAAGTGCATTCCTGCTTGTTTCTCAGCTGAGCTAATAGGAATGCACCGATATATCGGTTGCCAAAAATCTGGTGGAAGTGGTTGTAAAAGCAGAAGCTTTTATATCTTAATGCATCAAGATAAAACGGTGTGCAGCAGCCCCCCTAATACTTACATGAGGTCCCTCTGTCCAGTGATGTCAGTGTTTCAGTTGTCTGAGATTCTCCCTTGTGATTGGCTGGCTGAGGACACAGCAGCTGCGCCCTTGGCCGCTGCTGTCAGCCGGCCTTTCACAGAAGAGGGACCAGAGAAGAGGTAGATTTGGGCTGCTCAGTGCAAATCCACTGCTTGGAGGAGGCAAGTATAACATGTTGTTTTTATAGGGGGGGGTTGGCTTGCTTTTAATTCTAGCATCTGCTAAAACTGTTGCCTATGTTTGGTTCATTAATCTGTAAGATTGTGTAGAAACGGCTGTTAATTGAATTCTTTGTCTTCTCCCCAGGAGTTGATTGGAGTCTAAGACATTGTGGAACTGATTGCAGCAGCTAGAGTGACACAACAAAGGACAGTTAACCAGCTAAACATCACCTTGGTACTCCAAAGGCAGCCATGTTATGGGTGAACCTGGTTTGCTGGTTCAGTTATTAAATGGAACAAGTTGACAATGGAGGCTCTGCTCCTGCTGAGAACATTTTTATGTGGTCATTTCAATAAACAACTTTAGCATTACAAGCATACCTCTTTATTTTTAATTGTTTTACAAAATTATACAGTGAACACTTACTATTGTAATTGCTAGCACTACAGAATATGAAACGGTGGAGAATAGAAGCAGACCCTTTCTGTCTGCTGTACAAGTCCTGTGCAGTTGCTTTCCTCTTGCTACAATTGTAAGGCCCCTTTCACATGGACAGATAGGTGAAGTTTTTATATACCGCACCTAACCTCACACAATGCTTTTCTATGGCCCCATTCACACACTGCAGTTAGCGACGGTTTCGTTACATGGGGTTTTGTGCAGTTAGAAAGAAAAATGTGACTGCGTCCAGGGCCAATTTAGCGCAGGTAATCGCAGTGTACGATTTCTCCGGATAGTGGCAACGAGGAAAGAAACAGGAAGCACATCAGAAATGGCAAGAATGTTCCAACACAGCTAATCGCAATGTACAGCTGCAAGTGATCACACTGCCTGGAGTCTTAAAATAACAAAACTTGATTTTAACAGCGGCGGAACAGCCGCCCGTGTGAGAGGCCTAAGACTTCACCCAGTCATGTAAACCAGGGCTACTTTGAAGTAATGGATGTCTCTAAGTTTGGTTGGGGAAGCTCTTTATGGTCATTGGACACTATAAATTGTAGTCTTTAAATGACCACTGCACGTTTTTCAGTTTTGCTGCAAGAATTGGACGTGCAGATTGGCTGCTGGTTTTTATGAATGCTCGTTCCACAGAAGGCGGTTGAGATCAGCTTCTGTTGGACGCGCAGCTGTGAACATGGGCTGGAAGTTTCTACTGTAATGGCTGATTCCTGCCGATATTCGGTCTGTGTTCTCAGCTTATGCCTGCCTTGTGCAAGACGCAATGATAAAAGTTGTGGGTTCTATTTTCATTAGAAACTTTGCTCATTCAGGAAAAGAAAGTACTAATAGTAAGGAAAATTAACAAGTGTGTTTTTAAGCCGGTTACACACTCCGAATGTCGACAGCGGCCGGTTAAAAAAACGACTTTTGGTCTGTCAGAAGCAAGTTTGGCTAGTGTTCTGACAAAATATTAAACTCTGCAGAAAAACGAACTACGTCCCTTCCGGTTTTAAACCCACAGTAATTGGACATTTGGACGAATTTGTGTTTGGACACAACAGCAGCAACTGAATGCAGTCTGGTAAAGCAACATTTTGGTGTTTTCACAGCGGCTAACAAGGACAAAGTTGTTGCCGCCTTAAAGGTGGCCATTTTGTTGGTTAGTGTTGGAGCGGAGTAACAATTTCTGCTGATAATGGTGTGCACCAGACTATTAGGTTGCCACTCTTGTCTCGACACCCATTCCTGAAAATGTGAAATTACTGCTTAAAAATCTGCAATTAATAATGGTTTAAAGAAACCGGAAGTGGTGTGGTTCGAGATTCTTGCCAAGTTGCATATTTTGTCAGAACACTGGATTCTGTAGGATGTGAATGCTGAAAAATCAGTAGCCAACCTACTCCCTATCAGAACTCTAAACCAATGGCAGAGAGCGCTGATTGGAGTGTTCAGGTGGGGGCCACCCTTTCTGTCAGAACACAACAGCTCAGCAGGGGAGATCTCTGTACTAACCTCGCATGGTTAGTACAGCGGCTCCGACCAGAGCTCACTCGTTCAAGCTGCGGGGTTGAACAAAAAACCTAATGGTGTGTACCTGGCTTTGGGGTCCTTTTTAATATCCTCTACACCAGTGGTTCTCAACTCCTGCCCTCGGCCCACTAACAGGCCAGATTTTAAGTATTACCTTGGAGATGCAGACTAGAATACTGCAATCACTGATCAGCAAATTATATCACCTATGATTTATTTCAGTTATCTTGCAAACCTGGCCTGTTAGTGGGCCCTGAGGACAGGGTTGATGACCACTGCTCTACACTAATTTCCCCAGATGTCTTCACATGGATGTGCTTGAGGAGAGATGACCAATGTAGAACTGGTGTCCCTCCATTCTTTTGTATAACAAGATATTGGTGGGAAAATATTAAATTTTGGTTTTAAAGGCTGTTTTAGACAACCTTTTAAGGTAAGAAAATAAGTCCTGCTACATTAGTTTAGGCTGGCCCTTTTTTGCAGGTATAGTTATGTAAAATGTTAAAATAAGGCTCTATACTGGTTAAAATCCAGTACTAAACTCGCCCTGCTCTGCACATGCTCAGTTGCCCTTTATTTCTACGCGCTGCTGTATTTGAAGCGGCCAATCTGCTGACTGCCTTTAAAGCAGAATTAAACCTTTACAGCCAAGGCAGGTGCTTCTGTTTGATCTGCAAATGTCATGGTGCTGCACATATGATTTGTTACAACACCAGCAGTTTGGTTGAGGACACAAGCAAATGTGAAAGTTGGAGTTCCAGGAATGAACGGTTTTATGACACTTAAAGCAGAACTAAACCAATTGGTTTATGATTTACTGCTGTTCAGGGACTCTGGGCTTCAGCAAAATGGCAGCTTCCAGCAAGCAGGAAAAGCAATGCTGGAGGCGATTTACAGTGCACACTAATTCTGGTAGCATAATTCATGTGGCATGTATTATTCCTTGCTAAAGAACATTACTTATCAAGTTGTTGATGGGTAAAGTTCTGCTTAATCAGTAGCGAATTGGCTAAATACAGTAAGGGAGGGGTGCTTTGTTCACCATCAGTACAGGTGACTTCCATCTGCTTCCAGAATTGGTTGCCCTGAGTGCTTCTCTGCCATTAGACTTTTTCAAATGACTACAAGGCTTACTCTGGTGAGGTGGGTGGATGACTTTACAATTTCCACCTCAACCAGTCAGAGGAAGCCTTGTATTTGGTAAAATGCATGTTTTCTCCTGAATAGCAGAGCTTTCAGCCTGACTCTTTAATTCCAGCATCTGGCAGGAAGTTGCCTGTATAGCAGCTGGAAATCGGCACTGCATACTGATATAGCAAATGGCTACCGCAGTCCATTACAGTGCAAACAGCAGGCCCATTGAGTAATAGGCGTTCATACGTGCCAGAAAATGTGGGCTGCAGATCTATTGTAGCAATTTGCACTGTAGCAGCTAGCTGGAGGTTGTGTGTTCTTTATCAATTCCTGTATATTGGGTACAGTGGAATAGAGAATTCCCTACTCTGGCCTGATGACATGTAGCTACTATTCCTTGCTTCAACACACATTAACAGCTAGTTTACAATTGCTTCAAAACAAGGCTTCGGACACGCTTGGTTAAAGCTCTGAATGCCAGTCAAAGCTCATGTCACCAAGACCCCTTTCACACGATATGTTTTTCAGGCGATAAAGGGCTAAATGGCACCTGCAAAATACCTCCCCTGCAGCCCAATGTGAAAGTCCAAGCGCTGGGTCGCTGCACTGGCAGGACGTTAAAGGTGCCTCCTTGGGGTGGTGTATACACTGCCCCTGCCCATTGAAATGAATGGGAACTGCTGCCAAAGCGATTTGGAAGCGGTGCTTTTAGGGCACCTTTAACCCTTGCTTTGGCTGCTGGTGGGGGTTAAAAGCACCGAATAGTGCTGCTTTATCGCTAACGGGCCCCAAATAATATAGTTGGCTTACAGTTGTGTTTACACCTTGCTTTTGCATCTCTTCAAAAATTATACCCCATGTAGCTTTTAGCGATGCTTCAAAGCCTCTATAGAAGTCTATAGCAAAGCTCACTCAAAGCACCAAGCAAAAGCAAGGCGTAAACAGGACTGTAAGCTAATCATTTTATTTGGTGACAGGGTTTTTAACAAAGCGTGTCTGAAGCCATGTTTTGAAGCAAATGTAAACTAGCCGTTTATAGATGAAAGAAAAAGGAGCTCCAACTAGAATGTGAGATGCATAAATGCCTCTTGGTAGTGCCATGATTTATTACCTTTTTTATGGAGGACTGTGGTTAGGAAAAAAGTTACGTCAAGTTGGTAAATATGAAATGGGTGACCCTTGCCATTAATATGGATTCTGAATACAAATGGTTCTAACAAACAATATCAATGCAAATACGTGGCTTCCACTCCTAGTGGATGGCCATAAACAACAGAAGCTATACTGATGCAGCTTGCGTGTGATTACTTTGAGGTAATACATATGGGGCCTTCGTGTCTGATGTCTGCATTGGCCTGTTCCAAACTGTTAACCGGTAATCTTTAGGTTTTCAGTTGACTAATCTAGAACTGCATTGAAATTCTAGTACTGGTGAATGAGGCAGCCCATAGCATCTGCATTCCATATGGCACCTTTGGGTGAGAGGCCAAAGTGCTTTAATAATATGCTGTGGCTTACAGAAGAGCTACCTCTACTTTTAAAGCAACAAGTACAACAGAATCCAAACCAAATGGTTTTGCATTGGAACACCTACACACAGAGCTTCTCGTCTTGTTAACGGCAAAATATATAGAAAAAGCCCAGAAGCTTCTTGTTGGGTTCTGGAGCTGCAGATGCATGTGTGGACAAAAGGACACCCAAACCTTCATCAGTGGAGGTGAAGATGGCTTGCTCAAGAAAACCTGCAAGCATGTGCAGCTCTGGTCCCTGAATTATCATGTCGGTGCATTCTGTGAGGCAATCTCACCAAAATGTAATACATTCATTGAGGTTTTTGAACACAATGCCCCAGAACAGTCAGATATGTACATATAAATTGTAGCTCTGCACAGCTGTACTGTAGTTTAATAAAAAACAGATCTTTATGTTCAGATGTGGTATGTCTTCTACAGTAAATATGCAACATACCTAAATGTCATCCTTATGTACAGCTTAGTGGCCAACTGTGCAGAATCAGTCTAGTTGTTTTAGATGTCCTTTTGTTGAACACATCAGATTGCTACCCTCACAGATACAAACACAGACATGCACAGAGAATGCTCTTCCACAGAATAAAGGGGGCTGTGCTGGGTGGGTTCTTGAGTGACCCCCCCTAGTGGAGAGGCTGAAAGTTCTCATCAAGTCTTTGTACAGAAACCAGGTGGCAAAATCAGGACTTGCAGCATCCCGAGCCTTTGACTTCCTTCTTGACGTAGTCATGGAGTTTAAATTTGGGCTCATTGGGGAGCTTCATGGACCTGTGTTTCAATTCTCTGTTGGAAGAAAATAACATTTGTATATGTTAAATATTGATAAAAAAAAAATGGTTAAAAGAGAAGTATGGGATTTATTTTTGATTCATACTTTCCTCGGTGGATGGAGCATCATCAGACTGATGCTCCATCTGTGTACTGAGAACCGAGCCACCGAACATCGCCGATGGCTCGGTTCTCACAGAACACCGAGAGTAAAGCTGCTGACTATCGGTCAGCGTCTTTCCTCTCCGCTTCTCCACGCTCATTGGAGCGCTGAGCCGTGGAGGGGCGGGGAGAGGCTGTCTCAGCGTCTCGCTGAGACTGCCATCAATCAGGGCATCTGGCGGATCCCGACTTGGAAGTCGTGATGAAGCGTTGCCCCGACTGATGGCAGTGATGTCAGCGGAGAGCGGACTTCAGACTGCTCTCCGCTGATAACGGGTCACAGGAGTGCAAAACGAATTGCACTCCTGTGACCCAGAGGAGAAGCCCAGCCTAAAAAGCTCAGGCTGGACTTCTCTTTTAATAAAAGCACTGTTTGGACACTAATTGACGGGATGTATGAATGTTCTCTTCCCTTCTGATCCCTAAATAGTGCTTTATGTTCTCACTTGGTTTTGTATACCACGCAAGCCACTGCTGGAAATCCTTCTACTGGTCCTTTTATGCTTCTGCATGGAGATAATACCATTCATTGCTCTAGAGCAGGGGTCTAAAAGTTTGAGGCCCCTTTCACACTTGTGTGACTTGGGACAGCAAAGTCGCACGACAAGTCATACCCTATGATTTCCAATGAGTACCATTCATATCTGCGACTTCAAAGTAGTCCCTGCACTACTTCGGTCCAACTTTAATGCGACTTTAGGTCCATAGATATCAAGATTACACAGGCATTGCTTCCAGTCGCATCAAAATCGTGCGACTTTCAGGTCGCACAAGTGTGAAGGGGCCTTACTTTGAGGGCCACATTGTAGATTTTACAAACGTTTGCTAGTCCAAAAAATAAATAAATAAATAAATATATATATGTATATATATATATAGTTATATTTAAAAGTAAATCCACAATAGCAGAATAGAATTTGACAGGCTGCTAACAGTAGGGCTGAATGGTATACCTGTATCTTCCTTGCACACCTGTGTCCCATCAGTTTTCCCCACACCTGCGTCCCCATCAGGAGCCTTTCCGCACATCTACGTCCCCATAAGTTGTCCCCAGATTAGTGGCCCCATCAGTCTTTTCGACTTCTGTGTCCACATCATTCTCCCAGCACACATTAGCCCCTTACTTTACTATCTTTTACTACTATACATTGTGCTTCGGTCTCCCGCTCCCCCTGGCCCACCCCCAGTACACGCCTCTTGCTCTTCCTGGCTCTCCCCCAGTACAGGTCTCCCATTTCTCCTGGCTCTCGCCCCACTGCTACATAAGCACACTGTATGCAAAAAGGTCAGTGATATGTGTATGTACTGTATTTTTTATAATTAATTGCCTATACACACAGTAAACATAAAGTTGATTGTTTTTACTTCATTTTTTGGTTATGTTATTTATATATATATATATATATATATATATATATATAAATTTTACTTTTGTTGTGCTCCTTGATATGTCAGTAAAGTCCAACCTTTTTTTTTTTGTAGTTGTAATTTTCATATTTTTTGCTGTGGAATTGATTGCTTCCATTATATACCAAGACTAAACTTTGCAGTCCAGTTCAGGCAAAGTATTATATGGGGGCATATACTATATGACTTTTTAGTGTACCTGTAGTAATTACATGTAGCGGGGGTCTAAATTTAGGGGGATACACCTGGGTGGTAGTATGACCCAGGTGTGTGTAAATCATAGAGGATTTAGACCCCTTTCAGTCGTGGAGGACTTTGGTGGTGTACTATTCTCCTTGGCCTGGGGTGGCGGTGTTTCCACAGGTCGAGGTAGAATCACTGCCGCAGTGCTGTCCTTTTTGTCCCGTTCCGGCGGTGGTACAGCGGGGGCGAAGAACCTGCTGTGGCGTCACGGGAGGAGATAAAGGGAAGAGACGCCCTCGCCACGAGGTCTTCTGCATCCGGCGCCCAGGCACCTTAGGCCTGGGTGTGGTCGGTCCGGAGTTCCAGCCCAGGCGCCCATGGCCTGGTCGGAGCAGTGTTGGCGTCCATCTCAGGCACCTTAAGCCTGGGGTGAGGTACTACACCGGAGGCCTGGGGCCCAGTAACTTTGACTGGGCTCCGCAAGGGTGGATGAGTCCGAGGGACCCTGAGGTGGATGGGGCCCATGTCTGAGGTGAGGAGGCCGGAGAGGTTACCCGTCTGAAGAGTCCGGAGCAGCATCAACCCGGTGACGGAGGGGCCTCTGGTAACTCACTTGGAGGGACATCTTCCCCCTGACAGGGGCCGCAACGCAGCGAAGGTACTCCATTCATGTACTACCGAGTCGCTGGTAGAGACTCATAAGTTTCAAGTTCCTCTCTCTAGCCAATGGCTATAGCAACCGCTGGTGAAACCACAGTGGTTTAGTTTATCATTAGGACAGTGCCTCGACCTGCTCACCCCACCGTATTGAACTGTTTATGGATCTCAACTAATTGGCTAACAAAGAACTGTTTATTGTGTGTTACAATAAAAGAAGTGTTGGATCCTTATCGGTGTGTGAAACTCTGGTTGATGGGAGTGAAGGGGAGTGTCAGCACAGCAAGACTTGGTTGTGAACAGAAACACACAGGCCCGAGAAGAATACTTGGTACTGGCCTTCACCTCACCTGCTGCAATGGGGAGGACATGGGCCATAGCGCATCTCACCCTCACGTACAACATACCCCTAGACCAAAAAGAGGGGGTGAGGCCGCTAAACACACATTTTGAACTACAAGCTAAAGCAAGAAAGGCAAGCACCTAGACGACCCCAAACCTACCGCAAGCTGCCATTGATGCCCCATTGAAAGCACTTAAAGTTGAACTTCAGGTATACTCTTTATTGCATACTAACATTAGTCCAGCTTTGATATAGCATACAGTGCATCTGGACAGTATTCACAGCGCTTCACTTTTTTCCCATATTTTTTTTATGTTACAGCCTTATTGCAAAATGGATAAAATTCATTATTTTCCTCAAAATTCTACAAACAATACCCCATAATGACAAAGCGAAAGAAGTTTGTTTGAAATCTGCAAATTTATTAAAAATAAAAAATGAAAACAATCCCATGTACATAAGTATTCACAACCTTTGCTCAATACTTTGTTGAAGCACCTTTGGCACCAATTACAGATTCAAATCTTTTTGAGTATGATGCTACAAGCTTGGCACACCTATTTTTGGGCAGGACCTCTCAAGCTCCATCAGGTTTGATGGGGAGCATCGGTGCACTGCAATTTTTGGATCTCTCCAGAGATGTTCAATCTGGTTCAAGTCTGGACTCTGGCTGGTCACTCAAGGACATTCACAGAGTTGTCCTGTAGTCACTCCTTTGTTATCTTGGCTGTGAGCTTAGGGTTGTTGTCCTGTTGGAAGATGAAACTTTGCCCCAGTCCGAGGTCCGGAGCACTCTGGAACAGGTTTTCATCAAGGATGTCACTGTACATTGCTGCATTCATCTTTCCCTCGATCCTTACTTGTCTCCCAGTTCCTGGCGCTGAAAAGCATCCCCACAGCATGATGCTGCCACCACCATACTTCACTGTAGGGATGGTATTGGCCAGGTGATGAGCTGTGCCTGGTTTCCTCCAGACATGATGCTTGCCATTCAGGCCAAAGAGTTCAATCTTTGTTTCATCAGACCAGAGAATTTTGTTTCTCATGGTCAGAGTCCTTCAGGTGCTTTTTGGTAAACTCCAGACGGGCTGTCATGTGCCTTTTACTGAGGAGTGGCTTCCGTCTGGCCACTCTACCCTTCAGGTCTGATTGGTGGAGTGCTGCAGAGATGGTTGCTGGAGCTCTGTCAGAGTGACCATCGGGTTCTTGGTCACCTCCCTGACTAAGGCCCTTCTCACCTGATTGCTCAGTTTGGCCAGGAGGCCCGCTCTAGGAAGAGTCCTGGTGGTTTCAAACTTCTTCCATTTACGGATGATGGAGGCCACTGTGCTCATTGGGACCTTCAATGCTGCAGAAATTTTTCTGTACCCTTCCAATCCTGTCTCGGAGGTCTACAGACTATTCCTTGGACTTCATGGCTTGGTTTGTTCTCTGACATGCACTGTTAACTGTGGGACCTAATAGAGACAGGTGTGTGCCTTTCCAAATCATGTCCAATCAACTGAATTTACCACAGGTGGACTCCAATCGTGTTGTAGAAACATCTTAAGGATGAGAAACAGGATGCATCTGAGCTAAATTTTGAGTGTCATGGCAAAGGCTGTGGATAGTTATGTAGATGTGATTTATTTTTGTTTTTTATTTTTAATAATTTTGCAAAGATTTCAAAAAAAGTCTTTCACGTTGTCATTATGGGGTATTTTATGTAGAATCTTGAGAAAATTAACGAATTTAATCCATTTTGGAATAAGGCTGTAACATGACAAAATGTGGAAAAGGTGAAGCGCTGTGAATACTTTTTGGATGCACTGTATGTCATACATGAAGGGCTACTACAGAGATGGCAGTCATTTTCTCGGGCCTTGGCTGAGCTACTTCCCCCTCTGTTCACTGACCACACATTGCCACTTGCTCTGCACTGCTGCCATTCACAGAATTATTTGTAAATTTTCCGTGAAGCGTTATCTGATTGGACATGAGTTGGAGATTATGATGTCACTGTCTCTCTCCCCACCTTGGGCAGAGAATGCCTTTCATTCATTTAAAAATCAGTGCTGAGTTGAGCAACCTCCCTTTCCCCCCATGGTCAATAAGCAGAGAAGAAGCCCCCGAACACAGGTCCTGTGAGATCGCAGTTATCACTATGGTAGCACCAAATACTACAGCAATTGTTAATTTTCATATCGGTCGTTCAGGTATGAGACGTGCATCCAAGCTGGACCAATGTAACTATGCAATACATACATGGAATTCAGATTTAATTATACTGACCAAAGATCAAGTTCTGGCCTGTCCCATTCACACCCCATTTAAACTTGTGTGACTTTCATATGGATTTTGGACATCAAAGTTGCATGACAAGTCGTACCCCATGTTTCGCCCACGTACAAGACAATATAGTTTGTATGAATTGGAATAAATCTACATCATTTCCTTCCATAGACATTTCTAAACATTGAGGGATAGGCAGAGGCAGACTTACTTTGCAATGGCCATGAATGCTAAGTCCACGTTTAGTCCACTTTTGGCACTCGTCTCCATGAATGGCACACTATATTCCTGCAAGACACAACAAAGTCATGGATTGATGGACAAGGTCTACCGTGCACAGGGCCACCAATAGAAAACATAGGGGCCCCATACATCCTATCTGAAAGGGGCACTTGTCTCCTCAAACACTGGAGAGCACTTCAAGTGAATACAGGTGTGTAAGCACTCTGCCCGGTGCTTAGACCTACAGGCTGCCAGAGGCTCAGGTAACACCAATCACAAGGGGAGAAGTTGGCACTCGGAATGGCATCCAACAATGGTTATCATTTATTGCAAAAACATCTATAACAGCTGTGAAACTTACAATGCATTTAGTCCGGATCAACGGACGAAACGTGTTGGATGTTTTACAGCTGTTATACATGTTTTTGCAATAAATGATAGCCATTTTTGGATGCCATTCCGAGTGCCAACTTCTCCTGTTGTGACTGCAGAGCACTGTGTCTAGCACAGAGGCTGCAAGCTACCCCAGCTGCCTCTGTGCACACAGCATATTCTGGACTCAGAGGCCCGGAAAAAGATAAAAAAAAAGAAGAGGTGACTTTCCTCTCCAGCATCCTGCAAGTACTGAAGAGTGTGCTGCCTTCTGTTGTTCCTGGGAAATTCTTGACCCATAATGCTCCATTATGAGGCGATTATGCTGTGAATCATCACTGCTAGTCTCAGGAGTTTTGGTTTGAGATTTGGTGATGTCACCACTGTGCTGCTCACTGTTCTCCTTACTAAAGGCTCTGACATGAGGAAGCAAATCCCTCCCTCTACCAAGATGGCGGCCTCCACACAGTGGAGGACAGGACATGGTAAGTTCTCTTTGTGTAACCTCTGACTACAGCAAGTTAAAAATTACACAGGGTTTTCTTTCCTTGCTACTGGTAGCTAAATGGATTGATAAGGATTGAAGGAAATGTATTTCAGGTCTCTACAGAATAGGGTGACCACATTTCCAAACTACCCTTCAGGGACACCCTCCCTTCCCAAAAATCAGCTCGTGCTGTAACGAATCACAGCACAGTGATTGGACACAAGAGGGGGGATTTATGATTTCTCCAATCACAAGCAGGGGCGGGATTGTGCTCCTCCAGACATTCCCGGCCAGGAGAAGTATTGTCAGTGAGTAAAGCGGTCATGTGGCGGCCTTTTTTGGGGGCATCAGATTGGCCCGGGGGGTGGCTGTGTCAGCTTCATTCCCGGACACTGTATTGTCCTGGAATGAATGTGCCCGGGACAGACCTGCAAAATGCGGGACTGTCCCGGCCAAACCGGGACACGTGGTCACCCTACTACAGAACAGGTACAGTATATACAGTATGACAAACTGATATCAGCATTTCGCCATTTTTTAGAAGGTTGTTGGCAATAATGGTCTCCTTTTTTTTCTCAGGATGTTACCTTTAAAGTGGAACTTCAGCCATGTAAAGGGCTTGCGCCAATGCTTCATTCTTTAGCCCAAAGGGCCAGTTTACTATTCACCAGACTTTAGGGGGGCCGGACTGTGGCAATTGGAAAATGTCCTGGCATCAGTGGGAGTAAACAATGCCCATGACAGCCCTTGATTGCCGTAGCAAATCATTGTAAAAAAGCAAACGTGAAGTGCGGCAGTTCATATACAGCAGGTAAAATAAGTATTGAACACGTCACCATTTTTCTAGGTAAATATATTTCTAAAGGTGCTATTGCCATGAATTTTTCACCACGTGTCGATAACAACCCATGAAAACCATACATACAAAGAAACCAAAAACAAATACGTTCAGAAATTAAGTTATGTGTAATAAAATGGAATGACACAGGAAAAAAGTATAGAACACATGAAGAAAGGGAGGTGCATAAAGACATGGAAAGCCAAAATACCAGTTGAAATCTATAAGTAATTAGAAAGCAATCCTGCCCCTTGTCAGTGCAAATTGATATCAGCTGGATCAGTCTCAATTTATGGCTTATAAAAAGGTGTGTCATCACCAAGGTGTCACACAAGAAACATCCAAGGATGGGTAAAAGCAAAGAGCTCTCTCAAGACCTTTGCAACCTTATTGTTGCAAAACATACTGATGGCATTGGTTACAGAAGGATTTCTAAACTTCTGAATGTTCCAGTGAGCACTGTTGGGGCCATAATCTGGAAGTGGAAAGAACATAATTTCACCATAATAAGCCACGACCAGGTGCTCCTTGCAAGATTTCTGACAGGAGTGAGAAGAATTATCAGATGAGTTGTACAAAAGCCAAGGACCACTTGTGAAGGGCTTCAGAAAGACCTGGAATTAGCAGGTAAAATTGTTTCAAAGAAGACAATAAGTAATGCACTCAACCACCATGGCCTGTATGCACGCTCATGGTGTGGGGCTGTTTTTCAGCATACGGTACTGGCAAACCTCATGTCATTGAAGAAAGGAAGAAATTAGGTAATGTGTCATAGAATTGAATTACACAGGGAAAAAGTATTGAACACACTAACTGAAATGTATTTATTACTTCAAAACAAAATCCTTTGTTGGCAATGACAGCTTCAAGACGCCTCCTGAATGGAGAAACTAGTCGCATGCATTGCTCAGGTGTGATTTTGGCCCATTCTTCCACACAAACAGACTTCAAATCTTGAAGGTTCCCTGTGCTTCTTCTATGAACTCTGATCTTTAGTTCTTTCCATAGATTTTCTATTGGATTCAAGTCAGGTGATTGGCTGGGCCATTCTAGCAGCATTATTTCCTTTCTTTGAAACCAATTGAGAGTTTCCTTGGCTTTGTGTTTGGGATGATTGTCTTGCTGAAATGTCCCCCCTCGTTTCATCTTCATCATCCTGGTAGATGGCAGCAAATTTTTATCAGTCTTGGTACATTTTTATATTCATCCTTCTTCAATGATATGAAATTTGCCAGTGCCATACGCTGAAAAACAGCCCCACCTCCAAACGTCACTCCTGGTATGGGGGTGTTTTTGGGGTGATGTGCCACTTGATCTCCAAACATGGTGTGTATTATGGCATCTAAAGAGTTAAATGTTGGTCTCATCTGACCAGACTATATTCTCTCAGTATTTCACAGGCTTGTCTAAATGTTGTGCAGCAATCTTTAAACAAGCTTCAACATGCTTTTTCTTCAGCAATGGAGTCTTATGTGGTGAGCGTGCATACAAGCCATGGCGGTTGAGTGCATTACTTATTGTTTTCTTTGAAACTATTTTAGCTGCTAATTCCAGGTCTTTCTGAAGCTCTCCACAAGTGGTCCTTGGCTCTTGGACAACTCTTCTGATAATTCTTCTCACTCCTCTGTCAGAAATCTTGTGAGGAGCAACTGGTCGTGGCTGTTTATGGTGAAATTATGTTCTTTCCACTTCCAGATTATGGCCCCAACAGTACTCACTGGAACATTCAGAAGTTTAGAATTCCTTCTGTAACCAATGCCATCAGTATGTTTTGCAACAATAAGGTTGCAAAGGTCTTGAGAGAGCTCTTTGCTTTTACCCATCCTTGGATGTTTCTTGTGTGACACCTTGGTGATGACACACCTTTTTATAAGCCATAAGTTGAGACTGAACCAGCTGATATCAATTTGCACTGACAAGGGGCAGGATTGCTTTCTAATTACTTATAGAATTCAACTGGTATCTTGGCTTTCCATGTCTTTATGCACCTCCCTTTCTTCATGTGTTCTATACTTTTTTCCTGTGTCATTCCATTTTATTACACATAACATAATTTCTGAATGTATTTGTTTTTGGTTTCTTTGTATGTATGGTTTTCATGGGTTGTTATCGACATGTGGTGACAATTTCATGTCAATAGCACCTTTAGAAGTATATTTACCTAGAAAAATGGTGACGTGTTCAATACTTATTTTACCCGCTGTGGGTCTTCAGAATGGGCTATTTAGGCTGGTATAGCAAAATATGGCAGAAGGTCTCATGTTGGCACCTTATATCACCACAGGTGATAATAGATCTAAACCCAATCCCTAAAATCGAAGTTTTAACATTTTAATGTAATTTTAAGTTGTCTATGTTTTAAAAAAATGTGCAACTTTCATTAAAAGAACAACTGGTGATCCTGCCATGAAGGTCCTTGTTCAGTCATTTCCTGTTACAGGGTGTCAATTGTCTACAATCCTTACCCCTACACCAGGGGTCTCAAACCTGCGGCCCTCCAGCTGTTGTGGAACTACAAGTCTCATCATGCCTCTGCCTATGGGAGTCATGCTTGTAACTGTTTAGCCTTGCAATGCCTCATGGGAATTGTAGTTCTGCAACAGCTGGAGGGCCACCAGTTTGAGACCCCTGCCCTACACTGTTACCCAGTCATATGGTGGAGACTACCAGGGGCAATGCCAGCACATATTGTGCAGTCATGGTCCTCTACTGGGACCTTTAGGAAGCCAGGCCAGAACAATGATGTGTAGCCAATGATGGAGCGAGTGCATGTAGATAGGAAGTGGCTGAAAGGGGCTAGAGGAGATCGGCAGCATTGAGATGAAAAAAATGAAAACACTATTTTATTAAAACAAATGAAAATTGTCAATGAGAAACGGGGCTGTATCAATTTAAATGTCACCAAGCTACGATTTAGATCTACAACGTTGTACTTTAGGTAGGTTTTATATACCCAACTCACCTTTGCAAGCCGCTCTCCATCTTCCATCTTGACGACCCGTTCATGAGTGGAGTCCACCTGAGGGGAGATTAAAACAATTAACAATTGAAATGAGGCCATTACTGGACAGCTTGGCTCGGGAATTCCGTCACTGGGTTTTGCACACCGTGATGCATTAAGCACTTCAAGAAAATAATTGTTCTCTGGACCAGAATTTAATTTTACAACTCAGAAGAACGCCAGGGCCCTAGTGAGGAGTGTGAACACATGTTTTATGCATTGTGAGCTTTCAAGTAAATGATGAATATTTAACAAGAGCTAAAGTCTTTTCAGCACCAGACTGGGAAACCTATTACACGATTATTACCATTTAACCCTTGGCTTGCTAAGCGGAATTACAATATGACCAAGGCTGTACTCGAAGATTGACTCCACCATTCTGATAAATCCAAAAGTGTGAGGCAGGGCAGCAAAATCAATTATAAAACTTAACATCAGTCAGCTGTACAATTAACAAGACAGTGCCCCCTACAGGGTAATAGCTGGCTCTGTTTGGGCTGAAAGTAATATGTAGTGATACTTACCTTATTCGTCACTTCCCCAGCAGACAGCGCTCTCCTCCGCTCTCTGACTCCCCTAGGATGTTGGCGGGCCCTTGACATCTTCATGTACAATGCAGAACCACTGGACGAGATGAGATTGGAGAGGCTGTGAGCGGTGAAGAGGACCAGTTACATGGCGGGAGGAAGCCTATGGGAGCAAGGAATAAGGACAATATTTTACCTTATTCCTTACCCTCTAGATTAGTGGTCTCCAAACTGTGGCGCTTTGCTTACTTTTATCAAGACCTTGGGGCATTATTCCCCCCTACTGTTGGCAGCAGTGGGGCATATTTCCTGCCACCGACACTAATGATGGGGCACTATTCCTCCCACTGATACCAATGATGGGGTACTAATCCTTTTACTGACACTAATGATGGGGCACTATTCCTCCCACGGATACCAATGATGGGGCACTATTCCTCCCACTGATACCAATGATGGGGCACTATTCCTCCCACTGATACCAATGATAGGGCACTATTCCTCCCACTGATACCAATGATGGGGCACTAATCCTTTTACTGACACTAATTATGGGGCACTATTCCTCTCACTGATACCAATGATGGGGCACTATTCCTCCCACTGACACCAATGATGGGGAGCTATTCCTCCCACTAAGATCGATACAAAGTAGCGTCCAAACAAATTTTTTATTGCATGATCACAACACAAGGCGAGTGCAACGTTTTGGAGTCACGCAGGACCCCTTCGACATGCCTGACGAAGGGGTCCTGCATGACCCTGAAACACTGCACTCTCCTTGTGTTGTGATCATGCAATAAATAATCCGTTTGGATGCTACTTTGTGTCGATCCATGGTGTGCTGGCAAATATCTACTTTGTGACTTAAACCAGTATCCAGCTGGTTGTTGCTGCAGCATCCAAACATTGAGAGCTCATCCAGGAACATGTGCGATGGGAATATGAAGTAGTACTATTCCTCCCACTGACACTAATGATGGGGCACTATTCCTCCCACTGACACTAATGATGGGGGACTATTCCTATCACTGACACCAATGTTAGGGCGCTATTCCTCCCACTGACACTAATGATGGGGGACTATTCCTCTCACTGACACCAATGATGGGGTGCTATTCCTCCCACTGACACCAATGATGGGGTGCTATTCCTCCCACTGACACTAATGATGGGGCACTATTCTTCCCACTGACACCAATAAAGGGGCACTAGTCCTCCCACTGACACCAATGATGGAGGACTATTCCTCCCACTGACACTAATGATGGGGCAATAATCCTCCCCCTAATACCAAAGGGCATTGTTTACTCACATTGACACCAGAACATTTTCTACACCTGCTGGCCCCCTAAAAATTGAAGGACAGTAAACTGGCCCTTAATTTATAAAGTTTGGAGAAAACAGATGACTGGAGTTGTGTGTTGTACATGATTAGGTCGTAGTGGCAACAACCAGTGGAGCAGTGAGGTGTAGAGATGCCCATAATGCTTTGTATTTGGTAATATATGGGTATAGTGCTGCTTCTGTGTAGATATCATACATGGCTTGAACTCTGGCTATTTCCACCCAGCTTGACAAGCTTTGATCAAAAGATAGAAAAAGCTGAGTGGAAACTTTTTGGCCAAACATGGACTGCTTTCAATCAGCTGGAGTCACTGTTCAGGTATTCAGGGAGCCGCAGGTGCTGTAGCTATCTGAATACAATAGCCGGTGTTTCGTCAGATTAGGCGACCCGTCAGAATGTGTAACGGAAGTAACGTTCCGTCGACAACATCTTGCTACACCCGCACTCCTCCATAAGGATACACTGAGAAGGGGGAAAGCGGACATCTTGTTACACCCACCAGAGTTTTGCATTTTACATTTATTTTTAACAGTAAAGTGAGTTTATATAGTGAAATACAGTACTTAGAACTCCGTATGAATGTTTAGATGTGGAATTTTAAAAGCAGCAAACTTCTGTCAGATTAGCAAACCTGTGAGATGAGCAGGCTTGCCGCTGCTTTTAAAATTCAACATCTAACCAGTCAGACCGAGTTCTACGTCCTGTATTTCACTATATAACCTCACTTTACTGTTAAAAATAAGTATAAAATGCAAAACTCTGGTGGGTGTAACAAAATGTCACTTTCCCCCTTCTCAGTGTATCCTTACTATAGAGGAGTGCCGGGTGTAGCAAGATGGCGGCAACAGAATGTCACATTCTGACGGGTCGTCTAATCTGACGAAACACCGGCAGGGGGATTCCTTCAGGCATACCATTTAGCGAAGATGGGGGAATCAGATGATTTATCGAATTCAGCCCTGCAGGCAATCTAAATGTGTATGGCTAGCCTAAGGTAAGTATTACACCTTGTTCCTTACCTCCTAGACAAATGCTCATATTCCACATTACCATGGGGTGAATCTATTTTTAATATCTAAGGTTATCTACAGGTGAAAGGGTTAAATTATATTTTTACCTGAAAACAACATGTCATGTATCTACATAATTCTCAACAAACAATATTATTCTTTAAAGTGTACGGGGAGAGTGGTGAAGAAAAAAAGCTGCTGGACACCATATTGGAATCAGACCTGAGCTTTTTCTGATGACGTGGATGTGGCCTACATGCAAGTGGTATTATATTGAGGCAGTTAACACAGGACAGGGGAGCATCCATCTAGGACAGGGGTGTCCAAACTTTTTTCAAAGAGGGCCAGATTTGATGAAGTGAACATGCTTGAGGGCCGACCATTTTGCCTGACATTCTTTAAACCATTAAAATTTGGTCTAAGTGTGTCCGTCCGAGCACTAATACACTGCCCAACAAGAATTCTCTTGCCTTTGTGGCTGTGTGTGGTGAAGAGATAAGCTCAGGCGTGATATTTGGATATACCGTATTTATCGGCTTATAACACGCACCTTCTATTTTAAAAAGGACGTTTCAGGAAGAAATCTTAAATTTTAAATAAAGAGCTGTGAAGCAAAATAAGGGTCAGTGCCCATCAATGCAGCCTAATCAGTGCCCATCTGCAGCCTCACAAGTGCCATGAATGCAGCACCCACCTTATTGCCATGAATGCAGCACCCACCATATTACCATGAATGCAGCACCCACCGTATTGCCATGAATGCAGCACCCACCATATTGCCATTAATGAAGCACCCACCGTATTTGCCATTAATGCAGCACCCACCATATTGCCATGAATGCAGCACCTCACCATTGCCGTGCAGCCTGATTCATGTCCATCTGCAGCCTTGAGGAGACAGGGAGGGGGCGGGACGAGCGCCCACAGACATACAGGAGAAACTCCTGTTCTCTCAGCTGCCTCTTTTTTTTTTAATTGGAAATCAACTTTATTGAAAAGTATGCATGGTACATAAATCAACATAAGCCAGTATGGCCAATATAATAGTACATACATGAACACAGTGAAGCATCTGTGTGTCACAAAGATAATAACAGCAGTGAAAGTAAAACCGGTATACAACAAAAATAAAAAATCGACATGTCAAGTACACGTTTCACCATCCGCCATCCATCTGTCCCAGACCTTCTCAAACTTTAGCGGACACCCTCTATGTACATAAATCAGTTTTTTATATGGGAGAGCATCGTTAACCGCCTTTTTCCAGCACTGAATTGTAGGGGGCAGGGCCTGCATCCAATTACGGGCCACTACTTTTCTTGCCAAGAATAGCGTCTCATGTAAAAAGGTACGGAGGGGTTTGTCGGCATCCAAGTCTGGCAACAGGCCAAGTAGGCACATCTTTGGGTCAAGGGTAGCAGGGGAGCCCATCTGATCGTGTAGGAAGCGTATCACCTGTGTCCAATATGCCTGAATGGTGGGACAGAACCATATGAGGTGGTAAAAGGAGTCCGGGGTATGGTCACAGAGGCGGCATCCCGGATTGTACGTGGGCCTGAAACGTGCCACTCTCTGAGGGGTCAGATATGTTCTATGTATAATGTACAGCTGTGTGAGGCGGTCCGACAGCTTGGGGGAAACCTTTTTCACGTCCTCCAAAATCTCGCCCCAGTCCACATCCTCTATAAGTCCAACATCCGCCTCCCATCTAGTCTTAGCAGTATAGGCCAATGCTGTGGTGCTAGGGAGACGAATGGCGGAGTACAAAGTGGAGATGAGCTTAGCAGGCACATTACCCGTGACTGTGTCCACTATGGAGGGAACTGCCAGGGACGGGCAAGAGCCAGAAAACTGGGCCTGTATGGCGTGGCGGAGTTGCAAATACCTGAAAAACAGGCAATTGGGGAGGGAAAATTCGTCCTTCAGCATTTGGAATGATTTAAGGCCTGAATTAGTCATGATCTGGTGTATGTATAAGATCCCATGGCGTATCCACGCCGCGGGGTCCGGAATGGACAATAATTCTGGCAAGCATGTATTGTACCAGAGAGGGGTATGAGAGTGTACCCTTGGGGTCCCAGTTCTCTGCAGTGCCGCCCGCCATACCCTCCGGTGGTGAGTCAACATGTCTGCTGTGTGTTGGGGGGGCGTCTTGTCACTGGGGCTCTCAGGACCGATTGAAGTGGGGTGTGGGCCGAGTCATCTGGGTGCTCACAGAGTAGTGTCTGGTATCTCGTTAGTTCATGTTTATCAAAATAATAGAAGTGGGACAGCTGGGAGGCAAAATAATAATCCTGAAAGTCAGGGAGAGCAGCTCCTCCCAACGTCACAGGGTTCTTCAGGATTCTCCAGGATAATTTGTGTCTGCCATGACCCCAAATAAATGAATTCAGGATGGATTCAATTGTCCTGAAAATTTTTTGTGGTATATAGAGGGGAGCATGCCAGACCAAATAGAGTATCTTGGGAAGGAGTATCATCTTAACTAAGCTGACGCGACCCATAACACCCAGGGGTAGTCTGGCCCAAGTCTGCGTCTTGTTCTTGATCAGAGCAAACAGGGGTTCAATGTTCAGTAGTTTATAATCTGAGAGCGATCTGGTGACCTGTACGCCAAGGTATTTAATCTGGGAGACCCTTGGAAGAGCCAGAGGAGGGGACGCGAACGAGGAGGGGAAATGGTCAATCGGAAGGATCTGGGACTTAGCCCAATTAATACTCAGACCCGAATGGCCACCCATACGTTCTATGGACTGGAGGGCTGCTATAAGAGAAGGACCGGAGTCCGCCAGATACAAAAGTGTGTCGTCGGCATACATCCCAATCTTTTCTTCCAGGTTCCCCATCCTGAGACCTCGGATGCAAGTGTCCGCACGGACCATTATGGCCAACGGCTCCACAGCCAATGCGTAAAGCATGGGGGAAAGGGGGCAGCCCTGCCGGGTCCCTCTCTCCAGCGGGAACTGGTCAGAAAGCCAACCATTCACAAACACTCTGGCCCTCGGGGATTGATAGAGGAGTTGGACCCAGCGAATAAAGCTGGGGCCAAATCCAAATCTTGAGAGACACTCCCACAGGTAGTTCCACTCCACGGAGTCGAAGGCCTTGGCGGCATCCAGCGCCACCACGACCCTCGAGCCAATTTCATCATGGGACCCCTGAATATTCATAAATAGGCGGCGAATATTCATGGCCGTGTTCTTCCCTGGCATAAAGCCGGTTTGGTCAGGGTGTATCAATGACAGAATAACCTGGTTAAGGCGGGAGGCTAGAATCTTAGCTAATATTTTAATATCTACCTGTAACAGGGAAATGGGCCTATACGACTCCGGGTATTTAGGGTCCTTTCCGGGTTTGGAAATTACGACTATTTGGGCTTCTCGCATAGATGGGGGTAGAACTCCTGAGTCAAATATAGATTTATACAGGTACTTAAGTTCAGGGATTAGGATTTCAGAGTAGGTGGCATAGAATTCAAGAGGTAGGCCATCCAATCCTGGGGCCTTGGATGAGGCCAGACAGGAAATGGCCTCGGAGATGTCCTCCTCAGTAATAGGGGCTTCCAGAATTTCAAGCTGGTCGTCTGTCAGTTTAGGGAATTGAACTCCCGCTAGGTAGTCCCTGGTGTCTTGGGGAGTGTGGGCGACCCTGGAAGTGTAAAGTGCACGGTAGAATCTCCCAAATTCCTCCGCCACCAATTGCGGATCGGTGATGTCGTTCCCCTGCGGGTCGGTCAAGGACACCACCACAGGGGGACGCATATCCAAGTGGGCGAGATATGCGAGCAATTTGCCTGATCTCTCTCCATACTCAAACACCCTCTGTCTACAGAAGAAGATACGTTGTTTAGCCTTCTCTATGTGCAATTGGGAGACCTGGCGCGCCTGAATCTTTAGATTATTGGCCGCGCTGGGCGAGGGGTCCCGGTGGAACGCCTCCTCCAGCACCTGCAGGTACTCCGCAGCCTGCTGGACAATAAATGTTGATGACCGTTTAAGCCTGTTAATACGTGTGGAAAGTAGGGAACGAGCGTGAAGTTTAAACATTTCCCACACCACATCATGCGCGGCAGTGTCCCTGTTGGCCGTAAAATAGTATTGCAATTCTGTGGGGATGTCATCCTGGTCCTGCAGGGCAGTCAGCCAGAACGGGTTTAGCCGCCAAGAAGGAGCAGGGGAAGCCCTCAGGAGCTGAATCGTGACCCAGTAGGGGGCGTGATCCGAGAGTACTCTCGGAGCAAAGCCCACATCTCCTAACTTAGGCAGCAGGGACATTGAGATAAAAACAAAATCAATTCGTGACATTGTGTTATGACTGGCTGAAAAGCATGAGAAGACTTTAGTGTGCGGGTGTCTGTGGCGCCAAGTGTCGACAAGAGCAAAGTCGGTCATTATGCGGTGCAGTCTGGTATGGGTCGGTGGGTTAAGGGGGGGATCCAGTGTGCCCAGACGGTCCAGGGCGGGGATCAGGGTCATATTAAAGTCCCCCATCCACACTGCCGGTACGGAGGGGTATTGTGTCATAAAGGCAAGGCCTTCCTGAATTACAGCTGAGTTGTACGGGGGGGGAATATAGCAGGCAAGTAGCAGGATAGGAGACCCATTAATGGTGACGTGCATAAACACATATCTGCCCTGCTGATCCGTGCGGAGCAGTATAAGCTCAAAAGGTACCCGTTTGGCAACCAGGACCGATACTCCTCTGGAATATGAGGTGTGAGTGGCATGATAAGCCCACCCCACCCAAGGTTTTTTAAGGGAGGATTGCAAGTGGCCCGTGACGTGGGTCTCGACCAGTGTGATAATGTCAGCTCTCTGAGATTTGAGAAATGTCAGGACCGCTGTGCGTTTGATCTTATTGCGTAAGCCTCTAACATTCCACGTGAGGAACTTCAGGGAACTCATGGTGGGTATATGGTGTGTATAATAGACCGCAGCCAAACCAGGACCAGCAGA
Source organism: Rana muscosa (assembly GCA_029206835.1). Taxonomy (NCBI): domain Eukaryota; kingdom Metazoa; phylum Chordata; class Amphibia; order Anura; family Ranidae; genus Rana; species Rana muscosa. The sequence continues at coordinate 133,797,271 of CM055127.1, forward strand.
GCAGATAAGGACACATCAGACAGTACAGAACATATCAGCAACCAATATTGATAGTGCATGTATGACAATGACATAGTACCTTTAGCAGAAATGAACAATTGTGAACATAGTGGCAGATAAAAAACAGCCAAAACATTTCCCCTCCCTCCCAGTCCAGTGCCACCCCAACTCGGCATGAACATAGTATCCCAAAACCAGGTATCAACCGGGGACATCCAACGTGAAAAAAGCATTGGAGGCGAGGGACTTAATTTCAAAGGGACATAGATACCTGTGATGAACAGAAAACAAAAAAAGAGGAAAAAACAATCAGGTAAACGGGGGGAGTGAAAAAAGTCCATAGAGAACCTAGGGGGACGACTTCTTCTCTGAGAAGTGCATGGGGTGTAGGGGCCACAAAAGCACAACACCATTGCAGCCGTGCAGAAGGGAGCCCCGCCTGCCATCAGGGTGGTACGTAAAGTAGGATAGGAAGTTCCAGCAACGTTCGGTAAGCTGCCCTCTACAAGCATCTCCCATGCGTGGGGAGAACGGGAAATTAACAGTTAGATCACCCGAAGGTGGCGAGCACGCTGTGAAATCCAAGGAGGGGCGGAAAAGGCTTTTAGGTCTGTCTCCCCCGTCCCGGCGGAGGGCACTCACCAGCAACAGAGCAACCGTGAGGCGAATCACCAGGGCACGAACAGGGAGTGCCACCGGCACAGGGGGCGGCAGGGGAGAGAAAAGAAAAGTACTCACAGCTCCCAGACAGCGCGGTATGCTCAATCTCGCCGATCTCTCCGGTCAATCCAAGTGGATGCAGACTCTGGGTCCTCGAAGAAGTGGGTCCGACCGTCGCACTCCACACGAAGCTTTGCAGGGTACAGCATGGCGTATTTGAGGTGTAGAGTGCGGAGGCGCTTCTTAACATCCTGGAACCTGGACCGCTGCCGTTGCACCTCATTGGAGAAGTCCGGGAAGACGGCAACACGAGCGTTGGTATGGGGGATATTCCCCTTCTCTCTGGTTAGGCGGAGGATCTTGTCGCGATCCCTGAAATTAAGGAACTTCGCTATCAGGGTACGCGGTGGAGCTCCTTGGGGAGGAGGGCGGCCAGGGATTCGATGAGCTCTCTCCACTGCAAACATTACCGAAAATGCGTCTCTGCCGAAGGTTGAGGTTAGGAGGTTTTCAAGGAAGCTCTCCGGATCGGTGCCCTCAGCAGACTCAGGAAGACCGATGAAGCGGAGGTTACATCTCCGAAGGCGATTTTCCATGTCATCCTGTTTTGCGCTAATCTGTTGTAACTGGCGGCGCACCTCATCGGTGGTATGTTGTAAAGGGTGTAAGATATCCTCTGCTCTGCTAATACGGGTCTCCGTCTCCGTCACGCGGTCCCTGAGGGTAGAGAGATCCTGCCGGATAAGGGACACATCAATTTTTACCTCCTCGATCTTGGTGGTAAGCGTGCTCTGGCACATGGCGATGGCATCCAGTAATTTGTTAGTAGCCACCACAGAGTGATCCGCATCCAGGATAGCAGCAGCGCCGTCTCTGACCTGCCGATCCCCCTCCTCAAGCCTGCGGTATCTGGCCAGTTTATCGATGGCTTCAGAATTATTTTTAGACGGAGACATGCTGTAAGGCGACAGGGAAGATCCCTGGGTGCACCAATATGGCCGCTGTTAAGGAGGCCGGGTCCTCCACAACCTCCCCCCCCCTCCGCTGCCCAGGGACGGCCCAACGTAGGCAGCAGGTCACTCTCAAGCAGCTGTAATGGCAACAGGCTGTATGCAGGGGAATCTGAGCTCAGGGGAGTCAGGGAGGCCTGTAATACTTGCCAAAGATGTCTCCGGGTGGAGCAAGATGGCCGCCGTTCCGGGAGTCAGGCCGAGACCGTGGTCCGCTCACACAGCAGGTGTAGAGTGCAAAGACACCCCAGCAGCTACAGCAGGTAATCCGGGGGCCGATGTAGAAGAGGATGGAGCCCAGTGCGCCCAGGGAGGCAAGGAGAAGTGTCCAGGGCCGCCGAACCAGGAGCTAGGCCGAAGCCGGGGCCTTTCCTGAAGCAGAGGACCGGGAAACGCCGCGACGGCAGTGGCGGCAAACCAGCGGGCTAACAGGCTTCAGGAACCGCAGGGAGAGCAGGACACGTCCTCGGATGTAGGGGATGGCAGGAACCGAGCAGGATGCAGGCAGGATGGTAGGTTAGGAGTATGGGCAGACGGAGCTCACATCACATGCGACCTATCCCATTGCCATCCAGGCCACGCCCCTCAGCTGCCTCTTTAATTGGAAGTCCCGCCTCCTATGATGGACAGAACAGTTGTCCAATGGTAGCGCAGGAGACTGGACTTCCTTTTACATAGGACGCTGTGTAAACAGGAAATACTCTCCTGTATGCACGGCACTTGTCCCGTTCCCTCCAAGGCAGCCAGCATTTATCTTTTGTGGCCCCCGGCGCTCGGGGATTCATTGGGGGCCACAAAAGATATATATGTCAAAATCACCAGGCGGGCCGTCCGAAACTGGAACGCGGGTCGCGATTGGCCTGCGGGCCGGACTTTGGACATGCCTGATCTAGGATATGGGGATATGGCAATACTGTATAACTGGAGCTTTTGGCATAACTCCCAGCTGTCCTTGATTTTGAGGGACTGTCCCTGTTTCGGAACAAAATCCTTCTGTCCCTCTTTCTTCCTCATTTGTCCCTCATTTTAGTCTGATCTATATAGTTGTATATAAAATGTGCTATTTATCTTTTTAAAAAAGTGTTTCCCAGGTGCTAAATCTTTCATCCAATTTCTAAATTGCTGCATTTGTAAATTTGAAGGGCCGGTATTAAGGAATAGTAGTGGTAAAAAAAAAACAGCACTTGTGGGTTTAAAGCGGTAGTAAAACGCAGTTGGTAAAAAAATAAAAATTCCCTGCAAGGCAATGTCATAATGTGCTAGTATACATCGCATACTAGCACATTATGAGAAACTTACCTTAAAACCCTCCAGCGTTTCTGCATCACTTCCATCTTTGGTTGGGTGCCTGCTATTGCTTACAAGTATATGACTAAAACCTTACTGTATTTGTTTGACAACCTGGAAACGTAATGTTCTCCATATTTTGAAGTCTTACAACCCTTTGTACTTTCTTTGTAGAACACCACAATAAAAATTGTTATTTGAAAAAAAAAAAAAAAAACCTCCAGCGCCGCGCTGTCACCGCTGAGAGGGCTTTCATCTTCACCTGTTCTTCCTTCTGGGTTTCTGGCCTCCGGCTACATGAGTGGTGACGTCACTCCCACGCATGCATGCATGCAACAGCCGCTGTTTACGGCACAGTATGCCGGACGTTCAAAGCGCATGCACTGGTGACATCAACGGCTGCATGCACTCTGAATATCTCCTAAACTGTGCCAGTTTAGGAGACATTCACAGTATCTACAGGTAAGCCTTAATAAAAGCTTACCTGTAGGGATAAGTGGTAGAACAGTGTTTACTACCACTATAACTAATCTTTTTTTTTTTTATAATTCTCCTTTAAGGGGGCGTGGCAGGGTGTGTGTCCTATGCCTACATACTTTTGCTAATAGGTATCTCTCGTTCCTATCTCAAAAAGTTGGGAGGATGCTTTTGAATTGAGCCCTGTTGGCGAACCCATAGAGTTGCTGACCACTGCTATTTAATATATGTCTACATACAGTGCCTTGAAAAAGTATTCATACCCATTGAAATTTTCCACATTTTGTCATGTTACAACCAAAAACGTAAATGTATTTTATTGGGATTTTATGTGATAGACCAACACAAAGTGGCACATAATTGGGAAGTGGAAGGAAAATTATAAATGGTTTTAAATTTTTTTTTTTTACAAATAAATATATGAAAAGTGTGGTGTGCATTTGTATTTATTTGTATTATTTTTTCAGCCAATTCATTATAACAATTAATTAACAATCAATACAAACAATACTTACCTGTTCCTGTGAATTCATTTTACTGCATTATCACTCAACTTGGGTTACACCTGTGTGCGTTATAGTCTGCTTAACTTAATATCGCAGTAAAGTGTTAATTTGCAAACATTACTATCTATTGGTGTCTTTCCATTTTATGTCTGGTTTAAATTTTATTTTTTTATTTTATTTTTTTAATTATTTTTTATTGCCATTTCAAACACAAATACAAAAAAGAAAAAAACAAAAACAAAACAAAAATAAAATAATATATGTATACCTACACACATTATCAGGCATTTTAGCTCTTACAGAAAAAAAAGCAAACAACTTAAACAATCAGCAAATATATTATTTAAATATTAATATCTCTGCTTATAGAGCTATTTTTTATTTTTACCAAAACAAAAAAAGAAGAAAAGGGGGTAGAAGAGAGAGAAAAAAAAAAGGGGGGGAGGGGGATAAATGCCAATGCGCTGCGTTTTACTCCAGACTTGGTGTTATAAATACCAAAGTATTAAGCTTCTATTGCATCATATCTATCCAAATATTATATGTTATATCATCTGACAACATTATGTCTTTAAAATATTATAATATAATATCAGGGATCTGATATTGCATCATAATATAACAAAGTAGTTTTAAAATCAAACCAACATGACCATATCTTTAAATGTTTGTCAGCCATGCCCTTGGTATTGTACCTAAATTCTTCTTTACAACATATATCATCTATTTTTCGTAACCATTGAGCTAAGTTTGGTATAGACTTTTGCTTCCAGTACTTCGGTATTAGGGATTTAGCCGTGTTTAGCAGATGAGGGGTTATTGAGTTTTTATATCTAGATATTGATTGTGAGGTATGGTGAAACAGAATAACCCAAGGATCAAACTGAATTATGTCTTTTTGTATTATAGATGCCATATTAATAACTGTCTGCCAATATTTCTGGATAAAGGGGCATGACCACCAGATATGACCGTGAGTAGCACGGCCTCCACATTCTCTCCAGCATAGCGGGGAGTTAGAAGAGAACATTGAATGCAACTTAACAGGCGTGTAGTACCACCTGACAAGCAATTTATAATTAATTTCTTCTATTCTGGAACAAAGGGAGGTAACGTTAGCAAGTATCAAAATCTTGTCTCTTTGTGTATCATCAAGACTGGATTGTAGGTCTGTTTCCCAACGGGTTAGATACGCTGGATATCCAGTTTCTTGATAAGACAACAAAGCTTTATAAAATTGCGATATACAATGTTGAGGAGAATCCACCTGTCTGAATATTGCCTGTACTTTAGTTAATTAATTCAATGATCGGATCGGTTGTGGTAAACTGCCTACAAAATGAGATAACTGAGTGTATCGCCAAATACCCATATACCTATATCTTGTTGGACCACATATTAATCGCATAGGTTTCACTTTAGAGTTTTCGGTCACATGGTGAAGTTGGGGTTTGTCCTCTAAAAACCATGACCTAAACCCTTTATCCAAAAAGCCAGGCAAAAAATATGAATGGTGTAACAAGGGCATCAAAGGGGACTTATATTTCCATGAGTATCGGGAATGCAACGAATCCCATATAGCCAAGGTAGATACCGTCAGGGCCGATACTGAAGGTGCTAAGGTTCTATATTTACGTGGGAGCCATACAATAGCCGATAAATCCGTTTCTGCCATTGTATGTTCCATCTGTACCCACAACCTAGAATCCCCTGCATATTTCCAATCTGATATTCGGGTTAAGACTATTGCTTGGTAATATATCTTAAAATTAGGAAGAGCTAGACCTCCGGCTCTTTTAGAGCGGTACAATACTTCCCGGGAGATTCTAGAACGCTGTCCTTTCCATATAAAATGTGAAACCAAGGATTGAAGGGTAGAAAAAAACCTGAAGTGACTCCAAAGGGAATCATTTGAAACATGAATAGAATACGTGGTAGGATATTCATTTTAACTATATTTATTTTCCCCAACCAAGTATGAAAAATATAAGTCCATTTACGTAAATCAGATTTAATTTCATTCAGGAGAGGAAGATAATTATATTGAAACATGTCTGATAAACGGGCTGTTAAATTAACACCTAAATATTTTAAGGTTCTAGGCTGCCAAGTAAATGCGAATAGTGGGCATAACTTCCTGGCTTCACTCGACGGAATAGAGATATTGAGTACCTCAGATTTTAACATATTAATTTTAAAATTAGAAATGGCTTGAAATATTCGTAGGGAAGCCATTATATTTGGAAGAGTAATTCTAGGTTGCTGAATGTAGAACAAAATGTCATCTGCATATGCGGCAAATTTATGCTCTACCTCTTTAATTTTCACTCCATGAATATTATGATTATGCCTTATTGTTGAAAGGAAAGGTTCTAATGAGATGGCAAACAACAGGGGTGAAAGAGGGCATCCCTGTCTTGTGCCATTACTAAGTGTAAATGATTCGCTAAGCGAGCCATTTACTCTTATCCTAGCGGACGGAGATGCATAAAGAGCAAATATGCGATAAAGCATCATTGGGCCAAAACCCATAAACTTTAGAGTTGTCCTTAAGTAATCCCAGTCAACCCTATCAAACGCTTTTTCAGCATCGGTAGAGAGCAACAGGGTGGGCTGGGAACACCTCCTGACATAAGAGGTAATGGACAAAGTCCGTGACAAATTATCTCTTGCTTCTCGTCGGGGGATAAAACCTGTTTGATCTGGGTTAATCCAACGCGGGAGCAGCGGAAGTAGTCCATTAGCCAATATCTTAGAATAAAGTTTTATATCCACATTGAGTAAGGAAATCGGTCGATAGCTCCCGCAACATGTTACATCTTTTCCAGGTTTTGGAAGAACAGTAATATACGCTTTTAATGATTCCGGACGAAATCCAGCTGTTTCCGCGATGGAATTGGCATATAAAGTCAAATGTGGAATTAATATGTGCTGGAACTTTTTGTAATATGAAACAGTGAATCCGTCTGGGCCAGGTGCTTTACCTAGGGGCATAGATTTTAAAACAGTAGAAAATTCTTCTTCTGAAAAATTAGTTTCCAACTTTTTAATAATATTCACGGGAAGTTTAGGTAGCCCTGCCTTTTTTAGATATTGTATAATTTTTTTACATTTTTCCTCGGGGGAATGTGTCACACCGTCTCCTTTCACGTTGTAAAGATCTTTATAAAACATACGGAAAGCTTCTGCAATGCTTGTAGTGGTATGTACAAAACCACCCGAGGCAGATCGAATTTTTGCTATATAATTTCCAGATTTTTTTTCTTTTAAAGAACGGGCTAACATCTTACCCGGTTTATCCCCCCATTCATATAGTCGTTGTGAAATAGCCTGATATTGTCTTTTCTGATCTAGATCTAATAAAGATTTGAGCTCTTCACGTTTCTGTATTAAGTTTATCAATACTTCTTTATGTAAAGACAATTTATGTGCCTTCTCCAGATCAGCTACCTGTTGTAATAATTCAGTCACTTTCCGCCGTTGATCTTTCTTCTTCCTTGCTCCGAGCTCAATAAACCTTCCCCGTATATAAGCTTTATGTGCTTCCCAAATCAATGACTTAGGAAGATTAGTAGGAGATTGATCATTAAAATATTGAACTATAGAAGAGGAAAGGTTATCTACATCTACTGGGTCGGAGAGAAGTGAATCATTAAGTTTCCAATTACCGTATATACTCGAGTATAAGCCAAGATTTTCAGCCCTTTTTTTGGGGCTGAAAGTCCCCCCCTCGGCTTATACTCGAGTCAGCGAAATTTTTCCATTGTAAATAGTACCTGTAAAGAAGTTGCGGCGGCTGCAGCGTCCATCGTTCGAATTCGGCGGTCTCTTCCTGTTCCTTCCGTGATAGGCGAATCTCATCAGACACTCTCCGCCTATCACGAACGTTCTCTCATCCTCAGTTTTCCAGCAGACGTCTGTGATTGGCGGAACACCCAACACAGTGTCTGCTGGGAAAACTGAGGATGAGAGAATGATCGTGATAGGCGGAGAGTGTCTGCTGAGAATCGCCTATCAAGGAAGGAACAGGAAGAGACCGCGGAATTTGAACGATGGACGCCGCGGAATTTGAACGATGGACGCCGCAGCTTCTTTACAGATACTATTTACAATGTAAAATAGGGAACAGCGAGCTAGGGAACAGTGGACAGTGAGGCATCGGCTTATACTCGAGTCAGTAAGGTTTCCCAGTTTTTTGGCAACATTAGGTACCTCGGCTTATACTCGAGTCGGCTTATACTCGAGTATATACGGTATACTGCCGCTTAGGTATATTTGGAAAATTTAAACATATGGACACGGGAGCATGGTCTGAAAAGGAAATAGCACCTATAGAGGTGGATTGTAACATTGGGAGATGATAATGATCTATAAAAATGTTATCTATCCTAGAATATAAATCATGGGTTTTGGAGTCTGGTTTAAATACTGTATGTCAGAATTCAGAGTGTTAGAGGTGTTGGGGACAGTGGCGGCTGGTAAAGTTTTAGGACCCCGCCCTTCATTTTTGTCCCTTCCCATTTCCCATAAGCCCTACCTCTTGTAGAATCCACCCACTCTGTCCCCTGTATTCCACTTGATTCCACCCATAGTGTCAGGAGTATACAGCTCAGCATCACAGGGAAGAGTATACAGCCCCAGAATCACAGGACAAGGAGTATACAGCCCCAGCATCACAGGACAGAGTATACAGCTCAGCCTCACAGATCATGGTATACCGCTCAGCCACACAGATCAGGGTATACAGCTCAGCCTCACAGATCATGGTATACAGCTCAGCCTCACAGATCATGGTATACAGCTCAGCCTCACAGATCAGGGTATACAGCTCAGCCACACAGATCAGGGTATACAGCTCAGCATTACAGATCAGGGTATACAGCTCAGCATTACAGATCAGGGTATACAGCTCAGCATTACAGATCAGGGTATACAGCTCAGCATTACAGATCAGGGTATACAGCTCAGCATTACAGATAAGGGTATACAGCTCAGCATTACAGATCAGGGTATACAGCTCAGCATTACAGATCAGGGTAAATAGCTCAGCCTCACAGATCTCGGTCATCTGTCCTTTATACAGCTAGCCATATACACCCACCTTTCTTCCTGTATATAGAGACCTTCCTCAATCATCACTGACTGCAGATATACATAGCTATGTACATATATATATATATATATATATACACACAGTAACAGGACAGATGATGTATATCTGCAGTCAATGATGATAAGGGAAGGTCTCTATATACAGGAAGGAAGAAGGTGGGTGTATATAGCTGTATACACTACAGGACAGATGTACTCACTGACACCCTGCTGCTCAAGTGCTCAGTCCAGCCGCGCATCACTTATCCACCCTGACCTGGGCCCAGCGTAGGGGTGGTTCGTGGCTGTCAGCCAGCTGAGCTCAGCTAGAAGGAGAGAGAGACTTCACTGAGCCTGAGGCCCGCCCGCCGTGCCGTATTGCCTGTGTATGGGTACCGGATTGTGTCAGAGCCTCAGGGGGATTGTTGTGCTTCTCCAATGGGATGTTTATGCTGGGTGGACTGAAACATTGTGCTGCTACTAGGGGCTTACCTGTTAAGAGGAGCCTCAGGCCTTCCACGCATTCGTCACTCAGGCAGTCTGTCGGGGTCAATCCACTCCACACAGGACAGCAGTGAGCCGGGAATCCAGAAGTGATACCCCGCAGTGCCACAAAAAGAACCGCCCAGTGCCCACTGTCCTCCGGTCCCCCCACCAATTAAAAAAATAGGAAAGGAGGACAGAGAAACGAATGAGTGTAGAGTAGGGAGTGTTTGGGGCGCATCGCTTGCGCCCGGCACACACCCTAAACACGCGCAAATCAGCTTCCCAGCTTGCAATCAGCCGATTGAAAGCTGGGAAGCTTCCCATAGACCGCTGTGTGTCTGGCGCCTGGACATTATTAAAGGGCCCCTTTTTTTGGTGTGTGAATAGCCTGTGCGCCCCCTATAGATGGGCCGCCACTGGTTGGGGTGCTTACAAGGTCAGGGCAACCAAGGGGGACAAGCAACTTACAGCGGCCCTTGCAGGGGTAAAGAGCTACAATTCTCTTTAATCTTTTCCTCACCTTGTTTCCAAGAAGCATGATGACCACATCTTTCTGGGCATACTCATTGATCTCAGTCAGCCAGGCCTGTAAAAAAACATTTTGTTAGTTATAATGCTGGAAGGGTGCTGAACTACACTTCACGCAATGGATCCAAAAACTTTTGGTCAAATACATTCCCAAAATCTGGTATGAAATGATATAGCAAAGAACAAAAATGGAGCGTGTGACCGCAGCCATAATGTGTGTCTCAAAGTAACCAAAAGAAATACAGGAGATGACACTGCTGATCACTTTTTAAAAATGCTAGTTGCCTGGCTGCCTTTGGCTTTAAAGCAACTCTGTCATTTCCCAAAAGAAAGAAATAAAAAATTCTCTTGCTATAGAAGACTGAATACTTACCACTCCAGTGTGCTACAAATCCTGACTCTGATATCTTAAAGCCCTGCAGCAGAATCTTTAGCATTTGCTACCTCTGGGTGTGTCAGAAACCTTAAAGCCCTCATTCGGGCAAAAACATTTTTTTTTTTTTTTTTACACCAGCCCTACCTCCCACCCAACTTTAACCTGTGTTATTAGTCTTTATTCTCCATTATTTGGTGGCCAAATATGCTCACCTAAGTCCCCCATCTAGGTCCCACACTGCTGCTGTTTCTGGGTGTAGGACCACCAATCCATTGATCGGTGCCCCCCCCCCCCCCCCCCGGAGCTGCCCATCTGCTTCCCTCTGCTGATATCTGCCTTCAAAGGGCCCAAACCAGTATAAGTAAACCTGGAAGAGGAGAGGACTCTGGGCTGGAGCGTCTTGTGACCACAACTACAGGTAAGTAAACAGGGCATTTCGATGGAGTGTTTTTTTTTTCAATATAGTGATTAGTTAGAGGAGGGTAGGTGGGGGGAATTAAGGCTTTGATGGTTCATTTGGCTGAGTACTATGTTACTGGTGGGTCCTGTAGAGGACAACACAAAGAACCAATGTATGTGGGTAGGGGATCCAACACTTGCAGAATTGTGGAATTCTGAAGATTCTGCCAGAGGCTTTAGAACTTGAAGACAACGGAGCTTGAACTGCAATTTAAAGTGGTTGTAAACCCTTACATATACCCAGTGAAGTGACTGGCCTCAGGTAATACATAGAGATTAAACAAATACTCCTACATACGTTTTACCTTATTATCTGTAGTGCTCTCTTTACAGATGTTCAAAGTCCAGAATTTATAAAGCCTGTCTGAGCTGTCAGAAAAAGGGGGCAGAGAGCTGAAATGACACACCGCAGAGCTCAGTGACAAGAGCTCTGAGAGCTGATTGGAGGGAAGGGACACACCTCCCTTCACACCGCACACACAGACAGAGCTGAGGCTGTCAACCACAATCTGTGTGATGGAGCTCCCTCTCCTGTCACCTTTTTTTCTCTTGGTGTCAGGAAAACTTGACAGAAGCAACTTATGCAGATAACAGACAAATGAGGCGGTAGACAGAAATGAGACTTAGTGCTCTTGATTGAGACAAGTACACTATAGAGGGATCTGCTTTGTTCATATTTTATGCCATAGGTTTACAACTACTTTAAAGTATTTTATTGTTTAAGCAATTCTTTAGATTGTATTGAAAGTGACAGAGAGTTTCTGGGCCACTCACTCAAAAAAGCATGTAACATGAGAAATGAGAGCACATCATCTGTATAGTTGGCCTATAAATCAGAAAGTATTGAAGATACAAATTCAGCAAGGCAGCCAGGCACCTAACATTTTCAGAAGCAGAGATTGGTAATGACAACAGAGGCTGCTGTTGTCTATACAGTGAAGTTTACTAGAATAATAGATTAAATTCACTAAGCTATAACATGTTCTTGACTGTAACTATTGTTATTTTCAGCTACAGTGGGAAAAAAATCATTATTTGATCCCCTGCAGATTGTGTAAGCTTGCCCACTTGCAAAGAAATTAAGGGTCTATAATTTTTATCATAGGTGTATTCTGAATGATAGAGACAGAATATCAACCAAAAGTCCAGAAAAAAAACACATGATATAAATGTTATAAATTAAGTTGCAGTTCAGTGAGTAAAATAAGTATGCGATCCCTATGCAAAACAGTACTTGGTGGAGAAACCCTTGTTTCTTGTAGGGATATAGGTAAGAAAAGATGGGACTTTTAAGGTGCACTCAAACACAGTATTAATAAAAATATATAGTTTTATTTGGTAGAAAAATTACATTCACATAAGATAAAATTCATCTCAATTACAATTGAAAACAATGGAGTTTATAGAGACAAATAATCTCGACGTTTCGCCAATTAAGCTGGCTTCTTCAGGAGTATTGTTTTTGTTTCAGTATTACTGAAACACAAAATGTACAAAATAAATATACAAAGAAATACACTAATATATTGCTATACAGCATAATATTTAAATATTCAACCGAGGAGCGATACAAGGACATATTCAAAGCCACCGCTTAAGCCATCATTACCTGTGAATTGTTGATGAAGTCAAAAGAAATAGCTGGTATTGAATCAGAGGAGTGTTCTCAAAATGGAGTCTTGTGGTGAACCTTAGAGGAGGTGCTAGCTCATATGAAGCACATAAATGGATAATGTGCTAATAAAGACAATGGAAGGTGAATAGTCACCTGGAGGAGGGAAAAAAGGGAATAATTGTATAGGGTCAGGCATGTGCTGTAACAGAGCTGAGTAGATAAAGGAATCTAATTTTAAAGGAATACCTGGGTCTCCAAACCAATTTGGGATTCCAAAAAGGAACAAAAAGGTATACTCAGAAAGAAGGCTGACTATTCACCTTCCATTGTCTTTATTAGCACATTATCCATTCAGGGACGGGACAAGGGGTGGGCAGGAGGGGCGGCTGCCCCTGGTGCAATGGTTTATTGCAGGGATGGGGGGGCACCCTGACCCTAACCCTAAGGGAAAAGGGGGCGCAGTTTGGCATCTTTGCCCTGGGCGCTAGATGACCTTGTCCCCCCACTGTATCCATTTATGTGCTTCATATGAGCTAGCACCGCCTCTAAGGTTCACCACAAGACTCCATTTTGAGAACACTCCTTGAGAACATGACAAAAACAATACTCCTGAAGAAGCCAGCTTAATTGGCGAAACGTCGAAATTATTTGTCCGTATAAACTCCATTGTTTTCAATTGTAATTGAGATGAATTTTATCTTATGTGAATGTAATTTTTCTACCAAATAAAACTATATATTTTTATTAATACTGTGTTTGAGTGTACCTTAAAAGTCCCATCTTTTCTTACCTATATCTTTCAATTACAAGGGACGTGGTGCCTATTGATCTACAGATGTCAGATGATCTTCTTGTCTTCCTTGTTTCTTGTAGTTGGTGACCAGGTTTGCACACATCTCAGAAGGGAGTTTGGTCCACTCTTCTTTACAGATCTTTTCTAAATCCTTAAGGATTTTTGGCTGTCACTTGGCAACTCTAAATTTCAGCTTCCTCCATACATTTTCTATAGAATTAAGGTCTGGAGACTGGCTGGGCCACTCCATGACCCATATGTGCTTCTTCTTGAGCCACTTTTTTGTTGCCTTGGCGGTATGTTTTGGGTCATTGTAATGCTGGAAGACCCATCCATGACCCATCTTCAGTGTTCTGGCTGAGGGAAGAAGTTTCTTATACAAGATTTTACAATACATGGACCTGTCTATTGGCCCCCTTGGCCTGTACATTTAGCAGAGAAACAGCCCCAAAGCATAATGTTTCCAACTCCATGCTTGACTGTAGGGATGATGTTCTTAGGGTCATAGTCAGCATTTTTCTTCCTCCAAACACGGCAAGTCGAGTTAATGCCAAAGAGCTCAATTTTAGTCTCATCTGACCACAGCATTTTCCCCTATCCCTCTCTGAATCATTTAGATGTTCATTAGTGAACTTCAGACGGGCTGTACATGTGCCTTGAGGAGGGGAACCTTGCAGGCGCTGCAGGATTTCAATCCATGGCGGCATATTGTGTTACCAATGGTTTATTCAGTGACTCTGGTCCCAACTGATTTGACATCCTTCACAAGCTCCTCCCGTGAAGTCCTGGGCCGATCCCTCACTTTTCTCATGATCATCCTCACCCCATGAGGCAAAATCTTACATGAAGCTCCAGACTGAGGGCGATTGATGGTTATTTAGTATTTCTTCCATTTGCAAATAATCGCTCCCACAGTTGTCAACTTCTCACCAAGCTTCTTGCTGATGGTCTTGTAGCCCATTTCAGCCTTGTGCAGGTCTACAATCTTGTCCCTGACGTCCTTTGACAGCTCTTTGGTCTTGCCCATGATGGTGAGGTTTCAGGCCTGGTTCACACTGGGGCGACAAACGCTCCGACATTGGGAGCTCATGTCGCATGACGTGTGAAAATCAATGTTTCCCTATGGGAGCCGTCTTAACTGGTCCGACACATGTCGGTCCGACTTTGAGAATGCTCCCTGTACTACTTTGGTCCGACTTTGATCCGACTTCAGCCCATTGACTATCATTGAAGTCGGATCAAAGTCGGACCGCAGTCTTGCATGATCCGACTTTGGCATGCGACTTGTGCTGTACTGCTCTTGAGGGGGAACTCCAGGCCAAATTTTAAATAAAAAACCGGCATGGGTTCCCCCTCCGGGGGCATACCAGGCCCTTAGGTCTGGTCTGGATTTGAAGGGGCGCCCCTACGCCGAAAAAACGGCGTGGGGGTCCCCTCAAAATCCAAACCAGACCCTTATCCGAGCACGCAACCTGGCAGGTCGCAGGGGAAGAGGGGGGGACGAGAGAGCGGCCCCCCCTTCCTCCTGAACCGTACCAGGCCGCATGCCCTCAACATGGGGGGTTTGGTGCTCTGGGGCAGGGGGGCGACCTGCGGCCCCCCCACCCCAGAGCACCCTGCCCCCATGCTGATGAGGACAGGGCCTCTTCCCGACAACCCTGGCCGTTGGTTGTCGGGGTCTGCGGGCGGGGGGCTTATCGGAATCCGGGAGCCCCCTTCAATAAGGGGGCCCCGGCCCCCCCACCCTATGTGAATGAGTATGGGGTACATCGTACCCCTCCCCATTCACCTGGTGGAAAAAAATTGCAATAAAAAAACCACACAGCTTTTTAAAGTATTTTATTGCACAGCTCCGGGGGTCTTCTTCCGACTTCGGGGGTCTCCGGTGTCGTCGCCGCGTTCTCCGGTTCTTTCTTCTGCCGGGCCACCGCTAACTTCTTTTTAGCTCTTTTGTTAGCGGGGCCCGGTCTTCTCCGTCGCCTTCTTCTTCTCCCGCTCTCCGGTTCTTCTCCCGCTCTCCGGTTCTTTCTTCTGCTGGGCCTCCGCTAACTTCTTTTTAGCTCTTTTGCTAACGGAGGCCCGGTCTTCTCCGTCGTCTCGTCCGGCTCTCCGTTGTCCTTCTGCCGGCCCCTCCACTAACTTCTTTAGCTCTTTTGCTAGTGGAGGAGCCGGTCTTCCCGTCGTCGCCGTCGGCGTCTTCTTCTCTCTTCTCCTTCTCGATGTTGACGCGTCGCTTCCTCCCGCTGTAATACTGCCTCTCCGCTCCGCTCCGCATTAATATAGGCTTCTCATGACGTCACAGTCACATGTTCCCATGACGTCACAGTCACATGCTCCCGGGCCTATCCCCCGGAACATGTGACTGTGACGTCATGAGAAGCCCGTTCAAATCCAGACCAGACCCAAGGGCCTGGTATGCCTCTGGAGGGGGAACCCATGCCGGTTTTTTATTTAAAATTTGGCCTGGAGTTCCACCTCAAGATTCATACCAAACACACTGCCTGCTATTGGCGGGGATCCAAGTCGGATCCCCGTTCATTGAAAGTCGGACATATGTCGGCTTCATGTCGCAGGGCAAAGTCGGATCCAAAGTAGGACAGATGTCGTGTCGCACTAGTGTGAACCCAGCCTCAATGGAAGAAAGAGATTCTGTGGACAGGTGTCTTTTATACACATAACAAGTTGTGATTAGGAGCACCTTCCTAAATTGACAGGACTAATCTGTGTACCACATGAGTACATATTGTAGCCAGTCTGTGGATTTTTGGTTGATATTCTGTCTCTATCCTTTTAAAGCGGTAGTAAACCCTCCTAAAGAAAAGCGATTTTAACACTATTATAAAATAACTATTCATTTTGATTCAAATGGGCACTATGAGTAAGCATAATGCCGCGTACACACGATCGATTTTCTCGACAGTGAAAACACCATCGAGAAAATTGACGGGAAAAACGAGGGAACGGCTTGGTTCCCTACACACGGCCGTTTTCCCAACATTTTTTTTCTTGGGCGAGAAAAACGACCGTGTGTGGGCTCCGTGGCAGTGTTTACCTGTGGGAAAACTGCCGCGGAAAAAAATGACGGGAATCACGACGAGAAAAATTAGAGCATGTTCTAATTTTTCTCGTCGTGATTAATGCCGTTTTTCCCGTCTGGAAAAATTACAAAAAGCCCACACACGGTCGTTTTTCTTGTTAAAAAAAAAAAAAATGTAAATTTTCCCGACGGGAAAAATGATCGTGTGTACGCGGCATAAGAATAGTTCTTACTCTAAATATTCTATATATCCGAAAACGCTGCTTCTTCATAATAGCTGGCGCCATTTCAACTGTGGTCTTCCGCAACTGAGTAGTTATTTATTTCCGCCCGCAGTACATTTTTGTCTCCGTAATCTTGCGCACGCGCAGTAATTGCATTATCCAAGCCTCTCTTTCGTTTCCGGTTACTGCGGAAACGAAGCATAGCGAATCAGTGCCTGCTTACTCCAGAAACGAGGTAATGCAGTAGGGAATTAGGAGGAAGCATCACGGGATGTCGGGGCTGACGCCAAACAACAGGAAATGACGCAGCCCCGACATAGACACAGCATTTTTCTGGCAGGGTCTCGGCTTGCCGGAAAGATAGAAGATATACAGCGCATGCGCGGGCAACGTCATCACAAACGAATATAGCGAAAACTCGCAAGGCAAGCAGGTAAAGACAAAATGAGTTATGGGAAATTATTTTAAACACTGCAATTGATAATTTAATAGAAAGTCATAAGAATGGTTATACAACCACTTTAAATACACTTATGATAAAAAATTATAGAGCCTTCATTTCTTTGTAAGTGGGCAAACTTACAAAATCTGCAGGGGATCAAATAATTATTTTCCCCACTGTATGTGACTATGAGCCCAGGTTAACACTGGGCTTGCGGGAGTGAAGCTGTGCGGGTTCAGCTGAACTCGCACGGTTTCACTCCCGCTGGTCAGTCCCGATTTCGGCCGCGATTACAGAGACATCTGTGCAGGTTTCTGCATAGATGTCAATGTAAATCGCAGCCCGAAATCGCAAAACGTAGTACAGAAACTACTTTTTGAAATCGGCGCAGCGTCGCAGATGCGGCATCGCACCGATTAGGACAGTGCCATTGCCGGCAAATGCCGCCGATTTGACATGCGATTTGACATGTCAAAACGCATGTCAAATCGCACCAGTGTGAACCAGGGCTTAATGTCAGATTTATTTGGCTGCCAGTGCTGTCAATATTACTTGTAATAGCTTAGTGAATTGCACATAATAATACCAGACTTCAAACAGTTCTTGAAAAATAAAACAAAACAAGAAATATATATTTTTTAACGAGTATCCCAGTCAACATAAAATCACTAATAAATCATCATCATTTCAGGTTAGAGGCTATTGCTTTGTTACCTAAGCGGAGGGTTCCTGACCGATGAATTACTGTCCCTAATCCCAACTGTTAACTGATGTGAATCCCAAAGAAGGTGACCTTACTTGTTCCATGATGCCCCTCTGTAAGGGCTCTTGAAGCTGACCCTTAGGGTGTGAGTAAAAAACGCTCGTCGCAACGGAGCCTGGGAGTCAAAGCTGCAGCGCATTTTTGAGATGCATTGCAGAAAACGCTGTGCTCGGCTATGCGCGCATAACAGCTGGCACCCACGTTTACACGCACGTGCATATTTTTCAAGGAAGTAAACTCGTATAGATAAAATAGACACTTCACTGTATGTCTTTCCTTTCCTTAAAGACTACATTTCTGTAACAGATCTCACATACAGGCGCCAAAACATTCTATCACCAGCTGGTGTTGGTGTCCCTGCACCTTGTTAGTACTGTAACAAACTAACGCTCTGCCACAAAAAAATAAAGGTGGTGTAAACAATCACTCTGCAATGCTGTAAAGTTCCACTAGATGGCAATCATGATCCAGTACACAGCAGCAAAACTTTTTTTAAAAAGGAAGTTTGCTCATTCTATAAGTAGACAATTTTTTTGACAGCACTCCACTTAGTGAATTTGAGAGTGATTGTCATCCAGTCTCGGGGACCGATGGTACTGTCACTGAATAATAAGCTTTTGAAATGATTAATGCTTTGAAAGAGACAAAAAAAAAAAAAATGCTTCCATTTATCACAGGTTGTTAGCAGAAGCAGTGTAGCACTGAAGATAAACTGTAATGAGTCAATCGGTCAAATCAATCAATGAGTCAATCAATCAATGATACTCAGGAGTAAGCCGTGTCACTGCGGTTCATGGAGATAAGACTCGGGGGGGTCAGCAAGCAATCTGTCCATAAAGTCAGATCTCTGCATAGCGTATATATGGATGTGTCTCGTCTATTAAGGTTTTGTGATAGTTTTTGATGTATTTGTGAGCTCTGCACTTAGAAGAACTGGCCAGGTGTGTGTTTTACTCTACTTTAACCAGCAGATGGTGGGGGGGGAGGGTGATTTATACGTCACAGAAGGAATCTAACCAACCAAATATCTGGTTCTCATGGGGGCACAGTGTAAGTAGCACTTTGTCCCTTTTTGAGGTGTACTGTGAATGCCGAGCTATCCTAATCGTTAGTGCGCCCCCTCCCCCCCCCCCACGCTGTTCGACCATGCTGCTCGGTGGGAGACGAATAGCTAATTCATTTTGATTGACAGTGCTGGTCTCAGGTGCCAGGTGCTTGGCTGAGACAAGCTCCATCACTATGCATGCAGGAGGAGAGGGTGCATTAGCGCGAGTCTCCTGTTCCCAGTCGAAAAACCAACACAGCACAGTGACTGCAGCAAAGGGCCTATTCATATTAACACTGTAAGTGCTAGACCAGGACTGATGACATCAGCACACCCAAGATTGGCGGCCACAGGAGAGGGGGTGGGATCAACAGAGCTCTTCTTGAGCTACCAAATAGGAAAATTCACAAATCGGGCTCCTGGCAGGGGAGGAGCTGACAGGCAGTAATGGCAGATACCCCATGAAATATGAAACATTTTTAAATAGTGCATTCTGTCGCTAGGTGGCCGGGTAGCTGGTGGCATTAGATACGAGAAGGGCAATGCAAGGTCAGATTATGGGTATATGGGGTATCTCAGCCAATAGGCATGGGATTTCTTGAATCCCTTGGCCTGCTGGGAGAACCTATATATTTGGGAGGAGTCAGGTGATCACTGTTCTGTGCCACCTGGACGGCTGTCTGAATGGACATGTGTTGTACTGCCTGGGCTGCTAGGCTGGAGATTGGGCCTATCCTGGGCACATCTGGCTTCTAGGCTGTCTGAGGGCCTATCTAGAAGCAAGAGAGCAGCGCAGGGTTGGGATTGCGGCTTGCAGTTCAACCAGAAGTGATGGTTCTGCCGGCCGGAGAACCTGTCGTAGTTGGAGGTAGAGGGGAAGCTGTCGCCACTAAGGGACCATCCACCTTGTTACCAGGGACGACAGTGAGTAGCTGAAGCAAGTACCGGAGCAGTATTCTCACCAACCGGGGACGGTGAAGAATTGGGAAACTTCAGCAAGCCAGGGACCCAGCCAGAGGAGGTGACGCTTGCAGAGCAGCCTTGAGTGTCAAGCCAGGGACCGAGCAGGCCAGTGGGGTGAAGCTTGAGAAGTATCTTGAGTGCCAAGCTAAGGACCCAGCAGAGAAGCGAGGGTGACGCTTGAGACAGATATCACCGTGAAGATTGGAGGAGCTCAAGGGATTCAGTGACAGTGAATCATCTAGTCTAGTGAGAGACTGGAAGCTCAGTGGGTTGAAGAACTACAAGAAGTGATTGTAGTGGAAGTGAAGGAACTGTAATGCCTCGTACACTAGACCGGTTTTCCCGTCGGAAAAACTGCGATGAGAGCTTTTGGCCGGGAATTCCGACCATGTGTATGCATCGCAGTTTTTACGACGGGAAAACTGCCGGAAAAAAAAAAGAGCAGAATCTATTTTTTTCCGTCAGGAAAAAATCCGAGCGGGAAAACAATTAGACGCATGCTCGGAAACATAGAACTTCATTTTGCTGCGTTCTTGGCAGTCAAAAGTTCACCAGACTTTTGTGTGACCGTGTGTATGCAAGGCAGGCTTGAGAGGAATTCCGTCTGGAAAACCATCGTTTTTTTTTAGATGGGAAAACCGGTCGTGTGTACGAGGCATTACACTTGTGTTAGGAACTGTCAAAGACTGTTACCATAGGAGACAGCATTCCTACACATGCAGATGTGGCATCTTGCTGGATGCCTTTCCCTGCATGGCTGTCCTCCTGTTGAAGTCTCCGAGTCTGCCAATTAATCTTGCAACTACCTAAGGGTGTCCTGGCCCTAACCCTCTCTCCCAAAGTTCTGTTAAGAGAAATACAATTTATTTTGCATTCAAGAAGTGTCTGGTGCCCAATGACTACTTTGTACCCACCATGCATCACAACCCACCATATACAGAAGGATGTCAGCTATCTCTGGCAGTGGAGGTTCTCATTAGACTGAAGGAGGCCGGGGACCTTGCTACACAAAGTCACGTGTATTCTTCCTCGAATCTTGGTGTGCATTGTGTATTACTTCCAGATCTGTTCAGTATTCCATTTTGAAACCTTGCATCTGTAAAAGGAACTTCCTATAATGAAGACCTCTCACTGCTTCTCTCTCTCCTTGTGTTGGGTGACTGGTCTGGTCTCCGCCCCCTCCTGTAGTTTTCTACGGGCACCCTGTAGTGGGGGGAGCTGCCAGGTCCCTCCCACTGATCTGTTCTCTGCACAGAGATGATATTGTTTTTTTTTTTCACAAGAAAACAGAGATGATATTGTTGCTACTTTAACAAGTTGCAAAGGCATTTGGTGCACACAAAGTGGATTTCTATCCTTTGTAGCTAGTGAGGAAAAATGTTAAATGAAAGTTTTCATGCCCTGGAGTTCTGATTTAAAAAAATTTCTATCTTGTGACAGAGTCGCTATAAAATCACACAATAGCACAATAGGAGCGACCATAAGGTGCTTGTTCCTACCTTGTACAAGCTTTCTCACACTTCCTGTTTGGTAAAACATCGTCAACATGTGGGCGGGGCCTACTTCCCCCTAAGCAAGGAACCTTCGCAAATTTGCTCACCAGGAACTAGGCGGGGGCCGCGGTCATGTGACAATCAGCATTAAGGTGACACCCCAAGCTTAGAAGCGAGCCGTTCACCTTGCAACAGCAACACTTAGGCTTCATTCACACTTGTGCGATTTGTCATGCAACTTTGGACATCAATGATAACCATTCTTATATGCGCAATTTAAAAGTTGTAGCAACGTCAAAGTAGTTCATGTACTACTTTGGTCCGACTTTCATGCAACTTGAGGGACATAGACTTCAATGTTAACCCTCAGAAGTTGCAAGAAAGTCGTACCTGAATGTTATACAATGCAACTTGTGTGCTTGTTTACATAGGCAGACCGGCGTTCTGCTTCTCCTCAGAATGATTGCAGGTGGCCGGCCGTAATCGTGCACAAATCAAGGTCCATAAAGACATGGATGAGCGAGTTTGGGGTGAAGGAACAGGAGTGGCCTGCACAGAGTGCTGACCTCAACCCGATAGAACACCTTTGGGGTGAATTGCAGCAGAGACTGTGAGCCAGGCCTTCTCGTCCACAACAGTGCCTGACCTCACAAATGTGCTTCTGGAAGAATGGTCAAACATTCCCATAGACACACTCCTAAACCTTGTGGACAGTCTTCCCAGAAGAGCTGAAGCTGTTATAGCTGCAAAGCTCCAACTCAATATTGAACCCTACGGACTAAGACTGGGATGCCATTAAAGTTCATGTGTGTGTAAAAGCAGGTGTCCTAATACTTTTGACAATATAGTGTACCTCAGTACAAGTTTCCTTTAAGTTTGGGGATGGAAGCACATAAAGCTTGTCACTTTTGCTGGCTGCTAGGAGACTCGCGTCACCTCTGCCACTGCAGAAATGGGAGGGTCAGCGCACAGGTTGTCGCTCCAAGCTGCCCAGTACACTGCCGAGGTGTCAGTTCTCTTTTTTTAATGTCTCTGGAGGAGCTGTCAGTACATTTTGCTTGTGCAGAGCTAAATATAGAGGAGGACTTACTGCACAGTGCGGGCACCGGGAAAAACTGCATTTTATTGCAGATATCTTCCTACGTTTGGCAAAGAGAAAGAACGTGTTTCCTGTATAACACAGAGTACAAAGGGTTAATTCAGGATTTTAAGTGTTAAAGCCCCTCACCAGAATAAAACAAATTTTTGACCATCCCTCCTTCTCATCCCTTTCTAACCCCTTTCTAACCCGTGCCAATATGAAATATATTTTCCTTATCTTGTGAAGCCAGATATACTCACCTAAGTTCCCCCAACAGGTCCCCACACCGCTGTTGGTTCCGGATGGCATTGCGATGCCCTCTTGAGATCACCAGTCCCCTGCCCCTGGCACTGCCCTTCTCTGATTCTGAGAAGACTTCACCGCTGCATATCCAGTAGGAAGTGTCCATGTCATGCAGGCATGAAGAAGGACCCCAGGCAGGCGGGGGACCCCAGAAGAAGTGGTTAAGGGCCACTATGTTCAATACGTGTGTAAACATAAGAATTGTGGGGGCAAGTGGGACTTTATTAGATCATTATCACAAGCCTGCTCCTAATCAGTGGTAACTCCAGACCACGAAACGCGTCGAGATAGTTTGACATATTATTTATAATGATCATGTCATATTCTATACAAACCTTGGGGTATAGGATTGAGATACCACCAATCTAGGTTTTCTTTCCTATTACACCTATGCAGATCAGAAAGTTTGGAGGTCATTTTAATTATTGTAGTCATTGCTTTGATATGTTAATAATCAACATGTATGTGTATACAGATGGAATTTATGGGTTTTATTACCACTTTCAATTATTGTTTTTACCTTGATATTCATGGTCCCATTGTCCCAAAATAAACATATATATATATATTACTATTTATTACTATTAATAGTTGGTTTTCCCTGAGACTGCATGCTTCATATAAAGTCCCATTTGCCCCCATTGCCCCCCTTTCCCCCCGCAATTCTCAATAGATAGGGATGGAGGTACATGACTTATCTGGTCTTGACCTCATTTAAAGTCCCGAACAATTGTTTTCTTTTCAGTGTGTAAACATAAGCCTCTTAACTATTGTAATAAAAAATTAAATTTACAATCCCTTAAAAAAAAAAAAAACACCTTTCTATATCCATTATATACCTTACTTTAACCCCAATGACATCATCACTAGACTTCTGTGCTTCTCTATGCAATGCAGGCAGGTGGAAGGGGTCGGTAGGGTGTTGTACGTACAGTAGCTTTTTGAAAACAGGAAGCTGTGTAGCCGGTTCACACCAGGGCGGCTCAGGATCCGACTTCAGGTCGCCCCGAGACGCCCCAAGTCGCGCTGTAATGTTAGTCTATGGAGCCGTCTTTATGCACACTACAGAAGTTGCTCCGACTTCAAAAAAGGTTCCTGTACTACTTGAAAACGACTTCTAGGCGACTTGTACCCATTGATTTCAATGGAAGTCGCCTCCAAAGTCGGATCAGAATCTTAACTGAAGCAACTTTACAGGAAGAGAAAATAGTTTTCTCAGGCAAACCCCTCCCTCCCACAGAGCTGATTATTGTTTGATTGGCCACTGGCAAAGTCGCCTGTCCTGGAGGAAACTTGAAGTTGCCTTGAAGTTGCCTTGTAAAGTCGTGCTGGAAGTCGTGTTGCCCCAGTGTGAACCGGCTCTAAATGTCCATGCTAAGCTGCCATAATTAAAAGAA
The DNA here is from genome assembly GCA_029206835.1 of Rana muscosa. NCBI lineage: Eukaryota > Metazoa > Chordata > Amphibia > Anura > Ranidae > Rana > Rana muscosa. The sequence continues at coordinate 133,821,307 of CM055127.1, forward strand.
CTTAGATCCAATTAATGAAAGGGGTGGGCCAAGAGCAGTCAGGCCTGGGGGGTGGGGGGCTAGATCAGGGCCAGTGGTGGTGCGTCCATTAATGCACGGGCGCCGCCCCCTCTCTTCAGCCACCCCCCTCTGTGACTAATGGATAGATTGATGCAACGCCACCCCCTATTTAGGTATCCGGACCGTTTTCGGACGCCGGGCGCCTGAATTCCAGTGGCCGGGGGGGTTTGAAGCACCTGATTAGAGCCATAGGCTCTAATAGGCTTCAAAAAAGGAGAACTGCAAGTGAAAAACATTTTGCTCGCTGTTCACCCAGGTGTGTTGGAAAAGCTTTCCAAACACTGAACCGCCTCTCAGCCAATCAGGTCCGCGAGTCTGTTACCTGTCACCTGATCGGCTGAAGGGACAGGCGCTACAATTGGACGCCTATCAGGAGGAGGGGAGGAGACGCACAGAGGACAAAGGAGCCGCTGTTAGACCTGCTGCAAGGTCCCGCCGCTGCCACCGAGACAGGGTAAGTGCCGGGCAGTCAACAAGCAGGTGGGGGGTCACAGTGGCAGCATTTGATGGGGCACAGTGACAGCATTTGATGGGACACAGTGGCAGCATTTGATGTTTTTTTTTTCAGAATTTTTTTGTTTGTTTGCACCCCCCAAAAATTTTGCACACCAGCCGCCATTGATCAGCCCTATTGATTTAAAATTTATGGCGGTCCAATCAGTAGAATTTTCCTTCGGCAGAGCTCCAAATCACATGTTTGTACGATGACTCCTTCACATCACAACCCCCCTTATATCACAATCCCATCTTACATCAGTGTCTCAGTCCCCCACTTCACATCACAGTTCCTCTTTTACATTACCCCCCTCTTACCCCCCACAGCACTGCCCCCTTTACATCACTCCCCCACAGCACTGCCCCCCTTTACATCACTCCCCACAGCATTGCCCCTCCCTTTACATCACTCCCCCACAGCACTGCCCCCCTTTATATCACTCCCCCACAGCACTGACCCCTTTACATCACTAACAGCACTGCCCCCCCTTTACACCATTCACCCACAGCACTGCCCCCCCTTTACACCATTCACCCACAGCACTGCCCCCCCTTTACATCTCTCACCCACAGCACTGCCCCCCTTTACATCACTTCCCCACAGCACTGCACCCCCCTTTACATCACTCTACCACAGCACTGGCCCTCCCTTTACATCACTTCCCCACAGCACTGCCCCTCCCTTTACATCACTTCCCCACAGCACTGCCCCCCTTTACATCACTCACCCACAGCACTGCCCCCTTTACATCACTCCCCACAGCACTGCCCCCCTTTACATCACTCACCCACAGCACTGCCCCCTTTACATCACTCCCCCACAGCACTGACCCCTTTACATCACTAACAGCACTGCCCTCCTTTTACATCATTCACCCACAGCACTGCCCCCCCCTTTACATCTCTCACCCACAGCACTGCCCCCCTTTACATCACTCCCCCACAGCACTGCACCCCCCTTAACATCACTCCCCCACAGCACTGTCCCCCCTTTACATCACTCCCCACAGCACTGCCCCTCCCTTTATATCACTCCCCCACAGCACTGCCCCCTTTACATCACTCCCCCACAGCACTGACCCCTTTACATCACTAACAGCACTGCCCTCCTTTTACACCATTCACCCACAGCACTGCCCCCCCTTTACATCTCTCACCCACAGCACTGCCCCCCTTTACATCACTCCCCCACAGCACTGCACCCCCTTTAACATCACTCCCCCACAGCACTGTCCCCCCTTTACATCACTCCCCACAGCACTGCCCCTCCCTTTATATCACTCCCCCACAGCACTGCCCCCTTTACATCACTCCCCCACAGCACTGCCCCCCTTTTACATCACTCCCCCACAGCACTGCCCCCTTTATATCACTCCCCCACAGCACTGACCCCTTTACATCACTAACAGCACTGCCCTCCTTTTACACCATTCACCCACAGCACTGCCCCCCCTTTACATCTCTCACCCACAGCACTGCCCCCCTTTACATCACTCCCCCACAGCACTGCACCCCCCTTTACATCACTCCACCACAGCACTGGCCCTCCCTTTACATCACTTCCCCACAGCACTGCCCCTCCCTTTACATCACTTCCCCACAGCACTGCCCCCTTTACATCACTCACCCACAGCACTGCCCCCTTTACATCACTCCCCACAGCACTTCCCCCCTTTACATCACTCACCCACAGCACTGCCCCCATTACAACACTCCCCACAGCACTGACCCTCCCTTAACATCACTCCCCCACAGCACTGCCCCCCCTTTACATCACTCCCCACAGCACTGCCCCTCCCTTTATATCACTCCCCCACAGCACTGCCCCCCTTTACATCACTCCCCCACAGCACTGCCCCCCCTTTACATCACTCCCCCACAGCACTGCCCCCCTTTATATCACTCCCCCACAGCACTGACCCCTTTACATCACTAACAGCACTGCCCTCCTTTTACACCATTCACCCACAGCACTGCCCCCCTTTACATCTCTCACCCACAGCACTGCCCCCCTTTACATCACCCCCCTTTACATCACTCCACCACAGCACCCTTTACATCACTCTACCACAGCACTGCCCCCTTTACATCACTCCCCACAGCACTGCCCCTCCCTTAACATCACTCCCCCACAGCACTGCCCCCCTTTACATCACTCCCCCACAGCACTGCCCCCCTTTACATCACTCCCCCACAGCACTGCCCCCCTTTACATCACTCCCCCACAGCACTGCCCCTGTCAGGGACCTGCCAGAAACAGAAGACAATTCTTGCTTCCCTCGGTACCTGTGCGTCGGCGCGCGCCAATTGCGCACGCGCATGCGCCAATTGCGCGCGCACGTGCGCGATGTGTGCGCGCGCGTGCACGCTAACGATATGGCGACATTAGGCCTTTAAAAGGCCAGCAGTTACAACAGTGCATTGCTGTCTGATCTGCAGCTTTGTAACCCGAATACCTGCATACCTGCTACCTGTTACCAGTACCGACCCGGCTTGCTCGACCACCCGATACATCTCCAACCCTGACCTTGGCTCGCCTTGACCCTGCTCTGTCTCTCACCTGCCTACCTGCTGCCAAACCTTGCCTGTGTTCCCGACTAAGTCTAAGCCTGCTGATCCATACACCTGACTACCTAATCTGACCCGGCTTGTCTGACCCTCCTGCTGTCTGCTGTTGTGTGCAACCTAACCAGGTTTATCTCACCTTGCTCCAGCTTCCGCTGTTCCGGTATCCGCTAGCTTCCGGGTCGCTGACCTGCAACCACCTGCTCTGCTGCCTACAAGCTCCAGCCACCCCTGGAGGATCACCACCTTTCTACGGTGCCTACCACTCCACCTACCACAGGCACGCCTACCTCACTGCGCTCTCGAGTTCACTGTTCCCACTCCAGTGGCTCCTGAGCCAGGGCTGTAAGAGAGGTCTCCTCCTACAAAGTCGGCTCTACGATCAGGTACGTTCTGTACATAACAGCCCCCCTTTACATCACTCCCCACAGCACTGCCCCTCCCTTAACATCACTCCCCCACAGCACTGCCCCCCTTTACATCATTCACCCACAGCACTGCCCCCCTTTACATCACTCCCCCACAGCACTGCCCCTCCCTTTACATCACTTCCCCACAGCACTGCCCCCCTTTACATCACTCACCCACATTACTGCCCCCTTTACATCACTCCCCCACAGTACTGCCCCCTTTACATCACTGCCCCCTTTACATCACTCCCCCACAGCACTGCCCCCCTTTACATCACTCACCCACAGCACATCCCCCCTTTACATCACTCCCCCACAGCACTGCCCCCTTTATATCACTCCCCCACAGCAATGCCCCCCTTTTACATCACTCCCCCAAAGGCAATGCCCCCCTTTACATCACTTCCCCACAGCACTGCCCCTCCCTTTACATCACTCACCCACAGCACTGCCCCCCCTTTACATCACTCCCCCAAAGGCACTGCCCCCCCTTTACATCACTTCCCCACAGCACTGTCCCTCCCTTTACATCACTCCCCCACAGCACTGTCCCCCCTTTACATCACTCCCCCACAGCACTGCCCCCTTTACATCACTCCCCCACAGCAATGCCCCCCCTTAACATCACTCACCCACAGCACGTCCCCGCTTTACATCACTTCCCTACAGCACTGCCCCCCTTTATATCACTCAACCACAGCACTGCCCCCCTTTACATCACTTACCCACAACACTGCCCCCCTTTACATCACTCCCCCACAGCACTGCACCCCCCTTTACATCACTCCCCTACAGCACTGGCCCTCCCTTTACATCACTTCCCCACAGCATTGCACCTCCCTTTACATCACTTCCCCACAGCACTTCCCCCCCTTTACATCACTCCCTCACAGCACTGCCCCCTTTACATCACTCCCCACAGCACTGCCCCTCCCTTTACATCACTCCCCCACAGCACTGCCCCTCTTTACATCACTCCCCTACAGCACTGCCCCTCCCTTTACATCACTCCCCCACAGCACTGTCCCCCCTTTACATCACTCCCCAACAGTACTGCCCCCTCTTTATATCACTCTCCCACAGCACTGCCCCCCCTTTACATCACTCACCCACAGCACTGCCCCCCTTTACATCACTCCCCCACAGCACTGGCCCTCCCTTTACATCACTTCCCCACAGCATTGCCCCCCCTTTACATCACTCCCCCACAGTACTACCCCCCCTTGACATCACTCCCCCACAGCACTGCCCCCCTTTACATCATTCCCCACAGCACTGCTCCCCTTTACATCACTTCCCCACAGCACTGCCCCCCTTTATATCACTCCCCCACAGCACTGCCCCCCCCCCCGTGTCCGCCTGCATTCCTTCCCTCTCCTACATTATACAGAGCATGATGCGAAAGACATGATAGTAATGAATTTGGGGGTAGGAGGCACAGAAGCACTGAATGGAGGGTGGGACCAGGAGCTGCCAGGGTTACATTTTCAAATTAACAAGCTGGTGAAAAGGTTGCTATGTAATAGGTTTAGGAATTAAGCTTTTGGACCAGTGGATAAAGGGCAATTACCACTATTTCCAATCACATCCCGATTAATTTGGAAAATTAGGAAAAGAGTTGCCCCTGGGATGGTGTAGATTGGAAAAATGACATGGATTGTCACCAAGAGGTATATATAGAAAAATAAAAAGGTTTTATTTATACAAATATTAACATAGGTTTAGAGATTTAAAACAAGAACTGACAAGCATAGATGTTTAAACCAATTACATAAGAATCACCCTATGCTTGTGACATATAAGTCATTACACATAGCGGCGACAGGCAACCGACATGTTTCGGATATTGGTAGCTGTATTCGTAGCAGCTTCCATTAAATTTCCTTCTTCAGGGTTAATGTATTGGTTGTACATAAATTGGTGTCCATCCCACTATGGATAGATTAGCATACATGCATCCGTCTCAGTTCATAACGGAGGAGCCAGCCAATTGGAAGGACTATCCCGGTGGTATAAAGCCCAACCAGATATGGTACCGCCGGTATTTCAAATTGATAGTCGCAATACACGGCTTTAACAAAAAAAGCTCAGCGACAATGATGAAAGCAGGGAGGACATAACGGGACCAGACTCAAAAAAAGCCCATCAAAGCTCACAGGGAGGCCCCAAATACAGCAAGGGCCTATCGCGGTTTCTAGTGGACCAGCGCAATAGACATCCATATCCTGGCTGTGCAGCAGATATATAGACACCAATTTATGTACAACCAATACATTAACCCTGAAGAAGGAAATTTAATGGAAGCTGCTACGAATACAGCTACCAATATCCGAAACATGTCGGTTGCTTGTCGCCGCTATGTGTAATGACTTATATGTCACAAGCATAGGGCGATTCTTATGTAATTGGTTTAAACATCTATGCATGTCAGTTCTTGTTTTAAAGTGGTTGTAAACCCTTTTAACTTTTTTTTTTTTTTTTTTACTAACCTGCAAGACAAAGCTATAATGAGCTAGTATGACTAGCATACTAGCTCATTATGTACCACTTACCTTCGATCGGGGCCCCCGAAGTCGTCCGTGTCCCTCCTCTAGCCGCATCCATCGCTGCGGCGATAGCCGGAATGTTACTTCCGGGTATCGCCGCTGCAGCCAATCACAGCGCCGCTCCGGCGCTGTGATTGGCCGGAGCGGCAAAGACGTGACTCCGCGCATGCGCGCGTGAGCTGTCGAATTCGGCTACGTCGTCGATTGTTGCGACCTAGCCGAATTTGTGAATGGGGTGACGTCAGCGTCGCCGCATTTACATACAAATATCTCCTTAACCGTGTAGGTTAAGGAGATATTTCATGCACCTACAGGTAAGCCTTAATCTAGGCTTACCTGTAGGTCTTTGTTTAAAAAGTGGGTTTACAACCACTTTAAATCTCTAAACCTATGTTAATATTTGTATCAATAAAACCTTTTTATTTTTATATATACCTCTTGGTGGCAATCCATGTCATTTTTCCAATCTACACCATCCCAGGGGCAACTCTTTTCCTAATTTTGTGAAAAGGTTGCTAGGACCGCCCCACATACTAGCAACCAATAACCTGCTGGTTAATCTGGAAAGTTAACTTATGCAGCTCCCGCTCTCACCCTCCAGCCAGTGCAGATGTGCCCCACTTCCCTCAATTCATTACTATCCTGCCGCCCGCTCTCCACTCTGCCTTGAGAATGAGTGTGTTAAAGAAGCAGCTCCTAAATGGTGCGACCACGACAGTCTGGATGGGACAGTGGCTCGGCCCAGATCGCGGTCCATCATTTAGTGATGCCTGGGCTAGATGATGCTGGACATCCTACAGCCAGGAAATGAGGCGGCCTCTATCTAGCTTGCTGCAGCTTCTAATGCACACTGTGAGAAGCTGACAATGTGCAGTGAAATCAGAGTAAGCCATTTCAGTACAGTAGGAGAGAAGCCTTCACTACTGTGCAAGACTGAATTCAAGGCTGGAGTTCAGCATTAAATCTTCTCCATAACTAAAAAGCCTGACTTGGTTTAATGAATCTCTATGTGATATGTCTGTCGCATAATCGCAGCAACCGCTCTGCAGAAAGCCTATCCAGCATACCTAATACACAGAAAGCACTGAAATTCTGTATACGCAATATAGGCATGAAAATATGGACCAAGAAGAACGTAAAGTGTGAAAGTCGCATCAAAAATTATTCTTTTGGTAAACGTTCCAGCAGTAACTCACCGAAAAGGTAATATTGTTTCCTTTTAATAAATGTTTTGCTGCAGCTCTCGGAGCCACCGAAGAGAAATACGGCGCGATAAAGGCCATTTTTTACTTTGCCCGCTGTTCCGGCTCATAACTATATACCAGAGCTGTAACGCACTCCGATCCACTGCTATCATTTAAATAAATTAAGCTCCGGGAGCCCGGCTGCCATAACTCTGATTACAGCTTTGAAAATCAAAGTGGTTTTATGGATCCTCCAAGTGTTATAGAAGCGGGTCAGATTTATTGGTGAGTTTAACACATCAAATATTACGTGGCGGCAGCAAGTAGGAGCGGAGGTGCTGGAACATGTGCCCAGTTATGATCGTGTCATGCAACGCCACACACAAATACCCTCTGTGCTCCAAACATTTCCCCTCATTAGTAAGGCTACTTTCACACTGAAGCGCTGGATGCGCTGGCAGTATAGCGGCACTATTTTTAGCGCCGCTATACCGTCGTTTTTGCCGCGATTTGCGGGCGCTAGCGGGGTGATTTTAACCCCCGCTAGCGGCCAAAAAAGGGTTAAAACCGCCCGCTAAAACGCCTCTTTGCTGCGTTTTGTGGGCGTTTTGGAGGCACTACCCCGTTGATTTCAATGGGCAGGAGCGCTATAGGAGCGGTATTTTTACCGCTCCTACCACGCCTCAAAGATGCGGCTGGCAGGAGTTTTTTTACCCTCCTGCAAGCCCACCGCTCCAGTGTGAAAGCCCTCAGGCTTTCACACTGGATACAATGGAGCGGCTTTTTCGTGGGGCGCTATTTTTAGCGCAATAGCGCCTGCAAAGCACCTCAGCGTGAAAGGGGCCTAATGGAGACAACATATCCTGTGAAGTGAACTTTGCTTGAAAGCCCTGTTCATTTTGCAGCCATTCTATCCTTTAAAAATGCTTACAGTAGAAGTAAAGGCAAAACTTTTTAATTTTTCATTTTGGATAAAGTAAGGGAGGGTTATAACCCCTGTCTGTTTTTTTGCCATTGCTTTTGCCATTGCTGTCCCCATTGGTAAGATTTCCTTTCATTTCCTGCCTCATAGCAAAAACAGGAAGTGAGAGGAAATCCCACCAAAGTGACAAAATCACTGATTGCCACCAGAACTCTTCTATTCCATTTCTGTTGACGCTCCAAAAAGTTTGGATTTTCTTTTCGCCTTCGGCGATATCAGCAAACAGGACAAATAAAGAGGGTCAATAAAAATCTTTTAGAAGAAAAGGCCAGCACTCGACCAATATTATTGGTCGAGTGCTGGCTTTGTCTTAAAATAGTTAGTGACATTGCTCAGATGGGAATTTAAAGTGTTACTAATCCCAGGAGCCTGCATTCACTATATCTGGTCTCCCACAGTACACAGAACATGTAAATGCAATCACAGTGGAACCTTGGATTACGAGCAAAATCTGATCCAGGAGAATGCTTGTAATCCAAAGCACTCGTATATCAAAGCGAGTTTTCCCATAGAAGTCAATGGAAACAAAGATAATTCTTTCCCCATTGACTTCTATTCTATGCAGTACCACATTTGGCCAGAGGTGCGGGGGCGCCGGAGAGACTCGGAAATACTCGGAGACCGCTCGGAGCCTCTCGGATTGCACTTGGAAACCCTCGGGGAGGTTCGGAAACACTCTGGAACAGAGTATTTACGAGTGTTTCCGAGTGCATCCAAACGGCTCTGGCCAAATGCGGTACTGCACATCGTAGAGGCTTGAATCCTTCTCATTTTACGAGACAACACTCACAAACCAAGTCAGGATTTTTTTTAAAGTAAAAGCTCGTATTGCAAAACGCTCGTTAACCGCGTTACTCGCAATCCAAGGTATTACTGTATTTTAGTAAATATAAACTGCTAAATACCTTTTCTTATCAGCAGTATATAGCAGTCTTGTGACTTCTATCAGTTCCTAGTAAAGCTTGTAGGAGGTGTTTTCATTCTCCCCTGATCCTCTGTCTGGACAGTGCTGATTGGCACTGTGCTGATCACATGCACCCTTCCAAGAAAAAAAAAACTCTCTAGCGTTACACACCAAACTGAGCATGTGCAGCCTGTCCCCTGGCTCTGAAAATATCAGGTTACATTACGGAGACAGTGGAAGAAGAGGAGGATCAGAGAAGACAGGATCAATAAGCCTTTATACACAATGCAGGGGATTAACCCCTTAGGTTCCACAGTGAGTATAACAAGCATGCTTTACTACTGCATATACAAACTTATTTTTCTGTTGTGGGTTTAGTAACACTTTAAACATCTGACTGGTTATCTATTCTAGTTTACAGTGGTACACATACTATATGTTGTTTGTTTAGTGATATGGTTTGCTAGTTTGGCACCCATTGCAGAATGCCTTAAAGTGGAGTTCCACCCAAAAAATAAAAAAATGACATTAATATGCATGAAATAATATAAAAAAAAAAAAACATTTGGAGATTTTTTTTTTTTTATGTACTGTTTTATGCCTGTTGCTATGGGGTCCCTTGAAATCTACCTCCTTCATCACCTAGGCTCCTTACGTCACTTCCTTAGCTCCTGGGAGATGTGTGTCATCATTTCCCAGGAGTCAGTGGGCATCGCCGAGGGCTAGAATCGCGGTACTTCCAAACTGTCGCCGCACGTTGTGATGGCAACCTGAGTAGTTGACGGCGCTGCGAGATTGACTAAATGCGCATGCGCGAGATCGAAAGAGAACGTGCGGTGCATGCTGGTTGCTCAGCAGTACCATATCCCGGAACCAGATGCTTGTGGGCTTCACATGCCCACAAGAAAAATGAAAACGGCCAGAACACCTTTATCAAAGTTCTTTTAACAGATGAAACCGGACATCGGGGGACAAATTTTACAGCTTGTGAACGGTTTAAAAAAAAAAAAATATTGATTGTAGTTGGAACTCTTTAAGTATTTTGTGTAATTTGCTACCTGTCTGGGTATAATTTCTTTAAATAATGAATTGAAAACTAAAATAGTTAGTGACGGTGTCACTGTTAGCTGTGCCCAACTAAAGAAATATAATTGTCTGGTGCTGGCTGGATTTATGATAAAGCAATAAAACCTTCATAACAGAGTGTTGTCCATTTAAATAAATATACATTCACTTTCCCTTTAAAGTAACCAACATTGTACATACAATAACACCAAAAGTATTGGGACGCCTGCCTTTACACGCACATGAACTTTAATGTCATCCCAGTCTTAAGCCTCGTACACACGGTCGGACTTTCCCCCAACAAACTTCGTTTTAAGCAAGTTGGACCAACAATCCGACCGTGTGTACGCTCCATCGGACAAACTTTTTTCGTTTGGTTTTGGATTTCATCGGACAAAAGTTCGGTCTGCAAACGGACAAACTTTTGCCCAACAAAAGTCCGATGGAGCAAAGTCCAACCGTGTGTACAGAAAACCATTGGACTTTTGTCCTATGGACAAAACAACTAATGTTAAAATCAACCAACAATAGCAGAAGTTGACCAAAGGGTGGCAGTGAAGAGCAGAAAAGAGCAGAAAAAACACGTGATGTTGTAAGAAGTTTTAAGAAAGTTTGCAGAAAAGTCAGAGCGTGTGTATGCTATAGGTGTTCCCAACCAACTCCGTTCGGACAAAAAAACACGGAAAAGTCCGATGGAAGTCCGACCGTGTGTACGGGGCTTAAGTCTGTAAGGTTCAATATTAAGTTGGCCCACCCATTGCAGCTATAACAGCTTCAACTCTTCTGGGAAGGCTGTCCACAAGGTTTAGGACTGTGTCTATGGGAATGTTTGACCATTCTACCACAAGTATTGATGTTGGACGAGAAGGCCTGGCTCGCACGCTCCTCTCTAATTCATCCCAAAGGTGTTCTATCGGGTTGAGGTCAGGACTGAAACAAATTATTAAAGCGGAGTTCCACCCAAAAATGGAACTTCCGCTTTTCCGGTTCCCCCCCCCCCCCCTCCGGTGTCACATTTGGTCCCTTTCAGGGGGAGGGGGGAGCAGATACCTGTATAAATACAGGTATTTGCTCCCACTTCCGGTGATAGATTGCTGCATATTCTGCGGCGACCTACGCCATGTCCCACCCCTCCTCCGTCCCCCCCGCTGTCTTCTGGGAGACACACAGGTCCCAGAAGACAGCAGGGACCAGTGAGATCGCGCATGCGCAGTGGGGAACCAGGCTTTCACTTCCTGTTTCCTTTACTGAAGATGCTGGCGCCTCCACCCAGAGCCGAGGGATAGATCGGCTTCGGATGAGGACATTGCGGGCGCCCTGGACAGGTAAGTGTCCTAATATTAAAAGTCAGCAGCTGCAGTATTTGTAGCTGCTGGCTTTAATTTTTTTTTTTCCCAGCGGACCTCCGCTTTAAGTGAATAAAAAAATGTGCAACAATGTTACATCCAAGGTGACATCTGCTAAATACTGCTATATTAAATCCAAAACAAATAGTACGGTAAATCCCAAGAAGGAAAATCCCAAATAGAAACAAAGTTATTAAGGTGATCAACAATTCATTGTGCTCTTGATCTTCCTTCCACCTCTGTGTTGAATAATAATAATCAATGCTCAAATGTAATCCTCCACCAGTGATAGGATGGCAGCTCACCTTATACTTAGACCCCTGTGTTACCAGCCATCCTATCCACCTCCCCAGGGATACAATTACAACATAAAACAAAGCATCAATAAATATCTTCATGAAAAATGTATAAAAAAATCAATAAGTGTATATAAATGAATATAAATAAATATGAAGGATATATACAACAAATGTACAGTAAAACCTTGGTTTGAGAGTAACTTGGTTTGAGAGCGTTTTGCAAGACAAGCAAAAATTTTAAATCAATTTTGACGTGATATACAAGCGATGTCTTGATATACAAGTAGCGTCATGTCACAACTGAGTATAATAGAGAAGAGAGGCTCCTCTAAGTGTAGCAATATGGTTACATTTAATGAAGGTACAACATTTAGCAACAAATTGCTACACTTAGAGGCGCCTCTCTTCTTTTTTATACTCTGTAGCTCCTGCAGGATTTTGTTTCTAATCCCCTTGTGGAAGCTTCCATTTGTGGATGGACATTTTATGATTACACAACCTGGTCACATTGCTATAATCTTTTTATATGGACTATAAACTGAAGGACTTATGAATAAATGGTTGTGGAACACATCATTTAAGTTTCCATGATTTCTTATGGGGAAATTTGCTTTGATAAACAAGTGCTTTGGATTACAAGCGTGTTTCTAGAACGAATTATGCTCCCAATCCAAGGCTTTACGGTATAAACATAAATAAATAAAAAATATAAAATATACATACTAGTAATAAATGTATGTCTGTGCTATGAGGCTTGGGGCTGGTCCCTCGCCCTTGGCACTCTTGTCGATTGTCACTTCCCTGAGCACCTCGCAGGCTCTGCTCCACCAACGGCGGTTTATTCCACCCTGGAGGTGGGATAGTCTCCTTTCCACCTCTCCTGGCTCCTGAGTGTTCCTGCAGTTCTTGTGAATGTGAATCAAGTCACTTGTATTTTTATTTTTCAATCATTTTTTACTGATTCTTTTTCTGGACCTTCTGTATATGCATCTTTTGGCAGCTACAATAATTTAGTTTTTCTTGCCAATAAAGAACCTTTATCACATATGGGATTTCCATCATGGTTTATTATTCATCATCCTTTGGATCAGCGCTTTGTCTTTATATGTTTTTTCTCGTCTGGTCTTTTGAGTTTGGGAGCTGCGGCCTCAGTTTGGTGATTATTATTTTTCCAATAAGACTTTCTTGGTATCCTTGTTTGCGTCTGTTTTTTGTTGATTTTTTATCAGCAGATGCAGTCACTGTTCAGCATCACCGCTCTATTCAGGCAGCCGCAGGTACCACAGCTGCTTCAATACAGTAACCGGCAGTGGAGATTCCCTATCCACACTGTTGGTATGTTGATTGATTTTCTCTCGTTCAGCCTAAGGCTGGCCATAGACAGATCAAAATCCGGCTGGTTCAGTAGGGACCGGTTGAATTTCGACCTGCCTATGGGCAGGCTGGTTTCACTGAAGCTGATCGGTCAATCAACTTCTGTACAATCAGCCTGCCAGGGTTTGTGTTTTATGCGATCACTGCTGGTGGCTATAACTACTGGCAGTCATCATTGTATTCTGACAGCTAGGGGGGGATTTCAGTGTTGATGGGGGATTGAGCAATTTTCTTTCATTAAATCTGTGGTTGAAGGAAAGTAAACTGTATAATGCATGGCTTGCTTTACTTTTACCTAAACACTTAAAGTGTTGCTAAACCCAGGAGCCTGTATTCACTATATTTGGTCTCCCACAGTACACAGAACATGGAAATTCAATTATTTTAGTAAATATAAACTGCTAAATACCTTTTCTCATCAGCAGTATATAGCAGTCTTGTCAATTCTATCAATGCTGGTTAAAGCTAGTAGGAGAAGTTTTCATTCTACTCTGACTGTCCTATGGGGCTACAAGATCCCTGACCCTCTCTCTGGACAGTGCTGATTGGCCCTGTGCGGATCACATGCACCCTCCCAAGAAAATAAATAACTCTCTAGCAATACACACCAAACTGAGCATGTGCAGAGTGCCCCAAGGCTCAGTAAAAGAAGGGGAGGATCAGAGAAGACAGGACCAAACAGCCTTTTTACACAATGCAGGGGATTAAGCTCTTAGGTTCCACAGTGATTTTAACAAGTATGCTTTATTGCATATACAGACTGATTTTACTGTTGTGGATTTAGTAACACTTTAACCTAATCCTTACACTCAAAGGAAAAGTCCAGCCAAAGCTCGTTTGGCTGTACTCCTCCTATAGATCACAGGAGTGCAGTTCGTTTTGCACTACGGTGACCCATTTTCAGCAGAGAGTGGGCTGAAGTCCGCTTTCCGCTGACGTCACAGAAGTCGGTCCAGGCTCCATGTTATCACGACCATGGAGTCGGGATCCGCCAGATCCCTGGACCGAGTCACTGAGAGGCTGAGCCGGCTGCCTCCGCCCCCTTCACGGCTCAGCGCTCCAGTAAGCGAGGAGGGGGCAGAGCAGAGAGCTGTGACTCAGTCAGCAGCTCTCTGCTCATGGAGCTGTGAGAACCGAGCGATCTGCGATGTTTGATTGCTCGGTTCTCAGTGTAGAGGTGCCAGGGGACAGATGCAGCATCGGACTGATGCTGCATCCACCGAGGTAAGTATAAAAAAAAAAAATAGAAACCCATACTTCTTTTTTAACCCTGCACTGAAAAAGAAAGAAATGAATATACACTAACACCTAACCTTTACCCCTTTGGCCTTAGACCCCAACACTAACCATAACCTCCTGGCCAAATGCCTAATGCCATGTACACATGATCGGAATTTCCGTTGGAAAAAACCTTGGTTGGTTTTTCCGACGGAATTCCGCTGAAGCTTAGCAAGCATACACACGGTCACACAAAAGTTCTTTGAAATTTTGACCGCCAAGAATGCGGTGACATACAACCCTACGACAAGTCAAGAAAATTAAGTTCAATGCTTCCGAGCATGCGTCAAATTGTCTCCGAGCATGTGCAGGAATTTTGCGTGTTGGAATTGCATACAGACGATCGGAATTTCCGATAGGAACTTTTTCCGTCGGGAAAATAGAGAACCTGTTCTCAATCTTTTGCTGGCGGAAATTCCGACAACAAAAGTCCGATGGAGCATACACAGTGTCGGAATTTCTGACCAAAAGCTCACATCGGACTTTTGCTGGCGGAATTTCCGATCGTGTGTACGCGGCATAAGACTAAAATCCTGTTAATTCACATACTTACCTTATCAGTTATGGAAACCATCTACTCCAAAAATGAACTCTTCAGCACCAAAATCTCACAGCACTGATTACCACTGGTCTGATTTTTTCCTTTCCTGTAGCTCTCAGACTTAATGCCTGTTGCTCTGACATTTCCCCATCTGCTGCAGTAATACACAGAGAGCATTTTCTGAGATGAAGAGCACGTGACTCAAACTGGTATGAATGATTAATTAAACCCAGCCAGCAATCTCTATTGATCTTGACAGAAAGTAAATGTCACTTCTCTCTGCAGATCAGGGGCTAAAGGGTGCCCGAGTACCTGCATGACATTGTGTAGATCTCTTCCACAAATGTCAGTGTACTTTATCTGTGCTCCACTGCTGCTGTACATGACAAGCAGTCAGGGCCGGGGCAAGCAAGAAGCGTGGGTGGCAAATGTCCTAGGTTGGGCATTAGCAGACCGGACTAATCAGTTGTGCTGGATTTATCCAACTACTGAAAGGCAAGTCTCCTGGCTAGCTGGATATTAAAACCATTTGCCTGACTTATCCAGGATTATACAGCACATAGCCAAGAGTTTGTAGACACAAAACCATCACAACTTTATGAACCTGATGAACATCTCCAAGCTATAGACATCAGGGCCAGTGTCGATGATCTTTGGCGATGACATCAGTTTAAAAAAACGTCTGAGATGTTCCACTTGCTGGGCGGGCGGTGTCCAAAGAGGCCGCACTCCGGTCCGCCCCTCGGTTAAATACCCCACCCCAGCAGTCCTGGCGTGGGGAAATGCATCCTGGGTATGGTAGTCTCTGGGTTCGTCAAGCAACACCCCGCTACACAAGTATCTATGCTGAAGTGCTGTTCTCTGTTATCTCCTTACTTTGTTCCCCTTTTTCCTTCTCTTCTTCTGCCCCCCCCCCCACTTACATTCTTTTCTCGGTTATCTCTGACATCATCCTTTATGCTATAAACATACAGTGGGTCAAAAAAGTATTTAGCCAGCCACCAATTGTGCAAGTTCTCCCACTTAAAAAGATGAGAGAGGCCTGTAATTGTCATCATAGGTATACCTCAACTGTGAGAGTCAAAATGTGGAAACAAATTCAGACAATCACATTGTCTGATTTGGAAAGAATTTATTTGAAAATGATGGTGGAAAATAAGTATTTTGTCAATAGCAAAAGTTCATCTCAATACTTTGTTATAGATCCTTTGTTGGCAATGACAGAGGTCAAACGTTTTCTGTAAGTCTTCACAAGGTTGTCACACACTGTTGCTGGTATGTTGGCCCATTCCTCCATGCAGATCTCCTCTAGAGAAGTGATGTTTTTGGGCTGTCGCTGGGCAACACAGACTTTCAACTCCCTCCAAAGGTTTTCTATAGGGTTGAGATCTGGAGACTGGCTAGGCCACTCCAGGACCTTGAAATGCTTCTTACGAAGCCACTCCTTCGTTGCCCAGGCGGTGTGTTTGGGATCATTGTCATGCTGAAAGACCCAGCCACGTTTCATCTTCAATGCCCTTGCTGATGAGAGGAGGTTTGCACTCAAAATCTCACGATACATGGCCCCATTCATTCTTTCATGTACACGGATCAGTCGTCCTATTCCTTTGCAGAGAAACAGCCCCAAAGCATGATGTTGCCACCCCCATGCTTCACAGTAGGTATGGTGTTCTTTGGTTACAACTCAGCATTCTCTCTCCTCCAAACACGACGAGTTGTGTTTCTACCAAACAGTTCTACTTTGGTTTCATCTGACCATATGACATTCTCCCAATCCTCTTCTGGATCATCCAAATGCTCTCTAGCAAACCTCAGACGGGCCCAGACATGTACTGGCTTAAGCAGGGGGACACGTCTGGCACTGCAGGATCTGAGTCCCTGGCGGCGTAGTGTGTTACTGATGGTAGCCTTTGTTACGTTGGTCCCAGCTCTCTGCAGGTCATTCACTAGGTCCCCCCGTGTGGTTCTGTGATTTTTGTTCACTGTTCTTGTGATCATTTTGACCCCACGGAGTGAGATCTTGCTTGGAGCCCCAGATCGAGGGAGATTATCAGTGATCTTGTATGTCTTCCATTTTCTAATTATTGCTCCCACAGTTGATTTCTTCACACCAAGCTGCTTGCCTGTTGCAGATTCAGTCTTACCAGCCTGGTGCAGGTCTACAATTTTGTTTCTGGTGTCCTTCGACAGCTCTTTGGTCTTCACCATAGTGGAGTTTGGAGTGTGACTGTTTGAGGTTGTGGACAGGTGTCTTTTATACTGATAACGAGTTCAAACAGGTGCCATTAAATTCTTGCTTGTTTGTAGGTGACCAAATACTTATTTTCCACCATAATTTGCAAAAAAAAAAAATCTTTCCAAATCAGACAATGTGATTGTCTGGATTTGTTTCCACATTTTGTCTCTCATAGTTGAGGTATACCTATGATGACAATTACAGGCCTCTCTCATCTTTTTAAGTGGGAGAACTTGCACAATTGGTGGCTGACTAAATACTTTTTTGCCCCACTGTATATGGATGGGTGCCTATTGACTGCTTACCTGGTGGTGTTCTAGGCACAGTTCAGATACTCTCCTAGCCACCAGAACCAGCGTTATTATGCCACCATCCTTCTGTCAACAAAAGGGTCCCGTGCCGCCATCTTACTTGTGACGTTATCAAGAGGCCTGTCAGCTATTCCGGGTTCAGCTGGTGGGGCCTCGCACTCCTACTTCTAAATTAATGACTACAGGCCTCCTGGGATTAATAATGTGCATATCACAGGAGGCCTAGGGAGCACTATGCATGTCATTTATCTAGGCGAATGACGTGCATTGACTGGCAGGGCCTGGTTCACACTTATGCATTTTTTACTGTGTCTCAGTTTTGCAGAAACACACTACAGTACATTTAACATGGTTTCCTGTGGGTCATGTTTACATCTTTGCATTTTATGGAAAAGGGCCAGGGACTTTTTTCTGGTTTTTGGTTCCATAGACAATGGATCAAAAACGTGTATTAAAAAATGCAAAATGCACCTGGAATATGCAAACTACATAGGTGTGAACCAGGCCTAACATGCATGTGTTAACCACTTCCCACCCAGCCACTGCATATATACGGCCGGGTGGGCGCTTCCTCCTTCTGAGTGGACGCTCAGGAACGTCCCTCAGAAGGAGGGGGATCGTGCACGCACGTGCCCGCGCAACCGTGCGATCCTGATGCGCTTGTGTCACCCTGATACAGCGCATCTCTGATCGGCAGAAGGGCTCTGTGATTGGCCCCCCTGATCACATGACGTATGTGTCCAATCACAGTCATCATGTGATGTAAAAAGAGAGCCGGTTGCTAGGCGATCGGCTCTCCTCTCCTCACACGGAAGTTTTTTTACAGCTTTTTACACACTAATCACCGGCCCAGTGTCCCCAAAGCCCCAAAATAGTGTCCCCAAAACACTGTCCCAACACACATGTCCCCACACAGTAAAAACACCTGTTCCCCACATATGTAACCGTAAAATCATATGTCCTAATGATAATCTGCACACATATGTCCATGATCATCTGCGTACATCTATCCGTGATTACATAAACCAATTATTATACACTCAACCGGATTTTTTTTACCAAAGACATGTAGCAGAATACATTTTGGCTTAAATTTATGACAACATTAGATTTTATTGGATATCTTTTAAAATAGAAAGAAGAAAATATTGTTTTTTTTCCAAACTTCTGCTCTTTTTTTCGCTTATATCGCAAAAAATAAAAAACAGAGTCGTGAATAAATACCACCAAAAGAAAGCTCTATTTGTGCGAACAAAATGCTAAAAATGTAATTTGGGTACAGCGTTGCATGACCGCGCAATTCTCATTGAAAGTGCGAGAGCGCTGAAAGCTGAACATTGGCCTGGGAAGGAAGGGGGGTGAAAGTGCCCAGTATTGAAGTAGTTAAGCACACTGCAAAGGTGTTAATGGGCCCTAAAGGTTTGCTTTTCTGATATTATACTGGGGAATTTTGTAGATACACGACAGCACTGGTTTTCCTGGTTGACATGTGTAAATTACAAATTCGGCTGAACAGAATTCAAATTTTTAAACTGTGTATCGAAAAAAATTTTTAAGCTGAAACCCACTATTCCCCAGTGTGGAATGAATAAGGTAGACCATGCCGTGCACCTACAATGCATAACACAGATCATTTCATGTCCTCCCATGCCCTTGTATATTTATGTTCTGAACTTCTAGAACATCTCTCCTGCCACAAGCCTGGGGGGCACAATCATCTCTTCTATTATCCAGCCGTCCACATTCAGGGTTCTCTCCATGGAAGTAATTACTGCTATGAGATGACCTGCAGGAGCGTGCATGCCCTGCCTGGCAGCTGCTGCTCCTGGAATCACCTGTGAGGCTTTCTTCTAGGGGGGTTACGTGACTCCCTCTTCTGAGAAGAAACGTGTGATCTGTATAACCAGATTGTGTTCTCTGGCAGTCTGTGTCCCAGAGGAAAGCGTGTAACAACCTTCATTCATATGCAGACACACGCCATCTCTCAGAGACATGCACATATATTATAGCACACCGACTGCAACTCCTACAATGCAAATAAAAAGAATCAACACTCACAGAAAGAACAGACAAGCTCAGGCATCATTGAGTACTGTGTAACTACAAGCCTGGTATTTCTTTCTTTTTTATTGTTTTTTAATTCCATTGTCTAGCAAACCAGTACAACCACGAATAGAGGACTGCAATACCAGCACAGAAATATGTATAATGCCGCGTACACACGGCCGTTTTCAATGTTATTGAAAAAACGGCATTTTTCTCGACGTGATTTTTCGTGTTTCCTCTCAAGCCTGCCTTGCCTACACACTATCGTGGAAAAAAAATGTTCGAGTAAAGCGCGGTGACGTACAACACGTACGACGGCACTATAAAGGGGAAGTTCCATTCGGATGGCGCCACCCTTCATGTTAGTAAAGTTTGTTGAGCGACTATTCGCAATTTTCAGCCTCGTGCTTTTCAGTCCGTTACAGTGTGACGAATGTGCTATCTCCATTACGAACGCTAGTTTTATCAGAACGAGCGCTCCCGTCTCATACTTGATTCTGAGCATGCGCATTTTTTTTCACGTCGTTAAAGCCCACACACGGCCGTTTTTCATGACGAGAAAAACGACGATCTAAAAAACGACGTGAAAAATTAGAGCATGTTCCAATTTTTTCATGGCCGTTTTTCACGTCGTGAAAAATGCTCTGAAGACCACACACGCTCATTTTTAATGACCATTTTAAAAAATTTCATTTTTCTCGTCATTAAAAACACTCGTGTGTACGCGGCATGATTCACAGTTAAAAGCAATCACGTCACAGAAAGTAAAACCCCAAAAGACGAAAAGGTAGAAGGATCTTTGCAAACGTACAGATATCTTCTAATTAACTGATTTTGGAAAGTGTAAGAGAAGGATTATGGAAAGCAGGATTAGAAGAGGACTTTTCTTACAAGCAGGCACGGAATGAACAAAATGACATTCTGTCAATATCATCCACATTGCCAATGAAGCTTTGTGAAGAAAGTAACACAGAAGATTGATGGTATTGTCTAGTGCAGTGGTCTTCAAACTGTGGTCGGATGTGGCCCTTTGCTTGCCTTTATCTGGCCAGTAGGACACCATTCCTTCAACTGACACCATCGATTACACTATTCTTCCCATTAAAACCAATGATGGGGCATTGTTTATGCCCACTGATGCCGGGGTATTTTCTACTCCCGCTGGCAATTGTACAGCCCCCGCCCCCCCCCCCACCTCCCCAAAAGCTTGAAAGACAGTAAACTTGCCCTTTGCTCAGAAAGGTCTTGACAAAGGAGCGCGACTGCCACGTCACACGCAGCACGCCGGCTCAGGAAACGCGTCGTATGCCAGTGACGTCATCGGCCCTCGCCTGCCGGAAAAAACAACATCCAGGCCGTGTTCTGCAGCATCTCCACCGCCGCCGGCTATTCTATACATCTTAAGCGGTGCAGAGGAAAGAAGAACCAGCAACACAGCGCCCCAGCAGGATAAGGAGACTGATGACTGACCTGATGACACCCTCTTCCGCACTTGGATATCGTACAATGCCTGTTTTAATCCTCTAAAATGTGAGTTGCTTGTACTGCAATCTCTTATTAAATTGTTTTAAACATCTGCACTCAGAGGCGCCTCTCCCCTTGCTTTTCTTCGAGGAATAAAAGAACTTCAAGCTATGTGTATGTAGCGCCCCTCCCCCCAATATTTGGGGGCGCTATGTGGAAATTTAGGGGTAGTCTGAGCCGGTAGTTGGGCTCAGACCAATCACTGATTCATTATTACTTCTGCTCTGGGTGTGATACTGCCTGGCTGTAGTGTTCTCTGTTGCCTGTAGGTGGCACTGTCACCGCCGGCATAGGTTGAACTACAGGGTATATCACAGTGCCTTGGGTGTCCTCTCTTGGCAGCTGTGCATTGGGCGTGGTCAACCCGCTGTGCATGTTGGGAGAGGGTACATAAGGAGCAGACGCCATTAGGCGGGGGGCGTTCCAGGGGACCTTCGGTCCTGTAAGTGTGCCTCGTGGCCCGCATGGCACGAGGTGCGCGAGTGTGTTTGGGCCTCGGGCACCTTCAGCCTGAGGTTTCGATGCTGCAATGTAGGCCCGGCTCTGCTGGCAGGGGCCTACACCTCAGAGAAGAATCCCAGGCTGCCCACTTGTAGGGAGCCCACCTTTAGGAAAGGAGTCCAGGGGAGGATCAGTCCCAGAGGAGATTAGCGACGGTACTGCAGTCTCGGGAAGAGGCCTGGAAACTCGCCTAAAGGGGGATTCATCGTCTCTATCATCCGTGTTCCATCCCGGCTGTTAGAAACACTCTTAAAGGGACTATTCGGGTGAGCAATACCCACTCAGGCTTGAGTGGCGACGAAAAGACTGACACTGAGCTCTAAGTGTTGCCTGCCTGAACCTTCCCCTAGGCGACTGCTAGGCGACCTGTACCCATTGATTTCAATGGAAGTCGCTCAGAAGTCGGATCACTGTCTTAACAGAAGCAACTTTCCAGGCAGAGAACATACATTCCTCAGGCAAACCTCTCCCTCCCCCCTCCCTCCCACAGAGCTGATTCTTGTTTTATTGGCCACTGGAATGTCTCCTGTCCTGGAGGCGACTTCAAGCCGTGTTGTAAATCACCACAAGTCGCACCACAAGTCGCTCCAAGTCATGCTGTGATTCATGCTCAAGTCGTGTCTGAGTTGCCTCCCAAAGTTGCGCTGGAAGTCGTGTTGCCCCTGTGTGAACCAGCCCTGAGGGCTTCACAGAACAGCTATATTTATACTGAAAATAAATGACACAAAGGTGGACTCTATTTACTAATTACTGTATTTATTGGCGTATAACACTCACTTTTTTACCCTGAAAATAGAGGGTAAACTGTGCCTGCGTGTTATACGAAGGGGGCTGTGGAAAGTTTTTTTCCTGAAACTTCCCTCTTAAAGTTAGGGTGCGTGTTATACGCCGATAAATACGGTAGTTGACTTCTGAAGGCAATTGGTTCCACTAGATTTTAGTTAGGTGTATCAAAGTAAAGGAGGCTGAATACAAACGCACGCCACACTTTTCAGATATTTTATTTGTAAAAAAAAACGAAAGCCATTTATAATTTTCCTTTCACTTCACAATTATGTGCCACTTTGTGTTGGTCTATCACATAAAATCCATTTACGTTTTTGGTTGTAACATGACAAAACATGTGGAAAATTTCAAGGGGTAGGAATACTTTTTCAAGGCACTGTATAATTTTATTATTTCTTTGTGATCTAAGCATGGGAAAATGTAAGCATACTGTGACAGCAGGAAGGTAAAGTCACCTGGTTGCATCCAGGGGGGTAGATATATTTCGCCCAGATTCAGGCTTTACGCCGACTTATACAACTAGGTGGAGAGTTGTATAAGCCCAGCTGAGGCTAGTGGGCTCATGGATGACTCATACCTCTAGGGAGAGTGTGGGGCGTCGTGCAGACAGGGAGTTGATGAGACCAGCTGAAGCTTGTCAGCTCATTTAGGCCTCTATAAGAACTCCCAGCTTCATTAGATGTTAGCTCATGCCTGGACCCAGACCTGTGTGGACTGTCTAGGGAGAGTGAACCCCTGTGCGGTGAGACAAAGCCTGTGTGGCTATTTGCTTGGACATTTAAAACCAGGGACTTAGGGACTAGGACAGCACTAGGCTGATCCCAGTTGTTAGTTAGGAAACCTGTATGTTTAGTCAGAGGTCAAGTTGACCAGGATTTATTTTGTTTATGTTTCTTTTTCTTTGCTGTGTTTTGTCACTGTAAATAGAAAATAAACCGCACCTTTTTGATTTTGAAAACCACAACCTCCGTTTGCTGGGCCTGTTTTTGTGTGGGGAGCCCATCTCGGGGGTCACACACACCCGCTGCCGAGCCAACCCCCTCACAGTTGGTGGAGAACCAGTGGCAGTTTTTTTTTTAAGCCAGCATGGAGGAGATACTGAAGCAGCTGGCTCTAGCAAATGCCAATCAACAGCAGACAAATGCAGGTTTGCAAAAGAACTTCGCAGCCCAGCAGCAAGCTCATCAACAGAGCCTTGCAGCCCAGCAGCAGACAAACGCAACTTTGCAACAGAGTCTGGAGGCTCAGCAACAAGCCCAGCAGCAATCTGAGGCCCGCTTCATAGACCTGTTGCAGAAGCAAGAGCAGAGACTACAACAACAGATGGAAGCAGTAATGCAGCAACGTCCGCAGACCAGTGAGGAAAGCCGTCCCACTAATACCGCGTCCTTTGGGGTGAGTCGTTTATTGACAAAAATGACTGGAGAGGATGATCCAGAGGTATTTTTGACCACATTTGAAAGGACCGCTGAAAGAGAAAAGTGGCCTGAGGAGCAGTGGGCTGGACTGGTGGCTCCTCTGTTAACTGGTGAATCGCAGAAAGCTTACTATGACCTAGAGCCTAACCAAGCAAAAGACTATGTGATGCTAAAAGCTGAAATATTGGCAAGGCTGGGTGTCACCCAGGCTGTCCGGGCTCAGCGTGTGCATAACTGGACTTTCCAGCTTGGAAAACCCCCCAGGTCTCAAATGTATGATCTCATTCACCTGAGCAGAAAGTGGCTACAGCCAGAGACTTTGTCCGCACCAAAGATTGTGGAACGTGTTGTAATGGATCGGTTTTTGAGAGCTCTTCCTACTGCCATCCAAAAGTGGGTAAGCCATGGAGACCCAGAGACGGCCGATGGTCTTGTGGATCGTGTGGAGAAATACTTGGCTACAGAGAACCTGACGGCCTCTTCCAGAGACACTCGGACTTTCCACCCTAAGACCAGACCATCCCCAGGGGCGGATAAGAGGATTCCAAGGGGTGAGGATGGAGAGAGTGAGAGGGTGGGAGCTCTACCCCAAGTTTGGCGAGAACAGCCTGGGAAATCAGCGGCTCAAGAGGCCGCAAGAAGGATCGTTTGCTACCGCTGCCGGCAAGCAGGACATATTGCAGCCAATTGCCCGGTTGTGGAGGAACCCATGCAGTGTGACTTTCTGACGGGCAGACGTCAGTCGCTGTGTGCGACAGTCGCATGCACTGCCATTCGAGGAACTGAGAAACATTTATGCAAAATGTGTGTTAATGGTAGAAATGTTGTGGTATTGCTGGATTCAGGTAGCCTTGTGACCCTGATAAAGGCTGAGTTAGTTAAAACAGAGGTCTCTGGGAATAGCAAGGTAGCTGTTATTTGTGTGCATGGGGACACCCGAGAGTATCCAGTGACTACAGTGTGTTTCGAGACCCCCAAAGGTACCCTCTCTCATCCAGTGGGCTTAGTATCTCAGTTACCGCATGACGCCATTGTGGGAAGGGATTTTCCGAAGTTCTGGGAACTGTGGGATGATCCTGAGCCCCCCACTGGTGCCCCTATGTACCAGGAATGTGATAGCCAGAACTCCCCTGAGAGTGGTGAGGACTTTCCGGAATTTCCCTTATCAGTATTGGCAGGGGAGACTCAAGAAACTGGAGAGGAGCCCACCTCCTCAGACGAAAACCTACCGTCTGTGGAGTTTTCTGATCTTGAGGTTCACAGGGAAAACTTTGCCACAGAACAGTTGAAAGACCCCGCCCTAATAAAGGCACGGGAAAACGTAGTGAAAATAGATGGCGAGTTAGTGAACCCAGATAATACCTGCACTTACCCATACTTCAGCGTAGAGAAGGACCTACTGTATCGGGTGGCAAAAAGGGAAGAAGAAACCGTTGAGCAGCTTGTGGTGCCCAAACCTTACAGGAAGTTGGTGTTGGAGTTGGCCCATGGGCACATTCTTGGAGGTCATCTGGGGACAGAGAAAACCCGAGAGAGGGTATTACAGAGATTCTATTGGCCGGGGGTGATGAAGGACATAGAAAATTATTGTTCCTCCTGCCCTGTGTGTCAGAGGTCGGCCCCGATGCCACATTTCCGTAGCCCGCTGGTCCCTCTACCCATCATTGAGGTCCCGTTTGAGAGGATCGCCATGGATTTGGTAGGTCCTATAATCAAGTCCGCTAGGGGGCACCAGTACATATTAGTTATAATGGACTATGCCACCCGTTATCCAGAAGCGATCCCTCTCCGAAATACCTCGGCCAAAACCATAGCCAAAGAGCTATCTCTTGTGTTTAGCCGGGTGGGTATTTGTAAAGAACTGCTTACAGACCAAGGTACACCCTTTATGTCCCGGGTTATGAAGGAGCTGTGTAAATTGTTCAAAGTGACGCAATTACGTACATCTGTGTATCACCCCCAAACCGATGGGCTGGTTAAAAGATTCAACAAAACCCTAAAACAAATGTTGAAGAAAGTGGTGGATAGAGATGGAAAGGATTGGGACTGTCTACTTCCTTATCTGATGTTTGCTATTAGGGAGGTGCCCCAATCCTCTACGGGATTCTCCCCCTTTGAGTTACTGTATGGGAGACACCCAAGAGGGCTGTTGGATATTGCCAAGGAAACTTGGGAAAGTGAGAGTTCTCCCCACAGGAGTGTGATTGAGCATGTCGCCCTGATGCAAGACCGAATTGCACAGGTAATGCCCATCGTGAAGGAACATTTGGCCCAAGCGCAGTTAGCACAGCAGAGAGTGTACAACCGTGGAGCCAAGACCCGTACCTTTTCCCCGGGGGATAGGATACTGGTACTTGTCCCTACGGTTGAAAGTAAATTCCTTGCCAAATGGCAAGGCCCCTACGAGATAATGGAAAAAGTGAGCGAAGTGAATTACAAGGTCAGACAACCAGGAAGGCGAAAGCCCGAACAGATCTATCACGTTAATCTGTTGAAAGCCTGGAGGGATAGAGAGTCCCTAGTCGCAGACACTTGGTCACCAGCTCAAACTGGTTGCGTGATTCCTGAGGTTGGAATAGCAGCCACCTTGTCACAACCCCAACAACAGGAGGTTAAGGAGTTTGTGCTTCGCAACAAGGAGGTATTCTCTGAGCTGCCGGGACAAACATCTGGGGTAGAGCATGACATCATTACCCCGCCCGGTGAAAGGGTGAAGTTAAAACCCTATCGGATCCCAGAGGCAATACGGGAGGAAGTACAGAAAATGCTGAACTTAGGGGTGATAGAGGAGTCCCAAAGTGATTGGTCTAGTCCCATTGTGTTGGTGCCTAAACCGGATGGGAGCTGGCGATTTTGTAACGATTTTCGTCAGTTGAACAAAGTTACAAAATTTGACACCTACCCCATGCCACGTATAGATGAGTTGATCGACCGGCTGGGAACAGCCCGATACATGACGACTCTTGACCTCACAAAAGGGTATTGGCAAATCCCCCTGGCCAAGTCGGCCAAAGAGAAAACCGCATTTGTAACCCCAGACGGGGCGTTCCAATATAAAAGAATGCCGTTCGGGTTACAGAATGCCCCGGCCACATTCCAGCGGAAAATGGACCAGATGCTGAGGCCCCATCGGAAGTATGCTGCGGCTTACCTGGATGACGTAATTGTCCATAGCACAGATTGGGCCTCACATCTGCCAAAAGTGCAAGCAGTCCTGGACTCTGTTCGGGAAGCAGGGTTTACGGCTAACCCCAAGAAGTGTACCATTGGGCAGGAGGAGGCCAAATATCTTGGGTACACCATTGGGAGGGGAGTAATAAAACCCCAACTCAACAAAGTCGAGGCCATCCAGAGTTGGCCACGTCCCAACAGCAAGAAGCAGGTACGAGCCTTTCTGGGAATCGCTGGGTATTATCGGCGATTCATTCCCCACTTTGCTTCTAAGGCTGTGCCCCTAACCAACCTGACGAAGGGGAAAGGGTCGGTCATGATTAAATGGACCCCCGAGGCTGAGGCAGCATTCCAATTCTTGAAACAAGCCTTATGTAGCCAGCCAGTGTTGTACTCACCCGACTTCTCTAAAGACATTGTCGTACAAAGTGATGCGTCAGATGTGGGGTTAGGAGCAGTATTGTCCCAGGTCTGGAACGGGGAAGAGCACCCAGTCATTTACCTCAGCAGGAAGTTGAAGTCCCATGAGGTAAATTACGCCACCGTTGAAAAGGAGTGTTTAGCGGTGAAGTGGGCTCTAGATTCCCTTCGGTACTACCTGCTAGGTAGGCACTTTGACTTGGTTACGGATCACGCTCCGTTAAAGTGGATGGCTCAAAACAAGGAAACAAATAGAAGAGTGAATAGGTGGTTCCTGGCCCTCCAGGAATTCAACTTCACAGTAAAGCATCGCCCTGGCGTTCAAATGGGGAATGTGGATGCTTTGTCTCGAGTACATGAATGCCTGATTGCTGGTGTTCCAACCCCGAGGTTAAAACAAGAGGGGGGGGGTATGTGACAGCAGGAAGGTAAAGTCACCTGGTTGCATCCAGGGGGGTAGATATATTTCGCCCAGATTCAGGCTTTACGCCGACTTATACAACTAGGTGGAGAGTTGTATAAGGCTAGTGGGCTCATGGATGACTCATACCTCTAGGGAGAGTGTGGGGCGTCGTGCAGACAGGGAGTTGATGAGACCAGCTGAAGCTTGTCAGCTCATTTAGGCCTCTATAAGAACTCCCAGCTTCATTAGATGTTAGCTCATGCCTGGACCCAGACCTGTGTGGACTGTCTAGGGAGAGTGAACCCCTGTGCGGTGAGACAAAGCCTGTGTGGCTATTTGCTTGGACATTTAAAACCAGGGACTTAGGGACTAGGACAGCACTAGGCTGATCCCAGTTGTTAGTTAGGAAACCTGTATGTTTAGTCAGAGGTCAAGTTGACCAGGATTTATTTTGTTTATGTTTCTTTTTCTTTGCTGTGTTTTGTCACTGTAAATAGAAAATAAACCGCACCTTTTTGATTTTGAAAACCACAACCTCCGTTTGCTGGGCCTGTTTTTGTGTGGGGAGCCCATCTCGGGGGTCACACACACCCGCTGCCGAGCCAACCCCCTCACAATACGTATAAAATCTGATATATTATTTACATATATTATTTATATCAAGTTCTTATCTCTTTGATGACTAAGAAATATTCCCTGAAGAAGAAGAAGATGGAAAATGGGAAGAAAATTTCAGAAAAGTCAGGTTCCTGTTTTATTAACCTGATACTGCAAGTGGAGAATGTGAAAGATTAGGTGTACATACACATAGCTGCTGAGAAAGCAGCATGAGGTTTTGGGTCTCAGCAGCAGGTAAATGAGTTATATTTAGTTATGTGCCTTCAGGGCTGGATATTATCAAGGCAGAAGAGGAAACTGCTAACAGACTGTGCCTAAGGGCCATCTCAGGAGCTATCAGCGCAGCCTAATCAGCGGGCAGATTTTACCCAACATCCTCCTGGAAGCTGCTTTGTACTTTCCCGTATAATTTACTGTCATTACAGTATAATGACCTTCCCTTGTTGAATGAGCATTTTTACCACAATGATATACGTGACCTCCTACCTGAAAAGATCAGGTCACCAAACTGATATTTCCGTTTTATCACCTAACATTTTACTCTGAAAACACAATCCCATTCTCCCTGGATTTTTTAGTTAAAGTGAAATTTCTCTCCCTCAATTAACATTTACTATTTTTTAACCCTTATGTTGCTAGCATTAGTATATCAATCAATATCAATAGTTATGTATATATTTTGATGTTATTTTCGTATATTTGATTCATATGCTTTTTTTGTAGATCTTTTTCTGGCTTATACTCCTGAAGAAGGGGGTAAGCCCGAAACATGTTGAGTGTACAACGGGAAGATTAGTATCCGTACATCCAGTGCGGACCGACCATCTATATCTAATGTCCCTTGTATGTCAGATAAATGGATGTTCCACATATAGCAGCATCCGATGTCTAGAATCTATGTATTTAAGGCTGATTTTATTATGTATGATTTTTGTAAAATAAATTTATATTTTTGTAAATTGACTTTGTAATTCATACCGTACCACGAAAGTCCATATTGCCTCCACAATATCCCATTTTTCTATATAACAGGACGAAGGTACTTGAATTTTTTCTTATCAAGTAGTGTTTCTCAACATTAGTATATAGTTAGGAAAGTACCGTATTTATCGGCGTATAACACGCACCCTAACTATAAGAGGGAAGTTTCAGGGAAAAAACTTTCCACAGCCCCCTGCGTATAACACGCAGGTACAGTTTACCCTCTATTTTCGGGGGGAAAAAGTGAGTGTTATACGCTAATAAATACAGTATATCATATTTTTTTTACTTGTTTTATACTTTTTTTTTTTACATTTCTCCAGGTACTTTCTGGTTTCCATGCCTAGGCAAATGATGTCATACATCCCAGGAGTCTTCAGGAGGGAGGAGGAGGTTTTCTCAGCCAAGCACAACCTCCTGCCTGCATGCCTGAGCTACGGGCAGATGGATTCCAGGAACTAATTGCTACACGATTCATCTGCCTTTACTCAAGATGGCCACAGCCAGAAATGCTAAGGGGGGTGTTTTTCAAAGTGATTTCTCAGCAAAAGAAATCATGGCGACATGGATGGATGGGTGAGTTTGCTTTGATTATTAAAAATGAATTAAACAGCGTTTTTTGTTTGTGGTGCTCAGATGCCGTGTGGTTCCCCCTTTAAAGTTTTTTTTGTATTAAAGTGGTTGTAAACCTTTGACATGAAATATGAACAAAGCATTATCTGTCTCTAGTGTGTACTTGCCTCAATCCAGAACACATAAGTGTAATTTCTGCCTGCTGCCCTGTTTCTCTGCTATCAGCATGAGTCACTTCTGCCAAGCTTTTTTGACACCAAGAGAACAAAGGTGACAGGGATAGGCGCAGCCTGTGATTGACAGCCTCAGCTCTGTTCCTGTGTACTGTGTGAACGGGTGTGTGTCACTTAAAGTGATTGTAAAGGCTTGTTGAAAAAATAAAATAAAATAACAAACATGTTATACTTCCCTCCTCTGTGCAGTTGGTTTTGCAAAGAGCAGCCCGTATCCTCCTCTTCCCAGTTCCCTCTTTGCTGCTCCTAGCCCCTCCCTTCTTTGAGTGCCCCTCGGTCAGCAGCTTTCTACAGGGGGCACCCAAGCCGAGTCAGAGCTCCGTGTATCCATTCAGACACGGAGCCCTGACCTAGCCCCACCCCCTCTCTCCCCTGATTGGCTGACTTGCTTTGACTGACAGCCGCGGGAGCCAATGGCGCCGCTGCTCTGTCTCTGCCTATCAGGAGGAGTGTGCTGGATGGTTGAGGGGATAGTGAACATCGCTGGAGAGAGAAGGGGCTCAGGTAGGTAATTAGGGGGTACTGGGGGGGGGCTGCTACACACATAAGTTTTTTTTATCTTAATGCATAGAATGCATTAAGATAAAAAACCTTCTTCTGCCTTTACAACTCCTTTAATGCCTGGCACACACAATGAGATTATCAGACAAATGATCGTTCATTTTTTTTTTTTTTCTTTTTGCATTCTAGTTTTTATATCGAAAATGAAGAGGTTACTAAAGATCTCGTACGACAGAATAAAAATTCAGAAGTGATGTAGTGTATTTGGATTGTATTTTCAGGCAAAAACTGTAGTGATTAAACGAAAATCGTACAATCTGATATCGTACCAGAAACAATTTTGTTTGTCCCTTCGGACAATTTCAGATGAACTGTTGTGATGCCCCCCGGCGCAACCCTGCCCCCCCCCCCACAGTGCTTCTGGGGAAGGGGGTGGAGAGAATGTGGCAGTGGATGATGTCAGTAGTTTTTTATTTTTATGTATTATTTTTTTTACAATTTAATTTGTTTTAAAAAAAAATCACAATACTTTTTGGGCGGAGGGGGTTGGGGCAGTGGACAGTGTTGGTGGGTCAGTAGTTTTTTATTTTATATATTATTTTACAATTTAATTTTTTAGAATTTATTTACAATTTAAGTTTTTAATATTTTTTTTTTTTAATCAACCTTGTCGGTGGGCTTTGGTGAGATATCATGGGTTTAAACAAACCCCTGACATCTCCCCTTTGAGACAGAGAAAGGGACTGAGGACACAGATTCCCCAGTCCCTTTCTCGGCATTGAAGACGAATGGACAGGAGACAGAGGCTCCCGTTCATTCATAAACTGAAGCAGAGGAAACAGTTCACTCTGCTCAGTTTTCACAGGACACAGGAGTGAGCGCTGCTTACTGTGTCCAATTCAGAAGGAAGGAGCCAGTAAATTACATATTTACCAGCCCTTCCTCTGCTCTCCATCCTGACACATCCCCCGCAGCCGGCGGGAGAGGAGGAAAGCCGGCTGTGGAGGGATGAGGGGGGATGGAGGAGGAGGACAGGGAGAAGGAGGAGAACACGGGGGGCAGAGAAGGACACGGAGGGGGGCCGGAGAAGGACAGGGGGCCAGAGAAGCGGCTGGAGGAGGACACAGGGAACAACCAGGAATTAGCGGTGCATTGGGAGGGACAGCTGTGAATACCGATCTCCATGTAAAGCTTTTTAGCCGACAGACACTTCTCCTTCTCTCCCTCCCGCGGCTGTCAGCTAAAAAGCTATACAGGGAGATCGGTGTTCACAGCTGTCCTTCCCGCTTCACCGATCTTCCCCCGCTGTGAACCAGGGAGCCATCTAGGATCGGCCCTGCAGCCGGGATATCGGGAAGTGTTCGGAAGCCGGAGCAGAAATGCGGGAGACTCCCGCACCTCGCGGGAGACTTGGGATGAACTGAACCTGGAACCAAGATAAGGTAATCTGATTGAGTCTACAAGAATTTTATGAAGTTTAGTCACTTGAGTAGCTCCGGTCTGAAAAAGGGCTGTATTAGACCCCAAAAGTTGTTATAATGCAGAGAGCAATGTTTAAAATTCCTACTCATATCCAAAGATCTTGACTATTGTGAATAAATGAGTTAATTACAAATCCTCTGAGCCGATCTCTACAACTAGAAATTCTTTCCATCATTAGGCCTAGTAAACACCAGGGAATGAGCTTACAGCTCACCTGCTTTGTGTCTACAAGTAGAATAGGATGACTTTTCTTATTATCTGGGTTCTGGGCACAGCAATGCAGAATAGGTAAACTGTCTCTTTCAGTCTCTCCATCCCCAGTATTTGTGTGACATCCCATTAATATGAAAGCAGTCAGGGTAGTAGGAGATTCTCGTATCGGACAGTTGGCCTGGGGGGCAGGAAGTTTAGTTGCGGCGCTGCTTGTAGGGAAACAATCTCTTTGGAGTCAACAGTGAATGACAATGAATGACTTTTGCTGATCACTCTTCGGAATTTACGGTTATAATCTCAAATATATTCAGCGCTGAGAGAAATATCAATGAATACTATAAATCTTCCATCTCTCTTGGGGGCACAAGGCGGTGTTGGGTGAACAGTCACTATAAGAGCTCTAGGGGGCTGTAAAAAAAGCCCAAAGTACTTCTTTTAATTAAAATTACCAATACTAAAATGAATCTGCCTATAACCATCAGAGCTAAAGGAACAGCTACCCTAGATGAACCCACTTCTCAAGCCAGTGCAGCTGTACCATACTGACAAGCAGCTCTGCAGATCATCGCTCTGTTATCCAAGTTGGGGTAAGAAACATAGTTTTTGGAGGCGGCAGAAGACCTAGCACTGGACCTTTACTACAGTTGAAGGAGGTGGCACTAGGGCCAAAATACTGAGAGCTGTATATGTTGTTTGTACACTTAAAGCATTTGTAACCCTAAAAACACCCAAAAAATGGATCCTGTTCCTTTAAAGCAGGGGTCACAAACTGGCGGCCCTCCAGCTGTTGCAAAACTCCCATGAGGCGAAGTCCCATGAGCCATTGCAAGGCTGGCAGTTACAAGCATGACTCCCACAGGCAGAGGCATGATGGGACCTGTAGTTTTGCAACAGCTGGGGGGCCGCTAGTTTGAGACCCCTGCTTTAAAGCATGTCAGTGCTTGTGCTGTGTAATTTGGCCCCCTTTATTACCTAAAATACCTGGCTGATCCTGCCCTCCCCTCTGTAAACTGACCATGGTTTATCATGGCTGATGAGCCCTTACACTGTGGTCAGTTTACGTGCCTCCGTCATCCGCAGCTCTCCTGTGTCCTCTCCCCTGTCCTCTCCCCCTCCCTGCCTGTCAGATCCCTGATCCTCCCCTCATTATGATAGAATGACAGTGTCAAGTTTCTCCAATCCCCTCTGTTAGATAATGAAATGTTCCCCAGTGTGTGCTTTAAAAAAAGAAAAAGCTGCTGTGTACCTTATTCCATAGCACAGATCGGCGCTCACGTGACCACCCGACTCTCTCCTCCTCTCCTGCTCCCGGCTGACATCAGTGGGAGTTCTCGGCCCCTCCCACTGTAGCTGTCAGCCTGGGAGAGGAAAGAGTGGGGTGGTAACATGAGCTGTGATCAGCGCTATGGAATAAGGTAAACAGCAGCTTTTTTTTTTAAATATCACACACACTGGGGAACATAGCATTATCACTGTCAGTCATTGGCTCTTTGCTCTGCCCCTCCAGTGCTCACTGGAGCACTGGGCTGTAGAGGGGGGCAGGGGCGTCTGGCTCAGGCTCTCAGAGACTCACTGAAAGGCTGAGCCAGCTGTCGGTCCAGGTTGGGTAAATCCTGACTGTAAAGTTGGGATCAATCCAGCGTCTGAACTAACGGAGTGACCTCAGTTGACAATGGGCTGAAAATGGGTCACTGGAGTGCAAAACAAACTGCACTACTGTGATCTATAGGAAAAGCAGGTGTCCAGAGATGCAGTTCTATTTGCTGGTGGACTGACAAGCTTATTTGTATACAATCTTTTGTGAGTATGACTACTGCTGTTATTGCTTTTAAATAAATTTTACCATTGGTAATGCACAAGGTCAGTGCGCCCTCCTTTCCTCTCTCTACACATGTAAGTGCTGACAGTTACCACTCTGTGCTCAGAGTGGACCCGAGAACTGAGTGATCAGCGGTGTCCGATTAATCAGTTCACAATGTAGAGCCGGCGGGCGACAGCTGCAGCATCGGATCGATGCTGCATCCATATAGGTGTAGCAATACCCCCTAGAGGGCAGCTGGTTAGTTTTGGACGTTACCTCTTCAGCTGCGTTGTCCGGGTAGGAGAGTCTGTAGTAATGCAATGTCCACACCTATGTACAGTAAAACCTCAAACAGCCAGGCTTTATTTTTCTTATGCAATAAACTTTGAGAAGTAGAAGGTATAGAAGAGTAGGGGAAGGTTCAGGCACTCGCCACAAAATTTGACAAAGGTATAAGTTCAAAGTCACTCACCACTCTCAATGTTAGAGTGGGTATTAGTCACCAGGATAGTCCCCTCTCACATGGCCCAGCAGCCGGGATGCCACACAAACCAGCAACGGGGAAATCTCTGCCACAGACTGCCCAGAATGAAGTAGGTCTCTGCCACAGACCTTTTGAAGTATACAAAGTCTTTTGAAGTATACAAAGTTGAGCAAATGGATAGTCCAGGAATCCTCTGCCACAGGATTTCAAAGTCCCAAACTTCCAGCCGTACAGTTAAAGAGCCTTTAAGCCAATCCGGCAAACTGCAGGGCTTGTAGTTTAGCGGATCCCTCCTTGATAAAGTCGCCAGGCCTCACCCGGCAACACTTTGCTGGTCTCCTCCAGGGCAGGTCCCCCCCTGGTCTCCTTCATCCAGATAGCTTCCTCCCCATATGGACGGGCAGCTTGGGATCCCCTCTCCGAACGTAGGCCCCAGCCAGACTAGCTGGGCCTACTAAGCAGCGATGCAGGCTCGGGCCCACGTGGCCCCGAGACCAGAACCACACGCACATGCCTTGCGCCCGGAGGGCTGCGGGGCGAGAACGAACCCCAATCAATTGCGTCTGCCTCTTAAGTATCCCCTCCCAGCAGGCACAGCGGGTCGACCACTCCCACTGTACCACTGCCGAGAAGGGCCACTCGATGGACCATGGCTTGCCTGTGTTCCAACAGGTGCCTGAAGTGGTAACGCCACCTACAGGCAATAAGGGAAAAATACTGTTGGGCAAACCACAGCTGAAGCAGAGGTAAAATTAAATGCAATTCAACCGTCTGAGCCCAACTACTGGCTCAGACATCCCTCTAAATTTAAATAGCGTCCCAACCTTTTGGGGTGGGCACTACATAGGCAAGTATGAATGTTTTTAATTTTGAATCCAGCACTACTCTTAAAATTGATCCTTTTGAATTGTTTTCATTATTTAATTGCTTAGGAATACCAGGTGAACCTGCTAGTTCCCTTTCTGTTCTTCTTCATTCTGACAATGCCAAGCACAGAAGCCAATCCATACTGGTGTGATAAGTTTGTGTGTACGTGTTTCTCTTTAGAGTCACAAGATACTATGCTGACGCACAGTACCATGCCCTCTACCCAGCCCTGGGTTGATTGACAACGACTAATAGATACAAAATAAGTATTTTTTAATTAAGTAAATGCGATTTTGGTTAATATACTGTATATTTTCTATTCCACAATGTGATTTTTTTTGTATTGTGTTCACATACATATTTTAAACGTACTTTTACCTAAATTTGACCTGGTATGTGTTTCTTGCTATACCTGTACTGCAAAGCTCAGACTAAAGCCTCGTACACACGGCCGAGAATCTTGTCGCAAAAAAAACGTTGTTTTTCTCGACGGGTTTCTTGTCAAACTTTCCTTGCATACACACTGTCAATTCCAAATCTCGTTGTTGTAAAGCGCGGTGACGTACAACACGTATGACGGCAGTATAAAAGGGAAGTTCCATTCTCATGGCGCCACCCCTTGGGCTGCTTTTGCTGATCTCGTGTTACTGCGTGTTAGTAAAAGTTTAGTGAGAGACGTTTCGCGGTTTTCAGTCTTCGTGCTTTCAGTTCGTTACAGCGTGACGAATGTGCTATCTCCATTATGAACGCTAGTTTTACAAGAAGGTGCGCTCGTGTCTCATACTTGTGTAGCGGGTAGGTACTTTTCAGTATGTTGATTCGGGTGGAGACATCAGTGATGTCCAGTTCCCTGCGGCCCAGCAGGTGGCGCTGTCACTTTGGGCCGGGGTTGAACCATCGCTGGAGTGCCGTACCCTTTTTGGTCTCTCGCAGCGGTTGTACGGCGGGGCGGGGAACCCGCTGTGCTAGCTGGGAGAGGCTATAAAGGGGGCGGACATCTTCGCCACAAGGTCCGAGTCCCAGGCACCTTTAGCCTGAGGGCTGCTGTCCAGGGGTCGGTATTGTTGTGGAGATTTTTATGGAGATGTATTTAATATGTATTGTCATAGTGTCACCCAGTGTTAGTACTTCCGCAACCCGCTCTAAAAGAGCTGATTGGGGTAGTCTGAGGCTGGTTGAATCCCGTCTGATAGGGGAAAACGTTTTGAGTGTGATGTTTGCAGGGTGCGGATATGTCCGCCAACGGGGGCCCTCTGTGCATTAGCATGGACGATCGTTAAGGAGGGGATATGCTCGCTCTGCAATGACATCATTGGTTATAGGCGGATGGGCGCTCTTGTCTCTGCTATGTCTGATCAACATTGGTTGGAATTCATAGGGCGCATCTGCAGATAGCCTCCCTCCCCCATTCAATAATAGTATAATCTTAATATGCGTTATTCTATGGAATAGCGCAGAATAAGAATTCCTATCAACGGTAACTTTAGCCATCCTACGTTATTGTATTCATGTATGACATCTCCTGTTGGAAGGAATGTCCAGGTATTGTCATTCTCATGTGGAAGGAACATCCTGTGATGTTCCCGCCCATGGGGGGAGGTGACTGGTTGCTGCAACCAATCACCTCCTGTCTTGAGATCTTTTGAGTTTAATAAAAGCCTATGATTAGGCGTCGGCTGGACAGTCTTTGCTGGAATGGCCTGATAAGAAGATAAGCTTTTGTGGTGCTGCCTTTCTTGGATGAATGATGGGAATGAACGGTGAGTGGACTTTAGCAAACTTAGGCTAAAGGGAGCGTTATTGCAAAAAGATGAAATCTGATGTGTGCTTAGATAGCACAGGAATTATAGGCTGTGTGCTCTGTAAACAGCAGCCTGGAATTCCACAACAGTATCCAGGCGGCCTAGGCCTGGACACGTGGAGTTCGGGAGTCACCCCAGACACCCTCAGTCTGGGGTGAGGTGCATCGTTCAGGCCTGGGGCCCAGCTTCTTCCACTGGGATCCACCCGGGAGGAACCATCCTAAGGCACCCAGAGGATCGGGTGTCTGAATCCAGGCGTAAGGGACCGCGCAGGCGACCTTCCCGTAGATCTGGTGCAGCAGATTGCCAGTGCCGGGACAGGGCCTCTGGAGACCGTCGGGATGGATGTCCTCACCAAACAGGGGCCATTTTCACACGGAAGGTGGTCCATGTTCTAAGGTCGGTGGCAGAGACCGTTACTCTAAGGTCGTGACAGAGACCGTTACTTAGGCCCGTGACAGGGGCCCAAGTAGTTCACCCGGTAGGTGGCAGCTACCAACTTCACGGTCGGTGGCAGAGACCGTGCGCCAGGCCTATCCGCACGAGAAAGGGATAGGAGAGTTCATTGTGCCTGGGCCTACTCGTATCCACACCCCTGTCTGTCTGTTATGGAAGTTCAACTGATTATGTTCATTCTGGCATTGAAGAAATAAAGGAGTGTTGAACTTTTAATGGTGTGGGGCTCTATTACTGGCAGATACACCTCCTCGGAAGAAGCGGAGGCTCCATATGCAGGATGCAGACCCGAAGGTAATTTAAAAAAGACTTTGCTCAAACCTCACATACAGAGAGGGTGAGAGCTTGGCGTAGTGTCCTGCACTCTTTCCTCCAGAGTACCCCTAGACAACAGCCACAAACAACCAATACAAGAGAGAGAGAGAGAGAGTGAGGCCGCTACACTTGATTCTGACTATGCGCGGTTTTTGAAGACTCGGAAAAGCATACACACGAACGGTTTTCTCGTCCAAATACAGTCTGACGAGAATCACAACGAAAAAAATGAGACTCCCGACGAGAAAAAAGAAAGCAGGTCTTCTTTTTTTCTCGTTGAGATTCTGGGCAGTTTTCTTGAAGAGAAACCTGAAAGCCTCGTACACACGCACGGTTTTCTCGGCAAGAAAGCTCTCCCAACAGTTTTCTTGTCGTTTCTTGCCAAGAAAACCGGTCGTGTGTACGAGGCTTAAGCGAAGAAGTAGCAAACCCAGTCAATGTGCTGGGAAGAAGCATGCTGATAGGAAGAGAAAGCTGAATGACAGAGAGATGAACTCTTCACTGTGCTGCTTCTCATTTCAAAGGCCAATGACAGGATGGGGCGGGTCCAAGATGACCTGGGCTCAGAGGAAGTAGGGTGAATGATGCTGGCCATCAGACTGATGACATCTAGCCACAGAAAAAAAAAATGTACTGGGGAAAAACTGAAGATTGACAGTAAACATTGCTGCAAAAGTTGGTTTTGTTATTTTATTTTTTTATAGACTATTCATTTTTTTCTCGTTATTTTTGGCTGGAGTTCAGCTTTAATAAGCTGGCTTGATGTTTTTCCACTTCTGAATGCTGGATTGATTAAATAAATGATCTTTTCAGTAACATTCTCAGCCTTGTTTGTTCATCGATCGCTCTTGTAGACAGATTCTAAGCAGGCACTGCAAGCATTAAGGGGCTTGTAGACCTAAAGTTAATTTATATAAAATAGCTATTAATAACAGGTACAGGGATAAATGTGAAAGCTGCAATATCTTTAAAGAATTAAAAAAATAGACATGAGCTTGACATTTAGGTAAAAACAATGCAATCAGAAACATTAGGCTTCAGCCTCATACACACGATCGGATTTTCCGACAGGAATTGTGTGTTGACAGACTGTTAGCCTAAAATCTGACCGTTTGTACGCTCCATCGGACAATTGTTGTCGGATTTTCCGCAGACGAATGTTGGATGGCAGGCTTTAAAATTTTCCGCGGACAACGGTCTGTTGTCAGATTTTCCGTTCGGAATCAATGCTCACCAAACACGACATTAGCAGAAGGTGCCCAAAGGGTGGCGCTCAAGAGCTGAAAAACCACGTAGTACGTCTAGTATGTCACTACGTTTGTTTTTGTTGGCCGACAATTTGTGCTGTTTGTATGCAAGACAAGTTCCTGGCCAACGTCCTTCAGACAAGAGTCCTACGCTTTGCGGAAAATCCGATCGTGTGGCTTTAGAGGCTGTTTATGTAGTTTTCCCTCGATGAATGCAGTGCATCTTAAATATACAAAGACTTGTTCCTGATGATCTGAGCATTCCTTGTGAGTTGGCGGAAACAAGCACTATAGGAAACCCCTGTGGGTCTTAGGGGCAATGGTGGACAAGTGGAGGGATTAAACTTCCACAAAAAGATTTACCTACGTCATTGCATTTTCATTTAAAAGAGTTCACCCTGAGGACAACCCTAGAAGAAAATATCAGTTTAGTAACTTTCATGCCTGAATTGCTATCCTCTAATATAGCAATTCTTAACCAGGGTTCCTCCAGAGGTTTCTAGGGGTTCTTTGAGCTGTGGCTGATTGACCTCCCATTTGATGATGCTTGCATGGTTCCTGGGTCAAGGGCTCCTGGCAGAGGCAGCTGAATAACACCAATGATTTTTTTAACGGTCTGTAATGGAGCAATTCTGAAAAGAATACAAGACGTTTTATGGATGAAGGAGCTACAGAGCAACCAACCAGATCGCTATGCTCTAGCCTTGACTGTCAGTTTCAGAGGTCGAAGTTCAGTGCTTACATCACTGTCAGGGAGTGTGTGAATCTAAGTCATAGGCCGGCTATACACGGGTCGAATCTTGGCAAGTTCAGCAGGAATCGGCCGAGATTCGAACCATTGATGGGCAGGCTGAATGTACCAAATTAAATCGATCAACTTGGGTACAATCAGTCTGCTACTAGCGATTATCACTGTCTTCTCCCGACACACCACCCCCCCCCCCCCCCCACCATAGGGAGAAGTCAATTGCTTGGCAAGGGGAATTCCCCTGTCAACACTGTCTGTGTTTTTAAGGAGAATAATGCAGATTTCTTTTCTGCAACCTGTGGCCTGCCATAGATGTATGTTATCAGTACCTAATGCCCCAATATTGTTCTTACCCAAAGTTCAGCTTTAAAGTTGTTGCAAAGCCTAAACATTTTTTACCTTAATGCATTACTTGCATCAAAGCGGAGTTCCACCCAAAAGTGCTTTCTCCCCCCTCCGGTGCCACATTTGGGGGAAGGGAACGGGTAACCTGTTTTTGACAGTTACCCTTCCACACTTCCGGGAGACAGCGCTGCAGGACCATTACTTGGAAGTTTGGTCCCCTTCCTTCTTCCTCCCCCACCGGGCCAGTTAGGAAGCGCAACGCACAGTAGGGAACCAGCTGTGAAGACGAAAGGTTTCATTGCCTGTTTCCCTTACGACGAATGGCGGTGGTAGCACCCGACAGCCAATCCAAAAATTACCTGGGGTGCCGACATTGCAGGCTCCCTACAGTATTTCTAGCTACTGACTTTTAATTTTTTTTCTTCCCCAGGCGGAACACTAAGGCAATTTTTTTTAAGTATCAGCATCCCCCCTCATCCCCCCTTTTTACTTACCTGAGTCCTTATTCTAACCAGCACCGTGCACGTCTGCAGCTCTTCTCTCCCCTCACTTTCGGGTCTTGCTGGCTTTGCTGGGAACACCAGGAGCCATTGGCTCCCAGTGCTGTCAATCAAAGCCAATAATGAGGGAGCGGGAGGTGGGGCCGAGTCCCACTGTCTTTGTCAATGGATGCAGCAATGGGGCTCGGGTGCAAGCACGCATGATTGCCCCCATGGGAAGCCGCTTCTCATGGGGGCACTGGACAGAGCGGAGCGGCCAGGAGCGCCGGCGGGGGACCCGAAAAGAGGAGGTTCCCATTGCACAGAGCAGGTAAGTATAGACATGTTTGTTCTTTTTTTTCTTTACATTTACAATCACTTAAATGTTTTAAAGCTTATAGGAGATTTTGGTGATTAGGTTTAGATCTAGTTTAATCTACCAGGTAGTCATATGGCTGTCACAGTGCTCAAAAGAGTTGATAGCTTGCATTTATCTGGAAATGCATGGCCAACTGTTGGATGCCCATTGACATGAGTTGGCAGTCAGAAGCATGTTTAGACACTGCACAGAAATCCCTTGCAACATTTTTATCTCGGCTGAAGGATAATGGATGTCTGAGAAGATCCATTTTAAGGTGATTAGTTCTTCCCCTGAAAACAGCAGGCCAAGAGATGTGGTGATCCGGATCGGGAAATGGCTGGCCTATAACACACCGCAGTAATTAACATGATTCTTTCTCTCAGATCAATGCTTTTCTCCTTGTCTGCCAGTTTTTTTTCCAAGCACTAAGTACACACAGTACAAAAAAAAGAAAAAAAGAAAGAGAACTGGAGAGAATCACAATAAA
This sequence comes from Rana muscosa, assembly GCA_029206835.1. Lineage (NCBI taxonomy): Eukaryota > Metazoa > Chordata > Amphibia > Anura > Ranidae > Rana > Rana muscosa. The sequence goes on from CM055127.1 coordinate 133,863,165, forward strand.
CAAAACAAAAGAGTATTATTCTCCTCCACCCCCTCTGCCCCTTGGAGGCTGATATCCAGACTACAGTAGTTGGGGGACACACAATGCCGCCAAGCTGAAAATGTCACACAGCTTATCAGAGGAAAGCTGCAGTGACTGCAATCTGTGCCTGTAATCAAGAATGTTTATATTCTGATAATACAATCATGACACGTCAGTGAAACAAGAGCCGCCAGATCGGAGATTGAAACATTTGGCTACCACCTCCTCATCAGCCATTTTCTTTTCACATTGGCCTATTGTTTCTGCGCAATTGTATATAACCATTGCTGACTCTGCTTCCCACCTCCCGTTGTTTGAAGAAGAACGATATGGAAACCCAAAATGAAATCAACACATTTCTGCTCCATATCTAACCCAAGCACATGCAGTCTTTCCATGGCTACCTGGTTGGGCGCCAAGAATTACTGTCACACCTGGGAGCCTGAGTTGTCAAGATTCAAATTGAAGGTAAGGATCAGTATTGGGAAATTGTTATCTCACATCTGGAAATAACAATACATGTATTATCAGCAGACCTGTATAGGGTTTCTGCATAGGCTCAACTGTAGAAGTTTGTCTAGATCAGTCTTTTTCTGTTTCAATATTTTTATTGGAGTTTCAAAAGTCATAACAAGCCATGGATTGCCCACGCAGGGGCAAATATCGAACAAACATGTGAACGCGTAATGAGTAACATAACAATAAACTGTTACCAGGGCCATAGAGGACCAGGTTGGAAATAAGGCATATGTCATAGACTATATTACTCTGTACCCTGGAGTACAGCAGTCTACATTGCTAGATATCAGAAATGAAGAGGAGAAGAAGGAAACACAGAAAAAAAGAGAAAAATAAAGAGAAAGAAAACAGAGGAAAAGAGGGGCCCCAAGAGATGGTGAGTACCACAGACGTGGGACCTGCAGAAGAAACAAGGTTTAAAGCCGACCATAACTAGTCAGGGATTGGGATGGAAAGTAGTAACTTATCCACGGTCCCCAGATTTTCAAAATTTTTGCCTGCGAATCCTTCAGTATACTGGACATCTGCTCATCAATCATCATAGCCGTCATTCTGGTTCTCACCCCCTGGGCAATGGCTCTCTTGGCGGATATAAAAAGGAGATCAGCCTTTTTCAACCAGAGTACCCTGTCACCCTGGGGTGCCTTGAGGTTTCTTCAGGAGCGTCTTGGCAAAATGCCTATAAATTGCCCAAAAATTGTTTAAAAGGCAGCGGGTGGATGAAGGCTGCCTTTTAGTTACACAAAGCCACAGGTTTTCATTGTGTACCATTACAACCTTCTAGCTGCCAGTGTCCTAATGACCAATTGCTTCATCAGTTTATATGGAGGATGTCAGTCGCCTGCACAGCATCCTTGTACCCCCCTTTTCTTGCCCCTCTCCATCAGCATTGGGGTCACATTGGCTGAGTGATGGAGAAAAGCTGAGGGAGAAGAGAAACATTGGAACACTAGTCAGTACCAGTTTGAAAAAGTGTATTTGCTTTGGAGGAATAAATCATGTTGAATGTTGGGTGTCCTACTTTGTGTGGATGTTTCTGCATCATGTAAAACTATTAAAAATAGGGTTTTTATAACAGCTTACCTGTAAAATCCTTTTCTTGGAGTACATCACGGGACACAGAGCGACATAGTCATTACTAATGGGTTATATAGATACCTTCAGGTGCTGGCACTGGCAACTTCCAAAACCGGAAGTACCCTCCCCTATATAAGCCCCTCCCATCCGGGAGCACCTCAGTTTTGTAGCAAAGCAATAAGTGTCCCTAAAGAGGGGTGGGAGCTCTGTGTCCCGTGATGTACTCCAAGAAAAGGATTTTACAGGTAAGCTGTTATAAAAATCCTATTTTCTTTCTCGTACATCACGGGACACAGAGCGACATAGTCATTACTAATGGGATGTCCTAAAGCAATGCCCAACGAGGGGGGGGATACACCATACATAAGCTGAGCGCTATCAGACATGAGGATCTTTTGCGGCCTGCAACACACTGCGCCCAAAGGCGACATCCTCCTGACTTCTAACGTCCACCTGGTAGAACCTAGTAAACGTGTGTACTGAAGACCATGTTGCGGCCTTACAGATTTGAGCCAGGGAGGCCTGGTGATGCGCTGCCCATGAAGTTCCAACTGCTCTCGTGGACTGCGCTCTAACTTTGAACGGAGGCGGTCTCCTTCTCAAGCCATAGGCTTGCATTATGACCTGTCGAATCCACCTGGCTAAAGTAGATTTTGACGCTGCCTGACCCTTTCTGGGGCCTTCCGGCAGAATAAACAAAGTATCCGTTCTGCGAATCTGAGCAGTGGCTTTTAGATAAGCTTTAACTGCTCTTACTACATCCAAAGAATGCAATAACTTTTCCTCTACCGAAGTAGGTTTGGGGAAAAAAGAAGGAAGAACCACATCTTGGTTCAAATGAAACCTCGATACCACCTTAGGAAGAAAGGCTGGATGAGGGCGTAACACTACTCTGTCCTTATGGATAACCAGATATGGCTCCTTACAGGACATAGCTGCTAATTCCGACACTCTTTTAGCCGAACAAATGGCTACTAGAAAAATCAATTTCCTGGTGAGAAGAACCAAAGAAATATGCTGTAATGGTTCAAATGGTTGTTTCTGTAGAACCGACAGAACCAAGTTTAGATCCCATGGACATATGGGAATATTAACCGGAGGACTAATACGCATCACTCCTTGTATAAAGGCTTTGACTAGTGAATGCGAAGCCAAGGGCCTTTGAAAAAATATTGACAAGGCCGAAATCTGACCCTTGATAGTACTCAAGGCAAGCTTCCTATCTACAGCCCATTGTAGGAAGTCCAGAATCCTACCTATTACGTATTTACGTGGATGCCATTTCTTGGCCTCCTACCAGGCGATGTACGCCTTCCAGATTCTATAGTAGATCTGCCTGGATACCGGCTTCCTGGCATTGATCATGGTAGATACCACAGAATTAGAGAGCCCTCTCTTTTTTAGAATGTGGGCTTCAATAGCCAGGCCGTCAAACCTAGGGCTGGTAAGGAAGGGTGGTATATTGGTCCTTGCGAAAGCAGGTCCGGACGACGTGGGAGAGTCCAAGGACTCCCCACTGACATTTTACAATCTCCGCGTACCACGCTCTTCGGGGCCACGCTGGAGCCACCAGAATCACTGGTTTCTTTTCTACCCTGATTCTGCGGAGTAATCGAGGTAACCATTGTGGCGGTGTGAATGCATATATCAGCTTGAACTGATCCCAAGGGAACACTAGGGCATCCGAGCCGCAAGCTAGGGGATCCCTTGTCCGAGAGACAAACCTGTCCACCTTTGCGTTGAATCTGGATGCTAGAAGATCTACATCCGATGTTCCCCACCGCTGACATATTGTCCAGAAAACCTCGGGGTGAAGGGACCCTTCCTCTGGGCATAATTGCTGGCGACTTAGAAAGTCCGCCTTCCAATTCTCCACTCCTGGAATGAATACCGCAGATATGGCTGGGACATATCTTTCTGCCCATTTCAGGATGTAATTTACTTCCCTCTGGGCTGCACGACTCCTGGTGCCCCCCTGATGATTGATATATGCCACTGCTGTGGCATTGTCTGATTGAATTCTGACAGGGGACCCTTGGAGTTTGGATGTCCATGCTACTAGGGCATACCGGGCTGCTCGTATCTCTAAGAGATTGATGGGCAGGGCCTTTTCTGCATCCGACCATCTGCCCTGGAGAGACTATTGCTCCAGTACTGCTCCCCAGCCTATAAGGCTGGCATCTGTAGTGACCACCTTCCAAGAAATCGGACTGAAGGATTTCCCTTTTTCCAGATTCTGGGGAACCACCACCAATGGAGGCTCTTACGAACGGAAGGGGACAAGGAAATTGTAAGTCTAGGGCCTGAACTTTTTTGTTCCAGGCTGACAGTATGGCCCCTTGCAAATTCCTTGAATGGAATTGACCGTAGGGTACTGCTTCGAATGATGCCACCATTTTTCCCAGCAGCCTCATGCACAGGCGTATGGACGGCTGTCTTTTTTGTACCCACTAAGTGGATCAAATCTTTCAAAGACAACACCTTTCCTCGAGGCAAGAATATTTTTCTCTGGCCTGAATCCAACCTTAGCCCCAAGTATTCCAAACTTTTGACTGGTTTTTAGGGCTGACTTGTCTCGGTTGATAATCCAACCGTGAGATTCCAGATAATTGATTGTCTTGTGAACGACCACGTCTAGTTTTTTTACTGAGTGGTCTATCAGCAACAAGTCATCTAGATATGCCATTATCATTACACCTTGTGTTCTTAGATTGGCCAATAAAGGGCCAGAATTTTTGTAAACACTCGTGGTGCTGTGGCCAAACCGAAGGGTAAGGCTCTGAACTGAAAATGGCACCCTTCTACTGCAAACCGTAGAAATTTTTGATGGACTGGAAAGATGGGAATGTGCAAATAAGCATCTTTGACGTCGATCGCGGCTAACCAATCCTCCCCTTGTAGGGCAGTGGCCACCGATCGGATCGACTCCATCGGAAAGTCCTGATATACAGGAATTTTTATAGCCCTTTTAGAATTAATATGGGCCTCCCGTCCGCGTTTGCTTCGGGACTGTAAAGAGGTTTGAGTAAAACCCGAACCCTCATTCTTCCAGGGGAACCTCCATAATTACTCCTTGGAGCAATAGTTGTTCTAGTGCCAACAGGAGGGACCCTCTCTTCCGGGGATCCCTTGGCACGTTTGACCTCAAAAATGGGAAGGAGAGTCTTTTAACTCCAAACTGTATCCCAAACATACTGCGGAGAGCACCTATCTGTCTTGATCGTGTCCCGTCAGGTCTCTTGCGAACAACTGGAGTCCTCCCCCCACCCGACTGAGTGGGGCAACCCTTCAATGAATTTAACTTTGGGGGAGGTTTTGTACCTCCCCTGACCCAGGGGTTCTCATTACCCTGCTATTGTCCCTGTTTTTTACCCCGGGAATTGACCGAGGAGGCCGTCGGAACTGTTACACAGCCGATGCCCCAGGGACTGGAGAAGCAGGCCTCTTAAAGAGGGACCTCTAACTCTGTTTTTAACCGGCAAGAGCGTATTTTTACCGCTGGAAATTTTCTGGATATATTTGTCCAGGTTTTCCCTGAATAAGCGTTCACCATGAAATGGGACGCTAACCAGCCATTCTTTACAGGGAGCTTCAGCAGACCAGTTTTTGAGCCATAGAAGCCTACGCATATGTACTATAGACAGCGTAAGGCGGGAGGCCTGATGGACTGAATCCTTTATGGCGTCAACCGCAAAGCCTAAGGCTCTAGGTAGATCAGCTAGGGCAAGGCCTGCTGATCTGTCAAGTCCCTCAAGACCTGTTTCAACTGATCCTTCACTGCTTAGCAGACCCCACTGCTGGTTGTGTCACCAAGCTTGCTGTAGAAAGAAGCAGACTTTCATAAGGACTCCAATCTTTTATCTATTGGGTTCTTGACATTTGGACATTATCCACTGGACATGTCAGTGATTTATACATACAAGAGATGGCTGCGTCCACTGAAGGGACCTTACATTTTTTTTTTTTTTTTTTGATGAACTTATCCTCCATGGGATAGACCACCGGAAATCTCTTGGGGGAATAAATATTTTCTCAGGACGTTCCCAATCCTGGTAAATAAGCCCTTTCAGTAAAGGGTGAAGTGGAAAAGAACAGACAGTCTGGGGGCTTCTAGCGACCCCAACGAGGATACAGTAGTGGTTGATGGTTCCGCAAGGTGCATTTTTAATGCTGATCGGACCATGTTAGTCAGAGACTGAACCCATAATCTTTCAGCTTGAGATGCTGAGAAAAGGTTCCCCCACTGTTGATTCCTCTATAACAGAATCAACCTCATCCTGATCCCCTTCAGGCAGGTCGATCCCTGTATGGGACTGTTGCTCTGCTAACAGGCACTCTGAAGGAGGAGACGGAGATGGGGCGTGCTTTCCCTGACAGGGAGGCAGCGATCAATGTTGACAATCTCTCTCTAATCCTCCCAGAGCTGAGGAAAAAACCTCCTCTGTTACATACACAGGAGCAGGTGAACTGAGGACAGCCACAGTACCAAGTACCCCTGCGGGGTCTCTACGGTCACTTACCTCTGAACTTCAGGGGAGACTGGTGCAGCAGAAGCATGCCCAAGATCCTCAGAGCCCGATGAGACCCCCTTCGGTTCCTGGAAGATTCAGTTCCGGAGCTTCTGGACGGCATATTCCTAAGCCTAAAGCTGAGGTATTCCAGCCGTAATACACCACTTTTACTGAGAATAGTCTAGCACAATTGCTGCTATATCACAGTTGGTGTCTACTAAAGTGCCTTTCTAGGGGATGCCTGCATCAACCGCCTGTGTGTGCCTTTATACTGTTGCTTGCACTTCAATAGCCAGCTATAATGTGCTTTAAAACACGCTGGACGCCCGCACATGCGCAGTAGCGCCGCGGCGCACACCTGAGCGTCATCCACCCGCTCCGCCCCTTTTTCCAGATCGCCTCTATGAATAGAGGCGCGTGCACACGCGCGGGCACGTGCGCCTTCGGCGCCTTTTTTGAAAACAACAAGGAGCTAGATGGGAGCCAGGGTCCCTTTGCCGCAGGGCCCGGGGATGGATGAGCGCAGCAACAGGGCAGAGGAGACAGCTTCCCAGGAGAGAACATACCAACTGCCTGGATTTGATTCTGGACGAAAAAAATCCACATTACAAGAAAAAGAACCATAGCGGCCTCTAGTGTCTAACACAGGTACCGCGGTCTTACATTTTTTTTTTTTTTTTTTCTTGCCTACTATTAAAATTTTTACATTTTCTCAGTAGTAACAGGCATACACAGAATATTAGCGGGAATACCTTAGGTAACAGGCAGAAAGACAAAATAGGCTTGGGGGTCCCTCAATAGAACCAAGTTCCCGAGGGCCCCCACTTACCTTTTCCTCGCCGCAGGACTCTGTTTGGTCCACAGAAGCCCAAACTTCACCTATCACGGCAGGCATTGTAATCAAACCTTCAGGGACCAGGTTCCCAAGGATTCCACTCCCCTGGACCTGTATAGCACCCTGCACAGAAAACATCTTGGTCGTGGGTATGACCAGAGCTCTGGATCCCAGGGTCCAGCTCTCCTAAGAGAAGCAATACAGGCAAAACCTTGCTCTTCTCTGCAAGGCCCGGGTACCGACCGTTTAGCTATGAAGCTTTTTTGGTCGGATCCGGAATAGCTTACTGAGGCCCAAAAGAACCTGTACGCAAGCTCAGTGAAAAACACATGTTTCTTCTTGGCCAACACCTTAGACACTGGCAAAAAACTGAGGTGCTCCCGGATGGGAGGGGCTTATATAGGGGAGGGTACTTCCGGTTTTGGAAGTTGCCAGTGCCAGCACCTGAAGGTATCTATATAACCCATTAGTAATGACTATGTCGCTCTGTGTCCCGTGATGTACGAGAAAGAAATAGTTTTTACAGTTTATAATGGGGTGCCTAAGACTGTCCATACAGTCATTTTTAAAGGGTGCCTCGAGATTGTCCATAATTTTTAAAGGGTGCCTTGACTGAAATTTTTTTGAGAATCACTGTTCTAGATGACGGAAGTTGATAACAGAGGAACAGGACAACATGACCTTACTGAATATACAGAGCAGAACTGCCAAAAAGGGACAACCGCAACTCTAAGGGGAATGTCAACACTTCAAGAAAGCTTTGCTGAAAATAACTTCAGAGAAACAAAGCAGGAAGTTTGGATGAAAAAAGGGCCAAAGTCCATCAACCTATCCTAATGCTGGTACTAAATGCAATTTTTTACAAGATAGATTTCTGTATAGAGAATCCCCATCGCCAAAAGCAATACATTTGTCACATATAGGTTTTAAAGTATAATATTGCTTGCTCTTGGGGGGTAGATTATTGTAAAAGCAATACTGTTTTCTGCTCCAGAATGACTGCGCCCCTATGTACAAAGCAAGCTCCATAAAGACAAGGTTTGATGAGTTTAATGCAAAGCACTGAAGTGGCCTGCACAAAGCCCCAATGTAAACCCTACTAAACACCTTTGGGATGAATTAGAACTCAGATAGGGAGACAGGCCTTCTCATACAACATCCAATATATTATGGTGATGAGGAGAAAATAAAATTCACAGAAAGAAAAGAAGATTCCCAGCCACGAAAATTCTTTTCTGTAGCAACAGTAGGTGAAATTGAAGGCTTGGTTGGTCGAATTTCAAAATCATTGGTGGCACCAACGGATCAAGAAACGCACAAATCTTCTGATTTTTCAAAAGAAAATTCTTTTTAAATTCAACCATGTATGGCCAGCATAAGAGTTCTTCACCAGTGACTTAGTGTTGAGCTGTGTCTGCGCTTCCTAGGACTGACACTCGAAAAAGCAGTAGAGAAAGATGTTATAGTTTGTACCATACAAAACCAATTTCAGGTTATATAGAAATGTACCATATTTGTCCCTTATATATATATATATATATATATATATATATATATATATATATATATATATATACACATATATATATATATATATATATATATGTGTAGCGCCCTGCTCCCAATTACTGGGCGCTATGTTTCAATTTAGAGGGTATCTGAGCCAATAGCTAGGCTCAGATGTAAATAATTGATGTTAAATTAGCCTCTGTTTCGGCAAATTCTGGTCTGGGAAAACTTTCCATTGTTGCCTGTAGGTGGCGCTACCACCTCAGGCCAATGTGAAAGATTGACAAGCCAGAGTGTATTGAGTACCTTCCTCCAGGAACAGTTCAGTGGGCGTGGTCTACCCGCTGAGCATGCTGGGGAAGGGTACTTAAGTGGCAGACGCCATCTTTTGGGGTCCTTCGTCCCCTCACGGCCCAGGAGGGCCGTGAGGGGTGTATTGTGTGATTCTTGGCCTCAGAACCATGCTGGTCCGAGGCCGCAACTCCAACAGGCAGACCCAGTTATGCTGACTGGGTCTGCACTTTGAAGGTGATCCTGTGCTGTCCGTACTGAGGGATGAAGCCACTCAGTGGAGGAAACCAGGGGAGGACCTGTACTGGAAAAGACCATATGGAAGGCTGGTGTCTTGAGGAGGGCCTGGTAATTCTATTGGAGGATATACCACAACCAAAGTTACCTTGAAGTCTGCCGGGTCAGCTTAAAGGCTCTAGACTGCTTGGCTGGAAGTTCGGGTGTTGAGTCCTGTGGCAGAGGATCCCGGATTATCCAAATTCTGTGCTCCACCAGTCTGTGGCAGAGACTGGTCCTGACTTATCGTTCGTGCATCATACCGGCTGCTAGGCCAGGTGAGAGGGGCCTATCCGGGTGAGCAATACCCACTCCAGGGAGAGTGGTGAGTGACTGTATTATTTGAGGAGTTCTCCCCAGTGATCTGTACCGTGTGCCTGAACCTACCCTTTCCCTTTACCCTTATATATGTTTATGCAAAAAAGCAAAATAAAACCTAACTGTTTAAGGTTTTACATCTTGTGTGGACATTGGAGTTTCTACAGACTTTCTTCCCCTGGACAACGAATACTGAGGTAACGTGCAGGCCCAAAATTAAACCAGCAGCTCCTACGGGGGTGTGATACATATATATATACAGTAGTACAGAATACAATCACAATAACAGAGGGATTAAGCCCCCCCTTCCTCCTCTATTGAACACAGTTAGATTAGCACATTATTATTCACCATAATGGGCTGTCTCCTAGATTGCTTATAGATCAGTATTGATCCCCTTGGGAACCCAAATCCCTGTTTTTTCTTTGCATTGTCCAAGGCCATCTTACGTGTGATTACACATTACAAATAGGCTTCCTCGCAGAGCTTCCCATGGCCTCTGGAAGAAGAGATCGCTGCTCATATAAACTGTTCCCATAGGTAAAACGATAATATTCAGTATATTTTTGTATTGGGTGTTTATTGTGTTATTTCATGCGCGCAGCATTTATTTAAGAATACAAAGCATTTCTTAGCTTATTTTTACACATTCCTGAGAACTGAAGAACCTTTAATTAAGGTGGAGAAACACTAATAGAACTAGGAAATGGACTTTAGACGGCACATAGGTAGATATTGTAAAAAATCTAGGGTTTTTTTATTTATAGAAAAAGATATCTTAATAAAAGTACATTAATACATTTTAAGAAAAAATTATATTTATAGTGAACATTGGTATAGGATCCAGAATAAAGTTCTAATCACACTTCCCAGGAGTTACAATAAACATGTAAAACTCAGATAAAACAATGCATATCCAACAAACACAAAACCGGGTTGAACGATGTACACAAGGAGTGGATGCAGAGGCGGCTCTCTAATTAGGCAAATAAGGCGGTCGCCTAAGGCCTCACACTCACAGGGGCCCCGCGACTGCCTAATTGAAGAGCCGCCTCTGCTGACAACAATGCCGCTGCGGCGTTAAGCTCCAGCCAGCAGCGGTTTAACATTTCCTGTGTGAGAGAACTGACACCAGCACTTTAAAGCTCTTAATATATGTAATTTATATAGTTAATTTTTTTGTCGCTTTAATTATTTTTCCCATTATGGACATGAGTGGGGCCTCATGTCTAGGTTTTGCCTAAGGCCTCACAAAGCCTAGAGCCGCCTCTGAGTGGATGGCCTTATTCATAGATCCAGTAAATTCAGAAATGTAAATCTTGCTTTGCTCTACAAGTTTTGCGTTTGGAGACGCTTCATCAGGAGCACAATTTACATTTCTGAATTTACTGGATCTATGAATAAGGCCATCCACTCCTTGTGTACATCGTTCAACCCGGTTTTGTGTTTGTTGGATATGCATTGTTTTATCTGAGTTTTACATGTTTATTGTAACTCCTGGGAAGTGTGATTAGAACTTTATTCTGGATCCTATACCAATGTTCACTATAAATGTCATTTTTTCTTAAAATGTATTAATGTACTTTTATTAAGATATCTTTTTCTATAGATAAAAAAAACCTAGATTTTTTACAATATCAACCTATGTGCCGTCTAAAGTCCATTTCCTAGTTCAATTAGTGTTTCTCCATGATTATCAGGACTTTGGCACATTTATACTAGTGCATCCACAGTGTCACCCTGTGGGGATGCACATTTAAGCAATTTCTTTTTAATTAAGGTGGGTTCACATTAATCACATGAATGTGGAAGTTCAGTTCAAGCTGTGAACCAAACAGGCCTTGGGTTGGGGCTGTTTTATTCAATAGGAACAACAACAAAAAACATGGTGCAAATGGATGTACCTAAAAGCAACCAGTTTTTGGATGATATGGGTTATCCCTTTTTTTATATTATTATTTAGCTTATTAAAGCAGAACTCCAGCCAATTAAAACACACATATATGTATATACAGTATATATATATATATATATATATATATATATAATTATTGTTTTTCCTACCAAAGGAATTGTAATTCTATTTAGCCAATGTTGTAAATTACACACATTCATCACACTACACAACCATTTGAAAAATTGTTGATAGGAGGCGCTGGACTCAGAGTTGGTTTCAAATGAAGAAAAGTCCATACTCTAGAGTACAATGACTCTAGTTAGGCAGCTGTCTGACAGCTAAAGGACCCAAGGGCATCTTAGGTGTATAAGGGAAGGCGTAGGGAAAACAAGAGAGCCACACCAAAAGCTTAGAAGCCCTAGAGTATTGCATTTCATTATAGAAGACCAAAGGTAACAACAGGCCTGATAGTGCTCGGGTCGGGTTTGAGGTCAGGACCAGTGTTAATTTTGACAGCAAATTTCGATTTAGTTTTAGTCTTAAGACTAAAATGGCATTTTAGTTTTAGTCCCATTTTAGTCTTCTGCAAATGTTTTAGTTTTAGTCATAGTCTTTGACTAAAATGCCATTTTAGTTTTAGTCCCATTTTAGTAATCGTATTTTAGTCGACTAAAATCTCCAGTACATTTTAGTCGAATAAAATAATTTTAGTCAACTAAAATCTAATGTGTTTAGTTAAATTGTAATGCATCATTAAGCATTTCTCTAGCATTTCCAAACTCATTATATAGTTATATACTCCTGTACTTGCCCACCAGGAGGTGTCCAATGGAACACCCCATTCTGAAAAGGGTGAACTTCCAGCCTTGTATAAACCTTCCTGTCAAGATGGTGTGCTGATGGGGGATTCTTAATCGCAAAATGCACAGACCTCGAGCACTAAAATGATGATGATACTACTGTATATTGGAATCCAATCTGATATGTTTTTATGTTTATGTCTTTTGTTTTTTAAGTAATAAAATGTAATCTGAACTGTATATTTGATTCCTTCTGTGTGGTACCTTTTAAAGTCCTCACTGAGCACACATACACCATATGGGGTTGAGTGACTATTCTATATTACAGCAAAAGCCCTTTTTTTATTTTATTTTTTAACACACTATTAATAGTTTTATTTTCATCTTATTTTAGGTATACTTTAATGATATTTTCAATGAATCCACATCGCCAATAACTAAATGCCCGCTCTACCTTAAAATCTACTCTTTGGAAGCCACGGTTTCCACTGAAATGAGGTAGCAATCTGGAAACAGTTACATGCAAATTAGATACGTGGCTCTATTTCTTTGGCTGCATCTATAAATCATAATTCCGGATGCAATATTGGTCACGGGAGCATAAGGAATAATCTACATGTCTACACCCACTATCCAATTATGAGGGATAAACTGTTTAATTTTTCCCACTGGTAATAGAAAGAGCACAACAATGCGTACTTCCCATGAATATTGCAAAAACAATGTTTTCTTGACCCAAATAGAAATGCCAGCGAAATGCCAGCAAGCGACAAGCTTTAAAATATTGTTTAATATCCGGCCGCTGTAGAAGGCATGTTGCACACTTAATTTGTGTACGTGGCAGTTGTCCCAGTTCCTGGTAAGCACTAAAAGGTGCTGTGATGCCTTCAACAGATGCATGATGCACACAGTCTGTTACAGAGCAGACTGCTCGGGTAAATTGGAAGGAATTAGTGTATTAATATTTGAATGTGTCCCAGATGTAGAATGATGTATTATGAAAGACTTTATGCTCAGATGGGAAATGTAGACTGCTGCTATATACCTTGTCTATGGTAATCAACCATAGCTAAATAAATGTAAAAAAAAAAAAAGAAAAAAAAAAAAAGGAACACAAACTAAATACTGTGCCTTGCAGAAAAGCGTTGGCAAGCCTTTGGTTTCAGAGCACAGCTCATCAATTTTTATGTAAGCTCCGGAACTGGAACTGAGTTGCTGGAACTGAGCTGAGCTGAGCTCCGGAGCTAGGAGCTAACATTCTACAGCTGCTCCTCCCAAAGTCCTGTGACATTAACACATGTAGAGCTTGTGGATACTTGCGGCTGCCCTTGTGGACCCTCTAAAAAACAATCCGTGGTGGGTAAAAGTGTATGGCATGGAGTAGATCACTGAAATACATGCAAATTTCACCCATACTTTTTCCCTTTAAAAACATGCAAATTCAGAAAAATATCCTTTGATCTGTCAGAAATGGACTTTGCATGTCTCAGTAAGTGTATTGCCCCTCACCTCCCCCCCCCCCTTCCATAATTACCCCACCCTATCCAGCATTCTATCTAGAGTCCTCACTCTATCCAGCGCTGTGTCTGTCTGCAGCGGCTCTCTCCACTCTTCCAAGGGCGGAGAGGCAGCAGTGGGTGCCATTGGCTCCGGCTGCTGTCAATCAGTTCCTGTGAGCGGGAGGTTGGGCCCAGCCATGCTGTGTGTGTCTATGGACGCATACAGCCCAGCCCACCAGCGAGCCTGCACTTTTGCCCCTATAGGAAGCAGCTCCCTATGGTGGTGCACTGAGAAGAGAAGGAGCCAAGAACGCCAGCGGAGAACACCAAAAGAAGAGGATTGGGACTGCTCTGTGCAATGCCATTGCACAGAGCAGGTAAGTATAAACCTGTTTAATATTTTAATAAAAAAAGAGCCTTTAAACCCCTTTAACCACTTGCTTACTGGGCACATATACCCCCTTCCTGCCCAGGCGAAATTTCAGCTTTCGGCACTGTCACGCTTTGAATGAAAATTGGGCGGTCGTGCGACGTGGCTCCCAAACAAAATTGACGTCCGTTTTTTCCCACAAATTTTTCTTTTGATGGTATTTGATCACCTCTGCGGTTTTTATTTTTTGCGCAATAAACAAAAAAAAGAGCGTCAATTTTGAAAAAAAAACACAATATTTTTTACTTTTTGCTATAATAAATATCCCAATTTTTTTCAAAAAAACAATTTTTTTTCTCAGTTTAGTCCGATAAGTATTCTTATACATATTTTTGGTAAAAAAAAAAATCGCAATAAACGTATAGTGATTGGTTTGCGCAAAAGTTATAGCGCCTACAAAATAGGGGATAGAGTTATGACATTTTTAAAAAAAAATTAATTTTTTTTACTAGTAATGGCGGTTATCTGCGATTTTTGTCAGGACTACGATATTGAGGTGGACACATCGGACACTTTTGACAAATTTTTGGGACCATTCACATTTATACAGCGAACAGTGCTATAAATATGCACTGATTACTGTATAAATGTGACTGGCAGGGAAAGGGTTAACACCAGGGGGCGAGGAAGGGGTTAAATGTGTTCCCTAGGAGTGATTCTTACTGTGGGGGGAGGGGACTGACTGGGGGAGGTGACCGATCTGTGTCCCTATGTACAAGGGACACAGCATCGGTCTCCTCTCCCTGACAGGACGTGGATCTGTGTGTTTACACACACAGATCCACGTCCTTGGCTGTGTAACAGATGATCGCAGGTACCTGGCGGACATCGCGGTCGCCAGGCAGCGCATCGGCACCTCAGTGACGCGGCGGGCACGCGCGCACGCCGGGGCTCGAACGCCCCCCAGTGGCTGAATTTGTAGAGCCACATTGTAGCCGTCATTTGTCAATGGCCCGGTACTCAAGAAGTTAAGCTCTGTTGTGGGCTGACAACACACAGCATATTTGTGGACTGAGTGGTGTCAGCCCTGCCAAGTTGTCATTTGCTAAACTACTATTATTACTGCTACTTTAACTATTATTTTTAATGCTGAGAATTACAAGCAGATACTTATTCATAATGCCATACCATCAGGGAGGCGTGTGATTGGCCCCAAATTTATTCTGCAGCAGGACAATAACCCCAAACATACAGACAATGTCATTAAGAAATATCTTTAGTGTAATGAAGAAAGGGTTGAGTATAGCCTCAGTTATGATGAAAAATAGACTAACAGTATATAGTGCCCTCATCCATAATAAATGTTGAGGAGGGAACCCATCGGACATAGGGTGATGGTTGCTAGGGCCATCTTTCCCCTAATAGTCACTCAGGATTAAAGGTTTTGTGGACTTTTGCAGGCACTGATATGACAACGTACAAAAAATGCATTAAAAAATTATTTATTGCTATTAATCAAAGGAAAAAGACAATAATAAAAAAAAAAAACATAGACCGAACCCCACAGTATAGAACAGCATGAGTCAGTGACACAACAGCCGTTACAGACTATTAAAGTGGAGCAGGCCGGACCTCAACCGGTTTCGCGGCACAACACCGCTTCTTCAGGAGGGTCTGTACAAAACATAATATACATTATAAGTACACTAGCAATATATTAATACAGTAGATAAAACGTACTTAATATCAAAAATATAATCAAAAAGTCAAGGTCTGTTGACTGCTCACCGTAATGACGTTCAGAGGTGCAATGACTGCCCAGGTAAGCCCCCCGCGGCGAATGAGGGGGAATAAAAGTATATGGTGCAGATTGATACAATCTAATAATAATGATTAGAATAATATTAGGTTAGATAATCCATATTTAAACTAGTTTGGCATGGGACACCCAGTGGAACAGTGAAGGAAAAAGGGGGGGGGGGATGGGCCGAAAGGAAAATAGGGGGTGGGGGGAGAGGGTGGAAGGGGGGGTAGGGAAGGGGGAGGGGGAAGAGGGGGGAAAAATTTTTCCTTTGATTAATACCAATAAATAATTTTTTAATGCATTTTTGTACGTTGTCATATCAGTGCCTGCAAAAGTCCACAAAACCTTTAATCCTGAGTGACTATTAGGGGAAAGATGGCCCTAGCAACCATCACCCTATGTCCGATGGGTTCCCTCCATAACTTTAGTGTAAAGAAGAACAAGGAGGCTTGGAAGTGATGGTTTGGCTCCAACAAAGCCCTGCTGATCTCAACATCATGGAGTCTGTCTGGGATTACATAAAGAGACAGAAGGATTAGAGCAGTGGCGGCCAGTGTTTTTTTTTCCCCAGGGGGCATCAAACATAACCCCCCCCTACCGCCTGCTCTAGGTTGGTCGGCAAGTACCCCATAGGTTGCAGACGGGCAGCGCTCTCGCTCCAGCGGATCCTGTGTCCTCTTCTCCTCTTCTGCATCACGGTGGCTGCCGCCGTGTGTCTCCTCCCTCCTCCTAGGTGTGCAATAGGATTGCCAGTCTTTTCAGGCAATCGGGTGATGGTCTCAAGGAGGAGGATCAGCGTGGCAATAGCAAATATTAATTCGCTATTGTCACACAACTGGGTGGGCTTGGGGCGCAGTGCTCTGCGCCCCAAGCCCACCATTTTTTGAAGCCTTTTAGAGCCTCCGGCTCTATTAATGTGCTTAAACCCCCCCCCCCCCATTGGAATCCATGGTTTGGCACCCTGTATGTAGATCAGGGGGCCGGACGCATGGATGGGGGGGGAGGGCGGCACTCGTGTGCCCCTAATGGATGGGCCCCCGCTGGATTTGAGGCAGCCTACATCCACAGAAGATCTGTGGTTAGTTCTCCAAGATGTTTGGAACAACCTACCTGCTGAGTTCCTTCAAAAATGTGTGCAAGTGTACCTAGGAAAATTGAAAAGTTGATGATGTTTTGAAGGCAAAGAGTGGTCATACCAAATATTGAATTGATTTGGATTCCTCGTCTGTTCATTTTATTTTTTACTCACTGTGTAAATTGATAGTTTTAGTTAGAAAATTATATATATATATATATATATATATATATATATATACATATATATATATATATATATACTTTTTTTTCTCTTTTTTTTTTTTTAAATCACATAACCTCTGTCCCCAGCTGCAAAAGGGGCTAACAGTAGTACACTAATTTTCCCAGTGAATGGCTGTGCAGGTGGGGCGTGACAACGCAATTCTGACCACTGGGGTAAAGGAAATCACAACTGGAAAACTGACCATGCTGTGTAGGATTTGCTCTCATGCCTAATGTGGTAGTTTTGCAATAGGAAAGCAGGGGAACTGACAGGGACACCAGGTATTTCACACAAACAAAAAAATACAAAGAGAACAGGATATGTTTTAACAGGCACATGGCAGGAGTATGAAATGTTGGGGCAACATGTTCTTTAACCACTTCAGACCCACGCTATCGCCAAAAGATGGCTTCCGCGTGGCTCTCTCATTTTGGGAGGGCATCCATTGACGTTCTCTCGAACCACGTTCCCTTGCGTGCCCCCTGGAGAGTGCATTCAGCACGCTCTGTGAATCTCTGTGCAGTAAAGGGCCAGTCAGAGTGACCCTTTACCATGTGATCAGCTGTGTCCAATCACAGCTGATCACATGTAAACAAACTTGCTGGTTATTGGCATTCCTTTCTTCACATGCTGTCATAGCATGTGGTGAGGAGTACCGGTAACAAGCAAGTGTGACAAGGAACATTTACACAGATAATCAGATGTCAGTGCAGCCTATCAGTGCCCATAAGAGAAGGAGAACAATTACTTATTTTCTAAATTTTATAATAGAAAGTAAGAAAAACGTTTTGTTTTCAAAATTTTCAGTACCGGTGGTGATTAAATACCATGAAAAGAAAGCTCTATCTCTCTCCAAAAAATTATAACAATTTCATATGGGTACAGTGTTGCATGAGCGCGTAATTGTCATTCAAAGTGTGACAGCGCTGAAAGCAGATAATTGGCCTGGGCAGGTAGGGGGTGAAAGTGCCTGGTATTGAAGTGGTTAAGATGACTGTAACGGCACCCCAAATATGAAAGGGATTAAACGCCGTTTAAGATCTTCCCTCCCCTGGACACACATTCGCTGCTGATCCTCCACAGTCAGGCGACCACTTCCCATAGGAATTAATCCTTTCAAAAGAATGAGACAAAACACTCTGTATCTTTCCAAAATGAACTGACTCTTTATTGCAAAAGTACTACAACTCTTATACACACAGAGAGAAGCTTCTGACCCTCCTCCCATCATACACCTCTGACCAGACCCAATTTAGATGAGCCAATTCTCTACAGCTGATGACCAATACACATCTCAGTTTAATGATTATGCATGACCCTTTTGTGTTTAGCTTTTGTCTCCCAATCCACATTATCAAAAGACTTCACAGAAATAAAGGATCTGTAGCATATTTGAGGTTCATTAACATTACACAAGCAGACAGGTGACACCTCAGCATCTCTTCAATTAACCTGTCTGTCTGCTAGTTCCACAACCTATAATTACAGGCTGAACTCCCACAAGCCACAATAAACAATAGAATGTAATCACACATCATCACAGCAAGTATTACATAAACAGCCCACACACAGTATATGCCCAATCTGCTATGTATATACAGTATGGGATATGGCTATCACAGATCATAGTGGGGTTCTCATTCACCCTGTGCCCCAAGTGAGACACAGGGTGGTTTACACATAAGAGGCATTGGGGAAGCTGAAGCAAGGGTATCTCATACTTTCTAAGAGCTTCTGGGTTCCCCAGGCCTTCCCGTTACAATGACTTTTTGTCAAACATGGCCACCTTTAGCAATGTCAGATACCGTATTTTTCGCTCCATAAGATGCACTTCCCACCCCCCCAAAAAATGGGGGGAAATGTCTGTGCGTCTTATGTAGCGAATATTGACCAGGACGTGTTAGAATGCCGGCGCTCAGCTTCTCTGTGGCAGAAGAGAGGCGGACAGGATGTGAGGCGCATCCTGGCAGGGGCGTACCGGGGGGGGGGGCAGTGCACCTCGGGTGCCACACATGGGGGGTGTCAGTGGCGTCGCTATGGGGGTGCGCTCCGCACCCAGGTCGGGTGACACCATCCCGAGAGCGGCGAGGGCCCCCGCTGCTCCCTTTGGTAGATTTTTTATTTTAATCTGGAACACCCCCGGTGCCGTGGCCGCACTAGCCTGGTCCAGTCTGTCACTGTGGTTTCTCCCTGCTCTTCCCACCACTGCTGTGCTGCCTAGCCAGGCCTGTGTGTGTCATTATTGAGAGAGCCAGCCAGCCGCCCGTCCAATGGCAGTGTCCTCCGCTGCCTGAGGTGAGCTGGTGATAAGGGGGTAGGCCAGTCCGGCCCTGAGGGTGGGAGGTGTGGGTTGGCATGGTATCCACCACCCAGTCATCTGAGCTGGTTTGAGAAAAGGCTGAAGGGGTGTTTGTGTCTGCCCTGCCACCCTATCCTAAACTGGGAAGGGGGGAGGTTGCTGTGTCCACCACCACTACCCAGGTATACAGTACCTACGCTGATTTGATGGGGGGGGGGGTGGTATTGCTGTGTGTCTACCACCCACCTAGAGTAGTATTATATTTTATTAAATATTTTAGTACACCGTTTGGTTCAGAATATTTTTTTTCTTGTTTTCCGCCTCTAAAACCTAGGTGCGTCTTATGAAACAAGACATCTGGTACTTCATGCTGGCCTAGGTATAGTAAATGATGCATATAAATGCATACATGGTATTACTAGCTTATTTACAAAAAGGCAAATTACATTTTCGGTTTCTGATCCTTTAAGAAGAAAACAATATAACCTTTCTTTATAGATTAAAATTAATTCAAGACATGCTAAGCAGGTTGAAAAGGTACACATAAATAAATACAATCAATCCTTGTAAAGAGTAATTACACTTCAATTTAAGCCCTGCCATTAACTTCACATTAAATTTATTTTCTGGCAACCGTAATGCTACTCTAATCACTAAATATAAAGTGTTTCTTACCGTCATCTTTAGATTCTATGGCCAAATAAGAAACATTTCGTACACAAAAGATACTGCATTATAAAAAGATAATACTTACAGGCTGTAAAATTCAAGTTTCATGTTGATTTGGAATTAATGACCAACTTAAGTATACTGTGTATATATATATATATATATATATATATATATTGTGACAGCAGGAAGGTAAAGTCACCTGGTTGCATCCAGGGGGGTAGATATATTTCGCCCAGATTCAGGCTTTACGCCGACTTATACAACTAGGTGGAGAGTTGTATAAGGCTAGTGGGCTCATGGATGACTCATACCTCTAGGGAGAGGGCTGGGCGTCGTGCAGACAGGGAGTTGATGAGACCAGCTGAAGCTTGTCAGCTCATTTAGGCCTCTATAAGAACTCCCAGCTTCATTAGATGTTAGCTCATGCCTGGAACCAGACCTGTGTGGACTGTCTAGGGAGAGTGAACCCCTGTGCGGTGAGGCAAAGCCTGTGTGGCTATTTGTTTGGACTTTTACTAAACCAGGGACTTAGGGACTAGGACAGCACCAGGCTGATCCCAGTTGTTAGTTTAGGAAACCTGCATGTTTAGTCAGAGGTCAAACTGACCAGGATTTATTTTGTTTATGTTTCTTTTTGGCTTTGCTGTGTTTTTGTCACTGTACATAGAGAAATAAACCGCACCTTTTGATTTTGAAAACCACAACCTCCGTCTGCTGGCCCTGTTTTTGTGTGGGGAGCCCAACCAGGGGGTCACACACACCCGCTACCGAGTTAACCCCCTCACAGTTGGTGGAGAATGCGGGCAGTTTTTTTTAAGCCAGCATGGAGGAGATACTGAAACAGCTGGCTCTAGCAAATGCCAATCAACAGCAGACAAATGCAGGTTTGCAAAGGAGCCTTGCAGCCCAGCAGCAAGCTCATCAACAAGCCCAGCAGCAATCTGAGGCCCGCTTCATAGACCTGTTACAGAAGCAAGAGCAGAGACTACAACAAATGGAAGCAGTAATGCAGCAACGTCCGCAGACCAGTGAGGAAAGCCGTCCCACTAATACCGCGTCCTTTGGGGTGAGTCGTTTATTGACAAAAATGACTGGAGAGGATGATCCAGAGGTATTTTTGACCACATTTGAAAGGACTGCTGAAAGAGAAAAGTGGCCTGAGGAGCAGTGGGCTGGACTGGTGGCTCCTCTGTTAACTGGTGAATCGCAGAAGGCTTACTATGACCTAGAGCCTGACCAAGCAAAAGACTATGTGATGCTAAAAGCTGAAATATTGGCAAGGCTGGGTGTCACCCTGGCTGTCCGGGCTCAGCGTGTGCATAACTGGACTTTCCAGCTTGGAAAACCCCCCAGGTCTCAAATGTATGATCTCATTCACCTGAGCAGGAAGTGGCTACAGCCAGAGACTTTGTCCGCACCAGAGATTGTGGAACGTGTTGTAATGGATCGGTTTTTGAGAGCTCTTCCTACTGCCATCCAAAAGTGGGTAAGCCATAGAGACCCAGAGACGGCCGGTGGTCTTGTGGATCGTGTAGAGAAATACTTGGCTACAGAGAACCTGACGGCCTCTTCCAGAGACTCTCGGACTTTCCACCCTAAGACCAGACCATCCCCAGGGGCGGATAAGAGGATTCCAAGGGGTGAGGGTGGAGAGAGTGAGAGGGTGGGAGCTCTACCCAAAGTTTGGCGAGAACAGCCTGGGAAGTCAGGGGCTCAAGAGGCAGCCAAATGGATTGTTTGCTACCGCTGCCGGCAAGCGGGACATATTGCAGCAAATTGCCCGGTTGTGGAGGAACCCATGCAATGTGACTTTCTGATGGACAGACGTCAGTCGCTGTGTGCGACAGTCGCATGCACTGCCATTCGGGGAACTGAGAAACATTTATGCAAAATGTGTATTAATGGTAGAAATGTTGTGGTATTACTGGATTCAGGTAGCCTTGTGACCCTGATAAAGGCTGAATTAGTTAAAACAGAGGTCTCTGGGAATAGCAAGGTAGCTGTTATTTGTGTGCATGGGGACACCCGAGAGTATCCAGTGACTACAGTGTGTTTCAAGACCCCCAAAGGTACCCTCTCTCATCCAGTGGGGTTAGTATCTCAATTACCGCATGATGCCATTGTGGGAAGGGATTTTCCGAAGTTCTGGGAACTGTGGGATGATCCTGAGCCCCCCACTGGTGCCCCTATGTACCAGGAATGTGATAGCCAGAACTCCTCTGAGAGTGGTGAGGACACTCCAGAATTTCCCTTGTCAGTATTGGCAGGGGAGACTCAAGAAACTGGAGAGGAGCCCACCTCCTCAGACGAAAACCTACCGTCTGTGGAGTTTTCTGATCTGGAGGTTCACAGGGAAAATTTTGCCACAGAACAGTTAAAAGACCCCGCCCTAATAAAGGCACGGGAAAACGTAGTGGAAATAGATGGCGAGTTAGTGAACCCAGATAATACCTGCACTTACCCATACTTCAGCGTAGAGAAGGACCTACTGTATCGGGTGGCAAAAAGGGCAGAAGAAACCGTTGAGCAGCTTGTGGTGCCCAAACCTTACAGGAAGTTGGTGTTGGAGTTGGCCCATGGGCACATTCTTGGAGGTCATCTGGGGACAGAGAAAACCCGAGAGAGGGTATTACAGAGATTCTATTGGCCTGGGGTGATGAAGGACATAGAAAATTATTGTTCCTCCTGCCCTGTGTGTCAGAGGTCGGCCCCGATGCCACATTTCCGTAGCCCGCTGGTCCCTCTACCCATCATTGAGGTCCCGTTTGAGAGAATCGCAATGGATTTGGTAGGTCCTATAATCAAGTCCGCTAGGGGGCACCAGTACATATTGGTTATAATGGACTATGCCACCCGTTATCCAGAAGCGATCCCTCTCAGAAATACCTCGGCCAAAACCATAGCCAAAGAGCTATCTCTTGTTTTTAGCCGGGTGGGTATTTGTAAAGAACTGCTTACGGACCAAGGTACACCCTTTATGTCCCGGGTTATGAAAGAGCTGTGTAAATTGTTCAAAGTGACGCAATTGCGTACATCTGTGTATCACCCCCAAACCGATGGGCTGGTTGAAAGATTCAACAAAACCCTAAAACAAATGTTGAAGAAAGTGGTGGATAGAGATGGAAAGGATTGGGACTGTCTACTTCCTTATTTGATGTTTGCTATTAGGGAGGTGCCCCAATCCTCTACGGGATTCTCCCCCTTTGAGTTACTGTATGGGAGACACCCAAGAGGGCTGTTGGATATTGCCAAGGAAACTTGGGAAAGTGAGAGTTCTCCCCACAGGAGTGTGATTGAGCATGTCGCCCTGATGCAAGATCGAATTGCACAGGTAATGCCCATCGTGAAGGAACATTTGGCCCAAGCGCAGTTGGCACAGCAGAGAGTGTACAACCGTGGAGCAAAGACCCGTACCTTTTCCCCGGGGGATAGGATATTGGTACTTGTCCCTACGGTTGAAAGTAAATTCCTTGCCAAATGGCAAGGCCCCTACGAGATAATGGAAAAAGTGAGCGAAGTGAATTACAAGGTCAGACAACCAGGAAGGCGAAAGCCCGAACAGATATATCACGTTAATCTGTTGAAAGCCTGGAGGGATAGAGAGTCCCTAGTCGCAGAAACTTGGTCACCAGCTCAAACTGGTTGCGTGATTCCGGAGGTTGGAATAGCAGCCACCTTGTCACAACCCCAACAACAGGAGGTTAAGGAGTTTGTGCTTCGCAACAAGGAGGTGTTCTCTGAGCTGCCGGGACAAACATCTGGGGTAGAGCATGATATTATTACCCCGCCCGGTGAAAGGGTGAAGTTAAAACCCTATCGGATCCCAGAGGCCCGACGGGAGGCAATACGGGAGGAAGTACAGAAAATGCTGAACTTAGGGGTGATAGAGGAGTCCCAAAGTGATTGGTCTAGTCCCATTGTGTTGGTGCCTAAACCGGATGGGAGCTGGCGATTTTGTAATGATTTTCGTCAGTTGAACAAAGTTACAAAATTTGACACCTACCCCATGCCACGTATAGATGAGTTGATCGACCGGCTGGGAACAGCCCGATACATGACGACTCTTGACCTCACAAAAGGGTATTGGCAAATTCCCCTGGCCAAGTCGGCCAAAGAGAAAACCGCATTTGTAACCCCAGACGGGGCGTTCCAATATAAGAGAATGCCGTTCGGGTTACAGAATGCGCCGGCCACATTCCAGCGGAAAATGGACCAGATACTGAGGCCCCATCGGAAGTATGCTGCGGCTTACCTGGATGACGTAATTGTCCATAGCACAGATTGGGCCTCACATCTGCCAAAAGTGCAAGCAGTCCTGGACTCTGTTCAGGAAGCGGGGTTTACGGCTAACCCCAAGAAGTGTACCATTGGGCAGGAGGAGGCCAAATATCTTGGGTACACCATTGGGAGGGGAGTAATAAAACCCCAACTCAACAAAGTCGAGGCCATCCAGAGTTGGCCACGTCCCAACAGCAAGAAGCAGGTACGAGCCTTTCTGGGAATCGCTGGGTATTATCGGCGATTCATTCCCCACTTTGCTTCTAAGGCTGTGCCCCTAACCAACCTGACGAAGGGGAAAGGGTCGGTCATGATTAAATGGACCCCCGAGGCTGAGGCAGCATTCCAATTCTTGAAACAAGCCTTATGTAGCCAGCCAGTGTTGTACTCACCCGACTTCTCTAAAGACTTTGTCGTACAAAGTGATGCGTCAGATGTGGGGTTAGGAGCAGTATTGTCCCAGGTCTGGAACGGGGAAGAGCACCCAGTCATTTACCTCAGCAGGAAGTTGAAGTCCCATGAGGTAAATTACGCCACCGTTGAAAAGGAGTGTTTAGCGGTGAAGTGGGCTCTAGATTCCCTTCGGTACTACCTGCTAGGTAGGCACTTTGACATGGTTACGGATCACGCTCCGTTAAAGTGGATGGCTCAAAACAAGGAAACAAATAGAAGAGTGAATAGGTGGTTCCTGGCCCTCCAGGAATTCAACTTCACAGTAAAGCATCGCCCTGGCGTTCAAATGGGGAATGTGGATGCTTTGTCTCGAGTACATGAATGCCTGATTGCTGGTGTTCCAACCCCGAGGTTAAAACAAGAGGGGGGGGTATGTGACAGCAGGAAGGTAAAGTCACCTGGTTGCATCCAGGGGGGTAGATATATTTCGCCCAGATTCAGGCTTTACGCCGACTTATACAACTAGGTGGAGAGTTGTATAAGGCTAGTGGGCTCATGGATGACTCATACCTCTAGGGAGAGGGCTGGGCGTCGTGCAGACAGGGAGTTGATGAGACCAGCTGAAGCTTGTCAGCTCATTTAGGCCTCTATAAGAACTCCCAGCTTCATTAGATGTTAGCTCATGCCTGGAACCAGACCTGTGTGGACTGTCTAGGGAGAGTGAACCCCTGTGCGGTGAGGCAAAGCCTGTGTGGCTATTTGTTTGGACTTTTACTAAACCAGGGACTTAGGGACTAGGACAGCACCAGGCTGATCCCAGTTGTTAGTTTAGGAAACCTGCATGTTTAGTCAGAGGTCAAACTGACCAGGATTTATTTTGTTTATGTTTCTTTTTGGCTTTGCTGTGTTTTTGTCACTGTACATAGAGAAATAAACCGCACCTTTTGATTTTGAAAACCACAACCTCCGTCTGCTGGCCCTGTTTTTGTGTGGGGAGCCCAACCAGGGGGTCACACACACCCGCTACCGAGTTAACCCCCTCACAATATATATATATATATATATATATATATATATATATATATATATATATATATATATATATATATATATATATACACACACACACACACACACACATACAGTCGTGCTTAAAAGTTTGCATACAATGGCAGAAATTGTAAAATTTGGGCATTAATATTGAAAATATAACTGATCATGCAAAAAAAGGTCTTTTATTTAAGGATAGCAATCACATGAAGCCATTTATTATCACATAGTTTTTTGGATCCTTTTTTAAATCATATTGATAACAGAAATCACCCAAATGGCCCTGATCAAAAGTTTACATACCGTGGAATGTTTGGCCTTGGTACAGACACAGAAGGTGGCACACACAGTTTAAAATGGCAATTAAATGTTAATTTCTCACATTTGTGGCTTTTTAAATCACAATTAGCCCAGGTTCAGAAACTACTTTTTAAAATCGGTGCAGCGCCGCAGATGCGTCGTCGCACCGATTAGGACGGTGCCATTGCCCGCAATTTGCGGCAAATATCGCCGATTTGACATGCGATTTGACATGTCAAATCGCATGTCAAATCGCACCAGTGTGAACCAGGGCTATGTGTCTGTTTATAAATAGTCAATGAGTTTGTTAGCTCTCACATGGATGCACTAAGCAGGCTAGACACGCCATGACGAGGTAGAAAAGAACAGAACAGTCAAAAGACCTGCGTAACAAGGTAATGAAACTTTACAAAGATGGAAAAGGATACAAAAAGACAGTATATCTAAAGCCTTGAATATGCCAGTCAGTACTGTTTAATCACTTATTAAGAAGTGGAAAATTAGGGGCTCTTTTGATACCAAGCCAAGGTCAGGTAGACCAAGAAAGAATGCAGCCACAACTGGCGGAAGAATTGCCCAGGTTACAAAGAAAAGGTAACCTCAGGAGAAATACAAGCTGCTCTCCAAAAAGACGGTGTGGTTGTTTTTAAGGAGCACAATTCAACGATATTTCAACAAAAAAAAAGCTGCATGGTTGAGCTGCCAAAAGGAAGCCTTTACTGCGCCAATGCCACAAAAAAGCCAATAAGGCATGTCAAGGTGTTGCTGGGCATATTGTAACCAGGCTTTTTTGTGGAACTTGTACAGTAAAGGCTTCTTTCTGGCAACTTGACCATGCAGCTCTTTTTTGTTCAAGTATCATCGTATTGTGCTCCTTAAAAACAACCACACCATCTTTTTCCAGAGCAACCTGTATTTCTCCTGAGGTTATCTGTGGGTTTTTCTTTGCATCCAGAACAGTTCCTGTAGCAGTTGTGGCTGAAATCTTTCTTGATCTACCTGACCTTGTCTTGGTATCAAGAGATCCCCAAATTTTCCACTTCTTATTAAGTGATTGAACAGTACTGACTGGCATATTCAAGGCTTTGGACATCTTTTTATATTCTTTTCCATCTTTGTAGAGTTTCATTACCTTGTTACGCAGGTCTTTTGACTGTTCTTTTCTACCTCCTCATGGCTCAGTGTCTAGCCTGCTTAGTGCATCTATGTGAGAGCTAACAAACTCCTCATTGACTATTAATACACAGACACTAATTGTGATTTAAAAAGCCACAAATATGGGAAATTAACCTTTAATTGCCATTTTAACCTGGGTGTGCCACCTTCTGCGTCTGTACCAAGGCCAAACATTCCAGGGTATGTAAACGTTTTATCAGGGCCATTAGGACTAAGACGCCATTAAAATTCATGTGCGTGTAAAGGCAGGTGTCCCAATACTTTTGACAATATAGTGTGTGTGTATATATATTGTATATTTTAATTAGTCTCCTAGCAATTATACATCAGAAATAAAGCAGGGCGTGCTGCAATAGTAACCTTCTCTCTAATACTGTCCCCCAAAGACTCATAGCTCTGCAATCCAGCACTGGGTCCTGTTCGTTGTTCAATGTTGCCCAGAGTCATTCAACCCACTCCCTGTGAGTGCAGGGGGTCTCTGCATTATTGAGGACCCCCCAACACACAAAGAAGAGGAAAACAAGACCCTGCATGTCTCCCAACTAGCCTAAATACGTCTGATAAAAGTAAGTATATGAAAAAAATAAAAAAATAAAATGGGATGGGGGGCGGCAATTGGGATGCAGATGGTAGAATTGGAATTGTAAATCTCAGCCACTAAAGTCAATTGGGCTGCACTGTAACTGCAAGCCAAACACATGGCTTACAGTGGCAGTGCATTAGCCCCACTGCTGCAGATCCACCGCGGATCGCATTTCTGAGCTTTGGCCAGTGCGAACTTAGCCTTATGTAATGAAGTGAAAGATCTGACGTTTTCAATGGACAAAGACCCGTGTGTGGAGGTATAACATCTTTCAATGGGGAAGGAAGCAATGAAATATAATTGAGGTACACCCAGCATGAAGGTTTACAGGCTATCACAATTTTACAAAGATGAATTAAGGTTTAAATAAGAAGCTCTGAACATGTATTCTTCATTGAACTCTACAAGCAATTGAACCTGTAATTTTGTACTTACAAAGCCGGGGAAGGAAATGTTGACACTGTTCTTATTTATCCAGCCATTTTTATTAGGTTTAACCCAGCTCCATCCTCTGTTATGCCACGTACACACAGTCGGAATTTCCGACAACAAATGTTCGATGTGAGCTTGTCGGAAAATCTGACCGTGTGTAGGCTCCATCGGACATTTGCTTTCGGAATTTCCGACAACAAAAATTTGAGAGCTGGTTCTCAAATTTTCCGACAACAAAAGTTGTTGTCGGAAATTCCGACCGTGTGTACACAATTCAAAGCACAAAAATTCTACGCATGCTCGGAATCAATTGGAAGCATGCTCGGAACTTAATTTTTCTCGGCTCGTCGTAGTGTTGTACGTCACCGCGTTCTTGACGTTCGCAATTTCCGACAACATTTGTGTGACCGTGTGTATGCAAGACAAGTTTGAGCGAACATCCATCGGAAAAAAATCCACTGGTTTTGTTGTCGGAATGTCCGATCGTGTGTACGCGGCAGAAGGGTTCATTTAAACATACTGTATGTGTAGCGGTAAGTGCATGTTTACACCATACTGTATTTTTGCAATTGCAGGCGTTACCGCAATGCGTCAACGCAGGCTAAATGCACCAGTGCAATATGGTGCCATCCACCATTTCTCAGCAGTGCACCACAGCACAATGCTAAAACTGCATTGGGGTGCCTTTTAGATTGATTGACACTGCATTTCTGCACACATTACCAAAAAAAACATAGTATGAACGAGCCCTAAAAGGTACTGTGTGCGTTGTGTTACTATTAATTTAAAATGACACTCAACATACCTCTGCAGTAGCTGCCAACACACCTTAGAGAGCGGCAGAGAAGCAACGGCCAGGCATTCAGGAGGTGTTACTGCCAGCTCCTGAATGCCTATTTTTATGTGCAGTTTGCATTTTCAATGTGCATTTTGTATGTAAATACCACGTCTGTTCGGTGTCCCTCCATTCACTTGAATGAGTCATGTACCGACCTAAAACATTTTTTTTTTAAACAGCACAAGGGATGTTGCTTATCTTCAGTGAGATGTGCCGCTTGTGCTGCTGCCCTCCTTTCACCAGAATCATCCTTCTCTGATGCCCTCTCCACCCCCATCTTCCAGTCTGGGGGGATTAGTAGAACTAAGGGGCTTTAACAGGCACTCAGCAAAAGTGTTCGACTAGGGTCGTCCTTTCCACCCAATGTCACCATTCATAGAAGCCAGTACTACAGTTACTATGAATGAAGCCTGGTCCAAGAATGGAGGTGGGGGAACCTATCAATCATCCATCTGTCCTCCATTCATATATCATGTTTGATTCATAGAAACTGTGGTAATGGCTTATATGACTGGAGCAGCTGGACAGAAAGGGCGGGCATAGTCGGGCCCCTTAGTTCTACTAATCACCACTGCACCGAAAGATTACTGCGTGGAGGCATTGGAGGAGGAAAATTTTGGCACAAAGAGGACACATTAGCACAAAGGTCATATTTCACTGAAAAGAAGAAATGTGCCGTGTGCTGTTTTTTTTTATTTTTTTAGGTAAGCCTAGACTTAAAAAAAAGACTTAAAAAAAAATAAGAAAATATAACTCTTGTAATTGCACATAGTCTCCATCAGAGGCACATTGGACAGGGTAACAACAAAGGGCACAACTGAGAGACAATTGAGTAAGAGAAAGTACTTTCAAGGCAGGATCACTTAATTAGACCACTTTCACACTGAGGCGCTTTTCAGGCGCTTTCACGCCAAAAACAGCGTCTAAAAAGCTCACAAAAACTTATTTCCATTAAAATCAATGAATGCTTTCACACTGGGGCAGTGTGCTGGCAGGGCTGTGAAAAACTTCCCTTCTCCATTGAAATGAATGGAAAGCTCTTCAAAAGCGCCTGAAAACCTCTTCAAAAGCGCCTCAGTGTGAAAGTGGCCTAAGTATTATTTTCAATAAAAGCCACAGATTAAAAAAGATTAAACGCAATTTTTATAATTGATTGAATGTTAAAGCTTATATGAGATTTTAGTGACTGGGTTTAGATCTACTTTAAGGCCAGCTATCTGCACAGATATTGTCTTGCCTTCAGCCCATAAATTTCTCCCATAATGTTTTTCGCTTCCACTCCACAATGGTCTGGCCATCTACAAGAGTGAGTATTCCCAGTGAGGCTCTCTAATCCTGAAGTGAAGAAAATACAAGGCTAATTCATCGAAGACGTCAATCTTGAGGATAACACGGGAAGCGGCGGGATGACAGACGTCATCTGAAGACCATCAGCTGAAAAGTTCAGGCTTAAACCGCGTACTTCACCTAGCCCAATTTAATTCCCTGCCAATCTGCTGCTCAAGGCCAGCTTTTCCTCCGCTTCATAAGAGGCCATAAAGAACCTTTGCAGACAATACAAAGATATAAAACCTAACTCATATGGAGGGATATAGAGGGACGCTAAAATAGAAAGTCCCCAATTACCAGCAAGATAAGTAACTGGGATTTATGGTATCGTATCTGCTGCAACAAGCTCCAAAAAAAAATGCCTTTATAAGCCACTTATTTTTATCTTGTCATTATATTTTTTGGTGGGAAACATTTGTGCTTCTCCTGAAATACCCTAAGGCAGAGCAGGCTGCTGTCAGCTGCACATCCGAGTAATTAAAATCTTTAAATAAAGACTATTATTTCGACTATTGCTCATACACATCTCAGCCTGCACAGCTCTGTGCCCAGAGCCAAGAGAAACAGAGAAAACCTTATTTATAAAGGTCACTGTACAGAACATGATGCCCGCAGTCCACAGCAACTGGTCCCAGTCTGTCATTTGATTGTCAAGTGATTGGCAGCTGTACCGATGCTGATTTTCATGCTTTTTTTTGGTGGCACTTACCGTCACAATGCAAAAAGGTCAGATGAGCCACTTACTCTCTGATGAGTATGGGTATAATAAATCAAATTCTTTTTTTTTTTTTCTTTATTGGTTTTTCAATATAAATCTTATTCTTAAAATGGGTGCTCAGAAGAAATGAAAAGGTGAAATAACACCCTACACCAGTGGTACTCAACCTCAGGCCTCGTACACACGCCGAGATTCTCGTCGAAAAAAACATGTCGTTTTTTTCGATGAGATTCTTGGACAAGAAACTTGTCCCGGCCGAGTGTACAGACGCTCGATTCAAAGAACCCGCGGTTCTTTGAATGGAGCGTACGCGGTGACGTCATCGACTACGACGAGCATGCGCTCGTCACATTCGATGCCGTCGCCGCCATCTTGGTATACCCTATCTATGCCTAGGAAGCTACCGTGCATGCGTCAAAGTCATTTCGAGCATGCGCGGGCTTCCCGGAGGACAGGTAAGTGTACACACACACACAATTTTCTCGTTGAGAAACAGGCTGACGAGAATCTCGACGAGAAAATAGAGAGCAGGATCTCTATTTTCTCGTCGAGATACTTGTCGCTTTTCTTGACGAGAAACCATACACACGAACGAATTTCTCGGCAAAAAATCTCTGCCAGCAAGTTTCTTGCTGGTTTTTGCCGAGAAACTCGTTCGTGTGTACGAGGCTTCAGTCTTCAAGTACCCCCAACAGGCCATGTTTGCAGGTTTTCCTTTATCTTGCACAGGTGCTTTAAATCAGAGTCAATGGCGTGGTATTTGAGGCCGGGTTCACACTTGTCAGACAAACGCTCCGACATTGGGAGCTCATGTCTCATGACGTGTGAAAATCAATGTTTCCCTATGGGAGCCGTCTTAACTGGTCCGACACATGTCGGTCCGACTTTGAAGATGCTCCCTGTACTACTTTGGTCCGACTTTGATCCTACTTCAGCCCATTGACTATCATTGAAGTCGGATCAAAGTCGGACCGCAGTCTTGCATGATCTGACTTTGGCATGCGACTTGTGCTCTGCTGATCTTGAGGGGGAACTCCACGCCAAATTTTAAATAAAAAACCGGCATACCAGGCCCTTCGGTCTGGCATGGATTTTAAGGGAAACCCTCTAAGCCCAAAAAAACGGCGTGGGGGTCCCCCTCAAAATCCAAACCAGACCCTTATCCGAGCACGCAACCTGGCAGGCCGCAGGAAAAGAGGGAGGGACGAGAGAGAGCGCCCCCCCTCCCTCCTGAACCGTACCAGGCCGCATGCCCTCAACATGGGGGGTTTGGTGCTTTGGGGCAGGGGGGGCGACCTGCGCCCCCCCCAATCCAAAGCACCCTGCCCCCATGTTGATGAGGACAGGGCCTCTTCCCGACAACCCTGGTCGTTGGTTGTCGGAGTATGCGAGCGGGGGGCTTATCGGAATCCGGGAGCCCCCTTTAATAAGGGGGGCCCCCAGATCCTGGCCCCCCCACCCTATGTGAATGAGTATGGGGTACATCGTACCCCTACCCATTCACCTGGTGGAAGAAAATGTCAATAAAAAAACACTACACAGGTTTTTAAAGTAATTTATTACACAGCTCCGGGGGTCTTCTTCCGACTCCGGGGGTCTCTTCCGACTTCGGGGGTCTTCTCCCGACTCAGGGGTCTCTTCCGAGTTCGGGGGTCTCCGGTGTCGTCTCCGCGCTCTCCGGTTCTTCTCTCGCTCTCCGGTTCTTTCTTCCTTCTGCCGGGCCTCCGCTATCTTCTTCCAGCTCTTTTGCTAGGGGGCCCGGTCTTCTTCGTCGCCTTCTTCCCTCTTCTCCTCTTCGATGTTGACACGTTGCTTCCTCCCACTGTAATGCCGGGTGTGCGGTGCGCTCCGATTTATATAGGCCTCTTATGACGTCACAGTCACAAGCTCCGGGTGGCCCCGGAGCATGTGACTGTGACGTCATGGGAGCATGTGGCCACCTGGAGCATGTGACTGTGACGCTTTTGAAGAGCTTTTCAGACGCTTTTGAAGAGCTTTCAATTCATTTCAATGGAGAGGGGTGTTTTTTATCACCGCTCTGTCAGCGCACTGCCCCAGTGTGAAAGCATTCATTGATTTTAATGAAAATACATTTTCGTAAGCTTTTCAGGCGCTTTTTATTTTTTTCTGAAAAAGTGAACTAACCCTTTAACACCAAACTGCTACATACCCAGTTGCAGTACATATGAGGGAGTTTTGTTAAAAGCCAAATAATTCTGTTTAGCCGGTCTTGTGATTTGCACACCCGCCACACCTGTTTTACCTTAAAGTGGTATTGAACTCACTTTTTTTAATTTCTTTATTTATCTACTTTGTCCAGCATACAGGAGAGATAACATATAACAAATTTACTGATTCAATTCATCCAACCAATGAGTGCCCACCAGGTCTATTCAATATACCACCTTCCTCTTATCTTAAATACAACATATACCTAGTTATATTGAAATATTCCGTCTCCTTTGACTCTTCCCCTCCTGGATACCCAAACTTCCCCCCTTTTTTTCCTCCCCCTTTTTAACCTCAAATTAACCCAAAAAAATAAATAAAAATAAAATAAAACCTCACCCAAAGACGTCCAAAATAAAAATAAAAATATCTCCAGTCGGCAGGGGAGGTAGAGGAAGCATAGTCCTCCCCATCCCCCTTCTTTTTTTTTTTTCCCCCATCTTACGTTTCAAAAAGGGACTTCCCTTCTTCCGAATATTTAAATATATTCCATTGTGCCCAAGTTTCAGAATAGATCTCGTATCGGTTTTTACAAATTGGTGTTTTTTTAACAGAAGAGACCCTATCAGTCCCTATAAGTCTTTTCTGTCATACATGCTTCCCTCAGCCTGTCAGCTGTCATGTACACTGAGCCGCGCATGCACAGCTTAGCGTACACCTATGAAACCTGCTCTGTGCCGTGGTGATATGACTCCCGTGTGCATGCAAGTCAAGTAGCAGAACTAGAACAACCTGGATGGAAGACTGAGCGAAGATGGCACCTGGGACCAGCGGGACCAGTGACAGTGCAGCGCTGGATGACTTCCTTTGACTAGCACATTATGGCATAAGACTGCAAGGGGAGTTGAATACTGCTTTAAAAAATATTAACCCCTTCCCTCATCCCTGGGAGGGGGAAGGGGGAGAGGAATGGCACAATGGTCACATGAGAGCTGTCTTTGGCAACTAAGTCTTTCTGCTTGGAGCACGTAGTGAGTGCGTTCGCAGCACATAAACATTGACCTCACATATGTGCGGCGTGTGGGCATTAAAGCCCACCCTTTTGCCCACTGTGTTGGGCAATCATAAATGGGTTAAGCCAGTCATATTCACACGCAGGTAAATTCTCATATACATAAAAGGTATTTGACATGTTTTTCTGTGTTGCTGTCTCTGTACAGATGAACTGTCTCACCTTGATGTTGTCAAAGGAGGACTTGTTGGTAACATCATACAGTAGCAGCAGAGCTGGAGAGACAAAAACAAGGAGATTCAATTTAATGCAAGTGTTGGGTCTGATCTACTAATCTAATTTACTTCGCTGTCTGAACCTCCCCCATTTACTAAGATAAAAATAGTTTTCTTTTCAGCAGACATGTCTACCTTAAAGAGACCCTGTCACCTTAGTACCGGTTGTATGCTTATATTGTGTGCGGCAGCATAGCAGTGGGTTTTAATTAAAAACATTTTTAAGTAACAAACATGTTATACTTACCTGCTGTGTGTGATGGTTTTGCACAGAGTAGTCCCAATCCTCCTCTTCTCACGACCCCTGCTGGCGCTCCTGGCTTCTCTTGCCTTCCGAGTACCCCCCCAGAAAGCAGATTGCTAGGAGGGTATTAAAGCGGGCTCACTCCTGAGCCCTGCTGCCTGCGTCCATAGACACAGACAGCGAGGCTTTGCACTGACCCCCCCATCACCACCACTCCCTCAGCATAGGATTTGATTGAAAGCAGCAGGAGCTAATGGCTCCCACTGCTATCAATTTGCCCAGTGAGAAGGGAGAGAGCTGAGAGAGTCACTGCTCTCGTGCATGGTATTAAAGGGGTTGTAAAGGTAAAAGTTTTTTCACCTTAATGCATCCTATGCATTAAGGTGAAAAAACATCCGACAATACCGCCCCCCCAAGCCCCTATTTTACTTACCTGAGCCCTCGAAAGTCCCGCGCTCGCCCCCGTCATCCTGCTCGTTTCTGAGCCTGGCCTTTGATTGGCTACACTGGATGGATTGAAAGCAGCGCAGCCATAGGCTCACACTGCTGTCAATCACATCCAATGACGCGGCGCGCCGAGCCAAGTGATACAGTGAGCGGCTATAGCCGCCGGCTGTATCATTGGAGCACGCCCGCAATCACTCACCACCGTGCTCGCTCGCTCGCATATAGGTGGTGAGTTCTTGTGGGGAGGAGCCGAGACAGCCACCGAGGGACCCCAGAAGACCAGGTTCGGGGCCACTCTGTGCAAAACAAGCTGCACAGTGGAGGTAAGTATAACATGTTTGTTTTTTAAAAAATAAATACATTTCCTTTACATACCCTTTAAAGGAGAGTATTAAAAGTCTTTTTTGATGCATCTTCTTAATATTCCTGTTACGTGGCAAAAGTGTTTTTTAAAGTGTACCTGTCACACATACAGTAAGTGCACGCAGCCTATTGCATTAGTGTGTGCACCCCAAAGCTCAGACTCAAATGCGTATATATATATATATAGATATATATATATACAGACGAACCTTGGTTAACGAGTAACACGGTTAACAAGCGATTTGAAAGACGAGCAACTTTTAAAAAAAAATCCTGACTCGTTTTGTGAGTGTTGTCTCGCAACAGGAGCAGGATTCAAGCCAATGGGGTGTGCGGTACCGCATTTGGCCAGAGGTGGGGGGGCGCCGGTGACACTCGGAACAGTTCGGAGCTGTTCGGGAATACTCGGAAACACTCGGAAATACGTTCCCGAGCCTTTCCGAGGGTTTCCGAGTTCAGCCGAGCTGTCTCTGAGTATTTCTGAGTCTCTCCGGTGCCCCCCTACCTCTGGCCACATGCGGTATTGCATGCAATAGAAGTCAATGCGGAACAAATTATCTTTGTTTCCATTGACTTCTAAGGGGAAACTCGCTTTGATATGTGAGTGCTTTGGATTACAAGCATTCTCCTGGAACGGATTATGCTCGTAATCCGAGGTTCCACTGTATATATATATATATATATATATATATATATATATATA
Organism: Rana muscosa; assembly: GCA_029206835.1. Lineage (NCBI taxonomy): Eukaryota > Metazoa > Chordata > Amphibia > Anura > Ranidae > Rana > Rana muscosa. The sequence goes on from CM055127.1 coordinate 133,899,473, forward strand.
TATATATATATATATATATACACACACACACTTTTAAACAAATGCAGCACAGGGTGATTAGGGTGTGCCAGGCTCACCCGCACACCCCGTGCGCAATGCCTATTCTGTCACATCAAAATATAAAGGCTATTATTTGCAGGCCAAATCAATATTTTGTCTATAGGAAAACACATTTAGGCTGGGTTCACACTTGATTCGGATGCGGCTGACAGCGGGGGTCCAGTGCGTCCCTGTTCTTCGTTTCAGGGACAAATCAGGCCTGAATTTTTGCCTGAATTCGGACCTGAAACGGACCCCTGTGCGATTTGCTCTGCAGCCGCCCCGGAGATGTGAGAACCGGCTCCATTGAGAGCCAATCACAGTCTCCTGTCATGCGAATTGGATGCAGGGAAACCGGCATCCAATTCGCATAAGTGTGAACCCAGCCTTAAACTTGACTTTTAGCCTAAATTTAAGAAAGACAGATGAGCGCCATTATGTATGGAAATCACAGCCTCAATTATTTATTAATTACAGGTCTTCATGCAGCACCAACAATTTATATAAATATTACACATTCATACCAGTCCCTGTCCTAAAGGAGCACTTGAGCCAATTTGGACTGGAGCCAACTGACTTCCAGCATGTCTTTGGAGTGAGGAATGAAACTGCAGCACCCAGGGAGAACATGCAAACTCCACGTAAAGTAGTGTTATGTTGGATTCAAACCAAGGAACTCAGTACTGCCAGGCAATGGTGCTGACCTATAAGCTACTATACAGCCCTACTCTAAAGAAGTTAGTGGCACTTACCATGTGCATCTCTGTAGTATGCATGAGTAACACTGCGGAATCTCTCTTGTCCTGCCGTGTCCCAGATCTAAAGAGAAAAAGGAGAAGAGCGGAACATTGGTGATTTGAGGTTCTTTTAAAAAACTTCTGAAATAAAAATTGTCTATACAGCCTCACAGAACCAATTAAGATGCTTCCCTTAATTTGTTAAAATTAATATATTACCAACACCTGAAATTCAATTGTCTGCTACAGGCTACACTGCAGACTGCACTTCTTGGCTACATAGGTGGATGCTGGTAAATTAATAGGGGCTTTGGTGCAACACCTTACAAAATAGCTATTTTGGCTATATACAGGGGAAAAGCCCAGTCTTTCTCAACCAGGGTGCTACAGCACCTTGGGGTGCCGTTTGGGTTTCACTGGGCTGCCATGAGCACAGGACCCAGTTTGCCTTGAATCAATGTCATCAGTTGCCATGGTGCTGGCGGGGCAACGAGGGAGCTGTGTGATTGGGGGGCTCTCTAATGGGGGGGACTCTGATTTGATAAATATGCTCTTCTGGGTTCAGCTGGCAGGCCTCCCGATGACACGTTGCTAGGGCCGCCCCCCCCTCCTCCTCCTGAATGAAACACAAAGGCCTCCTGGGATATGTGATGTACATATCCTAGGAGGCATAGTGGGCACAGTACACAGTGGGCTTCGGTTTAGCTAGGGGTCTCCAAACGATCTAAACAAAGAACCAGTTTATTGTCCTTCAGACTTTAGGGAGTCTGAAGGGAGTCCAGCGTTGTCCTGCTAAGATCCTTTTCTGCTGGAGTCCCTCGCGGACGTTTTTTGTGTGTGATGTCGTCGGGAAGTCCACCGGCTCTTCTTGGTTCAGCTGGTAGGCCTCACGATGCTACATAGCTAAGCCTGCCCCCGTCCTCCTCCTGAATGAAACACAAAGGCCTCCTGGAATACGTGTTGTACCTATCCTAGGAGGCACAGCAGGCACATTACACATCATTCGCCTAAGCTAGGGGTCTCCAAACTTTCTAAAAAAGGGGCAGTTTATTGTCCTTCAGTCTTTAGGGGGCCTGAAGCGGGTCCAGCATTGTACTGCCAAGATCCTCTTCTACTGGGGTCCCACACAGGCATGTTTTGTGTGTGACATCTTTGAGAAGCCCACTGGCTCTTCTTGTTTCAGCTGGTAGGCCTCATGATGATACATCGCTAGGCCTGCCCCCTCCTCCTCCCCCTGAATGAAACACAAAGGCCTCCTGGGATACGTGTTGTACCTATCCTAGGAAGCACAGCAGGCACAGTACACATCATTTGCCCAAGCTAGGGGTCTCCAAACTTTCTAAACAAAGGGCCAGTTTATTGTCCTTCAGACTTTAAGAGGGCTGAACTGTGGCCAGCGGGAGTGGAAATTTTCCTGACAACAGTTGGAGTAAACATTGCCACATTTGGGATCAGGGGAAGGAATAGTGCCCCATTGTTGGTATCATTGAGAGGAATAGTGCCCCATTGTTGGTATCATTGAGAGGAATAGTGCCCCATTGTTGGTATCATTGGGAGGAATAGTGCCCCATTGTTGGTATCATTGGGAGGAATAGTGCCCCATTGTTGGTATCATTGGGAGAAATGGTGCCCCATTGCTGATGTCAGTTGGCAGAATAGTGTCTTGTATCAGTGGGAGTAATAGGGCCAGATAATGGCAAGCAAAGGGCCCCCCCCCGGCCACAGTTTGGAGACCACTGGCCTAAGCGAAGGACATGTATTGGGGGCAAGATCGAATCCCTTTCAGAAAAAAAAGGGTAAAAATAAAAAAAGCCGATATTCAGGAAGTGGAGTCGAGGAGGGGTGGACAGAATGGACTTTTAACTTGAGGGTGAAAATTCCCTTTAAGAGGGCCAGCTCAGTCCCCTATTTTTACCATACCCCCACGCAACTGTAAACTAAGCCTTAGAGCGGCAGATTGGTTAGGGGCAATACACAGCCACCCACACCTCATGTTGCGGTCTTCACCACCTCCCTGGTGGTGCAATCCCTGCACAATTTTTGCCTTTGCATGGCATGTGTGGGTATGACATCTGGCTGTATTAGGCCTCCTTCACATGGATTCACTACAGCGGACACCTGTGCAAGGGCCGTGTTTACCCACACAGGATGCATAGGTCTTCCGTGCACCCCATCCCATTCATGTCAACTGGGATGCAGCAGCTGCTCCCAATTTGACAGTCATACAGGTGCACAGCCCAGAACGCACACTGTCTGCATTCGGGACTGAGTCCTGACTGACATGAATGGGGTTGCCTACACAGGGATGCAGGGAACATCAGTGCGGGTAAAACACGATCCTCGCATGAGAAAAATGCTGTAGTACGCTCATGTGAACAAGGCCTTAGCCCTGGTTCACACTGGTGCCTTTTTACATGCGATTTGGCATGTCAAATCACATGTCAAAACGGCGGTATTTGGCGCATTTTGCCGGCAATGGCACCGTCCTAATCGGTGCGACGCCGCATCTGCGGCGCTGCACCGATTTCAAAAAGTAGTTTCTGTACTACTTTTTGCGATTTTGGCCCACGATTTACATTGACTTATGCACAGATGTCTCTGTAATCGTGGCCGAAATCGGGACTGACCAGCTGGAGTGAAATTGCGCGAGTTCAGCTGAACTCGCATGGCTTCACTCTCGCAGCCCAGTGTGAACCTGGGCTTTTAATGTGACACCTTTGCTAGCCAGTTGGTTGCGGTAATAGAAGTGTAGCACAAGACGTTTGGCCAGGGAGGGAAGGAAATAATCAGTTCATTATGTGATATCACCATTTTATAGAGAGGATACATCTTCAGGCGTGCTTTCTCTCCTGTATACAATACATATATAGACTGCATGATTTTATTGTACTATTATCGTTAACTGCCTGTCATTGTGCTAAGCCAAAATGTTCTGCAAAGTGAAAATAACTGGGTGAAAAATACTATGTGTTTACCTGCAGTTTGACTTTTACGCCATCCACATTCAGTACTTTGTTCTGAAACACAAGACAAAAACATAATAGCCGTGAGCTTGTGAGAACGCTGTGTGCTGGAGCAACTTCTACATGCATTTCAATTACCGCAGGAAAATTATATTCACCACTTATATTATGTTTTATTATCTTCTCATTTACATAATATATTTATATTGCAGACAATAGCACATAAGTGTTGGAACACAGAAATTATCGATGTTTATTTAGACATTTTTCATTTTTGTTAGCTAATGCCAAGACAAATCACTGTATTTCTTCACAACAAACAATTAAAATAGATATAAACCCAATATTTTAAATCTCATATTAGCGTTAAGATATTAATGTCATTTCAAAAGGCGTTTTCAAGATGTAGAATTTTGCTTCTTTCATGAAACAATACCTGGTGATCCTGCCACAATGATTCTTGTTCAGGCACTTCCTGTTGTAGGGTGACAACGCTCTTTACTTGTCCCCAAAATATGGTCCTGCGTTGTCACTATGGGGGAGAGTTACTAAAACTGGAGCACTCAGCATCTGATGCAGCTGTGCATGGTAGCCAATCAGCTTCTAACTTCAGTTTGTTTATCCTCTTCACATCCGTGCTATAGCCGAATGACGGCTACAGCATGGACCTACCTTGCCAGGAGGCTGTCAATAGAGCTCCTCCCGTGCTCAAGCGGCCTGCACGCCCCCTGCGGGGCGCGCGCGGCGCGCGCGGCTCGCTCTGTGATCAGCGAGTCTTTGAGACTCGCTGGATCACAGATCAGAGTAAGGGGTCGGTTCCGGCCCCTTACCACGTGATCAGCTGTCAGCCAATGACAGCTGATCATGTGATATAAACAGAGCCGGTAATCGGCTATTTTTTCTCCTCTTGCTGATAGCGGAAGACAGAGGGACATCGTTCCCGATCAGGGAGAGCTACCGCCAGCTCATCTGTGCCCATGTGTGCCACCTGTCAGTGCCACCTACCAATGCACAACAGTGCCGCCTACCAGTGTCCACAGTGCCACCTATCAGTGCCTCATAAACAATGCTGCCCATCAGTGTCACCTACCAGTGCCCATCAGTGTCACCTACCAGCACCCATCAGTGCCACCTATCAGTGTCCCCTATCAGTAACACCTATCAGTGCCCTTCAGTGCCACCCATCGGTGCCACCCATCAGGGCTCATCAGAGCCATTTTATCTGTGCCCATCAGTGCTGCCTTATCTGTGCCCATCAGTACCGCCTTATCTGTCCCCATCAGTACCGCCTTATCTGTCCCCATCAGTACCTCCTTATCTGTCCCCATCAGTACCGCCTTATCTGTGCCTATCGGTGCTGCCTTATCTGTGCCTATCAGTGCCCATCGGTGCCAACTCATCAGCGCATATCAATGAAGGAGAAAAATTACCTGTTTGCAAAATTTTATAACAAAAATTTCCTACTTTTTTGTTTGTTTAGCAAAAAATAAAAACCCCAGAGGTGATTAAATACCACCAAAAGAAAGCTCTATTTGTGTGAAAAAAATGATAAAAATTTCATTTGGGATACAGCGTTGTATGACCGCGCAATTGTCATTAAAAGTGCATCAGCGCCGAAAGCTTAAAATTGGTCTGGGCAGGAGGGGGGTTTAAGTGCCCAGTAAGCAAGTGGTTAAATAAGCTTTGACAATAAAACCTGGAAGCTGATTGGTGTCTATACACAGCTGCACCAGATTTTGCACTCTCCCATTTTTGTAAATCTCTCCCACTCTCTCAATGGAGACCACATGTAGATGTGCTAACAAGCATGGCACAGATATGGTCCACTGTTGTCACCATCAGGAATCCTGCCCTGGGAAATGCCACACTACTATGACTGGAGTGCTTGCAGACAGCAAGTGATTAGCAGCACTGAGATGCAACAAAGGATAAAAAAGACAAAAACAGCATTTTATGGAAAATAAGGCCATTTTTATAGTAAGTGCTTCAGCAAAGTAAAAGTATTTTTTTTATATTTACATTATTTCAGGTACTTATATAACGGTGTCAATGTACGCAGCACTTTACATATACAGTGGCGAAAATAAATATTTGATCCCCTGCAGATTTTTGTAGCTTTGCCCACTTACAAATAAATGAAGGCTCTATAATTTTTATCATAGGTGTATTTTAAATGATAGAGACAGAATATTAACCAAAAATTCAGAAAAAAACACGTTATAAATTGAGTTGCAGTTCAGTGAGTAAAATAAGTATTTGATCCCCTACCAACCAACAATAATTCTGGCTCCCACAGACTGGCTACGTGCTCATGTGGTACACAGATTAGTCCTGTCAATTTATAAAGGTGCTCCTAACGACAGCTCGTTATGTGTATAAAAGACACCTGTCCACAGAATCTCTTTCTTCCATTCAAACCTCACCATCATGGGCAAGACCAAAGATCTGTCAAAGGACGTCAGGGACAAGATTGTAGACCTGCACAAGGCTGAATGGGCTACAAGACCATCAGCAAGAAGCTTGGTGAGAAGGAGACAACTGCTGGAGCGATTATTTGCAAATGGAAGAAATACAAAATAACCATCAATCGCCCTCAGTCTGGAGCTCCATGCAAGATTTTGTCTCATGGGGTGAGGATGATCATGAGAAAAGTGAGGGATCAGCCCAGAACTACATGGGAGGAGTTTGTGAAGGATCTCAAGGCAATTGGGACCAAAGTCACCAAACAAACCATTGGTAACACAATATGCCGCCATGGATTGATACCCTGGAGCACCGGCAAGGTCTCCCTCCTCAAGAAGGCACATGTACAGGCCCGTCTACACGCTATATGTATGTACGCCATGTTCTCTTGATTAGAAAAAGCAAGAATTTTTTACACGTGTGAACACGTACGGCCAAAGTGCGCAAGTGCTACACAGCTCATACTCATGTTTTTTTTCTGCCAGGAATATCTAATATTCATACATCAGTACCGTATGCAACTACCTTTTAAGAGTCTTTTTTTTTGGCACACACATGTGACCGCAGGATCATTGCTTAGCCAGATGGGGGGGGGGGGTAGAGTCTCATCTGCAGCATTCAGCCAATGATCTTTTTCTCCCATCATGCTTTGATAATTTTCCACCCAACTCAGTGGATTTCAGGGTCGTCTATGTTCGAATTTTGTCCAATTTAGCAAGAATTGGACTAAACTCGAACCTTCTATGGCTGGCTTAAAGGGGTTCTAACTTTTTTTATTTTTTTTCTCTCAAGAATCATATTTATCTAGGTGGATGCAGCATCGGCCCAATGATGCATTTGTCCCCCACCGGCCCATAAGACCTGAGCAATCAAACACCGCCGATCGCTCGGTTCTCAGAGCTCCGTGAGCAGAGAGCTGGTGACTGTCATTCTCTGGCTCTCTGTTCTGCCCCTCTCCTCTGGGCTCACTGGAGGGGGCGGGAGCAACTGGCTCAGGCTCTTGGCAGCTTGTCGATTCTTGAATTGGCTCTCCGGTGCTGGCGTCGCCATCTTGGGCAAGGGAAACTAGTTGTGAAGCCTTGCGGCTTCTCAGCTAGTTTCCTACTGCACGTGAGTGAATCACGCTGCACTTTATCAATGGGCTGGCTGTGGCAGGGGCTGAACTTCCAGCTTATACAAACTCAGCAGGAAGTGGAAGCAGGTATCTGTCAAAACCAGATACCCGCTCCCCACCCACCTACAAGGTACCAAATGTGACACCAGGGCGCAGGGGGGGTGTCAGACAAGTGGAGCTACTCCTTTTGGGTGGAGCTCCGCTTTAATGTTACTTGAAAGTGTAGCGGGATCTCCTTTAAGGCCCCGGGACTACGTTACCCAGAACCCTGTTTGGCACCCAGAGTGCAGTTAGCCATCGCAGAGACACATGGGAGGGGTTATTTAAGGAGGAGGCGAGGCGGAGCTCGGCCTCTTTGGACACCGCGCTGCAAGCAAGAGTTTCTTCCTGTGCGGATCTGCTGCAGTGCAAGGCCTGAAGCCTGGGCCTTGCGCAACTTCCAAAGAGCCTTCCACCCCACTGCGGAGCCTGGTTGGCATCTGACTTGTCGAGTGAGGACATCAGTTGGATCGGGGACCCGATCGTTGCAGACGCTGTGTGCGGATACACAGCAAGGTGGACGTTCCGGATTGGGATCGCGTCCGGAGTGGTGAGCGGGCACCTGCCCAGACCAATAGACTGTGCCGTGTTCAGGCCTATAGACTGCATAGGCCCACAGTTCCGGTGATTGCCAGGTGTTTTTTCACCTAAATGCATAGGATACATTTAGGTGAAAAAACACAAAACTTTACAACCCCTTTTTAAAGCTGAACTTCAGGCAAACAGCTAATTACACAGATAAAATGCATATTAGGGAGATATTTTACCTGCCAAAAGATTTGTACGTCTGTCCATCCAGTGCTTAGATTTACACAGCTCTGGCACACAGGAGGGCAGGAGGTCTCATTTTTCAGTGATGCTTACCGGTCTCCACCCCCACTCTATGACTGGACAAGGGAAGAAGTGGAAGGAGAAGCAGCAGACTGATGAGCTCATCTCTCTATCACTCTGCTCTTTCCTCCTATCAGCATATCCCATGCACTGCAGCAAAGCCGATTGGTTTCTTGTGCTGAGCTCAGCTTTGCAGGGATTGCAACCCAAGCTGATACCAAATCAAATTCAGTTACACTTCTTGTATTTGAATGAATACAAAGCTACATTAATTTGTGTCTTTAAAGTGGAACTAAACTCTCTCAATCAACCATGACTATTTTAATTCTTGTGCTTACAGCCTTAGTAAATAGATAGGAAGGCATATTAGATTTACTTTTGAAAGAAAAAAGTATCACAAAATAGGAACAAAAAGTGCAGTGCTAACGAATTTGCTAGAAATACCTTGTGCACTATAACCCAATATGACCATTATGAATAAAGTGCCTAAAATCTAGTGGAACCAATTGGCTTCATAAGGCAGGCCATACATGAGTCGAATTTCGAAAATCTTATCTAAGAATTTTCATTCAAATTTTGCACCATTAGTGGGCTGCAGCAGCATCTGATTTTCGTGCGGCCATCAAATTTGAGTACGTAATCAGGCATGTTGGAAATTTTTTGACAAAAAATTGATTTTCTAATCAATGATGGGAGAATCGTGTGAGAAATGTAATCGAAAAAGAAATGCGCATGTGCAAGAAAATAAAATTCCCGTAAAGAAAAGAAGATTCCCAGCCACGAAAATTCTTTTGTGTAGCAACATGAGGTGGAATTGAAGGCTTGGTTGGCCATCAGATCACAAAATGCACAAAATTTCTGATTTTCAAAAGGAAAATTATTTCGAAATTCAACTATGTATGGCCAACCTAACTCACCTAATTAGTAAATAGAGTCCACTTGTGTGTAATTTCATCTCAGTAATAATGCAGGGCCGTCTTTAATATTTATTGGACCCTGGGCAAACATTTTCTTGGGCCCCACTCTTAGACATATAACCAATAGCAGGAATACTCAAAATCAGTAGATCAGGCAGCAATTGCAATTGGTTGCCAGAGGTTACAGCATATTATTACAGCTCAATGACTGGTTGCTAGAGGTTACAACAAATAATTTCTGCTTGCTCATTCATTGCTAGAGGTTACTGCACATCTGATAGACGACGTACTATGGGAGATGACCTGAGACTGCGGCTCTTATACAGGAGATAACCAGAGACTGCGGATCTAGTACAGGGAATGACCAGAGACTGCGGATCTAGTACAGGAGATAACCAGAGACTGCGGATCTAGTACAGGAGATAACCAGAGACTGTGGATCTAGTACAGGAGATGACCAGAGACTGCGGATCTAGTACAGGAGATGACCAGAGACTGCGGATCTAGTACAGGAGATGACCAGAGACTGCGGATCTAGTACAGGAGATGACCAGAGACTGCGGATCTAGTACAGGAGATGACCAGAGACTGCGGATCTAGTACAGGAGATGACCAGAGACTGCGGATCTAGTACAGGAGATGACCAGAGACTGCGGATCTAGTACAGGAGATGACCAGAGACTGCGGATCTAGTACAGGAGATGACCAGAGACTGCGGATCTAGTACAGGAGATGACCAGAGACTGCGGATCTAGTACAGGAGATGACCAGAGACTGCGGATCTAGTACAGGAGATGACCAGAGACTGCGGATCTAGTACAGGAGATGACCAGAGACTGCGGATCTAGTACAGGAGATGACCAGAGACTGCGGATCTAGTACAGGAGATAACCAGAGACTGCGGATCTAGTACAGGAGATAACCAGAGACTGCGGATCTAGTACAGGAGATGATCAACTAAGTAACCATTTAAAAATTTTACTTGCTAGCAATGTACAGCTCTACTGTTCATAAACAGGTCAGGGCTAGGATAATAGTCCACAAGCACTCTATGGGGAGAAGGACCTACCTAGCCAGCCGGGCTCACCACCTGCTCTCAGGTCAAGGTGCGGGGCCCTCAGGGGTCCAGGTGCGGGGGCCCTCAGGGGTCCAGGTGCGGGGGCCCTCAGGGGTCCAGATGCGGGGCCCTCAGGGGTCCAGATGCGGGGCCCTCAGATATTCAGGGGTCCAGGTGCAGGGGCCCTTAGGGGTCCAGGTGCAGGGGCCCTCAGGGGTCCAGGGATGGTGTTCTCAGAGGTCAGGAGGTGGGGCTCTCAGGGCTCCTACTCCGATATCAGCTCCGAGCATACAGGCTGCATGGAGCGGGGGCAGAGCGACAGTTGAGCTCCCGGCCCCGCCCTGTTGGCTGGAGTATACACCAATGTATACCCCGGCAGCATCCCCATAACATGATGCTGCCACCACCATGTTTCACAGTGGGGATGCTGTGTTCAGGGTGATGTGCAGTGTTAGTTTTCTGTCACACATAGCGTTTTGTTTTTAGACTCATCTCATCTGACCAGAGCACCTTCTTCCACCAGTTTGCTGTGTCCCCCACATGGCTTCTCGCAAACTTACAAATGGGACTTCTTATGGCTTTCTTTCAACAATGGCTTTCTTCTTGCCACTCTTCCATAAAGGCCAGATTTGTGGAGTGCACGACTAATAGTTGCCCTGTGGACAGATTCTCCCACCTGAGCTGTGGATCTCTGCTCCTCCAGAGTTACCATGGGCCTCTTAGCTGCTTCTCTGATTTAATGCTCTCCTTGCCCGGCCTGTCAGTTTAGGTGGACGGCCATGTCTGGGTAGGTTTGCAGTTGTGCCATACTCTTTCCATTTTCAGATGATGGATTGAACAGTGCTCCCTGAGATGTTCACATTTTTAAAGGGATATTTTTTTTAACCTAACCCTGCTTTAAGAATCCTGCGAGGGGGGCGTGGCCTGACGCGGCATGTGAACAGACCTGTTCGACGGACCTCCCGCTGTAGATCCTGTCTGTGATCCTTTCCTCGCCACCTACAATGCCCGATTCAGCCAGGAACCTGCGCCTAAAGACCCCCAGAGACCCCCGGTTCCAGCGGTGCTCGACAATCCCGGCATGATGACCCGGGGAAACAAAGGAGACGCCGCGGCTGCGGCCTCCCAGGCCTTCCAAGATGGCGCCTGGATGTCTCAGTCTCTGCCTCCCAGGACTCCACGAGGGCAGGAGAAGAAGACGGAGCTGGGGGGTAAGTCCAACAAAGCCCCTAAAGGGACAGACCAAACGAGAGACATGCTATATTATGCCAGGAAACTGACAGGCCCGGACGATTCCCTGCAGACTGTTGCACAGGGTCATACAGTGCCCGCAGAGCAGGCTGAGCAGGGACACACTGACATGCAGGAAGCTGAGGATGAAGAAATGGAGTCAGCCCCTGGTTCTATTCCAGCCTTGCTTGACCAGCAGACAGAGGACAGTCCCCAGCCCACACTCAGTGAAATCCTGCATGCTGTTCACAGGTGCACTGCCTCAGTGGATGCCCTGAAGGAGAGATTTGGGGGGCTGGAGGAGAAAGTTAATCTCCTGAGACATGATATACAGAAGGTCAGGGAGAGGACCACGGCCGTGGAGGGCAGAGTCAGTGATATAGAGGATCAGATGCCACACATGACCCGGGAAGTGAGAGTCGCTGCTCAGCAGGCACGCCAGGCCTTTGATCGCCATGATAAGATCGAAAATCGCCTGAGACGCAACAATGTACGCATTGTGGGGCTCCCAGAAAAGGTGGAGGGCAGGGACCCCACGACGTTCATAGAAGGCTGGCTACAGGAGACCTTTGGTAAAGAGGCTTTTTCTCCGATTTACACGGTGGAACGGGCGCACAGGGTGCCACCTCGCCCCCTCCCCCCCGGTAATCCCCCGAGATCCATGCTTGCTAGACTCCTTAACTACAGGGACCGGGAAGTGATACTTCGAATGGCCAGAGAAAGGGGGGCTGTACATTTCAACGGAGCCCGGATTTCCTTTTATCCTGATTTCTCTGCAGAAGTGCAACGCAGAAGATCAAAGTTTATAGATGTCAAGAAAAGGCTGCAGAGGCTTCAGCTATCATATGCCATGCTATACCCAGCCAAGCTTCGCATAACAGCCAGAGATGAGGCCAACTTTTTTGAGAACGCACAGGATGCTGCTGACTGGCTAGACCGCAACGAACAAGACATCCGCAGGAGGGGACCGGAGAATGGTGCAGGTTGATGCGGACAATCCTATCTATATCAAGAGCAATCCGGGTAAAGAAGTGCTGTTGCTGAAATTATGTCACTATGAGAGGACCAATACCTACTTGAAGATACCAGCGAATAGTTTTCCACTAACTCTTCTGGGGGTTTTTTTTTTCGCTGACCTGAGTTTATGGGTGGAGTGTGTCTCTACACCCCCCCTATGTACTGTTTGCTGCCATGGTGGACATGGATTTTGTTTTTATGCCCTGTTGGCACTAGAAATGCCCGTGTTGCTATTACTCAACACCGGTGGGGAGTCCCCAGTGACGCCCTGTTGGCAGTCCAGGAGCCACCGGCAGATGCAGATAAGTTTTACTGTTCTTGTTTTTCTTATGCTTCCTACTTCTATTTTTACTGTACTGACACCAAAGCGCCGTTGCGCAGGAATATCTGCCACAGTTTCTGCAGGATTTTTTTTTCTTTCCCAAGGTACTGTACTGTTCTAACTGATGCACCACAGTCAAAGCTGTTTGAACCAAAGGGCTGTTTTTTGCTAGCTGGATGGGGGGATGCAGGACTGTTGCTCTCTTCTGGGTACTCCTCCCATTCAGACAGAACTCTTAGTATACACTCACCATGTCTTCTACACCCATAGTGTCGTGGAATGTCAGAGGGGTAAATGATCCTCTGAAAAGGACCATGATATCCACTGTATTACGTAAATTTCACCCGGCCATAATTGGCTTACAGGAGACCCATCTATTGAAAGACACGACTAGTTTCTTGGGATATGCGTGGGTAGGGCAGGCCTATCACTCCACTCACTCCGCCTTTTCACGCGGAGTGAGCATATTGATCCACAAGGCTCTGGTATACCAGGAGTTAGATTTGCTTATTGATATATCTGGGAGATTTGTATTTCTTTATTGCAAACTGTTTACCGTTACTATGATTCTGGCGTTTGTATATGTGCCTCCACCTTTTTCTAGAGAGGTGCTGCAGTTGCTGCTGTCTTACCTGGCAAACAAGCCTGACGTCCCACTACTGCTGCTAGGGGACTTTAATTGCTACCTAGACCCTAAATTGGATAGACACCCCCGGTGATGCCCCCTAAGGGCAACCGGGGTACGGCTCTTGGACGCCTGATGGAGGAGGTGGGGTGGGTTGACATCTGGCGGGTTAGGAACCCCAAGTGTTAACAATTCTCCTGTTTCTCCAAGTTGCATGGTTCCCTCTCCCGTATAGACCTGTGTCTGGGCACTCCCAACATGGTTAGTTGCACCTCTAAGGTGGAGTATTTCCCACGGGGGGTATCAGACCACTCTCCGCTAGTACTTTGGCTGGTAACTCAACCGTCTAGCTCCCTACCTAGAGCCCCATGGAAACTGAATGCTTATTGGCTCAAACTGTTTACATCCCCAGAACGTATTGAAACCAAGATTGAAGTCTTTCTCCGGGCCCATGAGCACTACCTAGACCCACTGCTAAAATGGGAAACTTTGAAAGCCTATCTTAGAGGGGTATTTATCGAGGAAATACACATTGTCAGGAACAACTCCTCTGCCTTGGTGGAGCGGGTGGGAGACCAGGTGAGACAGCTGGAACTCGCTTATGTGACTAGCCCCACTGACTCGGCCAGGGAGGCTTGGATGTCGGCCCAGGACTCTCTGGACCGTCTGCGATCCTCAAAGGCAGAGCGGAAGAGGTTCTTTACCAAACTTGCATTTTATGAGGAAGGGGAACAAACTGGACGATTGCTGGCCAAGATAGCGAGGTCTCAAGCACAATCCTCGGCCATCGGTGCTATACGCGCCTCTACGGGTAAAGTGGTTAATACCCCTGAAACCATTATATCCGAGCTGGCATCCTTCTATGAAGGCCTTTATGGATCGAGGGATGCCTACTCGGATGCGGACCTTGAAACATACATGGCTAGTATTGATCTGCCTGCTCTCTCCACATCTGCCAGAGAACAGTTAGATGCACCAATTACTCCGGGCGAGCTGCAACTAGCGGCAAGCTCTTTTCCTACATGTAAAGCCCCCGGAGAGGATGGCCTGCCCATAGAAGTGTACACTCAATTTGGGGAGCACTTGTTACCTGAACTATTGAAGGTCTTTAACGCCGCACTAGAGGGTGGTCAGCTGCCTGGTTCCATGGCTAGGGCTAATATTATTTTACTGTTGAAGCCGGGGAAGGATCCGGTTGACCCTGGCTCCTATAGGCCTATATCGTTGCTGCAGAGCGATGTAAAAATCCTGGCAAAGGTCCTGGCGCGCAGGGTTAACGGGATATTCACGTCTATTATCCACCCAGACCAGGCTGGCTTCATGCCGCAGAAGTCCACCGCCACCAATATGAGGCGCATGTTCTTGAACATGCAGGTGCAGGCAGACAATGGGGGCCGTAGGGCGCTCTTATCCCTTGATGCCAACAAGGCATTTGATAGTGTCAGTTGGAGGTTCCTCTGGGCGACGTGGGCCAAGTTTGGCTTTGGGGACAAATTTATAGAGTGGGTCAGGCTGCTGTACGCGTCCCCCCCAGGCGACCATTAGGGTCGCGGATAGGATGTCACCGGCCTTTGCTCTGGGTAGGGGGACGAGGCAGGGATGCCCCCTGTCCCCCCTGCTCTTCGCGATCGCTATAGAGCCATTGGCAGCCCTGGTGCGGGCTAGTGCCCGCGTCCGGGGATTCCAATACGGCACGCTGCAAGAAAAAATCATGCTGTACGCGGACGACATGCTGCTGTTCCTGGAGGACCCCACGCACTCCATCCCCGGGGCTATGTCAATAATAGAGCAATTCGGCCACTACTCGGGATTGACCATTAACTGGTCAAAATCCGCCCTGATGCTGTTGGATGAGGATGGTGGGGTAGCCCTGCCGGACTCTTGTCCCATCCCAGTTGTATCTAGCTTTAAATATTTGGGGGTGCAGGTGTCGCCCAGGCTGGGGGACTACTGCTCCCTTAATGTGCACCCATTGCTGTCCCGGTTTAGGGACAAAATTAATACCTGGAACACCCTAAAAATGTCACTTGCAGGTAAAGCCAATCTGATCAAAATGATTTTAATGCCACAACTACTCTACTTTCTTCATAACTCGCCTGTAGTGATACACCTGAAAATCTTCTGAATAGTGAACACTCTCTTCCGACGGTTGTTATGGCATACTAGGCCCCCTCGGATTAGACTGGAACACTTGCAGCGGGCCAAGGACAGTGGGGGGCTGGCGGTTCCCAACCCTTGGCTGTACTACATAGCGGCCCAGTTACAGCATTTGATCGGCTCTATGTCCCAGGACCCGGGGAGCTCGGCGGCACGACTGATGCTATCGGCCACTGGCGCTGAGACTGTCCCGATGGGGCTGGAGGCGCAAATGTTCCTAAAATCCAACAAGCAGACCCCGACGCTCGCACTTATCCAAAAAGTCTGGAATAAGGGCCGACAACTCCAGGGAGTGCAGGGATTCACGGAAGACAGCCCAATATGGGGCAATAGGTCTTATGTGGAGTTGGTGAAGCTGCAGCAGGGGCCCAGATGGCGTGTGCATGGTGTGGCTCTGCTGTCCCACATTTTCGTTAACGGCAGGCTTCTCACTTTCCCCGAACTGCAAGCCAGATTTGACCTCCCAGCTCATATGCATTATTACTACATGCAGCTTCAACATGCGGTTGCTGCACACGGGAATGCGGTGGAATGGGTTCAGTCGCCCACCCCGGTGTTCTGTGTGCTGCACACTAGCACTGAAACAAAAGGATTTATCTCACAATGCTACCAGATGTTACTGGCAAGTCACCTACAGGCATTCCCGAGCAGGGTGGAATCCATGTGGGAGAAGGACATAGGTACACTGTCAGGGGACCAATGGGAGGAGGCGTGGCAGTCAGTCACTACTTGTTCTTTAAACGTTGCGCAGAAAGTGTCACAGCTATATATATTATTGAGGGTACATTACACCCCGCTGAAATTATATAAGATGGGTAAGCTCGGGGACCCTGTGTGTGGTAGATGTCAGAGGCACAATGGAGATCTCATTCATCTCCTGTGGAGATGCCCTAAGCTTCACAGGTATTGGACTGAGGTGGTGGGTACAATAAACAGAGTGTTTCAAACTACGATCCCTTTGGACCCTAAGTGCTGCCTGCTGAGGATCTTGGAGGAAGCGATCCCTGGGGAGTTGACCAGGGTCGCGGTCTCTAGGGCCCTGTTTCAGGCCAGGAAGCTTATTTTGATGGGTTGGAAGTCGGTCTCATCGCCTACCACCACCTCTTGGGTAGCACACATGGGGAATACTCTTATAATGGAAAAGTACATATACCAGCACAGGGGAAGCCCGGGCAGGTTTGAGAGAATTTGGTCCCAATGGCTTGATACCCCTGGCCTGAGCCCCAGGGAGCTGGTGATGTCCCGACTTTTGCAGTAAATTTGAAACCAAGCGGCCAAGGATTAATATGCTTATATATGCAAGATTGTGGTGCTGTTCTTATGTGATCTTATATGTTGTTTTACAGTTCGCCAGCAGAGGGAAACCTTTGCTATTTTTTGTACAATGGAAACTATTGTGATCTATCTGGTGTTCAATAAAAACCTTTTTGATTCAAAAAAAAAACCCTGCTTTAAACTTCTCCACAACTTTATCCCTGACCTGTCTGGTGTTTTCCTTTTGCCTTCATGATGCTGTTTATTCACTAAGGTCCTCTAACAAACCTCCAAGGGCTTCACAGAACAGCTGTATTTATACTGAGATGAAATTGCACACAGGTGGACTCTATTTACTAATTAGGTGACTTCTGAGGGCAATTGGTTCCACTAGAGTTTAGTTGGGGGGTATCAGAGTAAAGAGGGCTGAATACAAATGCACCCCACACTTTTCACACATTTATTAAAAAAAAAAAAAAATGAAAACCATTTACCATTTCCTTTCCACATCACAATTATGTGCCATTTTGTGTTGGTCTATCACAGGGCTTGACAAATTTGCTTGGAATCTAGGAGCCAGCTAAAAAAGTTAGGAGCCAGGAACGCGCCCCGTCCCCCCGAGCTCGCGCGCAGAAGCGAACGCATACGTGAGTAGCGCCCGCATATGAAAGCGGTGTTCAAACCACACGTGAGGTATCTCCGCGATCGGTAGATTGAGAGCAATAATTCTAGCCCTAGACCTCCTCTGTAACTCAAAACATGCAACCTGTAGAATTTTTTAAACGTCGCCTATGGAGATTTTAAAGGGTAAAAGTTAGTCGCCATTCCACGAGCGGACGCAATTTTGAAGCGTGACATGTTGGGTATAATGTTACTCAGTGTAACATTATCTTTCACAATATTAAAATAAATTGGGCTAACTTTACTGTTGTCTTATTTTTTTATTAAAAAAAAAAGTGTATTTTTTCCCAAAAAAGTGCGCTTGTAAGACCGCTGCGCAAACACGGTGTGACAGAAAGTATTGCAACGACCGCCATTTTATTCTCTAGGGTGTTAAAATAAAAAATATATATAATGTTTGGGGGTTCTAATTAGAGGGAAGGAGATGGCAGTGAAAACAGACAGGGAAACTCCATTAGCATTGCTGTTTGTCTTGTCATACCAACGGCCACCACAAGATAGCGCTAGATCACAGAAGGAAGCATAGGCCTGCAGAAGGCTGCAAAGCCGCGGCCTCAATTACTGGCCGGCGTGGCCCGACGTGATCCCGCGGCGCGGAGGGGGGGGGCACGGAGAGACAGGATTCCCCAGCTGTGCTGCCCCAGTCGCCAGGTCGCTAATTCTAGTCGCAATGGCAACCTGGCGCCCGGTGTTTGTCGAGCCCTGGTCTATCACATAAAATCCCAATAAAATACATTTACATTTTTGGTTGTAACATGACAAAATGTGGAACATTTGGAGGGGTATGAATATTTTTTCAAGGCACTGTATACTACCTCATAATGCCTATCCTGCTGATCAGGCTGCCAAACATAGCTCCGTTGAAAAAGAATACTACATTGAAGTCTACTGAGAAACTGACACTTCCGGGAGCGTCAATCTCCTGTGTCCACTGCATCACTCAGTAGTTCCTCCATCCGAATTTTACATCACTGCTGTGTTTTTTTGTGGAGGTCAGGGTAAGTATTCCCTCTCTTCTTTTGAAGAGCATTCTTTTTTTTCAGAATGAAATTTCCTGAATTTCAAAATAGTTATTTTTTTTTTCTCCACATCATATACAAGTTACAAGTTGTGAATTAACTTGATTCATTTCGAATTGAACATCTCTCTCTCGACTGACCTAGTTTTGCAGCTTCAATCACTTTTCCCCTATCATTGAACAACTTCGTTCCTGGATTATCTGGGGATCAAGTTGACCTCTTCCTATTCATCACTATTTGCAGCCAATTATTATCCTCTCCTAAGCTTACTGACTTCCCTAATGCAATCATGGCAATACCTCAATTTTTCCTTTAATGTAATCAAAATGATGATGCCACCCAAGGCCCTGTACTATTTTTGCACTCTGACAATCCGAGTTCCCCCCTTTTTATTTACGCCTTTTGCAAGATAGAATTCTTCAATTTATTTGGGCTAATAAATGTGCCAGGGTTATTTAGCTGCCCAAATCTTGCAGCTATCTATGCTACACGCAACTTCTGATATTTTATTTCGGGTACTTCGGGAAGTGCCTACTGTGACTTGATTGCCGTAAATGCTGTACCATGCTCCCACCTAAATTATGCCCACCTGCACTGAGCCCCCTCATGTCACATAGCTTGAAAACATTAGATTCAGTCCGGTATTCTAGTAACCTCATGTATTCTTTTCTTCTGCTCCTACCGATTGTGAACCTTTCCATCATGGGCTTCCCTCCAGGAAATCTATGAAGCTCCCCCTTCTATCAGTACTTCCAACTTCGACACTGGATAATGTCTCTCCGTCGTACTTCGATGAACTCTTATCGTAAGACGAGCTTCGAGCATATGTTCCCAGGCCTCATCTCACTCCTATATACTTCCCTGAACAATCAAGAGCATTCAGCACACCTCTCATGCATGACGCAGTGGGAACGTAACTTAACCACTCAAAACAATCTGGAGGACTGGAGTAGGCCATGGTTAAATGTAGCAAAATGCTCTTTTAATATGGCAACCCTTGAATCCACATACAAAGTTCTTTTGCGTTGGTACTGGGTTCCAGCCCAGTTAGCCCATGCAAATCCAGCGTGCAGTGATAGAAGCTTTAGGAATAGCGTCCAACATGGGGATGTACAGCATATCTAGTGGTCTTGTCTACCACTGATTTGACAAGCTGTGAAGATGTTACATTGGCTCTACCACACTGCCCTATCCCTGGCCTTTTCACATATCAACAAAAATTAGCGCCTCACTTATTCCTATCTGCTAAACGGACCATTGCTCATGCATGGAAGAAACCTTCAGTCTGGTTTCAAGGAGTAATATGACCGCCTTAATGGTAAATGAAAAACTGTCCAGTATTTTAAAGGACTTACTCCAAAATACCTTAAAATTTGGGAACCTTGGATTAACTACTCCCTACATCCAACTAGTTTAGGTCACTCATAATGTGATGCCTGCAGTCGCCCCAAGTCCGTAGGGGTGAATCTCTCCCTCTCTTCTCCTAGTCCCTCCTACAGGTCCTTCTCAAAAAATTAGCATATTGTGATAAAGTTCATTATTTTCTGTAATGTACTGATAAACATTAGACTTTCATATATTTTAGATTCATTACACACAACTGAAGTAGTTCAAGCCTTTTCTTGTTTTAATATTGATGATTTTGGCATACAGCTCATGAAAACCCCAAAATCCTATCTCAAAAAATTAGCATATTTCATCCGACCAATAAAAGAAAAGTGTTTTTAATACAAAAAAAGTCAACCTTCAAATAATTATGTTCAGTTATGCACTCAATACTTGGTCGGGAATCCTTTTGCAGAAATGACTGCTTCAATGCGGCGTGGCATGGAGGCAACCAGCCTGTGGCACTGCTGAGGTGTTATGGAGGCCCAGGATGCTTCGATAGCGGCCTTAAGCTCATCCAGAGTGTTGGGTCTTGCGTCTCTCAACTTTCTCTTCCCAATATCCCACAGATTCTCTATGGGGTTCAGGTCAGGAGAGTTGGCAGGCCAATTGAGCACAGTAATACCATGGTCAGTAAACCATTTACCAGTGGTTTTGGCACTGTGAGCAGGTGCCAGGTCGTGCTGAAAAATGAAATCTTCATCTCCATAAAGCTTTTCAGCAGATGGAAGCATGAAGTGCTCCAAAATCTCCTGATAGCTAGCTGCATTGACCCTGCCCTTGATAAAACACAGTGGACCAACACCAGCAGCTGACATGGCACCCCAGACCATCACTGACTGTGGGTACTTGACACTGGACTTCAGGCATTTTGGCATTTCCCTCTCCCCAGTCTTCCTCCAGACTCTGGCACCTTGATTTCCGAATGTACTTTGGACCACTGAGCAACAGTCCAGTGCTGCTTCTCTGTAGCCCAGGTCAGGCGCTTCTGCCGCTGTTTCTGGTTCAAAAGTGGCTTGACCTGGGGAATGCGGCACCTGTAGCCCATTTCCTGCACACGCCTGTTCACGGTGGCTCTGGATGTTTCTACTCCAGACTCAGTCCACTGCTTCCGCAGGTCCTCCAAGGTCTGGAATCGGTCCTTCTCCACAATCTTCTTCAGGGTCCGGTCACCTCTTCTCGTTGTGCAGCGTTTTCTGCCACACTTTTTCCTTCCCACAGACTTCCCACTGAGGTGCCTTGATACAGCACTCTGGGAACAGCCTATTCGTTCAGAAATTTCTTTCTTTGTCTTACCCTCTTGCTTGAGGGTGTCAATGATGGCCTTCTAGACAGCAGTCAGGTCGGCAGTCTTACCCATGATTGCGGTTTTGAGTAATGAACCAGGCTGGGAGTTTTTAAAAGCCTCAGGAATCTTTTGCAGGTGTTTAGAGTTAATTAGTTGATTCAGATGATTAGGTTAATAGCTCGTTTAGAGAACCTTTTCATGATATGCTAATTTTTTGAGATAGGATTTTTGGGTTTTCATGAGCTGTATGCCAAAATCATCAATATTAAAACAAGAAAAGGCTTGAACTACTTCAGTTGTGTGTAATGAATCTAAAATATATGAAAGTCTAATGTTTATCAGTACATTACAGAAAATAATGAACTTTATCACAATATGCTAATTTTTTGAGAAGGACCTGTATACCTTCTTCTTTTCTTTCTTTCTAGTTATTAGTTATTTTATTTTCTTTGGCTTATTTTATGCCAAGATCTCTGGCCTTGGGGAAGTTATTGAATTATGAACCTGCGGTTGGTCCATCATCCCAAATGGTTACTGTATATAATTGATCATCTGTTGCTATTACTACTCTGACTAACAGTCTGTGTAATTGTGTTGTCCCCCCCCCCCCGTCCCCCCCCATGGGCGAATTTGTGCTTATTATCTTTTGAAAACCAAATATAAACGATTCCCCAGAACATGATTAACACGTCTTTTTCCATACCCAGGTCAATCATGACTTGAAGAGACACTTCCATCTTCCCCATGCAGGGTGACAATGTCTCTGCAAAGAGCATCCCCCGATCCCCAATACTCACCTTAACTGCGCTCCATCACACCAACCAGGCACTTATCAGCTGCTTTGGTGACCTGCGGGAGTGGGGACTTTATTTCCCTGGTCATCTGACAGTGCTGCAGCCAATTGCTAGGCCCAAGTGCTGGGTAGAAGGTCACATGTTCCTCCATAAATAGAAGTGCTAAATAATTTAGCTAGCTGTGAAGGAACACGGAGCTTCAAGGAAAAGGCATACCACCATGGGAGAATAAGGGGGTTTAAAGCAGCAATTCCTAGGTCAATCTTTGTCCCTGAAAATTTACATTGGCAATAAACAGTTATGGGAATGATTTGAAACCCAACACTGCGTACAAGGAAAAATTACACTTGCAGTGTGCCCTCTGCACTGCAAGGATTAAATGCTAATTAGGTCTAAGGGGTCGAGAAAGAGGCTCTTTCACACTGATCCAGTGCGGTTTTGCATGCAGGACCTTTGGTGCTCTTTCAGAAAACGTACCAAAAATGCCCAATCGGATAGAAGTCTATGACAAAGAGCAGGTAACCCACACAAAAACAATGGGTACGCTGCAGAAAAACCGCACTGCATCAGTGTGAAAGTGCTATTTTTTCTCATTCCACAGGCTCCACTGCTGTCCCCTACTCTTTTCACCCTGTGCTGTGGGTAGTCCCTCAGCGTCATCACGTACAATGCAAGACTATTAACCCTACACTGTATATGTGGAGCATACAGCAGGGAGCGCCTTAGGGAGGGGGCTTTACAAGAGTGGTAGCATAGAAGGAGGGAGTGGGGAATAAGGTATTACTCCTCATCCCTTTAACCTATAGACATAGAACGCATGTGTTTTTGCACGTTTCTAAGCAACCCAGTTTTGAAATGTATGGGAACATGCAAAAATTAAAGCGGTTGTAAACCCTCGATTTCTCACCTCTATGCATTAAGGTGAAAAACATCTTGTGATGCAGCAGCCCCCCAGAGCCTCCCTTTACTTACCTGAACCCGGTCTTTCCAGCGACGGGGATGAGCACACCAGCTCCAATCTGTGTCTCGGGTCCTGATTGGATAGATTGGTAGCAGCGCAGCTATTGGCTCCCATTGCTGTCAATCAAATCCAATAAGCCAGGGGGTGGGGCCGAGTCCTGCTGTCTGTGTCAATAGACGCAGCAGCAGGACACAGGAGCACGCCCGCACAAGTGCCCAGAGGGAGAGCTTCTCTCCAACTGGGCACTCAAGAAGAGGAGGAGCCAGGAGCGCCACTGAGGGATCCCAGAAGAGGAGGATCGGGGCCACTCTGTGCAAAACCAACTGCATAAAGGGAGGTAAGTATGACATGTTTTTTATTTAAAAAAACAAACAAAAAAAATGAAGCTTTACAGTACATATCCTGTGCTACTTTTACAAATCGCGCTGTACCAAACTGCATGGTAGAGGTTTGGCTGGCACTGATGCTGAACCTCACATCACTTCCTCTAGCACAGCCATAGACGGCTCACCTCTGAATGCCCTCGGGTCCCGTTTAACCAACTAATAGACACATTCTGCAAAATCTTACTGCTGCGTGCCATCAAATTCAGGCCAGAGGAAACAGAGAACAGTGGCTAATTGATTAGGTATACTTACTGCAAAACAATATTTACACATTATATGAAATGTAATTGCAGGGGTTGGCCCGTCACACTCAACCTGGGAAAATAAACACAATATACAAGCCTAAGAGGTGATTAAGCTAATTCCCAGGTAAGCCTGGATCTTCAGCAAGTTTGATTGCTAATTTTCCAATTAACCTTAATATGCACCTCGTTAAATTTGACCTTAAATGGCAAGTCTATCATTCCTAGGCATTTACTGAACTGATTTCTTGCCAGAATGAACAAGCAAACCAGTTTTCAGTATATTAAAGTGTACCTGTCACATATATAGATACCGTATATTCTCGAGTATAAGCCGAGTTTTTCAGCACATTTTTTTTGTGCTGAAAATGCCCCCTTTGACTTATTCTCGAGTCACCTTTTTGCGCCTGATTCCCCGGACTTTGGGGACCCGGTACCGGCCGGCCGTAGGTCCCATGGACCCAAAACTTGCCAGAAATGTAGCCCCACTGTTCCTCTATAAGTGTGCATACTTTGTTGTCCGGGGAACCTATGGCTGGGGAGCACTGATTTTTCAAACCCGGAGACCCCTTCCATAGACTCCCATGTTAAATGGTAATTTCTCCAGTGACTTTGGGGACCCAGTACCGGCCGGTCATAGGTCCCCTGGACCTGAAACTTGGCATACATATAGCCCCATTTCTCCTCTATAAGTGAGGAAAGTTTGTTGTCTGGGGGACCTAAGGCCGGGGAGCACAGATTTTTTTAAAGCCGGGCACCCCCTCCGTAGACTCCCATGTTAAACGTCAATCTAGTCATGGACACAGTGAGGCATGGGCACAGTGAGGCATGCACATGGACACAGTGAAGCAAAGCCAGGCACAGTGAGGCATGCAGATGGACACCCTAGGCTTATACTCGAGTCAATACGTTTTCCCAGTTTTTTGTGGTAAAATTAGGTGCCTCGGCTTATATTCGGGTCGGCTTATACTCGAGTATATACGGTATCTATATATTCATGAAGACAGCAATTTTGCTCTTCTTAAATTCAGCTTTTTTTCTGGGTATATTTATCTTTAAGGGCTGGTTCACGATGATGCAAATCTAATCCGATCTGTAATTATTACAATTACATGTCACCTGAAAATACATTCTTTTCTATGAAGGCAGTTCACATTGATGCGGTGTGATTTAGATACGGTTAAAAAAAGGGTCCTGTGCAAGTTAAGTGCGGGTGCGATGCAAATTTAATCTCCAGCTATGCCCAGTCCCCTCAGAAAATCCATTAAATTCGCACCTGTCCAAACACAAATCGCACTGTGAAAGCGCATCAATTCGCACCACATCTGTGTGTGTGCCCACCTGTGACAGTATCACCATTGTCATTGGGAGGGGGATTCCTCCAACTCCCCTGCTGATAAGACTGTGTATTGAGAAGTTTGAACACAAATGACCTGTGTGGCCATTGTCATTGGACAGTTTGACCCACCCTGTTTTCCAAGGGTGGGAGGGATGTGTTTTTGAAGAGATATCTGTTAACATGTGCTTGAATAAAGGAGTTTGTGGTTTTACCCTACACTGAGGTGTGTTGTCTGTGGACTGAGGGGCTAAAGAAGGGTGCTGGATCTGAACAGAGGAAGCATTGACGGTGGACCTGGATCTGTTTGAGGACAGAGGGTTCGTCACAACTGGTTGGCAGCAGCGGGATTGTGCTTCCTGGCTGTGAAGACCTTCACCTGGATCCAAGATCGGATAGTGGCCTTCAGCCACCCCAGCGGAGATATGGATCTGGCATCAGAATTGCCGGGGCTGCTGCAGATCGTCCTTTCAGCATACACCAGGTCTGTGTCTGTGGATGAATACCTGGAGGTCAGGCAGCAGATTCGGGTAAGGCACTGGATTAGATGCCTCCAAGTTGCTGGTATGCAACAAGGCAAGTGCTTTCCAACCCCAGAGCAGCAGGCCAGTGAACAAATGGAGTTACGGATGCAATTCCTGGGAGAGCGGCCCCAGGAGCAATGGGTGACTGAGTTGGACAGGCTGGTCCAGCAGGAGATAGAGCTGGACAATCGGTATTGGGCTCTGCAATGGCACGCGGAGGAGGAATATTTAGAAGAGACAACAGAATGCTCTCCGGAGGGATATGACTTTGGTGGCCCTGGATTTCTGTGGGAGAGCCTTACAGATTATTTTGTGTATGGCGATGAAGGGGAACCTACCCTTGAGGACCTGCGAGAACACAGAGAGGCTATGCTCGGTTTTGCAGGGGTCTCAGAGCTTAAACCTGATCTAGACTATTTGCTAAGGAAGGAACAACATCTGGAAAGGGCATACAGGAAACTGCTAGAATGCGTCCAGCAGCATGCCAGAGAATCGGCAGTGGAAACTCCGGAGATTGCTATCTCCAAAGCTGAAGTGCTGACAACAGTGCAGAGCTCTGCTAACTTCTGCCCAACAGCAGCTTCAGCCTCCCTGAGAGAAGAGCTAGTCGGTCTTTCTCCCACAATACTGACAGAGACATGGGATTTTCTGCCAGAAGCATCTGTGGAGTTACAAGAGACTCCTCCAGCAGAAGTGCTGGCAGCAGAACAGAATACTGCAGACACCTGCTCACACTTGTGGCAGTTTCGGAGGCCCGAGGTGAGGAGGTGGTGTTTCTTTTTCCCCAGTGGATTGCAGAGATGCAGGGAGAGGAAGCTTCCATTCCCCCTCCCCAACAAGGATTTTTGAACCTGGGAGACAATAACAGAGACAGGGTGTTTCAGCAGCAGACGGCGCCCCAAAATTATGACACCAACCCAGCTGAAGTGCTGGAAACCGGACAGAGGGCCCAAGACTTCTGCCCTACACCTGAAAAAATTCTGGAGGCCCAGGGAGAGGAGGTGGCAGTCTGTCCCGAGCTGCAGATCAGGATTAAAGGAGAGAATGCAGTCGTCACCTCACAACTGCAGCTTGATCTGGTGTTGGTGGATGGGCCTGTGGTCTCCACTAACAGAAAACCAGCAGAAGTGCTGGCAACAGGGTAGAGTGCTACCAACCTCTGCCCAGCACCGGCAACAACTGTAGAGTTCCAGGGAGCTGGGGCAGTCGGCCTCTCTCCCCAACAGTTAGCTGGAGCAGATGATGTAGGGAAGCTCCTATGCCCAGCTGAACTGCTGACAACGGGACAGAGCGCTGCTGAGCCTCTGGCCTTCACTAACAAACAATGGATTTCCTGTAAAGGTGGATGGGACTTCAGTCCCCACTTGTATACCCCAGGGATGCTGGGCAGTCGGCCCAGATCCCCAAGAGCATGACGGAGTGAGCCCAGTCAACCTGTCTTTTCTCCAGCGGCTGAAAGGACTCCAGGGAGAAGGGCCAGTCCAGGCCTCTCCCCAGCAGTGGGCATGTTCTCTGAGAGAGGCAGAGGTTGGCTGGGTGAGTAATGCTATGTTTGGGACAATTTATTTGGGGTACTGTGTGGATACCGGCATTGGGGGACAGGAACTACTGACTAACTTCGGAGTCAACCCGTCTGGGGTCTCCTCCTGCGTTAGTCTCCTGCCGAAAGAGGAGATGTGTGACAGGAGTGACTTTGGGTCGGGGGTTGGTGCGGCTCAGCTTGCCCTGGAGAGTTCTGGAGGCTTTTTGTCCAGCTTCCCCAGGCCCTCTTATGTGTAGATCACCCTGTGTCTCTAATAGGGGCACAGGGTGAATGAGAACCCCGCTATGATCTATGCTAGTCAGTCTCTCTTTGCAGCCACACTAGAACCTTGTAAAATGTATATAATGTGTGCTGTATATTTGTATATAATGTGTGCTGTATATATAATGTGTGCTGTGCCATGCTGTTGGACTACTTGCTGTGATGTTTTGGGGTGTGACCGTATTCTATTGTCTATTGTGGCTGTCTGCCTAAACTAGTATGGGATGTGTAAGTGTGTTTGCTGTGAGGAAAAAGGGAGGGGGATTCCTCCAACCCCCCTGCTGATAAGACTGTGTATTGAGAAGTTTGAACACACCTGACCTGTGTGGCCATTGTCATTGGACAGTTTGAACCGCCCTGTTTTCCAAGGGTGGGAGGGATGTGTTTTTGAAGAGAGATATCTGTTAAGATGTGCTTGAATAAAGGAGTTTGTGGTTTTACCCTACACTGAGGTGTGTTGTCTGTGGACTGAGGGGCTAAAGAAGCTTGGAGGGTGCTGGATCTGAACAGAGGAAGCATTGACGGTGGACCTGGATCTGTTTGAGGACAGAGGGTTCTTCACACCACCTAAAGCCAGATATTTGATTTTGGTTACAGGACAGAATTTTATAGAAGTTAAAGCTTGGATTTGCCTTTTAAGTAACACATTAAATTATTTGTAATGGTTTCCAAAGCATTAAAAAAACATAGTGCATTAGTTACCAGAAAGATGCTGCTATTACTCAGATGCTCAAGAATTGGGCTTTGGTCCCGCTTTCTTCTTGGTCACAGCTGTTCCGAGGGAAGGATGTGTGTACTGCATTTTCCAATATATTGGCTCATTTATCACGTCTGAGGAAAGGCCGCATTCAGCAAAAGTATTGTGGCACAAAACGTATTATCAAAGCCAAACTGTCTATAAGCCCCGGAGACGACATACCCCCAGGACAATCCATTTGATCAGAACAGTCTATTAGAAGTAATATATTTATATGGTCTCTTCTCCAGAATAAAGAGAGACTTTTTGGGTTGTCATATTTTGTGCTTGTCCACTTGGATGATCACTTATGACAAAGAGGAAACAGTCTCCTCTAAATAAAAGGTGACAGCTAATTGAAAAATTCTGCAAGACGGTTGGACCTCTAAAAGCCAACGATCAATAGCTCAGGTAAATTTTAAGTAATGTCATCAATATCTGCAAGTAATGCAACCAATGTGAATATAATTTGCAATACTTGCATAGTCTAGAAGACAGATAGGACCTTTAATGGATTTCTGTGACCTGAATATAATGTAGGTGCAGCTGTAAGTATATGATGTTCATAAAAAAAGAACTCCTATAGTTGCACATATAGCTGAAAAGCATCCATATCATTACTCTCCAATTGCCAAGGCATTCACTCTATATTCAAATAAATCAGAAAAATAATGCAACCAAGTGTTTTTAGCCAAAATTGATTTTTTGTTGTATTGTGACAGGCTTATTCCAGAATTGTAATGTGTAATTTTATCTGACGCCGAGTGTAAATGTAATGCCGGGTGCAAATACAGAAGACGCAGAGAAAAGACAGATTTGTTTTAAAAATAAAATAAAAAATCTACACTGAATTATATTGCATTTAGCCCCTGAGGTAGCTTTTTGGAAGGGATTGGTAAATGCGATGCTTCCATTCTACAAGGCCGCGTATAGAGTTCGTGGGTGTAAAACAAAATTTGACAAAGTCTGGAGGGCATGGTACGAGTCAGATCTAACAGTGTGATGAGTTAAAAGTAAGATATAAGTGTAGAAGGGTCAGGAGTAGAGTCAACGGGAAATGTACTCCGGAGGAGGCCTATTAACAAACACTGTATTTTGGGTGACTGGTAATGTTTATATCCTGCATCCCAAAGATGGAGCCAATCTGGGTTGGGGGACTGGGAACTGAGTATCGGGAGGGGGTGGGGGGGAGTCATACTTGTTGTAGCTGTCAAATGGATGGCATAGTTATGGTTGATTGACTTACCGGCCATGTTGGCTGACTGTTAGTTTGGTGGTGTGCCAAGCTATGTATGTTTTATGTGTCAAAATTTCAATAAAAAGAATTTTCAAAAAAAAAATAAAAAAAATAATATTGCATTTCCCTAAACTGCACATACACTATGATGAACTTACCATGAACAGGCTTATGTGAACTTAAGCCTCGTACACACGACCGAGAATATCGTCGTAAAAAAAAAAAACGTTGTTTTTCTCAACGAGATTTTTGTCAAGCTTGACGAGCTTCTTGTCAAGCTTTCCTTGCATACACACAGTCAATTCCAAATCTCGTCTTTGTAAAGCGCGGTCACGTACAGCACGTACGACGGCAGTATAAAGGGGAAGTTCGATTTCAATGGCGCCACCCCTTGGGATGCTTTTGCTGATCTCGTGTTACCGCGTGTTAGTAAAAGTTTGTGGAGAGACGATTTGCGCATTTCAGTTCGTTTTAGCGTGATGAATGTGCTATCTCCATTACGAACGCTAGTTTTACCAGAAGGAGCGCTCCCGTCTTATACTTGATTCTGAGCATGCGCAATTTTTTAAGACTCGGAAAAGCATACACACGACCGGTTTTCTCGTCGGGAAGCAGGCCGACGAGAATCGCAACGAGAAAAACGAGAATCCTGACGAGAAAATAGAGAGCAGGTTCTCTATTTTTCTCGTCGAGATTCCCGGCAGTTTTCTCGACGAGAAACCATACACACAAACGGATTTCTCGGCAAGAAAGCTCTCCCAACAGGTTTCTTGTCGTTTTGTGCCGAGAAAATCGGTCGTGTGTACGAGCCTTTACTCTCTGCTACTGTCTACCCAACTCACTTATCATCATAGACCGTCCATTTCTCAGATAGAGTTCCATGGAACCCGAGAGTTCTTCCATAGGTTGCTAGGGGTTCCTTGAGCTGTGGCCCATTGACCGCCCATTTGGTGATGCCTGCTTAGTTCCAAGGTCAACACCACTTGGCAAAGCCAGCCGCATGATATCAATGAACTTTTTAGTTGTCTTTGTCTGTAGGAGGCATTCTCCCTACTGACCACTAGTGTAAAGGGCCTTTTTTCCCATTGAACCCCAATAAATTCATTTTATTAAGGGTTTCCTGAGACCAGAAGATTATTTTAGGGGTTCCTCTGGGGTAAAAAGGTTGGGAAAGGCTGCCAATGACTGAAATGTCTTCCTCAACCCTTATGGCCCATACACACGACCTGAAATTTTTTGCTTAATAGTCGCAAGTAGAAATTGACTAGGTTACTAAAGTCATGAAAATTCTTATACGACAGAAAATAAAATCGGAAGTGATGTCATGTGTTGTAATGTATTTGTATTGTATTTTCGGACGACAACTATACTGACTAAAAGAAAATCGTACGATCTGGTTTCGTACGAGGAAAATTTTCGTGCTTGTCCGATCAAATAATATTGGATGAATTGTCCTGAACGGCTCTCAAAAGCTCTGTACTAACGAACGATCCGATTATCGTACGATTCTTCCTCGGACGACAGTTTTCGTACAATATTCGGATCGTGTATACAGGCCATTACTCTTCTTTCTGTGTTACAATATATTACTGAGTGGAAAAGCTAAAATGTAATCCCACCGACAGGCTGATGCCTATACAGATAAAAATTACAATCCACCCAAAATTTAAGCCTGATGTTGGTCAAGAAGGCCTGGCTCACAGTCTCCGCTCTAATTTATCCCAAAAGTGTTTTATCGGGTTGAGGTCAGGACTCTGTGCAGGCCAGTCAAGTTCCTCCACCCTAAATTTGCTCTTCCACATCTGTATGGGCCTTGCTTTGTGCACTTGTGCTCAGTCATATTGGAACAGGAAGGGGCCATCCCCAAACTGTTCCCACAAAGTTGGAAACATGAAATTGTCCAAAATGTCTTGGTATGCTGACGCCTTAAGAGTTCCCTTCACTGGAAATAGTGGTCAAGACCAACCCCTGAAAAACAACCCCACTCCATAATCCCCCCTCCACCAAATGATTTGGACCAGTGCACAAAGCAAGGTTCATAAAGACATGAATGAGCGAGTTTCGGGTGGACAAACTTGGTTGGCCTGCACGGATTCCTGACCTCACCCCAATAGAAGACCTTTGGGATAAATTAGAGCAGAGACTGCGAGCCAGGCCTTCTTGTCCACATCAGTGCCTGACCTCACAAATGCGCTTTTTGAAGAATGGTCAAACATTCCCACAGACACCCTCCTAAACCTTGTGGACAGCCTCCCCAGAAGAGTTGTAAGCTGTTGTAGCTGCAAAGAGTGGGCCAACGCAATATTGAACACTACAGAATAGGACTGGGATGCATTAAAGTTCATGTGCATGTAAAGGTAGGTGTCCCAATACTTTTGACAATACAGTGTAAGCTAAACACAGAGCTCTGCTTGTGTTCCTTCAGACATGCACTGTCTGTATACATGCTGGGGAGGTTGGAGTTTCAAAACGAGTCTCCAGTTCCCAGTGTTTTACACTGACCATGGCACCGGGCTTTTTACACACAGTTAGTTCGTTCTCATACAGTAAATTAATCATTACATAAATAAAGATTTGTCTTTTTTTTTTTTATTCCTTTTCAAACAGCTTAGTTTAAATTAGTTCATATCAGTTCACTACACAGGGGGCGGGGCACTGCCACTGCTCAACAGCTGGCATGCCCACAAATCAGGCTTGGGGGTGGGGAGGAGCATTAGAAGCATACTTCTCTTTAGTGGATCACTACAGAGGTTAAAGGGGTTGTATGGGTTCGATTTTTATTTTTTATTTTTTTTAAATAACAAACATGTTATACTTACCTCCACTGTGCAGTTCGTTTTGCAGAGTGGCCCCGATCCTGCTGTTCTGTGGTCCTACGGCGGCTGTCTCGGCTCCTCCCCGCTAAAGCTAACCGCCTCTGGGAAGCTCTTTCCCGAGGGGGTTAGCTTGCAGGCGCGCTCCCGTGTCATACACTTGGCGTCCATACACGCCAAGTGTATGACTCGGTCCTGCCCCCCCGACGGCCATGTCATTGGATGTGATTGACAGCAGTGGGAGCCACTGGCTGCGCTGCTATCAATCTATCCAATCAACGGCAAGACTCAGTGGAGAAGAGGATGCCGGGGGACGCGCACAGCAGGTGAACGGGCCCGGGTAAGTAAAACGGGGGGGCCCATGACAGCGAGGTGTTTTTTCACCCTAATGCAAACCAAGCCCACCCAGTTGTGTGAAAATAGCGAATGAATATTCACTATTTTTCACTGATTCTCCTCCCGGCCAATCAGAAAGTGAGTCTGAGACCCATTTCCTGATTGGCCGCCGAGGAAGAGGGAGGAGACAGAAGCCGCTGCGATGCCCGCGGAGGAGAGCAGGGGAAGTCGCCCATGATGCCTGCTGCCTGCCGCCCGGGTGAAGCGCTGCCGGCCATAGATGGGGTAAGTGCCATTAACCCTCGGACCGGGGGGGGGGGGGGAGGCTGGCCGTGGGTGCACTGTTTGCCACCCTCCCAAATAAGAATTACCACCAGCCGCCACTGAGTACAGCCAAAGCTCCTTCTGCACTCCTGTGACTTGTTTTCAGCAGAAGGCGGGCTTCAGCCCGCTGTCGAAGCTGACGTCACAGAGCCGGTCCAGGCTCGGGCAAGATCGCAACAATGAAGTATTTTTTATTTTTTTTTAACAGTAAATAGGTTTTTATTTAAAAGAATCAATGTTGACAATGATACAGTATATGGACATCAGTTACAAACAGAAGGTCGCAGAGGTCTAAGGAAACAGGTAATGAAAGCCACAAATCGTCTCAAGCATATAGTGCATAGTTGTGAACCAGTACCAATAACAATGGTAGCTATAGAAGGGAAAGAAAAATAGGGAGGGAGAAGAAAAAAAAGGGGAGTGCAGGGAAGAGAGAAGGATGGGGGGGGCGGAGGAAGGAAGGGGAGGGGACGCAACAATGAAGTTAAGATCCACCCATATGCCTCGACCAGCACCCGGCGCAGCCGCTCACGTCCTCTCCACAGCCAAGTGCTTCAGTGAGCGCAGGGGGGCAGAGCAGAGAACCGATCACTGATAGTCACCAGCTCTCTGCTCAGGGAGCCCTGAGAACTGAGTGATCAGCGGTGTTAGATCACTCAGTTCTCGGTGTTAGAGCCAGCAGGAGACCGATGTTGCATCCACCTAGGCACAATAAGTATGATTCAGAAAAAAAAAAAAAAAACCCATACTTCTCTTTTAAGTATCTTTACAGAGTATGCTTCTCTGGTTAGGCATTGGGTGACGTGACAACAGGGTCTTTTTTAATCTGCTCAATAACTAGTGTTTACTGGATGGTGAACTGAAGAAAGCAGAAATACTCTACTAGAACCCTATACAAGATCACAGGTTCAGATTTTCCAGGATCATTGGTCTCTCTCATCCCTTCTAGGGAAGCAATGCTCTTGCATTAAATGTTCCAGGGATCACTGAAGACCCATCTCATGGCCAGCGGGTAGGCAGATGCGGCAGTCAGTCACGGCTGGAAGGATGTTAAGACACCCTGTATTAACTGAGATGAGAGAAATAATATTAGCAGACAGAAGAGGGGTAAAGCAGCACCCATCAGCAGGAGACGCACAGCGCAAGAGCAAAACCAATGAAATAGCTCGGTGCGGCTGATCTGTTTATCAGCAGAGCCATTATTATGGATTAAGCTTCCAGGGAAACACAGGAGTCTCTCCGTGAAATGGCAGCTACATACTTATCAATCAGCCTGTAAAGTGCTCCAGTTAAGCAGTTGCCTGTCAATTACAGTTCAGCTATAATCACTAGGTAGAAACACCCAGGATTCTAATTGATGGCTCATCCACTAACATAGGAAGGAGGCGATACCATTGTTTCAGGAGAAAATATGTTTCTACCATGCAAAATTGCTGAGAAGAGTGCAGGGGTTTGCTTTCACACCTGGATGGAATTTTAGGGTAATTTAGATTGTCTGTACTGCAAATGGTGCCGTGGCAGATATAAACACTCAAGAGCCGCTGCAGGCAGATTGAAAGTACGATAGATCTAAACTCTAACTGGATGACATTCCAATTACTAGAGTGCTGTGTATCATAAACTATTGCATTGCTTTCACTTTTTTCATCCCTTTTTTGTATCTCAGTGCTGCTGATCTCCTCCAGCCTCTTTTAGCAATTTCACGTCTACGCAGGTCGGCCATAACTTTATGACAGGTTATTATACCGGTACAGGTGAGCCTATAATAAGGCTTACCTGTAGATACAGTAAATATCTCCTAAACGTGCATCGTTTAGGAGATCTTTACTTTAGCAGTGATGCCACCTTCCATCTTTATGGTGTGCCATTCACAGAGAGAGCTGTGCCGCGGTCGTGATTCCTGCGGGCATGCGTGGGAGTGACGTCATTACGGCTCGGCCAGTCAGCCCATGAACCCGGAAAAAAGACGAGTGAAGATGGAGGCCTTGTCAGCGGTGACAGCATGCCACTGGAGGGCTTTATTTTCACGTAAGTCTTTTCATTTTTTGTATAAGCTGTATTTATTGAGAAAAACATGTACACACAAACAAAAGTGCAACTTATGGCATACATGGTCCACATCGAGCATACAGTCCTGTACGGTGCAAAAGGTATAACTCAGCAACAAAAGAACAAGGTACCATTTTCTAGACAATGTAATAATTCTATCGAGGGGAACCACTCCCCCCCCAACTTGCTTACTAGTCCGCTAACAATTACCGGGGTCATGGACCAATCTAATCAAGGGGCCCTCACATCCCCGTGCCCCGTATGGGGAGAGGGGGCCAAAATAGCCTCCATCAAACCCTCCCCGGCCAAAATCCGGCCCTTGGGCACAAAGAGGTGGGGGGACCCTACTCTTCTAGGAATCTCTTCCCCCAAACAGAAGGAGAAGAGACTTCAACTGCATAATAACAACAGGCCCAGGCAAGGGGCCGACCCCTGCAGCCAGTAAACAACCTAAGCTGAACAAATAAGTGAGGATCCACGTATTAGAGTAAGAAAAAAAATAAAAACACAGACAAGACAGACAAACATAAACGGGAAACAGCAGGGTAAGAAAGATTTTTTGTTTTTTTTGTGGTTTACTACTGCTTTAAGTGAATAACCTTGATTATCTCATTACAATGGCATCTGAAACTGGGTGGAATATATCAGGCAAAAGTAAACATGTTGTACCTGAATTTGATGTGTGGAAAGCACAGAAAATGGGCCTCACAGTCTGTTGCGTATGGGGCTGCGTAGTTGTAGACTGGTCAGGGTGCTCACTCTGATCGGTGTCCAAAAGCACCTACAATGGGCACGTAAGCATCAGAACTGGACCAATTCTCTCTTAATGTTAAATTAGAGGATCAGACAATCAAGAGTTTTACAGCCCAATATCCCTTTTCCTGGCAACCAAGTTCAATACCTTATTTGGACATCAAACTAACCTCTCAAGTCACCACCTTGTATAGTACAAATTATCCTCCACTATTCCCCAAATTCTTAGAGGAGGTTGAGATATGGTCAATGAGGTCCCTCTCCTGGCTAGGCAGAATTGCAGTGGTTAAAATGGTGGTATTACCGAAGCTTTTATATTATTTTCAAACTTTGTCAATCCAAATCCCTATAACTGACACCCAGAAGTTTCAATCCAAGGTACTGAAATTTATTTGGGGTCCCAGGGGTGGAGATTTGCACATCGTACACCAAGGGTTCTGGTAGTCTGGGGTTCCAGAATTTCGTAAATATTAAAGGGCAACCCAGCTAATGTAACTGTACCAACTGTACTTTTGTTATAGACCGGACTGGATCTCACTGGAAACACAAGCATTTAGACCTCTCCCTATTGACCTTTCAAAGTGGATACCCTCTAAGGGCCAATGGGCAATCTTATATCCCTTCTTTCTATTGTACTTGTTGTGATTATGGAACTCCTCATGAAAATGATTTTCCCCTCCGCTCCCATCACACACCACTAGCCCCATCACAAACCGGTAGCTCCATTATTTAACAACCCAGAGTTCCATCCTCCTCAATTTCAATGGTGGATAAATAGGGGACTATAGCGCATTGGTCACTTTCTTGATCGTAAAGGCATCCGGAGCACAAATGCCGCAGTCTGAATCCTTCCTCATGTGTCAAATTACTCATTTTCTTACATCATTGCAAAGGCAAACAGATGACATCAAGGTACAGGCTGCCTTAGAAAAGAAGCTTTCAAGGGGTGACCCAGAGAGGCAGAATATCACTTCTATATAAAATGTTTGTTAATTCATCCCACAAGCTTTCAAGCTTAGGAAAGAGACCTGGAGACAGAGATTTACAGAGAAGGACTGGAATACTTGGACCTTTAAAATCCACAAATGCATTTTGAATGTTCAGTTAATAGAGGCCAATTACAATGACATGCCCCTGATGACGTCATATGTGGCAAAACGTGTAGGGTGGGGCCACATACACATGCTACAATGCATGCCCAATCGATTGTCTGCCATTTTGGTCTCTAGACGAAGTACTGTCTCTAATGTTTTTCCACGCTTTTTTGTGATCTACCCATGGAAGTGTAACCTTTTTATTAAATAGATTTTATCAATGGTAATATACTATGTGGAGTGTTCTTTTGTTTTATACCGTCCATAACAGAATACTATCATACTTGGGAGCCTGAGTCATAGTGAGACATAGAGGCAATTGGTTACCAAATTCCCTGTGGCGTTCATTACATGGAGGTGTGAGGCTGGCTGTGATGTTGTAAACAAAGTGCCTACAGACCGCTCTTAGTACCCATTGTGAGGGGGTTAGCTCGGTAGCGGGTGTGTGTGACCCCCTGGATGGGCTCCCCACACAAAAACAGGCCCAGCAGACGGAGGTTGTGGTTTTCAAGATCAAAAGGTGCGGTTTATTTCTCTATTTACAGTGACAAAAACACAGCAAAGCAAAAAGAAACATAAACAAAATAAATCCTGGTCAGCTTGACCTCTGACTAAACATGCAGGTTTCCCTAACTAACAACTGGGATCAGCCTGGTGCTGTCCTAGTCCCTAAGTCCCTGGTTTAGTAAATGTCCAAACAAATAGCCACACAGGCTTTGTCTCACCGCACAGGGGTTCACTCTCCCTAGACAGTCCACACAGGTCTGGTTCCAGGCATGAGCAAACACCTAATGAAGCTGGGAGTTTTTATAGAGGCCTTAAACGAGCTGACAAGCTTCAGCTGGTCTCATCAACTCCCTGCCTGCACGACGCCCAGCACTCTCCCTAGAGGTATGAATCATCCATGAGCCCACTAGCCTCAGATGGGCTTCATCAACTCTCTCCCTAGTTGTATAAGTCGGCATAAAGCCTGAATCTGGGAGAAATATACCTACCCCCCTGGATGCAACCAGGTGACTTTACCTTCCTGCTGTCACATACCCCCCCTCTTGTTTTAACCTTGGGGTTGGAACACCAGCAATCAGGCATTCATGTACTCGAGACAAAGCATCCACATTCCCCATTTGAACGCCAGGGCGATGCTTTACTGTGAAGTTGAATTCCTGTAGGGCCAGGAACCACCTATTTACTCTTCTATTTGTCTCCTTGTTTTGAGCCATCCACTTTAACGGAGCGTGATCCGTAACCATGTCAAAGTGCCTACCTAGCAGATAGTACCGAAGGGAATCTAGAGCCCACTTCACCGCTAAACACTCCTTTTCAACCGTGGCGTAATTTACCTCATGGGACTTCAACTTCCTGCTGAGGTAAATGACTGGGTGCTCTTCCCCGTTCCAGACCTGGGACAATACTGCTCCTAACCCCACATCTGACGCATCACTTTGTACGACAAAGTCTTTAGAGAAGTCGGGTGAGTACAACACTGGCTGGCTACATAAGGCTTGTTTCAAGAATTGGAATGCTGCCTCAGCCTCGGGGGTCCATTTAATCATGACCGACCCTTTCCCTTTCGTCAGGTTGGTTAGCGGCACAGCCTTAGAAGCAAAGTGGGGAATGAAGCGCTGATAATAACCCGCGATTCCCAGAAAGGCTCGTACCTGCTTCTTGCTGTTGGGACGTGGCCAACTCTGGATGGCCTCGACTTTGTTGAGTTGGGGTTTTATTACTCCCCTGCCAATGGTGTACCCAAGATATTTGGCCTCCTCCTGCCCAATGGTACACTTCTTGGGGTTAGCCGTAAACCCCGCTTCCCGGATAGAGTCTAGGACTGCTTGCACTTTTGGCAGATGTGAGGCCCAATCTGTGCTATGGACAATTACGTCATCCAGGTAAGCCGCAGCATACTTCCGATGGGGCCTCAGTATCTGGTCCATTTTCCGCTGGAATGTGGCTGGCGCATTCTGTAACCCGAACGGCATTCTCTTATATTGGAACGCCCCGTCTGGGGTTACAAATGCGGTTTTCTCTTTGGCCGACTTGGCCAGGGGAATTTGCCAATACCCTTTTGTGAGGTCAAGAGTCGTCATGTATCGGGCTGTTCCCAGCCGGTCGATCAACTCATCTATACGTGGCATGGGGTAGGTGTCAAATTTTGTAACTTTGTTCAACTGACGAAAATCGTTACAAAATCGCCAGCTCCCATCCGGTTTAGGCACCAACACAATGGGACTAGACCAATCACTTTGGGACTCCTCTATCACCCCTAAGTTCAGCATTTTCTGTACTTCCTCCCGTATTGCCTCCCGTCGGGCCTCTGGGATCCGATAGGGTTTTAACTTCACCCTTTCACCGGGCGGGGTAATAATATCATGCTCTACCCCAGATGTTTGTCCCGGCAGCTCAGAGAACACCTCCTTGTTGCGAAGCACAAACTCCTTAACCTCCTGTTGTTGGGGTTGTGACAAGGTGGCTGCTATTCCAACCTCCGGAATCACGCAACCAGTTTGAGCTGGTGACCAAGTTTCTGCGACTAGGGACTCTCTATCCCTCCAGGCTTTCAACAGATTAACGTGATAGATCTGTTTGGGCTTTCGCCTTCCTGGTTGTCTGACCTTGTAATTCACTTCGCTCACTTTTTCCATTATCTCGTAGGGGCCTTGCCATTTGGCAAGGAATTTACTTTCAACCGTAGGGACAAGTACCAATATCCTATCCCCCGGGGAAAAGGTACGGGTCTTGGCTCCACGGTTGTACACTCTCTGCTGTGCCAACTGCGCTTGGGCCAAATGTTCCTTCACGATGGGCATTACCTGTGCAATTCGATCTTGCATCAGGGCGACATGCTCAATCACACTCCTGTGGGGAGAACTCTCACTTTCCCAAGTTTCCTTGGCAATATCCAACAGCCCTCTTGGGTGTCTCCCATACAGTAACTCAAAGGGGGAGAATCCCGTAGAGGATTGGGGCACCTCCCTAATAGCAAACATCAAATAAGGAAGTAGACAGTCCCAATCCTTTCCATCTCTATCCACCACTTTCTTCAACATTTGTTTTAGGGTTTTGTTGAATCTTTCAACCAGCCCATCGGTTTGGGGGTGATACACAGACGTACGCAATTGCGTCACTTTGAACAATTTACACAGCTCTTTCATAACCCGGGACATAAAGGGTGTACCTTGGTCCGTAAGCAGTTCTTTACAAATACCCACCCGGCTAAAAACAAGAGATAGCTCTTTGGCTATGGTTTTGGCCGAGGTATTTCGGAGAGGGATCGCTTCTGGATAACGGGTGGCATAGTCCATTATAACTAATATGTACTGGTGCCCCCTAGCGGACTTGATTATAGGACCTACCAAATCCATTGCGATCCTCTCAAACGGGACCTCAATGATGGGTAGAGGGACCAGCGGGCTACGGAAATGTGGCATCGGGGCCGACCTCTGACACACAGGGCAGGAGGAACAATAATTTTCTATGTCCTTCATCACCCCAGGCCAATAGAATCTCTGTAATACCCTCTCTCGGGTTTTCTCTGTCCCCAGATGACCTCCAAGAATGTGCCCATGGGCCAACTCCAACACCAACTTCCTGTAAGGTTTGGGCACTACAAGCTGCTCAACGGTTTCTTCTGCCCTTTTTGCCACCCGATACAGTAGGTCCTTCTCTACGCTGAAGTATGGGTAAGTGCAGGTATTATCTGGGTTCACTAACTCGCCATCTATTTCCACTACGTTTTCCCGTGCCTTTATTAGGGCGGGGTCTTTTAACTGTTCTGTGGCAAAATTTTCCCTGTGAACCTCAAGATCAGAAAACTCCATGGACGGTAGGTTTTCGTCTGAGGAGGTGGGCTCCTCTCCAGTTTCTTGAGTCTCGCCTGCCAATACTGACAAGGGAAATTCTGGAGAGTCCTCACCACTCTCAGAGGAGTTCTGGCTATCACCTTCCTGGTACATAGGGGCACCAGTGGGGGGCTCAGGATCATCCCACAGTTCCCAGAACTTCGGAAAATCCCTTCCCACAATGGCATCATGCGGTAGTTGAGATACTAACCCCACTGGATGAGAGAGGGTACCTTTGGGGGTCTTGAAACACACTGTAGTCACTGGATACTCTCGGGTGTCCCCATGCACACAAATAACAGCTACCTTGCTATTCCCAGAGACCTCTGTTTTAACTAATTCAGCCTTTATCAGGGTCACAAGGCTACCTGAATCCAGTAATACCACAACATTTCTACCATTAATACACATTTTGCATAAATGTTTCTCAGTTCCCCGAATGGCAGTGCATGCGACTGTCGCACACAGCGACTGACGTCTGTCCGTCAGAAAGTCACATTGCATGGGTTCCTCCACAACCGGGCAATTTGCTGCAATATGTCCCGCTTGCCGGCAGCGGTAGCAAACAATCCTTTTGGCTGCCTCTTGAGCCCCCGACTTCCCAGGCTGTTCTCGCCAAACCCTGGGCAGAGCTCCCACCCTCTCACTCTCTCCACCCTCACCCCTTGGAATCATCTTATCCGCCCCTGGGGATGGTCTGGTCTTAGGGTGGAAAGTCCGAGAGTCTCTGGAAGAGGCCGTCAGGTTCTCTGCAGCCAAGTATCTCTCTACATGATCCACAAGTTTACCGGCCGTTTCTGGGTCTCCATGGCTTACCCACTTTTGAATGGCGGTAGGAAGAGCTCTCAAGAAACGATCCATCACAACACGTTCCACAATCTCCGGTGCGGACAAAGTCTCTGGCTGTAGCCACTTCCTGCTCAGGTGAATGAGATCATACATTTGAGACCTGGGGGGTTTTCCAAGCTGGAAAGTCCAGTTATGCACACGCTGAGCCCGGACAGCCAGGGTGACACCCAGCCTTGCCAATATTTCAGCTTTTAGCATCACATAGTCTTTTGCTTGGTCAGGCTCTAGGTCATAGTAAGCTTTCTGCGATTCACCAGTTAACAGAGGAGCCAGCAGTCCAGCCCACTGCTCCTCAGGCCACTTTTCTCTTTCAGCAGTCCTTTCAAATGTGGTCAAAAATATCTCTGGATCATCCTCTCCAGTCATTTTTGTCAATAAACGACTCACCCCAAAGGACGCGGTATTAGTGGGACGGCTTTCCTCACTGGTCTGCGGACGTTGCTGCATTACTGCTTCCATCTGTTGTTGTAGTCTCTGCTCTTGCTTCTGCAACAGGTCTATGAAGCGGGCCTCAGATTGCTGCTGGGCTTGTTGCTGGGCTGCGAAGCTCTGTTGTTGAGCTGCAAGGCTCTTTTGCAAACCTGCATTTGTCTGCTGTTGATTGGCATTTGCTAGAGCCAGCTGTTTCAGTATCTCCTCCATGCTGGCTTAAAAAAAAACTGCCACTGGTTCTCCACCAACTGTGAGGGGGTTAGCTCGGTAGCGGGTGTGTGTGACCCCCTGGATGGGCTCCCCACACAAAAACAGGCCCAGCAGACGGAGGTTGTGGTTTTCAAGATCAAAAGGTGCGGTTTATTTCTCTATTTACAGTGACAAAAACACAGCAAAGCAAAAAGAAACATAAACAAAATAAATCCTGGTCAGCTTGACCTCTGACTAAACATGCAGGTTTCCCTAACTAACAACTGGGATCAGCCTGGTGCTGTCCTAGTCCCTAAGTCCCTGGTTTAGTAAATGTCCAAACAAATAGCCACACAGGCTTTGTCTCACCGCACAGGGGTTCACTCTCCCTAGACAGTCCACACAGGTCTGGTTCCAGGCATGAGCAAACACCTAATGAAGCTGGGAGTTTTTATAGAGGCCTTAAACGAGCTGACAAGCTTCAGCTGGTCTCATCAACTCCCTGCCTGCACGACGCCCAGCACTCTCCCTAGAGGTATGAATCATCCATGAGCCCACTAGCCTCAGCTGGGCTTCATCAACTCTCTCCCTAGTTGTATAAGTCGGCATAAAGCCTGAATCTGGGAGAAATATACCTACCCCCCTGGATGCAACCAGGTGACTTTACCTTCCTGCTGTCACACCATATGTTACGATAAGCGCAGCATGAGCTTTGTTGGTGACACTCTGGCTATCCTGTGATTTCCATTTCTCAACATGGCATGTGGAACTGTCATCTTGATTAACCATTTTGTGAGTGCTCTTAGTTGGAGTCACTAATTTATTTAATTTATCACTTATGAATGTGGTTTACTAGTTTCATGAATTATTGAATGTTTGTTTATTTAAGCGCTGCACTGTTTGTATATTGATTTTTTTTAATAATGCATCATGGCATAGTGCATAGCAGCTATTTGCATATTCCACATTTTGCACCCTTATGCCGTGTACACACGGCCGTTTTTAATGTCATTGAAAAAAATGACGTTTTTCTCTACGTGATTCTTCTCAAGCCTGCCTTGCCTACACACTATCGTGAAAAAAAAATGCTCGAGCAAAGCGCGGTGACGTACAACACGTACGACGGCACTATAAAGGGGAAGTTCCATTCGAATGGCGCCACCCTTTGGGACGCTTTTTCTGATCCTTGTGTTAATAAAATTTAGTGAGAGACGATTCGCGCTTTTCAGTCCGTTACAGCGTGACCAATGTGCTATCTCCATTACAAACGCTAGTTTTACCAGAACGAGCGCTCCCGTCTTATACTTAATTCTGAGCATGCGCGTTTTTTTTCCCCTCGTAAAAGCATACACACTACCGTTTTTCACGTGAAAAACGTGAAAAAATGGAGCAGGTTCTAATTTTTTTTAGGCCATTTTTCACGTCGTTAAAAATGCTCTGGAGCCTACACACGATCGTTTTTAATGACCAATTAAAAAAATTTAATTTTTCACATCATGAAAAACGGTCGTGTGTACGCAGCATTAGAGCAGATCTACTTTGTTTATTTAATTACAAGGTCATGTCTCATTGGTATCTGGCCCCAGGCAGACTATATGAAATGTGTCCCGAAGTTTCCTCTATCCATGTGCTTTAGAGGTTGTGGCCAGAAGGGCTTGATGTACCATACATGGTGGACCTGTCCCACGGTCAGGTGATTCTGGACAAGGGTGCCCACAAGGGTGCACACTTTAATTAATATCTCAAAAAAGGCACAAGTAGCTCTCTTAAATGAACAAATCGACAATATGTTCTACCTCCAAAATTTAACTCTTATTGGAAAAAATTTAATCCAAAAAAAAAAAATTGTGAAAAAAACATTTTAATGTGCTAAAATGTGCATCAAAATGGCTGCCTCGCTGATGGATCTCACACTGACAACTGCCCACATGGTAAAAGGCTGAATTTGTACTGTGTGTCTAGGGTGAACGAAGCCTAAATTAGAGGATTTTCTGTTCTGAGAGCAGTTGCAATGTTTTCTGGCCACCAAAAGCAGCTGGTTGGAGCATTTTATATGCTGCTTGAAGCTGCTCACCATCTATGACACTTATTATTGTTTAATCAACCGGGAGCAACATCCCTCTCATATTCCAAAAAGGTGTGGGCAGGGATGCAGTAGGCTTAGACTCAAGAGAGAAGACATCACTTCAATTTAATCATCCGCATTTTCTAAGGGTCATATTGATAAAACAACAAACTGAAGCTAATTTCAGAGAGGCACACAGAGATTTTTTTTTAGCTAACAAAGGTGATAGCGGGCATCCTGTGGTTTTTGCTTTTAGACAGAACTTTTAATTTTGCAGGCTGCCTTTACACTTCTGTTTTCCCGCAAGACCTGTTTTATACAGGTGGCCTGGGGATGGTAAAAACAGGCAGCCGAGATGCGGTTTTATGCCCCCCCCCCCCCTGGCCACCCACATAAAGGCTACACAACAGCCAGGGGAGGCTGTTAACAAACTTAACGCAACAGCTTTGCAACAAAGAGAAAAAACGGCACATCCAGAGATGAAGAAAAATGTGTTGGTTTATTGTAGAGTCAAAGGTTTAAAAAACATGACACACGAGGGATCCAAACTGTTCAGCAAACACGTTTCACACAAAGTGCTTAATCATTGCAATTAAGTTTGCTGTTCAGCAAAAGGTGTTTCACACAAAGTGCTTAATCATTGCAATGATTAAGCACTTTGTGTGAAACGCGTTTGCTGAACAGTTTGGATCTCTCGTGTGTCATGTTTTTTAAACCTTTGTTTTGTACTCTACAATAAACCAACACATTTTTCTTCATCTCTGGATGTGCCGCTTTTTCTCTTTGTTGCATGGATTTTCCAGGTTGAGGACCTCGGCAGGCACCCAGTCTTGTTGCCACAGTAGTATCAAGAGATCTTTAATTTGCAGGCAGCCTTGGAGTGGTGTACACTCTACTTCCCTTTTCCTTA
The DNA here is from genome assembly GCA_029206835.1 of Rana muscosa. Classification (NCBI taxonomy): domain Eukaryota; kingdom Metazoa; phylum Chordata; class Amphibia; order Anura; family Ranidae; genus Rana; species Rana muscosa. The sequence goes on from CM055127.1 coordinate 133,944,285, forward strand.
ATGCAACAGCTGCCCTGCCTGTCAAGCTCAGCCATTCAAGTCAATAGAGCCATGCCACAACCGCGAACCAAACGCCTGGTTCATGATTGTGGTGCCTCTATAAAAACTGCCATTCTTCAGTAAATAAACAGGTATTCTGGCGGTGGCAGACACGCCTCCTGAATGCATTACACTGGATCGTCAGATGCCTTAGGATGCATAGGATGCCTTAAGGTGAAGAAACATGAACCTTTACAACCCCTTTAAGTGTGTCCTAGGGAGTGATTCTAACTGTGGGGGGGGGGGGGGGCTACAAGTGACACAACAGTGATCACTGCTCCCGATCACAGGGAGAAGTAGGAGTAGATCACTGTCCTGTCACTAGGCATAACAGGGAAATGCCTTGTTTACATAGGCATCTCCCTGTTCTGCAGCTCCGTGACACGATCACAGGACACCGCACGCACGGCGGCAAATTCAAAGCAATGTACCTGTACATTGCTTTGCGCAGCCGTGCCATTCTGCCGACGTATATCGGCGTTAGCCGGCCGGCAAGTGGTTAAGGAGTGAGGACTCTGCATCCTTAACAGATGACCCATTCAGCTGTCAATGGGGTTCCCTTGTTGACCTGCTGGGTTCACAATGCAGTAGAGCAGGAACTCATCAGGGGACATGGAGGTTAGAGGAGATCACTGATGTAGTGATGTCTATTACAGTAACTTTCAGCTTCCAGAGGAATCCCACAAGTATATTATATATATAGGTACATTGGTACCAATTTGGTTTGAGCTAGACCAAGGGTCTCCAAACTTTCTACACAATGGGCCAGTTTACTGTCCTTTAGACTTTAAGGGGGGCCGGACTGTGGTAAGTGGGAGTAGAAAAGGTCCCAACTTCAGTGGGGAAAAAAATACTGCTGCATTGTTTGTATCAGTGGAAGGAATTGGGCCCCATCATTGGTGTCAGCGGGAGGAATTGTAGTTCTTCATTGGTGACAGCAGGGGGAAATTTATGCCCCTATTGTTGGTACCAGTGGATGAAATAGTGCCCTGAGGGCCAGATAAAAGCAAGCAAAGGGCCACAGTTTGGAAACCACTGAGCTAGACCAATGTAACTATGTAAAAATATCCATACCTGGAATTCTCCTTTAAAGGGGTTTTAAGGTCTCAAGGTTTTTCACCTTAATGCATTCTATGCATTAAGATTAAAAAAACTTTCTGTGCTGCAGCTGATCTCCAGAGCCCCCCCCCCCTTTTTTCTTACCTGAACCCGTTCATTCCAGCGACAAGCACGAGCCCAGCGGCTCCAGTCACTGTCTCTGTCCTCACTGGATAGATTGATAGCAGCAGAAGCCACTGTCAATCAAATCCAGTGACCGGAGAATGGGGGGGCGGGGCCGAGTCCTGCTGTCTGTGTCAATGGATGCAGCAGTGGGACTTGTGAGTGTGCCTGCATGGGTGCCCCCATGGAAAGCGGCTCTCCGTGGGGGCACTCGATAAAGACGCAGGGCCAGGAGCGCCGCCGGGGCGCCCCAGAAAACTCCATCCACAGCGCAGGTAAAAATAACATGGTTGTAAAGTTTTTTTTTTTTATAACAATCACTTAAGTCACTTACCCAGAAAAAGTAGGCAGTTAAGACCTACTCGCAAGCTCTCTCGTCTCCTCCTCCCATGCTCGCCTCCAGGATTTCTCCCATCCTCTGGAACTCACTACCTCAACCTGTCTGGCTACTCTTGCTACCTTCAGGTGATCCCTGAAAACTCACCTCTTCAGGGAAGCCTATCACGTCTCCAACTAATCTTTTACCACTTCCATCAGCTCATTCCCCACAGTTACAACCTTTTGTACCACCTGCCCCACCCTATTAGATTGTAAGCTCTTCTGAGCAGGTCCCTCCTGATCCTCTTGTATTTTAATTCAATCTTATTTTATTATTATATTATATGCAAGAGAAAGACAGAAAAAGACATACTTCGTCTTAAACATTACAAACAGTGATAGGATACACCATTGACAGGCATCATGTATGGCAAAACAAAGCAGGGTTAAGTTACACATATAAGGATTGAGCACCTGTGTAGGAGGACCTCCGTGGGATTTTTGTAATATCAGTCCCTGTACAAAAATAAATGAGGTAAGGAAACCTTTATCTGTATTTCTGCGAAGGGGATCCTAGTTCCCCCGTATGCAACTTATCAGATGAGATTATACACAAATCTGTTTGGAGAATATGACGTAGGGTCACTCATTGGGTTATTGGCATTAAGTAGATCGAAGCCCTGGTACGTTGTCTCACTGTATTCCTAGAGGTGTAATTAGATATAGAGAAAACAAAAAAAGAATCAGGGTCAGGGGCAGATAGAAGGGGACAATTAGGTAGGGGACAGGAATCAGAATCCCAATCACTCCATCACGGTCCCACGGCGGACCCGTCCAGGTCACGTCCCGCCCAGGACACAAACTCAGAGGAGTATCGGAACACGGACCACGAAGTCCATGTGAGAGAGAACTGTTCACTTTTACCGCTTTCCTCCGCCAGCAAGCGTTCCAGGTCTCTAATGTGGTCCACCTCAACAGCCCAATCTCCCAGGGAAGGCATGGTTGTCGATCTCCAATGACGGGGAATCACTATTCTGGCCGCCGCCAAGAAGTGTCGCAATACATCATTTCTGATGGATTTAAATGACCCCGGGATTATAGACAGGAGGGCCACCTCAGGTGAAGGCTGGATAGAGGTCGCCATCAGTTTGCAGTAAAGTGTGAAAATTCGCTGCCAGAACCTCCGCACCGGAGGGCACTCCCACCAGATGTGGAGCGTGGTTCCCCGGGAGTCGAGACACCGCCAGCAGGCATCCGACACTTCCGGATTGAAGTGATGAATAGATGATGGACATCTGTACCATCTCGCTATTAGTTTAAACCCCTTCTCCTGGGTCTTAGTGGCTAGGGATAATTTGTGTGTGAGGATGAAACATTTTTGCCAGTCAATAGGGGAGATAGGGTGATGCAGATCTGTCTCCCAGGCCACCGTGTACGGTGGAAGGTCAGGGGAGTGGATATCGAGCAGAATGGAGTACAGTTGAGATACAACATGTGTTGGAGGCTCCACCTGCATGAGCAGTTCCTCGAATCTCGTCAGTTCAGCAAGAATGTCTGTAATAGACGGGAAAGTCCGGATGTAGGAGATAGTCTGTTGCCTCTGAAGCCACTGCATGGGGTGACGGGGGGTCGGACCGGCAGGGGTATCTGACCGTAAAGTGGGGTCTGCACGAAGGACCTGGGCAAGTCATCTATGATCCTCCTTTCGCCATGGTCCGAATCTTGTTACAGACATAGCTGGTGGAAAGGCCGGTGTCCCAAAGAAGGGAGTCATAGGCCCCATGTGGTTTGATAAGCCCCTTCTGGACAACATGCGGTCCCAGATCCGAATCGTTTGACGGGTAAGGTCATTGAGAGGGCCTGAACCCCCCCGGACCGTGGGCAAGGTCCACGGGAGAGTGGAGAGTTCAATTGGGTTCATGTGGCCTTCTAATTGGACCCAAAGTTTGGTGGAAGAGTGGTGAAACCAGTCTAGTATGCGGGTAAGCACCGCTGCTTTATGGTATAGGGAGGCAATTGGGGCTCCAGCCCCCCCCCCCCGAGCCTTTGGGAGAGACAGTGTTTCATACCGTATCCTTGGACGGGCCGCATTCCAAATAAATTTGGAAAACAGCTGGCGTATTTTCTTGAAGTACGAGTTGGGTATGTGAATAGGAATGGTCTGAAACAAATATAAGAACCTAGGGAGAACGTCCATTTTCAGGGCATTCACTCTACCCAGCCAAGAGAGCTGTTTGGACGCATAGTTGGTTAAATCTGCTTGGGTCCTAAGGAGTAGGGGGGCAAAATTCAGGGAAAAAAGTTGGGAAGCATCCGCCGGTATTTGAATTCCGAGATACCTTATGGAGGGGGACCCAGTTTTGAAGGAGAAAGTAGACGCTAGTCGTCGTAGGGCCGATGTGGGCAGAGATATGTTAAGGATTTCCGATTTATTGTAGTTAACCTTGAAGTTGCTAACTTCTCCAAATTTCTGAAACTCCTGCAATACCGAGGGCAAAGATGTGTGTGGATGTGTCACGAACAAGAGCAGATCATCTGCAAAAAGAGCGAGTTTCGTATGTGTGGGCCCGACTGTTATGCCTTGGATAGAGGGATTGTTACGTAGAGCAGTAGCCAAATGTTCCATAGTGAGAACATACAGGAGGGGGGATAGTGGGCATCCCTGTCGTGTCCCGTTGGATACAGAAAAGGCTGGAGAAAGCGAGCCATTCAGTCTAATCCTAGCATACGGAGAGGAGTAAAGGGACATTATTCTCGCCATCATATTAGTTCCCACACCTATTTGTTGCAGGGATAATCGAAGGAACTGCCAGTCGACTCGGTCGAATGCCTTCTCGGCATCGACTGTTAAGAGGCATAGTGGGATATCGTGGGACCGGGCATAGTTGGTTAGAAGAAGGGTCTTCAGGGTGTTATCTCTAGCCTCACGGCCACTCACAAAGCCGACCTGGTCTAAGTGTATTATCCCAGGCAACAACGGTTGTATTCTATTGGCTAGAATTTTAGCAAAGACTTTCAGATCGACCCCAATCAAAGAGATCGGCCTGTAGCTTGCACATAGAGTAGGGTCTTTGCCTGGCTTTGGGATGAGGGATATGTGGGCCTCAAGTGTTTGTGAGGGGAACAAGGAGCCCTCCGACAAAGAGTTGAACATCTTAGTTAGAAAAGGTGTGAGGAGGGCGGCAAAAGTTTGTAAAACTTAGGAGTGAAGCCGTCTGGGCCCGGGCTCTTTCCACTCGGCGTACCCGCTATGGTTTTGGCAACCTCCTCTTCTGTGATTGAGACTTCCAGATCAGCGATGATGTCATCATCTAATGTGGGGAGCACGGTTTCTGAGATATATGACACCTGGTCTTCCACCCTGGAAGAAGGGGAACCAGTCCCTTGAGTCTTAGATATATTGTACAGGGACTGGTAGAAGTCCCTGAATTCCTCTGCCATCTTAGTGGGTGAGGAGACCAATTCTCCCTGCGCCCCCCGAATATGAGGCACAAAGGTGGAAGTCGCTTTTGGGTGCAGGGCGCGAGCCAATGGCCTACCACATTTATCTCGAAACTTATATTGATGGAAAGCGAGCTTATCTGCATATGTGCGTGCAGATGCTTCATAAAGCTCTCTGAGTTGTGATCGCGCCTTAGAAACGTTCGCCAGTGTTGTCACTGTCGGGGATCGTTTGTGTTCAGTTTCTAAGTTCCTAAGCTTTTGGTTTGCTGCCTCAATGGCGGCTGAGCGCTCCTTTTTAAGACGCGTACCCATTTGGATAAAAGCACCTCGTAGAACCGCCTTCAGTGCCTCCCACTGAAAGGGCAACGATGTCGTATCTGAAGCGTGGTCCGCAAAAAAGTTAGATATTGTATCCGAAACCCTTTTCACACATTCTGGATTCGTAAGCAACGAATCGTTCAAGCGCCATGACCACTCCCTATTCGGAGTGGAGGGGAGCGAGAACGTCATATGTATAGGAGAGTGGTCAGACCAGACCATTGGGTCTATGGTGCAGTCCGGGGACCAGTCTAGACAGCTATGGTCACTCATTAGGTAGTCTATGCGACTATAGGTTTGATGGACATGGGAGAAGTGGGTATAGTTGCGGGCCGTGGGGTGCAACACCCTCCAAACATCCACTAGACGCAAGTCGTAAAATGCCCGTTTTAGAGCCCTCAGTTTGGGGAAGGAGATACACGATCGCGAGGTGGAGGAATCTAAAAGTGGTTCAAGAGGGGTGTTAAAATCTCCCCCCAGTACGAGCTTACCCTCCATGAATCCCGACAGAACCCTCAAGTATTGTAACGCGGCCGATACTTGGTTAATATTAGGGAGGTAAATGTTGGCTACCGTAAATTTGGTACCCCATAACATGAATTTCACAAAAACATACCTCCCCTGTGGGTCCGAGAGATGATCAGGTACCTCTATAGGGAGCGTCTTATGAAAAGCCACAGACACTCCCCTGGCTTTCTGGGTTGGGCTAGTGCTGTGGAACCACCTGTTGAAATATCTGCTGGAGCAGGAAGGGGTGGAGGCAGAGTGAAAATGTGTCTCCTGGAGAAGAAGCACATTGACCTGGCGTTTGTGCATTTGATACAGGATTTGTCCTCTTTTGGTGGCAATATTAAGCCCATTGACATTGTAGGAACAGAATTGTAGCCTAGGGCGAGAGATCACCGTGTGAGCCATGACGGAGCGACAGGGGGGGAGGGTGAGGGGAGGTGAGAGAGAAATAAGGAAAGAAACAGAAAAGGGGGAAAACACAGCAGGGGAGGAAGAGAGGAGGTAGAGCGATGTGGGGAAGAGATTGAACAGAGAGAGCACCTGGGGAAGGTGGCTCAAAAATACTAAAGTGTGCGCAAAAACGTAACACTTCGTGAAATATCATGTAGTAGGCACGAACTGTGCCAATCCTATTTAGGGGGAGAGAACGGGGTTAGAACAGCTGAGTTGTGTTCCCGACAACCTAGCAGGCATAAATAACATAACTGTAAAGTAACACACCCAATGACCGTGGTATTTAAAGCTCACCTGTCTAGTCACTAAAGAGCAATGTCAGATTAAACACCATTGGTACGCTTGAGTACAATAAACAATCAAAAATGACATAAAAAAGAAAAAAGAACATCAGTGAAGAACAAGGTGTATACAAACTGGTGGCAAGATAAAGGCACAGGTATTCCCGCGTAATCATGCGGGGGTAGGAAACATCAATTGCTACATTTATAGCAGCATTAACTATGATTGTCATCACGGCTCAGCTCAGATATCTGTGTAAACGCACAGAAGGTGTCAGTGCCAAGGTCAGCCAGTTTCAAGCCCCAAGGACATAAATGCCCAGAGCCCAAGGGAAGACCCGGAGGTCCCCGGACAAGCCAAAGGGCTATGTCCGGGAAACCCCAAGCCAACCCGCAGAGCCAGAGCCGTGAGAGAACACATCAACATCACTGGCCGCTTTTCCAGAACCCCATCAAGTACAACCGCACCAGCCGAGGGCAGCGAACTGCTTTTCGAGCCATGTGAGACAACTAAACTGTCAGCAGCATTTAAATAACAACGTTAGCAAGAGTCAGTGGGCTGAGAGTGCAAGTACACTGTGAAGACATAACAAAACAGGGAAAACAGAAGGTGGACCTGGCCGGAGTCTCATAAAAGAGCTGTATCCACCTAGTAGGTAAAAGGACATAGCAGAAAGAACCATTTCAGGTCTCAGACGACAGAGTCCGGATCAGTCCTCTGGTGACGTGGCTCGCCGCTCTCTAGGACCAGAAGGTACCGATCTAGACTGAGGGCGTCCTCGACGTTGCAGAGGAGGGCCCGGTAGCCGCTGACGGTCATCTGGGGGGTCCAACCAGTTCGGGACGACAACAGGGTCCCGGCCCAGGAACAGGAAGAAGGCAGGAAGCTGGTCGGGGTCTGAGAGGACAAATTTGTGGTTATCTTCCCGGGTCACTTTGATGCTGAATGGGTGACCCCAAGTGTACGTGGCGCCTACTTGGCGAAGCAAGTCCAGCAGAGGGCGGACCATTCGCCGCATGTACAGCGTGTTGCGGGAAAGGTCCGGATAGAGGTGTATAGATGATCCGTGAAAGTCTAGTGGCCCCAGGCGCCAGGCCTTGCGCAAAATCTCCTCCTTTAGGGTATAGTAGTGCACCCGGCAGAGGACGTCACGAGGGCGGTCCCTGCGATCCCCTCTTATGCCTCCCACTCTATGTACTCTGTCCAATTCAATGGGAGATGTAACTTCCCTGCCCAGGACCTGGTTAAGGATAGCAATGACAGTGGGTTTGAGATCAGTACCTGAGGTCGCCTCCGGGACCCCCTGCAGCCGGATGTTGTTCCTGCGACTCCGGTTCTCACTATCTTCTATCCGGAGCTGGTGTTGCCTTAGACGGGAGAGATGAGCCGTAGATGCATTTTCAAGCGCCGTTATGCGGGCTGAGTGGTCTTCTTGGGTGGTGACCATAGCAGAAACCGTGACCTCAGACGCGGAGACCCGTTGTTTGAGGGCATTTAGTTCAACATGGAGAGAAGTTTCCATTTTGGAAGCCCAGGAATCAAAGTCAGCTCGGAAAGCAGACAGTATGGCAGTGGATGTGGCGCCTGGGGAAAGCGTCTCCGCTGAGACAGTGCCCTCGCCAAGGGCAGTGGGATCCATCAGAGGAGTCGGGTGTGTACCCGGGCCGGTCCCACCGGCAGAGGAAGCTGCTGCAGTCGGGGGAGGAGGTTGTGATCTGCCTGAGGCTCGGGTTGACGAGGGTTTATCCTTCCCTGTACGGGAGTCCTGCGATGTTGTGCGTAGCAGGTACCGTTGAATCGTACCTTGTTGCAGTTCAGCGGAGTCAGCAGAGGTAGAGCTGGAAGCCGCCATCAGCCGGTTGGGCGTGATTGGTTGGGAACGTAGCCTGCGGTCGTCGGGAGAGCACAGAGCTCAGCGGTGCATGTCTTCAGCCCTCCATCCTCAGCCACGCATCATCAAAGGTGGAACGGATGAGCAGAGGATGCGACCCGTGTTGCAAATGGGGATCAGTGCTTACTGTGATGTTACTGTCCTTTTGGAGTGCCTGTGCATGTGCTGCAGCACAGCGACACGGCAGTTTAGGCAGTACCGGTGGCCGAGGAGGGAGTGGATGGAGGTCAGTGGTAAGAGTTAGCACTGAGTCCGGGTGGAGCAAGATGGCCGCTACACTCCTTGTCAGTGTGTGACTGGAGGAGTGCGGGGAGGGCGAGATGGATGAGGTATAGGCTCAGCTGCCCCGTAGGCCAGAATAGCCAGGATTTGATGTATAGGGTGAAGCAGGTTCAAGTGGGCAGGGGGGGGACCCAGCAGCACTATGGTCGGGTGTAGCAAGATGGCCGCCCCTTAAGCCTATGGGATCAGGGCTCCCACCAGGTACTCCCGTCTGCCAGCCAGGGGGGGGATTAGCCTAGGTCTAATGTCCTGTATTTCACCCCTGCCCCGCTTACCCTGTGTGGGATGGTCCTTCTTGCTGGATGCTGCGTTGGGTGTAGTGGGAGCAGCAAGATGGCCGCCGACTTCCAGAGGTAGGCCGGAGCCGCGGACTTTCCTAAGGCTGGCCGCCGCGGGTGTGTGAGGCCGAACGTTCCGGGATCTCTCAGGCAGCTAGCTCCATCCAGTGCAGGCACAGGTGTGGCCGAGCCTCTCGCCGTAAACCCCGCCGACCGCGGCACTCCAGGCCGGAGGATGCAAATGTTATTGTAGGCCGCAAGATGGCTGTCAGGCTCCGGAGCCGACCACGGGCCAGGAAGAAGACCGAGGGGGCTCCTTACTGTATAGACACCCCCATCCAAGCCTGGATGGAGACGCAGGGTGTCCTGTGGGTATCCGTAGACCCCCTGGGAGGTGTTGGAGGCTTTGTGGGCCCCAAGATGGCGTTGGGCCCGAGCTGCATGAAGCTGGCCTGGCAAGTTCTGGACGGCCGGCCCAAAGTCAAAAATGTACACCGGATTGCAGGTAGGAGACCCTCAGGAGCAATGGGGGTAGATTTGGAGTATCATCCAAGTAATAAGTAGCGAGGATGGCTATGGATGTAAGGTATGGTTGCAGAGCTCAATGTCTGCACGTCTTCCTCAGTCGGCTCCCGGACACGCCCCCCGATCCTCTTGTATTTTAACAGTATTGTCTCCCTTTTTATATTGTAAAGCGTGGCGTAAACTGTTGGCGCTATATAAATCCTGTATAATAATAATAATAATAATGTTAATAATAAGGACTTCTGACCTTGCTCTGACTTTTCTGATATGCATTGTTTTTCCAGGTTAGTGACCCAAATAACCTAAAGTGAAAACAGACGGATAACTACGGTAGCATTTGCAACATTTGGATATCAGCAATTGCAGCTTTCCAATTTCCCTCAGGAAACGTTTACTATAAACGTTTAAATGGCTGACAGGTTCACTTTAATCAGGTCACGCTGACACTTGACGTTCCCCAGGACATGATAGACTTGCTCCCCTAATAAACACATCAAACACGCAGCCAATACAATGAATGCGTTGTCACAGTGACAGTGGAGTGATGGCTGGCAATTGCCTGGCACATTTCTGCCCACTGGATTTGTTTCTACATGCTAATCTAATGGGTATGGAGAGAGACAGCACTGGGATGGAGGCCAGGCGTTCTCTCTGCTGCCAATATCACGGCACTCATCATTCAGCCTAAATGTTCTTATTCATTACACACGCCTCCTACAGCTCTGTACAATAGAGATACATAAGCCGGCCAGGGAGCGCAAAGCTCAGATCAATGAACGGGGGTCAGAGGCCTGACAACAGTGGCAACCATTACTACCCCTATCGCTAAAGTCCCAGACGACCCAAATGCTGCACAGAGTTTGGAGGCAATCATGCTTGTGCTGCAGGCTTATTTACAGTATAGGGCAACCATCCAGGTTTTAAATTCATTTTAAAGTGTTTTTCACTTACAGCTTTATAAACTGATCTTTATGTATCCTTTTCACTGCTTGCATAAAATCTTTATTTTAGAAATAAACATTTATCCCTGGGTCGTGCTACAACTCTGCCACTTCTTGCTCTTCATCCCTCACAAAGAGAAACTTAAAGTGACACGATAACCTTATTCCCCACAATTTATTTTTCATGAAATTGCTTCTTTCCTGACAGACTCCATGGCAGACTACGTGTGGGTTAACCCCGCCTCCTCTCCACAGCTATAGGACCCCTTACCCATAAATTTGAGCTCACCTCCACAGACAGGTGTTCCTTTTTTGTCCTCCTCACATGGACCCTTCATTATGCAATTCAGGTGCAGTCCAGGATGTCTGTCGGATCAGGTACGAGTTGTGCGGTGCACCCAGGGCCCAGCTATGAGCGGGTGAGTGGTTTTGGGCTGATGGATACCCCTATGGTGGAAGGGATGTGGCCCCAGCGTACCATGACGGACGGTGGATCTCAGCTGGCAAGGTCTGAAGACTTTTTCTATTTCCATGGCAGATAGTTTTTGTTTGTTTGTATGTCTTTCTCTGCTGTTTTTTCTCTGTCATACAGCACCGCTAAGCTTAGTATATGTGTGGAACGCTTTTGCGTTCCAGGATGCCATTCCCTTCCTGATCCCAGCCTGTTGATCGTCTGTGCAGTATGGCGGAGGGGTCAGGGGCCGCGCAGGCGCAGTAGGTTCGGTCCCTCCGATGCATGCGCACAGCGGGACCGGCCATGACGTCATTCCGGCGGGTGATTTAAACCGCTGAGGAGCCCTATACAGGTGGGATAACCTGTGGGCATATAGCAGCAACCTCCCGGAGTCTCAATACTACCAGGACGGGGTAAGCACTTCTTGGCAATGTAATGCATGTAATGCTTAGTGTCTCTTAAAGGGACAGTTTTAAAAAAAAAAAAAAAAAAAACTTTTTTTTTTCTGCGCTGTTCTTGCATTGATTTGCTTATCCTTAGTCTAGGTAGTGGAGTTACGCATCATTGTGTGTCTTCCTCGTCATGGACTCATCTGCACCGCCGTGTGGCCAGCCCTCCCGCACAAGGTCTGTGCGGAGTGGGTAGGGGGTTGGTGTCTTTGGTGTCATTTTTTTCTGGTGGTTGCTAACGGTTATAACCTGCCCACCTTCCTCCCCCTCCCTTTGTCTGTATTATCTCTTACAGCCCGGCTACATCAGTTCATCGGTCACAGGATAGGGACCTTGCCAGGCTGCACCATCATCATCACCATCATCATCACCATCACCAATCATCCTCCAGGTCCAGACGTGACACTCCGTCTGGGACCCACTATCATAGGGGACGCTCACATTCCCCCTCTAAATATAGGAGATGTTCCCATTCCTCCTCAAGTCACCGCTACCACCACCGCTATGATCGCTCTGATCACAGAGCCTGTTGGGGATGTAAAACTAGAATCCCAGAGGGCAAATCGCTGTGTGACCCATGCTATGCCCGAGCGGTCGGTGAGAAAGAGACCGAAAAATCAAAATCTTGAGTCTCTTATTAAACGTGTGGTACAGCAGTCTATGATGGAAATAAATGTCCCCCCACACGAGGAGCCAGTCCACCACCTTGTCTGGCTCCTTGGCTGACGAGGCCCAGGAGGATTCCGGCCAATTCCAGCCCCATGATTCCTCCCATTATTCCTAGCAAGACGAGATGGAGGGAGATGATTCTGTGATTCCTCCCATGATTCCTCGCAAGACGAGATGGAGGGAGATGATTCTGTAGTGGGATTCGACTACGCTTTAGTCTCTCCACTGATCAAGGCAGTGATGGAAACCTTAAAGTTGGAAGATACCACTGCCCCCCCCCCCCCAGAGAAACAAAGGAACTGTTTAAGAAACTGGGGAAAGAATGTTCCAATTTCACACCGAGCTGAAAGGAGTGTTTAAGGAAGAATGGAGCAAGGGGGATAAGAAGGTTTGGAAAATGCTCCCCTCGTGGATGCAGCAGTAATGCGCCTAGCGAAGCATGTCACCCTCCTGCTAGATGACACTGTATCTTTTAAAGATGGTCTGGATTGAAAGATTGACCAAGACATTAAGAGAATATATAACTTGAACGGTATGGCTTGCAAACCAGCCCTAGCCCTTGCAGTCACCTCCAAAGCAATGGAGGCCTGGGTGGAAAATGTTGACTCCGTTCTGAAAGGTGTCTCGGAGGAATTGGCACAAAGTTCAGCAGTGCAAGAACTTAAACTGGCTATCGCCTTTTTGGGAGAAGCTTCAATTGATCTCATCCGCTTGATGGCTAGATCCTTGCTATCTTCGGTCACAGCCAAACGAGCACTATGGTTGCGCCCCTGGCTTGTTGATCCTGCCTCAAAGCAGGCATGGTGCAAAATTCCTTCTGAAGGAACTTCCTTGTTTGGAAACAAACTGTATAATGCCATTTCAAAGGCTACAGGCGGAAAGTCGGGATTCCTCCCTCAGGACAAACGTCTGTTTAACCAAAGAAAACCTCAGCAGAGACGCAGTACAGAGCGTTCAAGAGAGGCATGCTCCTATAGGCCCGGACGGGATTTTAGGAGAAGCTGGAACTGGAATAGGCAGATATCTTTCCCAAAAATCTGGCAAGAAACAGACGCCCGGTGGGCGCGAGCCAACCAAGTCCTTTTGAGATTGGGCCTGCCCAAGCGGTCGGGTAGGGGCTCGCCTACGTCTCTGCCGGCACGTCTGGGTGACCTTGATCTCAGATTATTGGACCATCAAAACGGTCTCAACAGGTCACGCATGGTCCTTCACCAAAGTCCCTCCATGCAGACCAATGCAATCTTCACTGCCTCAATCAGAAGAAAAACAACAAGTTCTTCTTTCATATGTGAATGCCCTGAAAGATCAAGGAGCAGTGGTGCCTGTCCCAAAGGACGAGGAATTCCAGGGGGTATACTTCCCCCTCTTCCTAGTACAAAAGAAGAACGGCTCTTGGCGTCCAGTTATAGATCTCACTTTCCTGAACAGGTACATAAAGCACGAGAAATTCAAGATGGAATCACTCTCATCCATCCAAAAAGTCGTTCAACCAGGCGACTGGTTGATCTCAATAGATGTTAAGGACGCGTATTTTCATGTTCCCGTGGCAGAAGAATTCCACAAATACCTTCGATTTCAGGTCGAACGAGAGCACTTACAATTTATTTGTCTTCCATTCGGACTAACGACCTCTCCAAGGGTCTTTTCCAAGGTACTGTTGGTAATTGTGTCTCTTATCAGAATACAGGGTGTGCGTCTGTATCATTACCTGAACGATCTGCTACTACTGTCCCAAGACAAGCAGCAGCTGATGATCCACAAAGATCAAGTGATCTCTACATTGATAGAGTTCGGATGGCTCTTAAACCGACAGAAAAGTCAGCCAGAACCGACCCAACGCCTAACCTACCTAGGAGCTCAATTCGACACAGTAGAGAATACCATCTCTCTTCCGGAAGAAAAAATCCCGGTCATTCGGGTAAGAATATTTTTAGCCCTAGACTACTCTAACCTAAGGGCGTCACAGTGCCTGAAGATAATCGACACGATGGTGGCCACGTTCCCCATGGTCAAATGGGCAATGTGGAGGCTTCGGCCTTTTCAATCAGGATTCCTTCAGCAATGGAAGACAGACGATCGCAATCAGCTGATCAGGACTACTCAGTCAATGAGGAACAGTCTTCTCTGGTGGCTTCAACACAAAAACTTGTTAACATGCCACTCCCTTGCTCCCATCCAATGGATGACTGTTTCATCCGATGCCAGCAATGCGGCCTGGGGAGCACATTGTGGGGCAGAACTGGCTCAGGGCAAATGGGATGCCCATCTCCACATTCCAGGGTCAAACGTTCTGGAATTGCGTGCGGCATGGTGCGCCCTTCAAGCCTTCTCCCACCTTCTGAAAGGGAAGTCGGTCCTACTCAAAATGGACAATACCACCGCCGTGGCATATGTGCAGAGACAAGGGGGCACTCAGAGCCCCACCCTTCTCCAAGAGGTCGAACCTATCATGACCTGGGCTCAGAGGAATCTACAAACTTAACAGCAGTCTTCATTCCAGGGGAACAGAACATTCAAGTGGACTTTCTGTCACGCAGCAACCTAGACAACAACGAATGGTCACTGCATACACAGACATTCAAGTGGATCCTATCGTTGGGAATCGATCCAGAAGTGGATCTGTTTGCATCCCCCTGCAATCACAAAGTAGACAGATACTACACTCGAGGTCGGTGCAGTCAAGCCTTCGGAGCAGATGCATTAACAAGCCAATGGAAATTCAACAAGGCATATGCCTTCCCTCCACCTCCGATCATGCAAAAATTCCTGCAGCAGCTCCAGTTGGAGAAAGGCGAAGTGATAACAATAGCACCATACTGGCCGAACAGGCCATGGTTTCCTCTCCTGAATCTGATGAGCTTCAGGGACCCGCTAGAGTCTCTTGGGTGTGCTTTAGGGGTAATCTCTACCCTTATGAGCTCCAGAAAGCCTAACATGAACAAAACCTACAACAGAATCTGGACCAGGTTTGTCAGCTTCATGACTTCTGCTGGAAAATCTTTCAGAAATCCTGGAGTTCAAGACGTTTTAAGTTTTCTACAATCAGGCTTGGATCTTCCTTTGTACTCTGAGGGAACTGATTGACAAGTTTCAGCCTTATCGGCATTTTCAGGAACATCATGGGCAACTCATCCCCTGGTTCAACAATCCTTTCAGGGGGCTTCGAGAATCAGGCCTCAGAGGAAACCTAGATTCCCCAAATGGGATCTTCTGCTCGTCCTTGATGCTCTTTCAGCACTCAACAACAAGGATCTTTCTATTAAGGACTTATCAATCAAACTGGCCTTACTAGTGGCCATTACTTCAGCCAAAAGGGTTTCAGAAAAAAGCTTCCTGGGTTGTCAAGAACCCTTTTTGACTTTCTTCCCGGACCGAGTGGTCCTTATTCCCATGCTTGGGTCTAAACCAAAAGTCAAGTCAGTTTTTCACGAGAATCAGGAAATAGTCCTTCCTACTTTCAATTCTCCAGAATCAGCAGATGTTCATCCCTTGGATGTAGGTGAGACTCTGAAAGAATATTTGCGAGTCACTTCATCTTTAAGAAGCTTGAACTACCTGTTCTTGTTACACACTGGTAGCAACAAAGGAAAGAGGGCTTCCTCCAGAACAATAGCAGCCTGGATCGTCCAATCTATTCAACAGGCTTACAGGGCAAAGGGCTTAGCTCCTCCAGAGGCGTGACGGCTCATTCCACCAGAGGCATGGCAGCCTCATGGGCAGCAGCTCGACACGTGGCTCCTGAAGTGATATGCAGGGCAGCCTCGTGGTCTTCTATTCATACATTTATGTCTCATTATTGTATTGAGCCTGCTTCCCTTTCCTCTGTTAATTTTGGTCGAAAAATCCTGTCAGTTGACGGGAAAGATTAAAATATTTTTTTTGAGCAAGCATACCCTCCCGTGTGGATTGGCTAGTTATTTCCCACACGTAGTCTGCCATGGAGTCTGTCAGGAAAACGGAAAATTTATTACCAAATACTTACCGTAATTTTCCTTTCCTGATAGACTCCATGGCAGACGGAGTTCCCACCCATGAATTAAAAATATGAGAGT
Source organism: Rana muscosa (assembly GCA_029206835.1). Lineage (NCBI taxonomy): Eukaryota > Metazoa > Chordata > Amphibia > Anura > Ranidae > Rana > Rana muscosa. The sequence continues at coordinate 133,960,411 of CM055127.1, forward strand.
TGAAATTTGAGTCGGCTAGTTACGGAACACCTGTCTGTGGAGGTGAGCTCAAATTTATGGGTAAGGGGTCCTATAGCTGTGGAGAGGAGGCGGGGTTAACCCACACGTAGTCTGCCATGGAGTCTATCAGGAAAGGAAAATTACGGTAAGTATTTGGTAATAAATTTTCCGTTTTCTGTGTTTTTTGCCTCCTTGTAACGTGGATTTTTACACTGATGTATGCACACTACACATGTATGCAGGTGCAGTCTTTTTTTCTCCACTGTAGGTGGCGCTCAATGGCAAGTGGCAGTGCAGAGGGAGAGGAAATCAAGAGGAACAAGGTTCCGCTACAGATTACTGGGTCACTAGGGCAGCAATCCAGTTGGATGCTGACAGCCCATGTGACTCTGGCAACCATCTTGGTTCTGGAGGAGTCTATTTAAGACCATGGCTTCTGGGTTTGGCGTGCATTTAGCATGTGGATAGTGTAGGGACAGGCCATTTGTCTGTCAGGGACAGTAATAGCGTTAGGGAAAGATTCAAGATAAGTAGGGAGAGCTTAGGGATCTGCCACACTTCCTGGAAACCACCCCACTTGAGCACAGACCAGCCAGTCTGCATTCCACCTCTCAGGACAGACGCTGTTAACTTGGCTGAGACCTGCTCTGCTATATGCTGCTGTTCTTCCATCAGTATTCCTGGTCGGGTCCATGCAAAAAAGGGAGAAAGGCCAGCCATGATTAAGGCCTGATGGCTGAAACACGTTGGCTTTTTTGACTGTTGTTCACCTGCAATAATAAAACAATGTTTTAGCCAACTTCCTCCTTTTTTTCGCATGGATTACACATGGAGGTTTGCAGAGACTTCCCAGGCTGAGTGCTGTGTTGTTGAGGCTCACCAGGCAATACACAGGAGGTAGTAGCTCAGATGTACCTGTTCCAGTTCCTGGTCGGGTTGCCTTCTGCCTGGCTTGTTGTGAACTGTTATACCTTGACGCCAATACAAGTTCTTTGTTTTGCATCTGGACTGAGAGTGTGTTACTGCCACCACACCACGCTGCACCAACCCACACGCATCCCATAGAATAGTCTATAGTCCATCTCGGGAGTGAGCAACAGAGGGTGGCTACGTTCCTTCATACAGTGGGTCCATGGAGAGCGAAGTAGCCTCCCTCTAACAATAAGTTAGATCACAGCTGCAAAATAAAAAGGATTTTGGAGATTTGGAGGAAGCTGAGAGCAAAAGAAGGGACTTTTTGAGTTCAGAATACATACTTGATTATAATTTTTATTTTATTTTTTGTGTCACTTTAATCTCGACAAAGGAAACTATATGCAATGACCAACCCCACCAAACATTCTTTCTCCTTTTACATAAAAAATGTTTGTCACCCCCTAACAGACCAGACTCTTCCATACATTAGGACAGAGGTCTCCAAACTTTCTAAACAAAGGGCCAGTTTACTGTGCCTAAGACTTTAGGGGGGCTGGACTGTGGCAAGTGGGAGTAGGCAGTGGGAAATGCAAATAGAATTCTACGATGCATAACTGCTAAAGAACATAGGCCTGAATCCCAACTGATGGATAAATAACCTTGCCCACATGAATAAACCTCATGTACAACCATATAGTTGGAAAGGGCAAGGTCACAGCTTTATTTAAAAATGTAACACAAATAATTTTCCAAGGGATAAACCATTTTAACCAGTGCCAGTCACAGTTGTACTGTGAGCACGTTTTAACATTAGGATAACCAAGTCAAAGAGGGACCTGTCCTTACCAGAAGTGCTGGACAGACATTAACCAATTTCAACTTCCAATCAAAGGCATAGCCCAGGGATATGCAATTAGCGGATCTCCAGCTGTTGCTAAACTACAAGTCCCATCATGCCTCTGCCTCTGGGTGTCATGCTTAATGCTGTCAGAGTCTCGCTATGCCTCATGGGACTTGTAGTTTGGCAACAGCTGGAGGTCCACTAATTGCATATCCCTGGCATAGCCCATTACGGCATCTTTTACTGCTGGCAAGATCCAAAAAAACACTGATAAAGCTATGACCTGTGCTGTGAACAAGGCTTATTGCCAAAACACGTCTGCCACTGTCTTTGAATATATATGCACCATTTAATGTTATAGCCCGTTCCTTAAAAATAAATGCAGGTTGATTAAATTACACTTTATTCACATAGTATAATGTTTTATTTCTAATAAGAGTGCCCAGTGGGCACTGCTCACTTTTATACAGCCCTTCTATAATTGATGTAACCCGACAACGTCAGATGCGACAAAACGCGTAGGGTGAAGCTGCAGCTTCCAAAACCAGAAAGTGACCTATCTGGCTCCCGGGACAGTTTGTTTTTACAAGCCTTTTATCAGTGATTTTGTAAGTAGTTTGGACTTGTTTTAAAAAAAATCCTCATACGGTTTTCACTATGTGGCTCTTCCGGCTTTCCTTTGATGTTTACACTGGTTAAATCCATTGCTGAAGAGGTGCTTATGAAGATATGGTGGTGACCCGGAGGATGCCTTTTCCCTTCACTAGGGACCATTGAAATACATATGCCCTATTTGACCGTTTTTATTATGAAAGAGTCCGTCAACTCTGGTAAGAGTTCTTACTGCACATTAAGGTGGTAGAGCACTTGGAAGTTCCACAGAGTGCATCAGTATTCCTTCTGCTCATTCGCTTCTTTTTGGACAATTTATAATACAGTTATTTCTTTCTGGGACTTCTGTTCCATTCTTTGGTGGGACTATTTTTTTGTTCAGTATGCATTTACTTTGGATCTAATTTATGTATTTGTTATTATTGATATTTTAGCATGATACTTTTTATTAATCATTTTACACAATTTCTCTAATTGGTACTCTAAAAAGTGAATGAAATACAGTCAAGGAAGGTGTGTTTTTCCTGATTCATTGAGCTATAAGTAAGCGGCACAGCAGCAAATACAATCACATTCTTTTTACAGTACGGCAGTAAATAACTGCAGAAGACTTTCAATGTCATTATAAACTGGGCACATTATAGAATAAAATGTAACTTTTTCTAACATAACACTACACTTTTTTTAACTAACACTGGTCAAAAAAGAAAACATATATATTTTAGCTTAATTTGTTTTTTTTCTAAGGATTGCATTACAAAATATTTTTTTCAAGACAATATAACAAAAAAACCTTGTTTGTCTTTAAAAAAAATTACTATATTTAATACATTATCTTAAAGAGGATCTTCAGCCCCCCCCTCCCCCAAAAAATAATTATAACAAGTACTGTAGTACTGGTCTTCGCGTCTCCAGCACCGGCATGTTTACTAAGAGAAACCAGCTGTGAATCCTTGTGGCTTCACACTGAAAATGTGCAAGGTGCTCTGTACATTGTGAATGGTCCTGCAGCTTTCTGGGACCTGTGACGTGTCCCAGAAGGCTGCAGACAAAGGGGGGCGGGCGAACTTCCTGGGAGCTAGGTGATCTGAGCAGAAGTGGGAGCGAGTACTTGTCAAAACCAGGTACCTGCCCCCCCCCAAAAAAAAGTGGGGGTGGGGGTGGAGGGAGGAGGCAGGAAAGTGGAACTTCTCCTGTTGGGTGAATTTACACTTTAGGTAATGACAAATGTATTGCCAAACAAATAGGTCTGTAGCAGAAATGTAAAATTTGCTCTGATCCATAGATGATGTAGAAATGCGAGAGGTGAAATAGTTAATGGAATCTTGGGGCAGCACAGTGGCTTGCACTTATGCAGCACTGGGGTCCTTGGTTTGAACCCAAGCCAGGATGCTATCTTGCTGGAATTTGCCTGTACTCTGGGTTTCCTACTACACTGCAAAAGCATGCTGGTAGGTTAACTGACTTGGTCAATTAGAATGGCACTTCAACACCTCAATGTACAAGAAGGGCACATTTTTCTTTTTACATTTGACATGCATTAAAGGAGAAGTATGGGGTGGGTTAAATAACTAGTACGTATCACATTAGTCACATATCAGATAATCTTTTTTTTTTACCTCTTTTAGTTCTTCTTACAGCATGTGCACATGAACTTTCCTTCAGCTGGCAAAAATGGTCAACTTTCAGTTTGGAAAGTTCTCAGGGGGTGTGAACATCTCCACCAACACACCCTGTCCCTCCTCCCCTAAAAGATGTTTCTGTGCTGATAGATAGGGAGGGGAGGGAGGGAGGAGGGAGAAGGAAGGGGGGAGCAGCTACACTCTGTGAGTCTCAGAAACAAGCAGAGGGAGGAGAGTCTACATCAATCAAGCAAAATGACAGGAAAGGGGGTGGATCCGGACTCTATATTCACACCATTGTCTGGATGATGCTGTATGAAAGACTGTAGAACCTCCCACAGGTATTTATCTAAATTTTAACAGAATGGGGGCACTTCTGATAGGGCTGGGAGGGTTTATAGATATCAGCAGCTCACATAGAATAGATGTAAGCAAAAAAAAGGAAACCCATACTTCTCTTTTAACACCTAAATTACTGCATGTTAAAAGACTGTGGTCTGAAGGGACCCCTTAAAACTGAAGAACATGACTTTTTAAGCCTCTTAAAAAAAATCAAAAGGTGAAAATGTACGTATTTTGTCATGTACTTTTTATTTTCTTACTCTTTGTCCTAAAAAAAATGAAATCCAAGGCAGAGAAGGTTGTACACAAGATGAAAAGCACAGGTGGTTTATTAACTTGCGCGGAGATCTGACAAACGCACCACTGACAGCTGAGCAAAATAAAATAGACATGTGCATTAGCTTGAGAAGCTAGGAGCAAGCAGCCGGAGAACACTACACCTCTGATGTGTATAGGCAAGTATACCTGATAAACCATGCAGCATACATCCACAGTGGGATGACTGGCAAGAGGGTAATAACTGTTCCTTTCTGAGTCACCCTGTTTTTTAAAATGAGGCTGTCTTGAGAAGGACAGGCTGGCAAGGAGGCAATTGTTCCCTAATAGGAGCTGAATTCTAAAGCAAAGGCTGTGCCGCTAGAGAGAGGGAATTAAAGTAAGCCATGTCATAAGAACAGGGATGTCAAACTCAATTTAATTGTGGGCCACATCAGCAGTATGGTTGTCCTCAAAGGGTCGGTTGTATCTGAGATGTGCTACGTACAGAGTGCAGGGCTCAGGAGTGCGTTCTGTACAAAGTGCAGGGTTCAGGATTACACCAAATACAAAATGCAGAGTTCAGGAGTGTGTTATGGCGTTATGTACAGAGTGCAGGGTTCAGAATTACACCACATACAAAATGCAGAGTTCAGGAGTGCGTTATGACGTTATGTACAGAGTGCGTTATGTAAAAAGTGCAGAGTTCAGGATTACACCACATACAAATTGATGTAGGCAAAATAGTTGTATCTCTTTCCCATCTCATAAAGTTGTGTCGTGTGCAAATATTCAATAAAAGGAAGGAAAAGGATTTGAGGACAGAAACATTAAAAAAAATCATTAGGACCTCAACAAAGAATTTACAGACAATCAGCAATCAGTTTGATGATTCCCCGCAGAGTCTATAAAGAACATAAAAAAACATTTCTGTTCAGGACAGGAAAAATGTGCACAACAATTCAGCAGATTATATAACATGTTGGAGAGTGCACTTATTCTATAAACTCAACAAAATACCCCTTCGCTGCCAGAGACATTTCTTTTTAAATTTGCACACATTATTTATTAGTAGTATTTATAGATTGCTGACCATTTACACAGCACTTTGCATATTGTACATTCACATCAGTCCCTGACCTTAAGGAGCCTACAATCTAAGGCTCCTATGTCAAAATGCACATTTTAGAACCGGAGATTACTTAAACCCCCCCAAAACATATATTTTCTAAAAGCAGAGACCCTGGAGAATAAAATGTTGGTAGTTGCATTTTTTTATGTCACTCAATATTAGCACAACTGTTTATCAAACTCAAATTTTTTGTAAAAATAATTTTAGGGCACACAAACACAATAGGATTGATTTACTAAAGGCAAATAGACTGTGCACTTTGCAAAGTGCAGTTGCACCTAGGGCTGGGCGATTTTCCCCAAAAAAAAATCTGCAATTTTTTTATAAAAAACTCGATTTACGATTCGATTTTTTTTTTTTTATTATATTAATTGAAGTGCATCAACAAATAAAATTGCAAAGGCAAACTCTTTGGCCCCTTTCACACGGGGCGGATCCGTGCAGATCCGCCCCGTGAAGCTCCGCTTGCTCAGCGGGGATCGCTCCGTTGATCCCCGCTGAGCCGACGGATGACTGGGCGGTCCCCGCACACTGTGCAGGGACCGCCCTGTCAGAGCGCCGCTCTCCCCTATGGGGAATCGGATGACGACGGACCGTAGAGTCCGTTGTCATCCGATCCGCTCCGCCGACGGAAGGAAAAATAGGGTTTTCCTCCGTCACACTTTGGCGGAGCGGAGCGGAGCGGATGTCAGCGGACATGTCTCCGCTGACATCCGTGCCTCCATAGGGGTGCATGGAGGATCCGTTTCAGGTCCGCCTAAAAAACTGACAGGCGGACCTGAACGGACCTCCGTGTGAAAGAGCCCTTTCTCTAACTGCAAAGTCAGTGTGCAACAAAGATTGTTAAACATCCAAATTATTAATACTGTATTTGGATTTAGCTAATAAAACAACAACAAATCTTGAGGTTACTCTTAGTTGAATTGAACTGTGCCCGTGCTTCACTGTGCCCATGCTTCAATCACTGTGCCCGTACCTGATGCAGATTTTCATGGGATACGGATTTTACTGCTACACCGGCGGCCATTCCAGTATTCAAAAGCCGCGCCTCCTCCTCGCTGCGGCGAGTAGATGTAATTGGGGTAACGCAGCCCAGTGCCATTCCGCATACGCCCCCTGCAGCCCTGCTACGGAAACTTTGAAGGAAAAAAAAAATAAAAATTTTTTTATTTTTTTTTTCAAATCTAAAAAAATCGATTTTCTTCAAAACTGAATCGATTTGAGCTCAAAACTCGATTCAAGATTAAAATCGATTTTTTTCCCAGCCCTAGTTGCACCCTGCTCCAGAGCTTAGTAAATGAGCCAAAGCTCTGCTGACTTTCATCATCCAATCATGTGCAAGCAAAAATGCATTTATTTTTATTTTCCCTGCATGTGATTGGGTATTCTTTTAAAAGTGAAGCTTTACCTCATTTACTAAGCTTTGGAGCAACTGCAAAGTGCACAGCATATTTGCCTTTAGTAAATCAACCCCAATATATAACCAAACATTTCTGTAAAATCTAAAAGCTGAGGTTAAACGGCGTTAACAGCCTTTACATGTCATTCATTTAGAGTTAAACACAAACGATGGCCCTAGAATTATTGCTTCTAGAAAGCTGCGGGCAGCTGTTGGCTACTCCATTCTTGCCCAGATGAGAAATCTAGAATCGCAGGGCTGATTAAATAAAAAAATGTATTTACAAAGGAATGATAAAGGAGGGGGGAAGGAGTAATATTATGGAAATTGGGTGAAAGTGGGTTCACTTGAATGGGCTGCCCTATGCGTATTTTTTTGAAGCTTACTCAGGGACCAAATTTTGACCCTGAGCCAGGCGCGATAAAATTGTACCACGTTTGGGGTGCCATTTGGGACGAATGGCCCCCAAATGCTTGTTGCAAGTTTTCTGTATGGAATGCGTGATCTGAATGGTTCCTGCTGTCTTCTGGGACCTGTGTGTCTCCCAGAAGACAGCGGGGGGGACAGAGGAGGCACCGGATGTGGCGTAGATATCCACAGGTACTCCGGCTATCTATGCCCGGAAGTGGGAGCAAAATACCTGTATTAGACAGGTATCTGCTCCCCCCCCTCCCCCCTGAAAGGTGGCAAATGTGACACCGGAGGGGGGGAGGATTCCAAAAAGCGGAAGTTCCATTTGTGGGTGGAACTCCACTTTAAGGCATATATATAAGTCTATGCCAGCCCCTCTATTGTACTACTGTGTACATTTCATTTAAAAACGAGCGCTGTAAATACTGACTATCAGCTGTCTTCAGGCCGGTCTCCTCACTCGCGTCCGCTTTCCTGCTCTGATAGATGTCTTTTGTGGGAGGGGCCGTGATCTTCCTCTGATGTCAGAGGGAGTTCACGTGGCCGCTCGTCTCCTCCGCAGAAGACATCTATCAGAGCTGGAAAGCGCCGGGAGTCACGTGACCGGCCTGAAGACAGCTGATATACAGTATTTACAGCGCTCGTTTTTAAATGAAATGTACACAGTAGTACAATAGAGGGTCTGGCATAGACTTATGGAGGGGGGGGCCGGAGACAGACAGAGAGGCGCTGACAAAGAGGAAGGATTGGGGTGAGGGGGGGAAAGAGGAGAGCAGAGAACAGGCAGCCTATGAGGCTGCATTCACACCTGAGCATTTTGTAGCCTGAAGCCTGAAGCTACAAAATGCTAGAGGGGTAAAAATCCATTATTCTCTATGGAGATGGTTCACATCTCCACTCCAAAACGCGAATTGGGCAGATTTGGGCGTTTTTCTGCTTTTTACATTGGTGACCCTTGGACCTGTACAAAATAGCGGCAGGGAGCTATGGCTCGGCTCAGGTGCCCCCATAGCAAGCGGCTTGCTGTGGGGGCACTCAACAGGAGAGAAGGACCAGGAGCACCAAAGAGGAACCCGAGAAGAGGAGGATCTGGGCTGCTCTGTGCAAAACCATTACACAGAGCCGGTAAGTATTACATGTTTACTATTTTTATAGAAAAAAATATAGACTTTAGTATTACTTTAAGTATTTCTACCTTTTGTTCTGCTTTAGGAACCATTTGTTCTATCGGTTGAGTGACCATTCACTACCCGTAGGAATAAATTGCTAGAGATTTGCTAGAGATTTAGTAACATGATTGAGCTCCTGAATATGGCCGTGTAGCTTTAGCCTTAGTTGTGCAGCAGAAATTGCCAGGAGGAGGAACTGGCAGAAGTGGGGAGTCTCATCCTTCCAGCAGTCTATGGGGCTCAGTCGCTAGACAGCATGCGTGACTTTCCAATCAGTTTCCACCAGGCACATGATCTTCATGGTTTCCCTGTGCCCACGGTGAGTGGTTTCCCTTAACAATCCAAAGACTTGGCTTCCACCCATAAATGTGCATATACTGCCAGCTACTGTATTATGTACCGGTTGGGGGGCCACTGCCAGAGAAAGGAAATATTTTTCAAACATTAGCAATTTAACTGCTGGAAAACAGGTTTTTCTTCGATCAGAGCCCTTTGCGAACATTTTCTTGTTTCCATCAATTTTCCTGTAAGTCTGCACAGCTCAATTACGGCTTCATAAAACCCCCACACCAAACGTTCGGAGCTAGCACTACATATTCCCTTATTAGCTAATGCATGCCCTCGAGTCCAGTCATAATATTACCGCCATAATGTTATACTAGGGAAGACAGCATGTAATTTTGTATGCTACTTTTCCACCGGGTAGCAGAGTCATTCCAGAACATGCTATATAGCTAGATGAAAAGCTTATGTTACCATCCGTATAATCCACTTTCATCATGTACAAGACTCCAACCTGTTTATTGGCAATGTATAATGAGCTTACAGGCAATTAGCACTCAATGACTAAGCGTTAAGATTTCTCAGAGATACGCTGCAGACTTTCTAGCATATGAATTGTTTTGATGGGGTTTGCATTCTCTTAAAGCAGAACTCCAGCCATATACTGTGTAGCACACAGATCCTTTACCCTGCTTACCTCCACAAGCAGAATGAGACACACCATGCCACAAGCCCAATATCCTCCTGATAAAGGAGGGTGAGCGGTGTTATCTGTTTTGGGTCCTGCAGCGAGTTACCTCCTTCCGTTGGTTCTCTCCCCTAGGGTGTAGGGCAGCCTTTCTCAACCTTTTTACCCCAGGGGAACCCTTAAAATAATTTTCAGGTCTCAGGGAACCCCTAATAAAACACATTCAGTCAGTGGGAACAATGCCCCTTACTTTGGTGGTCAGTGAGAAGAATGCCCTTTTTTACAGTGGTAGTAAGAATGGCCCCCTTACAGAGAGCTAGAAAGATCATTGGTGTCATACCACTGGCTCCTCCAAGTGGCATTGGCTCAGAATTATGTCGGCACCATCAAACAGGAGGTAAATCAGCCACAGCTCAAGGAACCCCTAGCCACCTCTGGAGGAACCCTAGGGTTCCACGGAACCCTGGTTGAGAATGACTGGTGTAGGGTAAAGTCTATTCTCTCCTTGTATTCAATAAGGCCATTGTCCAGACAGTATTAAACCCAATAAAGAAAGGTTTATTTTGCTTGCGTAGAAACTTGATAGAAGAGTTGGAGATAGAGAATTTAACAGGGAGGCAGGTTCAGGCACGCGGCACTTAACTGTCAGTTATCTCCACTCAGTCCTGAGTGGGCTTTGCTCACCCGGATAGTCCCCTCTCACGGTCCTAGCAGCCGGTGTGGAGCACGGAACATTCACTTTAAATTTCCTAAGGATACGATCAGGATATGACCTTCTGAATCCCGAACTTCCCAGCACTTGTAACACTTGAGACCTTAGGTGCCAGTGGGTACGTTACAAGGCTTTTGGCGGATTATGGAATCCTTCCCTCTGATAGGCAACCAGGCCTCTCCAGAGACAGTGACTTTCCTCACCGATCTCTGCGGACAGGTCCTCCCCTGGTTTCCTCTCCTTCAGAGCGGGTCACCCCCACTTGGGCACCCTGGGACTCCTCTTCTAGTGTAGGCCTTAGCTAAAGGTGCTGGGCCTACCTGGACCGGTGCAGCCTCGGGCCAAAGGTGCTCGGGGCTGAGTACACACACACACGGACCCCTGGCCATGAGGGCAACCGAAGGCGTGGTACGTGCCTAGGACCAAGGGGTCCTCTGGATCACCTCCGAACTCCCGGACCTAATGGCGTCCGCCCATTAAGTACCCTCTCCCGACATGCACAGTGGGTAGACCACGCCCACTGCACGCCTGCAGAGAGAGGACACCCAATCGCGCTGCAATGCTACCTGTGGTTCAACCTGAGACCTGGGTGACAGCGCCCCCCACAGGTCAAAGGGAACTGTACTGCCAGGCAACACCACAACAAAGCAGAAACCAATTTAAAGAATTCAAACAGCCTGAGCCTAAATATTTGTTTAGGCTACCCCTTAAATTTAGGCATAACGACCACAATTATAGGGGGTCCGCTACAACTGTAAAACAAGATTAATAGCCCATTAAAAACTAAAACAACTAATATGGGGAAGACACATATACAGGAGAGATGTAGGGCTGCACACCCCGAAATGCAAAAAAAATGGGAAGGTTCCCCCATGTGGTTTTCTAGCAGCAATAGTACAGAAAAATCAAAATAGATAAAAATGATTCTTTTATTGAAAAGTACAATGTCATATTAAAATGAAAATGTGGATACAGGCTATAAGGTACAATACATGTTTCCAAAATTCAGCAATGCAAACACAGATATACACAGCATTCCATTACATGACTAAAACAACTAAACCACATTTTGCATGTATTCACCAGAAATTTCCCCGCAATACTTTTGTTCGGCTACTAGATGTTTTTAGTCTGATGCGTGGCATTATTCGCCCCACTTCCTCTGAGCCCAGGTTATCCTAGACCAGTCTCAGCCTGTACCTGGACAGTGAATGCAGAAGCAGCTCAGTGATGAGGTCATAACTCTGTCACTCTTATTTCTCTTCATATCAGCATGCTTTTTGTCAGCAATTCCGTCATAAAAAATAAATAAAAGTGTCCCGCGATGTCCATCCATCTTTAATCACAGCCCGAACGGTCCAGAAAAAAACGGAAAAACTCTGCCTCGATGGGAGGTGTCCCTGCAACTGCAGCCTTTTCACAATGACATATTATATAGCTAAGGGCGGGGCCACCCGGAGACGTAAACGGATGACCCCGCCTCCCCTGACACGTGATGTCACATGATGCCAGAAGGGGTCAGTGTCACCCCGTTTACGTCATCGGATGGCTCAGCCCTCAGCTATATAACAGTTGTCATCACGAAAAGGCTGCAGTCGCGGGGACGCCTCCCATAGAGGTAGAGTTTTCAGGGGGTTTTTTTCGGTCGTCGGCGCTGTGATTGAAGATGGATTTACATCGTGGGACACAGTTTTTGACAATTCCTGTATTAAAAAAAAAATCTCCTGTCATTTTTACTTTTTGGACACATTTTTGGGTGAATGAGTAGGTGTACAATGTACCCGATATCCATTCACATAGTGGGGGGGGGGCCGGAACTGGGGGCCTCCTTGTTAAAGGGGGCTTCTAGATTCCAATAAGCCCCCTGCCCGCAGACCCCCACAACCACCAGGCAAGGGTTGTGGGGAAGAGGCCCTTGTCCCCATAAACATGGGGACAAGGAGTTTTGGGCACCCAAAGCACCCTACCCATGTGGAGGGCATGTGGCCTGGTACAGTTTAGGAGGAGGGGCGCTCTCTCGTCCCCCCTTTTCCTGCGGCCTGCCAGGTTGCATGCTCGGATAAGGGTCTGGTATGGATTTTGGGGGGAACCCCCACGCCATTTTTATTTTGGCACTGGGTTACCCTTAAAATCCATACTAGACCTGAAGTGCCTGGTAATGGACTGGGGGGAGAACCCACGCCATTTTTTTCAATGATTTTTATCTATGGTGCCGGGATCCGACAATACATTACAGCCGCAAGCAGTTTTAAATGACATTTTTTACTTTAGAAATGTCATTTTGCTGTGGTACTGTTATGAACACGGGAAAGATGCAGTACTTTACAGGCAGACCAAGGAGACCCCCCCCCCCCCCCCCCCCAGCACGAGATATAAAGGAATATTTCATTTCTATTTTTTCATTTTACGCATCCTTAAAATTACTGCTCCTGAAAAAAACGGCTGTTTTTAAAACTTTTTCTTGCATTGATACATGTTCCCTGGGGCAGGTCCTGGGCCCCCAAACACTTTTTATGGCAATAACTTGCTTATAAGCCTTTAAAATTAGCACTTTTGATTTTTCATGTTCGTGTCTCATTCACGTGCGTGTTCGCACAATTGTTTTGCCAGTTTGTATGTTCTGCTGCAAACCGAACCAGGGGAGTGTTCGGCTCATCCCTAGTCTCAAGTAAGAGCAAGTATCATTTCTGTCTGCTGCTTCATTTCTTTGCTATCAGCATGAATCACTTCTGACAATTTTTCCTGACGCCAAGAGAAAAATGGTGACAGGGAAGGGATCTCCAGCTGATTGACAGCCTTGGCTCTGTTCCTGTGTGCTGTGTGAAGGGGAGGGGGGGAAGGGAATACCCTTCCCTCCAATCAGCTCTCAGAGCTCTCCTCACTGAGCTCTGCAGAGTGTGACTCTAGCTTCCCCCCCTTTTTTCTGATATCTCAGACAAGCTTTATAAATTCTGGATTTTGAACTGCTGTAGCGAGAAGAAGACTGCAGATGAACAGGTACAACTTATATAGGCGGATTTGTTTAATCTCTGTGTATCACCTGAGGCCAGTCAGTTCACAATGTAAATCTAAGGATTTCCAACCAGCTTATGTCTTTCAGCTGTGTATTTAGTATTGCTTGGACCTTGAAGAAGGGTTTACACACCGAAAGCTTGCCCTGGAAATTTGGATGTTAGTGCAAATAAAAAAAGTGCTACGGACAGTACTCAAGTGTTTTTGTAGCTGTGTATTCTGGATTTCAGCTGTAAAATAATTACATTCCAGTTGAACAACAATCATATTGATTTGCGGACAGCAGAGCGTATATTATGGCTTTCCTAGAAAGAAGTCATCTAAGAAAAGATTTTCACCTTGACTCCTGTAGGAACAGCCCTGCATGCAACCCCTTCACACTTCAGCTCTCCCCCCCTCTCCTTCTCTATGAGGCCGTCTTGCACTTCTCCTTGGAGATAGACAGCTTGATCATATTTTGTGCTGCAAGAATCACAGGCTTCATCATTTATATGGAAATGATAAAATGCTCCAGTACCTTCTGAAGACGATTTTCAAAGCCTCTCCCTCCTTGGTAATTATTACAAAAGAACACCAGAATTACAATTTAAACTTTCTGTAATAATTTAGCGATGAGGAACATGACAGGACAGGCTGAAAACATTAATTAAACAAAGTATAAAATGCCACAATCCCAGGGGGAAAACGCTTCAATTTATTAGCGGGTCTGTTTACTTTCTCACGATAGCTAGCACATCAGAGACCAACAACGCTGACTGTACAAAACCTATATATCCACAAGTTATGAGCAGAGATTGGGGCACCAACAGAGTAGAAGTTTTTATATAACATATTTACATTATTAACCCTAATCTGTGCGTGTGGCTGCGAGTATCGCAGCGATTCCCGGACCGGCAACTACCCGCAGTGAGAACGCACTGCTCTGCGGAATCGCCATTTATCTATTCGTTCATATAAAAACGCAGGACCTGCAGGCGAATCGCATGATCAAAAAGACAACGCGATTTCCCTGCGGGCCGCGTTTTTGAACAGGTGCGTGCACCAATTTTTTGGGCGGGAAAAAGCAGGCACTGTAGTATATTCACGTGAATGGGCTGCCGTGCTCCTGTAAACGCGGCACACAAAAACGCTAAGGTGTGAACCTAGCGTTAACCACTTCAACACCAGGCTTTTTTTACCACCTCAATACCGGGCCTATTCTGCCACTTCTCTCCTACATGTACAAATCATCATTCTTTTGCTAGAAAATTACTCAGAACCCACAAACATTATATATGTTTTTTTAGCAGACACCCTAGGGAAAAAATGACGGTCATTGCAATTTTTTTTCTTGCACGGTATTTGCGCAAAAAATTTTCAAACGCCTTTTTTTGGGGAAAAAAATGGTTTCATGAATTAAAAAATAACAAAACAGTAAAGTTAGCCCAATTTTTTTGTAAAATATGAAAGATGATGTTACGCCGAGTAACTTAAAATCTCCATAGGCGACGCTTTGAACATTTTTACAGGTTACCAGGTTAGAGTTACAGAGGAGGTCTAGTGCTAGAATTGTTGCACGTGCTCTAACGCACGCGACAATACCTCACATATGTGGTTTGAACGGCGTTTACATATGCGGGCGGGACTTGCGTGTGTGTTCGCTTCTGATCGCGAGCTACCGGGGACAGGGACGTTTTAAATTTTTATTTTTTTGTATTATTTTTTTTATTTTACTTAATTTTTTTTATTTTTACACTTTTTTTTTTTTTTTTATCACTTTTATTCCTATTACAAGGAATGTAAACATCCCTTGTAATAGGAATGGTGTGTGACAGGTCCTCTTTATGTAGGGTGACCAGACATCCCCGGTTTCAGGGGACAGTCCCCGAATTGAGGACACTGTCCCCGGACCAAGTCTGTCCCCGGTTTTGTCCCTGGATTGGGCTGGGGGGGGGGCTGGGGCAATTTTAAAGACAGTCAGTGCAAAATAAAAAATAAATAATTCTGAATTACACACCTCCCTCTCCTACTAGCTTAGGGGGGTGTATTTTTTTCCATTATCTGTGCCCCTTTCTGATGATCATGTGCTGGTCGGAGCCAAGGGAATATTTCTTCAGTTTCGGGTGCATGCCCATTCAGCTCCGCTTGCATGTTCTTCTGCCTCGACTCAAGTCCCGGCTAGCCGCCTGCCTGCTTATCTCCTTGCCTTCCCTGGCAGAGTGATCTTCCTCCGCTCCCCACCCAGTAATAGCCGGGGCCCGGAGAGTGAGACTTGACAGGCTGTGAGGCGGGCAGAGAGTTGCTGATTGCCGCCATTACTAGTAAAAAAAAAATATATGTCCCCGGATTTCATTTTAAAAATCTGGTCACCTTATCTTTATGGAGAGATGCGGGGTCAATAAGACCCCACATCTCTCCTCCAGGCTGGAAAGCATGAGATCGTGAAAAAAAATTCACTGATCTCATGCTTACTAGTCGCAATGGCGGCTTTGTTTACTTCTGAGGACCCGGGCGTGACGCCCGGGCCTCCGACGGTCATAGAGATGACTGGTGACCATCTGGTCACCAGTCATCTCTATGCTTCACCTCCGGTGCCAGACGATTCATTCTCCGGGCCCCCGATGGCACGGGAGAGCCCGGAGAAGCACCGGATGGCGGCGGGAGGGGGCGATGTCCCCTCCCGCCGCCTGTAAGAATGATCAAGCGGCGGAACCGCCGCTATGATCATTCTTATGGTGCGCAGAATCGCCGGCAGAAGACAAGGATATCTGAATGATGCCTCTAGCTGCAGGCATCATTCAGATATCCCCCCACAAAGCCCAGGACGTCATATGACGTCCACCCAGGATGGGAGATCCCATCTGTGGACGTCATATTACTATGGGCGGGTAGGGAAGTGGTTAAAGGGATTGTCCTCACAAGATTATATATAAACATTAAGATTTGTGTTTAAATAGACAGTCCGCAGGCCATTGTGACTACAGTAAAACCTTGGATTGCGAGCATTAGTTCCAGAAACATGCTTGTAATCCAAAGCACTTGTATATCAAAGCAAATTTCCCCATAAGAAATAATGGAAACTCAAATGATTAGTTCCACAACCATTTATTCATAAGTCCTTCAGTTTATAGTCCATATGAAAAGATTATAGCAATGTGATAGGTTGTATAACCATAAAATGTCCATCCACAAATGGAAGGCTCCACAAGGAGATTAGATTCAAAATCCAGCAGGAGCTACAGAGTATAAAAGAGAAGAGAGGCGCCTCTAAGTGTAGCAATATGTTGCTAAATGTTGTACCTTCATTAAATGTAACCATATTGCTACACTTAGAGGAACTTCTCTTCTCTTTTATAATCAGCTGTGACACAACGCTACTTATATATCAAGACATCGCTTGTATATCAAGTCAAAATTTATAAAAAAAAATAGCTTGTCTTGCAAAACGCTCTCAAACCAAGTTACTCTCAAACCAAGGTTTTACTGTACTTGTATTTTCTCTTCAACCACCACCCAACTAACAGCTGCTGTAGTAAAACGGGTAAGGGGAGCAATTATTCTGCACATTGCCTCCTACTATCAATAGACATCAGGCTCCGTTTACACCTGAGCGACACATAAGCAATGCTGCTTTTTTCTGGCACGTTTTTGTAACGCAATATTGGCCTCCCTCCACTCCAAAAATGCACCAAAGAAGCTTGTGTACCAAATTTTGTCACTGAGCCAGGCGTGTTGTGTGTTGCGTGTTTTGCTGCGATTTTTGGTCGCATGCTTTGTTTTGGTTCTGGAATCGCAGGCAGAATCGTGCAATTCCGCCTGCGATTCCTATACGCTTATGTGGGAACGGAGCCTCAGAGAGCATGAGCTAAAGAATAAAGCAAAAAGATTGCGGCTCCAACTCCCCAACTCTGTAGAAAGACAACCGCCCTGATTGAACTCACAGGTGCTGGCTCCACACAAGCTTGAAGTAAGAAAGAAAATTTAACATTTTAGACATCCATCTCATACTTGCGCCTGAAGAGTGGTAATGGCCACGAAACGCGTCGAGCCAATAGATGCCCCCTCGCACACATATTGCTACTAGTCTACCAACTACATCAAACACCAATTGGACTCTATTTACCAATTGGTGTCACAGCTACTATGGAGACTCCACTCCAACGAACTTGGTTTTTCAACGTTTTACTATGTACCAATTATGTTGCTATATCATGTTATCTTGAGCCCATAGATGCTCATCTGCCCCCACTTTATCAGCATTTTTAATAATTTCTATATATCAATCAGACTGTACCAACATGTCTAGGCCCTACCTACTCACCACGGAGACACCCCATGAACTGGATCTGTTGCAATGTCTCTATTATGAACTGATCATGTTATTATACCATGCTACCATCATTGTTGTATTTTATGTACATTCCAACTTTTAACCAATATACTAGGTATGCTGTGTTATTTTTTGTCGGTGTCATATTTATTACCCAATTAAAGTAATGACTGCCAATTGTTATGCAATGCTTTCAGTTAACGGTTCAAGTTCCAGTGCAACAGTATACTGCCATAGTTATTTCTTGTCGGGTGTCTCCTGAGATGTATGCTTCATATAAAGTCCCACCCATGTTCTCCTTTTTTCCAAGTATCGGGGATGGAGGTACATGGCTCTACATGCCCTGTGCCTCGTACAAAGTCCCAACTCCTTTTGTTATGCTCATTCTTCCTAGCTAGTTGAATGCTTTATCATTGTTGAAAGAAAGCCATAAGAAGTCCCATTTGCAGTTTGCGAGAAGCCATGTGGGGGACGCAGCAAACATGTGGAAGACGGTGCCCCGGTCAGATGAGACCAAAATTGAACTCTTTGGCCTAAAAGCAAAACGCTAGTTGTGGCGGAAAACTAACACTGCACCCTGAACACACCATCTTCACTGTGAAACATGGTGATGGCAGCATTATGTGTGGGGATGCTTTTCTTCAGCAGGGACAGGGAAGTTGGTCAGAGTTGATGGGAAGATGAGATGGAGCCAAATACAGGGCAATCTTAGAAGAAAACCTGTTATGCCGCGTACACTCTGTCAAAATTTCCGATGGAAAAAGTCAGATGGGAGCTTTTCGATGGATATTCCGACCGTGTGTATGCCCCATCTGACTTTTTCGGTTGGAATTTCCGACAGACTTAGATAGAGAGCAGGTTCTCTATTTTTCCGTCTGAAAAAGTTCCTATCGAAAAATCAGTTCTTTTGTATGCAATTCCGACGGGAAAAAAAACACGCATGCTCGGAAACAATTTGACGCATGCTCGGAAGCATTGAAATTCTTTTTCTTGCCTCATCGTAGTGTTGTATGTCACCGTGTTCTTAACGCTCGAAAGTTCAGAGAACTTTTGTGTGACCGTGTGTATGCAAGCCAAGCTTGAGCAGAATTCCGTTGGAAAAAACGTTCGTGTGTACGCGGCATAAGAGCCTGAAAAAGACTTGAGACTGGGGCAGAGGTTCACCTTCCAGGAGGTCAAAGACCCTAAACATACAGCCAGAGCTACAATGAAATGGTTTAGATCAAAAGCACATTCATGTGTTAGAATGGCCCAGTCAAAGTCCAGACCTAAATCCAATTGAGAATCTGTGGCAAGACTTGAAATTTGCTGTTTACAGACGCTCTCCATCCAATCTGACAGAGCTTGAGCTAAAGAAAAATGGACAAAAATTTCACTTTCTAGATGTGCAAAGCTGGTAGAGACATCCCCAAAAAGAGAAGGGAATCCCTGAAGAAGTCACGTGACCACGACGATACGTGTTGGATTAGATTAGACGAGCACCCAGAAGTGACGTCAGGCCACGAGCTCGCTGCTCATTTTTTTTTTTATCTAGTTTTTTACCTGTTTGTTATGTGAGGACCTTAAAACTGTAACCCCAATAAATTACCCATTGTTTACATACTTCACTATTTGGGTCTCCTTTTCCTTTTTACTTCATGCTCACGGATTTGGGAGGCTGTCCACTGCTACCGAGGTACACAGAGGCAATATAGAACTGTATATGAGGATCGTTACCAAGGCACATTAGGGCAGCCAACCCCATCGATGTTTACCTGGACACCACTGTACATGAAGAATACTAGGCGATAGCCACTGCAAGATCCCGGATTCACTCATCACCACTATTTACATCACGCATTACAGTGGTAAGGTAAGGAGCTATTGCACACTGAGGTGTTTATACACTGAAGATGATTCACATCACTTATTCACTGAAAGACTGTATCAGCACAGATTGTCACTTGGAGCACAGCACTTTATTTATTGCACTTTATCTATCAAGTTTTTCTGGATACCTATGTGCACTGTTGGACTCTATTTCTATATTGTGTCAGCATTAGCACTTTGATCTTATTATTTTTTATGCCATTTTTAAAATTTTCTGTGCACGTTGAATTCTATGCGATTATGTAGCGTTTAGTATGCGATTTTTTTAAATGAAATTTTGCACATGCGATGTACACTTTATTCAGCACTTTATTTATGGTAATGAGCCATCATTCACTAGAACGCAACACCACATATTGATTTTATATTAGGGCTGTTACTGATTAAAATTTTCGTGTTCGATTAATCGTTTTTTTTTTTTTATCGATTAATCGTCTAATTTTAAATAATTATAACACACATACAGATCCAACTACTTTTAGCTGATCTCATTCCAGGCTGATTCCCAGTGCAGCTACCAACCACTGGAAAAATGGATAGCAGGATACAAAAAACACACAAAGGCAGCGCTCGATGGGAATAGCATTAAAACTTTTATAGTCTTCAAGTAGGTAACAAAATAAATATTGCACTGGAGATAAAATCGATGTAGCTACATAAACTGTAAAAATGGTGCGAGTAATTCCAAACGGTAGCAAAAGCAGTCATAAAAACATGTAGCTAAGTATAATACTGGTATAAAAATGTGTACAACGATACCACTGCTGAATTCAGATGAGTAGGGGTTAACATCAGTTTGTCGGCATGTAGATGTCCCGTGAAGGGAACGATCACAACTCCCAGTGGATGGCTGTAGAATCCCAGGTTGATAGAGGGAAGTGTAACAGCCCTTGCGTGTGGCAGATAGTAAGGTCCAGCCGGCATGCAGATATGAAGGCACAGAAAAAGAATCCTTCAGATGGACACGCCAAGCCCAAAGAATCTTGATCGATCAAAACAATTAATCGATTAATCGAGGAATTAATAGTTAATTTCCACAGCCCTATTTTATATACCGGTATATTTATTGTTGGTACGGATTGACCAATCCGGTGTCTGCTGCAACTAGTGTTCTATTATTTATTATTATCCAGGTAGCGCGGGAATATTCTCTTTATTTATAAACTGATAGATTCCCTCCTAAAAGATGGTAAGATCAAATCTATAAATCATACTGTGCAACATATTTTCTTTTTACAGACCTCTGCAATCTTTTTTTAAAGAACCTCCTCGAAGCATAAATAACCTTTGTGAAGACAATCTGGACAGATATGATGTGACTGTAGCAATATACATAATGTAACAAAGGGCACGGTCCCCTCTGCTTGTGTATGGATTAGGAGGTTCATGGTGATTGGGTATGTATGCCACGTCTATTATTTGTGCTACACGGCAAAGACCAACAAGTCAAGAGCCTGCGGATAATAGCCAAAGCGGCCCTCTATGTCATCACGTGAACGTTGGATGGAGAGATAAATAAACAACAACCAGCATAATAACCTGCTTAAAAATCTATTAGCGGTTCCGCTATTCTTCTGTCAATCCGCCGCGCAGCCCCCACCTCCTCCCCTCCTGATGACTTGTACAGTCATTCTTCAAGGTCGTCTGATGCAAAGTAATAGGCAATACTTCTCTAGTTCAATAGATTCTTTCCAAGAATCTTCTTTTGCTCCTACAATGTATTTTTCTTTCTTCTCGAAACCTCAGTCAGTTCATAAATTGTCTTTGGTTTAAAAATTAGGCTTTAACCACTTGAGGACCGCCGCACGCCTATGTACGTCGGCAAAATGGCACGGCTGGGCACATGGGCGTACAGGTGCGTCCCCTTTAAGATCCCAGCCGTGGGCCACGAGCGCGCCGCCGGCGGCACGCTCGTGACCCGATCCTCTTCTCTGTGACCGTCCCCGCGGGAACAGCGGACCCGATCGCCGCTGGTGTCCCGCGATCGGGTCACAGAGAGGAAGAACGGGGAGAGGTAAGTGTAAACAAACCTCTCCCCGTGCTTCCTAGTGTGCCTGTCACTGATCGTCTGTTCCCTGTAATAGGGAACGACGATCAGTGACGTCACACGCTAAGCCACGCCCCCCCCCCACAGTAAGAAACACAAATCAGGGCACACTTAACCCCTACAGCGCCCCTTCCTGGTTAACCCCTTCCTTCCAGTGTCATTTTTACAGTAACCAGTGCATTTTTATAGCACTGGTCGCTGTAAAAATGACATTGGTCCCAAAATAGTGTCAAAAGTGTCCAATGTGTCCGCCATAATGTCGCAGTCACGAAAAAAATCACTGATCGCCGCCATTACTAGTAAAAAAAAATTTTTTTATAAAAATTACATAAAACTACCCCCTATTTTGTAAACGCTATAACTTTTGCGCAAACCAAACAAAAAACCGCCGATTGCGTTTTTTTTTTTTACCAGAAATATGTAGAAGAATACGTATCGGCCTAAACTGAGGAAAAAAAAAGTTTTTTTATATGTTTTTTGGGGATATTTATTATAGCAAAAAGTAAAAAATATTGAATTTTTTTCCAAATTGTCGCTCTATTTTTGTTTATAGCGCAAAAAATAAAAACCGCAGAGGTGATCAAATACCACCAAAAGAAAGCTCTATTTGTGGGAAAAAAAAGGACGCCAATTTTGTTTGGGAGCCACGTCGCAAGACCGAGCAATTGTCAGTTAAGGCGGCGCAGTGCCGAATCGCAAAAAGGGGCCTGGTCCTTATGCTGCGTATTGGTCCGGGTCTTAAGTGGTTAAGCAAGGCAGCTGTGAACCATAAAAAAGCTTAAAGTGAATGTCAACCTAAAATCGATTTTAGTATGTTTATTTGTTTATTCATTACAGGTATAGCGCCATCAATTCACGCAGCGCTTTACATATATATTGTACATGCACTGTACACATCAGTCCATTATGTCTTCACACGGGCTGTCCGATCAGGTCCACCTATCACTTTTTCAGGCAGACCTGATCAGGCCCTCCATAGCTCCCTATGGAGTGTCGGATGTCAGCAGATATGTGTCCGTTGACACCCACTGGCATCCGATCCGATAAAAACAGCGGATCAGATGACAATCGTATGGAAACGGACAGGCAGTCCGTTTCTATCTGACAGCCTCATAGAGAACAGTGCATAGCATAGCGGAGCGGACATGGACCTGTCATCCGCCTACTCAGTGGGGAGATCCCCTGCTGAGTGGGCAGATGCGGATTATAGAGAAAGTCCATGTGAAGCCAGCCCCCAGATCCCCCCCCCCCCAATGTGAATGAGTATGAATGAGTACCATGCACCAAAAAAGTGCCAAAAAGTAATAAAAACACAGAGAGTTTTTGACAATTCCTGTAATAAAAAATAAAAAACTGTCCCCCAATGTAAATCCATCATGACACCTGTGCACCACCAGAACCTAAAAAAAAAGAGAGCTCCGCTTGTGAGAACGGCTGGCTTCCGAATGCCTCCCCCATGGTTTGACAGTTCTTTATAGGTAAGGGCGGGGCCACCTGGTGAAGTCACCTGGTGACACCGCCCCCCTTGTGATGTCATGGACTGGTGCATGCTGGGTCAGTGTTGTCATGAGGGGGCAGTGCCACCAGGTGATGTTGTTAGGTGGCCCTGCCCTTACCTATATAAGAACTGTCAAACGGCATAGGAGGCATTTGGCAGTCAGCCATCCTCGCGAGCGGAGCTTTTTTTTGCCTTTTTTTCGGGTTACGGGTTTTGCGCGGGCATCGTGATTGATGATGGATTTACATTGGAGGGGACACTGTTTTTTTTATTTTTTAATAAAGGGATTGTCAAAAACTGTCTCTTTTTTTAATCACTTTTTGACACTTTTTTGGTGAATGGGAAGGGTTACAATGTACCCCATACTCCTTCACATGGGGGGGGCGGATCTGGGGGCCACTGGCCTGGGTTGTGAAGATGAGGCCCTTGTCCCCATCAACATGAGGACAAGGTGCTTTGGGGTGGGGGGGGCAGAGCATGTTGAGGGCATGTGGCCTGGTAGGATTCGCCCCCCTTTCCTGACCTGCCCGGCTGAATGCTCAGATAAGAGTCTGGTATGGATTTTAAGGGGGCCCAGTGCCCTTTTTTTGTTTTTCATTTTGATGTGGAGTTCATTTTCCGCATGTGATAAATTATGCAAATGAGTCAGATGACCACGTTATTACATGTGGTAAACATTAGTGACTTGACCCCAAAGTCCCTATGTCCCTCTTTCGTCCTCATTTGTCCCCTTTATTTTGGTCTGATCGTTATAGTTGTATATAAAATGCACTTTTTCTCTTTCAAAAAGTGTTTCCGAGTGCTAAACCTTTCATCCAATTTCTAAATTGCTGCATTTGAAAATTTCAAAAAGCACTCGTGGGTTTAACTAATCTTTTTTTTGTATAATTCTCCTTTAAGGAGGGCGTGGCAGGGGCCTACATACTTTTGCTAATAAGTGTCTCTCGTTCCCATCTCAAAAAGTTGGGAGGTATGGGCATGGCTGTGTCACACTTTTCACAGAGCCTGCCTTGTAAAATACAGTTTAATGAGGCGGAGTCAGTACAGGAATTACTATTTACAGCAAAGTCCCATGGGAAATGTAGTCCTTTAAAACTGAAAGTAAACAGCAGAGGAGAAGCTGCAAAGCATGCAGGGAATCCAGGAAGTTGTGGAAAGAGATGACCAGGAGACAGTCAGTACTAACAACATGAAAGGAGATTTTTTGAAGTAAGCTTATACTGGATTGTTAGTGATAATTATTGTTTATATTGTTACACACCTCCCAACATTTTGAGATGGGAATGAGGGACACCTACTAGCAAACATAGGACACGCCTCCTGCTACACTCCCTTACAGGAGAATTAACCAAAAAAAGGTTATATAAATCCACAAAGCTTTTTTTTACCACTACTATTCCTTTATATTGCTTTTATAATTTACAAATGCAGCAATTTAGAATTTGGATGAAGGGTTTAGCACTGGAAAACATTTTTTGAAAGATAAAAAGTGCATTTTATATACAACTATATGGATCAGACCAAAATAAGGGGCAAATGAGGAGGAAAGAGGGACAGAGGGATATTGTTACGATTCAGGGACAGTCCCTCGAAATCAGGGACAGTTGGGAGCTATGTTGTTATTACAATACCAATATTATAAAATCAAAGTGTTTGCTGTGACCGTAGGACAAAAGCATCACTTATAAGGCTCCATGTACACAGAAGCTGATAAACTGCAGTTAATGGGCGTTTTGGCGTTTTTTTTAAAAGCCCATTAACTGCACTCTATGTTAGCCTATGTGTTCATGTACACATAACGTTTTTTAGCTTTAATGAGCAGTGGAGTTAATGGGCTTTTTTCTGAACGCAGGAAATTTGCGTTCAAAGTGCCGTTTTTCGGCAGAAAAAAACGCAAAAAAACGCAAAACGCCGAAAAACGCTCATAAACGCTCATAAACGCTCAAAAACGCTGGCCGCGAGCGTTTTTTGGTCCATTGAAAATTTTTTTTTTTTTTTTTTTTTTTAAAGCTAAAAAAAGCTACACTGAAAAACGCTAATAAAAGCTAGTAAAAAAACGCTGATAAAAGCTAGCTTTTTCTGCTGCTTTAAAAACGGCCGTTTTTGAGCTTCTGTGTACATGGAGCCTAAGTGCACAAGCAGTGTATGCCCAAGGGTTAACTATTACCAGAAGTGCTGATTATTATTTCAAATGTACAAGCGATATTTGGTGGAAACTCACACATGCGTACATATGCAATTAATTCCTACAACATGCTGATATACGTAGCTGACTTGGGGGAGCCATCAGTGAGCAGCTGATCGCAGATAATATTAGTAATAAGATTAAGCTATTAAAATTGCCTGTGCAGTTTGGGCCTTCAGAGTGACAGGCATATGTTGTTCTAAGATGAGAAAACCTACTTGCAGAAGGTGATATAAATGTTGGTGCTCCTGATACAGAGCAGGCTGGCTGTCACATTGACAGCACACTCCACCAGAGTAATCTGCATGCCTAAGCTGTCAGTTTGACACCTTGGTCCTGTTCCATGCAGAACACGGCCGGGCGATGCAAAAGGAGAGGCTTCCGCTTCAACTGCCACGTGACGTCTAGTACTGTAGGTCAATAATACATTGGCTGTCCTTTGCTTTTCTTGTAGCAATTAGGAGTGGCAAAACACCATTCAATTAATGACAACATTAAAAAAGGAAAGGACGGCCAATGTATTTCAGGGGCCAAATAAAATCCTCTTCATCGGGGCTGACTGAAAGGGACATTGACATTTTACTCTTAACATAATACTCGTAAAGTATAACTCCACTTTTGTTGAGAAAAAAACATTCCCCTCTGGATGATCTATGTACATTACAAGGATTTTGACAAACTTTGTTGCAGCGTCCTACCTTTTGGTTATTCTGAAGAAATCCCTGTGTGTCTGTCTATGCCCATGTTCAGAAGTGAGTCTAATGGGAGTGGTTTCTTAATTATCAACTAGCTGCTGCACCTGCAAAGCTGTAATGAGGAAAATTGCAGGGTCTGCATCCCTTTCGATGTGAATTTCTATTGGTAGTATCTTACCAAAAATGACATTTTTGTTGCAGGGGATGCCTGAAATCGGACTTGTATCTTAGTGCAGACTTATAGCAAAATCAGTGAGCCAATCACACAAGCAGGAAATTACATATCTGGGGGGCATTCTGTACACATTTTACAGAATGCCTCTAGGTGGCCATATTGCCTTGCATTTCACAGAAAATTACAGCACTGCAGATGGAAAAGAAAAGGCCATTTTTAATAACATTCAATTACATTATGACTTGTGTTGCAATTGTGTACGTTATATTCTTTTCTTTTTATTTGCTATTTTTTTTCCATGAAAGTGGAGTTAGGCCTTAACCCATTCACACCGACCTTACGCAAATATGCGGCCTTTGGCTTGAAGGGGTTGTACCGGGATGATGAATGCAGCTGCACGCATCATCCCAACACTGTTTTTTAGAGCCGACAGTCGGCTTTCTTGTAATAACAACCAATGTGGCTGAACAGTTATTACAAGCAGTGGGAGGGACGTTCCACCGGGAGACCACGAACAAAGCTGGAATTGGCTTCGATCAGGTCTTGGATCTAGTAACCCGAAAGCAATGTCATGACATCCCTTTCGGCTTACTGACGACTTGAAGGCACCAAATTTTTTAAAATTACAGTATTCATAACTGTCAATTTTTTTTTTCAAGTGTCAGTGTAAAAAAAAAAAAAAAGAAAAATATTTTTTTTTACATTTTTTTTTTAACCACTTCAATACAGGCCATTTTCACCCCCTTCCTGCCCAGGCCAATTTTCAGCTTTCAGCGCTGTAACATTTTGAATGACAATTGCGCGGTCATGCAACACTGTACCCAAATGAAATTTTGATAATTTTTTTACCACAAATAGAGCTTTCTTTTGGTGGTATTTGATCACCTCTGCGGTTTTTATTTTTTGTGCTATAAACAAAAAAAGGCCAACAATTTTGAAAAAAACTAAATATTTTACTTTTTTACTCCCAATTAAAAAAAAAAAGAAAAAACGAGGGGTTAAATGTGTTACCTAGGGAGTGATTCTAACTGTGGGGGGAGGGGACTGACTGGGGGAGGAAACAAGGAACACACGATCGATCTCCTCTCCCCTGACAGGACGTGGATCTGTTTACATACACAGATCCATGTCCCTGCTCTGTGACAAGCAATTGCGGGTGCCCGGCAGACATCGCGGCCGCCAGGCACGCGCATCGGCTCCCAAGTGACACGGCTGGCACGCGCGCCCCCTAGCAGCCAGGAAGCCGAGAACGTCATATGACAGCCGTCTGGGATGGCAGAGCCACCTTGCGGCCGTCATATAACCATGGCTGGGATGGGAAGAGGTTAAAGTGCCCCATCCCTCCATGCTCATGCGCAGAAGTAAACGCATACGTAAGTCACGCCCGCAAATATAAACCGTGTTCAAACCACACATAAAAAACAAAAATTGGGCTAACTTTACTGTTTTTTATTTTTTTATTTATAAAAGTGTATTTCTTCCAAATAAATTGCATTTAAAAGACCGCTGCGCAAATACAGTGAGGCATAAAATATTGCAATGATCGCCATTTTATTCTGTAGCGTGTCTGCTAATGTTATATAATGTTTGGGGATCTAAGTTATTTTCTAACAAAAAAATATGGATTTTAACTTGTAAGCAACAAGTGTCAGAAAAAGGCTTAGGCATGAAGGGGTTAATATCACACTACAGAATTGACCAAGGCTTGCACATCATCTTCTCTGCTGGTTTGCAGGGACATTATTCTTTTCTACAAAATGATAGGCGATCTATGTGTGGACTCTAGACCTTCAGGGTCCGATGCAAGTCCGAATTTATCCTTCAAAGCTTTTGTGCTACCTGCACACTCTACAAGAAAACAATGACTAGTAATGGTTTTTGCTGCAGAGGGTTATTCATTATACTAGCAAGTCAATAATAGAGAATGAATTCTGCATAGGCAGGGACATGGGGAATTAAGCCTTTTGCCTCGCAGCTACAATTAAGCGAAGATGAATTGTCAGAAGAAAAATGGATGCCATAGTTTCACTTCTTCACTGGCAAAGATACCACGATGAAAACGGCTAGCAGAACAGATTAATAACAATGGTGTAGATGAAGCGAGGAAGCAAGGAATGCTTTTCATTGTAATTTTATTTAAAAAAATGCTGAACATTTTTAAATTTTGTAAAGACAAAAGGTTCTCTCCAGCAATTAAATGCTGTTATTTCTGAAGCTCTATACAAACAATAAAAACAGCTTTTCCCCTTTCATAACAATTGGAACCATCTGTTAAAAGAAAATGGGAATCATGGGAGAACGGTTTGAAGGAGGAATGATTTTTTTTCCAGTGACAGCAACCAATTATATTGTCCCAGTGCAGTTTGGGAAAAGTGTAATGCTGCGTACACACGACCGTTTTTCATGAAGAGAAAAATTCCATATTTTAATTTGGTCATTAAAAATGATCGTTCTGGTAAAACTAGCATTCGTAATGGAGATAGCACATTCGTCACGCTGTAACGGACTGAAGAGCACGAGGCTGAAAAGCGCGAATCGTCTCTCACCAAACTTTACTAACACAAGGATCAGCAAAAGCAGCCCAAAGGGTGGCGCCATCCGAATGGAACTTCCCCTTTATAGTGCCGTTGTACATTTCATACGTCACCGCACTCATGATCGTGTGTAGGCAAGGCAGGCTTGAGAAGAATCACGTCGAGAAAAAGTTTGTTTTTTTCAATGACATTAAAAAAGGTTGTGTGTACGCGGCATAAGGGTACTGTCATTATAGGTGTAGCGGTACCCCCCTGTAGGGGCTGCTAAGTGATGTGGCCCACCTATCACCCTGCCCAGCCCGGCATTCACTTGCCAGACACTCCAAGACAATGAACAGTCCGTCAGCTTTGTTTTTGTATTTTATTGAAGGAATTGAGCCGGATGGGGTAGGGGAAATATGGGATGCCCAGTAGAAATAATAGCAATTTGCTTGGGACAACTATGTACAGTTCAGTAGGTTCGCTCCATTCACCTCCTGCACATTGCTTCCTCTCTAAGGTTCACTCCATTCACCTCCTGCACATCGCTTCTTCTCTAAGGTTCCAGGCACAGCTAGCACAATTAAAAAAAAAAAAAAATTCCCAAAAAAGTGCGCTTGTAAGACCACTGCGCAAATACGGTGTGACAAAAAGTATTGCAACGACCGCCATTTTATTCTCTAGGGTGTTAGAATAAAAAAGATATATAATGTTTGGTAGTTCTAATTAGAGAGAAGGAGATGGCAGTGAAAACAGACAGGGGAAGCTCCATTAGCATTGCTGGTTGTCTTGTCATACCAACGGCCAAATCACAGAAGGAAGCATAGGCCTGCAGAAGGCCGCAAAGCCGCGGCCTCAATTACCAGCCGGCGCGGCCCGACACGATCGCGCGCGGGGGGCAAGGAGACACAGGATACCCCGCTGTGCCGCCCCAGGCGCCAGATTGCTAATTCTAGTCGCGATGGCGACCTGGCGCCCGGGGTTTGTCGAACCCTGCCTTAGAACACCCCAGGCAGTTCCACCTCTCCTCCTCTCTTTCCAGTACCTTCCAGAAAGCTCTAGTAAGAAGAGGGAGGTCTTAGTGATGCTGCCTGTGAGTTCCCAGCTGCTATACTGAGCCTCTCCCAGCCCAGATCAAAACAAACAGGCCTGGCTGCCAGCCAAGTGTGCCTAAATTTGCCTAAGACAAAAAAATCCTATTCTAGCACCTACTTACCTAGAGGGTGCTACATAGGCAACCAGGTAAGATGGTTGCATTCTTTTAGGTTATTATGGTGGCTTCAATTGAACCTGTGACAGTAAACAAGCCCTCACTTACCTCTGTTGCTGCAGGCACTATGGAGTAAATACAATTCACAGTAGAAGCTCTAAGATCATTCTCTTAGCAACTCTCATTCTCAACCTTCTCCCCTCTTTTAAGGGCACTTAAATCCCTTTGCTACCCCTCCGAGCAATGATTTAGCAGTTCAGCTCACTATGTCCTCCCCTCCCCCAGCAGTCTCTCCATAGGTTGGCTCTACCTGTCCCCCCTCCCAATGTTGACTCAATAGCTAAGCTAACCCCAATCGTCCCTCCATGAAGTAACTCCACAGCTCATTTCTAAAAGCAAAGAGCAGCGCCAATCTGAGTGTGGTAGTTAGAAAAGCAAAGTTTAATCACAAAAAATTGCACTCACTAGACAGCAGTGGTTTGTGGGCACATCGTTAATAGCAACCGAAGATATCTCAGGAGTCCAGGGCGGCTTCAGTACAGCGTGGTCTCAACGAGTTCGGCGGCGCCGGTGGCCTCCGGTGTCCCAGGCTGGATGTGGAGGAAATCGTCAGCCGGATGTCACTGGTGTCAGGTGGTTGCTGATGGGCGGTTACAGGATGATGCTCATATCGTTGAGATATCTTCGGTTGCTATTAACGATGTGCCCACAAATCACTGCTGTCTGGTGAGTGCAACTATTTGTAATTAAACTTTGCTTTTCTAACTACTACACTCAGATCGGTGCTGCTCTTTTGTTCTTTATGTTTTCAGTACCAGAGTTACTTCTGCTCTTCAGCATGCTGCCTTTCCAGTGTTGATCTCCAGATCGTCACTATTACTGAGGTTATCACCCGGGATTTATGGGCTCTTACCTTGGACTACTCACACCAATAAATTTTTATGTCATTTTTAATGTTTTTAATGTTCTAAACCAGCAACATCATCCCCTCAGCATTTCCCCCACTCCGTACCCATACCATATATCGGTTGAATGCTGTCAACATTTACAACAATTTAATTATTATGTATGGTCAAAAGGTTGACTTTCCTATATCAGTATCCCTGCTTACACCTGGGAGTGCCTTAGCGCGACAAACATTGTTGTTCCACAGTTTATTTCACCTTGCCCCCCTTCCCACTAGTCACTCAGCTCAGCTCATCCTGCTTCCCCCGTCCAGAAGTAACTCTGCAGCTCATCTCACCCGGCTTCCCACCCCTCCCTCCCAATAGTGATTTAACAGCTCAGCTCACCCTGCTCCTCCCTTCCAGAAGTGACGGTCCAGCTCATCTCACCCAGCTCCCACTCCTACTAGTAACTTGGCAACCCAGCTCACCCTGCTTCCCCTTCCAGAAGCGATGAAGCAGCTTAGCTTCCCCTGCTCCCTCTCCCAGTAGTGATTTACCAGCTTAGCTCACCCTGCTTCTTCCGTGAGAAGTAACTTGGAAGCTCATCCCACCCGGCTCCCCTTCCTCCCAGTAGTGACTCAGCAGCTCAGGTTATCCTGCTCCCCCTTTCAACAATGGCTCAGTAGCTCAGCTCCCTTGCGCTCAAATCCCAGCAACGACTCAGTAGCTCAGCTCATCCTGTCCCCCACTCTACCAGCAATGATTGATCAGCTCAGCTCCCCCTCCCAGCAATGACTCAGAAGCCTGCTAGCCTAGCTCTAAAGTAAACCCAATACAAGAACATTAAGTTTTGAGGACTTTTTCCCTTGGAAAAATGGAAGAGTTATATGAGCTTCAAAGTTGGGAAGTGTCATTGTATAAAATAGAGCGCAGAACAGTTGATGGAACTGTTATTTACTTGAGCTTGCTCCCCACAGTATTAGGATTGCTGTACTTAGTTAAGAGCTGGAAAGTATATCCATTAACTTATAACAACCTCACATTGCCAGAAGCTGTGTATTAATGATGCACCTGTGAAGTACACCGTCATTGTGATACCTGTGAAAAAGAATTTCGAAGCAGTAAAAATCCACATTGTCAAAACGGGTGTCTGAGAGTCATTTCTTTGCAAAGAGAGTACCAATTAGCAGTAGTGGCTTTTATATATAAATAAATATCTATATATATTAGGGCTGGGGAAAAAATCGATTTAAATCTTGAATCGAGTTGAGAGGTCAAATCGATTAAAAATTTCAGCAAATCAATCTTTTTTTTACACCAGAACCGGCGCTGACACCGCGCCGGTCCTGAGGAGCTGTGGGCAGGAGTTTTTAGGCTTCGGCCTAGTCCGCGAGGCCAGACGCCGCGGACTAGGCTGAAGCCGTGGCCTCGCCTAAAAACTCCTGCCTGCAGCTCCCCAGGACCGGCGCTGACACCGCACCGGTTCTGAGGAGCTGCGGGCAGGATTTTTAGGCAAGTAGCTGTGAGCAGGAGTTTTTAGGCGAGGCCGCGGCTTCGGCCTAGTCCGTGAGGCCGGACGCCGCAGACTAGGCCGAAGCCGCAGCCTCGTCTAAAAACTCCTTCCCGCAGCTCCTTAGGACCAGGGTGGTGTCCATCAAAAAAAAAAAACTTGATTCGAATCGTAAATCGCGTTTTAAAAAAAAAATCACAGATAATTATTTTTTTGAGAAAATCTCCCAGCTCTAATATATATGTAGCAGGTATGTACTTTCCCGGGTGTAAATTTGAACTTGACAGAGACATTGGTGATGTGTAATTCCCTGCAGCCCAGCAGGTGGCGCTGTCACTCTGGGCTGGGGTTGAATCATTGCTGTGTGTCGTGCCTCCTTTTTGTCCTCCCTCGGCAGCGGTATGGTGGGGCGGGGAACCCGCCGTGCTTTCTGGGAGAGGGTATAAAGGGGCCGGCCATCTTTGTCACGGGAAGAGTCCAGGGCACCTTCACCCTGTGGACGGTGGTTCGTGTCGGTTCTCTAGGCGGGCCTAGGCCTAGAGGACAGCCGGAGGTCGTGTTCCATTCCAGGCACCTTTAGCCTGGGGTGTGGTACTCAGATGGATGTCTGGAGCTCAGTGCCCAACACTGAGTTCCGCGAGGGAAGGAGATCCTAGGGAACCCCGGGAGTGGGTACCCGAATCGGGAAGGCGTAATGGACCGGGGGGGAGCTCCTCATTCGAAGACCCGGTGCAGCATATTGCCAGTGACGGGTGAGTCTCTCACCGGAGACCGCTTGGAAGGAAATCCCCCCTCGTTCGGAGACCGCAACCCACTTTCAGGAAGGAAAGTGGAGAACACATTGTGTCTGGGCCTATTCGCATCCACACCTCCTTTTCTGTTCTGTTTCTACCAAGGGAGTTCAACTGATTGTGTTCATTCGAGAAGAATAAAGGAGTGTTGGACTTTAATGGTGTGGGGCTCATTTCCTGACAGACATCGTTCAAGGTAACTCTTGGTGGAGGCTCCAGGTGCACAACACTGACCCGAAGGTAAAAGAACTTTGCTTGTATCACACTGACACCTGTGACAAAGGCCTGGCGTAGTGTCCCCGCTCCCTTCCCCTCTAAAAGATACCCCTAGACAACAGAGAGACGAGCTGAAGAGAAAGAGGGGAGTGAGGAGGGCGCTACATATACACATACAGAATATAAAGAGGCAGAGAGATCGGGCTGCAATGCCATTCTGTAGGAGACCTTCAATTAAAGTGCACAATCTAGGCTAGGAACATCTGCAAAACGCGTTGCACGGCTGTACTACAGAGCATATTCCAACTACATTAGATGTTGGCCTAATTGCTTCATAAAAGCTCTCTCTAGATGCCCCTGACTTCTGCCTGTAGAAAGCTTTAGACACAAAGGACAGGATGTATGGACATGAATTCCATAGGAATAGAAAGGACATCATCACAAACAGCTAGAGCAGTGCCAAAATTATAGGTGGCAGGCTTGCCTGCTATTATAACTTCGGCTCAGAGTCTCTGAAAAATGTTTGCTTGCTGAAATCTAAATTGGGAGTCAACGGACTATGACACATTTTTAGATCGTTTAGCTGTGCTAGAAGAAAAAAAATATATAAACCTTAAAGGGACACTATAGGGCAGTAATGGCGAACCTTGGCACCCAAGATGTTTTGGAACTATATTTCCCATAATGCTCAGCTACACTGCAAAGTGCATGAGCATCATGGGAAATGCAGTTCCAAACCCTCTGGGGTGCCAAGGTTCACAATCTCTGCTAGGGTATGCTTATAAAAAATAAATATTGCATGGCTATTCGTCCAGTGAAATTGCTTGTACCAACATTTTGTGCCACTCGGGCAACACTCTATGTTATCAAGCTATTTCCCCTACAGGTTGAATGTTTTTCATTCATTAAAAAAAAACAATAAAAATAGAGTGGTTCAGGAAAAATAATGAATTATAACAGCTAGATGGAGCTAAGGATCATAGGAAATAAGTATACTCAGTGTTCATAATGCAGTGCTTTCCTAAATTACATTTCATTCATTTAAATAGTATTTTATGAAAGAATAATATTTGACCTGCAGGGAAAACAGGAGGAGGACATTCAATTTTGCCCCATTTTCACAGAATCAACGTGCCAGCAGTTTCTCTGCACAAAAAGCTATGCATTAAAAAAAATACACCCCTCTGATTCAATATGCAATTTAAAAAAAAAATTATTACAGGTTCCTTTACTATTACTACAGTTCTATTTTAATCAAAATCTGTGCTTGCTGGTACAGTAAAGCCTTGGATTGCGAGCATAATTTGTTCCAGAAACATGTTTGTAATCCAAAGCACTTGTATATCAAAGCAAATTTCCCCATAAGAAATAATGGAAACTTAAATGATTCGTTCCACAACCATTTATTTATAGGTCCTTTAGTTTATAGTCCATATAAAAAGATTATAACAATGTGACCAGGTTGTGTAACCATAAAATGTCCATCCACAAATGGAAGCCTCCACAAGGGGATTAGAAGCAAAATCCAGCAGGAGCTCCAGAGTATTAAAGAGAAGAGAGGCGCCTCTAAGTGTAGCAATATGTTGCTAAATGTTGTACCTTTGTTAAATGTAACCATATTGCTACACTTAGAGGTGTCTCTCTTCTCTTTTTACACTCAGTTGTGACATGACGCTACTTGTATATCAAGACATCGCTTGTATATCACGTCACAATTTATTAAAAAATGTTGTTTGTCTTGCAAAACGCTCTCAAACCAAGGTTTCACTTATATTTATCCTAATGAACTAAATGTAATGGTGCACTGTGCCCATTTAGCACCCACCCTTAATTAAACCTCCTGGAACACCATCTCATTTCAGGGCCAGCATAGTGGTATGAACTTTATAACATCAATTGTTTTTCAGATTGCCACCAATGGATGCCGAGGGTTTAGTTCCCTCCCAAACTTTTTAAGAACTCTGCTATTTATACCTTCGGAATCTTGCAAAGCTGCAAAACACACAGCTCTGGCAATCTCTTCTAGCATGACTGCAGTCTCTGGCCATCTCTTCTAGCATTACTGTAGTCTCTGGCCATCTCTTCTAGCATGACTGCAGTCTCTGGCCATCTCTTCTAGCATGACTGTAGTCTCTGGCCATCTCTTCTAGCATGACTGCAGTCTCTGGCCATTTTTTCTAGCATGACTGCAGTCTCTGGCCATCTCTTCTAGCATGACTTCAGTCTCTAGCCATCTCTTCTAGCATGACTGCAGTCTCTGGCCATCTCTTCTAGCGTGACTGCAGTCTCTGGCCATCTCTTCTAAGCGTGACTGCATTCTCTGGCCATCTCTTCTAGCATGACTGCATTCTCTGGCCATCTCTTCTAGCATGACTGTAGTCTCTGGCCATCTCTTCTAGCATGACTGTAGTCTCTGGCCATCTCTTCTAGCGTGACTGTAGTCTCTGGCCATCTCTTCTAGCATGACTGCAGTCTCTGGCCATCTCTTCTAGCATGACTGTAGTCTCTGGCCATCTCTTCTAGCATGACTGCAGTCTCTGGCCATCTCTTCTAGCATGACTGTAGTCTCTGGCCATCTCTTCTAGCATGACTGCAGTCTCTGGCCATTTTTTCTAGCATGACTGCAGTCTCTGGCCATCTCTTCTAGCATGACTTCAGTCTCTAGCCATCTCTTCTAGCATGACTGCAGTCTCTGGCCATCTCTTCTAGCGTGACTGCAGTCTCTGGCCATCTCTTCTAAGCGTGACTGCATTCTCTGGCCATCTCTTCTAGCATGACTGTAGTCTCTGGCCATCTCTTCTAGCATGACTGTAGTCTCTGGCCATCTCTTCTAGCGTGACTGCAGTCTCTGGCCATCTCTTCTAGCGTGCCTGCAGTCTCTGGCCATCTCTTCTAGCGTGACTGCAGTCTCTGGCCATCTCTTCTAGCATGACTGCAGTCTCTGGCCATCTCTTCTAGCATGACTGCAGTCTCTGGCCATCTCTTCTAGCATGACTGCAGTCTCTGGCCATCTCTTCTAGCATGACTGCAGTCTCTGGCCATCTCTTCTAGCATGACTGCAGTCTCTGGCCATTTCTTCTAGCATGACTGTTGTCTCTGGCCATCTCTTCTAGCATGACTGCAGTCTCTGGCCATTTTTTCTAGCATGACTGCAGTCTCTGGCCATCTTAAACCTCCTGGAACACCATCTCATTTCAGGGCCAGCATAGTGGTATGAACTTTATAAGATCAATTGTTTTTCAGATTGCCACCAATGGATGCCGAGGGTTTAGTTCCATCCCAAACTTTTTAAGAACTCTGCTATATATACCTTCGGAATCTTGCAAAGCTGCAAAACACACAGCTCTGGCAATCTCTTCTAGCATGACTGTAGTCTCTGGCCATCTCTTCTAGTGTGACTGCAGTCTCTGGCCATTTCTTCTAGCATGACTGTAGTCTCCGGCCATCTCTTCTAGCGTGACTGTAGTCTCTGGCCATCTCTTCTAGCATGACTGTAGTCTCTGGCCATCTCTTCTAGCGTGACTGTAGTCTCTGGCCATCTCTTCTAGCATGACTGCAGTCTCTGGCCATCTCTTCTAGCGTGACTGTAGTCTCTGGCCATCTCTTCTAGCGTGACTGTAGTCTCTGGCCATCTCTTCTAGCATGACTGTAGTCTCTGGCCATCTCTTCTAGCATGACTGCAGTCTCTGGCCATCTCTTCTAGCATGACTGTAGTCTCTGGCCATCTCTTCTAGCATGACTGTAGTCTCTAGCCATCTCTTCTAGCGTGACTGCAGTCTCTGGCCATCTCTTCTAGCATGACTGCAGTCTCTGGCCATCTCTTCTAGCATGACTGTAGTCTCTGGCCATCTCTTCTAGCGTGACTGTAGTCTCTGGCCATCTCTTCTAGCGTGACTGCAGTCTCTGGCCATCTCTTCTAGCATGACTGCAGTCTCTGGCCATCTCTTCTAGCATGACTGCAGTCTCTGGCCATCTTTTAGCATGACTGTAGTCTCTAGCCATCTCTTCTAGCATGACTGCAGTCTCTGGCCATCTCTTCTAGCATGACTGCAGTCTCTGGCCATCTCTTCTAGCATGACTGTAGTCTCTGGCCATCTCTTCTAGCATGACTGCAGTCTCTGGCAAATTAAACTGCAAAAGCAGGTTTAGTTTAAGAGAAAAAAAGGTTTAACACAAATAAACTCAAGGACCCTGCATAGTGTGTCTATGACCCTTGAAGCACAGAAAACTATGGATTAACAAAAGCATGCTGCCTGAGTATTGTGAAATGATACACTTGTATGGCCTAGCAGTTTCTTTGAATGGAGTCAAGTTAAAGCGATATTCCGAAATTTTTAATAACAACTTAAAGGCATTTTTCCCCTTTTACAAAAAATACTTTATGCACCCACATTGTTTAAATATGTTTATTATATATTTTTTGCAGTGGATCACAAGTGCAATGCACAGACTCCTGCAGACTATTCCTCCACCCGCAGGTCCATACCGAGGTACAGACCTTTGGTTACAGGGCTGGAAGGCGTATCTATAAATGACAAGTGCAGTGATGTCACCACGCTTCATTGAAATCTACAAGTCACTCTGCCATGGTAGGAGATGGGACTTGTAGTCTCTTCATTCACAGATCTCTATGAATGGATGATGCAGCTGTGCGAGCCACACATTGAGGTAGAAACAATGACAGGTGCCTGTGGGAGATTCATTAAGGTAGAGGGAGGGTTGGGGGTTTGCAGACTAATATCATGTTTTATGTTACACCCTAAATATAGGGGCGAAGCAGCACAAGGAGCCAATCAGTTGTGCTGCAGTGCCCAAGGGGCAACACAAGACATGCTGACAGGAGGAGAGGGCAGAATGACAGAGAGGTGAGCCCATCTGTTGCTTCTCCTTTACTGTCTAACCAGTTTGGCAAGTACAGAACCTATTTGTATTTCCTAACTGCAGTAGGGAAAAGTCAGGAATAAATGGACATCTCAGGAATGAATGGAGAGAAAAATAAACAACAAACAGCTCCCATATATGTAGTTCATCTGTGCATTTAATAGTTTGCCTGGAGTTCATCTTTAAAGTGTATTTCCACTTTTGCAGTCAAATAAAAAAAATAAAAAAAAACATTATAGTTGTTATGTGTTCCCAAAAACACAGCATGCCTTAAAAAAATATATACCCTGTTTCCCCCCAAAATAAACCCTACCCTGAAAAAAAAACCTAGCATGATTTTCGGGGAGGGCTGCAATATAAGTCATTGTAAAATGATGTAATTTGTTTTGTAAAAAGATTTCATAATTTGCAGTGTCTCCTTTTGTAACTTTGATGAAAATATCTTATTTACAGCGCTGCTGGGCGCTCACGTGACCCGCCAGAGATCTTCTCCTCTCCTCCCGGTTGATGTCAGTGGCCCCTCCCTCTGCAGTGCTCAAAGCGGGCTGATGTCAGTGGCCCCCCCTCTGCAGTGCTCAGAGCGGGCTGATGTCAGTGGCCCCTCCCTCTGCAGTGCTCGGAGCGGGCTGATGTCAGTGGCCCCCCCTCTGCAGTGCTCAGAGCGGGCTGATGTCAGTGGCCCCCCTCTGCAGTGCTCAGAGCGGGCTGATGTCAGTGGCCCCCCCCTCTGCAGTGCTCAGAGCGGGCTGATGTCAGTGGCCCCTCCCTCTGCAGTGCTCGGAGCGGGCTGATGTCAGTGGCCCCCCCTCTGCAGTGCTTAGAGCGGGCTGATGTCAGTGGCCCCCCTCTGCAGTGCTCAGAGCGGGCTGATGTCAGTGGCCCCTCCCTCTGCAGTGCTCGGAACAGGGAAGAAGAGCTCCGGTGGGTCACGTGAGTGCCCAGCGGCGCTTTAAATAAGGTATTTTCCACCATAAAGTTACAAAAGGAGACACACTGCACATTATATAATCTTTTTACAAAACAAATTACATCATTTTACAATGACTTTAACCAAGGTTTATTTTTGGGATTACAGAATGTCATAATGCTGACTCCTGAGCTGACAGGGGTAGAGGGGAAAGAAGACAGGGGACACAGGAACTTTTTAAAAAAAAAATTGTTTTATTCCAGGTTTTTTAGAACATAGAGAGGGGTAACTGACACAGTACAAGTACTGTGCTGTCTATCATGCCTTAAAGGATCAGGATATATATTTTTTAGGGCTACAACCACTTTAAAGCGGTTGTATACCTGCTGCTTTTTTTTTTTTTTACATTCCTGAAAAGCAAAAGGCATAATGAGCTAGTATGCACCGCATACTAGCTCATTATGAAATACTTACCTTAGAACGAGGCGTCGGCAACTTACCTGGTCCACGCCGAGGGAGATGTCATCTTGCCTCGGCGTGTCTTCCGGGTATCGCTGCTCCAGCGCTGTGAGTGGCCGGAGCGGTGATGTCGTCACTCCCGCGCATGCGCGCGGGAGACTTCTTTCCGTCAAGGTCCGGTGGCTGCCGGGCTTTAGCCGACAATCCCTGCTGCGCATGCGCCGCTGCTGTTAGCGGCTCATTGCGAGGGGAATATCTCCTAAACCATACAGGTTTAGGAGATATTAATTTTACCTACAGGTAAGCCTTATTATAGGCTTACCTGTAGGTAAAAATGTGAAAGCGGGGTATACAACCGCTTTAAGATCTTCCTTGTACATACCGTAACTAAATAATCCCCTGAAAATAAGCCCTAGTGTGTTTTTGTAGACAAAATTAATATAAGACCCGGTCTTATTTTCAGGGAAACACAGGTATATATTTCTGACCTTTTCAGATGTTTCTCATGAGAAGGTGTCATGGCTGACTTCAAGGTTTTCTGAGCAATATTAGAGTGAGTCTGTCCCAAGTCTGTCCTTATTAAAGTGTTACTAAACCCACAACAGTAAAATCAGTCTGTATATGCAGTAAAGCATGCTTGTTATACTCACTGTGGAACCTAAGGGGTTAATCCTCTGCATAGTGTAAAAAGGCTGTTTGATCCTGTCTTCTCCGTTGCTCCCCTTCTTCCACTGTCCCAAATCCATCACCTGATAGAACAGAGCCTTGGAGGCAAGCTGCACCTTGTCAGTTTGGTGTGTATTGCTAGAGAGTTTTTTTTTTTTCTTGGGAGGGTGCATGTGATCAGCACAGGGCCAATCAGTACTGTCCAGACACAGGGTCAGGGGTCCTGAAGTCTCATAGGACAATCAGGGGAAAACGAAAACATCTCCTGCAAGCTTTAACCAGACACTGATAGTAGTCACAAGACTGCTATATACTGCTTCCGAGAAAGTTTATATTTACTAAAATAATTGCATTTTTATGTTCTGTGTACTGTGGGAGACCAGATATAGTGAATGCAGTGTCCGGGGTTTAGTCACACTCTGCACAGCTCAGTGAGGAAAGCTCTGAGAGCTGATTGGAGGGGAGGGACACACCCCTCCTTACACAGCACACAGGAACAGAACTGAGGCTGTCAGTTGAAGATCCCTCCCCTGTCACCATTTTTCTCTTGGTGTCAGGAAACTTTGTCAGAAATGATTTATGCTGATAGCAGAGGAACAATGCAGCTGACAGAAATGACACCTAGTGCTCTTAATTGAGACAAGCACACACTATAGAGGGAAATGCTTTGTTCATATTTCATGTCTGAGGTTTACAACCACTTTAAAGTGGAAGTAAACCCCCCCTATCGTTTTCAGCCAAGGAAGCTGCCATCTTGGCCTCTGTTTGATCTACAACTGCCATGATGCTGCACATGTGATCAGTTATGACACCAGCCATTGGATGGTTTGTCAGTTTGGTTGAGAGCACAACCAATGGGAGTGTTACATTGCCGGCACATGCCGGAAATAAAACTGTTTTATGGATGGGTTTACTTCCGCTTTAAGTAAAAGAGGCTATGGGTAACCATCTGCCATGGAAGGGGGGGGGGGGGGATACAGACATTTTAAAGGAAATACAAATGTACAATGTGAATGTAGTAGTTAGCCAGTATCTAAAGAAATTGCGAAAACTCCTATTTAGAAGGCTTTCCACTTTTTTTTTTTTCTTAGACACCATTAGCAATGCGCTCTGTGATACATCAACAAGGAATGGGTTAAATCCTCCTGACTGCCAGCACTTCAGCGAAATTGCTCTCAGGCTCAGAAGTGTGAACAGTATAATGGTGCCGATGTCTGGTCTAAGTCAGGCTTTTTGTTCATCTCCAGAGGTGCCTAGCGAGAGGGAAGAGCCGTGAGAAGCTTTTCAGGGTTTTGTTCTGATCGGCGGGGAGAGAATTCAGCCAGGAAATAAAGACTTCTCTTCCTACCGATAGCGCGGGCATAGTTCTCTAACTGGTGTTGCCAGTAAATTGGCCGATGGGCGACGTGGTGGGTCTTCTTGCAAAATGTCTGGACCGTGACGTAATCTATCAACATAACATTCTTCCCACAGCTAACATAAGAGCTGTATTCCTTGAAATAAAACTTACTAGGAAAATAGGATATTTATGTCCCTAAATACATGCAATGAGCTATGCAATGTGAGAGCAGCTCAAAGCCAAACTCCAATCAAACAACTAAATACACAGCTAAAATATTTAGAAGGAAAGTATATTTAATTGTCAAAGGATTTGTATTTGTACATTCAGTTCTGAGATTTACCAGCTCTGCCATACAGCATAGCACAGTCTGACAAGGCAGGAGACCTATATTTTCTCTGCAGCAATTAAGTAACACTAAAGCCTCGTACACACGACCGGTTTTCTCGTCAAGAAACGACAAGAAAACTGTTGGGAGAGCTTTCTTGCCGAGAAAACCGTTGGTGTGTATGGTTTCTCGTTGAGAAAACTGCCGGGAATCTCAACGAGAAAAATAGAGAACCTGCTCTCTATTTTCTCGTCAGGATTCTCGTTTTTCTCGTCGGCCTGTTTCCCGACGAGAAAACCGGTCGTGTGTATGCTTTTCCGAGCCTTAAAAAATCGCGAATGCTCAGAATCAAGTATGAGACGGGAGCGCTCCTTCTGGTAAAACTAGCATTCTTAATGGAGATAGCACATTCGTCACGCTAAAACGAACTGAAAGCACGAAGACTGAAAAACGCCAATCGTCTCTCCCCAAATTTTTGCTAACACGAGATCAGCAAAAGCAGCCCAAGGGGTGGCGCCATTGGAAACAAACTTACTCTTTATACTGCCGTCGTACGTGACCGCGCTTCACAACGACGAGATTTGGAATTGACAATGTGTATGCAAGGAAAGCTTGACAAGAATCTCGTCGAGAAAAACGACAGTTTTTTTTATGACGAGATTCTCGGTCGTGTGTACGAGGCTTTACAGGTCATGTCACTCCTCCAGCCTGTGACTGGGCAGTGAAAGAACAAGCAGCATACCGCTTAGTGTATCTGTCACTCGGCTGTCTTCTCCCATCAGCATGCACCTTGTTAGCACATGCAGCACAGTTGACTGACTCCTTGTGCTGCTTCTGCCTCTCCCACTCTGACCTCTGCTGTACAGTGGACTGCAACAGGCTGATGCAAAGTAAAACTCCAGTACTTACACTGCTTGCATTTCAAAAGAATACATTTAAGGATGTATTAAACACTTGCTGACTGCCCTATAGCAGTTTTACTGCTACAGGGGCTGCAGCTGTGCACTGGATCATGTATATATATGTGATTTCGGACTTCTGCCTGCAGGGGGCGCGCCCCAGGCAGGTCACTTCTGCTGTGATAATTCACAGCAGAAGCTGTTCTGCGGGTGTCGGGCATTCGATGTCCTCCGACACCCGCCAATCGTCAGTAAAGTACTGGGAACTGCCAATCTAAACAAGGCAGAGCCTGTGAAGCCCTCAGAGGTTTGTTATCTTAGTGAACAAACAGCATCATGAAGGCCAAGGAACACACCAGACAGGTCAGGGATAAAGTTGTGGAGAAGTATAATACAGGGTTTGGCTATACAAAAATATTCCAAACTTTGAACATCTCACAGAGCACTGTATCATCCAAAAATGGAAAGAGTATGGCACAACTGCAAACCTACCAAGACATGGCCGTCCACCTAAACCGACAGGCCGGACAAGGAGAGCATTAATCAGAGAAGCAGCCAAGAGGCCCATGGTAACTCTGTAGGAGCTGCAGAGATCCACAACTCAAGTGAGAGAATCTGTCCACAGGACAACTATTAGTCGTGCACTCCACAAATCTGGCCTTTATGGAAGAGTGGCAAGAAGAAAGCCATTGTTGAAAGAAAGCCATATACGGGGAGTGCTAATAAAACACAGGGCCAGGATAAAGCGAGAAAGGGAAGCAAAGCCAACACTTGGGTTGAGAAAGATATACCAACTAGAGTCATTACACAAACATGCCCCCACCTCAGAGGTAGAACGGAATCTTTTGATTGCCCGTAGACAGGTTACGGAACTACTTATGAACAAAGAAAATAGAGCAATACAGATTGGACGCAAACAAACATACAAATCTGGAAATAAATGTGGCAAACTACTGGCAAGAGCCCTGAAGGAACAACAGGCGATGACTTACGTACCAATGATCATGGGGGAGAAAGGGGAAAAGATAACAATGCCCAAACAAATCACACAAAGATTCGGAGAATACTATTCCTCCCTCTATAACTTGCAACTAGATACTCCGACACAGACAGGAATAGATACCTATTTGGCGACGTCCGGAATGCCCGGTCTAACGCCTACAGTACAACAGGAATTAGAGGCACCAATTACACTTGGAGAGATACAGGAAGCAGTGAGAGGGGCAAAGGCGGGGAAGGCTTCACAGCTCAATATTACAAACACTTCCTGTCGATATTAGGACCACACCTGGTGAGGATGTATAATGACATGAGTGACCGAAGTCCATTTTCTGCAGAGTCTCTTAAGGCCCTTATTACGGTGATCCCTAAGGAGGGAAAAGATTAGTTATAGACCAATATCCCTCCTAAATGTAGATTTAAATTTTTTCCCAAAGATTCTAGCAACTAGGCTGCAGCGAAGATTGCCTTCCCTGATTCATCTGGACCAGGTAGGGTTTGTCCCGACGCGAGAAGCCACTCAGCTATGAGTAAACACTGAATAAGTGTGAAACGCGTCAACTGTCCTGGTTCATGCTGGTTTTTGTAGTGCCTGTCTTTTTTCAATAAATATACGTTGGATTGGAGTGCGGCTGTCCTCACCATTTTTGTTTTCATTGCTATGTGCATTGCCGGCACCCTTGGTCTCTGAGAGAGAAACATCTTCCCAAAACTTAATCTGCCTGGAGCGGCAATTTCTGGTTTTCGACAGACAATACTACACTAAGGTTCTAAATTTAATACACGTAGCAAATTTAT
This sequence comes from Rana muscosa, assembly GCA_029206835.1. NCBI lineage: Eukaryota > Metazoa > Chordata > Amphibia > Anura > Ranidae > Rana > Rana muscosa. The sequence goes on from CM055127.1 coordinate 134,004,984, forward strand.
CAAAACTACTGTGCGTGTTCCTGGGGACAGACGCAGAGAAGGCATTCGATAGGGATAACTGCCAGTTTATTTTTTCAGTTCTGCGATATATAGGGGTGGGAGAAAATATGCTCCATTGTATTTTAAGTATCTATGCTCAACCAAGGGTAAATGGAGTTCTCTCCCCCCCTTCGGGATCACTAATGGGACGAGGCAGGGATGCCCATTGTTACCCCTCCTCTTCGCATTATCCTTAGAACCCTTCCTCTGCAGGATTCGATCGAATCAGGATATTCAGGGATTGACAGTAGAAGGAACTCAGTATAAGATCTCAGGGTATGCTGACGATATGCTCTTCTCACTGGCTAACCCAATGATATCCCTACCTAATTTATATGCTGAAATGGAGAGATCCGGCACCCTATCATATTTCAAGATTAATCTAAGTCAGAGGCCATAGGAATAGCAATGTCCAAGGAGATGCTGGGATCATTGAAATCCAATTACAAATTTAAATGGACGGATCATGCTTTGAATTACCTAGGAACAATGATCCCAGCTGATCTTGCAAAAATTTTCGAATTTAATTTTCCACCCCTTCTACAAAGGGTTTGTAGCCTCCTGGATAGGTGGCACAAGGGATTCCACTCGTGGCTTGGAAGAGGAAATATACTTAAAATGAACATATTACCAAAATTCTTGTATCTATTCCAAGCATTACCCATTGACATACCAAGACAATAATTTAAACAGATCAATACACTTTTTTCTAGATTTATTTTGGCACAGAAACATCCAAGGATCAGAAGATCCTTGTTAACTCTCTCCAAGCAATATGGTGGACTAGCTATACCTGATATATATAAATACTATCAAGCAGCTATATTGAGTCGAATAATTGATTGGAGTCGACATAGAGATTTAAAGATGTGGCCGAATTTGAAACAAGCACAGAGTAGGGCTTTACTTGATTGAGCACCTTGGTGCTATAAAGAACTGCCATCCACAGTTAAGACACATCCATTAATAGGCCCAGACGATAAAAATGTGCTATGGACTTATTGTTAAAGGGAAGTTGTCAACGTTAGAGTCCCCACTATTCCCCATATTGGGGAATCCACAATTTACTTTAGGACTGAGGAAAGAATCCTTCAGGGTATTACTAGAAAAGGGGTTATACCAGGCTTCACATTTCCTAGAAACAGGAGCATAGCCTAACTGGCAAATACTGACATCCAGTTCCAATCAATATCAATTAGACTTCTGGCATGCAGTACAGTTGAGGCACTTTCTGCAGACTTTACCTCCACCCGATAACTTAAAGCGGAAGTTGACGATATTCGAAGAATACTGTAATGAGAAAGGACTACTTTCCCACGTTCTTTCAAAGATGTACGACCTGATGATTAGACCATCAGAAGACTTCCAACTGCCATTTTTAGGTAAATGGGAAGTGGAATTGGGTAGAACCTTCTCAGAGGAACAACGTATTAGTATAATGCACAATATGTTTGAATCCTCAATTTGCATGAGGACACAAGAAACAAATTATAAAATTGTCTCCCAATGGTACCGAACCCCAGTTTTTCTCCACCGGCTCTTTCCGGAGATTATGGACATCTGCTGGAGAGGATGTGAGGAACCGGGGACGTTACTACATATTCTTTGGTCATGCCCCAGAGTCAAGGATTTCTGGGGGGTGGTCCGGAGAATTTGCCAGCAGTTTTGGGAAGAAGAGATACCTGACGACCCGGCTTTCTTCTTATTACATGATACCAAAATGGCAGTAAAGAGATACAAGGAAACGATAGTATGTCATATCCTAAATGCGGCGAAAGCATGTATACCTGGCACCTGGAAGCAATGACAACCCCCACCAATAAGACTTTGGCTTAAGAAAGTAGAGATGAATCAAATGGAGGAACTGATATAGACAGCATGACAGAAAAAAGAGACATACTGGAAAAGATGGTCCGTATGGAATCTCTTTATTAATTCAAACGAGGGGAGGAAGCTTATGGAAGTAGAGTAGAATAGAGGAATAATATACCGCCTGGGGGCCTGGGGAGGGTGCAGTGGAGAGGGAGGAGGGGGGCTACTCGTGGACCCCCTGTAAATGGGAATTTTTTTCTATTTTTTTTCTTCCTTTTTTTTTGTTTGTTTGTTTGTTTTGTGTCTGTTTGCTGGATTGCTTGTGGTTGGGCAGTTGCCAATGGGATATGTATGTACTATGTTGATTTGACTTGTTACGTGTCCGATGGTAGGGGCAACTTAGGAGGAGGGATAGAGACAGATATAGTACTAAGAAAACTGGAATAGACCAAATCTGTAGATGCATGACCAAAGGGGGAGGAATACCGGAGGAAAAAATAAGGGATTTATGGTAAATATGAATAAAAGGAGGTGAATATGAAGGAAATCCTGAAAAATAAATACTAGTCAGATGGAGGAATAGGTTAATTATGTGAATATGATTATGTTATCATAACGATGTATGGAAGATGTCTTAAGTCTTACCTTCCTTTTTTTTGTTACCTTTTTCGTCTTGTTGAAATAAAGAAAAGTTTAAATATATAAAAAAAAAAAAAAAGAAAGAAAGCCATAAGAAGTTCTGTTTGCAGTTTGCGAGAAGCCATGTGGGGGACACAGCAAACATGTGGAAGAAGGTGCTCTGGTCAGATGAGTTTAAAATTGAACTTTTTGGCCTTAAAGCAAAACACTATGTGTGGCGGAAAATTAACACTTCACACCACCCTCAACACACCATCCCCACCGTGAAACATGGTGGTGGCAGCATCATATTGTGGGAATGCTTTCCTTCAGCAGGGACAGGGAAGCTGGTCAGAATTGATGGAAAGATGGATGGAGCCAAATACAGGGCAATCTTAGAAGAAAACCTGTTATGCTGCGTACACACAACCGTTTTTAATGACGAGAAAAATGCAATTTTTTAAAATGGTCATTAAAAATGATCGTGTGTGGGCTTCAGAGCATTTTTCACGACGTGAAAAATGGCCATGAAAAAATTGGAACATGCTCTAATTTTTCTCGTTGTTTTTCACGTTGTCGTTTTTCTCATCATGAAAAACGGCCGTGTGTGGGCTTTAACGGCGTGAAAAAAAATGCGCATGCTCAGAATCAAGTATGAGACGGGAGCGCTCATTCTGGTAAAACTAGCATTCGTAATGGAGATAGCACATTCGTCACGCTGTAACAGACTGAAAAGCACGATGCTAAAAAGCGCGAATCGTCTCTCAACAAACTTTACTAACATGAAGGGTGGCGCCATCCGAATGGAACTTCCCCTTTATAGTGCCGTCATACGTGTTGTACGTCACCTCGCTTTACTCAAGCATTTTTTTCCACGATAGTGTGTAAGCAAGGCAGGCTTGAGAAGAATCACGTCAAGAAAAACGCAGTTTTTTTTCAATGACATTAAAAACGGTCGTGCGGACGCGGCATGAGAGTCTGCAAAAGACTTGAGACTGGGGTGGAGGTTCACCTTCCAGCAGGACAACGACCCTAAACATACAGCCAGAGCTACAATGGAATGGTTTAGATCAAAGCATGTTCATGTGTTAGAATGGCCCAGTCAAAGTCCAGACCTAAATCCAATTGAGAATCTGTGGCAAGACTTGAAAATTGATGGTCACAGACACTCTCCATCCAATCTGACAGAACTTGAGATATTTTGCAAAGAAGAATGGGAAAAATGTCGCTCTCTAGATGTGCAAAGCTGGTAGAGACATCCCCAAAAAGACTTGCAGCTGTAATTGCAGTGAAAGGAGGTTCTACAAAGTATGCTGAATACAAATGCACGCCACACTTTTTCAGATATTTATTTGTAAAATAAATGTAAAACCATTTATCATTTTCCTTCTACTTCACAATTATGTGCCACTTTGTGTTGATCTATCACATAAAATCCCAATAAAATACATTTACATTTTTGGTTGTAACATGACAAAATGTGGAAAATTTCAAGGGGTATGAATACTTTTTTTAGGCACTGTAAGTACATTCAAATAAGACCAGGCCATCCTTTCTGTACACTCTAGCAGGGATCTCTTATCATGCTTTTCTCTGAAGGGACAGTTGTCTATTTTAAACATTCTTCCCGTCAATATACTAGGACTTGATTTACCGCACTGAGCCGTGGCACACAATGGTTTGTGCTCAGCTTGTGGAACAGTAGAGAAGTTGCTTTGAGTTTCCTCTCCTCTATTGGTGAGTTTTTGACAGCCGAGTTGAGAGTTGCTAATTACTCCCTGGATGTAGTTGGGGAGGTGAGCCGCATTAAACGTGCACCGTGTCGCTGTGCCGTAGGTGTTGAACAATACAGCTGTCAAAAAGAGAAAGCTTGTCGAGTTATGACAGAGCCTCTGTGTGATAATCCCTTCTCCGCAGGAACATGCTGACAGACGACATTAACTGGTTTTCTGCTGGTAGAACTCTGGAGCTTCTAGAATATCTTCTGCTTCATTTTTATCTTAAACTGTATCAGGGAAGCTCAGCCATCTATATACTGTATGTGAGAGGCTAAAGTGGACCTGTCAACCAGAGCAAAGTAACAGGTTTTCTAACACCAGAAGTCCATTCACCTTCCTGAGTCATGTGTAATCTTAGCACCGGTCTGCTTACAACGTCTAGGGACCTTCTTCCCACCTCAAGTGGCAGTGCTTAGGCTTGGTAATTGGCCGCTCAAGCACCATGCACTGCATTTGTAGGCAGGTGCAGTCTGTATTCTCCACTGCAGGTGATGCTCGACCGCATCCGCCATACTATCCAAATGGATGCTGGTGCCCCATGTGACTTTGGTGGCCATCTTGGGTCTGACAGAGTCTATTTAAGACTCTGGCTCCCGGGCTTGGGGTGCTTTATGTGAGTGGCTAAGGTAGGGATAGATTCCCTATCTGGCAGGGACAGTGCATAGAGATGGGGAAAGGTTCTGGAGGAGTAGGGACAGTGTAGGGACTACATCTACCTCTTCAGGAAGCCTCCCCCTTTGGGTGTGGACCAGCCAGGCTGCATTCCACACCTCGTGGCAGACGTTGTTGGCACCTGCTAGTCTTCATACTGCTGTTCCACCAATGTAGCCGTTGTAAGTTGCTCCGGATGGTATGGCCTCCCTGCTGGGCCTATTTGTGTTTGCTGAAGTTTGAGCGAACAAAGAGAGAAGCTGCTCAGGTGTGGCTGTCTTCACACGTGATAGTACTCACAGACACCCTGGGTGCAGGCAATGCATATACAAGGCAAAAAGAAAAGAAATTCCTTCTGGACAGCCGCACTCCGAATAAAAATTGCCTTTATTGTAAATCCACCACAGCAGCACTACAAGTCACAGCACACTTGGTCAAGCTGACGCGTTTCACACTATACTAGTGTTTAATCATAGCTAAGGCTGCATTCCACACCCCGTGGCAGACGTTTTTGGCACCTTCTAGTCTTCATACTGCTGTTCCACCAATGTAGCTGTTGTAAGTTGCTCCGGATGGTATGGCCTCCCTGCTGGGCCTATTTGTGTTTGCTGAAGTTTGCTATAATACACTGCTGTTACTAAACTTGAACTCTGTGTGTTCACAGCCTGCCGCAGAATGCTGTACCTAACCCACACCTCGGGTGAAGAAGGGGAGAGGGTTAAATGCTTCCCCATACACTAAAGCACAGAGTATTTCAAAGGGCTCATACTGACAAGGGAGGTCATCTTCAGGCAAATATATAAATACAAAGTGCTTTATTTACCTTCCAAGGGCTACCATCTATCGGAGAGGAGCCCCCAAAAATTATTAGATCCAGCTGGCTTTTTACAGTGCCGTCAGGACATGATAGCTTTAATACAACCTCAATTTAAGGCTCCTTATATAATTTCATCCTGATTATATCACAAAATGTTGTTCAAGCCCCGAAGAAGGGGAGTCCTTCCTCTGAAATGTGTTGGCTATTTCTGGTGCTTTCAATAATTAAATATTTTAAACAAATTTCTAGCTAGATGGAGGTTTGTGCTAGGCGCTCCAGACCACAAACCAAGAAGTTGTTCATCTGTTGAATAGTTGAACTATCATAACGCTATAACGCACATGCTGACAACGAATTATCTTGAAATATGAAGGGGACTCATTTGCATATATCAGCAGGTAGTACAATATAAGTTCACATATTTACAGCATGGCCATGCAAAGGTGTATATCTTTAGTGAATCAGAAATTCTTTCAAAAAACGACTCTCAAATTTTTTAAGCATGCATATATAGTGGTAGCTTCTTTATCTGCTTCGTGAGCTGTAAGCACACTCCTCCTTTCCGTAAATCATTGAGCTGTTGCTGATATGCAAATCTTGTCTTTTTTTTTTTCTCAAAAGTCTGTTGCAAAACTCTGACTTCCACCGCTTAGGCCGGTTTCACATTGGGGCGGTGGGTGCGGTGGCGGTATAGCGCCGCTATTTTTAGCAGCGCTATACCGTTGAGATTGCTGAGGTATTCAGCCACTAGCGGTGCGGTTAATACCGCTAGCGGCCGAAAAAGGGTTAATACCACCCGCAAACCGCGGCTACAGCCGCGGTTTGCGGGCGGTATTACCGCGGTGTCCCATGCATTTCAATGGGAAGGAGCGGTAAACACACCGCTCCTATCACCGCTCCAAAGATGCGGCTAACAGGACTTTTTTTACCGTCCTGCTAGCGCACCGCTCCAGTGTGAAAGCCCTCGGGGCTTTCACATTGGAGAGACAGCAGCCGCTGTTTAGGCTCAGTTTGCAGGCGCTATTTTTAGCAAAATAGCGCCTGCAAACCACCCCAGTGTGAAAGGGGCCTTAAAGTGGAACTAAACCCTCCTATCATTTTCAGCCAAGGAAGCTGCCATCCTATCCTCTGCTTGATCTGCAAAGCCATGGTGCTGCACATGTGATCAGTTATGACACCAGCCATTTGGTGGTGTTTGACAGTTTGGTGGACAGCACAAGCAAATGTGTCAGTTAGCATTCCTGGCATGCTGGGAATGTAACTTTTAGGTCGATGGGTTTAGTTCCGCTTTAACCACACTCTGGCCACTGATGTGTGTAGAGGGCAGTGACACATGGCTGTCACTGGAGGTCTTTGAAATGTTGGCTGTGATTGACATTCTGGCTTCACCACTGAGATGCTAGATAAAATGGTCTGGAGGATATTAGTTATGAGGAAAGGTTGCGAGCACTGAACTTATTCTCTCTGGAGAAGAGACGCTTGAGAGGGCATATGGTTTCAATTTACAAATACCATACTGGTGACCCCACAATAGGGATAAAACTTTTTTTTGAAAGGGAGTTTAACAAGAAACGTGGCCACTCATTAAAATTAGAAGAAAAGAGGTTTAACCTTAAACTACGTAGAGGGTTCTTTACTGTAAGAGCGGCAAGGATGTGGAATTCCCTTCCACAGGCGGTGGTCTCAGCGGGGAGCATCGATAATTTCAAAAAACTATTAGATAAGCACCTGAACGACCGCAACATACAGGGATATACAATGTAATACTGAAATATAACCACACACATAGGTTGGACTTGATGGACTTATGTCTTTTTCAACCTCACCTACTATGTAACTATGTAACTTAACAATGAAACAACTGGGTTTCTGGGGACTAGAGAAGAGTTTTGTTTATGCATAAGGAACATTGAATAATTCATATCTGCCAGACATTTCTGGTATCATTGGCAAAGGAAAGGGTTACTTTAAATATTCATATGAGAGCGCCATTTTTCTAGCCAAATGAATATTCTACAACCTAGAGGAAGCGGTCACATGAACCAGCCTTCAGGTACATCAAGGGACCGTGACAGCTAACCCCCTGTATATAAAGATGCTTGCTACTCATTAGTTACTATAGCAACCACAGCATTAACAAAGTCATGTTCAGTCCTTGGCTTCCATCCGCAGACTTACATATGAAAGACAGCAAAGAAGAGCTTGATTTCCCCACTGATCTACATGTAATCAGAGAGGAACATCAATATACTGTATGTCCAAAAAGCACCTAACCCACCTTGACCAAAAGGTGATTTTTGACAGTCAGATGTTTACCTTATTGCGACCTGCTTGCTTAATAAATTCCAAATAGAGGTCCCCTTAAATAGAATAGATATTATACTGACCTCTTTGGCAGCCCAAGTCTCCTACAGTCTCTTCAGTGTCTGATGGTTCCAGGACTGTCAGCTGACTGTGTAACCTTCTGCGCACTGGGGGTTCATCCTTCAACCCCAACCCCACTATAGCAGACAGCAGTTAAATAGGGGCTGGAGGATGGGACCACAGCTCATGGCAGGGACATACCTATCCAACACTCCCAAAAGTTTTCAATGCTGGACAGTATGGTGGACGCTGCAGTGCTTGAACAGAGCGAAGGCAGAACACATGGACCACCATAGAGATGAGTTCAATACCTGACCTATTGCAGGGGATCGCTATTCAGAACTTTTTAAGTGACTGCTGGGTTCAAGATTGAAGAGAACCACTAACCTTGTGCACAGAGGCATTTCTTTTCAAATTTAAATCACAAAAAAAGGTGCTCACTACTAAACTGACCAGATCGTAACCAGTCACTGTTCTAGTCTAAACCAATATGGTAGATCATTGCACTAAAACATGCAGCTTGTGACATTGTACTCAAAACTGTAAAAGGCAAAGCAAAACACGGATACATCTGTAGCACTACCCCTGTAGGAGCTGCTGGTTTAAATTTGGGCCTGCTGTTACCTTACTCTTCCGTATGCTCATCTCAGGGGTTCTCCTTGAAGAGTTGTCCAGAAGAAGTTTGCACCAACACAAAGTCTCTTTCAAGGGTTTTATTGAATAAAGTTTCCAACAGAGGGGGTTTAAGGGATGGGGAGGACTCAGGTACCTTAGTTGCGGATCACTGGAATTTTCCTAGGTCCAGAGGAACAACTGTCTCCACGCTGGACCCAGCAAACACCGGATAGGCCCACTCTCACCGGCCTAGAAACCGATGCGTAGCTCGATCACATATAGTCTCTGCCACAGACTTGGTGAAAATAGAACAGTCTCTGCCACAGACTTGGTGAAAATAGAACAGTCTCTGCCACAGACTTGGTGAAAATAGAACAGTCTCTGCCACAGACTTGGTGAAAATAGAACAGTCTTTGCCACAGACTTGGTGTAACCCTTCCCTGGGTTACCTTCTGAATAAAGAACACAGCTCTCAGTGCCAGGCCCTTCCAGCCGTTCCGGCAGCACTGTGAGGTAGATTACGATCCGGATGAAGCGGCTCAGGGGCGTGGCCAACCCGCTGTGCATTCTGGGAGAGGGTACTTAATCGACAGATGCCATTTTGTGGGGTCGCCGTTCGTTGGTGGTGGGCACCACCCGCCCGATCCCAACCTGAGGGCCCTCATGGCCTCAGGGAAGTGCTGGGGCCACGTTGGCCTGAGGCTCCATTACTGAGATGTAGGCCCAGTTACTGGGGGCCTACCGATCCGGGGATGATCCTGTGTCGCCTTACCTGCTGGAAGGGACCAAGCAATTGAGGACTCAATTGGAGAATGCATCCGGATCATAATCTACCTCACAGTGCTGCCGGAACGGCTGGAAGATCCTGGCACTGAGAGCTGTGTTCTATTTGTGGCAGAGACTGTTCTATTTTCACCAAGTCTATGGCAGAGACTGTTCTATTTTCACCAAATCTGTGGCAGAGACTGTTCTATTTTCACCAAGTCTGTGGCAGAGACTGTTCTATTTTCACCAAATCTGTGGCAGAGACTGTTCTATTTTCACCAAGTCTGTGGCAGAGACTATATGTGATCGAGCTACGCATCGGTTGCTGGGCTGGTGAGATTGGGCCTATCCGGTGTTTGCTGGGTCCAGCGTGGAGACAGTTGTTCCTCTGGACCTAGGAAAATTCCTGTGATCCGCAACTAAGGTACCTGAGTCCTCCCCATCCCTTAAACCCCCTCTGTTGGAAACGTATTCAATAAAACCCTTGAAAGAGACTTTGTGTTGGTGCAAACTTCTTCTGGACAACTCTTCAAGGAGAACCCCTGAGACGAGCATACGGAACAGTAAGGTAACGGCAGGCCCAAATTTAAACCAGCAGCTCCTACAGGGGTAGTGCTACACATATTACATTACATAATAAAGCTGGAGTGAAAACACTTCCTCAAAAATGTAAGTGTGACATGGTTATAGGCCTTACCCCCTTCCCCACCGAACTGGAGAAGAAAGAAAAGGAGTGAGAAAAAGGATAAACATAAAAAAAAAAAAAAAATTAAGAAAGAAAAGATAAACTTTGCAAACAAGGTTTAAACAATTACACCATTTAGAACTACAGCGCAATACAAAACTTGCTATCAACCTCTGTATGTCAAAGTACAGTTAGTACATAATCCTATTATTAAAGCCATTAAGACATTGGAGAAACTACATATTCGTAGAATCCTGACACCCCCCTTCACACAGCACACGGGAATAGAGCTGAGGCTGTCAATCAGCCGAAGACCCCTCCCCTGTCACCATTTTTCTCTTGGTGTCAGGAAAACGCGTCACAAGTGATATATGCTGATAGCACAGGAACGAAGCAGCAGTCAGAAATTACACTTAGTGCTCTTAATTAAGACACACTATAGAAGAATATGCTTTGTTCATATTTAATGTCTGAAGTTTACAACCACTTTAAGTACTTGGTATTTGTCAGGGCTCTGGTGAGTAGGGTCTCTTATACACCTGTCAATTTGCCAAGTATGTGCAAAATAAAGGCTCAGGTTAAAGGAAGGGGGTAATTTTTTGAGTGACAGGCAATGTTCTGTAGCACACCTAACACTAGCTGTCCTATAGACATAACAGAATAAAAAGGCAGACCCCAGGTGGGCCTTCTCCTAACCTAAACAAAATAAGATATACCAACATTTTCTAATCCAAGTAGAGAGGTTCACTATCATCTAACTGGAAGGTTACTGGGAGGAAGATTCAACCCACCACCACATACTCACTCCTCATCTAAAGAAGAATCTATCAGTCTACAAAAAAGACTGGCAGTGCAGACTTGTTTTTGAGGGTGCAGGCTGTGGGACACTCATCCCAATTCCTGGTTGACTACCCAAGGAGTCACGGACCCAGAGCAAACATGAACGTAAAAGCTTGTTCTGAGTTAGTGACTTACTTAGGACCTTGTTAAAAGACTGATCCTTTTGATGGCGGCAACTGCTACAAGACCAAATACCTTTTTCCATGGAGTCACAGACTCAGATACTGCTCTGGTGCTATCTTAAGTCTATTCCCCCCTGGCCCAAATGACGGGTGGCATCGGCCGGTTCAGCAGAAACTGGCCGATATTTGGCTTGTGTGTACGGCAGCTGGTTTGACAGAAGTCGGCCAATCGGCCAGCTTCTGTTGAAGGGTTATGACCGAAAAATGTCTGACGACTGGCAGGTACCTTACTGGAGAAAAAGATTCTGCTGAATTCTGTCCCAAACAAAGGAGAGAAGCCCATTAGGTGAAGTGATTGCCGACCCCTGTGAATCTGCCTCTGGTGATGTGTCCCAGATGGAAGTATGGGTTGTCTTACATAGCCCTATAGAGACTCTATAAGTTTGTCCATTTAGGGCAAAGTGACAGGTTCCATTGATACGGCACCTCTCCACCCACTTATACTCACCTTTGCCACACTACTCTGCCACTCCATTCGCCTAAACCATGAACAAGATCTGTGATCTTAGAGCTTACACAGGTTAAATTACCTTCTCTTCTCCCTCATGTGACATCATTCAGGCCTTGACAGTTGGCTGGAAGGGTAGATGGTCACATGTCCCCCAGTATTGAAAATTACTAGGTATTACTCACTGTCCTGGCGAACGAACAGAGCAGAGGGGGAGCATGGCGAAGGTGATTAAAAAAAGTCCACAGGCTTTGGACTTATGTCGACGGGCAAATGCAATTTACTTTTAGATGCATTCTGCTTGCATGTGACATCCGTTTGATATGCTTCTGAAGTTTAAAGGTACGTTGACAGGTGCATTTGATCTGCTATTGCCCTGTTTCTGACCAGCATTTGACCTCCTCTTAAATGTCATGAGTCTGCCTCAAGCTTTTTCTGCATTCCTATTGACTTATGCTGTTAAAGAAGCAGTTGTAGAACATGAACAAAAGCCAATCAGCACTAGTCCTATATGCTTGGGGATTCCTAAGAGTGAGGAAAGAATGGGAATGGAATTGCACCTTCAAAAACCAGTCAGCAATGGCATCTTCTCATATCATTACCCTGAAAGGATCTCCTCTAACTACATATTTCTTCATTACTGTTTTCAGCTAGCGAGATGGTTAATCCACCTGCTCTGTGCACCTTTCCATCACAAGTAAAGGGTGATAATTAAGCACAGTGGGGTGCCATTATTCCTATAAGTCTGCCCTATTATTACATAAGGTGGCAGCCTCTGCTGGTAGGTATGAATTGCTTTAATTCATTGCAATGTCCTCTTCTAATGGACTTATATTTCTTCTCTCTTCCCTGCATGGCAGCAGGCACCCCCCTCTCGCTAACACACATGGGATTTAATTATTCGATTGCCTAATTGCGCAACCAATCAATGGCTAATTTCTAGTTTGCAAGGGGCTCTGCTTTAAAATAAGTGTGCTTGCATACGGTACAGAGCGACCAGTTCTGAGAAGCGTCTAGGTAGCAAAGGGTTAAGCCTCTCAATAGGCAAATGTAACCCAATTACTGCTTTGTACAATGCTGTTAGGCTTGATTCACATGTACACATCTCAGCACCAATCAGGGATATTTTGTAGACAAAGCAACATATAATGCAATTGTAAAGCATAGCTGAATATGTCTATTGATGAGCAGTGGTAAACTGCGGTATAATATCTGTTCTAGAGCCACAGAAAACAGCAAGCCCTGCCTAGCCTTTTGTCCGCGAATTCCCCTCTACGCTGATGAGCAGTAATTTTATTCCACATCCATCAGTTCTTTTCTATATATTAAAACGGAACCTGTAATCTATTATAATAGACGGATGTAACAACACTGCACAGCAGGAACAGCAAACTAAACAGGTTCACTTTAATGGCCACCCTTGCAGGAGCTTACATTTACCTTCCTTTCACTACCCCACCTTTTATTTGCCACGAGAAGAGCAGAGAAATACCCAGGTGCAGTGCACTTGTGGGTATGGAGGAGCATTTGACTTACTGCTCTTCCTTCTATGTGACAGTGTTGGTGCATAACTAACGTGTATGGAGGAGCATGTAGCAGTGTGGGTGCAGTACTAGTGGGTATGGAGGAGCATGTGACTTACTTCCCATCCTCCCATGTGACAGTGTTGGTGCAGAACTACCATGTATGGAGGGGCATGTGACTAACTTTCTATCCTCCCATGTGACAGTGTTGGTACAGAACTAGTGGGTATGAAGGAGCACGTGACGTTCCTCTTCACACTTTACAGCATTGGTGCAGTACTAGCGGGTATGGAAGAGCATGTGACGTTCCTCCTCCCAATTTACAGTATTGGTGCTGTACTAGTGGGTATGGAAGAGCATGTGACATTCTTCCTCCCATTTTACACTACTGGAACAGTAACAGGTACGGAGGAGCATGTGACGTTCCGTCTCCCATTCTTACAGTATTGGTGCAGTACTAGTGGGTATGGAAGAACATGTGGCCTTCTTTCTCCCCTTTTACAGAATTAGTGCAGTACTAGTGGGAATGGAGGAGCATGTGACATTCTTCCTCTCATTTTGCAGTATTGGTGCAGTACTAGTGGGTATGGAGGAGCATGTGACATTCCCCCTGCCATTTTACAGTATTGGTGCAGTACTAGTGTTTATGAAGGAGCATATGACGTTCTTCCTCTCATTTTACAGTATTGGTGCAGTACTAGTGGGTATGAAGGAGCATGTGACGTTCTTCAACCCTTTTACAGTATTGGAGCAATAGCGGGTATGGAGGAGCATGTGACGTTCCTCCTCCTATTTTACAGTATTGGTGCAGTACTAGCTGATATGGAGGAGCATGTGACGTTCTTCAACCCCATTTGCAATATTGGTGCAGTACTAGCAGGTATGTAGGAGCATGTGACGTTCCTTCTCCCATTTTACAGTATTGGTGCAGTACTAGTGGGTATGAAGGAGCTTGTGGCGTTCTTCAACCGCTTTTACAATATTGGAGCAGTAGCAGGTATGGAGGAGCATGTGATATTCCTCCACCTATTTTACATTATTGGTGCAGTACTAGCTGGTATGGAGGAGCATGTGACGTCCCTCCTCCTATTTTACAGTTTTGGAGCAGTGATTGTGGCTGTCGTGTGGAGTGGAGGGACGTACTTCGAACGCCTAGACAGTCGAAGCGGAAGTCGGAGTGGATACCTGTCAAGACCAGGTATCCCCCCCTCAAAAAAAAGAAAAATACATTCCAAATATTAGAGCGGAGGGGTGGTGGAGGAGGAAAAGCAGAACTTTCCCCTATGGGTTAAGTTCCGCTTCAAAGAACATTCATTTTTGTTCAGTTTGCACACAAGGAATGCACATGGAGATATGGTAGACAAATGGCTATGCAAATTCTTTATAAATATACAGCAAAGTGTATTGATAGCGGGAACAAAAGATGAAAATAAAGGACAAAAAGCCTGAAAAAAAAAAATTTTTTGTTCTTGGGTTTAGGTTTTCATGAGATGGATGAAAAGATGTTCTGATACTAGTTAAACAAAGATGAGATACCACCAAGATAAGGTGACCATATTTTTAAAATAAAATCCGGGAACATATTTTTTTTTATTGGCAAATGGTAAACTATTTTATAAGTATTATTTTACTCAAATGATATATGCAGTGTATGTGGTATGTGTTTATGGAATGATTGTATGATATATAAGTTATTTCTCACATTTCCTCCATAAATAAAGTTTAAAAAAAAAAGATACTTCTTGGAATTTTTCGAGATATGACTACCAAATGTTATGAAGATAAGATAGAGAAAATACAGAGTGCAGAGTTCAGGAGTGTACTACATAAAGAATTCAGGGCTCAGCTGTGCCCATCTATGCATCCTGAAAAGTGCCCATCTGTGCATGCAGCGTCACCTGTGCCCAGGAATGCGGCATTACCTGTACCCAGGAATGCAGCCTCATCAGTGCCCAGGAATGCAGCGTCACCTGTACCAAGGAATGCAGCCTCACCTGTTGCCCAGGAATGCAGCGTCACCTGTACCCAGGAATGCAGCGTCACCTGTACCCAGAAATGCAGCCTCACCAATGCCCATGAATTCAGTGTCACCTGTACCCAGGAATGCAGCCTCACCTGTTCAAATTCAGCATTGTTAGTCCCCCCCCCAGTACCTGGTTTGGGCAGCTTCTTCTACCTGGAGTCTGGGTGCAGTGCTTCTCTTGCAGGTGGTTCCTCCAGAAGCTTGGGCTTGGGACCAGCTGAGCACCGCTGGTACATCTGGTTCTCTCCCTTCCTCCTGGGCACCACCAAGCTGGGCAACTAGGACTGGAGGAAACTGGGGGGGGGGCAAGGAAGACTGGGTGGGGACTCCCAAATCCTGTCTATCAATAAGCTAATCCCCCACGGTTCAGCTATTTAGAATACAAACATCTCTGGGGGGGGACAGGGAGTGAGACAATTTGTTCATTTTCGGGTTTACGCGAATTAATCCGCTGCAGCGCTCCCGGCTGGCCGCGGTGTATTCATATTGAAGAGATCGGGCTGTAACTGTGTAGCGGGCTGCGGGAGATTAATCCACCTAAACCCAAAAATGAAGAAATACAATGAGCACAGGGGGCCCGGAGATGTTTGTTTTGTAAATAGCTGCACCACGGGGGATTAGCTTATTGGTGGACAGGATTTGGGAGTCCCCGCCCGCTCTACTTCCGGGACCCCCTGCTGAGATGACAGATCCCGGGAAAGACGGGCTCCGGGGACTGTCCCCAGGAACCAAGGACGTTTGGTCACCCTGGCCTACACCAAGACCCTTGCACACACCTCTGCATTCTGCTAGCACTACCCTAGAAGCCCCGAACTCTGTATTGTTTCTTTTAGAAAGGTTGACCTTAGCATGGGCACTTCTCACTGCCTCAACACCAGCTTTCTCAAAAGTCATACTTGTCAGGTTGAGGAGACTCCTGCTGTTAGGGCAGAAATACGATTTTTTGAGTATTTCAGATATCAAACTAAATTAAACGTAGTTACTGAGATAAATATGTATAGGATCATGTTCATTTGTATTCTTCCTATGTCTGCTAGGCAGTGCTAGTAAGACGCATAACCAAGATTTAAATTGTACCGTAAGTGCCCTGCCTACAACTCATTATCAAATCTATCTTCTTATCCGTTACTGAACAGCTTGATGTACCAACATCAAAAGATGGCCCACCTATTACATCAAAGACCTTCTTCCATAATCACAAAGGAATAAAGGAATACTGGTCTAAATATGTCTCTATCTCAAGACAACATTAGGCAGAAGGCATTGCTTGACCTGGGCATCAGTCCAATCATTTCCAAGGCTCTCCATTACTGTGCATGCCAATCGAAAGCTGTGATGTCTTGTTAACGTTATACTTTTAGAAAATATTTGTATTTATTTATTTTTGTGAAAAAGGCCCTAAATCAAAAATTAAGTGTCTACGTTATATTCTTTACTAGTAAGTAGAATTAGAAATAATATCACATGTGCCTCTTAAAAAGAATAAGGAACTGCACTTGATGTCCCTGAAATTAAAAGCTAAACTGCAGGCAGATATAAAATATACAAATAAATATCTCTATAAATTCCTTAAAGAATATGTAAACCCAACACTTCATTTTCCTAATATGTGCTTGCTGTACCATGTACAGTGATGTAAAAAAGTAATTGCCCCCTAACCTAATAACTGGTTATGCCACCCTTGGCGGCAACAACTGCACTTAAGCGTTTGCGATAATTGGCAATGAGTCTTTCACATTGCTGTGGAGCAATTTTGGCCCACTCTTCTTGCAGAATTGTTTTAATTCAGCCACATTGGAGGGTTTTCCAGCATGAACAGCCTGTGTAAGGTCATGTTACGACATCTCAATTGGATTTAAGTCCGGACTTTGACTAGGCCACTCCAAAACCTAAATTTTGCTTTGTTTGAACCATTTGGAGGTGGACTTGCTGTTGTGTTTCGGATCATTGTCCTGCTGCATAACCCAAGTGTACTTGAGCTTGAAGTCACAAACTGATGGCTGGACATTCTCCTTTAGGATTTTCTGGTAGAGTTTAGAATTCATGGTTCCATCAATTATGGTAAGTTGTCCAGGTCCTGAAGCTGTAAAGCAGCCCCATACAATCACACTACCACCGCCATGTCTAACTGTTGGTATGATGTTCTTGTTATGAAATGCTGTATTCGTTTTATGCCAGATGTGACAGGACGCACACCTTCCAAAAAGTTACATTTTTGTCTCAACAGTTCACAGAATATTTGCCTAAAAGTCTTGCCTAAAAGTCTTGGAGATATCAAGATGTTTTTTGGTAAATGTGAGATGAGCCTTTGTTTTCTTTTTGCTCAGCAGTGGCTTTGGCCTTGGAACTCTGCCATGGATGCCATTTTGCCCAGTCTCTTTCTTATTGTTGAATCACCTGAGGCAAATGCGGCCTGCAGTTCTTTAGATGATGTTCTGGGTTCTTTTATGACCTTCTGGATGAGTCGTCATCAAGCTCTTGGAGTAATTTTTGTAGGCCGGTCACTCCTGGGAAGGTTCGCCACTGTTCCAAGTTATCTCCATTTGTAGATAATGGCTCTGCCCGTGGTTCACTGGAGTTCTAAAGCCTTAGAAATGGCTTTGAAACCCTTCCTAGCCCGATACATGTACATTACTTTGTTTCAAATCTGTTCTTGAATCTTTTTAGATTGGGGTATGATGTGTGGCTTTTTGTGATCTGTTAGCGTGCTTCACTTTGTTAGACATCTTATTTATGTGATTTATTGATTCAACTGGTCTGGTAGTAATCAGGCCTGGGTATGGCAAGTTAAATTTTACTCAGCTTTCCAAAAAACTGTTGTTATCACAGTTCATTCATGATTCAGCATGGGATGGGCAACTCATTTTTCACATATGGCCAGGCAGGTTTGAACAGCTTTTTTCCCCTTAATAAATGAAATAATAATTTAAAAACTGCCTCTTGGATTTACTTGGGTTATCTTTGTGTATTATTAAATTTTGTTTGATAATCTGAATCATTTAAGTGTAAGAAATATGCAAAAAAAAATAATAATCAGGAAGGGGGCAAATTATTTTTCACATCACTGTGCTTGTGTGAGAAAGTCCCCTGTTCTATTTGTATTGCTTCCTTTATATGAAATCTCTGGTGTTCCTGCCAGTCCCTCTACTTTCCTATTAAAAACTGACCAAACTAAGCAAGCGAACACAGCGTGGTCAGTTCACTGGGAACTCAGCCTGATCTCCTCCACTGCCGGCCCAAAACTAGCCTGCCCACTGGGGGTGACACCATGTTTTACCGAGTGACGCCAGGTTACACCAACCCTAGTGACACCACTGCACCTAACATTCTGGACCTACACTACATGATGTGTCTGTTTTTAACTGTTAAATTGTGAGTAGCCCTCTATTGGGGCAATTGAATTATTTAGTTTTGCTGTGATTCTCTCCTTTTTCTTTTGTCCTTCATGGATTTAGAGTCAGCTACGGCTCTACAAGAAGCTTGCCCTAGTGTTGAATCTGCTTGGACTTATTATGGACTCACATTATATACTTTCATGAACATTGTTCACAGCAGATTAGGTATAATGACCAAAACATTGCACCTATAACTTCTCTCCCTTTTTACTTGGCTGCATTGGAGGCCAGAGGAGAGATTTGGGGTCTAATAGACCCCAGATCTCTCCATAAAGTGGACCTGTCATGGCCCCTGCTATTACACAGGATGTTGTTCATTCCTTGTAATAGCAATAAAGTTGATAAAAAAAGTTAAAGGTACAGCGGTAAAAAGAAAATGAAATAATAATAATAAAAATAAAAAAAAATGTAAAAAATAGGTATCGGTAATTGGTATCGACGAATACTTGAGGAAAGGTATTGGTACTCGTACTCGGTCTTAAAAAACTGGTATCAGTGCATCCCTAATGGAATGGTTTATATCAAAGCATATTCATGTGTTAGAATGGGCCAGTCAAAGTCCAGGCCTAAATCTAATTGAGAATCTGTGGCAAGACTTGAAAATTGCCGTTCATAGACGTTCTCCATCCAATCTGACAGAGCTTGAGCTATTTTGCGAAGAAGAATGGGCAAAAATGTCACTCTCTAGATGGGCAAAGCTGGTAGAGACATCCCCAAAAAGACTTGCAGCTGTAATTGCAGTGAAAGGAGGTTCTACAAAGTATTGACTCAGGGGGGCTGAATACAAATGCACGTCACACTTTTCACATATTTATTTGTAAAAAATTATGAAAACCATTTATCATTTTCCTTCCACTTCACAATTATGTGCCACTTTGTCTTGGTCTATCACATAAAATCCCAATAAAATACATTTACTTTTTTGGTTGTAAAACGACAAAATGTGGAAAATTTCAAGGGGTATGAATACTTTTTCAAGGCACTGTATGTAGTGTATCTGTGTACTTAGTCATTTGCCTGGAGTTTAGCTTTAGTCATACAGTGAGGGATTCGCAGCGGTTTCTGTGCATTTCCGTCACCACATTACAATCACAACCCATTCATGAGAACCGCTGCGGGTGTTTATGTAAGTTAACGACACCCCATAAATGGTTTGAAAAATGCAGTGCAATTGGCAGAATTGGATCACATGGGTGTAAACTCCCATGCAAACCGATTCCAGTGCAGAAAAAATTAAAAGTGCCTACACCTTTTGTGTGGGTGAGGTGCGATCTGCAGTGCGATTTGAACTATACAAAATTATTGCATGTGATTTGAACAGGAATGCGCTGTGATTCCTCTCTAAATCGCATGCGGTTTCTCGCACCGCAATAGTGTGAACCGGGTGTTACTAAACCCAGGACTCTGCATTCACTATATCTGGTCTCCCATAGTACACAGGACATGGAAATGCAATTATTTTTGTAAATATAAACTGCTAAATACCTTCTCTCATCAGCAGTATACAGGCTTGTGACTTCTATCAGTGTCTGGCCGAGCTCTGGTTAAAGCTTGTAGGAGGAGTTTTCATTCTCCTCTGACTGTTCTATGAGACTGCATGACCCCTGACCCCCCCCCCCCAAAAAAAAATATACAATATATTGCAATATACACCAAACTGAGCATGTGCAGAGTGCCCCCAAGGCTCTGTACTTTCAGGAGATGGATTTGGGGACAGTAAAAGAAGGGGAGGATGAGAGAAGACAGTATCAAACAGCCTTTTTATACCCTTAGATTCCACAGTAAGTATAACAAGTATGCTTTACTGCATATAGAGACTGATTTTACTGTTGTGGGTTTTAGTAACACTTTAAGAAGAAGCCCATCAGTAGTCTTACTTCATCCTCCAAACAATATGTAACAAAGTCTTTTTTTTTTTACGGGTTCTCCAGCATGCAGGGCTGAAGCTTTGATGTTTATATCTAAATGAGCAAACCGGGACTAGTCACTGAGACTGAAAAATCAATACTTACACCGAGCAAGGAGACATCACAAGTGATTAGTGCACAAAGTGTCAGGATGGGTAAGAACAAGGTAAGACAACAGAAAATGAGTAATTTCTCAGACTTGTACTCTCAGGAATTATCACTAGATTGAACCTCGTGATATAAATGAAAAACTCACTGTAAGGCCTCGTACACACGGCCGAGATTCTCGTCGGAAAAAACATGTTGTTTTTTTCGACGAGATTCTTGGACAAGAAACTTGTCCCGGCCGAGTGTACACACGCTCGATTCAAAGAACCCACGGTTCTTTGAATGGAGAGTACGCAGTGACGTCATCGACTACGTCGAGCATGCGCTCGTCACATTCGATGCCGTCGCCGCCATCTTGGTATACCCTACCTATGCCTAGGAAGCTACCGCGCATGCGTCGAATTCATTTCGAACATGCGCGGGCTTCCGGGAGGACAGGTAAGTGTACACACACTCACTTTTCTCGTCGAGAAACATGCCAACGAGAATCTCGACGAGAAAATAGAGAGCAGGTTCTCTGTTTTCTCGTCGAGATTACTTGTCGGTTTTCTTGACGAGAAACCATACACACGAACGAGTTTCTCGGCAAGACATCTCTGCCAGCAAGTTTCTTGCTGGTTCTTGCAGAGAAACTCGGTCGTGTGTACGAGGCCTTAGGCCTCGTACACACGGCCGAGATTCTCGTTGAAAAAAACATGTCGTTTTTTTCGACGAGATTCTTGGACAAGAAACTTGTCCCGGCCGAGTGTACACACGCTCGTTTCAAAGAACCCGCGGTTCTTTGAAAGGAGTGTACGCGGTGACGTCATCGACTACGTCGAGCATGCGCTCGTCACATTCGATGCCGTCGCCGCCATCTTGGTATACCCAACGTATGCCTAGGAAGCTACCGCGCATGCGTCAAATTCATTTCGAACATGCGCGGGCTTCTGGGAGGACAGGTAAGTGTACACACACTCACTTTTCTCGTCGAGAAACATGCCGAGGAGAATCTCGACGAGAAAATAGAGAGCAGGTTCTCTATTTTCTCGTCGAGGTTTCTTGTCGTTTTTCTCGACGAGAAACCCGATAGCAGCGTACACACGACCGATTTACTCGGCAAGACCTCTCTGCCAGCAAGTTTCTTGCTGGTTCTTGCCGAGAAAATCGGTCGTGTGTACGAGGCCTAAGTCTGAAAACTTTACAATGTTCATGCAACTGATGTTACTCAAGTAAGACAGTGCAATTTACTGTGCTGAGGCAATAGCTCATACAATAACATTGGTAGGTAGCCGTACAGGGGGTGCAGCACACAAAGAAGCATTAGTCTTGATGACTTCCTCTGTTTGGCACATAATTACGGCAGACACTAATAACACTGAGAGCACAGGTAAAGACTAGATAAAACTATCATTACTATTAGCATGAGGAGAAAGTTTGGGACTTTGTATGACGCATGCGGCCGAAGTGGCAACATGAACATGGAACTATCATTACTGTTACATGCTGGAGGCCTCCCATTCAGTGGCACAGCAAGGTCATTGACCATGAGCTTCCTCCTCTTTCCTTATTCTATGGACATTATGGAGGGTCTCTCACCATTGGCTGACACATCAGCCTTACCAAGGCTGGAGTTGGAGGTAGAGTGTAAAGTGTGAGAAGTAGGTCAGGTTCTCTAACTCCATCTGCACCTCTCCTTACTGTTAGAAGGCAAGTTTCAAAAATACACTATATTACCAAAAGTATTGGGACACCACCTGCCTTTACACGCACATGAACTTTAATGGCATCCCAGTCTTAGTCCGGAGGGTTCAATATTGAGTTGCCCCGCCCTTTGCAGCTAGAACAGCTTCAACTCTTCTGGGAAAGCTGTCCACAAGGTTTAGGAGGGTGTCTATAGGAATGTTTGACCATTCTTCCAGAAGCGCATTTGTGAGGTCAGGCACTGGCTCAAGGTCTCCCCTCTAATTTATCCCAAAGGTGTTCTATCAGGTTGAGGTCAGGACTCTGTGCAGGCCAGTTAAGTTCCTCCACCCCAAACTCGCTCATCCATGTCTTTATGGATCTTGCTTGCTTGTGGACTGGAAGGAACAGCGATACTGTGCCAAAAGATTTACAGATGGGGTAATCAGGCTTTTCTTTATGGGGTAATCATAAAGAAAAGCCAACAAAGGGGTTTAAAAGGATAAGATACAGAAAGTCTGGGAGCTGTGGCACCTTTGGGAGGATTCACCGTGACCAGGTGACTGAGCTACCATGATGATCTCTCCTCTTTTCTTTCCTCTTTCCCTCTCTCTTGCTCTCCACTGAGAGTATTCTAGGGACTCTCTTTGTCCCGAATAGTTTGCTGGATGTTTTTTTTATGACACATTTCCTCATCACTTCCATCTTTAGTTGGGTGCCTGCTATTGTTTACATGGATATGGATAAAACCTTACTGTATTTGTTTGACAACCTGGAAACGTAATGTTTTCTATATTTTGAAGTCTTACAAACCCTTGTATTTTCTTTGTAGAAACCCACAATAAAAATTGTTTAAAAAAAAAAAAAAAAAAGGATAAGATACAGGTGTATTCTAGAGAGTAGGTATACGTTGTTTTCAAGAGTAATCAGAGCCGAGCTTCAAAACCTGAGCAAAGACAGAGTTAGAAATTACAAACAAGGACAATCTGAGAGCAGCAAAAAACTGCACCTTGATAAAGGAACCATGCACAACCCTGATACATTAATTGGATGGTGCTATATTAAAAATAAATTTTATGGAAAACTCTGTTGTTCTGGTGACTCTGACAATTCAGTGCACCCAACTTGAGAGTGAAACATGTTGTCCTTATAAATGACGCTAGAACAATATGGACAAACCGCCAACTAACGCCTTATGCCGCTTACACACGGTCGGAAAATCCCGCCAGCAAAAGTCAGATGTGAGCTTTTGGTCGGAAATTCCGACCGTGTGTAGGCTTCATCAGACTTTTGCTGTCGGAATTTCCGCCAGCAAAAGATTGAGAGCTGGTTCTCAATTTTTCCGACGGAAAAAATTCCTATCGGAAAATCCGATCGTCTGTAGCAATTCCGACGTGCGAAATTCCGACACATGCTCGGAAACAATTAGACGCATGCTCGGAAGCATTGAACTTAATTTTCTCGGCTCATCGTAGTGTTGTACATCACCGTGTTCTTGACGGTCAAAAGTTCAGAGAACTTTTGTGTGACCGTGTGTGTCCAAGGTTTTTCCGACGGAAAATCCGATCGTGTGTACGCGGCATCAAGCCGGCCATACATGGATCGAAATTTGGCCGGGTCAGCAGGGATGGGAAGCAATTGTACCCAAGTCAATCCAGTTAAGAACCACTTTAAAACATTTATATCATCCTAAAAGCAGAAAAGGAGCTTTAAATCTTGGGATATGTAGTCCATCTGGAAGGGAATCGCCCTCTGGCTGCATGATGTGAAACTACAACTACCAGCAGGCTTGGAGAAGCATGGAAAAGCACAGATCACTGGGAGGAACTATAAGAAGCAAGGCTGGGGCCTGGCGTGCTCTCTTGGGACCAGCATGGATCTGTGTGCAGGGAATCTGCTACTGATAGGAGCAGCAGCTGCTGCGGCCTGCTTTAACAGATTTACCCAACAGATATCTGGAAGGACATCTGTGGACAGTCTCTTTGTACTGTTTGGCGGCGGCCCGGAGATCATTCCTGTCCAATCAATCTTGCAGAGTGATCAGATCGGTGTGAACTGTGGAGTGGTGCAGTGGAGGCCAGAGGTTGTCCCTTGAGCCATACAGTTGAGGGATCATCATCATCCTCATCAGAGTCATCATCCTCATCAGAGTCATCCTTGTCTTCTGTTCCAGTGTGGTGAGCGGGTGTTTGCCCAACTTAACAGACACTGTGTATAGACATCTTTATTTCCTACACTCTCTATCATCTTTAATGCCAAGATTTGTTCCAGTATATCATGGACACACTATACACCTTCCATGCCATTCATTGATCTTCGGTTGCTTGAAATTCCACAAACCTTAATATCCTTAAGTCAGTGATCACTGTGAATTCACATTACAATTCTGGTGTCACAGGAATATTGTTTACTTGCTACACATAATATATTGGAACAGCTACTCTACCTTAGCAGGAAGTATTCTTTGCATGCAATTAAGTACTCAAAGCTAGCTGAGGATTTTCACACAACAACAATGGACTACCATTACTTCCCTCCCCACATAGGGAATTGTTTCTGAAATCATCAAAGCTGCTTTTCAGCAAGAACTCTCTTTACAGAGCAGGTTGAATTGTGCTATAGTTAATATTTGCTGAAGTTATATTTGTTTATCTGTTAATTTGCTGAATCTTATGGGGGGAAAAGCAGTAGAGAAGGGTCTAAAATTTAAAGTAGTCATTCCTTTGCTCTCCTGTAGTCCTTTCACATAGACATTATAAGCACGTATCTGGTATGTAGGGTGCATTGCCTAATGTTTGAACTATAAAGGTGATAGTCATTTTTGCTACTAATAATACTTTATATAAAATAACTTCTGTTGGAGTTAAGCTTCAGTTTATCCTTTGGTTCTTTCTTAATTTATCCTATTAAGTTAACTTTTATTGATTTAACTCATTCTGGTGTATATCATTCCTTATTGTTATTAGTCTAAAGGTAAAAATGTTTGAACCCAGGGTCTCAGAGGTGACAGGGGACTCTTAGGGTCAGGGTAGCCAGAGGGGTATTGATCTATCTTGCGACCCTCAAGAGGGCAGTGCTACATATATACATACAGTATATAATCGTATATACAGGTCCTTCTCAAAAAATTTGCATATTGTGATAAAGTTCATTATTTTCTGTAATGTACTGATAAACATTAGACTTTCATATATTTTAGATTCATTACACACAACTGAAGTAGTTCAAGCCTTTTCTTGTTTTAATATTGATGATTTTGGCATACAGCTCATGAAAACCCAAAAATCCTATCTCAAAAAATTAGCATATCATGAAAAGGTTCTCTAAACGAGCTATTAACCTAATCATCTGAATCAACTAATTAACTCTAAATACCTGCAAAAGATTCCTGAGGCTTTTAAAAACTCCCAGCCTGGTTCATTACTCAAAACCGCAATCATGGGTAAGACTGCCGACCTGACTGCTGTCCAGAAGGCCATCATTGACACCCTCAAGCAAGAGGGTAAGACACAGAAAGAAATTTCTGAATGAATAGGCTGTTCCCAGAGTGCTGTATCAAGGCACCTCAGTGGGAAGTCTGTGGGAAGGAAAAAGTGTGGCAGAAAATGCTGCACAACGAGAAGAAGTGACCAGACCCTGAAGAAGATTGTGGAGAAGGACCGATTCCAGACCTTGGAGGACCTGCGGAAGCAGTGGACTGAGTCTGGAGTAGAAACATCCAGAGCCACCGTGAACAGGCGTGTGCAGGAAATGGGCTACAGGTGCCGCATTCCCCAGGTCAAGCCACTTTTGAACCAGAAACAGCGGCAGAAGCGCCTGACCTGGGCTACAGAGAAGCAGCACTGGACTGTTGCTCAGTGGTCCAAAGTACATTCGGAAATCAAGGTGCCAGAGTCTGGAGGAAGACTGGGGAGAGGGAAATGCCAAAATGCCTGAAGTCCAGTGTCAAGTACCCACAGTCAGTGATGGTCTGGGGTGCCATGTCAGCTGCTGGTGTTGGTCCACTGTGTTTTATCAAGGGCAGGGTCAATGCAGCTAGCTATCAGGAGATTTTGGAGCACTTCATGCTTCCATCTGCTGAAAAGCTTTATGGAGATGAAGATTTCATTTTTCAGCACGACCTGGCACCTGCTCACAGTGCCAAAACCACTGGTAAATGGTTTACTGACCATGGTATTACTGTGCTCAATTGGCCTGCCAACTCTCCTGACCTGAACCCCATAGAGAATCTGTGGGATATTGGGAAGAGAAAGTTGAGAGACGCAAGACCCAACACTCTGGATGAGCTTAAGGCCGCTATCGAAGCATCCTGGGCCTCCATAACACCTCAGCAGTGCCACAGGCTGGTTGCCTCCATGCCACGCCGCATTGAAGCAGTCATTTCTGCAAAAGGATTCCCGACCAAGTATTGAGTGCATAACTGAACATAATTATTTGAAGGTTGACTTTTTTTGTATCAAAAACACTTTTCTTTTATTGGTCGGATGAAATATGCTAATTTTTTGAGATAGGATTTTTGGGTTTTCATGAGCTGTATGCCAAAATCATCAATATTAAAACAAGAAAAGGCTTGAACTACTTCAGTTGTGTGTAATGAATCTAAAATATATGAAAGTCTAATGTTTATCAGTACATTACAGAAAATAATGAACTTTATCACAATATGCAAATTTTTTGAGAAGGACCTGTATTTCTGTGACTTTGTTGTGAGCTATTAAGATTGATTTATCCATATAGCCTGTAGCTATAGAGGTGAATGAGTGCTTGATTTATAAGTGCTTCTATTCTTTGTTCAGAATATGCAAACACTTGGCGTGCATAGTCCAGGCACAGCTACATTTTAAAACCAAAATCACAATACAAAACAGCAATGCATGGGCTTCATCCGATCCCTTTACCACTAGCTAAATAGACCTACGATACAGCAAATAAAGTGCTATTGTAATCTAATCTTATACAGTATACCCCCACCTATCCACTGAGCATTACTACGGCCCCTTTCACACTGGGGCGGGAGGTGCGGTGGCGGTATAGCGCCGCTATTTTTAGCGGCGCTATACCGTTGGAATTGCAGCGGTATTCGCCCGCTAGCGGTGCGGTTTTAACCCCCCGCTAGCGGCCGGAAATAGGTTAATACCGCCCGCAATGCACCTCTGCAGAGGCGCTTTGCGGGCTGTATAGCCGCGGTTTCCCATTGCATTCAATGGGAAGGATCGGTGTAGGAGCGGTAAACACACCGCTCCTCTCACCGCTCCAAAGATGCTGCTAGCAGGACTTTTGGAGCAGTCCTGCTAGCGCACCGCTCCGGGGTGAAAGCCTGAGGGCTTTCACACTGGAGACACAGCAGCCACTGTTTAGGGTCGTTTTGCAGGCGCTATTTTTATGAATAAGCACTGATTTGCAGTGTGAAACGCGTCAGCTTCCTTTGCTGTGTTTTTTGCTGTGACTTGTGTTGATGTGACCTTGTTTTTAAAATGAAGAACCATATATTTTTTTGGAGTGCGGCTGTCCAAGCTTCTTCAGTCTCTGCATCACAGAGCTTTGTAGCCTATGACATAAATGTATGTATAAATAATTAAAATATTACTGTATAATGCATTGTATTGTATAATGTGTTGTTTATTAAATATGGATTATAATCCCAGCCAGTTAGACTGAGGCATGGCGGAGCGTAGGCACAGCTCAAGCATTATCTGAACCACAGCAAGTGGCCGAAAGGCTCTTTTCTTCTTTTTCCACAAGTGGCTCCAGGTTGGCAGATGAACAAGTTTCCTGTGGGGAACTAATGATGATCTTCAACTCCCATCTGTCTCAATAAGTGATTAAGAGCTATGCCTGGCAGCACAGGAAGCGATCCATTCCTCACTAGCAGGAGTGAGAGAGATAGAGGCGTCCCTGTAGATTTCTGTTCTCCACAGACATGGCAGCTTGGCACCAGAGCTGCACGTGACATGCTATATTGGGCTTCATGCTCAAAGTGTCTTAAAAATAATCTTTCAAGTCACAGTTTGAACCTTAGTAACCGTAAGAAAAAGTAGATGTTGGATCTTATGTCCTAACCAAAAAATTTTAAAGTGTAAGGAAGTAGTTAGAAAATCTATAAAGCCGAAATGTTTTTTTCCATTTCTCCCGTCAAGATCTTCCTTTACTTCTGGACTCGAGATACAACCAAAAGAAAGTGAGAGGAGATCTCTAAAATCTACAAGACATATTTGCATTAGAAGACTTTCCCTTTATTCCTGGTCCAGGGCCAACTCAAAATTTCAGATTTCATTTTACTTTTTAGCTCTGTACACACGATCAGTTTTACAGATGAAAACATACATAGTGTATGTAGATGTGATGGTCAAGTGTGTACAAATGTTTGCCCATAAAGTAGTGTATTCCTTCTATCTGCTGATATACACACATAGGACTGTCTCAATATGTAGTTATAGAAAACAATACATCCCCTTATATGAAAATGTATCATAGGCTGTCCGGTGTTTGGCTGGCAGGCAGCATTCACATTTAAAAGACTCCTGAGAATACCTTCCTAAATAGGGTCTCATCCTCTGCTAAACAGGTTTTTGTGCATTCTTTAAGACACTTCACTGAAGCATGTGCTGTATAGAAATGTTGGTCTTAGGTTGTTGACATTGATTCAAATAGATATGATATATAAAAAAATAGGATTTTTATAACAGCTTACCTGTAAAATCCTTTTCTTGGAGTACATCACGGGACACAGAGCGACATAGTCATTACTAATGGGTTATATAGATACCGTCAGGTGCTGGCACTGGCAACTTCCAAAACCGGAAGTACCCTCCCCTATATAAGCCCCTCCCATCCGGGAGCACCTCAGTTTTGTAGCAAAGCAATAAGTGTCCCCAAAGAGGGGTGGGAGCTCTGTGTCCCGTGATGTACTCCAAGAAAAGGATTTTACAGGTAAGCTGTTATAAAAATCCTATTTTCTTTTTCGTACATCACGGGACACAGAGCGACATAGTCATTACTAATGGGATGTCCTAAAGCAATGCCAAATGAGGGGGGGGGATACACCATATATAAGCTGAGCGCTATCAGACATGAGGATCTTTTGCGGCCTGCAACACACTGCGCCCAAAGGCGACATCCTCCTGACTTCTAACGTCCACCTGGTAGAACCTAGTAAACGTGTGTACTGAAGACCATGTTGCGGCCTTACAGATTTGAGCCAGGGAGGCCTGGTGATGCACTGCCCATGAAGTTCCAACTGCTCTCGTGGAGTGCGCCCTAACTTTGAACGGAGGCGGTCTATTTCTCAAGCCATAGGCTTGTATTATGACCTGTCGAATCCACTTGGCTAAAGTAGATTTTGACGCTGCCTGACCCCTTCTGGGGCCTTCCGGCAGAATAAACAAAGTATCCGTTCTGCGAATCTGAGCAGTGGCTTTTAGATAAGCTTTAACTGCTCCTACTACATCCAAAGAATGCAATAACTTTTCCTCTACCGAAGTAGGTTTGGGGAAAAAAGAAGGAAGAACCACATCTTGGTTCAAATGAAACCTCGATACCACCTTAGGAAGAAAGGCTGGATGAGGACGTAACACTACTCTGTCCTTATGGATAACCAGATATGGCTCTTTACAGGACATAGCTGCTAATTCCGATACTCTTTTAGCCGAACAAATGGCTACTAGAAAAATCAATTTCCTGGTGAGAAGCACCAAGGAAATATGCTGTAATGGTTCAAATGGTTGTTTCTGTAGAACCGACAGAACCAAGTTTAGATCCCATGGACATATGGGAATATTAACCGGAGGACTAATACGCATCACTCCTTGTATAAAGGCTTTGACTAGTGAATGCGAAGCCAAGGGCCTTTGAAAAAATATTGACAAGGCCGAAATCTGACCCTTGATAGTACTCAAGGCAAGCTTCCTATCTACAGCCCATTGTAGGGAGTCCAGACTCCTACCTATTACGTACTTACGTGGATGCCATTTCTTGGCTTCACACCAGGCGACGTACGCCTTCCAGATTCTATAGTAGATCTGCCTGGATACCGGCTTCCTGGCATTGATCATGGTAGATACCACAGAATTAGAGAGCCCTCTCTATTTTAGAATGTGGGCTTCAATAGCCAGGCCGTCAAACCTAGGGCTGGTAAGGAAGGGTGGTATATCGGTCCTTGCGAAAGCAGGTCCGGACGATGTGGGAGAGTCCAAGGACTCCCCACTGACATTTTACAATCTCCACGTACCACGCTCTTCGGGGCCACGCTGGAGCCACCAGAATCACTGGTTTCTTTTCTACCCTGATTCTGCGGAGTAATCGAGGTAACCATTGTGGCGGTGTGAATGCATATATCAGCTTGAACTGATCCCAAGGGAACACTAGGGCATCCGAGCCGCAAGCTAGGGGATCCCTTGTCCGAGAGACAAACCTGTCCCCCTTTGCGTTGAATCTGGATGCTAGAAGATCTACATCCGATGTTCCCCACCGCTGACATATTGTCCAGAAAACCTCGGGGTGAAGGGACCCTTCCTCTGGGCCTAATTGCTGGCGACTTAGAAAGTCCGCCTTCCAATTCTCCACTCCTGGAATGAATACCGCAGATATGGCTGGGACATATTTTTTCTGCCCATTTCAGGATGTAATTTACTTCCCTCTGGGCTGCACGACTCCTGGTGCCCCCCTGATGATTGATATATGCCACTGCTGTGGCATTGTCTGATTGAATTCTGACAGGGGACCCTTGGAGTTTGGATGTCCATGCTACTAGGGCATACCGGGCTGCTCGTATCTCTAAGAGATTGATGGGCAGGGCCTTTTCTGCATCCGACCATCTGCCCTGGAGAGACTATTGCTCCAGTACTGCTCCCCAGCCTATAAGGCTGTCATCTGTAGTGACCACCTTCCAAGAAATCGGACTGAAGGATTTCCTTTTTTCCAGATTCTGGGAAACCAACCACCAACGGAGGCTCTTGCGAACGGAAGGGGACAAGGACATTGTAAGTCTAGGCCTGAATTTTTTTGTTCCAGGCTGACAGTATGGCCCCTTGCAAATTCCTTGAATGGAATTGACCGTAGGGTACTGCTTCGAATGATGCCACCATTTTTCCCAGCAGCCTCATATACAGGCGTATGGACGGCTGTCTTTTTTGTACCCACTAAGTGGATCAAATCTTTCAAAGACAACACCTTTCCTCGAGGCAAGAATATTTTTCTCTGGCCTGAATCCAACCTTAGCCCCAAGTATTCCAGACTTTTGACTGGTTTTTAGGGCTGACTTGTCTCGGTTGATAATCCAACCGTGAGATTCCAGATACTTGATCGTCTTGTGAACGACCACGTCTAGTTTTTTCACTGAGTGGTCTATCAGCAACAAGTCATCCAGATATGCCATTATCATTACACCTTGTGTTCTTAGATTGGCCAATAAAGGGCCAGAATTTTTGTAAACACTCGTGGTGCTGTGGCCAAACCGAAGGGTAAGGCTCTGAACTGAAAATGGCGCCCTTCTACTGCAAAGCGTAGAAATTTTTGGTGGACTGGAAAGATGGGAATGTGCAAATAAGCATCTTTGATGTCGATCGTGGCTAACCAATCCTCCCCTTGTAGGGCAGTGGCCACCGATCGGATCGACTCCATCGGAAAGACCTGATATACAGGAATTTGTATAGCCCTTTTAGAATTTATATGGGCCTCCCGTCCGCGTTTGCTTCGGGACTGTAAAGAGGTTTGAGTAAAACCCGAACCCTCCTTCTTCCAGGGGAACCTCCATAATTACTCCTTGGAGCAATAGTTGTTCTAGTGCCAACAGGAGGGACTCTCTCTTCCGGGGATCCCTTGGCACGTTTGACCTCAAAAATGGGAAGGAGGAGAGTCTTTTAACTCCAAACTGTATCCCAAACCTACTGCGGAGAGCACCTATCTGTCTTGATCGTGTCCCGCCAGGTCTCTTGCGAACAACTGGAGTCCTCCCCCCACCCGACTGAGTGGGGGCTTCAATGAATTTAACTTTGGGGGAGGTTATGTACCTCCCCTGACCCAGGGTTTCTCATTACCCTGCTACTGTCCCTGTTTTTTATCCCCGGGATTTGACCGAGGAGGCCGTCGGAACTGTTACACAGCCGATGCCCCAGGGACTGGAGAAGCAGGCCTCTTAAAGAGGGCCTCTAACTCTGCTTTTAACCGGCAAGAGCGTATTTTTACCGCTGGAAATTTTCTGGATATATTTGTCCAGGTTTTCCCTGAATAAGCGTTCACCATGAAATGGGACGCTAACCAGCCATTCTTTACAGGGAGCTTCAGCAGACCAGTTTTTGAGCCATAGGAGCCTACGCGTATGTACTATAGACAGCGTAAGGCGGGAGGCCTGATGGACTGAATCCTCTATGGCGTCAACCGCAAAGCCTAAGGCTCTAGGTAGATCAGCTAGGGCAAAGCCTGCTGATCTGTCAAGTCCCTCAAGACCTGTTTCAACTGATCCTTCACTGCTTAGCAGACCCCAATAGCTGCTACTGCTGGTTGTATCACCAAGCAGATTTTCATAAGGACTCCAACCTTTTATTTATTGGGTTCTTGAACATTTGGACATTATCCACTGGACATGTCAGTGATTTATACATACAAGAGATGGCTGCGTCCACTGTAGGGACCTTCCATTTTTTTTTTTTTTTTTTTTTGATGAACTTATCCTCCATGGGATAGACCACCGGAAATCTCTTGGGGGAATAAATATTTTCTCAGGACGTTCCCAATCCTGGTAAATGAGCCCTTTCAGTAAAGGGTGAAGTGGAAAAGAACAAACAGTCTGGGGGCTTCTAGCGACCCCAACGAGGATACAGTAGTGGTTGATGGTTCCGCAAGGTGCATTTTAAAATGCTGATCGGACCATGTTAGTCAGAGACTGAACCCATAATCTTTCAGCTTGAGATGCTGAGAAAAGGTTCCCCCACTGTTGATTCCTCTATAACAGAATCAACCTCATCCTGATCCCCTTCAGGCAGGTCGATCCCTGTATGGGACTGTTGCTCTGCTAACAGGCACTCTGAAGGAGGAGACGGAGATCGGGCGTGCTTTCCCTGACAGGGAGGCAGCGATAAATGTTGACAATCTCTCTCTAATCCTCCCAGAGCTGAGGAAAAAACCTCCTCTGTTACATACACAGGAGCAGGTGACTGAGGACAGCCACAGTACCAAGTACCCCTGCGGGGTCTCTACGGTCACTTACCTCTGAACTTCAGGGGAGACTGGTGCAGCAGAAGTATGCCCAAGATCCTCAGAGCCCGATGAGACCCCCTTCGCTTCCTGGAAGATTCAGTTCCGGAGCTTCTGGACGGCATATTCCTAAGCCTAAAGCTGAGGTATTCCAGCCGTAATACACCACTTTTACTGAGAATAGTCTAGCACAATTGCTGCTATATCACAGTTGGTGTCTACTAATGTGCCTTTCTAGGGGATGCCTGTATCAACCGCTTGCTGTATGCCTTTAAATGTTGCCAGCTCTGTCTCTGTACTTCATAGCCAGCTCACTACAATATTGTGGTTTTTTTAAAACTGCTGGGACGCCCGCACATGCGCAGAAGCGCTGCGGCGCGCACAGAGCGTCATCCCCCAGGCTCCGCCCCCTTTCCCGGCTCACCTCTATATATAGAGGCGCGTGCACGCGCACGCGCGCGGGCACGTGCGCCTTCGGCGCTAATTTCAAATATGGTAACAAGGGACAGGAGCCAGGGCCCCTCTTTGCCGCAGGCCGGGGGATGGACAAACACTGCAACATGGCAGAGGAAGCAGTTTCCTATAAGAGAACTCACCATCTGCCTGGACTTTGCTCTGCTGAGAAGAAGCTAGTCCACATGACAAGAAAACATTCCACAGCGGCCTCTAGTGGACAAACACAGGTACCGCAGTCTAATATATTAAATATATATAAAAAATATTTTTTTTATTTTTTTTTTCTTGACCACCATTAAAAATTATTACATTTTTTTAGTAGTTACAGGCATGCACAGAATTTTGCGGGAATACCATTAGGTAACAGACAGAAAGACAAATTAGGCTTGGGGGTCCCCCAATAGAACCAAGTTCCTGGGGGCCCCCACTTACCTGTTCCCCGCCGCAGGACTTTGTTTTGGTCCACAAAAGCCCAAACTTCACCTATCACGGCAGGCATTGTAATCAAACCTTCAGGGACCGGGTTCCCAAGGATTCCACTCCCCTGGACCTGTATAGCACCCTGCACAGAAAACATCTTGGTCGTGGGTATGACCAGAGCTCTGGATCCCAGGGTCCAGCTCTCCTAAGAGAAGCATTACAGGCAAAACCTTGCTCTTCTTTCTGCAAGGCCCGGGTACCGACCGTTTAGCTATGAAGCTTTTTTGGTCGGATCCGGAATAGCTTACTGAGGCCCAAAAGAACCTGTACGCAAGCTCAGTGAAAAACACATGTTTCTTCTTGGCCAACACCTTAGACACTGGCAAAAAAACTGAGGTGCTCCCGGATGGGAGGGGCTTATATAGGGGAGGGTACTTCCGGTTTTGGAAGTTGCCAGTGCCAGCACCTGACGGTATCTATATAACCCATTAGTAATGACTATGTCGCTCTGTGTCCCGTGATGTACGAAAAAGAAACAACAGTTATTGTACTGTTATGTCCTGTACACACGATCGATTTTTCCGATGAAAAATATCTGATGGACTTTTTTCATCGGACAAACTGATCGTGTATGGGCCCTGTCGGTCTTTTTTCCATCGGTGTTAAAAAATAGAACATGTTTTAAATTTATCCGATGGAAAAAAAAAATGATAGCAAATTACTATCGTCTGTGGGGAACTCCATCAGATAAAAAACCCACGCGATCTCATAATCAAGTCGATGCATGCTCAGAAGCATAGAACTTAATTTTTCTTGGCTCGTCTGAGTGTTTTACGTCACGGCGTTTGGGACGATCGGTTTTTTGACTGATGGTGTGTAGGCAAGACTGATGGAAGTCAGCTTCATTGGATTTCCGATGAAAAAATCCATTGTTTTAAAATCCATAGGAAATCCGATCGTGTGTACAGGGCTTTAGTCCCAGTGAAAGTGAGGGAATATGACTTTAAATACAATTTAAAGTGCAATTATCACTTTGCACAAAATGACGTGGTGGGAAGAAATGTGTATAAGCACAGCAATGTTTTTCAGCTGTGAAAGTCTGAGGGTATTTCGACCCATGAAAACAAAAATATGAAAGCAACCACTGTTGAGGAGTTCTCAGTTAATTTTGGTTGTCTTAAGTTACATGCTTGTTCCAAGTTAGTGACACTCAGGGGTTCTTTAAAACACAAGGTATCTCCCTCCAGGCTACAATACCAGCTGGCATGGGGTAATTTTTTAAAGGACTGTGACATAGGAAGGAGCAAAGGTAGAGCACCACGAACATGAGTATAATACATAGGCATGCGCACAGGCCTGGGCACACCCTAATCACCCCGTGCATAACAGATTCCCCTTGCTTGAATTTTGGAGTGCACACCCTAATGCAACACCTATGGTAGAATATAGTTGGGGGGGCGACAGCAAAACTTTTAAGAGACCATGTCACTGAATAGGTTAGCAAGCAACAAAAGCGATGTCGTACAAATTTCTGAAACCTCCTGTTTACATGTTTGGTTCTCTCAAAGTTATTTTCTTCTTCCAAACACTGTTCTGATGATAGAAAATGACTAAGATTTGTACCACTTATCTCTAGATATTTAAATGGAACTGCTTGCATGCTATGTTCTCTCTATTACATCCCCCCCGCTATAAGCAATTCTGTTCTGAAAAATATTCCTACAGGAAGCAGCCCACTTGTAAAGTACAACCTGTAAACCAACAAACTCTTATAGCAAAGCTCTATTATCCCCTACTGCCTATGTGAATTTGATGTCAGAATCTCTTAAAATGACCCTGCAGGGAAAAAAATCTTAAGAACAGCAAAATCCTGTAAAAGAAGAAGTGTAGTTTCCTTTCCAGCAGGCAATGAGGTGAAACTTTGCCCTCCTTAAAAGCTCTGGGGTGCTACTATTGACTAGGGTGTCTTTTTTTTGGCCACTGTGGTTTATCCCGTCAACCCATAAATGACTGCAGAACACAGTAGTGACGTAGGAGTGGGTGTGAGGAACCAACGTGCACAGCAGGGGACATGCTATCTAACATACCTCTTGTCTTGGAATGACTTTGAAGCCCATCTTAATTCATATATAAATCCCCCCAGCCACCCATCAACCACTCCATTCCCATGTTTAATACATTAAATTATATAAAACCGCTTTCTATGTAATCTTCATTTAAGTTTTACAGATACAGAAATAAAGTGAAGAAACAAGTCAGTATCCACAATTGAGTGTGATATACAATGCTTACAAATTAAAAACTCAACAATCTCAACACCCACAAGTTTCACTGTAAAAAAGGAAAAAAAAACTGTGCTATCTATGAACAATACAATAAAAGCAGCAACTGTGATATGTGATGGCATATAGGTGACAAAAGGTATAAAATAAACAGATGCGCTAAACAAAATTATATATTATGTGCAACCAGCAGTGATACTGGCAATAAAATGTCCACAAAAATACACATGTAATATAAGTCCATAAATGAATAAAATGGTGACAGTGTATCAAAGTGTCCTATGAAGGATTGAAGACCAAGGAGGAAGGTAGACCGTGGGGGGATAGGCAGTAGGAAAACCAAATCCACTGGAAAAAACACCCGTGTCCACCACCAGTATATAGGCTGCTTACCAGAGGTAAGAATCAAATGAACTCATCTGCAATTCCAGAAGGTGAAAAACCAGATCATCTCGGAGTCCAACCAGAGACTATGGCCTCGTATACACGACCGATTTTCTCGGCAAGAACCAGCAAGAAACTTGCTGGCAGAGAGGTCTTGCCGAGTAAATCGGTCGTGTGTACGCTGCTATCGGGTTTCTCGTTGAGAAAACCGAAAAGAAACCTCGACGAGAAAATAGAGATCCTGCTCTCTATTTTCTCGCCGAGATTCTCCTCGGCATGTTTCTCGACGAGAAAAGTGAGTGTGTGTACACTTACCTGTCCTCCCCGAAGCCCGCGCATGTTCGAAATGAATTTGACGCATGCGCGGTAGCTTCCTAGGCATACGTAGGGTATACCAAGATGGCGGCGACGGCATCGAATGTGACGAGCGCATGCTCGACGTAGTCGATGACGTCACCGCGTACGCTCCTTTCAAAGAACCGCGGGTTCTTTGAAACGAGCGTGTGTACACTCGGCCGGGACAAGTTTCTTGTCCAAGAATCTCGTCGAAAAAAACGACATGTTTTTTTCAACGAGAATCTCCGCCGTGTGTACGAGGCCTGAATCTCAACAGGTATTCCCCAGAAAGAAAAAAGGAAGCTCGATGGTGCATTACCAAATGACAATTTATTTAAAAGGAAAGATTAAAAACACTTACAAAAATGAAGTGGAAATAAGACAAAGCGGCCGGCCGGTCCGCCGATACCTGTCCCGTAGTGATGACGTCAGCACATACACCTCCCAAGGTTTTTTCACCTTCTGGAATTGCAGATGAGTTAATTTGATTCTTACCTCTGGTAAGCAGCCTATATACTGGTGGTGGACACGGGTGTTTTTTCCAGTGGATTTGGTTTTCCTACTGCCTATCCCCCCACGGTCTACCTTCCTCCTTGGTCTTCAATCCTTCATAGGACACTTTGTTACACTGTCACCATTTTATTCATTTATGGACTTATATCACATGTGTATTTTTGTGGACATTTTATTGCCAGTATCACTGCTGGTTGCACATAATATATAATTTTGTTTAGCACAAGTTTCACTGTGCCTCAAGCTCCCAGCCTAAAATGCATGTTCAAGTAAAAATTACAAGAAAACATGAGCCAAGCAGTAGGTTAATCTAACAAGGAGCACAATAAAAGAAAAAAAAGGGAAAAAAACAACAATAATGTGGATACAAGCAGTGCAATTGTTGGCCTGCTTGTGCCGGCAGATGATCTTAATATAAATAAACATCCTGGAGGGTGATTCAAGAAGGGTTCACCTGGCCATCCATCGCCAATATGGCCAGGCCCACAATCCAGGCAACTACGGTAAATTACATGTCGCCTCCACATATCAACAAGTCACCAGTGAGTGGCAACCTGGCCGCAATTAAGAACTAGCTAACCTGTAACTTGGGTGAAACCATTCACTGAGCCAGGCTGATCAAAAGTATGGACATCAACATGCCATGACTAAGTAAAACAATACGAAATGAAGGACGCAAGGCTAGCTGAGAATCTAATACGGGTCAACCACAACCAGTTCATGGGCTGAAGAGAACTGAAATAGAAACTCGCAAAATCAAAAAAAGGATGAGAGGTAGGTAGGTCAAGATGGTTGGAGCACCTGGACAAGTTGTTTAAATTTGGGGTGCGCTAGGGCAAGTAAGGCAATGTCTAGGCTGGAGGAGACTGTGAGCAACCCAGATACAAAATGTGCCCATGTGGCCCAGATGGAGTAAAAATGGTCTTGAGTACCCTTACATGTAGCAATCCATTACTCAGCCTCCAAGATCATAGTCACCCCCTTAATCCAGTCCCCACGACTTGGAACGCATGGGCTCTTCCCTTTTAAACTCACAAGTCCACTGCTATGCTTCTCATCGAGTAGACGTAATAAAGCAACATTTCAGTGCAGGCCCGCTACTGACTTGTCTTGTTGCTGTTCCTCATCATGACATCATCAATTAGGCCATTGCAGTCTCCTAAAGCCTAATAGGTCCTGGACAGGCAATTGGACATATCCAGATCACCCAGGCAGTGACCGGGGGAACTTAAAGAAAGACCATCCCGTAAGGAAGAAAGAAGATTCAGGATCCAGTGTATTGGATGACTACAGATTTTGACAAGTAAAGGGGCTTTTTGGTAGATTTGTTTTTTACTAAACCCAGGGATTAGTTAGAAAGGTAAGGGTTAAAAGGTAGTAGGAGGAATCCAAGCTCTAAAGTGCACAACTTTCCACCAAGTTTACTATAAGGCCATGGGTTAAGTACACGTGGAGCCAAAAAGAAATGGGACACAGTCATTAAAAACGTTTTATTGGTGATAAAGAAAAATCAAGAAACTGTGTTTCATAGGTATTCCATAACCAAGCAGTTCAAGGTTCAGGAGACAACAGATACATGCAGGCCCCTGCAGAACCCTGCTATAACATCTCAGGGGATGATTACTAATTGGATAATACAGGTTTGCTTTTAACATTCCTTTCAGAAAACTCAAAACCTGATGAGATGTTAAAGGCTTCTGTGGCCTGTTCCTTGTTTTTCATTCCATTAATTAATTTTTCAGCCTCAAACCTGGCACTGGATTTCCTCTACTTTCTTGGAATAATCTGCTGCCTGTTATGTTGAGCCGCAGATGCCAGCGAGTAATTAGGCTATTGTTTCTGCAGCAATCTGGTGTACTCAAATAGATGACTCTTCACCGTAGTGCCATCGCCAGATTTATTTAATGCCATTGGTACTAAAAATAGAGAACTATCTTCCAAGTTTCATACAGAGAATTATATATTTAAGGATAAAAAAAATCTGTGGTCTGATTGAAAAGCCTGATTCTGTATTAATACCTCCTTATGTTGTAAAGGAAAGCAAAAAATATGCTTTATGGGACCTGACACAAAAAAATCAAACTATGTGTCCGTTTCAACCTCCTGCACCACATAGGGCAGAAAAGGGAAGCTCCTATTGCATTGCGGAAGAAGACATTTTGTTTCATGTTCAGGATTTCAGCTACAATGGTTTTCCCAACCACGGTTACGTGGAACCCTGAGGTTCCTCCAGAGGGGGTTCCTTTATCAATGAAGAGTTTTCAACTCCCAGTAACCACTGATATCAATAAGTGTTGCCCAGGTGCTACAAGGACGCTGCTGCTCTCCACTGCTTTGTTTCTCTGATAGCATCCAGGACACAATTCCTGTCTCTACACAAGCAGGCCTGTCGCCCCATACGGTGGACTGCTGGAAATTGACTTTTTGCAGTAGGTTTGTCAGGAAAGTGCTGTTGGTCCTGTGGATCGCAGTACCGGTGTCCACCAGCGGGTGTCTTCTTGCAGCCAGGATGTGTGGTAAAGGACCTCACCTGCTGGTGGCACTGTCAGATCCATGGGCCGTAGTACCGGTGTCCACCAGCGGGTGTTTTCCGGCAGTGTTGAGCCGACATTATCTCCTGCGATCAGGCGTCACCTGAGCCTGATTGCAGGAGATATGTATAAATAACCGGCAACTCACACTGTTGAGTTGCCTTGGTATCTCTCTCCTTGCGCCCTGATCTTGCTATCTGTTATCTGACCCTGAGCCTGTATCTGACCTGATCTGATATGATCCCTATCTTGAGCCCATCCTGGACCTGTCCCTCCTGTTACCTTGCATTCCCGCCTTTCCGTCTGATCCGTCCATCCTCTCCCTGTCCTGTATTACTTACCGATCTGCTGATCTCCCTGTGTATGACCCCGGCCTGGCTTTTGTTTACTATTCTGGTATCTCCCATTTATTGTACATATCTGTCTGTTGTTATTTGTGGGTCCCTGTTTGTTGGTTGGTTTATTGCACTGTGTCATATTGGAGGGGGTTGTGTTTATATTCACTTACCTTAATAAATTATTATATTTTCACGTACATAGGTTTTTGGTTTCCTCTGTGCAGTCCACACAGTCT
This sequence comes from Rana muscosa, assembly GCA_029206835.1. Taxonomy (NCBI): domain Eukaryota; kingdom Metazoa; phylum Chordata; class Amphibia; order Anura; family Ranidae; genus Rana; species Rana muscosa. Next base: position 134,045,902 of record CM055127.1, read on the forward strand.
GGTCTACTAATTCCCTGATAAGGTTGTTCTGAATGTCCATGAATGCATTTTGTGCTTGTTGCAATAAATGGTTAGTAAAGTTAATGCACAAGATTTCTGTACTTACACATGGGAAGCTTATATTTTTGGGCTGGCATAAGCAGGTGAATTTTGAGAAGAATAAGCAGATCTGAAGAGAACAGACATAACTGTTGTTAGACCTCATATTTTTCAATGGCTGAACAGGGCTTTGATCTGCATTACCTCTTTAAGACATTCTGTGTAGTGATCATATATCTCAAGCACACAACGTAAATCATCACAAAGAGTCGGAAAGCTGAAAAGGCTTCGAGAGCTCATTGATCCAAGCAGATAATAATTTTTTCATGTGGCTGCAGTACACAATTTCACAATGACTTCTGATTGAGCGTCTACATATTTAATTACCTGCTAGATGTGAATGCATTTATTTTTTGTTACAGTGTAGGCCAAGAGAATTAATTTATCATATGTGGGTTGCCAGCATAACAAACTCAAGCGAATGGCAATTTATTATCTTTGATTGCTGCTCTGCAGGCCAGCAAGACAAAGTAACAAAATTGAAAACCCATCTTAAAGCGGAGCTCCACCCAAAAGGGTAAGCTCTGCTTGTTTGTACCCTCCCCCTCCACTGCCACATTTGCCACTTTTTGGGGGGGGGGGGGGGGTACCTGGTTTTGACAGGTACCCGCTCTCCTTTCTGGCTCAGATCGCCGCTGCGATCACAAGGAAAGCAAACATCCTTGTGACAGCAATGGGCATGTGACAGGTACTCTTTGTGGAAAGATCTGGGGTCTGTAAGACCCCAAATTCTTCCTCTGCCCATAAAAGCATTCGATCACACCAAGACTGGTGTTTTTCTAATGCTTTTCATTTAAAAAAAAAGGTGCTGTTGACATCTGGGTAAACCGGGAGTGATGTCAGGTCATCGCTTACGGGTTACCATAGCCAAGAGCTTTGGCACAAAATTGCCAAAAGCTCCTAAACTCCAGTTTAGGCACTGTAGTGTACATGAAGCCTTATTGTACCTGTTGACTATGATTATTGGCAGGAAAGTGGAATTCCTGCAAATATTTATTTTCAACGCTTTTCAAATAGAGTAGGGAAGGATCAGAACCTATGTCAGGATTCCCAGCTGTCCTTGATGACTGTTGTGACAGGGACAGAAAGTGAAGCAAAGTTACTATATGGCATTGAAGAGGAAATCTCCAAATGGGGACACCTGTTCTGATGACAACAGAAGGGTGTTCCTCTAACTTGTCTTGGAGGCAGAAAGTGAGGGCGTGTTCTACTTCAAGGCCTCTATTCCACAAGTGATTTCTATTGTGCTTAAACTGTGTAAACCATACTATGGTCTATCAACCACCAAAGTACATTTTTGTCAAACGATGTTAGGTCAGCTGGCAGTGTCCACTGTGACAATACTATCACTGATCCTAACATAAGGTAAGAGAATATGACAAAATTAGTAATGCTGTTGTAAACAGCTACTCTAAAACCCTATTAAAAATGTCTTTAAACCCTAACGTCTCAAACTTTTTTGTAGTTATAATTCTCAGCTGTAAATTGCCAGTGTGAATGTAGCCTTAAGCAAATGCTTCTTACCACACAGAGAGGTATCTATGAGTAACTGCTGATCCTGCTGTTTGGCGTCAGCCCATCTATAATGTTTCATTATTTTGTTTTCTTTAACATCTTTAACATCCTCTCTGATGGGGCCCCCTCCTATCCCAAGTCCCATAGCATCTGCGTGGGCTGCTTTGGATAGTTTTATGCCACTTTATATGACATTATCAATGATTCATCAGTGTCTATCGATATATTTGCCTTGTGAATTAAATATTAGCACGTCCCTATAGAAATAATTCACCTATGTGCTATGTTGCTGTAAAAAAGGCAGTTTTGAATGCAGCTAAATCCTGTATACCAATTTATTGGAAACAAAACTAAACCTCCACCAATTACCCTAGGGTTGTCCAAGGTTAATGACGTATTAAGAGTTCCCTTCATTGGAAATAAGGGGCCAAGCCCAACCCCTGAAAAACAACCCCAGACCATAATCCCCCATCCACCAAATGATTTGGACCAGTGCACAAAGCAAGGTCCATAAAGACATGGATGAGCGGGTTTGGGGTGGAGGAACTTGACTGGCCTACACAGAGTCCTGACCTCAACCCGATAGAACACCTTTGGGATGAATTAGAGCTGAGACTGTGAGCCAGGCCTTCTCGTCCACACCAGTGCCTGACCTCACAAATGCACTTCTGGAAGAATGGTCAAACATTCCCATAGACACCCTACTAAACGTTGTGGACAGCCTTCTCAGAAGAGTTAAAGCTTGTATGGCTGCAAAGGGTGGGCTAACTCAATATTGAACCCTACAGACTAAGACTGGGATGCAATTAAAGTTCAAGATCCTGAGGTAAGCTTGATGCTAAGTGAAATGTGTTAATCTACTTGCCTTTCCGTATATCATGAAAGATTTCCGTACCCCTTTTATTAAATTAGAGCAGGGGTAGGCACCCTTAAAGAGGTGGAGATCTACCTGAGCAACACAGGAGAAGTCAAAGATCTAGGGCGAAACAACTAATCGATTAATCGACAACTAATCGATTATGAAATTAATCGATTACAATTTTCATAATCGATTAATCGGCCAGTAACATAATGGGGTTAAAAAAAACTAAAATTAGCCCTTTATAGTACAAAGACCAAATCGCTACTGTAATTATTACTTTCACTGTCCCACAGTAAAAAAATTAACCCCTTTCAGTAGCGATTATTTGCTCTTTTTGTACTAATTTTCGTTTTTTTAACCCCATTATGTTACTAAACCTCTCAGGCCTGGGTCACTCCTCTGTGTTTCTTGGTGCTTCTTTCAGAAACACACTACAGTTCATTTACATGGTTTCCTATGGGACACGTTCACATCCATGATTTTTTCAGCTGCTGCGTATTTGGAAAGGGCAAGGACTTTTTTTAACGCAAAACGGTGCTATTTTGTTTTTTTGGTTTAATATACTTCAATGGAGAAGCTGCAGAAAAGAATGTAATGTGTTTTTGCAGCAATTTGTGTTTTGTAATCTGCCCAACAACAAATTGGGCAAAAAAATAAAAAAAATGAAAATCGCAGCAAAATTACTTTTTTTATTTTTTTTATTTTTTTTACTTCTATTAACCGATTAGTCGATTAATCGAAACAATAATCGGCCAACTAATCGATTATGAAAATAATCGTTAGTTGCAGCCCTACAAAGATCACATGGCACAGTGTTGCCTCCTCACACCTGATTTAAATCACTTTTTGCTACACTAACGTGTCACAATCGCGTTCATTGCACGGCAGTCATGGGTTTAAATCAGGTGGTGAGGAGGCAACATACCGCCTCCTCACCACCTGTCAACACCTGCTGCACTTGTGAATGAGCCCTTAGTTTCATTTAGCAGCCGCACCCTTAGGGCTTGTTCAAATGTAAAGTTGGGGGGTGGTAAAACAGCAGGATATAATAGAAGTCTATGGCTAAGCGCAGAAAAACCCGCAGGAAAGCTGCAGGTACACTGTGTGGTATGGGTAAACCGCAGTGTATCAATGTGAAAGCAGTCCTATACTAATATATCTAGTGTATTGCTTCACACTGCTTCACACTGACCTGAATATCTATTTTTTCCTGCTGCTGGCACCACTCTGGACACCGCTAGCTGGGATAAGAGGTGGAGTGCAGTTGGTATAACTCTGCATGGAACAGGAGCCAACACTACAGAGGAGGCATTGGCTTTTGTGGTTCTTGCTCCCTACTACAGCTCCAACTTTACCAGTAGTCCCTCTGCATTGCACTTTGTTTGATGCTCTGGAAAGGTGGGTCAGCAAGCCCAGACCGTGATCTACCAGTCACCTGGCCGCGATCTACTGGTTGCTGACCCTCGAAATTAGAGGGTATTTTCTCTGTTGTGAAATTTATAGTGGATTTTCCTGTATTAGTATAATTGTATTGTCTTTTATTCCTAGTCTTTGATATTTGTTTTTGTGGCACACACAAATCTCCTGTCCCACATTCCTCATCTGTGGATTGTTGGGACTTTATTATCATATAATGCATTTAGTTTTGTAAAAGATGCCTGTTTAAAATTGTTAAATGAGATCGTCCACCTTTACTATTAAAACTCTGTATAATCCTTCCATATCAAACAGCCTCCCTTTACCTACCATTCCACCTTGGGTGCAAGCTAATTGTTTCAGCTTAGACATGTCGACCATCTGATCTCTCAGCTCAAAACATTTCAAGATGTAGGTGCTAAGAATTACCTTCCTAAATGTCTGTTCTATTTTCTAATTGCAATTAACATTAAATCTCCACTAGCTGCCCTACTCCCAAAATGGAACCCCCTAAACATTTTAAACTATTTGTGCACAAGCTTCCCCACAACCACATATGATAATGGATCAGTATAAACTCCTCCATGTTGCCTTGTCTCTATAAAGAGGACCAATATTTATATATGTGTAGCACCCTGATGTTTAGGCAGGGTTGCTCTTAAATTTATTCGCCAAGTGATATTTGCTATGGCCAATTGCTAGGGGGTCAACTGACTACATCCTAATTCTGGAATTGCTGCACTTCTCTCTGTCGTTAGGTGGCCGGGTACCTGGCGACATTAGATAAGACAAGGGCATTGTAAGGACAGATTAGGAGTATATGGGGTATCTCAGCCAATGGGCAGGGATTTTCTAGAATCCCTTGGCCTGCTGGGAGAACCTATTTATTTGGGTGGAGTCAGGTGATCTGGGTTCTGTGCCACCTGGATGGCTGTCTGGGCTGATGCGTGTTATACTGCCCCGGGCTGCTATACCAGAGCCTGAGGCCTATCCCGGGGACATCTGGCTGCTAGGCTGTCTGAGGGCCTATCCAGAAGCAAGAGAGCAGCGCAGGGTTGAGACTGCAGCTTGCAATCCAACCAAAAGTGACAGTTCTGCCGGCCGGAGAACCTGTTGTGGTTGGAGGTAGAGGGGAAGCTGTCGCTACTAAGGGACCGTCCACCTTGTTACCAGGGACCACTGTGAGTAGCTGAAGCAAGTACCAGAGCAGTATTCTCACCAACTGGGGACGGTGAAGAATTGGGAAAATTTCAGCAGGTGTCAAGCCGGGGACTCAGCCAGCTGAGGTGACGCTTGCAGAGCAGTCTTGTGTGCCAAGTCATGGACTGAGCAGGCCAGTGGGGTAACGCTTGAGAAGTATCTGTGAGTGCCAAGCTAGGGACCCAGCAGGGATGCGGGGGTGACGCTTGAGGAAGATACTGTGTGTGAAGGTTGGAAGAGCTCAGGGGAACCAGTGTCAGTGGATCAGCAAGTCTAGTGAGAGAGACTGGGAGCTCAGTGGAGTGAAGATCTACAAGAGGAGATTGTAGAAGAAGTAAAGGAGTTTGTTACAACTTGTGTTAGAAACTGTTATAAGACTGTTGACAGCAATCCTACTCATGCAGATGTGGTGTCTTGCTTGATGCCTTTCCCTGCATGTCTGTCTGCCTATAGAAGTCTCGGAGTCTGCCAAATTAACATTGCAACTACTAAAGGTTCCTGGCACTAACCCTCTCTCCCCCAGTTCTGTCCAAGGGAAAATAAATCTCTTTGCATTCAAGAAGTGTCTTGGGCCCATAAATCTACCTTGCATTACGCCCACCATGCCTCATAACCCACTCTACATAGAAGGATGTCAGCTGTCCCTAACTCTGGAGATTACCATTAGGCCCCAGGGGCCCCAGGATCTTTCTACATATGAGAAAGTGAGAGAAAATCCTCCAGTGTGCAATCCTTCTACCCCTGTGAGATAAGATTTGGAAGGATGCATCTACATTATAGCTTTGTACAATCTATAAGGAGACTATATATACAGTATATTCGGATGTACTGTAAAACTCCAGTGGCATTGCATTCTTATAACCCTCTATCTTAAGGATGTGTTGGAGATATGGGCAATCAGTGGGTACACTCTATTTACACCCACTGATAAAGACATATTTGGAGATGGTTGCCAGCTTGTTGCAACAAGTCTTATGAGTGATACAGCCAGGGCCGTTTGAAGGAATTTGGGGGCCCCAAGCAGATTGAGAATTTAGGGCCCCCAAGCAGGGGGGGGTGCTACTGATTTTTTTTTTTGGTGAAGGGGGGGGTGCTACACAATTTTTTTTAAAAAAAAATTTAAATTAAGAAAGGGGGGGTGCTAACGCGGGACATCGACACTGATCGCGAGAGGGGGGGCGCCAATATTGTGGGAGGGGGGCCGCCAATCGTGGGAGGGGGGCCGCCAATCGTTGGAGGAGGGGCCGCCAATCGCGGGAGGGGGGACCGCCAATCGCGGGTGGGGGGGCCGCCAATCACGGGTGGGGGGGCTGCCAATCGTGGGTGGGGGGGCCGCCAATCGTGGGAGGAGGGGGCTGCCAAATCGCGGGAGGAGGGGGCCGCCAATCGCGGGAGGGGAGGCAGCTCTGCTGGGCCCCAGGCCAGCTGGGGGCCCCAAGCAGTTGCTTGGTTTGCCTGTCCTGTTCCGACGGCCCTGGATACAGCCTTCAGACCCAAATCACTATTTTCTCAGAAACTCAAAGAAATAGATAACACATATTTTACCAGCATTTAAGAGGCTGATCCCTCTTCATTAAAGAAAAAGTCATTTCCCATGCCTGACACATTTACGGGATACTGTTATGGGGATTAGAAGGATGGAGAACTTAGTGCCTTGCTTCTGGGATAAACCAGATAAGTTCCTCCAAATATGGGCATCGTGGGATCAATCACCATATGGCCTTTAAACCATTTTCATCTCTTTTTGATGTGATCCAATAGTAGAAATTGCTGTTACATATACTCTGATGATTTCTGGGTTGAAATAACCTAAACGGCACTAAGAGCTTGTTCTAAATCTCTACTCCCTCTCTCTCACTCTTCTCTTCTCTTTTTCTTATCTATATGTTGTTTCTTTAGGAAAACTATTTATACACATTATTTTGGGTATCAGACCCCAGAAGATTCCATGCTTGATATCTGGAACTTTTTTTTTGTTCATCAGTTGGGTCCCTGTGGACTAATTCAGCTGATATCTGCCTGTTGCTTTTAACGACCTTACATTTTTCATTAAAGTATGTTAGCTAAAGAATTCCAGAGAAACTGAACAAACTGCCACAAGTGGTCACTGTCACTGCACAGTCAAAACTAGATGGTGTAGACCAGTGATGGCGAACCTTGGCACTCCAGATGTTTTGGAACTACATTTCCCATGATGCTCATGCACTCTGCAGTGTAGTTGAGCATCATGGTGAATGTAGTTCCAAAACATCTGGGGTGACAAGGTTCGCCATCACTGGTATAGACAATGCACCCCTCTTCAGACTAGGGAAATTTGTAACTATACAGACAAAATGGAACAAAGGGCACAAACTCCTAGTGCATTTTCCAAAAGATATAAAGAGTACATACTCACAAAAGTACATAAACCAAGGAACTGTAGGATATGTCATGTGATGGAACTATTCTGATTCGAATAGATATCAAATCCAGCTGATGAATTTCAGGAGATGATCCCCCTTCATCAGAGCAAAACTCTCATCCCCTGAAACGAGTCAGCTGGTTTTATGATGTCCATTTGGACCACAGGAGTTCCATCGCGTGACATCCCCTACGGTTTCTTGGTTTACGTACAATGCTGTTACATATTTGGTTTTTGTGAGTATGTACTCTTTATATCTTTTAATAAAGTGCTGTGGATAAGGCACTAGGCATTTCCATTTGGACAACCAGACTGCAACATAGACAGGACCCATGCAGCTAAACAGGACATCTTTCAGTGATCCCCAATAAAAGTATAGACATTTGGACTGAATTTTCTTACAGACCAGATCCTTGATGATATGCACTGTTAGAAGGAGACTGCAACTAAGTAGCAGGGAAATGATACACACCTAAACACTTTTGAAAATAGCCTATAAAAAGGCAGATCCTGGGTTCTTCGCTTCTTCTTGCTGGTTGGTCCTCATGGAGAAATTATCCACCATGTTTTTATATACTCTGGTTTAGCACATATGGTATTTCACGCAAGATGTCTACATGATACCCCCTGAGGAAGATCATCACATTATTAAAGATCGAAACGCGTCGGGGATCCATATACATGCAAACCCATAATGGTGACCTGTATATGGTTATTGTGACACATGACTGTAATACCGTTAGAATTTGTACACCAGAGCTCTTATCGTTGGTCCCTTCTATGTAATTGGATCCATTCCCTCTTTTTTACTTGTACTTTTCTAATGAATTTGTAAATTCGATATCCATGTATAATAAAATGATCTAATACTTTTATCATGAGTCAATACATCATTCAAGCTGCGCAAAAGCCACTGGGAGTTTCTTTCTTTTTTCTTTAAAGGCACTAGGATGTTTGCGCCCTTTGCTACATTTTGTCTGTATAATTACATTTTTAATTGTCTAATGTATCCTTACATTGGTTAATTGTTTTCTTTACTGTATGCGTATTTAAATTATATTGTATACCTGTGTCTTTGTTTAAACTTGGAAAATTTAATAAAAATACAATTAGAAAAAAATAGCATTTTTCTTTCCATAAACCTCCGAAGTAAAGGATGGCCAGCTGTAAAAGTAAGAGACAGAGGGATTTGGGGCCAGAAGAGAGACCGTGGAAGCATTGCCACTGCCCTGTCTCTACTAAAATATGCTGAAAATTAGTACATGATACATTTATTTTAAAGACCCACAAAGAGGTTTCATTCTGACAACACCATCAAATGAAAGACAGGAATAAAGTCTTCCTAATGACTTCCATGCTGAGGTACAACACTCATTAAAAGAAGTCAAGAAGCCTGTCAGGTGACCTTCCTCTTTCTTTTTTATCAAGAAAATATGCAAGGACAAGGTCATATAGGTCATTCTATATGCTGCATTCTCTTTGATAAAAAACTACAGATCCACTTTTGTTCCAACTTAAAAAAAAATTAAGAAAAATACAATTATAATTAAAAAAATAGTACAGAAGGCTTTCACACTGGAGCGATGCGCTAGCAGGACGTGAAAAAAAGTCGCATCTTTGGAGCAGTGAGAGGAGCGGTGTGTTTACCGCTCCTACACCGCTCCTTCCCATTGAAAGCAATAGGAAACCGCGGTAATACCGCCGGCAATGCGCCTCTGGAAAGGCGCATTGCCAACGGCATTAACCCTTTTCCGGCCGCTAGCGGGGGTTAAAAACCACACCGTTAGCGGCCGAATACCGCTCCAATTCCGACGGTATAGCGCCGCTAAAAATAGCGGTGCTATACCGCCACCGCACCCACCGCCCCAGTGTGAAACCAGCCTTAGCCTACAGCCTAAGTTAGAACATGATCACTTTAATTTATAGATCACTTTAATTTGAAGACCCACAAAGATGTTTTATTCTGGTAACCCCATGGAGGGGTAAAGTCTTCCTATTGACTTCTATGCTGGGATAACTAAACACTCATTAGACCAGAGGGAAGTTGAGAAACCCGTCGGGTGACCTTGCTCGTTCTTTTGCAAGGACAAAGTCTTAAAGGGTCATTCTAGATGCTGCATCTTCTTTGATGGAAAGATACAGATCCAATTTCCTGTATTGAGCTATTAACAGTGTTTTAGGAGTGGTTTGCGCTCCCCTATGCTCACACAACAGGAGCAAAGTCAATGTCATTTAAACCTATGATGCACAGGCAAGGGTCACTGCAACCTTTGATTCAGAAATATGCAATACGTTTGAATTCACTTTTTTGGAACTGACCTAATAATGATGTTCAATGTCATACAAGCTATCATTTTTCAAGAGGGACTTGGAAAATAAAGACCATTTTATGAATGCCTATTATATTTAACTGGACATGTAGTCATATAGTCCCTGGCTGAAAAGGACATTGTAGATGCTTCATTTCATAAAGCCGGCACACATTTTTCGAAATTCAGGCGGTTCAGCAGGAACCGGCTGAGATTCGATCTATGTGTGAGCAGACTGATTATACCCAAGTTGATCCATCGATTTACTTGAGTACAACCAGTGTGTCAGATTTTTTTACATTCAATTACTGCTGGCGGCTATAGCCGCTAGCAGTAATCATTGCGTTCTACCAGCCGGGAAGGCTCCCCACATCCTTCCCCTACCTGCAGAACACAATAGCGCTGCGAGAGATTCTTTATCAACACTGACTGTGTTGATGGGAAAATTGAGTGATTTTCTTCCATCATGGGAGGAAGGAAAGAAAATTGAGTCATCTATGGACTGCTGAAACTCTATTGTTTTACCAGAAAGATGATATCTGAAAACAGAGGATCAGTAATGCACACCCCAACTGGAAGGTGCCGAGAATGCTGCATCTGGTGCACAGCTTGGGGGACTAATTTAAATAGGTAAAAACAACAGCTTTACAAGTAGTTTTAAAAAAGAATTAGTTGATAATTAAATAAAAAATGAGCAAAGCATATCCTTTTCTAGCATGTACTTGCTTTAACCCAAGGCATCTACTGTGATTTCTGACTGATCTCTCATTCTTCTGCTATCTGCATGAGCCACAGGTTATGTTGTCACAAAGCGATCCAGAGAGATGGCACGTCCCCCCCCCCTCCTGAACAGAGAGGGTGATTAACAGCCTCGGCTGAGCATGTTTCCCTATTCCTTCCACTCAGGTCTCAGGTTACACTAAGCTTCCTACTCTATGCTGTGCAATGTGTGATGTCAGTCACCACCCCCTGCCTTCTGGAGATCAGAAGTTATGTGTACAATGTGTGCTTTAGGGGGCTGTAGAGGAGAGATGGATGCAAATAAACAGGTACAACTTCTGTAAGAGGATTAGTTTCATCTCTGTGTATCACCTGTGTATAGTCACTTTGCAGGGTACATGTGGGTAATGTTTACATGCAAACAACTGTGCGTCTAAACATTATTTGACAACCAATGATAATAATAATGATAAAGAGCTGAATTAAAGTGATTGTAAAGGCTTGTTTTTTTTTTCTATAAAAATAACAAACATGTTTGTTATACTTACCTGATCTGTGCAGTGTATTTGCACAGAGCAGCCCAGATCTTCTTCTTCTCGGGTCCCTCTTCTGTGCTCCTGGGCTCCTCCCTCCTGTCGAATGCCCCCACAGCAAGCAGCTTGCTTTGGGGACACCCGAGTCGAGTCGCAACTCCCTGTGTCCATTCAGACATGGAGCCGTGGCCCCGCCCCCTCTCTCTCCTGATTGACTGACAGCAGTGGGAGCCAATGGTGCTGCTGCTGTGTCTCAGCCAATCAGGAGGGAGAGTCTTGGACAGCCGAGACACTCGTGGACATCGCTGGACAGAGAGGGGGCTCGGGTAAGTATTAGGGGGGTGCTGGGGAGGCTACTACACACAGAAGGCTTTTTATCTTAATGCATAGAATGCATTAAAATTAAAAAAAACTTCTGACTTTACAACCCCTTTAATCTCTTTTATCCGCCTGGAGTTTGGATTTATTGAATACATGCAGTAAGGCCCCTTTCACACTAGCGGACCGTATGTCCGCTTTTTCATCCATCCGTTTACGGATGAAAAAGGGACAAACATTGGTCCCTATGAGATCGCGGGTGTCAGCGGATGAACATCCGCTGACACCCGATCTCCTCCGTGTCCGCAATCCCCCGATTCTGCAGACGGAGGAAAATCCTATTTTTCTATCCGTCTGCAGAGCGGATTGGATGAACACGGACAGATGGTCCGTGTTCATCCAATCCCCCCATAGGGGAGAGCGGAGATCTGACAGGGCGGTCCCTGCACAGTGTGCGGGGACCGCCCTGTCATCCGTGGGCTCAGTGGAGCGATCCCCGCTGAGCAAGCGGAGGTTCACGGGGCGGATCCTCACGGATCCGTCCCGTGTGAAAGGGGCCTAAGTGTCAGGGCCGGCCCTACCATGGGACCGGATGGGACCATGGTCCCAGGCGGCACTTTAAGAGGGGCGGCAACAGGGGCGCACTGCCTGAGGACCTGGGTTTCCCTCCATCTAGTGTGCAGTGTCATACTGTACTGCATCGCCGGCGCCGCTGTCACTGGCCGCAGTGGCAAGACACACTTCAAGGGTCTCTCCAGCGGCCCCTGCTTCACTGCCCAAACTGGTTGCTAGCTGCGGACCGCTTTGTGTCTAGCAACCAGTGACGTAAGGAGAGAGAGGCCCATCATTCATTGCAGAGAGTATTTCACTTCCTCCTCCTCCGCTAGCTCCACCCACCTCCTCCCTGTATGTAAAAGCATGAGATCGGAGCGGCTGTGTGTGTGTGTGGAGAGAGAGCAGCTGCGGGCTCTTCTCCCCCCTCCTTCTCCTCCTCATGCTGCTGTTCCTAGGACAGCCACCGCTATGTTTCTTCCCCCTTTTCCTCCCATTGGCCAGGGAAAAGAACTAAAAGGAGAAAAGAGGATTATGGGATGTGTAGTGCAAATGGCTGGCCCATTGCAATTCTAGGGGGGAAACTGCAGCCCCCAGCATGCCCATCTGAAGGGGAGGGAGAGAGAGCCAGGCTGAGTGACAGGCTGCATCTGGTGACAGGCATTGGTGACAATTGACAGGCTGCATCTGGTGACAGGCATTGGTGACAAGTGACAGGCTGCATCTGGTGACAGGCATTGGTGACAAGTGACAGGCTGCATCTGGTGACAGGCATTGGTGACAAGTGACTGGCTGCATCTGGTGACAGGCATTTGTGACAAGTGACTGGCTGCATCTGGTGACAGGCATTGGTGACAAGTGACAGGCTGCATCTGGTGACAGGCATTGGTGACAAGTGACAGGCTGCATGTTGTGGCAGGCTATGGGTGGCAAGTGGCACAGCTGCATCTGGTGGCAGGCAACGGTGGCAAGCAATAAGCTACATCTGGTGGCAAGCAATGGTGGCAAATGACAAGCTCAGGGTTCCCACTGATTCCGCATTATGGTGAGTTAAACTATTTCATTATATATTACAATGTAGTAATAGAAATAATGTGATTTGATCATCCTGACACCATATCAATCATAATGTTAGGATGATTTAAGTGCTAACACCAGCCATTCGCCCGACAAATCACCCGCTGCCAAATTCCCTGTCAGCGAGACTACACACCCCCCCCCCCTTCATCTTTTTTTGGGAAGGAAGGGCGGTATCCCTGAATGGCAGTTTGGAAATGTGGTCAATGCAGTGCTGTTGTTGCAGCATGTTGCATCACTGAGCTGGGATCAGAGCGTAGCTGGTCGGTGGCAGTGGAGAGAAAGGGGGGAGCTTTCGTGGTGCTACACAATACTCTTTGCAGGAAGGAGCTAGGGTGACCACATTTTTAAACTACTATTCACGGACACCCCCCCCCCCCCCCCTTCCCAAACATCAGCTTGTTCTGTAACGAATCACAGCACAGTGATTGGACACAAGAGGTGGGATTTATGATTTCTCCAATCACATGCAGGGGGCGGGGATTGTGCTCCTCCAGGCATTCCCGGCCAGGACAAGTACTGTCAGTGAGTAAAGCGGTGATGTGGAGGCCTTTTTTGGGGGCATCAGATTGGCCTAGGGGGGTGGCTGTGTCAGTTTCATTCCGGGACACTGTATTGTCCTGGAATGAATGTGCCCGGGACAGACCTGCAAAATGCGTGGTCACCCTAGAAGGGGCATGTCTCTTTGCTGAATATATGGGATGTCTCTTGCTGAATATATTGGGCTGTCTCTTTGCTTTATGGAAACGTCTCTTTGCTGGATGGGCATAGGATTTTTTTTTTTGGGGGGGGGGGGGCAGCATTTCATTCTTGGGCCCAGGCAGCACAATGTCTTGGGCCAGCCCTGCTAAGTGTACTACATTTTTATAACTACCTGAAATTTACCTCTGAAAAAAATAAATAAAAAACAGATGTTTAGTTGGGAAAAGGAAGAAGTGACAGTTTTCTTTGTGCAGAGTGATCCTGGCAGGCCGCGGACATTGGGTCACAGTCTGTCATTACAGTCAGATAGTCTGTGTTTATGAGCTTTGTGATTGTGGTTCAATGCTACGAACGCTTTTTTACTAGGATGTATTGTAGAGTCGCAAAGGGGGAGATGGGAGGAATGGAAGCAAAGTGGTTACCGGGGAAACACGTACGCAAGCAAAACTGCAAACACAGCTTGGAGGAGTTAGTGAGATGAGTGACTGGCACCTGAATGAGAAGCGGCGAAGGAGGAACCTTAACCTGTTCACTGTCAACCGTCTGGCTGGCTAAACTCTGATTAACACTAGACTTTGGTTAACCAGCTGCTGTTCAATTCATGGCAGTTTTTTTATTTTTTTTACCTAGAAAATGACTTAGAACCCCCAAAGATTATATATTTCTTGAAAATAGAGGTCCTGGAGAATAAAATTGTGGTTCTTGTAATTTTTTTATGTCACTTTATATTTGAACAACCATTTATCAAATGCATTTTTTTAGGAAAAAATACAGAATTTCCGATGGAAAAAGTCAGATGGGAGCTTTTCATCGGATATTCTGACCGTGTGTATGCCACATCAGACTTTCCAACGGACTTAGATAGAGAGCAGGTTCTCTATTTTTCCGTCGGAAATTCCGACAGAGTTTTGCCCGTGGCAAAGTCCGGCCGTGTGTATGCGGCATTAGGCCTTGTTCACAGGATACGTGTATAAAAACTGATGAAAGAAACACACAAACACTTGCAGAGACACAAGTTTATAATAGTTTTCATGTGCATTTCAGTGAGTTTTTATGCATGCTTACATCAGTTTTCATGCGTGTTTTTTTTTTAATGAACACATAGACATCACACCCTGTGTCATCGCTTTCTCTTCTGCCCTGTTCACACCACAATGTTGACATCAGCGCTGAAAACTGCATACATGTTGCAGATTTCTGCTCAGAAAAAATCTGCACGAGATAATGGTGTTGTGATGTGAACAGAGCACACAGAGAACAATTGTTTTCTTTGTGCCCTTGGAGAACACGTGTAGAAAAACTCATGTTTCTGCACATGGTGTGAACGAGACCTAAAATGGATTTTAGTGCACACAAACACAATGTAATATCCAATTCTTTGGTAAAATATAAAAGATCAAGTAAATAGAAACCAAACATGTCAAGATTAAAAATTGAGCACGTCTGTTAAATGGCAACAACTATGGTGCCTAAAATTGTCCGTTGGTGATGCTATAAAAGCCTTTACAGGTTATCAATTTAGAGTTAATTGTGAATTATGGCCCAGAATGATTGCTCTCACTCCAACATTCGAGGCAATATCTCACATGTGTGGGACAATCACCTTTTACATATGCATTGTAATATGCACCTTTTATTATTTTTATTTATCTTATTTCAATTTTTTTTTTTTGCTATTACAAGGTAAGTAACAAGCTGTGGTGGTTCACAGAGGTCTGAGGGGGTTGGTTGCAAAGGACTGACTAATGGACCCTGGGGCAGCTTGGAATGTCCAATGGAAAAGGAAAGAGGTGGGAGAGCCCTTATAGTGTAGTTAGTTGACTCAAGTACAGTGAATAGTTCTGAAGTTTTGGCAATAGAGGCAAAAAGGAAAATAACTTACATCTTTTGAGGCTCCAGTCTCCCTATGGGAAAGAGAAACGCAACCTTCGGTAGACGCAGAATGTTCACACAGGATAGAAAAAGTTGCTCTCGATGCCACAGGGGTCCCAATTCTGGATCCTCTAGAGCAGTGATGGTGAACTTTGGCACCCCAGATGTTTTGGGAATACATTTCACATGATGCTCATGCATTCTGCAGTGTGGTTGAGCATCATGGAAAATGTAGTTCCAAAAAATCTGGGGTGCCAAGGTTCACCTTCACTGCTCTAGGGGGTTTTCAGGTGGGTGTTGAACTTGGTTATTTAAAGAAGGTCTAAATAAGGCCCATCAGTGGTCCGATCGGCAGAGGCGCCCATTATCATATGTTTAAGGATGGGTTGGTGTCATCTGGTTTATTGAACATTCAATTGTTTTATTTCACAAAAAAGTGTTTTGTGGCTTTACATTGCCACTTCTTAAGTTCAGGGTTATGTACTGATGTTTTGTATTCACTGGTGTTTGTCATGTTGTCAGAGTGGATGTGTGGAAGGGATACCTTCCTAACTCACCAAAGGAAAAGTAAGTATGAGTCACTTTGAGACCCATGATAAATGCTTAGGGGCCCAGGCTTAGGCTGATAAGGTCAGATGAATTGGTTGCTGCTGACTAATGAGGGTACAGGCTGGAGAAAGGTTCGTCCAGACCAAAAGCACACTGTAGAATAAGGAGGAGATAGCCTGAACGGTTAAACAAGTAAAATCACTGATTAAGCCCCAACGGTGGGGCGAAACATGTTGGATGCGTGGTCTGGATGAATTGAGCTGAGGCTGCTTCTTCTTTTTTTTCTTGAGCTGAGGCTGCTTTTACCTGCTAACCACTCAGGCCCAGTGAAGTGTGCAATGGCCAGACTATCTCTTCCTATTTCTATGAGTCACTTTGGTTGAAGCCTACACAGGGCATGTGACAGCACTGCTTAGCTTTACATGTAAGCTAGTCATTTAGGTCAGTGTTTGAACAGGGCTGCAGACTTGGTATGCCAGCCCAGATTTGCCCAGCACTGTCACATGGAGTGAGTCACATGCTCTTCCATACCTGGAAGTACTAGGTATTCCCTTTGGCTCCTGGTGCCAAACAGAGAGGCAGGACAGTGAGAGAAAGGTGAGTATGGGCTCCAGGGGAGGTGTTGGGCAAAAGCAAACCTGTTTTTCACAAAATTTCTGAAGAGTGAACCTGACAGCCATTTAAAACTTTGGAAAGTCCTGCCTAAGGCCAGTATGTCTGTTTGCCCTACAAAAAAAAAAAGAAAAAAACAACCACAGGCATTCACATTTTATAAATAGGTCCAATGTGGACGTTGTGTGTTACCTGTGCACTCCCCGTAAAGTCAGGAGGAGTGGGTGTCATTTCCCATCCATTAAGACCCACTATGTTCACTAAATAACCAGAACTAGGATGTCTTTGTTGCAAACTACAGCATCTAGTGCACAAAATGAACCATGGCTCTGCAGCACACATCTGTATAGTGATAAAGGCAGAAGAAGTACATAACAGTAATTGTTTACACTGCCAACTGTTCATGCAGATTGACGCTATAGCTTTTCTTCCATAAACCCGGCACCTGCCAAACAAATGTCAGCTTTACATCTCTCAAAAGTGTTTGTGTATTCAGGAAAGCAACGCAGCAATCCACTGGGAAGAATTCAAGCTATGTGATTGCTATACGGGGGGTTAATGTGTTTCCGGAGAATTTAGAATACAATGCTAAGTAGAATAACAGGAGGCGAGTCAATAAGAAAAAAGAGGAGAAGGCGGATGTGAGATTTTCAAGGATGCAGAGAAGCCAGGGACGATGATTGTTCTGACCTCGTCAGCTTCTGCATGGGAGGCTTTCAGCCTTGCTTCAAGGCTGGCAGTGCTGAAAGCATTTCTTAGGCAGACTGAAGGCCAGATCCTGGAGAGGGTGCACATTGTGGCATTGTGTGCCGATTTCATCACTCACATTATATTACTGTTATGTATACAGCACTCAAGCCTTTCCTAGTACAGTGCATTTTAAAGGGATAGAAAATATAAACAATATAGGTAGTGTAGCGCCCTTCCCAAATGGTTGGGACGCTATGTGTAAATTTAGGGGTATGTCTGAGCCATAGTTGGGCTCGGATCAGTTGATTGTTCAAAATTGCTTCTGCTCTGGGTGTGATACTGCCTGGCAGTAGTGTTCCCTGTTCGCCTGTAGGTGGCACTGCCACCACCGGCCCAGGTTGAACTACAGGGGTATCACAACACATTGGGTGTCCTTTCTCGGCAGCCGTGCAGTGGGCGTGGTTAACCCACTGTGCATGCTGGGAGAGGGTTCATAAGGGGCAGACGCCATTGATTTTGGGTTCGTTCGTTCCTGGAGGCCTATTGGGCCTGGTCCTGTGTGCGCGCCTTGTGGCCCGCATGGCACGGGGTGCGTGTGTGTTCTAGCCCTGGGCACCTTCAGCCCGAGGCTACATCGCTACCTGGTAGGCCCAGCTTTTCTGGCTGGGGCCTATACCTTCGGAAGGGATCACGAGCTACCCACTTGCGGGGAGCCTGCTCTTAGGAAAGGAGACCAGGGGAGGATCTGCCCCAGAGGAGACCAGCGATGGTACTGCTGTCTCGGGAGGAGGCCTGGAAACTCACCTAAGGAGGGATCCATTATTACAAGCCCTGGCATAAAGGTTCTCTCTATATTGCTTGGCTGGGAGGTTCGGGACTTTGATAATCCTGTGACAGAGGATTCCTGATCGCATCCATACGTTTTTCAGATAAAGTTGATCCGTGCATCATCCCGGCTGCTAGGACCAGTGAAAGGGACTATCCGGGTGAGCAATACCCACTCAGGCTTGAGTGGCGACGTTGTGCTTTTAGTGCTGCGTGCCTGAACCTTCTCCCGTTCTTCTCTCGTTTCCTACTTTCCTCTCAAGTTCCCTCAGCAAAGTAAATAAAGCCTTATTGTTGGGTTTTACATTTGTGTGGACATTGGCCTTTCTGGAGACTTTCTATACCCTGACAACGGAAGCCTTGGAGGTAGTTTGCATGACCCAAAACAAAACCAGCAGCCCGGTCTCAGAGAGGGGGGTTATCGCTACACGTGGGGGCTCGAGTCCGGGATTTGCAGCTACCTCCCGAAATTGGATTACTTTTATTCTATGTTTTGGAAAAGTCGGCCATTGAGGAAATTGGACTGTGTTACTGTGCTTTGAATGAGAAGAAGGGGGTTAAGGGGCACAGAACTGTTCTTTTTCTAACTGTGTAGTTCGTGGGTGGATCAAGGGGAAGAAAAGCCCGCAAGCTACGTGCAGGAAGAGAAAAAGGGGAGGAGTTTCCGCCACCTGCGTGCTTCACGTGGGCACATTGGCGCCAAGGAACAGAGAGAGAGTTTGGATCAAGTGAGAGGAGCAACATGTCTGCAGTTCCATGGACTTCAGCCTTATTGGGACCCCGGATGTTCCCAGTGCCTACTACCATGGACATTGCTCCGCTTGCAGCCCCGCTCACAGATACGGGGATCCGGCTCAAGCCCCGGGGCCACTTCGCTTTATACACATGTCGAGATGCGGAGGCCCTGAGCATGCTCTGCCCTAATTGCAATGGACTGGCTGTGCAGCTGTGCCCGTTCGGACGATGCTTGTCCTGCGGGGAATTCCTTTTCGAGGTGAACCAGCCCACCGAATCGCCCCAAGCTTACCGGGTCAACTGGGTTACAGGCACTGTTACTTTGGAGGAAGTCGCCTACACCCCTACAGCCAGGCCCACGCGCATCGCATCTGCTGCAGAGGATGCAACCAGAGAAGATGCCGCTGCAAAGCCATTGGCGGACACCGCGGCAGACGCTGCCTCCGCCACTACTGAAGTCTTTATCCCGTCCACAAAACGGAAGGTGGGATATGTCAAGGCCTCCCGCGGCCAAGACCAAAGCCTGCCCCAGCGCCTGCCGGAACCGGACTTCAAAAGCGGGAGGATGCCTGAGAAGTCCACGTCAGGAGATGGTAAGGAGGCTGGGGAAAAAGTGACTGTTGATGCAAGAAATTATCTGCCCGCTGAAGAGGTGGATTCTTCAGATATTGACTCATCATCCGATGTTGGGGATGATGTGGAGATAGACAAAATATTCCTCACAAAGGGATGGGACAAAAGGAAAAATGTTGTCTCAACCCGCAGCCTTCGAGAGGGATCACCCATGAGCTCTGGGGATACCACACCCCGGGTGGAAGTCCCTGCCTTAACAGAGAAGGCTATACCTGGGCAGAATGAAAGATTTTTGCCGGAGCCTGTTACGGTTTTGGTCTGGAGGTCCCCGGATTCATATGTGCTGCCTGGAGCAGGAACCCCTGCAACTCTGCCTAAACTTGCTCGCCTGCAGCGGATCCTTATGAAAAGAGTGGCTAATGAGTACGGCTTGGAGTTCCCCTACGTACCCAAGGAACTAATGTTTGAAATTGAGGCCTGCCGTGAACAGTGGTATGGGGAAGCTATCTGGGACTATCTTCAAGTACCCAAGCCGTACAGGAACTTTGACCACTCAGCTGCCATGACAGGAACTGCCGCCGGGACTGGAACTATGGCCGGCACATCCACGCTGACCGAGTTGTAATTTGCTGCCCAGGAAGAGATGATGTGACTTACTTTATAACAACTCTAGACAAGCAGTGGAAATCGGTTACTCTTCCGGATCCAAGTTTCTATCTTTGAAAACTTTAAGACAGGAGCCTGACTTTGCTATGATTTCCTGTCCTTTGCACGGAAAGGAATACTCTTGAATCAAGGTGACTTTGTCTTCTACTGAAAGAGGTTTGCTGCCCTTAAAGAGGAAAAGACGGATAGCGTGCTTTGTTTTTGTTTTCCCTTCTCTCCGAAAGGAACAGTTTTTTTCCTCTGAGTGAACTTTGGGGTTAGTTAGTTAGGATGTTATGGTGAGAAAACGCTGTGGTCAACAGTGGGATGTTCTTTTTGTTGTGTTGCAAACCCATGCGTAACCAGTAAAGGACGTTGTGACCCTGTTAACACTAGGTGGCAGTGGTCTGCAGGAATAGAGACATTTCACTGCTAATATAGCACTTAGGGTTAGGAAAACTTAGGCTTAGCATTCAAAACTTTAATAGAAGGGAACTGCTTCCTCTCGGGGAAACAGTCTGCTTCTTTGTAAAATAGAATATGAATAGTGGTTAGGATGTTTGTATTTTCCATGCATGTTGTTTGTGTTTTCATGCAGGTACCAGAGCTACTATCAAGACCACCGGAGAATGGGGTGGGGTAGATAGTCTGTAATGGGTGGAGTGTATTTTTGCATTTTTGAAAAACTGAAATGTCATATCTGGAGAGCTATGTCAATTATTGTAACATTATCTTGTGTGCTTTCCTTCCTTTTCTTTTTCCCTCCCCAAAAATTGGTTCAGGTATCAGGTTGCTGTTTTTTTTTTCCAATCAAAAAGTCTTCAGGATTGAAGGATTTTTGATTTTCCTCAGCCACTGGGGACAGTGTCTTTTCAAGGAGGGGGTGTGTGTAGCGCCCTTCCCAAATGGTTGGGACGCTATGTGTAAATTTAGGGGTATGTCTGAGCCATAGTTGGGCTCCGGAGAGTTGATTGTTCAAAATTGCTTCTGCTCTGGGTGTGATACTGCCTGGTTGAACTACAGGGGTATCACAACACATTGAGTGTCCTTTCTCGGCAGCCGTGCGGTGGGCGTGGTTAACCCGCTGTGCGTGCTGGGAGAGGGTACATAAGGGGCAGACGCCATTTATTTATGTTCGTTCCTGGAGGCCCATTGGGCCTGGTCCTGTGTGCACGCCTCATGGTCCGTATGGCACGGGGTGCGTGTGTGTTCTAGCCCCGGGCACCTTCAGCCCGAGGCTACATCGCTACCTGGTAGGCCCAGCTTTGCTGGCTGGGGCCTATACCATCGGAAGGGATCCCAAGCTACCCACCTGCGGGGAGCCTGCTCTTAGGAGAGGAGACCAGGTGAGGATCTGCCCCAGAGGAGACCAGCGACGGACTCACCTAAGGAGGGATCCATTATTACAAGCCCTGCAATACGCCGATCTGGCATAAAGGTTCTCTCTATATTGCTTGACTGGGAGGTTCGGGACTTTGATAATCCTGTGGCAGAGGATTCCTGATCGCATCCATACGTTTTTCAGATAAAATTGATCCGTGCATCATCCTGGCTACTATGACCTGTGAAAGGGACTATCCGGGTGAGCAATACCCACTCAGGCTTGAGTGGCGACGTTGTGCTTTTAGTGCTGCGTGCCTGAACCTTCCCCTGTTCTTCTCGCGTTTCCTACTTTCCTCTCAAGTTCCCTCAGCAAAGTAAATAAAGCCTTATTGTTGGGTTTTACATTTGTGTGGACATTGGCCTTTCTGGAGACTTTCTATACCCTGACAACGATGCCTTGGAGGTAGTTTGCATGACCCAAAACAAAACCAACAGCCTGGTCTCAGAGAGGGGGGGTTATCGCTACAGTAGCAATGGCATTAGGCATGGGCAGTGGCCAATGGTGCACAGGGAACCAGGGTCTCTATCGTAAGATCCACTTTTAGCTATGAAGCTACTGGGTAGAGACATGCTTCATGAACAAAAACAGACTGTTCAGTCATACACAAAAACCAATATGCATACAATAAAAAAATAAATTATATATATATCTATATATATATATAGATATATATATATATATATATCTATATATACTGTATACCATATTGTCAAAAGAATTGGGATGCCTGGCTTTACACGCACATGAACTTTAATGGCATCCCAGTCTTAGTCCGTAGGGTTCAATATTGAGTTGTCCCACACTTTTGCAGCTATAACAGCTTCAACTCTTTTGGGAAGGCTGTCCACAAGGTTTAGGAGTGTGTCTATGGGAATGTTTGCCCATCCTTCCAAATGCGGATTTGTGAGGTCAGGCACTGATGTTGACAAGAAGGCCTGGCTCGCAGTCTCTGCTCTAATTCATCCCAATGGTGTTCTATCGGGTTGAGGTCAGGGCTCTGTGCAGGCCAGTCAAGTTCCTCCACTCCAAACTCGCTCATCTATGTCTTTATGGACTTTACTTTGTGCACGGGTCCAAATCATTTGGTGGAGGGGGATTATGGTGTGGGGTTGTTTTTCAGGGGTGGGGCTTTGCCCCTTAGTTCCATTGAAGGGAACCTTAAACCCTGGTTCACACCAGTGTGGTTTTAAAGTCATACTACTTCAACGCAACTTCAAAGCAGTGCAAATTCTTGTGCAGCTTTGAAGTTCCCCTTACTTCCTGTCAAGTAAAAAGTTGTCAGCCGGATAGGAGGTGAGGGAAAATGTCTTTGACAGAACTCCACACAGCAATAAGAACCTGACAGTGGCTCTGGCTCTGGCCTCTGATCTTAAATCAGGATCCCCTTTTCTTTGGTGTTATTCCTGATCGACCTAAAATCATCTACAGGAAACGGAGACATTTGAGGAGTTACATTGCTCCCAAGAGGGTAAAACCCCCCAAGAATGGAAACCTCACGTCTGTATGGAGCTCCCTCTTTGATTAGAGGGCAAGCTTCAGGTGTGGGATTCCTAATTGTTGATCTGTAAATACATGTGGTACAGGAAGAAGGAGGTCACAGGTACTGATAGGAAGGTGTAGCCCCAATCAAACAGTTTAATAACTGTGGGTCTCAGTTTGTCGTCTATCGCCTCAGTTGTCCCAGTGGCCTTCTTTATATTGGTTGCATTTCCTGTACACTTAGAGAACAAATATTCAGCCCATCGCCATTTTCAAGAAAAACACAATAAGGACCCAGCCGGCCTCAGGGTGTATGGAACTGAGGTGATTATGGGAGACTCTGATGTTGGCAGAAAACACAGAAGGGTCTCTAGTCGAGAGACCTTTTGGATTAATCGATTGGGTACTTTAACACCTAGAGGGATTAATGAGAACCTCAAGATTAATACTGTAATGTCACATTACTTTTATGCCTTGTTTCCACTGAACGGAACGGTTCGGGTCGGTACAGTTTGGAACGGTTTGAATGGTCCGGTCTATTCTGGTGAGCGTTTCCACTGCAAGTTGGACCGTCAGGGACCATTCAGGGTTTAGAAAAAATGCCTAGCGTGTCCGCCAATCAGTGGAATGTATTGTAGCTCCGCCCTAACCGAACCGTTCCATTTTCTATGGCCCCACATCTGAAGCAGGACCCAGAATGGTGCGGTACGGTTCGGTTTTATGGCACGCTTTCATAATGGAAACACCCAAAATAGCGTACCGTACCGAACCACTCAGTGGAAACAAGGCATATGTTAGATTAGAAGTGGTATCTAATAGAGTTTACCCATGTTGCCATGTTTTCTAGCTCCATTATTTCTTTGGCCATCGACCACTATGATAGTATAGGTGAGCAGTAACAAGTAGGCCTTAGTAACTTCCTAGCAACAGGCTTCATGTGGTATGTACATGGACTACACCTATAACAAGGGTATCTTTCATCCTTAGTCAGTGATATGTAGTTTATCTACCTACTCCCCCTATCTGCATAGGAATTGTTTGGTAAAGGTGAACTAATCCTTTAAGGTAATGCATTAGGCCTTTGCACCCTCTTGTGTTTGTCTTTTACTAATAAATTATAATAGGCTTAAACACAAATACTTTGTAGACAAACCACTAAGGCCCCATGCACACGAGACGCAGGTGCAAACTCTGCTGAACACACGTTTTTAAACGCTGAAACCGGCGTTTATAAACGCGCGTTTTGCCGCGTTTGCGGCCGCGTTTAGCGGCGTTTAACCGCGTTTGCGTTTATAAGCGTTTCATCATAGACCCTCCCTAAGCTCAAAAAACAGTAAATTTTAACCATTTCAGCCAGTTTGTGAGACCAGAGTGAGTAGCAGCAGCTGAGAGAGCAGCAGTGTACTTGTATTTAGCGTATCACTTGCCACAAGTTGTGGATTGTCCACTTGCCACGTCACCTGCCACGTCACCTGGCCACATCACCTGGCCACGTCACCTGGCCACGTCACCTGCCACAAGTTGTGGATTGTCCACTTGCCACGTCACCTTGCCACATCACGTGCCACGTCACCTGCCACAAGTTGTGGATTGTCCACTTGCCACGTTACCTGGCCACGTCACCTGGCCATGTTACCTGCCACGTCACCTGGCCACGTTACCTGCCACGTCAGCTGGCCACGTCACCTGCCACGTCACCTGGCCACGTCACCTGCCACAAGTTGTGGATTGTCCACTTGCCACGTCACCTGGCCACGTCACCTAGCCATGTTACCTGCCCACATTACCTGCCACATCATCTAGCCACGTCACCTGCCACAAGTTGTGGATTGTCCACTTGCCACGTCACCTGGCCACGTCACCTAGCCATGTTACCTGCCCACATTACCTGCCACGTCATCTAGCCACGTCACCTGCCACAAGTTGTGGATTGTCCACTTGCCACGTTACCTGGCCACGTCACCTGGCCATGTTACCTGCCACGTCACCTGGCCACGTTACCTGCCACGTCACCTGCCACGTCACCTGGCCACGTCACCTGCCACAAGTTGTGGATTGTCCACTTGCCACGTCACCTGGCCACGTCACCTAGCCATGTTACCTGCCCACATTACCTGCCACGTCATCTAGCCACGTCACCTGCCACAAGTTGTGGATTGTCCACTTGCCACGTCACCTGGCCACGTTACCTGCCACATCACCTGGCCACGTCACCTGCCACAAGCTGTGGATTGTCCACTTGCCACGTCACCTGGCCACGTCACCTGGCCACATCACCTGACACAAGTTGTTGATTGTCCACTTGCCACTTTACCTGCCACAAGTTGTGGATTGTCCACAATGCGATGCAAGCAATTACAGTTTTCTTTTATATTTTTTAATAGTTTTTCATCATTTGCCATCATTTTTGAGATTTCTAATGTTAAAAAATAGGTCACCTTTAAAAACGCTTATAAACGCAAACGCGGCAAAACGCCGGTACCGCGTTTAGCCGCGTTTAGCCGCGTTTAGCAGCGTTTAGCGTCTGAAACGTGAAAACTTTTGCGTCTGAACCCATTTTTTTGCTTCTGGAAAAACGAGGTTAAACGCAACTGCTTGTAAACGCCAAAAAACGAGAGTGTGTGCATGGACACATAGGATAACATTGAATGGGTTCAGGAGCAGTTGAAAAAAGCGTCCAACTGCCTCTGAACGCGCGTTCAACAGCAAATAACAGCGTCTCGTGTGCATGGGGCCTTATATATATGTGTTACAGCTGTATAATTCGTTTTTTGTCTGGGGCTATATGAAATAAAACCTGTCACAAGCAATATACTATAGCTGCCAACCTCCTTCTGAAAACACTGGTTGCCAGGCTGCAGTAATGACTTTTAGGTGAGTGTCCGTTCATTTTATGATCTTCAGCTTACATGCACATACTTTGTAATCTAAACAAATGAAACCTACAGGCTACATGGTAATACCCAAATGCAGCTTTCTCAGTAAATTACACGATTCCCTAAGAAATCCCAACCTCATCTCAGTACCGTGTGTAGAGCATATGTGTGTGTTGCTATTCTTTGCCACTACTGACATATTTCTGTTATGTTTTCCCAGAGTTTTGATTGAGTTGTCTGCATTAGTATGCATTGCACATTGCAGGGACTGGCTTTTCAATTGCTGTGATATTTGCTGCCTTTGGATATTTGTGTACCGGTTGGAGTACAACAATTGCTTGCTGAACAAACAAGAGACTGGCTGTGACCATTGATCTGTTAATGTCCTTTGTCCGACACCGGAATAATTTTAGCTGGGGGCACTGGAGGGCCGGTTGGTTAAAGGAGTAGTAAAGTTACATGTTTTTTCACCTTAATGCATCCTACGCATTAAGGTGAAAAAACATTCGACAATACCGCCCCCCCCCCTGAGCCCCCGTTTTACTTACCTGGCCCCTCGAAAGTCCCACGCTCGTCCCCGTCATCCTCTTCGTTTTTCAGCCTGGCCGCCGATTGGCTACACTGGATGGATTGAAAGCAGCGCAGCCATTGGCTGGCGCTGCTGTCAATCACATCCAATGATGCGGTGCGCGGGGGGCGGGGCCGAGTGATACAGTCGGCGGCTATGGCCGCCGCTGTATCACGGGAGCGCGCCCGCAATCACTCCACACCATGCGAGCTCACTCGTATTATGGTGTGGAGTCCCTGCGGGGAGGAGCCAAGACAGCCGCCGAGGGACCCCAGAAGACCAGGATCGGGGCCACTGTGTGCAAAACGAGCTGCACAGTGGAGGTAAGTATAACATGTTTGTTATTTTTGGGCAAAAAAAAGGGAAGCTTTAGTGCTCCTTTAAAGGAAAGACAATGATGCAGTGCCCCACACATAGCAGCTGGGGACAGAGGCTGTCAGATCTCCTTTGCTATTTTAAAATACAATAACATTTAACATACTTTTGTTCGGAATTGTTTCCAAAATATAAGGTTCAATTCACATCTGGGTCAATTCCTGTACGATCGCTTTATTTGGGTCTTACCCTGAGGACTTCAGCTCCTTCCACAGCCTAAAAACCTACTAGCGAAGTAAAGGGTATTGCCCAAAACCTGATATTTCATTTTTGTGTGTTTGCTGAGATGTTGAATCACATGCTGGCTTTGTAGACCTTTTTAAGTGTTAAAAGGGTTGTAAAGGTTTGTTTTTTATTTTCTAAATAGGTTCCTTTAAGCTAGTGCATTGTTGGTTCACTTACCTTTTCCTTCGATTTCCCTTCTAAATGTTTTTTTTCTTTGTCTGAATTTCTCACTTCCTGTTTCTCCTCAGTAAGCTTGCCCCCATCATCCGAGCCGTTCTGGCTGGGGGTTAGTCAGCGTGCTCGCCCCCTCCCTTGGGACTACATCCCTGCGGGGACACGCTGTGTTAAAGTGGTTGTATACCCAAAAATATTAAAAGCACCTACAGGTAAGCCTACATTAAGGCTTACCTGTAGGTGCTTGCAATATCTCAGAGACCTACGCGGTCTCGGAGATATTTGCAAAAAAGACTGTACCGCTATCTACGGCGCATGCGCGCCGTAGATAACGGCACAGGCACACTGAGCACGGCGGCTTTTGAATGGGAGTCCACCGGACACTGCTGGAATTCGCACATGCGCGGGGATCATGCCGTTCCCCGCGCATGTGCGGGAGTGACATCATCGCTGCTCTGGCCAATCACAGCGCCGGAACGGCGATACCCGGAAGACACTCTGGGTATCATGGATGTGACGGAGGACGTGTCCGAGGACCGCTGCGGGGGCTTCGATCTAAGGTAAGTGATTGATAATGAGCTAGTATGCTAGTGATACTAGCTCATTATACCTTTGCCTTGCAGGTTGAAAAAAAAAAAAAGTTTTGCGGTATACAACCGCTTTAAGTGAACCAACAATGCACAAGCTTAAAGGAACCTATTTAGAAAATATAAAACAAACCTTTACAACCCCTTTAAGGCGTTCCCAGCAGTTTCTTGTTCGATGCATCAAAACAAAAAGGCATGCAGTTTTCAGTTCCATTACCATGAAAAGAAACTGCGGACCTCTATAGCGAAGTGCGCATGCTCGAGAATTCGGCGTGCGCACGGCGTCATGACGTCACGTGGTTTGTGACGGGGAGGACGACATTGGTCGGGGCCCTTCGGCCTTCCGGAACGCAGAGGGAGCCACACGAGGGCCGCCCATACAGCGGCCCTCACGCCATGTCTCCAGGGTGCGGGGGATTGCCTGGTGCCTGCGGTTGTTTAGCCCATTTGCCACGCCCACAGGCACACATAAAGACTGGATAACTGTGAATCATTTGTTGATTCCAGGCAGTCCAGGACAGACGGCACCTGCTTCTCTTCTCTTGGAAATTAGAAGCCCATACCTTTCCTGCATACTTGCAGTCAGGTTTGAACACTCAACAACAAGCTTTGCAAGCTCTCTCTACAAGTCCACATTAATTGCATTACTGCACCAGGTAACTACCTTTTTCACATGCACCACCTATTTGATTTTTAATATTTCTCCCACCTTTTTATCTAGCACACTTCATCACTTGTAGCATTTCGCTACCCACCTCTTATTTAATTATCTTTGTCATCATTATTTATATTTAATCATATTCACTCATTTGCACATCCATTCAGGCATATCATACATATTTTATTTTATATATTCTTATACTATATTTTATTTTTATTTTAATTAGTTAGTCCCTTCACACACACACACACACACACTGCATTCTTGCTTGGATAACACCAAGCAAGATGTGTGTTTTTCACTAATGAATCCCGAACTACACTGTTTTTGGATCACATACCTTGACCCCTCATCAAGCTACAATATATCACTCTAAGTAATTCACATGGGATCACATGCATCATGCACACCCCCGCAAACATGCATAGAGCACAAAAAACACCAGAGCAAGTTATAACTTAAACAACCAATTTTATTAATCTCCATGTAACATTTTTTATTTTTATATATATTATTATTATTATTATTTTTTTTTTTGGATAATTATTGGCCACGGCCTGATTCACTGGTTTTCAAAACATAAATCCATAATCCACCAATTTTAACTTTTAAAACATACTTTCCAACCAAGTGTTTATCAATACCCGTACTCAACCCAGCCACTGAGACTCGAGCTGATTATTACTTGAACTTGACTTTCCTTAATTCTCCCCTCTGGCAATTCACCAGAGGGAGCCTACCACATGAATTGGCCGCGACGGGAAAAAGATGGGGGGGGGGGGGGAAGTTGGCTAGCTCCTCCTGCTGGAATCTTCTGGTATCGCACCACTAACCTGCCTGGAACTGCTCCTTAAATGGACCAGAAACCAGCTTCTAGAATTTTCCTGATCTAACACCTGATTTCACTAACCAATCCCTTACTGATTGATTCTCAGATTTCCAGAACTCTCTAACACACCTGAGCTTAATCAAATCTACTGACTGGGGTTTTTTTTTTAAAACTATTGACTCTCTAGCCCTGTAGCTAAACCTTCTTAGAAACTTATGTATTAACCTTGCAGTTACAGTGACCCCATGATGAAAGGGGAGCCTATATGGCTACTCCCTTTCCTTCCCCATTCTTCATTGGCTAGATACTCCAATGGGACACGGTCCATAGTGTCTTGACCCACTATCCACTTACAATTTATATTATCGTTGCCAGCCCCTATATGTGCCCTAAACAATACTCAACAGATAAACTGTTATTCTAGCAATAACATGCTAGAATTTAATATTACTTATATTTTCTTCAACATATGGCTAACAGTTGGGTGCTCCTTGCAGGCATCGGCTCCCCCGTCTTCTTGGAGGGCGTCTACAGTGTGGCTCCTTGTAAGCCCTTCAGGTTGGGTTCTTCCACCCCCTCTCAGGTTTTGAGCAGCGCCCGTGAGGCTCCCCTTTGGATTCTCCAATTACCTGTATTAATCTTGGTTACTCCAATACCCATTCCACATTTTTACGGTAAATAATATAATTTGGTTTACCTATGTGTTCATATATATGGCATGTTTAATTAATCCCTAATATATGTAATGTGTATTTTCTAGAAGTCATGTATCCCCCTGAAGAGACCGTACACAGGTCGAAACGCGTCGGGGCACGCACTTCATATAGCTTTTATGCAATGTAATGTTGTGCACAATTGTTTTTATACATTTATTGTGGAACTGTACTGTATCATCAGATCTGAAACATGTTTTATTATTTATATTGCATTTCAATTCTATGTTTAATAAATGGTGTATATCATCACTCCATAACAATTGTTTCCTTTTCTACTTCGCTGTCCAAAGCCCCATGGGGAACTTTCCTATATCATCCATTTTTCTTTGTCTCTTTTAATTGTGTCTTTCCCTGGCTGTGAAAACAATTATTTCATTTTCTTTAGAAAGCAGCCACAGTCTGAGTAGAAAAGCCTGTCCCCAACCAGCATGCTACAGAACCTTGCTCTTTGTGGAAAGGGTGGCCGCTCTGCGGAGCTCAGGCACACCCCATGCCGAGCCATACCTGCTGATTGGAGAGCTCTAGCTCTGACTCAACAGAAGGCACGTTGAATGACTGCAGAGAGACCACCCCTTCCACACAAAGGGAAAGAGTCCTACCCTGCAGCATGTTGGCAGGCTTTTACTCAGGCTTTGGCTGCTTTCTAAGGAAAATTAACTGTAAGACGCTGCATACCTCAAATCAAAGTTTGGTTAGGATTTAAAACATAGTACTTTGCCCATATGACTTCTTGGAAAGTCTCCCTGAGAACAGTCTGATCCTTTGCTAAAGGTCATTGTAGACAGGTTTCTCTGATATGGTCAGGGAAATATTTGCCTGTATATGGACTACTAGTCTGACAAACTAGACAAGTTGAGATTTAGAACATTGGTGGCATCAGATGTCTATCAAAAACAATTTGTGAACATTGACTCTGGCTGATTAAAATTTTCCCCCAGAATGCCAAAAATTACTCTAGAGATAATAGGAATTGGTCTGTGTCTTTAGCGCCGGCGTTGCCCGGCATAATTAGGCTTGGCCGAGAAACATGTGTAAACCGTTTTAAACCATCTGGGGGCATCTATGAGTTTTTGCTAATTAATTGGGCTTTTATGTTCCAAAATTCTCATCCTGGCAGAAAAAAAAAGAACTTTTTTCCCCGTTGAGCCAGAGACGCTGGAATCAGACATGATGGAAAAATTGAGGGACTAATGTGAAAACACAAAATAATTATGTAATAATAGAGCTAAAGGCTCAATTCACTAAGGCTTCAAGTACACGGGGCGTTTTTACAACCTCTTCTGAACAATTTAACTTGACAGATAGTCACTTTTGCCACGTTTATATGCCGCGTTTAGAGGCGTTTTGCCGCGCTTGCGTTTAGAAGCATTTTTTTTGGAATAGCCAAAAATTAAAACCACCTGTAAATGAAACGCGGTTAAATGCGAGTTACTGCGTTTACAAGCTGTTACAGGCATTTGGAGTTTCAATGGATCGGGGTTGGTCTGTGAAAAATCCACTGCGACAGAGCAGGTAAGTATGACATGTTTAGTATTTTTAAAGAAAAAAAAATGAGACTTTAGCATCACTTTAAGCTTCTAGACTCTGTCTAGACTTTAGAAAAGCATATTCAGTAAATGATGTGATATATCGCTGCAGACAGAATGGGACATTTTTCTTGTCCAGTGACCACTTTTTAGATTCTACATAGTAACTTTCTTGCAGGTCACACCAAAAAAAAAAAACAATATTAAACACTACCAGCACTGAGTTTTCAATGCCAAAAACCAATGTACCATGGTGAATGTGGACATTGCGGAGAGAAATAGTTTGTAGTTCTTTGGTACTTATTTAATGTCTTCTCCAGGTTTTATGTTATATATTAATGCTAGGTTCACACCCAATGCATGTGGCTAGGTGAATCGCACCTGTACCCACACCAGCAGCCAAATCGCGCAGGTCTTAGGAAAAGTGCAGGGCATCTCAGCCTGCAGCGCATTTGCGGGTGCTGGAACCGCAGGAAAATCGCATGGTCAAAAAGACCATGTGATTTCCCTGTGGCCACATTTTTAAAAAGGTGCACGCATTCATTTGAATGAGCTGCTGTGCCTGCTCAAACGCGGGCCGCAAAAACAATAAGGTGTGTACCTAGGGTTAGGATCCATGCACACTGGGCTTAAAAAAACGCTGTTTCTTTGGTAGAAAAAATGCTCATATAGAGCATTTTTGTACATGAGTTTAGGCATATTTAGCATTTTTTTTTCTGCCAAAAAACACAAACAGGAAGGGGTTTTTATTCTGCCTCTAAACGCTGACCTTAAAATATGCCTCTTAGGTTAGGGTGACCAGACATCCCCGGTTTCTGGGGACAGTCCCCGGATTGAGGACACTGTTCCCGGACCAAGTCTGTCCCCGGTTTTGTCTCCGGATTGTATTTGAACAGGGGCTGGGGCAATTTCAAAGACAGTCAGTGCAGAATTAAAAAAATAAATCTGAATTACACACCCCATGCTCCGCCACTCCAACTAGCTTAGGGGGGTGTATATTTTCCATTATCTGTGCCCCTTTCTGATGATCATGTGCTGGTCGGAGCGGAGGGAATATTTCTTCAGTTTCGGGTGCATGCCCATTCAGCTCCGCTCCCATGTTCTTCTGCCTTGGCTCAAGTCCTGGCCAGCCGTCTGCCTGCTTATCTCCTTGCCTTCCCTGGCGGAGTGATCTTCCTCCGCTCCCCACCCAGTAGTAGCCGGGGCCCGAGAGAGTAAGACTTGAGAGGCTGTGAGGCGGGCGGCGACAGGCAGAGAGAGGCAGCAGGAACAGAGGGGAAGCGGATCCGATCGGGGGGCTGCCAGTGCCTTCAACACAGGTGTGCTTTGGGGGTGTCTGTGAATAGACTACATTGCACTTTGTCTGTCTCTCTGGCATATTGGCCAGCCATGTTATGTGACAGAGCCAGCCAGAGCCATGATATAGTGCCTGCTGCCTGTGAGTTATCATAATTCTGATGATCTTAACCAGTTACCGATCACCCGATAGCAAAATTAACTGCAACAGGGCGGTCGCGCTGCAAAGGATCACGTATATACGCGATTCTGCATTTCTGGGTCCACCGGTATCGGCTGATCGTTATGTACACAGGCAGATCCCTGTTCTGTTAGTATGAAAGACATTGATCCTGATCCCCCACAGTGAGAAACCACTTGTTAGGCACACATTTAGCCCTTTGATTGCCCTCCCTTCCCAGCCAGTGTCATTAGTACAGTGACAGTTGTGACGGTGGGACCATGTACGTCCTTAAAGAGTGTTGGTTTACGCAAGATTTGGTAGAGAAAGACATGCTGATTGAACAGCTGTGTCTTGGGCTATTTAGTTCTGACACGACTATGGATCAGGGCCCCACCCAACAGACAGGAAGTCTGTGTGCAGGGGAGTCAGTTGGACTCCCATCCCTCTGAGAGGAGTCAGACGCTGCATGGGTGCAGCCAGAGTATGCATGTCTGCAGGAGGCAGACGTTATTGGTGAATTAAGCAAGAAGGTACTGACCGGGAGTAAGCGAGGAGACAGCTTAACTCTTGGAAACTGTTTGTTCTGAGGAGCAGACCTAAGGCCTAGGCTAAAGGCCTGAACAGCCAGATCGCAAGAGGGGAAGCCAGGAGGTAAACTGTTGAGTATGCAAGACACAGTAATGGTGGAACCCCCCTGCGAGGGCAACTGATGTATTTGTGAACTTTTTGTGCTTTTAAATAAAAGTGGGCTACCATGCCCTTAAATAGAGTTCCTGACTGGCTTGAATCACTGGAAAAACGCATCTACTACGAGAGCTGATAACCCCTAATCTTACACAGTGCATATTTTTAGCACTGATCACTGTATTAGTGTCACTGGTTCCCACAAAGTGTCAAAAGTGCCACTTGGTGTCCGATTTGTCCGCCGCAATATCGCAGTCCCGCTATGAGTCGCTGATTGCCGCCATTACTAGTATAAAAAAAAAATCTGTCCCCGGATTTCATTTTAAAAATCTGGTCACCTTTTCTTATGCTCCATTCACACCTATGCTTTTTTAGATATATTCTTAAGAGCTGTGTTAATCAGGGAAATTGGCCTAAAGGATTCTCAGTAGAGGGGGTCGTTATTAGGTTTAGGAATCAATACGATTAGGGCCTCAGGCATAGATGGAGGGAGACTTTTCTGTGTAAAGATAGTGGAATAAAGTTTATGTAGTCTCAGGACCAGGACATCTCGGTGTGTCAGATACCACTCAATGGGGAACCCATCCGGCCCTGGAGTTTTATGTTTACACCTATGCATTTTTAGTGCTTTTTGCTATTTGCAGATTTGCACTACAGAACGTGTTCCATAGGAAATCATGTTAAAGCGGAGGTCCCGCGAAAAACAAAATATTAAAAGCCAGCAGCTACAAATACTGCAGCTGCTGACTTTTAATAAATGGACACTTACCTGTCCAGAGTGCCCGCGATGTCGGCAGCCGAAGCCGAGCAATTGCTCGTCTCTCGGCTGTCCCCACCGCCATCCTCGGTGAGGGAATCAGGAAGTGAAGCGTTGCGGCTTCACTGCCCGGGTTCCCCACTGCGCATGCGCGAGTAGCGCTGCGCGTTCCCAGTGGTCTCCGCTGTCTCCTGGGACCAGTGTGTTTCCCAGAAGACAGCAGGGGGGGGGGATAAGTGGAGTGACTCCCGTGGGAGTCTCTCCCCGGAAGTGGGTGCAAATACCTGTATTATACAGGTATCTGCACCCCCCTCCCCCCTGAAAGGTGCCAAATGTGACACTGGAGGGGGGAGGGTTCCGAAAAGCGGAAGTTCCATTTATGGGTGGAACTCCACTTTAAATGGACTGTAGTGCAAATCTGCAAAATGCAGAAAGCATTAAAATGGCATAGGTGGGAATCAGGCCTAAACTTGCAAGGACACATAGGATAACACTGAGCTGCTTCTATAGGCAAAACGCAAAACTCCTGTAGAAGCAACGTTTTTAAAGTGCAAGATGATCAGACCTTGGAATCCTCTCTTAACAGTAAAACTGAATTTAAATATGGATTATATGCCTTATTTTTAAGGAAGTGACATCTGCAGATGGTGTTAGATGAATTCATCAAGGGACTGACTGATGAGGTCAGGAAGGAAATCTTTCCCCAGCCGTGAGGATAATTTGGCAGCTCACTGGGGTTTTGCTTTGACTTCTAATTTGAATGAGAAGTATTTATCAGAATAAAAGCAGGCTGAACTTGATGGACTTTGGATAGTTTTAACAGAACAAAACAAAAACAAAAAAGGCGCCACTTAGTTAAAACTGTTTTTACTTAAATAACACAGAAGTATTAAAGCACTCACTCATAGGTTGACTTTAGTAGGCACAATAAACGTCTGGTCTGTGGTCACATTCCGCTTGCCGGGAGTCTCAGTATTTAGTGATGACCTCCTCGTTTGTTTGTGATGAAATCCGGAATGTTATCCATGCAGGATGTCGCCGGAAGATTCTTCTCCAAGACCATTGCTTGAAAAAGATGCGCGCAGGGACCTAGAACGTCTCTCCGCTTTGTACATCGAAACGCGTTGCATGACGGTCCTGACGTCACCCCGCTGAACGTCGTGTTGCGTCTCAGTTGGACCCTTCGTTTGTGTTCCAGCCCTCCTTCTGGCCCCGTGAGAAGAATCTTCCGGCGACATCCTGCATGGATAACATTCCGGATTTCATCACAAACAAACGAGGAGGTCATCACTAAATACTGAGACTCCCGGCAAGCGGAATGTGACCACAGACCAGACGTTTATTGTGCCTACTAAAGTCAACCTATGAGTGAGTGCTTTAATACTTCTGTGTTATTTAAGTAAAAACAGTTTTAACTAAGTGGCGCCTTTTTTGTTTTTGTTTTGTTCTGTTTTACATGTGTTTGGAGTCCGGCTTCGGCTCCCCCAGTAAGGCTGCCCAGTTATCTCTTGGACTGTTACAACTCACATCTAAGCTCGTCACACAGCTCAAAGGACTTATTTGGTAACTTCTCATATATACATTGTCTTTTTTTTTTTTTACTTGTAAGCGCCAATATTGTAATTTATTTGGATAGTTTTAAGTCATGCCTCCAACAAGTCCAGTTTATCATTGTCTTACGTAAAAATTGCTCTGTATTCCTTTAAGCCTCGTACACACGGTTTGATTTTCGGAAGGGTAATGTCTTTTGACAGACTGTTGTCCGAAATTCTTACCGTTAGACAACAAATGTTGGATGGCAGGCTAGTAAATTTTTGTCAAACAACAGCTCCACGTCAGATTTTTGTATGGTCAGTACACAAATCCGTCACACAAAAGTCGAAAGTACAAACACGCATGCTCGGAATCAATGCTCACCAAACACGAAATTAGCAGAAGGGGCCCAAAGGGTGACGCTCAAGAGCTGAAATACCTCATAGTAAGTCACTACATTCGTGTTTGTGGCACAACAATTTGGCACATGCCCTTTTGACAATAATCAGACGCTCGGTTGTCCAACAATCGAACCGTGTGTACCAGGCTTTACTGCCACTAATTTGATTCAAATGTTCTCCAGCTGCCACATTCCAATGCAGATTTGAACCTAATTGGTAGTGGTGGGGCCACAGAGCCTAGTTCTCAGTTGAAGCTGGAGTCCAGGTAGTTTTGTTTTTTACGTAAGAACAGAAATGTATTATAAAATATTAATCAGTATTGGCTGGTGGATCTGATCCTTTAGAGAAAAAACTCCTACTTGTATCTCGATAAACCTGATGCCCATACACACGGTGTCTTCTCAATACTGCAGGGATATTACGCACGTAAATTATGGTTACCTAGTAATTTGGTTATGTGATTCAGCATTACAACTGCTCCAGTGAGAAACGATGGCTGTGTTGCATGAGAGGCTTGTTTTTTTTCTTAAATAAGGTGCTTCCAGTGACCCCAGTGAATGTTTAATGATAATTGCATGTTACCAGCAGTTTAAAGTGTTACTAAACCCACAACAGTAAAAATCAGTGTGTATATGCAGTAAATAATGCTTGTTATACTCACTGTAGAACCTAAGGGGTTAATCCTCCGAATTGTGTAAAATGGCTTGTAGCGGGTGTTTGATTTTAGGGGAGGCAGCTGGGTGGTAGTGTAACCCAGATGCATTGATTATCAGAGAATCTGGGATCCTTTTATGGTTCTTGGAGGACTCTGGTGGTGTGAGATTCCTTGCGGCCTGCAGGTGGCGCTGTCGCCCTGGCTGGAGTTGAACACTCACTGCAAGACTGCTTCCCTTTTTGTCCTTTCCTGGCGCTGGTACAGCGGGGCGGGGAACCCGCTGTGACGCAAAGGGAGAGGAGATAAAAGGGGCGGACGCCCTGACCTTGGGGTTCAGAGTCGGAGGATGCAGCCGCACCCAGGCACCTTCAGCTTGGGTGCTGGCGTTCCGGAGTTCCGGGCCCAGGTGCCCTTGACCTGGCCGGAGCGAGAGATGGAGTCCATCTCAGGCACCTTTAGCCCGGGGTGAGGTACTTTGGCGGAAGCCTGGAGCTCAGTAACTCCGACTGAGTTCCGCGAGGGGGCCCTAACTCCTTGGGTGCCCGTGTCTGAGACGAGTAGGCCGGTGAGCGGAACTTCTCCGGAGAGTCCAGCGCAGCATTGCTGGTGACGGAGAGGCCTCCGGTAACTGTCTTGGACGGATGTCCTTCCCCTGATAGGGGCTGTGCTAGCGAAGGTAATTCATGTTCTGTTCAATATAGTCAGAGGCAGTAACTATTCACCACTGGTGACACCACAGTGGTTAGCTCTATCTAAAAGAATTGTGCCTTGGCCTACTCCCCACAAAGACTGAAGTGTTATATGGGTCTCATCCTGTCTGTGCTGTATGACTATTTATTGAGAAGAATAAATACGAGTTGGACCCTTTCAGTGTGTGGAACTCTGGTTACTAGGAGCACAGGGGAGTCAATCCGAGGAGAGGATTTGACTCTGGGACACATATACAAAACCCGATAGTTCTGGCCTTCACCTCTACACCTTGGAGGACATGGGCCGTGGTGTATCTCATCCCTCCCCTCCAGTGTTAACCCCTAGACGAGACAGACAAGCCGTGAATAAGAAGGGGTGAGAGGGGTGAGGTCGCTACAGGCTGAAGAGATTTTGCTAAAGAGATTTTTTTGGGGGGGGCTGGTTGAATGTGATCAGCACTGTCCAGACAGAAAGCCAGGGGTCCTGCAGTCTCATAGGTCAGTCAGAGGAGAATGAAAACTCCTCCTACAAGCTTTAACCAGACACTGATAGAACTCACAAAACTGCTATATACTGCTGATGAGAAAAGGTGTTTACCAGTTTATATTTACTAAAATTATTACATTTCCATGTTCTGTGTACTGTGGGAGACCAGATATAATAAATGCAGGGTCCTGGGTTTAGTAACACTTTAAGTTTCTAAAAAAAACACTTTAAGTTTTAGGCCTCATGCCCACGGATGTTTTTACAGCTGCGTTTTTGAGCGTTGTTTACAGCTTAAAAACGCCTGTCCATGTTAGTCTATAGCTTCATGCCCACCTAGGCGTTTTTGAGCTGCAAATAGCATAGGCGTTTTTAAGCTGTAAAAAAAAAAACAGGACCAGTGCGTTCCCCAGCGTTGACGTTAGGCATAAAAAAACACGAAGCATTAAAAAACGCCCAAAAACACGCGAAAACGCTCAAAAACTTGCAAAAACGCAGCAATTGCGTTTTTGAGCTCCGGCGTTATTTTTTTTGAAAAAAAATAAAAAATGGTCGAAAAATGTATACAATAATGGACAGGCGTTTTTAAGCTGTAAAAAATGTGGCTGTAAAAACGTCCGTGGGCATGAGGCCTTTAAGTTTAAAAATGATCTGCCATACTCAAGTCTTTTTTTTTGTTTAAAAAATAACAAACATGTCATACTTGCTCTGTGAAGTGGTTTTGCACAGAGCAGCCCCGATCCTCCTCTTCTGGGACCCCTCTTTGGTTCTCCTAGCCCCTCCCTTCCTTCTGCTGAGTGCCCCCACAGCAAGCAGCTTGCTATGGGGGCACCCAAGCCGAGCCGCTGCTCTGTGTGTCCATTCGAGCATGGAGCCTCGGCTCCGCCCCCTCTCTCTCCTCATTGGCTCACTGACTTTGATTGACAATGGCGCCCCGCTGCTTTCTCAGCCAATGAGGAGGGAGAGTCCCGGACAGTCAAGACTCTCATGCAACATTGCTGGATCGAGATGAGGCTCAGGTAAGTGTTAGGGGGCTGCTGCACACTGAAGGTTTTTTTATCTTAATGCATAGAATTTATTGAGATAAGAAAACCTTCAGTCTTTACAACCACTTTAGGCTTTAGGTACCTTTAACAAGCATAGTACAATGCAGAGTCAATGCATACGTTCTGGCTCTAATGCTGAATATTTAAACTCGAACATTTGTTATTCTGATCGAAACAGCTGGAATCATTTTAATTTAACTAGACTTTTATATGCACTCAGTGACTAATAATTGACATTATCAATCATTTGTGTGGTGCTTTGACCAGCATTCATCCGAATGGCAGAGCAGAGCACAGCAAGGAGGCGCAGCTCCGCGACTAATAGAAAATACCCTTGAATGTGTTATTGATAGATCTTGCCAACATCGTTTCGAGCCCCATTGCTCAGGATCGAAAACTCACTGAGATATGCTGATAAGATGCATCAGTTGTCAAATTGCTCTCCTATAAGCTGCTATTGATTTCTGATCGTCAGCTAGAAAACCTACAGCAAAAATTCTAAGTGACCTTCCACACTGCAGATGTTGGTGAAGGATGTCACTTAGTGTCAGCAATGTGCAAGGGGTAATTGTATGAATGGAGTTCTATTGATGCCTGGAGAGCAATTAGCGCTGATTGGCCAAAGTAAGAGCAGCAGTGGCTCCATGATTAAAACGGGATAATAGGAAGGAATACCAAGAGTAGTTACAGTGCCTTGCAAAAGTATTCACCCCCCTTGGCTTTTTACCTATTTTGTTACATTACAGCCTTTAGTTCAATGTTTTTTTATTCTGAATTATATGTGATGGATCAGAACACAATAGTTTAAGTTGGTGAAGTAAAATTAAAAAAATATGTACATAAAACAATTTTTCAGAAATAAAAAACTGATAATTGGCATGTGCGTATGTATTCACCCCCTTTGTTATGAAGCCCATAAAAAGCTCTGGTGCAACCAATTACCTTCAGAAGTCACATAATTAGTGAAATTATGTCCACCTGTGTACAAGTGTCACATGATCTGTCATTACATATACACATGTAGCGGGGTGCTAAATTTAGGGGCAGTGTTTGGGTGGTAGTTGTACCCAAACACCCCAATTGTTAGAATTCTTGCAACCATTTTTTGGAGAGTATTGGTGTATAGTTCCCTGTGGCCTGCAGGTGGCGCTGCCATAGTAGGCCAGGGTTGAACCGCTAATCCAGTGCTGTCCTTTGTGTGTCCCCTCTCAGCAGCCGTATGGTGGGTGTGGCAGGCCTGCTGTGCATCTTGGGAGAGGATATAAAAGGGGCAGACACTGCCTGTTCAGGGGGTTCGTTGTTGGGGGTCCTACCCCAGGGTGTGTGTTCCTGTCCGTCCTGGGCACCTTTGACCCAGGGGCGGAGGTGGATGGATCAGTCCCAGGCACCTTTAGTCCTGGGGCTGCAACGGAGGCCTGGGCCCAGCACTTTCGGCTGGAGCCCACCAAGGATCGTATCCTGGATGAGGAGGCCGGGGGAGGAACCATTCCGAGGGACTGGTGCAGAATTCACAGTGAAGGAAGGGTTGCGGTAACTCTCTGGAGGGATGTCTTCTCCTTAAACAGAGGCCAAGTTCACCAGGCTGAGTCTGCTTGAGAATCGGAGCAGTGAATTGTGTTACGTTTGTGCCTGGACCTCTTCCACACCTTAAGCTGTCCTGTTCTCCCTTCAACCTTTTCTGTCAGAGACTGTGTTTTACAAGAAAATAAACCTCTACGTTGGAGTGCAGCTGGTGTGGACATTCAAGTTTCTGTGGGGATACAAGGACTTGTCTTTATTTAAGATAGAGTTGAGAGACATTCTCTGGCTGTCTGACTGTGGAGAACCCATCAACAACACCACTCAACCTCTTCACACAAGAGGGTACGGGCTTGTAGTGTGGTGTGCCCCTCTATTCCTGCGAGGAGCCGAACAAGGCAGGTAAAGAGAGGGGTCTGCGCGCTATACACACCTTTGTGAAAAGCCCCAGAGGCTGCAACATCTAAGCAAGAGGCACCACTAACCAAACACTGCCATGAAGACCAAGGAACTCTCAAAACAAGTAAGGGACAATGTTGTTAAGATGTACAAGTCAGGGTTAGGTTATAAAAAAAATCCAAATCTTTGATGATCCCTAGGAGCACCTTAAAGTGGTTGTAAACCCACTTTATAAACAAAGACCTACAGGTAAGCCTAGATTAAGGCTTACCTGTAGGTGCATGAAATATCTCCTTAACCACCTCGCGCCTGCCGTACGAGAATATACGGCCGCAAGGTGGTTGTCAAATGCCGGGAGGCCGTTATTATACGGCCTCCGCTATTTGGCCACTGGGGGGCGTGCGAGCGCCGCCGGCGGCGCACGCACGTGCCCGGCGCTTCACAGCAATGCCGTTGCGCGTGCCTGGCGGCCGCGATGTCCGCCACGCACCCCCGATCGGCGGTTACAGAGACAAGGACATGGATCTGTATGTGTAAACACACAGATCCATGTCCTGTCAGGGAGAGGAGACCGATGCTGTGTCCCTTGTACATAGGGACACAGATCGGTCACCTCCCCCAGTCAGTCCCCTCCCCCCACAGTAACAATCACTCCCAGGGAACACATTTAACCCCTTCAGCGCCCCCTAGTGTTAACCCCTTCCCTGCCAGTCACATTTATACAGTAATCAGTGCATATTTATAGCACTGTTCGCTGTATAAATGTGAATGGTCCCAAATTAGTGTCAAAAGTGTCCGATGTGTCCGCCATAATGTCGCAGTCACAAAAAAAATCACTGATCGCCGCCATTACTAATAAAAAAAAAAAATATATAAAAATGCCATAAAACTATCCCCCTATTTTGTAAACGCTATAACTTTTGCGCAAACCAATCAATAAACGCTGATTGCGATTTTTTTTTTACCAAAAATATGTAGAAGAATACGTATCGGCCTAAACTGAGGAAAAAAATATAAAAAAATAAAAAAAAATTAGGATATTTATTATAGCAAAAATCAAAAAATATTGCTTTTTTTTCAAAATTGTCGCTCTATTTTTGTTTATAGCGCAAAAAATAAAAACCGCCGAGGTGATCAAATACCACCAAAAGAAAGCTCTATTTGTGCGAAAAAAAGGACGTCAATTTTGTTTGGGAGCCACGTCGCACGACCGCGCAATTGTCATTCAAAGCGTGACAGTGCTGAAAGCTGAAATTTCGCCTGGGCAGGAAGGGGGTATATGTGCCCAGTAAGGAAGGGGTTAACCTACACGGTTAAGGAGATATTTGCATTTAAAAGCGGCGACGCTGACATCACGCGCATGCGCATGGGGTTAACCCCATTCACAAATTCGGCTAGGTCGCAACATTCGACGACATAGCTGAATTTGATGGCTCACGCGCGTATG
Organism: Rana muscosa; assembly: GCA_029206835.1. Lineage (NCBI taxonomy): Eukaryota > Metazoa > Chordata > Amphibia > Anura > Ranidae > Rana > Rana muscosa. The sequence goes on from CM055127.1 coordinate 134,088,579, forward strand.
CGCGGAGTCACGTCTTCGCCGCTCCGGCCAATCACAGCGCCAGAGCGGCGCTGTGATTGGCTGCAGCGGCGATACCCGGAAGTAACATTCCGGCTATCGCCGCAGCGATGGATGCGGCTAGGGGAGGGACACAGACGACTTCGGGGGCCCCGATCTAAGGTAAGTGGTACATATTGAGCTAGTATGCTAGTCATACTAGCTCATTATAGCTTTGTCTTGCAGGTTAGTTAAAAAAAAAAAAAAAAACTCAACAGGGTTTACAACCACTTTAAAATCTATCATAACCAAATGGAAAGAACATGGCACAACAGCAAACCTGGCAAGAGACGGCCACACACCAAAACTCACAGACCGGGCAAGGAGAGCATTAATCAGAGAGGCAGCACAGAGACCTAAGGTAACCCTGGAGGAGCTGCAGAGTTCCACAGCAGAGACTGGAGTATCTGTACATAGGACGACAATAAGCCGTACGCTCCATAGAGTTGGACTTTATGGCAGAGTGGCCAGAAGAAAGCCATTACTTTCAGCAAAAAACAAAATGGCACGTTTTGAGTTTGCGAAAAGACATGTGGGAGACTCCCAAAATGTATGGAGAAAGGTGCTCTGGTCTGATGAGACTAAAATTTCACTTTTTGGCCATCAAAGGAAACGCTATGTCTGGCGCAAACCCAACACATCACCCAAAGAACACCATTTCCACAGTGAAACATGGTGGTGGCTGCATCATGCTGTGAGGATGTTTTTCAGCACTCTGGACCGGGAAACTGTTCAGTTGTGAAGGAAAGATGGATGATGCTAAATACAGGGATATTCTTGAGCAAAACCTGAAACAGACCAAAAGACGCACAGCGCTCCTGTGCAATTTGCACCGGAGCCGCTGTGGAGATGTGTGAACCTGCTCCATAGAGAGCCGGTCACAATCTTCTGACATGCGAATCGGATGCAGAGAAACCCACATCCAATTCGCAATAGTGTGAACCCAGCCTTAGATGGAATTGACTAACAAATCCCCTTTCACGCAGGGCAGACTCCATTTAGATCATCAGGGGATCTATCCACTGATCCCCTGCTGATCAGAGCAAAATGGGTGTATGACAGGTCCATGTCTGCTCAGTTTCTGCAAAATGGACATACACCAAGCCCGTTCCGTTCTATGGGCGGCCGGGTGTAAACGGACTATCACTATTATTGCTATTGTGTATTTTATTATATTCATAGTTACATTGTCGGTAAGGCTCAAAAAAGACAATAGTCCATTCAGTTCAACCTGTGTAGGTGTATATATATCAGTGTCTATAATGATTTCCCATATCCCTGTATGCTGCGTTCTTTAAGATGTACATCTAAGAGTCGTTTTAAAATATCCATACTCCCCGCAGCCACCACCAATTGTGCGAGAGTTCCACATCCTTATCGCCCTAACAGCGAAGAACCCCCTACACAGTTTAAGGTTAAACCGCTTCTCCTCCAGTCTCATTGTGTGGCCCGTGTCCTTTTACACTCCCTGGGACTGAATCGTTCATTTCCTATGCTGGGATCCCCATTGAGATATTTGTAGTTTGCTATCATGACACCTCTCAAGCGTCTCATCACCAGCGAAAATAAATTTAGCGTTTGCAGTCGTTCCTCGTAATTGAGGTCCTCCAGTCCCCTTATTAGTTTTGTTGCCCTTCTTTGGACTCTCTCCAGCTCAAGCACATCCCTACTGAGGACTGGTGACCAGAATTGGACAGAAAACATGATTCATAATTGTATAATTGCAAGTTAAAGCCCAACTAAAAATGTAATTTAAATAGTGCATTGTGCATCAGTTACCTTACTCCTCAGTCATGATTCCAAATACCCCCATCTAATGCCTAGTACATACGAGCCAAATGTGGGGGGCCATTGGCTGGTTCAATAGAAACCATTCAGCCCGTGTGTATGGCTCATGACTGAAAAAGGTCTGCTGACCGGTTCCTGAGTGACACTGTCAGCCAATGGCTGAAAGCACTGACCAGAGTGTTCTGCCGAGGGGGCCGTCCCCCTTTCAGAACACAACAGCACAGCATGGGAAATGGCTGTACTAACATCGGATTGTAAGTACAGCGGTTCCGACCTGAGCTGTGGTGTGTACTAGGCTTAAATTTATTGTAAAGGTAATTTTTCTTTTTTTTTTTTAAAACAATGTCTGTATTTACTTGGTCTGTGCAATGAAATTTTCGGGTCCCCCCGCAGGCGCTCCTGGCCCCTCCCCTCTAATCAGTGCCCCCCTGGGAAGCTGCTTCGTGTGTGCTCGCACCCAAGCCCTGCTGCTGCATCCATTGACACAGATAGCAGGATTCAGCCACGCCCCTCGTTCCCTTGTCACTAGCTTTGATTGACAGCACTGGGAGCCAATGGCTCTCTGTGCCCCAGCAAAGCCAGTGAGACCTGGAAGTGATGGGAGAGAAGAGCTGCAAACGTGCACAGCGATGGATCAAATGAGGGCTCAGGTAAGTAAGGGGGGGGGGAGGTGAGGGGGAATGCTGACACCTAAACATTTTTTACCTTAATGCAAGGAATGCATTAAAGCGGAGCTCCGCCTGAAAAAAAATATATTAAAAGCCAGCAGCTACAGCTACAGCAGCTGCTGACTTTTAATATTTGGACACTTACCTGTCCTGGAGTCCAGCGACGTCCGCAGCAGAGGACGAGTGATCGCTCGTCACTCTGCTGCCCCCTCCGCCATCCTCGCTGAGGGAACCAGGAAGTGAAGCCCTGCGGCTTCATGCCCGGTTCCCTACGGCGCATGCGCGAGTCACGCTGCGCCTTTCTGATTGGTGCTCCTGTGTTCTGGGAGCCGAGTGTCTCCCAGAACACTACGGGAAGTCTGCGGGAAGTGACGTCACTCCCGCAGATTCCCGGAGAGAGGACTCTCGGATGTGGGTGAAAATACCTGTCTTAGACAGGTATCTTCACCCCCCTCCCCCCTGAATGGTGTCAATTGTGACACCGGAGGGGGGGAGGGTTCCAAATAGCAGAAGTTGAAATTTAGGGTGGAGCTCCACTTTAAGGTAAAAAATGTTCAGGCTTTACAACCATCTGCAGCGTAACAGATCAAATTCACAGCTTCCTCTATGAGCCAAGCTAATTTTCTGTTATGGGAATAGGCCATTTTTCCACACTGATGCCGCGTACACACGACCGTTTTTAATGATGAGAAAAATGCAATTTTTTAAAATGGTCATTAAAAATGATCGTGCGTGGGCTTCATAGCATTTTTCACGACATGAAAAATGGCCATGAAAAAATTGGAACATGCTCTAATTTTTCTCGTCGTTTTTCTCGTCATGAAAAACGGCCGTGTGTGGGCTTCAACGACGTGAAAAAAAATGCACATGCTCAGAATCAAGTATGAGACGGGAGCGCTCGTTCTGGTAAAACTAGCGTTCGTAATGGAGATAGCACATTCGTCACGCTGTAACGGACTGAAAAGCACAAGGCTGAAAAGCGCGAATCGTCTCTCAACAAACTTTACTAACATGAAGGGTGGCGCCATCCGAATGGAACTTCCCCTTTATAGTGCCGTCGTACGTGTTGTACGTCACCGCGCTTTACTCAAACATTTTTTTCAATAATAGTGTGTAGGCAAGGCAGGCTTGAAAAGAATCACGTCGAGAAAAAATGCAGTTTTATTCAATGACATTAAAAACGGTCGTGTGTACGCGGCATTAGTTATATTCTTGGGCAACCGCCACATGAGAAAGAACCCTGCCACTGGAATTGTCAACTCCATCAATAGGAGGTGTCCACATCATGCAGGCAGGAATGTGGACATCAGAAGACAGACCCCTGGAAGTTAAGAGAAGAAGCCAGTAGGATTTGGTCAGTGGAGTTACATGACAGTGAATTCAGGTAAGTATTGTTGGGCATTGTTGATTTTCCACTACAGACATTTGGATAGTTTTTTTTTTTATACCAGCGGTTAGTTCAGGGGGTTGATAACATCCTGGAGTTGGGCTTTAAGTGCTACCTTCACTGGTAAAGTTGATTATTGTGTTGAGCTCTTCCCTGGAATTTAAGGAATACCCATCAGACAGAAACTAAGTGGTGAAGTTTACAGTGTTAAGTACTCAGGTGCAAAGTGGTCCATATTTGACTGCTCTGATGAAGTCACGTGACGTGACGTAACGCGTAGGGCGTGACCGGAGTGAATTGTGGACCGGAAGTACCGTGAGATCTAACGCCGCTGTTTTAACTTTTTTGCGCTTTTTAATCTTTATCGATGTAAGCATCCATTTGTCTTTTAATAAACCACATATTCTTTAAACAATTTACACTATGGGAGGCATTTTATCTATTTCATTCCTGCATGGGTCTGGAGTTATTAGCGACACTTCAAAAGCCTGGAGCTTGGATCCCATCAGCCCATATATTTGCCCATAAGGCTTTTTATTCACTACAATGAAGTGAGAGTTCTGTGAGCACTGAGCTGTTTAGTGAAGGCACGTTGTTTGGTGGAAGTTCAACTAATAAGGACTTTATTCATTTTAATCACTGATACTTGGACAATTTATTGCAATATTTGTTTTGGTTCACAGATTATTGATTGATTGATTCATACTATTTTACCCGTGAGGTTATACACAGAGTTACACCGTAGAAGCTGCGCAAGATCACTTTACCCATCTATTTGTTATTACGTGTATTGTAATGTGTATTGTGGATTTTGCAGCAATTTTCATTTATTTATCGAGTCACGCATTTATTTTGAAACTACTATCATTACCCGGTAGCGGGGGGGACTATTTACTTTTCATTTGAAGTCCATATTTGTGGCCTAGAAAACCGGCATTAAAATCATGATCTTAAGAAATGGATACTGATTTTGGGGCAGTGAAACAGAAGGCGTGCAGTTCTGCTGCCCACAATCACCCAACAACAAGTACATTCCAGTGAATCAATATTTTGCTATAGAGATGGACAGAAAAAAAAAAAAAATCCAACCTGCCTGTTTGCTAGAAATGATAATGTCAGTTTCCCGATAAGACCGTAAATGTTGTTGTATGTTGTGACAGCATCTGTCTGTTTATTGTAGCCTTTGAAATCCTCTAATTTCTACCTATCTGCATAGCTTCTTGCTGTACCTCCTTCCTGGAGCTTCCTTCTAGAAAATGTCTCCCCAATCACTGTGCTGTTTAACTTTCGATATATATGTAAAATCTGACCTTTCAGTTACTTTTATGAGCTGCAAAATGCAGCACTCAGCAACCAGGTCCATCACTGAGCAGAATTTCTCAAACTCAGCACTGCAGGGGCTCCGGATAACTGTGATTATGTTTGTTTTCCCATGCAGAAGTACAAATTAAACATCCCAATCGTGTAAACCTGAAGCTATTTAGCCAACCGAGTACTACAAATCCTAGCAGGCTAGGGATAGACTGCTCATAGAGTTGATGGCCTGCTATTTTGAAAAAAACTCAAAAGGAGTTATCTTAAAGGGGAGTTCCAGCCTTTTTTTATGTTTATTAAAAGTCAGCAGCTACAAAAAGTGTAGCTGCTGGCTTTTAATAAACAGACACTTACCTGTTCGACTGTCCAGCGACGCGGCCGAACGAAGCTTCGCTCCTCTCCCCCCTTCTCCCCTGGCGCCTACATTCCTACTGTGGGCACCTGGCCGTGACAGCTTTCGGCTTCACGGCCAGGCACTCACTGCGCATGCGTGAGCCGCGCTGCGCAATCTGAGCGGACAGGCGATTGCTTGGAACCTGTCACGTGTCCCAGGTGATCGTCTACGGGGAGGGGGAGGGGCCTTAGGAGATATGACGAGTCGCCTAAGCGGGCCCTGGGTGGAAGGAGGAAGTGGGACAGGAAGTCCCACTCCTACTGAAGCCCCCACTCCCCCCCCAAAAAAAAATTACATGCCAAATGTGGCATGTAAGGGGGCGAGGAGTGGAAGTTCCAATTTTGAGTGGAACTCTGCTTTAAGTTGTAAGAATGATCCTCACCCACAGGAAATATTCTAAAACTAGGGCCCTTGTGATTTTCTCCAAATTGGATCCTCGATGCATCCCCTCACGTTCCAGATCTGACCCTTGGGGCAAACATCTGCATGACCTTCTTCGTTTCTCCATTCCAGTGAGCCCTTTAGATTCTTGTAAGTTATTCTAAATTTCTCATGTACCTCTACCCACTTCCTGACCTCCACTCTACATGCCATTCCCAACTCTTCACCGTTCAAATACACCTTTAAAGGATATCTAAACCCAAGAACAAAAATGGAATATACTGCAGCTTACCAGTCCTTAACACACCAAAGGAATCTTTATTGCATGAACTTCACCAATGGAACATTTGGATGGATGTCTGTTGTACACTACATGTGTGACTTCATAACTTGCCAGCATAGCGTAAGCACCAGATGGTGGTGGCAGATTCACAGATGTTACTCCTTGACCTGACACAATTGAACATTGAACCAACACAATGGAACACTGTATTGGACATACACTGGACACGGTGTAATCTCAATCCCAGTACCCTTTGTGCTTAAAGAGGAGCTCCAGTCTCCCAAAAAGAAAATTAAACGTCAGTAGCTACAAATACTGTAGGACACCTACCTTCCCAGGGATCCAGCGATGTAGTCACCTGAGCCGATTCTTCAATCAGCTTTGGGTGTGAGCACTTGAGTCGGAAGTAGGAGCGGGTACATGTCAAAACCAGGTAAAAAAAAGTGGCAAAGTTTCATCTAAACTTTATAATGTTTGCATATGGGGAATTGAGAAGCCACGCAAACTTGTACAGCATGAGCAAGATTCACCAAAAATGAATGTTTTGTGCGGTTTTGTTTACAAAGATTTATGGCCCTTTCTTTTTTGAGGGAAACAGTGTTACGGTACATTCCTATCTTGAAATGCTGAAGGGCTGGCTTTTACCACAACTTAATGAAGACACTGAAGATTTCATTTTTCAGCAAGATGGAGCACCGCCACATTGGTACAACCAAGTTAGTTGGTTTCTAAATAAAACATTGCCTCAATGTTGGATAGGTTGCAAGGGGCCCCAAGATTTAAAACTTAGCGTGTTTATGTTCTACCATTGCCCGTTGTTTTCTAGGAGCTCAAAAACAGAATCATGGCTGCAGCAACTTCTGTGGAAGAAGACGCTCTGACGTTATCCATGCGGCAGGTAGATGGCCCATAGAGCATTTCTAACATGGTGAGTGAGACTTGAGGACTTACTTAAAAGTTTGTAATTTGTTATGTAACTGTAGCACATTTTCATTATTAACCACCTCCCACTGGAAGGCTGACATATGACATTCTTAGGTTGAAGTGGTGATATCTGGATGATGCATGCAGCTACAGGCATAGTCCAGATATCTTTGTTTTCAGCCAGCGATTCAGTATCTTGTAAAAGCCATCCTAGCAACTTATGAGCCCCTGGATTGCATTTACAGGCAGTGAAAGGGAATAGCCCCCCCCTCCCACCACCCTCTACTGCCTCTCCGGGCTCTCCCGTACGATCTGGGACCCGGGGAAACCGATCCGGCGGCACCACCGGATTACTATAGAGCTGGACCAGATGGTCCCCGACCAACTCAATGATCCTGGGAGGCCGGAGGAGACATCATGACGTCACTTCCGGCGCTGGCAGATGAAAACACTGCCAGTTTTTTACCCTGGAAAGCAGAGATTAATTTTTATTTTATTTTTTATCTCATGTTTTCCAGGGTAGAGGAGATTTCTGTGGTCTTATTGACCCCACATGTCTCCATAAAGAGGACTTGTCAAGCCTTATTCCTATTACAAGGGATGTTTACAATTCTGGTAATAGGAACAAAAGTGATAAAAAAATGAAAGAAACAGTGTAAAAATAAAAAATAAAATAAAATAAAAGATAATATTATTTTTTTTTAAAGCGTCCCTGTCCCCTCATCCTCGCACACAGAAGCAAACGCATATGTAGGTCGCACCTGCATATGTAAACAACATTCGGACCACACAGGTGAGGTATTGCCGCAAACGTTAGAGAGAGAGCAATAATTTTAGCACTAGACCTCCTCTGTAACTCTAAACTGGTAACCTGTAAAAAATGTTAAAGCCTCGTCTATTGGGATTTTTAAGTACTGTAGTTTTGCACCATTCTACGAATGTGCGCAATTCTAAAGTGTGACATGTTTGGTATCTATTTATAGATATTATTGTGATACTCATGGCCAACATCCAGAACTCTATACACAACAACCAAACCAAAAAGATATCGGACTATACAGGCCAGAGAAGGAGCATACATCTAATTCATAAAGTATCACAGTATTAATAAGACAAAAAATATGGTGCACCTGCACCTGTCTACTTATTAAAATAACAGGAGTTATATATGGCAGTACATAACATAGGATTGACTAGTAAGAAAGTTTTGAGTACTAATTTGATCGATCCTCATATACGGATGCGTTTCACCATTTATGCTTCATCGGGGCCTAAGAAGACCATATAGTACTCATCCTAATACAAGACCACCCATGTATACTGTGAGGGGGTTAGCTCGGCAGCGGGTGTGTGTGACCCCCGGGATGGGCTCCCCACACAAAAACAGGCACAGCAAACGGAGGTTGTGGTTTTCAAAATCAAAAAAAAGGTGCGGTTTATTTTCTATTTACAGTGACAAAACACAGCAAAGCCAAAAGAAACATATAAACAAAATAAATCCTGGTCAACTTGACCTCTGACTAAACATACAGGTTTCCTAACTAACAACTGGGATCAGCCTAGTGCTGTCCTAGTCCCTAAGTCCCTGGTTTTAAATGTCCAAGCAAATAGCCACACAGGCTTTTTCTCACCGCACAGGGGTTCACTCTCCCTAGACAGTCCACACAGGTCTGGTTCCAGGCATGAGCTAACATCTAATGAAGCTGGGAGTTCTTATAGAGGCCTAAATGAGCTGACAAGGTTCAGCTGGTCTCCTCATCTCTGTCTGCACGACGCCCCACACTCTCCCTAGAGGTATGAGTCATCCATGAGCCCACTAGCCTTATACAACTCTCCAGCTAGTTGTATAAGTCGGCGTAAAGCCTGAATCTGGGCGAAATATATCTACCCCCCTGGATGCAACCAGGTGACTTTACCTTCCTGCTGTCACATACCCCCCCCCTCTTGTTTTAACCTCGGGGTTGGAACACCAGCAATCAGGCATTCATGTACTCGAGACAAAGCATCCACATTCCCCATTTGAACGCCAGGGCGATGCTTTACTGTGAAGTTGAATTCCTGGAGGGCCAGGAACCACCTATTCACTCTTCTATTTGTTTCCTTGTTTTGAGCCATCCACTTTAACGGAGCGTGATCCGTAACCATGTCAAAGTGCCTACCTAGCAGGTAGTACCGAAGGGAATCTAGAGCCCACTTCACCGCTAAACACTCCTTTTCAACGGTGGCGTAATTTACCTCATGGGACTTCAACTTCCTGCTGAGGTAAATGACTGGGTGCTCTTCCCCGTTCCAGACCTGGGACAATACTGCTCCTAACCCCACATCTGACGCATCACTTTGTACGACAAAGTCTTTAGAGAAGTCGGGTGAGTACAACACTGGCTGGCTACATAAGGCTTGTTTCAAGAATTGGAATGCTGCCTCAGCCTCGGGGGTCCATTTAATCATGACCGACCCTTTCCCCTTCGTTAGGTTGGTTAGGGGCACAGCCTTAGAAGCAAAGTGGGGAATGAATCGCCGATAATACCCAGCGATTCCCAGAAAGGCTCGTACCTGCTTCTTGCTGTTGGGACGTGGCCAACTCTGGATGGCCTCGACTTTGTTGAGTTGGGGTTTTATTACTCCCCTCCCAATGGTGTACCCAAGATATTTGGCCTCCTCCTGCCCAATGGTACACTTCTTGGGGTTAGCCGTAAACCCCGCTTCCCGAACAGAGTCCAGGACTGCTTGCACTTTTGGCAGATGTGAGGCCCAATCTGTGCTATGGACAATTACGTCATCCAGGTAAGCCGCAGCATACTTCCGATGGGGCCTCAGCATCTGGTCCATTTTCCGCTGGAATGTGGCCGGCGCATTCTGTAACCCGAACGGCATTCTTTTATATTGGAACGCCCCGTCTGGGGTTACAAATGCGGTTTTCTCTTTGGCCGACTTGGCCAGGGGGATTTGCCAATACCCTTTTGTGAGGTCAAGAGTCGTCATGTATCGGGCTGTTCCCAGCCGGTCGATCAACTCATCTATACGTGGCATGGGGTAGGTGTCAAATTTTGTAACTTTGTTCAACTGACGAAAATCGTTACAAAATCGCCAGCTCCCATCCGGTTTAGGCACCAACACAATGGGACTAGACCAATCACTTTGGGACTCCTCTATCACCCCTAAGTTCAGCATTTTCTGTACTTCCTCCCGTATTGCCTCCCGTCGGGCCTCTGGGATCCGATAGGGTTTTAACTTCACCCTTTCACCGGGCGGGGTAATGATGTCATGCTCTACCCCAAATGTTTGTCCCGGCAGCTCAGAGAATACCTCCTTGTTGCGAAGCACAAACTCCTTAACCTCCTGTTGTTGGGGTTGTGACAAGGTGGCTGCTATTCCAACCTCAGGAATCACGCAACCAGTTTGAGCTGGTGACCAAGTGTCTGCGACTAGGGACTCTCTATCCCTCCAGGCTTTCAACAGATTAACGTGATAGATCTGTTCGGGCTTTCGCCTTCCTGGTTGTCTGACCTTGTAATTCACCTCACTCACTTTTTCCATTATCTCGTAGGGGCCTTGCCATTTGGCAAGGAATTTACTTTCAACCGTAGGGACAAGTACCAATATCCTATCCCCCGGGGAAAAGGTACGGGTCTTGGCTCCACGGTTGTACACTCTCTGCTGTGCCAACTGCGCTTGGGCCAAATGTTCCTTCACGATGGGCATTACCTGTGCAATTCGATCTTGCATCAGGGCGACATGCTCAATCACACTCCTGTGGGGAGAACTCTCACTTTCCCAAGTTTCCTTGGCAATATCCAACAGCCCTCTTGGGTGTCTCCCATACAGTAACTCAAAGGGGGAGAATCCCGTAGAGGATTGGGGCACCTCCCTAATAGCAAACATCAGATAAGGAAGTAGACAGTCCCAATCCTTTCCATCTCTATCCACCACTTTCTTCAACATTTGTTTTAGGGTTTTGTTGAATCTTTCAACCAGCCCATCGGTTTGGGGGTGATACACAGATGTATGTAATTGCGTCACTTTGAACAATTTACACAGCTCCTTCATAACCCGGGACATAAAGGGTGTACCTTGGTCCGTAAGCAGTTCTTTACAAATACCCACCCGGCTAAACACAAGAGATAGCTCTTTGGCTATGGTTTTGGCCGAGGTATTTCGGAGAGGGATCGCTTCTGGATAACGGGTGGCATAGTCCATTATAACTAATATGTACTGGTGCCCCCTAGCGGACTTGATTATAGGACCTACCAAATCCATGGCGATCCTCTCAAACGGGACCTCAATGATGGGTAGAGGGACCAGCGGGCTACGGAAATGTGGCATCGGGGCCGACCTCTGACACACAGGGCAGGAGGAACAATAATTTTCTATGTCCTTCATCACCCCCGGCCAATAGAATCTCTGTAATACCCTCTCTCGGGTTTTCTCTGTCCCCAGATGACCTCCAAGAATGTGCCCATGGGCCAACTCCAACACCAACTTCCTGTAAGGTTTGGGCACCACAAGCTGCTCAACGGTTTCTTCTGCCCTTTTTGCCACCCGATACAGTAGGTCCTTCTCTACGCTGAAGTATGGGTAAGTGCAGGTATTATCTGGGTTCACTAACTCGCCATCTATTTTCACTACGTTTTCGCGTGCCTTTATTAGGGCGGGGTCTTTCAACTGTTCTGTGGCAAAGTTTTCCCTGTGAACCTCAAGATCAGAAAACTCCACAGACGGTAGGTTTTCGTCTGAGGAGGTGGGCTCCTCTCCAGTTTCTTGAGTCTCCCCTGCCAATACTGATAAGGGAAATTCCGGAGAGTCCTCACCACTCTCAGGGGAGTTCTGGCTATCACATTCCTGGTACATAGGGGCACCAGTGGGGGGCTCAGGATCATCCCACAGTTCCCAGAACTTCGGAAAATCCCTTCCCACAATGGCGTCATACGGTAACTGAGATACTAAGCCCACTGGATGAGAGAGGGTACCTTTGGGGGTCTCGAAACACACTGTAGTCACTGGATACTCTCGGGTGTCCCCATGCACACAAATAACAGCTACCTTGCTATTCCCAGAGACCTCTGTTTTAACTAACTCAGCCTTTATCAGGGTCACAAGGCTACCTGAATCCAGCAATACCACAACATTTCTACCATTAACACACATTTTGCATAAATGTTTCTCAATTCCTCGAATGGCAGTGCATGCGACTGTCGCACACAGCGACTGACGTCTGCCCGTCAGAAAGTCACACTGCATGGGTTCCTCCACAACCGGGCAATTGGCTGCAATATGTCCCGCTTGCCGGCAGCGGTAGCAAACGATCCTTCTTGCCGCCTCTTGAGCCGCTGATTTCCCAGGCTGTTCTCGCCAAACTTGGGGTAGAGCTCCCACCCTCTCACTCTCTCCACCCTTACCCCTTGGAATCCTCTTATCCGCCCCTGGGGATGGTCTGGTCTTAGGGTGGAAAGTCCGAGTGTCTCTGGAAGAGGCCGTCAGGTTCTCTGTAGCCAAGTATTTCTCCACACGATCCACAAGACCATTGGCCGTCTCTGGGTCTCCATGGCTTACCCAGTTTTGGATGGCAGTAGGAAGAGCTCTCAAAAACCGATCCATTACAACACGTTCCACAATCTTTGGTGCGGACAAAGTCTCTGGCTGTAGCCACTTTCTGCTCAGGTGAATGAGATCATACATTTGAGACCTGGGGGGTTTTCCAAGCTGGAAAGTCCAGTTATGCACACGCTGAGCCCGGACAGCCTGCGTGACACCCAGCCTTGCCAATATCTCAGCTTTTAGCATCACATAGTCTTTTGCTTGGTCAGGCTCTAGGTCATAGTAAGCCTTCTGCGATTCACCAGTTAACAGAGGAGCCACCAGTCCAGCCCACTGCTCCTCAGGCCACTTTTCTCTTTCAGCAGTCCTTTCAAATGTGGTCAAAAATACCTCTGGATCATCCTCTCCAGTCATTTTTGTCAATAAACGACTCACCCCAAAGGACGCGGTATTAGTGGGACGGCTTTCCTCACTGGTCTGCGGACGTTGCTGCATTACTGCTTCCATTTGTTGTAGTCTCTGCTCTTGCTTCTGTAACAGGTCTATGAAGCGGGCCTCAGATTGCTGCTGGGCTTGTTGCTGAGCTTCCAGACTCTGTTGGTGAGCTTGCTGCTGGGCTGCAAGGCTCTGTTGATGAGCTTGCTGCTGGGCTGCGAAGTTCTGTTGTTGAGCTGCAAGGCTCTTTTGCAAACCTGCATTTGTCTGCTGTTGATTGGCATTTGCTAGAGCCAGCTGCTTCAGTATCTCCTCCATGCTGGCTTAAAAAAAACTGCCACTGGTTCTCCACCAACTGTGAGGGGGTTAGCTCGGCAGCGGGTGTGTGTGACCCCCGGGATGGGCTCCCCACACAAAAACAGGCCCAGCAAACGGAGGTTGTGGTTTTCAAAATCAAAAAAAAGGTGCGGTTTATTTTCTATTTACAGTGACAAAACACAGCAAAGCCAAAAGAAACATATAAACAAAATAAATCCTGGTCAACTTGACCTCTGACTAAACATACAGGTTTCCTAACTAACAACTGGGATCAGCCTAGTGCTGTCCTAGTCCCTAAGTCCCTGGTTTTAAATGTCCAAGCAAATAGCCACACAGGCTTTTTCTCACCGCACAGGGGTTCACTCTCCCTAGACAGTCCACACAGGTCTGGTTCCAGGCATGAGCTAACATCTAATGAAGCTGGGAGTTCTTATAGAGGCCTAAATGAGCTGACAAGGTTCAGCTGGTCTCCTCATCTCTGTCTGCACGACGCCCCACACTCTCCCTAGAGGTATGAGTCATCCATGAGCCCACTAGCCTTATACAACTCTCCAGCTAGTTGTATAAGTCGGCGTAAAGCCTGAATCTGGGCGAAATATATCTACCCCCCTGGATGCAACCAGGTGACTTTACCTTCCTGCTGTCACAATACACACAGATAGACTGGGGAACTGAACGGGACGTACAGAACACAGTGTTTATATATAATGATTGTTACCCAATGGTGGGTTCCACTACCTAGTGGTTGGCGCCGTTGTTTTCTGGGGGAACGGTGCACGTCTGGGAACCTTGTCAGTGGAATTAAAAATACCTTGATCCCTGGATATGGGATAACCCCTGGCATATAGAAAACACACACACACACTTTATATATATATATATATATATATATATATACACACACACACACACACACACACACAGTGTCTTGCAAAAGTATTCACCCCCCCCCCCTTGGCTTTTTACCCATTTTGTTACATAACAGCCTTTAGTTCAATGTTTTTTTAATCTGAATTATATGTGATGGATCAGAACACAATAGTTTAAGTTGGTGAAGTAAAATTAGAACAATTTATACATAAAACTATTTTTGAGAAATAAAAAACTGATAATTGGCATGTGCGTATGTATTTACCGCCTTTGTTATAAAGCCCACAAAAAGCTCTGGTGCAACCAATTACCTTCAGAAGTCACATAATTAGTGAAATGATGTCCATCTGTGTGAAATCACATGATCTGTCATTACATATACACACCTTTTTGAAAGGCCCCAGAGGCTGCAACACCTAAGCAAGAGGCACCACTAACCAAACACTGCCATGAAGACCAAGGAACTCTCCAAACAAGTAAGGGACAATGTTGTTGAGAAGTACAAGTCAGGGTTAGGTTATAATAAAAAAATATCCAAATCTTTGATGATCCCTAGGAGCACCATCAAATCCATCATAACCAAATGGAAACAACATGGCACAACAGCAAACCTGCTCAGAAACGGCCGCACACCAAAGCTCACGGACCAGACAAGGAGGGCATTAATCAGAGAGGCAGCACAACTTCAAGTAACCCTGGAGGAGCTGCAGAGTTCCACAGCAGAGACTAGAGTATCTGTACATAGGATGACAATAAGCCGTACACTCCATAGAGTTGGGCTTTATGGCAGAGTGGCCAGAAGAAAGCCATTACTTTCAGCAAAAAACAAAATGGCACGTTTTGAGTTTGCAAAAAGGCATGTGGGAGACTCCCAAAACATATGGAGGAAGGTGCTCTGGTCTGATGAGACTAAAATTGAACTTTTTGCCCATCAAAGAAACGCTATGTCTGGCGCAAACCCAAAGAACACCATTTTTATGCAGTCAGGACTGGGAAACTGGTCAGAGTTGAGATCTGCTGCATTAAGTTTCCTTGGCGGACCACTGCGTCTATGGTCTTCAACGTTGTCCATTTCTTTATGCTTCTTCAAAAGAGTGAAGACAGCACATCTTGAAATCCCAGTCTGCTTTGAAATCCTTGCCTGGGAGAGACGTTGCTGATGCAGTATGCAGTGACCTAGTATCTTGTTTCTGTGCTCAGTCTTGCCATGGTGTATGACCTGTGACATGAAACTGTTTTCCACAACCTCAGCTCAGTAGCAGAGTTTGGCTGTTCCTTACCCTGTTTTAAGCCTGTTACACAGCTGTTTCTGCTTCAGTTAATTATTGTATTTGAACCTACATATGAAATTGATGATCATTAGCACCTGCTTGTTATAATTGGTTAATCATACACCTGACTCAAATCCTGCAAAATCCCTGACTGTGCAAGTCTACAAAGTGTGCAAGTGTAATGCCTCGTACACACGACCGTTTTTCTCGACAGGAAAAAATAAAAAAGTTTTTCCCGACGGGATTCCTCTCAAGCCTGCATTGCATACACACGTTCAGGCCAAATACCGCCCGTCCAAAGCGCGGTGACGTACAACACATACGACGAGACTATAAAGGGGAAGTTCCATTCAAACGGCGCCACCCTTTGGGCTGCTTTTGCTGATCCTCGTGTTAGTAAAAGTTTGGTGAGAGACGATTCGCGCTTTTCAGCCTCATGCTTTTCAGTCCGTTACAGTGTGATGAATGTGATATCTCCACTACGAACGCTAGTTTCACCAGAACGAGCGCTCCCATCTTTTACTTGATTCTGAGCATGCGCGTTTTTATTCCCTTCAGGAAAGGATACACACGACACTGGTTCTCTTTTTTTTTCCCGCAGTTTTCTCGGGAAATTCTGATCGTCTGTGTGGAAGTCCATCAGAGAAAAATCCAGGCATGCTCAGAATCAAGTCGACGTATGCTCGGAAGCATTGAACCTAATTTTTCCCGGCTCGTCGTAGTGTTTTATGTCACCGCGTTTTGGTCGGAATTTAGTCTGACAGTGTGTATGCAAGACTGATGGAAGTCAGCTTCATCGGAATTTCGACGGAAAATTCCATCGGATTTTATTCCATCGGAAATCCGATCGTGTGTACAAGGCATTAGCTTTTTCTTCTGTTTGCTCACTTTGCATTTTGTAAATTGGTAAAAATAAATTATAATATACATTTTTTAAAGCATTCTTACTTTACAGCATTTTTTCACACCTGCCTAAATCTTTTGAACAGTACTGCATAGTGTAGTTGCTATGAGTGAGGCAGCCACCATTCCTTTTCCCCTCGTAATTCAGACTCACACTTCTTTGCTCATCCTTTTTGTTTTTTCGACTGCAGCTCTGCAAACTTTGGCTGTCTGCTGGGTCTCTTAATTATTTATGGGTTGCACTGCACCTATTTATGGGGAGTTATATTGCTATAGCCCTGCGGCTTATTAATTAGGCAGCGCAATGACAGCCGGCGTCAAGAAGGGTGAAAAAATAAAAAGAAAGAAAGAAAAATAAGCACTCTTGATAGATGGCAGAAGGGAACACTGATCATTGCGTGGAACAAAAACAGACAGAGATACCAGATTCTAATTTCACCAATCATCAGAAAACATCAAAGCATTCATCTGATAGGGGGAAAGTGAGGGGAACCTTCTATGCCAGCTTTACCATTCTGCAAAATGAGAAGATAAGAGATAAAAAAAAAATGTAATAAGTTATTAAAGAACTCTTTCCCTTGCACAAAATTTTCAACACCAGCGGGGATAGCCGGTACAAAATAAAGTGTTAAAAATGATGGTGTCTATAAGACAGCTGCAGGTTATTGCTGACAAGTAAAGGACTCGACTTAAAAAGGAAGACTTCAAAGAAAAAAAAAAAAAATCTAAGGGGAATTTTAAAGCTCTGAAAGTGTCCCATTTTATTATTGAGAAGTTTGTTCCTCTGGATGTCAGGGTTTTAGTGCACAGCAGAGCAATCCGATGTAGGCCCCCTGGCTAAAAAAAGTGAAAACCTATAAAAAATAACATATATCTTCCATAGGCCATGTCTGAGAGAAGCAAGGCAATTGGTAAAGGCTGCAGCTGAGGATAAGTAGAATCAGGAGTGAAATTGCGGTGTAATGTGATTTACAGGGCAACAAAAAAAAAAAATGTCAGTTTGATCACGAGTTACAGAGATGGATGAAGGTATTTTTCTCCCGTGCTTGGCGCTATGGGGCCAAAAATACGACCGATAAAAATAGGTTATTACTCTGACAACCAATCACTCTGTCTGGAAAATCTGAGCTGCGATCTGTCAACGGGTGCTAGAGACAAATTGTGAGGGTCTGCTGTTACCGCAGCAACAAGAGACGGGCAACAAAACGGCACTTGTTTGTAATGTGTGTACATAAGATTAGCATTGGTTGAAAGTAACAGTTACAAAACTGTGGTGTGGCTTTACTGCATTTATACGTTGCTTTAAAAAAGAGAACAGACACCATTGAGAGATAGCACTCACCAGTGCACATGTGTTTAATACTTTCATATTTGGGGATTCCGAAGTAATAGCAGCCCCATTCAGATGAATAAATAAGGGGAAATCAGAACCTGGGAGGGGAAGAACAGCTTACTAGTCCTTAGATGTGGTGGCTGCATACATTTTCTTTTTTTTTTTCAGGCTTTTTTTCCCTCGTTTTCATCTGATAATCCTGCAGATAACACATTTTCTATCCCTGGGTAGCTACGCTCACTCTGATCACAGTGACCCTTTACCATGTGATCAGCTGTGTCCAATCACATGTAAACAGACTTGCTGGTTATCAGCATTCCTTTCTTCCCACACTGTGTCTGTGGGAAAAAATGAGAGCCGTTAATCGGCAAGGCTGTCAGGACATCGTTCACACTGATAATCAGGGCACTGATTATCCGTACAGCCTATCAGTGCCAATCAGTGCAACCTATCAGTGCCCGTCAGTGTCGTCTATCAGTGCCCATCAGTGCCTGTGTTGCGTTTGTTAAAAATATGATTTTTATTATATTAATCAGACATAGGATACAAGGGACAATATTACAACAGTGAGTTGGTCAGATTACTGTCAGTCTTTTGGTTTGAGTAGATTTCTCAAACAAATGCTGTTTTTCATACAATGGGGTTAAATACCATTGTTGTATTCAACAGGATAGCTACAGTAAACAAGTAAGACATTACTTGTTTGAGATTTCTTTCAGCTCTCAAACAGAAAGAATGACTGTTAGATTACTGACAGATTTGGTTTGAGTAGACAATAGGTAGATAGCATTGTTGTATTCAACAGTCCATTGTTTCTACAGCTACAGTAAACATGTATGTTTTCTGCTGTTTGGTAACTCAGCCTGACACATAAAAGCAGGCATAAGCTAGGACACACACACACATCATGTTGCTGTAAGATCAGAAGAAGCCACTCATCATAAGAAGAAGATGCCTGGTCACCAGCAATGGAGATCATGAACATAGCGTAATCGAAGTTAAGTAACCTTTAAATGTATTTGTACTGTTATAGACCATAGGCTGTTCATTTGCTAGGCATTTTGCTTGTTATAGGGATCTGTCAGTCTTGTATTGTAGTTCTAATATTATAATAGTTTTTCATGTACAGCATCTTGTATAGTAAAAGCACATTTACACACTGCAGAAGTCTCAGCTTCCTTGTTATACCACAGAGTAACCTTGCTAGATAGACGCAAGCAAAACAGTGCCGCCTATTAGTGCCCACCAGTGCTTACCTATTCTCAGGGCACTCTGGTCTCTCCCCAATTGTCAGCTTCAGAGGAGTGGAAAGAGTGCCGACAATGGATGGAATGCCTGGGCGGTGTCATTACCCATGGGATTACTATGGAACATGCATTGTTAGCTGTCCCTCCTCTCCCCTTCAGCCGGCTGCTGGGAGCCGATCACGTGACCGGTCTGAAGCACCCTGAGAATAGGTAAGTGTAACGGGAGCGCCCGGGGAACCCAGAATCTCTTGGACAGTATGGGATACCCTTGCTTCAGCTTCCCCAATGCCTCTTATGTGTCAACCATTCTGTGTCTCCCTTAGGGGCACAGGGTGAATGAAAACCCCCATTATAATCTGTGATTGTGTGACAGGGGGTCACTTTGGACGCAGGGTGAGCCAGGAAATAATGGACATTAAGAATATGGCTTGGATTGCTTGAAATTGAAATGGTAATATTAATCCCCAAAATGTACTGGTGTTCGACTCTGAACTGAACAGGTTAATTGAGAGATGCTGATGTGTCACCTATCTGCTTGTGTAAGGCTAATGAACCTCACCTATGCTACAGGTCCTTTCATTGTGATGATGTGGATTGGAGCTTAGTAGACCGTCTGGCTGCCTATTATTATGGGATGTTTAAGTGTCTTGGGTTTTGAAGAGAAATGTGTTACCATGTGTTTTGAAAATAAAGTCATTCCCTGTTTTGAAACTTGAAATACAGAGCGTTGTCTCGTATCTCTGGAAGGATTAATCCTATGGGAAGTGGTCGCCCGGCTGTGGAGGGTCGATAGTGGTTGTATGTTCAGAGAGGGAATATTCTAAACGGCGTTGACCCCTTTCATATTGGGGGGTGTCGTTACATTGGTTGGCAGCAGCGAGATTTTCCCTCCAGTTCCTTGGACACTCCAAGCCACCACAGTGAATGACCATCTATGCAGCCTGCAGGAAAGCCACACTGAAGGACCTACTTGAGAGCCGTGGAGGGACCAGTGGGACAAAGAACGGGGCCACCTTGATCAGGGAGCTGGCCGAGATGGATCAGAGGGATGGTGAGGCAGGACCCCGGTCAGTTGAAGACTTGTTTCAGCAACGAGTTCGACAGCGGTTGGCATTGTACGGTGCTAGCCCATCAGAGACCGCCATACAGGAGGCCATTAGAGAAATCGAGCGGCAGGATGAGTGGCAACATGAGCAGAGAATGGCGGAAATACGGCAATCTGAGACAACACCTAAAGAAGCAGCACCAACTGAAAGGAGAGGAGAGATACAGATACCAGCCGACATGGAAGAGGAATTCAGAAGGAGGTTGCGAGAGATGCAGATACAGCATAGAAGACCAATATCAGAGGAGGTCCTGCTGGGATGGTCTGATTCGATCTGCTGCGAACTCTTGAAGAAAGCGCTAGCTCTCGAGCAGCAACACCAGGGAAAAGTTCTCCCCTCCATCCATGTAAGGTACTGGTCGCAGTATGAAGTACGAATGCTGTTATTGGGAGAACAACCGAAGCAGGAGTGGACAGCTGAGTTAAGCAGGCTGATCCGGGCAGAGATGTGGTTGGACGAGAGCTACAGAGCCCTCCGGTGGTATGTAGCCCAAGAGTGCCCATGGTCAGCGGATGACAGCCCCACGGAAGGCTTTGACTATGATGGCCTGGGATTGTTGAATTAGAGGCTGTCCAGTGACCCTGACTTCGGGAGTGATCAGGAGTGGCGTTTGGAGGAAATAATGGAGCACAGAGAGCGAAAACTGAATGTCTCGGAAGGGCACTGGGCAGAGGAAGATTTGGAGTTTCTGGCCGTTCAGGAATGGGAGCTGGAGATCGCCTACAGACAGCTGCTAGAATCTGCTCAGCAGCAGGGTGGTGCTACCTTTGCCTGGGACTATCAGGAAATACCAGTTGGCAACTATGAAACCCTGGCTGAAGAATCGGCAGTGGAAAATCTGAAGATTGCCATCCCTAAAGCCGAAGTGGATGATATGGAGTTCCAGGGAGCTAGGGCAGTTGGCTCATCTCCCCAGCCACAGATTACAGAAGGTATGGACTTAATGGGCTGTTCAGAGGGTGTTATGGATTATGCATCGCCTGCTCAAGTACTGGCAGCAGGACAAAGTACTGCAGACCCCTGCTCGACACCCGTGGCAGTTTTGGAGGCCCGAGTTGAGAAGGTGATGGTTCCTCTTTCTGAGTGGATTTCAGAGATGCAGGGAGGAGAAGTAGCCATTTTCCCTCCCCAACAGTTAGCCAGAGCAGATGGTGTGGAGTCCCCAGCAGAAGTGCTGGCAACAGGGCAGAGTGCTAGCAACCTCTGCCCAGCACCGGAAACAACTGTGGAGTTTCAGGGAGCCGGGGCAGTTGGCGCCTCTCTCCAGCAACAAGCTGAGGTAGTAAAGCTTTTAACCCCAACTGAATTACTGGCAGTAGGGCAGAATGCTACTGGCCTCTGCACACAATGGCAGCTTGAGCTGATATCGGTGGATGGGACTGCGGTCTCCACTCACAGCAACCCAGCAGAAGAGCTGGCAACAGAGCAGAGTAGCACGGGCCTCTGCTCTCAACTAACAGAAGAGGGAGTTCCTGTGGTACTGGATGGGACTTCGGTCTTCACTGACCCAACCCCAGAAAATGATGTGACACTGAGACCGGAGGATGTCAGCCTTGCTTTGCAAACACTGGGGGATTTTCACCTACTACAAGTGGATGGGACTTCAGTCTCCACTTGTATACTCCAGGGAGGCTGGGCAGTCGGCCCAGATCCCCAACAGCATGACGGACTGAGCCCAGTCACCCTGTCTTCTCCCCAGCGGCAGGTATGTTCTCTGAGAGAGGCAGAGGTTGGCTGGGTAAGTAATGCTCTGCTTGGAGCAATTGATTTGGGGTACTGTGGGGATACAGGCATTAGAAGAATGGAACTATGGACTAACTTCGGAGTCAACCCGTCTGGGGTCCCCTCCTGTGTTCGTCCCCTGCCGAAAGGGGTGAGATGTAACGGGAGCGCCCGGGGAACCCAGAATCTCTTGGACAGTATGGGATACCCTTGCTTCAGCTTCCCCAATGCCTCTTATGTGTCAATCACCCTGTGTCTCCCTTAGGGGCACAGGGTGAATGAAAACCCACATTATAATCTGTGATTGTGTGACAGGGGGTCACTTTGGACACAGGGTGAGCCAGGAAATAATGGACATTAAGAATATGGCTTGGATTGCTTGAAATTGAAATGGTAATATTAATCCCCAAAATGTACTGGTGTTCGACTCTGAACTGAACAGGTTAATTGAGAGATGCTGATGTGTCACCTATCTGCTTGTGTAAGGCTAATGGACCTCACCTATGCTACAGGTCCTTTCATTGTGATGATGTGGATTGGAGCTTAGTAGACCGTCTGGCTGCCTATTATTATGGGATGTTTAAGTGTCTTCTGTGAGGGGGGGGGAAATCACCCCTCCTGCTAAGACTGGTTATCAAAGGAGAAGTTTGAACACACCTGACCTGTATCACCATTGTCATTGGACAGTTTAACCCGCCCTGTTCCCCCAAGGATGGGAGGGAAGGGCTTTGAAGAGAAATGTGTTACCATGTGTTTTGAAAATAAAGTCATTCCCTGTTTTGGAACTTGAAATACAGAGCGTTGTCTCGTATCTCTGGAAGGATTAATCCTATGGGAAGTGGTCGCCTGGCTGTGGAGGGTCGATAGTGGTTGTGTGTTCAGAGAGGGAATATTCTAAACGGCGTTGACCCCTTTCATATTGGGGGGTATCGTTACAGTAAGTATAAGCATCTTCCTTCTACATGACTAGAGTAATTATCAAAAACAGTCTATACATCAATCTGGGGCTCTGAGGACCACACTGTAAGTGACAGAGGACCACAGGTTGGGAACTATGTCCATAGACAGATAGTGAACTTAACCTGATAATTCTTACTAGAAGCATGAATGGACCCTAAATGTGTGTCTACAAGAACTGTGGCACCAAGCAGAAAGATGCCTCCATGGAGACACATCACCTATATGCAAGGGCCCAAAAACATACATACCTAAGGATCTTGGCAGCTTCAAAGATAGCTTCAGGTTTTTAACATTCACATTTATATGAAACCATTAAAACAGCTGAATAATGGTGACAATGAGCGCACATTACCAGCAATAATCTAGCCTCACCGATGACATTGCAGGTCTTATCAAACTACCTTTTGTACAGTTCTAGCACTTGGATAATTGGCCTGAATGTCTGCATCATATGTGCTTGTCAATAAAGTAAAACAGTTTTGAAGTGTGCTCTTTATTCGGCTGCTTGTTCTGGCTTGGCTGTCTGCCATGCCTTTGCTGAAAAAAGCAAATGATCAGTTGTGATGGATGGACTTGTCTTGCTATGTAATGGAGATATACAGTGATACTTGACATGCAGCCCGACACGCAGTCCCTCAACCTAAAGTAAACCCGTGCTCTGTCCATTTGGAGCAAAGCAACAGCTTTGCTTTATATCTTCCTTAGCATATTCTTATTCTTCTTTTGGTTCCCCATTGCTCTCTTTAGTGGCAGGAGCCAAAGGAAATACCCAGTACTTGCTGGTATTGAGAAGTTTGTGACTAACCCCATGTGACAGTGCTTGGCCAATCAATGCTGTCACATGGGGGGGGGGGGTCCATTGCCTTGGGTAGGCTATTACTCCAGTGAATAAAAGCTTAACTTAGGCTATCCTCTTTCTCCGATCTGTGAAATGGAGCAGCGTAAGAACCAAAGAATGATACAGTAAGTATATGTCTCTGTGGTCTGCAATACAGATAACCCATTGTTTTACAATGCATGGGACAAACCCAGGTTTGCCAATGGCATGACCTGGGGGAAAACCCTCATCATGGCTACAGTCATTGCATCCATGTGTTACAGAGATTACGTCTAAATCAACACCAGAGTGATAAAGCCCAACACCCACAATGACTGTCACCATCTACATCGTGTCACAGTGACTGGATCTGTTTTACAAGTAATTATAGCCACAAGCCACACTGATTATACAACATGCCATAGTAGTTATACCCATCAATGCCACAGAGGTTATTCTCAACAACAAAACACAGAGGTCGCCCTTATGCATCAATAATGGTCCCCAAGTGTCACCAAGTTTATTCTCAACAACAGAACACTGAGGTCAACCTTATACTGCAATAATGATCACGTGTCACAGACATTATGTCAGGATCTCTTTGGAATATTAGGATGCTCTGGTGTCACACTGAATACTTCCATCAATGCTACAGTTATTGCCTCTAGGAACATAGGTGAAAGTCCTGACACATAGGCAATGGAGCCACATCACATAAATGTGTGACATCTCTCAGGTTAGAAAACACTGGATATCAAAATGTAGGCACACACAGGTATCTTGGTCCCCTAGGCACTCAATGAAAAAGTTCACTAAAGTCTCTTAAGTCAGAACCGTAGTCCATTGCACTAGGGCAGGCATTCCCTGAGTTGAAGCGAATTATGTGTAACATACCAAAAGGAAAAAAGGAAGTGCCTCAAAGTGTACTGTGGGCTGTATTTATTTGTTAAAAGTACCACGATGGGCAACTCACATTTTATAAAAGCAATCAAGCTCTTCAATGCATAAAGCCGCTGTTAGCTGTAAGCATCTTCCTATCAGCAGGTCCGTGTAGTGCCTTGGTGGCTCCGGCTCCCACAGGGATCAATGACGCCATCACATCCGGAACCACGCTGGAATGCACTGGAAGTGACGATGGGGTGTGGCTACGCGTTTCAGACAAAGGAAGGTTTGACAAAGAAGTGTGCATGCTCCAAAACTGGTAGCCACACACACCATCGTGATGTAATCTCTGCTTCCAGTGCATTCCAGTGTGGTTCCAGATGTGACAAGGTCGTTGATCCCCATGGGAGCCGATGCCACTGAGTCATTACATGGACCTGGCAATAGCAGGACGCTTACGGATAACAGAGGCTTTACATACTGAACAGCTTGATCGCTTTTATAATATGTGAGTTGCCCATCGAGGTACTTTTAACAAATAAAAACAGTCCATACTACGCTTCCTTTTTAGAAAACACAGGATGTATACATTCTGCAGTAAAAAATTTATTGATTTGGAAAAGGTTTTTACTAGAGATGCACCGAAATTTTGGCGGCCGAAACATATCAGCAGAAAATTTTGTTTTCGGCACTTTGCCAATAGAGAAAAAGGTGCCAAAAACGCACATGATTTTGCTGCGATTTTACTGTGCTTATGTTTTTCATAGGTCATGTTACTCAAAAACCACATTAAAAACTTAACACAAGTACATTATTGATGCGTTCTTAATGCGTTTTCAATGCATTTCAACTGTGAGGTGCGTTTTTGATCATAGTAATGGGAAAATTTAAAGGTGCAGAATGGAAAGTTGTTTTTGAAAAAATGTATTTCTAATTGCGCATGTGGTTTTTGTTTAGGAAATTACATTTATTCCAAAATTGAATGTTAGAAGCAACTGAAATTTTGAAGAATTTTTGAATAACATTCATCAAGTCATCGAATGTTACATAGTTACATAGTTAAAGTGGTTGTAAACCCTTACAACACACTTTTTGCTACAGGTAAGCCTATATTAAGGCTTACCTGTAGCTACCCTGGATATCTCCTAAACCTGCATGGTTTAGGAGATATCCCCCTGTGTCTGCATGTGCCGAAGTCATCGGCACATGTGCACTGAAGCAATGGCACGTTGTGCCGTTGCTTCAGTTAGACTGTGCCGTTACCGGCGGCAGCTCTTACTGTGAAGAAACCTTTCAGTTTTTGGAGATTTAGACCCCTTTCATACTGAGGGCGTTTTGCAGGCGCTATAGCCTTTAAAATAGCACCTGCAATCCGCCCTCAAACAGCTGCTCTATTGTCTCCAGTGTGAAAGCCCGAGGGCTTTCACACTGGAGCATTGCGCTGGCAGGGCGTCAGAAAAAGTCCTGCCAGCAACTTCGTTGGAGCGCATTAGGAGCGGTGAACTCACCGCTCCTAATGCGCTCCTGCCCATTTGCCACACAGTTGCCCAATTAAACAGTGCATTGAGGTTGGCTTGTAAGTTGGAGACATCCTGTGAGGACGTTATTCTACTGCATAGCTTTATGTCATCTGCAAAGACTGAAATGGTACTTTTATCACAGACCCAATATCATTTATAAGGATATTAAAAAGTAAGGGTACCAACACTGAACCTTGGGGTACCCCACTGATAACCTTAGAGCATTAAGAGTAATAATTCATTAACCACTGCTCTCTGGATTCAGTTTTTTAGACAGTTTTCTATCCATTTACAAATGGAACTTTCCAAGCCTGTAGACTTTACCTTACACATTAGCCATGTGTGGGGAACCGTGTCAAACGGTTTTGCAAAATCCAAGTATACCGCGTCCACCACCACCCCTCTGTCCAAGGTTTTACTTACCTCTTCATAAAAAGAAATCAGGATTGCTTGACAACTTCTGTCTTTCATGAATCCATGCTGTCTGTTGCTTAAAATAATATATTTTTTCCACCAAGAACTCATCTATGTGGTCTTTTATTAAACTCTCCAGTATCTTCCCAACTATAGAAGGTAATCTAGCAAGTCTATAGTTACTTTGTAAAGACTTTGATCCCTTTTTAAATATGGGCTCCAGAGGTTGCTAGGGGTACCTTCAGCATTGGGCAATTTCTGCCTCTCAGATAAGTTCCCAATGACACCATTGATCTTTTTAGCTATCTGTAATGCCGCGTACACACGATCGATTTTTTTAGACGGTGAAAACACGTGAAAAACGAGGAACAGCTTGTTCCCCCCACACACGGCCGTTTTAAATGACATTTTTTTTTTGGTCGAAAAAAACGACCGTGTGTGGGCTCCCCGGCAGTGTTTCCCTATGGGAAAACTGCCACGGCAAAAAACGACGGGAATCACGACGAGAAAAATTAGAGCATGTTCTAATTTTTCTCGTCGTGATTAATGCCGTTTTTCCCGTCGAGAAAAACGACAAAAAGGCCCACAGACGATCGTTTTTCTCGTCCAAAGGAAAAAATGTAGTTTTTCTCGTTGGGAAAAATGATCGTGTGTACGCGGCATAAGGAGGTAATTCTTCCCAATGACCACAAGTGTAAGGACCATTATTTTCCCACTGACCATCACACTAATGTATCATGAGTTGTGGATTTCCAATTTTTAGCAGGGCTTCCCCGAGCCCGGAGAACTATTTCAATTGTTCCTCTGTGTTGAAACGGTTGAGAAAGGCTGCCCTAAAGATTAGAAACAATAGCTGAGCTTTGTAGGAATAATCATATCAATGTTAATTTGAAAATCTACTAATTTATGGCCAGCTTAAGTTTTCCCATCGAAGAAGATATTCTGTTGCTATGACGTTGGACTGACTCAGTAGAAGCCCAGCGTGCTTCTTTTGCTGTGATACATAACATCTGTTACTAGTTATAGGTGTGCGGAGTAAATAATGCTGTTATCAGCTGCACTGGACTGAACAGGCTGACATTTACATGGGTTGCCATGTGTTTACACTATAGAGAACCTATCTGCTACTGGTAAGCATGTTGGCTGCCTCCTGTCAGTTTTCACTTATAGCCAAAAGTCAAAGCCTGTGGAGGAACTTCTTTTTTTGGAATAACAGAAAACTGAAAATTAACCTGTGCTTTAACCATATAGTGAAAAACAGGTTCACTTTAAAGGAGTAGTAAAGTTACATGTTTTTTCACCTTAATGCATCCTATGCATTAAGGTGAAAAAACATTCGACAATACCGCCCCCCCCCCGAGCCCCCGTTTTACTTACCTGGCCCCTCGAAAGTCCCACGCTCGTCCCCGTCATCCTCTTCGTTTTTCAGCCTGGCCGCCGATTGGCTACACTGGATGGATTGAAAGCAGCGCAGCCATTGGCTGGCGCTGCTATCAATCACATCCAATGACGCGGCGCGCGGGGGGCGGGGCCGAGTGATACAGTCGGCGGCTATGGCCGCCGCTGTATCACGGGAGCGCGCCCGCAATCACTCCACACCATGCGAGCTCACTCGCATTATGGTGTGGAGTCCTTGCGGGGAGGAGCCAAGACAGCCGCCGAGGGACCCCAGAAGACCAGGATCGGGGCCACTGTGTGCAAAACGAGCTGCACAGTGGAGGTAAGTATAACATGTTTGTTATTTTTGGGAAAAAAAAAGGGAAGCTTTAGTGCTCCTTTAAGGCCTCATGCGCTCGGGCGCATTTATCCATACAGTATAAAAAAACGGATGTACTTTGGCACCTGGGATGCATGCTTGGGCGTACAGACCTCGGTCAGCAGCAGTCAAAAAAATGACAGGGTGAAATATGCTTCAGCTGAACATACAGCAGGGTGGTCCATGTGTACAGGTCTGTATGTGTACAGGGACATATGCGCTGAATGCAGAAAAGTCCATCATCAGGGCAAAGTTCCTACACACGTACGGACCTGTACGAGAGTGCAGCTCTGATGTTCATACAGCCAAAGCATATTAAGGCCTGTCATTAACTTTGACAGGCTGCTGGCAGCTGGCTCAATGCACCATCTGTACCTCCTGGGTGCCAAAATACACCAGTTTCGTGCCTGTTCTTTACGCTGTACAGGCAAATGCGCCCATGTGCATAAGGCCTAATGGTGGCAACTGCAGCACAGACTTACCTTCACTTTGCTCCCGTTTTACTCTTTCTGCTGCTGGGAGCGAAGAGAACACCATGGACTTCCAGGTATAGGGGTGCATGTGATTCAGCCCACTTTCTCCCATGTGACACTGTTTGTGCTAGGTCTATCAGGTGATAGGGGTTCTCAGCCATGGGTAAGCTCTGGCCAGGATTGACCTAAGCAGGAGACTAAAGGAAAGTATTGCACACCGCTTTGGCTTGAATTCTGCTAGTTTTGCGAGGCAACACTCGCAAACCGAGTCAGGATTTTAAAAAATACAGCGGTTTTATTGTGAAACGCTGGTTAACCGTATTACTCGCTATCCGAGGTTCCACTGTATATGTTTTTTAAATGAGAGTATCCATCTGAGAGTACTTCTTTATATTCCCTGCATTTGTCTCTTTGTTTTTGGAAATTAGACTTTATTGATGCTTATGAATATTTTGCATTTACTGTATCTCAAACTATATTCCCATGATACTTTAAATTGTCCAAAATGTTTTCTATTTGTGAGATACTGTATTGACTTTGTATGGTTATACTCTCTTGGGTGCTTTTATGCCTTTATAAAATAAAGAATTTGAAAAAAAAAACTATTAGAATAGTTTTTAAATTTTGGAATGGGGTGCCTTGAGACTGTCCATAACTTTTAAAGGGTGCCTCAGGATTGTTTATCATTTTTACAGGGTGCCTTGACTGAAAAAAGGTTGAGAAACACTGGTCTAATCATTAGAGGAGCAGCAGGAGGAGAGCAAGCTGAGTTCCCAGCACAATCAAAAAACTGACCACGCTGTACTCGCTTGCCTGGAATGGTCGGTTTTTAATAGGAAAGCAGAGCGACTGGCAGGAACACCAGGGATATCACACAAAGGATGCAATACAAAGAAAACAGGAGACTTTTTAATACAAGTACATGGTACAGCAGGCACATATGAGGAATATCAAATGTTGAGTTGACATATTCTTTAAATATCTGAGAGGATGGTCCCCTGTTGCCTCTATTACTTGCGTTAGCATTGGATCCATTGGCAAAACTGATTAGTCCCTGAAATTATAGGTTTCAGGAGAGGCAATGCGGAGGAGAAGCTAGTTATATGTTTAAACCATTTTTATTAGTAGAGTAGGGGGGGGGGGGCAAATTTTTGCCAGTTATGGAAGATAACCGTATGTGCAGCAGTCAAGAAGTGGCCGAGTAAGCCCCTCTTGTTTTGCTTGTAGGATCTCAGTAGCATAGATAACAGGGTAATAGTAGGAGTGTTGGGAGCTCAGTCGCCTATCAGTTTTTAGTACAGTTGGAGAATTTTATCCCAAAAGGGTGTGATTAGGGGCATGTTCCCCACCCCAGATGTGGTTCAAGAAGCTAGTGTTATACCCTGATGATGCCCCACAACTTTTGGGGGTTACCTACCTCCTCCAAAACCCACTAATTTGGCTTCTACTTGAGATTAGAAATCTATTGGAAAAAGTACAATATGCTTCCGTTGGACCCCCTACTGGGGCTGTGCTTTCAAATTGTTTCCACTTTTTGATACCTTGGTGTTACTGTTTCTGCATACCCTACATCCTATTAAATCTTCTCCCCCAAAAAAGCTGCTGTCATTTGCATTTGTCGGTAGTAGGGTATGTGAATCCAAAAAAAATAATTTGGTTGCACCAAATCCTTTATATTTTATAACACTTCTATATGGCTACCCAAACACTGGTTTAAGATTATAGGGTATTATTTGCTGTCTGTGTACCATTGGGGAAATTTCAGTTCACTTTCCGTCCTAGAGATGCCACAGGAAGTTTGAGTATATCTCCCAAAGTCAGGGGAATTCTTCTCATAAGACAGTTGTCCCCAAGAGCAGGTGTCCTCTTTGAAAAAACTTACCCTACCTCTTGTTCTGAGGACAATTCTAAAATGTTGAATTTCCTCTTACTTTCGTTCTCAGCGACAATTGCCACCTGTTATAATATAGGGGCGACTTTCTTCAATGAGGGCTCGGACAGCAAAAAAAACTTGACAGAAGGTCTAACGCTTCCCCATTCTATCCAAAACGAAAAAAAGGTTTTGCCTAGAGATATACTTTAAAAGAAATACCCAGGACATTCTCCTCTTCCTCCTATATGACAGTGCTAGTGTTCTCTTTCTGGTAATGTTATGATGATCTTTGCATTTTTGAGCATGGGAGAGGACCTTGCGTGTCACGTAACTGGCCTGAAGACACCTGAAATCTGAAAAACCGTAAACGTGAAACAGAAAACTCTATGGGGGTGGTAATCCAGGGGGTAGGGGAGAGGACTGTGGGCGGGGGGAAGGTAGATTTGGAATTTAATCTGATTGGCTGTTAAAGAAAAATGTGTACAGGTCTTTATTTGTCACGCTGGTGAACAAGATCCAAGTGATATTACACAATAATTCCCTTTCTTTGCTTTAGCATGTCTCATATTGTTTCATGAGGAGTTTAGATTTTACAGAGCCTGCTGTGCCAAGTCACCAAGGAGGTTCCGACCCACAAAGCAATAAGCTTTTCACAAAGCCATTTGCTATACAAGCTCAGCCAAAAAGCAGGAGGAAAATCATTTTCCTTACATGCAGGTCTGAAGTGTAATAAGCGAGCAGTAGTCACTACACTTTTACTTTCTGGTTGGAAACGCCAACGCAATGATATAGGGTCACCATGTCAGCGCAGAGGCGTTTACTAGAATAAAACAAAGGGAAGTTATTAGAAAGGAAACCTCACCTAGTGAGCACAAAAAATAATTGACTGCTCAATAAATGTATAAAGAATTCTTTCTACCATTAAATGTGTGGCAGACTGTGTAAGAGTCGCTAAATGACGGGATCGATGTAAGAGACATTTGTGGGTTAAGAAAGAAGAGATCTAAAATGTGCAGCGCCGCTCACACAGAGTTCTCAAATGTGTACCCTACTTATTTCTTTTATTATTTAATAGACAAATTGTAAACTATTTAAAAAGACAAATTGTAAATCTGGAAAAAATATTGCAAATACACATGACAGCCATGTTATTATTCCAACAATAGAAGTTGCACTCTCTTGCAGTTTACAGTAGCAAGGTTTCACATTCTAGGACTGCAATAAGACTTTATGGCCTCGTACACACGACCGGTTTTCTCAGCAAGAAAACTGCTGGGAGAGCTTTTTGCAGAGAAAACCGTCCGTGTGTATGGTTTCTCGACAGGAAAACTGCCAGGAATCTCGACGAGAAAAATAGAGAACCTGCTCTCTATTTTTCTCGTTGGGATTCTCACCAGAGTTTTCCTGCCGAGAAAACCGGTCGTCTGTATGCTTACCTGTCCAAGGTAAACCCGCGAATGCTTGAAAAGACTTTGACGAATGCGCGGTAGCATACAAGGTTAGTGTGGGGTGTAGCAAGATGGCGGCGACGGCATTGATTGTGACGAGCGCCGGCTCGTCGTAGTCGATGACGTCACTGCGTTCTTGCCATTCAAAAGAACGGCGGTTCTTTTGAATGGTTGTGTCTGTACATAGGGCTTGGCAAGACAAGCTTGCCAGGAATCCCGTCGAGAAAACCAACGTTTTTTTTTTCCGACGGGATTCCCGCCCGTGTGTACAGGGCTTATGAGTTATGTTGAAGGGAGGAGAAAATATACACACACACCACAGCTCCACAACAGCAAATAAAAAATAAAAATACAAAAAAAAATAAAAGCATACATACCTTTAGTCCAGCAGTTTTCCTGCTGATCTGATGATGTCATGGGTCCTTACTCTTCTCTTTGACAGCGGTAGAACAATGATTCTCTCTGTAAAGGTACTGTCATTTTGTACAAATATCATTTAGGGTCATCTTCCTTTTCCTAGACCAGTGGTCTGCAAACTGCGGTCCAGGGGGGGGGGGGGGGCAGCTGTTTGCTTGCCTTTATCTGGCACTTGGGGCCCTTTTCCCCCCACTCATGCTAGACACTATTCCTCCCACTGACACTAATAATGGGCCACTATTCTTCCCACTGACACCAACTGGCCCTTTGCTTAGGAAGTTTGGAGACCCCTGTCCTAGACTATTGCTGGCCATACACGTCTTGAATATCTTCCCGTTCCTGATGAGCAGTCGAAATTCTAACTGTTGGCACCACCCGTCTCAACAAAGGTCGATTTTTCAATCAACTTTTGTCGAAGGAGCCAGGTGAGAAACTGTCAACCAAACAGTGAGTGTATCCAATCAGATGCAGTCACTGTTATGGTATTCAGCAGCCACAGGTCCCACCCCTATACAATAGCTGTGACAGGAGAGATTCCTCCATTCATGCTGTTTGCCATGGTTGTAGGAAACCATTCCATTTTTTTTGGTCAGTCTGAGAAACCTTTGCTTGTATGGCTAGCTGTAGATACTGGCCTAGAGGTGTCATGATCATGTACACTATTAACTCTTGTGGTAGATGCATTTGTAGAACGAGTTCATGGCAGACAGGAACTATAGTTAAGGGCCTGGTAGCCCACTTTTATAAAAAAAGAAAGAAAGACAAAGTCTTTAAACATAGGGTTTCCAATGCAGGGTGTTCCAGCTTCACACAAAATTAAAAATGCCGTGCCATCTGGCTCTTAAACTCAGTGATAATTGCAATACCTTGCTGCATGGGCCCACTTATAGCCCATAGGTAGAGGTTCTCCTGATACCCCAAGCGTTTTCACTCCTCTGAGACTCACAGATTCCTCTGGCTCTCATAGACTCTCTCCCAGTTGCCACAGCTCTAGTCTCCCGGACTTTCTCAGCTGGCCCAGTTCTCTCAGTCCAATGGCCTGGAACCTCTCCCACATGGAGTGCTGTTTCAAGGATATTGCCTTCGTATTCAGACAGGAGCACACCTCTCTCCTGGCTGCAGCAACTGCAACAACTAACTCCACCTCCAACTGCAGTAACTCTCTTCAAGCTTATATCGCCCATGCACAACTGTGTACTCACACAGACTACAACAGTCAAGAAAACCCCGGACACCAGATTGAAGGTTCCCTCCAATACTCTTTGGAACATTCAAGCTCTCGGCCCCAATCCAGAACTACCAACCAAATCCCGAGAAAACATAGAACACCACTTTCTATGTTCACAATCATCCTGCAAGAGCTTCTCAAACTGCAGCTTTGAGAAACCGGTGCAATTTTTATTCCCATTTACATAGTGGCAGTGTCTCACACTGTCGCAATGGCCAAAATTATAAGAACACTCCCCCAAATAATAGAGTTCAGGTGTTTCCATTGAAGGGTATTTTAGTTAATGTTACAGTATGCAAAGGCTTTTAGACAATTCAGCGTTTCCAACCTTACGGTAACAGTATGGGTAAGACCCTTTTCTGTTCCTGCATGACTGTGGCCCTGTGTATAAAGCCAGCTCCATTCAGACATGGTTTAATGAGGTGTGTATATGGAGGAACTTAAGTGGTCTGCACAGAATTCTGACCTCTTGACCAGTTCAGAACACTGATTGCTAGCCAAGTCTTCTCATCCAACATCAGTATTTGACCTCGCAAATGCTCTTTTTGGCTTCATGGGCACAAATTTTTGTAGAAAGCCTTCCCAGAAGAATAGAGGTTGTTATCGCTGCACAAGCAGGCCGGCTCCACATTAATGACCATAGTTTTGGAATAGGATTTCCAACAAGCTCATATTGGCTTAAAGGTCAGGCGTCTGCTAACTTTTGAAATTTCTGAGGCTTACACAGGGATAATTCATTTTGACTTTGATTTTTCTTTGGCACATGCTTGATCTGTGAGGTCCTGAAGTCAACCTACTTTACCAACTATATTGTGTAATGAGGGCATAAATGGTATGGATTGTTAAGGTAACCCCCCCACCCCACACACACACACAACATTGTTGTTGGTAAATCAAATGCTGCCCATACATGTAATGACAAGAAATAATTTGTTTCCAGGAAGCTAACAAACACAAGCACATACTTACTCCAAGTAGTATCCCAGCTAGGAACCAATCCCATTGCAAGAGTGCTAAGCCACCCTACGGCTCATAATCACCCACCAGAAATGATCTTCCTCTGACCTTACAGCAGTAACCTCCAGTAGGCTTTTGAATTTTAGACATCACCATTGCTCTTTGTACCGGCTCATTATTATGCCTGTAAATGATTTTGCTTACCTAAAAAGAAGTAAAGGTGAGTCAAAAGAATATAGATTTACTTGGCTGTGAAATGAAAGAAATGAGAAATCCGGGTGAGCGGTTTGTGGTTTATGCTTGATAAGAGGTGATTGTTAATTATCACAAAATGCAAGGATGACGAGCCTTGCTGCATATATTGAAGAGCTGACGGTTTGTTCTTCTGAAAATTTTAAATCAGAAGTGTTCTGTAGGGAATATTAAAAAGTGATGAGTTTTTGCAGCATGTGATCAAGCAAGAAAATAAATGCAGCAGGGGCCCGAAGTTTAAAGGGCCAGTTATGACAATATGCTGCTTTTTGTATATAAAGGAGTTAAAGCTGCCCCCTGCTTAAAAAGCTGAATACTTACCTCTCTGTCAGAGGTAGGAGCATCACTGCTATGCAAGACTTCCAGGTATGTCAAATAGCGTGTCCCCCACTGGGCGCTGTGGTTCTGTCAGGGAATTCCCGATAGACGTCTGGTGCGCAGATATACACATGTGCATAGTATTTTCCACAGAATAGTGACCAGGTGCGCGCATGTGCACAAGAATGCACGCTCATTCACGCGCACACATGCACAATTTCCGTTAGCGCCAGACTAACTATTTAAAGGATGCTCATGCCCATGTTCTCCGCTGACTGGTCTTCATCTGTTCCTGTGTCCTGCTTGTATTCTCTGCCTGATCTCCGTATCTGACTTGACTTGCTATTGACCTGATCTTGGATCCTGGTTGCTCTTCTGCCTACCCGTTTCTGACCTTGGCGCTACTCTTGACTACGCTTCTGTCTCTGCCCCTATACTGCATTGCTGACCTCGGCTAGACCTGTGACTTTGCTTCTGTCTCTGATTTGGCTCCACGCTACTTCCGAGTTCCTGCTAAGGCTGTCACCTATATCAGCTTCAATTATCACAGCATGTTCCTGTCTTCAGTCTTCTGGAAGCTCTGACTATCCTCGTGTTCTGAACCTGTGGTGTATGCAGAGTGCTACTTTAACATCTGCTGGCTCATCCTGTGAAGTTGCAGTTCCTGACCTGATTTCCTGCCAGATTGTTCCTGCCTTCATCTCCTACTGCAAGCTCTACCAGCAACACCTGCCAGCACTTGTGTTTGTCCTGTCCCTCTGCACCATCTGTGAGGTCTGGGCTGGAAATCCAAGAGAAGCCAACCTCGTCATCTCAGTCTCTTATCAGGTATGTGACAGGTTCCTCCCACTGGCTACTACATCGCTACAGAACACAATAGTTTACTTGCTGTTCACCTCAACAGATAGGTATCCAGCCTCTTCTACAGTTGGCTGGATTTCTTTTTTTAGAGGAGTAACAGGATCTCTTTGCCTTTTTTGCTGTCACAGCCATTCTTTTCTGCACACATTAAAATGCACATTTTAGGCCTGAAGACTACCTAAACCCCACAAACATTATAGATTTTCTGAAAGTGAAGAACCTGCAAAATAAAGTAGTGGCAGTTGCAATTTCTTATGTCACACAACATTAGGGCAACTGTATTTTCAGTAAAAAATTCATTCAAATTATACTTAGTGCCCACAAACACTATATTTTACACAATTGTTTGACAAATTATAAAAGATGAGGTAGCACAGAGTTAACAGATACTGCGCTCGTAAAAAGCCCAAAAACTACAGTAACCAAAACTGTGCGTTGGTGACACTTTAAAGGCCTTTTACAGGTCATCAGCTTAGAGTAAACAGTGAATGATGGCCCTGTATAATTGCTCTTGCTCTGGGGTATGCAGTGATGCTTAAAGCGGTTGTATACCCAAATCTTTAACTTTGCATGTAATTATGTCTCCTAATCTCCCCAATCTATTGCCTTTTTTTTTTCTGCCCACCCGCTTCCTTCCCGTGTTGTCGCTATATTCCCGAGTGATTACGTCAATATGCGCATGCGCCGTATCATCACTAAATCCGGCGATCCGAGACCCTGCCGGAATCATTCTTTGTTTATTTCGGGGCTGCGTCATTTCCTGTTGTTGACGTCAGCCCCGACATCCCGCGATGGTTAGGCAGATATTTCCTCCCCAAGAGGATCATGGTTACCTTGTGACTCCTACGTCACAGGGGTGAAGGAGACAGACGTCGCGAGTGAGTCACTATGCCTCGTCTATGCCTCGTTTCCGTAGTAACCAGAAATGAAGAAGAGGCTTGGCTATGTTATTACTGTGCATGCGCAGGATTACCGCAACGATTAGGTACTAAGGGCGGAAGTAAATATCACTTCAGACTAGGAAGACCACAGTGGAGATGGCGCAGGCGAGGATACAAGAGAAACGGGGAACAAATAAGACATAAATACAGTAAGATAAAGATGTTATGCATATACATTGCGATCAATCATTTTTAATTTAAGAGGTCTTTCATAATATTAGGAAATTGTAATTAATGTTGGAGGGTTTACTACCGCTTTAAATTGTAGATTGTTGGACACTGCGAGAATTCATTGTAGATCACGTTGAAGATTATATGATATGGACACTTAACCATTGTGATTTATATGGACTAGCCACATTTTTTGTTTTTGGATGTTAACACACTAGAATTTTTTGTGGATGTATGTACTTTTATATGCACATGCACTTTGTTTGTCATGATTGTAATGTAATCTCCCCACCTCCAATCGCAGAATGCCCTGCATTCATTGAAAAAAAGGAAGGGCCCAACCAAAAGCTGACCAACGTTAACTACTAGGCGCCAGGTACTTTCTATCACCTCTAAGGGTACCCCCACACTAGAAATGCGTACACCTGCCTGCTGTTGGGGTTGTATGCACAAGGCATACACCAGGACACTTTTGATTCTTCTGAACTGGTTGAGGTTGTTAGAGACTCTAGTTACCTGGTTGTAGGATAATTTAGTCTTACCAATACCATTGAGTGCATGGTAGTGGGTCATAGATCATTTTACCCTTTATGGCACTCTTAAAACGGTAGTAAACCACACCTTTAAAAAATAAATAAAAAAATAAAACCCTGCAAGACAGTGGCATAATGTGCTAATATGCACCGCATACTAGCAAATTATGAAATACTTAGGCTGTCTTTACACTTATGCAAATTGAACGCGGGTTTCCCTCCATCCCATTCGCATGTGCCCGGCTTGCAATGGTGCCAGTGTCCTATTGAATACTGCCTCCCGTCGGATACTGCCTCCGATGAGTCTGCACATGTGCATTATACAACGTCACTCCAGCTGATATGTTGATCAGCTAGTGTGACGTCAACACTGCACATGTGCAGATCGTCGGATGCAGTATCCGACGATCTGCAAAGCGCAGAGGGAGAACATAATTGTCAGATTCTGCCTCGCTGTTGTGGGGTGGGTTTTGGGTATATTCAAGGGCGTGTTTTGTGTGTGTTGCTGGGCGGGTTCAGTGTGTTGAATGGTGGGTTTTGGCTGTGTCTAAGGGCGGGTTGCAACACAGGGACTCACCGGACCCCCTGCTGTGAGCCGCTGCCACGTATATTGTGAACCTGGCCTTATCTTAGTACGAAGCACAGATAACGCTGTTCCTTCAGAGCGCATGCACCAGTGACATCACCGTGACATCATCTAATAGATGCCGGAAACATATATCTTCGCACCCCGGTGAGAAAAGAGGGTTTCCCAATATTGATTATAAAGGAGATGTTTCCGGTGTTATACCTATACTGGGTAATAGATCAGAGCAAATTTTTACCGTATTCCCTATCAAGGGATGATTTTTTATTTGTTTCGGAAGAAAAGTATAGCACCAAGGGGCTCTGCCCAACGATATCAAAGACTGTGCACATTCCATCTGCACCCATAGTTTGATATCCCTGTGCCTGTTCCAGTCAATTACCCTACTTAAATGGGTTGCTTGATAATATTTCCATATGTCTGGCACTGCCAATCCTCCATATTCTTTAGGACACATTAATACTTTACGTTGTATCCTAGGATGCTTGTACGCCCAGATAAAATCAAATAATAACTTTTGACTCTGCTTAAAATAACTAGGTGGAATACGTATTGGCAGTATCTGAAATAAGTAAAGAAACTTAGGTAATATATTCATTTTGATAATACTACATCACCCTAAACAGGAATGAAAGCCCGTATTCCAACTCAGTAATAATGTCTTGATTTTTATCAATAAAGGAGGAAAGTTTAATTCAAAAACATTTTCTATTTTAGGGGGAAACAAATTACCCAAATATGTCAACGCTTTCTTGGTCCATTTAAATGTGAAATTTTGTTTGAGTTGACTAATTAGTTTTCGAGGTAGATTCACCCTCATTACTTCCGACTTTGAGAAATTAATACTGAGATTGGAGAGCGAGCCATACTTCTCAAATTCTTTCATCAAGTTTGGGAGTGTAATCACAGGATTCCTTAGTAAAAACAACATATCGTTGGCATATGCCGAAATTTTATACTGAGTATCTCCCATCTGAATCCCTATGATATCTTGATTTAAGCGAATAGTGCAGAGAAATGGTTCCAGTGACAGGGCGAAAAGGAGGGGTGAGAGGGGACAACCCTGTCTCGTCCCATTTGTAATTCTAAAAGTATCTGATAGTATCCCATTTACCCGTTCTCGAGCCGTTGGGTGGGAGTAGATACCAAATAATTTGATGCAGTGTGCTGCGTATGGTCTGAGCACTGACAGGCTGACCCCCCACCCCTTCAACCTCTGCAGCAATGCTGGCAGCACTCATACGTCTATTTCCCAAAGACAACCTCTGGATATGACACTGAGCACATGCACTCAACTTCTTTGGTCGACCATGGCGAGGTCTGTTCTGAGTGGAACCTGACCTGTTAAACTGCTGTATGGTCTTGGCCACCGTGCTGCAGCTCAGTTTCAGGGTCTTGGCAATCTTCTTATAGCCTAGGCCATCTTTATGTAGAGCAACAATTCTTTTTTTCAGATCCTCAGAAAGTTCTTTGCCATGAGGTGCCATGTTGAACTTCCAGTGACCAGTATGAGAGAGTGAGCGTGAGAGCGATAACACCAAATTTAACACACCTGCTCCCCATTCACACCGGGGAGGGTAAATGGCTAATTGGGCCCAATTTGGACATTAATACTTAGGGGTGTACTCACTTTTGTTGCCAGCGGTTTAGACATTAATGGCTGTGTGTTGAGTTATTTTGAGGGGACAGCAAATTTACACTATTATACAAGCTGTACACTCACTACTTTACATTGTAGCAAAGTGTCATTTCTTCAGAGTTGTCACATGAAAAGATAGAATAAAATATTTACAAAAATGTGAGGGGTGTACTCACTTTTGTCAGATACTGTATTTAATTAATTTACCTTCAAGTTGCTGTGGTTTAATTTCTATGCATTATTATTTGAGTGGTTGCTCACTAACCCTTAAAGCGGTGTTAAACCTCCGGGTGCTATTTTTTTTTTTTTTAATACCCTGCAAGGTAATGTCATAATGTGTGAGTATGCATCGCATACTCGCACATTATGTTAAACTTACCTTAAAACGAAGCCCTTCCAGCTCTGAGCTGTCACCGCTGCAGGCACTCCCATCTTCACCCGGTCTTTCTTCCAGGTTCGCGGACTCTGGCTGTGTAACCGACTGGAGCCACAATGGGGTCACTCCCGTTGCATGTTTAGGAGATATTTACACTACCTATAGGTAAGCCTTATTATAAGTGTAGCACTTCTCCCGTAGGAGCTGCTGGTTATATTTTGGGTCTTGCCGTTACCTGTCTGTTCCACCGTATCCGTCATAGGGGTTCCATTGAAGAGTTGTCACAGATGTCAGCACTAACACATAGTCTCTTTTCAATGGTTTTATTAAAGAAATGTCAATTAGAGGGATGTAGGGTTAGCGGAGATTCAGGTACCTTGCTTTGCGGATCATGGGTACTTCCTAATCAAGAGGACAAACCGTTTCCACCCTGGATCTAGCAACTACCAGATAGGCCTCTCTCACTGACCTAGCAGCCGGTGCGGTGCTCGGTCAAAAGTCTCTGTGACAGACTTGAAGAATACGAACAGTCTCTGCCACAGACTTGAAGAACACACTTAGAGTCATTAGACAATCCTCTGCCACAGGATTGTGTAACAAAGAACTTTCTGTAAAGTCCAAGTACAGTCACACAGTACCAGTTTCTTTCAGCCGATCCGGCAGCACTGTGAGATAGATGGGTCGGGATGCGTCCTCCAACTGAGTCTCCAGGCTCTTCCTGAGATACCAGCCCTTTTGGCTCGGTCCTCTCCTGGGAAAAGTCCTCCCCTGGTTTTGTCAATTGCTCTGCTTCTCCCCGCAGGCAAGACAGCAAAGGACCACCCCTGACTAGTAGGCCCCAGAAACTCCTGGGCCTACTTCCAGTAATGAGGCCTCGGGCTAGCCGGCCCAGAGGCAGGAAAACTGCTACGGCACACCTTAGGCCAGAAGTGCCATCAGGTCAGAGAGACCCGGAACATGGTGTCTGTCCCTCAAGTGCCCTCTCCCAGAATGCACAGCGGGGGACCAATCCCACTGAGCTGTTTCTGGGCAAGAGGTACTCAATACATCCAGCCTGCTGCATTTTCAACCTTGACCTGTGGTGACAGCGACACCCACAGTCAAGTGGAAGATGTGCAACACAGCTAGACTAGAACAGAAACCAGAAATTTACACAATTATTCTGAGCTAAACTACAGCTCAGACAACTAAATTTACAAATAGCGCCTACCCAATAGGAGCAGGGCGCTACACAAGCTTACCTATAGATAAAAGTCAGAGATGGGAGTTTACTCCCACTTTAAGTGCCTTAGTGGTGACTGAGCAGTTAAGAGAATCATGGCAGAACAGAGGACCCATCATTACCAGCAGTTCCTGTAGGGGGTAAGCGCTACATATGTAGTAATGAAGTGTCATGCCGCGTACACACTACCGTTTTTAATGACGAGAAAAATGCAATTTTTTTAAATGGTCATTAAAAACGATCGTGTGTGGGCTTCAGAGCATTTTTCACGACGTGAAAAACGGGCAAGAAAAATTTGGAACATGCTCTAATTTTTCTCGTCGTTTTTCACATTGTCGTTTTTCTCGTCATGAAAAACGGCCGTGTGTACGCTTTAATGACGTGAAAAAAAATGTGCATGCTCAGAATCAAGTATGAGACGGGAGCGCTCGTTCTGGTAAAACTAGCGTTCGTAATGGAGATAGCACATTCGTCACGCTGTAACGGACTGAAAAGCACGAAGCTGAAAAGAGCGAATCGTCTCTTAACAAACTTTACTAACATGAAGGGTGGCGCCATCCAAATGGAACTTCCCCTTTATAGTGCCGTTGTATGTGTTGTACGTCCCCGCGCTTTACTCAAATTTTTTTTCCACGATAGTGTGTAGGCAAGGCAGGCTTGAGAAGAATCACGTCGAGAAAAATTCAGTTTTTTTCAATGACATTAAAAACGGTCGCGTGTACGCGGCATTAGAAGAAGGCCAGATGAGATCAGCAGCACTGAGATGCATGAAAAAATTTAAAAAAAGAACAAGACAGTATTTTAGGAGAAAAGTATGGTAATTGTTTACAACACACAGTGCTTTAGCAAACGAAATGTCCTCCAGTTAGGGTTTGGATCATACCAGTGAAAGCGGACTCCTCCTTAGTTGCTTGCGGGTGGGAGCTTGTTTGATCTTTGCACCATGTTATTAAAGCAGGACTTCATGAAGTCATGATCTGTGCAAATATAAGCGAGTGTATACAGAGCAAAGGTCT
This sequence comes from Rana muscosa, assembly GCA_029206835.1. Classification (NCBI taxonomy): domain Eukaryota; kingdom Metazoa; phylum Chordata; class Amphibia; order Anura; family Ranidae; genus Rana; species Rana muscosa. Next base: position 134,131,154 of record CM055127.1, read on the forward strand.
GGCAGACTTCAATATCAGAACGCTAACTAGGTAAAGAATGTTATTAATAAAGTTAGGGAGATTAAACAAAAAGCTCAGACAGCTGGTACACACCGCCCCTGGCTGAATATTATATGCTGATGAATAATCAAGTGTCTGCATTGTTAAAAAAAAAAAAACTGTTACGCACAAATGTTGAATTGTGCCTTCCTCTGCATAAACATTGCATTATGCAACAAGGGGCTAAGTAAAGCTAATTAGGAATACTATACATCACAGAAATTCATAAGTATTCACAGCCTTTGCTCAATACTTTGCTGAAGCGCCTTTGGCACCAATTACAGCCTCAAGTCTTTCTGAGTATGAGGCTACAAGCTTGGCACACCTATTTTTGGGCAGTTTCTCCCATTCTTCTTTGCAGGACCTCTCAAGCTCCATCAGGTTGGATGAGGAGTGACGGTGCACAGCCATTCTCAGCTCTCTCCAGAGATGTTCAATCGAGTTTATGTCTGGGAAGAAGAGAAACAAGGGTGCACCAGCCTAGTGTATTATCATTAGGATAGATTTTTATTTAAAAGAAAACATCAACACTACTCACAATTGTAGCAAAGAAAATCGCATTGCAACGAAGTTTCTTGTAAGTGGCAGCTGTAAGAGGTGCTTGGAACCACACTCCACAAGATCACCGAGGATGTAAAGAGGGCCACTGCCGGCTTACGCGTTTCGAAGCACAAAGCTTCTTCCTCAGAGCCCAGCAGAAGCTTTGTGCTTCAAAACGCGTAAGCCGGCAGTGGCCCTCTTTACATCCTCGGTGATCTTGTGGAGTGTGGTTTCGAGCACCTCTTACAGCTGCCACTTACAAGAAACTTCGTTGCAATGTGATTTTCTTTGCTACAATTGTGAGTAGTGTTGATGTTTTCTTTTAAATAAAAATCTATCCTAATGATAATACACTAGGCTGGTGTGCCCTTGTTTCTCTTCTTCTATTTGCTATTAGGACACCCCTGTCCATGAAGTGCTCCAAAGCCAGTGCTACCATTGTGCAAGATTGACTGTTTGGTGATCCATTTATGCGCAGGAGTGTTTGTGTTCGAGTTTATGTCTGGGCTCTGGCTGAGGTCCAGAGTGCTCTGGAGCAGGTTTTCATCAAGGATGTCGCTGTACATTGCTGCATCCATCTTTCCCTCAATCCTGACGAGTCTCCCAGTTCCTGCCGCTGAAAAACCTCCCCACAGCATAATACTGCCACCACCATGCTTCACTGTAGGAATGGTATTGGTCAGGTGATAAGCGGTGTCTGGTTCCCTCCACACCTTCAGGCCAAAGAGTTCAATCTTTGTTTTATCAGACCAGAGAATTTTGTTTCTCTTGTTCTGAGAGTCCTTCAGGTACCTTTTGGCGAACTCCAGGCGGGCTGTCATGTGCCTTTTACTGAGGAGTGGCTTCCATCTGGCCACTCTACATACAGGCCTTATTGGTGGAGTGCTGCAGATGGTTGTTCTTCTGGAAGGTTCTCCTCTCTCCACAGAGAAATGCTGGAGCTCTGTCAGAGTGACCATCAGGTTCTTGGTCACATCCCTGTCTCAGACTCTTTTCCCCCGATCGCTCAGTTTGGCCAGGCGGCCCGCTCTAGGAAGAGTCCTGGTGGTTCCAAATGTCTTCCATTTACAGAATATCAGGCCACTATGCTCATTGGAACCTTCGATGCTGCAGAAATTTTCTGTACCCTTCCCCAGATCTGTGCCTCCATACAATCCTGTCTCGGTGGTCTACAGACAATTCCTTGGACTTCATGGCTTGGTTTGTGCTCTGACATGCACTGTTAACTGTGGGACCTTATATAGACAGGTGTGTGCCTTTCCAAATCATGTCCAATCAACTGAATTTACCACAAGTTGACTCCAATCAAGTTGTACAAAAATCTCAAGGATGATCAGAGGAAACAGGATGCATCTGAGCTGAATTTTGAGTGTCATTGCAAAGGCTGTGAATACTTATGTACATGGGATTTTTTATTTTTTTATAAATTTGCAAAGATTTTAAACAAACTTTTTTCACGTTGCCATTATGGGGGATTGTTTGTAGAATTTTGCGGAAAATAATTAAATTTAATCCATTTTGGAATACGGCCGTAACATAACAAAATGTGGAAAAAATGAAGCACTGTGAATACTTTCCGGATTCACTGTAGATAGAGAGATAGATAGATAAATAGTTGTATATAGAGATAGGTAGATAGTTTTCAAAGATGACTTTTACACCTAGTTTGACATTTGGCTTGCTTTCAATCTTCTATATGTAGCTTCATCAATGAGACAACCTAATCTCCTACCACTGACTAAAGCATTCTCCTGAGAGATACTTGGATGCAACCATTGTTGAACCCTCATTCTACAAATGACAGTTAGGGCTCATTTACACTTGCTTCGGCTTCAACAAGGCTTCGGACAGGCTTTGTTGAAGCTCTCTGAATGCTAGTCAAAGCTCCTGTCACCTAAATGAAATTGTTAGCTTACAGTCCTGTTTACACCTGCTTTTGCTTTGCTTTGCTTCAAAAATGATACCCCATGTAGCTTCATTGGAGCTTCAAGGCGTCTTCAAAGCCTCCATAGAAGTTTATGACAAAGCTCACTTGAAGCCCCATCGAAGCCCCACGAAGCCCCACCGAAGCTCCACCAAAGCCCCACCGAAGCCTCACTGAAGCCCCACCAAAGCCCCACCGAAGCCTCATCGAAGCCTCAAGCAAAAGCAGGTGTAAAAAGGACTGTAAACTAACCATTTTATTTAGTGACAAGAGCTTTGACTGGCATTCAGAGAGCTTTAGAGTGGTTTTAAACCCTGTTTGACCACTTCTACCTACAGGTAAGCCTAGAAAAAGGCTTATCTATCGGTAGTGGAAATATCTCCTAAACGTGCATGCACGGGGAAGAAAGGAAACAAAGTGCCGTTTCTTCCCCAGCCTGTGCCGTGAATGGCGGCTCTCATGCGCATGCGCGGGAGTGACGTCACGTGGTACCGGTGAATCACAGAGTCGGAGTCCGCAGCCCGGAAGGAAGAGGAGACAGAAGATGGACGCAGCCTGCACAGGGGACATCGCTGGATTCTTTTGCAGGTAAGTGTCACATAATGGGTTAGTGTGCGATGCATACTAGCCCATTATGCTTTTCATTTGCAGGCTTTTCAGGTAGAAAAAGAGGAAGTAAAACCCATCAGGGTTTACTCCCTCTTTAACAAAGCGTGTCCGAAGCCATATTTTGAAGCAGGTGCAAACTAGCCCTTAATGTCATGCTGCTCCTATTTCTTGATCTGGGGCAATGACTCTGAAGCCTTGTACACACGGCCGAGAATCTCGTCAGGAAAAAACCCGTAGTTTTTCCTGACGAGATTCTTGACAAGAATCTTGTGCCGGCCGAGTGTACACACACTCCATTCCAAAGAACCGCCGTTCTTTTGAATGGAACGAACGCGGTGACATCATCGACTACAACGAGCATGCGCTCGTCACATTCGATGCCGTCGCCGCCATCTTGCTACACCCTACTTATGCCTAGAAAGCGACCGCGCATGCTTCAAAGTCATTTCGAGCATGCGCGGGTTTCCACGGTGACAGGTAAGTATATACACTCTCGGGTTTCCCGTCGGGAAACAGGCCGTCAAGAATCCCGACTAGAAAATAGAGAGCAGGTTCTCTTTTTTTCTCGTCGAGATTCTGGGCAGTTTTCTTGACGAGAAACCTGAAAGCCTCGTACACACGCATGGTTTACTCGGCAAGAAAGCTCTGCCAGCAGTTTTTTTGCTGGTTCTTGCCGAGAAAACCGGCCGTGTGTACGAGGCTTAAGAGTCAGGCAACTAGCATTTTCACCATGTAAACTCATCTTTAGTAGATCTATGTAGGCTTCATCTGTCCTGTGAGAAGACACATTGATGAAGGCAACATTGGATGGGGCTGTGCTTTAACTGGACGGACCAATGCTAAGAAGCTCCATGCTGGAATCAGTATTGTAGCAATCTCTACTACATGTTGTTAGACGGTAACCTAGGGGGCCTATCTAGAATTTTATGCCAAGAATAGATGACGGAATGGTTACTCGTAAGAGGAGACATTTCAGCTTTTATCTTTAAACATGAGAGTTGTTCTCAGCATGCAATCGAATCATAGAAGGCAATTGAACCCAGTGGGTGTGCGTCAGCAATGCAGAAACTTCTTTATGGTACAAATGAATGAGCACATAGACTCAAGTATCAAACAATGGTCATCATTTTCCGTCCTTTTGATGTATATTTTTACTTTTCTTTAGAAAGAAATGCTGTGGAAGATTTTGTTGCTGAAAATTAGGTGGCTGAAACATAAAGTCTCAGTGTTCCCAAGCAAGACACTTCGCTGCAAATGATCCCTAGAGGGGTGGCATACCTTGAGAGCATAATGTTTTTATACCTAATGAGCAAGCTCTAGAATGTATACAGAGATCAATTCCCTTTTTATTCCACTAACGGGAGTTGTGTGGTTTTGAGTTATAAATAGAAAACAAGCCGCCACTTGTATTTACTTAACAACATCCATGTCTGACTCTACGGGGCACTGCGGACGTGATCAGACTGCAACGTGATAGAGGCATGCTGGATACACCAGAAAGTTTGCAGAAAGACATTTGTGGATTTGTTGGGGACACACCTTTGTTCATTTTGTAATCATATTAGGAAGGGCAATCAGCCTAGGCCACATTCATCAATGGGATTCCCAAGCCAGGCAGAGATGTCACAGCGGATGTATAAAATGTTATGTTACACCCTATTTTTGACAGGTACCTGCTTCCCACTTCCGTTCCAAGTGCCGCAGCGCTCGAGGCGGAAGTTCTCCTCTCTCGCTCCCTCCTGCAGTCTTTTGGGACACTGACAGGTCCCAGAAAACTGCATTCACCAATCATGATGCCCAACACGTTTCGCACATGCGCAGTGGGCTTCCGGCTGTGAAGCCGCAAGCTGTCACAGCTGGGTGCCCATAGTGAAGATGCCGGCGCGGAGACCAATAACAGCAGGTAAGACCGACTGGGGTGAGCACACCGCTGGATCGTAGGACCGGTGAGTGCCTGTTTTTTAATAGTCAGCAGCAACAGTTTTTGTTGCTGCTGACTTTTATTTTGTACAGGAGGCTGGAACTCCTCTTTAATCGTTAGAGAATCGTGATCTCGATTCAACCCCCCTCATGATCTTAATCCAGCATTTCCATGATTCATGTAACAAGTGCAGAGCAGTTCTCTGCTCAGAGCTGTCAAAAAAAAAAGCAGCTGGAAAAGTTTATCACAACATTGCTCAGCGTGAAAGATAAAAATAAACATTGTATCCTTCTGTTCTTTTAGAGATCAAAGGGATGAACTTTGGTCTGCAAATGAGGTCAGTTTAACCACTTGAAGACTTAAGCCCTGTACACACGATCGGATTTCCTATGGATTCTAATTCGATGGATTTTTCCATCGGAAATCCGATGAAGCTGACTTCCATCAGTCTTGCCTACACACCATCAGTCAAAAATCCGACCGTCCCAAACGCCATGACGTAAAACACTCCGACAAGCCGAGAAAAATGAAGTTCAATGCTTCTGAGCATGTGTCGACTTGATTCTGAGCATGCGTGGGTTTTTTGTCCGATGGAGTTCCACACAGACGATTGGAATTTGCTATCGTTTTTTTTCCCATCGGATAAATTTAAAACATGTTCTATTTTTTCTCACCGGTGGAAAAAAGACCAATGCAGCCCATACACGATCGATTTGTCCGATGAGAAAAGTCCATCGGACTGTTTTCATCGGTAAAACTGATCGTGTGTACACGGCATAAGCCTTTTTCTGACACTTGTTGCTTACAAGTTAAAATCAGTGTTTTTTGCTAGAAATTTATTTTTGTAGCCGCTCCGATGTGTTAACTGGCTCCATAGAGTGCCAGTCACAATCTCCTGACATGCAAATTGGATGCAGGGAAAAAATACACTTCAATAATTAAAAGAAAAAGGAGGCAGTAAAGTTAGCCCAATTTTTTTGTATAATGTGAAAAATGATGTTATGCTGAGAATTGTGAGAGAATCATGATCTTTATTCTAAGCAAAAAAATAGCGATTCTCATTTTATCCAGAATCGTGCAGCTCTACCTAATAACTTAATACACTGGTCTCCAAACTGCAGCCCGCAGGTCAGATGCGGCTCTTAGCTTGCCTTTATGTGGCCCTTGGGGCACTATTACCCTCATTGATATAAGACATTAACACCAACAACGAAGCACCATTCTTTCTTCTTACACCAACAGTGGGGCACTATTTCTCTTATGGATACCAATAATGGGGCACTATTCCTCCCACTGACACCACCGGTGGCGCATACAGTCTTCCACTGATTAAAACGTTAGAACACTATTCCTTCCACTGACACCAACGATAGGGAACTATTCTTCCCACTTAGAGCAACAATGGGGCACAATTCCTAGAACTGACACCAACGATTGAGGACTATTGAAGGGTTGCCACCTCATACCTTTAAAACGAAATACTAAAAACATTAATTACACAGGTTCTGTGGCTGATTAAGGTGGTAGTTAACTCACCTGGTGCCTTATCTGCATTAAATTAGCCTCAGAACCGGTGTAATTCAGATGTGTTTGGGCTTAAAGGGATGAGGTGGCAACCCTAGACCAGGGGTCTCCAAACATTCTAAACAAAGGGCCGGTTTATTGTCCTTCAGACTCTTGGAGGGCCGGACTTTGGCCAGCAGGGGGTGGAAATTTTCCTGGCATCAGTGGGAATAAACATATGGTATTAGGGGGAGAAATAGTGCCCCATCATTGGTATCATAGGGAGGAATAGTGGCCCATTAGTGGTGTCAGTGGGAGAAATAGTTCTCCACTGTCGGTGTCAGAATAGTTTCTCGTATCAGTGGGAGGGATACTGCCCCAAGGGCCGGATAAAGGCAAGTAAAGAGCCGCATCCGGCCCTCGGGCCGCAGTTTGGAGACCACTGCCCTAGACTATTCCTCCCACTGAAACTCAAGAAGGGGGACAATTTCTCACACTGACACCCATGATGATGCACTTTTCCTTCCACTGACACCAACAATGGGGCACTATTCTTTCTACTGACACCAAAGATGGGGCAATATTACTCCCACTGACACCCATGATGGTGCACTATTCCTTCCACTGACACCAACGATGGGGCGCTATTTCTCCCACTATTATCAATGATAGGACACTATTCCTCCTCTTACTGACCACAGGTGCTTTTTTTTTTAGTCCCGAGGCATTTTATTCTTCCACTGGCCTTGGTCTGGCTCTCCTGAAGTCTGAGGGACAGTAAACTGGCTCTTTGTTTAGAACGTTTGGAGACCCCTGCTTTTTAAAATCAAGTTTAAAGCTAATTAGATGGCACCTGGTCCCCACTAAAACTGCTAGATTTAAACCAGAAGCTTCATACAAATACACGTGGGGATGTTCAGTTGAGAGTTCAAGTGAAGGTAAGGTAGGTGCTCACTAAAAATTGTCTTAGCCCACCTTTCTCAAGGTCATATACATATGTATATATACTATAGGTGCAGGTACTCCCCTGTTCCGAGTCACCCCTTGCCTTCACCCAAGAGCACGGTCCCTTAAACCCACCTTCCAGTACCGCCCCCTTTAGAGAATACAGAAGCAAGTATCATTTTATGATGCTATGTAATTTGTACAGAATGTGTTAATGATAACAAAAAATGCATTAAAACAGATCCATCCAGCAACAATAGATCCCTCCAGCAACAATAGACCTCCACAATAAAAAAATACCCCTTCAGCAACAATAGATCCACATCAGCAACAATAGACCCCCACTAAGGACCAATAGATCTACCAGAAGCCCACATCAATAGACCCTCCAGCAACCAGACACTTTCCTCAACAGCAGATCCCTCCCAGCAACAAATGACCCCCACCCCAAGCAACAATAGATCCCACCAGCAGCCAACATCATTAGACCCTCCAGCATGCCCCACCACCCCTTGCCATGATATACATTCAGTGATGGAGATGCAGGAACTGCGTTCCCACTGAAAAAAGCCCAATATATATACTCGAGTATAAGCCGAGTTTTTCAGCCCTTTTTTTTAGGGTGAAAATGCCCCCCTCGGCTTATACTCGAGTCAGTGTACCAGAACGATGCGACGCTCCTCCACACTGCGGCAGCCACTACTTTAGGCCGCGGCTTCGGCCTAGTCTTTGGATCCGGCGGCCATCTTGCTCCTCCCGGCCTCTCCACCAGCACTGTATCCTGGCCTCCCTGGTGTCTGGCTCCCTCACCGCTCGCAGATCCTGCTCCACGGGCTTCCGACCGGGCGGGGGTCTGAACGGAACGTTGCCCTCCCGCACGGTGGCAGGCCCAAATCCAGACCATGGCTTCGGCCTAGTCCCGGGCTCCGGCAGCCATCTTGGTACTCCCGGCCTCTCCACCCACGCTCTATCCCTCTTTTCCTGGCTTCTGCACTCAGGCCTATGGACGCTTCCTGCATTCTCCAGGTGAGTGGCACCGTGAGGTTGCAATGGGGACAGTAATGGTGCAATGGGCACAGTAATGTTGGGCACAGTAATGTTGCAATGCGCACAGTAATGTTGGGCACAGTAATGTTGCAATGGGCACAGTAATGTTGGGCACAGTAATGTTGCAATGGGCACAGTAATGTTGGACACAGTAATGTTGCAATGGGCACAGTAATGTTGGGCACAGTGATGTTGCAATGGGCACAGTGATGTTGCAGTGGGCACAGTGATGTTGGGTACAGTGATGTTGGGCACAGTGAGGTTGCAATGGGCACAGTGATGTTGGGCACAGTGAGGTTGCAATGGGCACAGTGATGTTGCAATGTGCACAGTGATGTTGGGCACAGTGAGGCGTGCAAATGGGCACAGTGAGGCGTGCAAATGGGCACAGTGAAGCTGCAAATAGGCATTGTTGACCCTCTTTTCCGCTTACAGTAGCTGCTGCATTCTCACCCTAGGCTTATACTCGAGTCAATACGTTTTCCCAGTTTTTTGTGGTAAAATTAGGTACCATGGCTTATACTCGAGTATATACGGTGTATATATATATTGTGACAGCAGGAAGGTAAAGTCACCTGGTTGCATCCAGGGGGGTAGATATATTTCTCCCAGATTCAGGCTTTATGCCGACTTATACAACTAGGGAGTTGATGAAGCCCAGCTGAGGCTAGTGGGCTCATGGATGACTCATACCTCTAGGGAGAGGGCTGGGCGTCGTACAGACAGGGAGTTGATGAGGCCAGCTGAAGCTTGTCAGCTCATTTAGGCCTCTATAAGAACTCCCAGCTTCATTAGATGTTAGCTCATGCCTGGAACCAGACCTGTGTGGACTGTCTAGGGAGAGTGAACCCCTGTGCGGTGAGGCAAAGCCTGTGTGGCTATTTGTTTGGACTTTTACTAAACCAGGGACTTAGGGACTAGGACAGCACCAGGCTGATCCCAGTTGTTAGTTTAGGAAACCTGCATGTTTAGTCAGAGGTCAAACTGACCAGGATTTATTTTGTTTGTTTCTTTTTGGCTTTGCTGTGTTTTTGTCACTGTACATAGAGAAATAAACCGCACCTTTTGATTTTGAAAACCACAACCTCCGTCTGCTGGCCCTGTTTTTGTGTGGGGAGCCCAACCAGGGGGTCACACACACCCGCTACCGAGTTAACCCCCTCACAGTTGGTGGAGAACCAGTGGCAGTTTTTTTAAGCCAGCATGGAGGAGATACTGAAACAGCTGGCTCTAGCAAATGCCAATCAACAGCAGACAAATGCAGGTTTGCAAAGGAGCCTTGCAGCCCAGCAGCAAGCTCATCAACAAGCCCAGCAGCAATCTGAGGCCCGCTTCATAGACCTGTTACAGAAGCAAGAGCAGAGACTACAACAAATGGAAGCAGTAATGCAGCAACGTCCGCAGACCAGTGAGGAAAGCCGTCCCACTAATACCGCGTCCTTTGGGGTGAGTCGTTTATTGACAAAAATGACTGGAGAGGATGATCCAGAGGTATTTTTGACCACATTTGAAAGGACTGCTGAAAGAGAAAAGTGGCCTGAGGAGCAGTGGGCTGGACTGGTGGCTCCTCTGTTAACTGGTGAATCGCAGAAGGCTTACTATGACCTAGAGCCTGACCAAGCAAAAGACTATGTGATGCTAAAAGCTGAAATATTGGCAAGGCTGGGTGTCACCCTGGCTGTCCGGGCTCAGCGTGTGCATAACTGGACTTTCCAGCTTGGAAAACCCCCCAGGTCTCAAATGTATGATCTCATTCACCTGAGCAGGAAGTGGCTACAGCCAGAGACTTTGTCCGCACCAGAGATTGTGGAACGTGTTGTAATGGATCGGTTTTTGAGAGCTCTTCCTACTGCCATCCAAAAGTGGGTAAGCCATGGAGACCCAGAGACGGCCGGTGGTCTTGTGGATCGTGTAGAGAAATACTTGGCTACAGAGAACCTGACGGCCTCTTCCAGAGACTCTCGGACTTTCCACCCTAAGACCAGACCATCCCCAGGGGCGGATAAGAGGATTCCAAGGGGTGAGGGTGGAGAGAGTGAGAGGGTGGGAGCTCTACCCAAAGTTTGGCGAGAACAGCCTGGGAAGTCAGGGGCTCAAGAGGCAGCCAAATGGATTGTTTGCTACCGCTGCCGGCAAGCGGGACATATTGCAGCCAATTGCCCGGTTGTGGAGGAACCCATGCAGTGTGACTTTCTGACGGGCAGACGTCAGTCGCTGTGTGCGACAGTCGCATGCACTGCCATTCGAGGAACTGAGAAACATTTATGCAAAATGTGTATTAATGGTAGAAATGTTGTGGTATTACTGGATTCAGGTAGCCTTGTGACCCTGATAAAGGCTGAATTAGTTAAAACAGAGGTCTCTGGGAATAGCAAGGTAGCTGTTATTTGTGTGCATGGGGACACCCGAGAGTATCCAGTGACTACAGTGTGTTTCGAGACCCCCAAAGGTACCCTCTCTCATCCAGTGGGCTTAGTATCTCAGTTACCGCATGACGCCATTGTGGGAAGGGATTTTCCGAAGTTCTGGGAACTGTGGGATGATCCTGAGCCCCCCACTGGTGCCCCTATGTACCAGGAATGTGATAGCCAGAACTCCTCTGAGAGTGGTGAGGACTCTCCAGAATTTCCCTTGTCAGTATTTGCAGGGGAGACTCAAGAAACTGGAGAGGAGCCCACCTCCTCAGACGAAAACCTACCGTCTGTGGAGTTTTCTGATCTGGAGGTTCACAGGGAAAATTTTGCCACAGAACAGTTAAAAGACCCCACCCTAATAAAGGCACGGGAAAACGTAGTGGAAATAGATGGCGAGTTAGTGAACCCAGATAATACCTGCACTTACCCATACTTCAGCGTAGAGAAGGACCTACTGTATCGGGTGGCAAAAAGGGCAGAAGAAACCGTTGAGCAGCTGGTGGTGCCCAAACCTTACAGGAAGTTGGTGTTGGAGTTGGCCCATGGGCACATTCTTGGAGGTCATCTGGGGACAGAGAAAACCCGAGAGAGGGTATTACAGAGATTCTATTGGCCTGGGGTGATGAAGGACATAGAAAATTATTGTTCCTCCTGCCCTGTGTGTCAGAGGTCGGCCCCGATGCCACATTTCCGTAGCCCGCTGGTCCCTCTACCCATCATTGAGGTCCCGTTTGAGAGAATCGCAATGGATTTGGTAGGTCCTATAATCAAGTCCGCTAGGGGGCACCAGTACATATTGGTTATAATGGACTATGCCACCCGTTATCCAGAAGCGATCCCTCTCAGAAATACCTCGGCCAAAACCATAGCCAAAGAGCTATCTCTTGTTTTTAGCCGGGTGGGTATTTGTAAAGAACTGCTTACGGACCAAGGTACACCCTTTATGTCCCGGGTTATGAAAGAGCTGTGTAAATTGCTCAAAGTGACGCAATTGCGTACATCTGTGTATCACCCCCAAACCGATGGGCTAGTTGAAAGATTCAACAAAACCCTAAAACAAATGTTGAAGAAAGTGGTGGATAGAGATGGAAAGGATTGGGACTGTCTACTTCCTTATTTGATGTTTGCTATTAGGGAGGTGCCCCAATCCTCTACGGGATTCTCCCCCTTTGAGTTACTGTATGGGAGACACCCAAGAGGGCTGTTGGATATTGCCAAGGAAACTTGGGAAAGTGAGAGTTCTCCCCACAGGAGTGTGATTGAGCATGTCGCCCTGATGCAAGATCGAATTGCACAGGTAATGCCCATCGTGAAGGAACATTTGGCCCAAGCGCAGTTGGCACAGCAGAGAGTGTACAACCGTGGAGCAAAGACCCGTACCTTTTCCCCGGGGGATAGGATATTGGTACTTGTCCCTACGGTTGAAAGTAAATTCCTTGCCAAATGGCAAGGCCCCTACGAGATAATGGAAAAAGTGAGCGAAGTGAATTACAAGGTCAGACAACCAGGAAGGCGAAAGCCCGAACAGATATATCACGTTAATCTGTTGAAAGCCTGGAGGGATAGAGAGTCCCTAGTCGCAGAAACTTGGTCACCAGCTCAAACTGGTTGCGTGATTCCGGAGGTTGGAATAGCAGCCACCTTGTCACAACCCCAACAACAGGAGGTTAAGGAGTTTGTGCTTCGCAACAAGGAGGTGTTCTCTGAGCTGCCGGGACAAACATCTGGGGTAGAGCATGATATTATTACCCCGCCCGGTGAAAGGGTGAAGTTAAAACCCTATCGGATCCCAGAGGCCCGACGGGAGGCAATACGGGAGGAAGTACAGAAAATGCTGAACTTAGGGGTGATAGAGGAGTCCCAAAGTGATTGGTCTAGTCCCATTGTGTTGGTGCCTAAACCGGATGGGAGCTGGCGATTTTGTAACGATTTTCGTCAGTTGAACAAAGTTACAAAATTTGACACCTACCCCATGCCACGTATAGATGAGTTGATCGACCGGCTGGGAACAGCCCGATACATGACGACTCTTGACCTCACAAAAGGGTATTGGCAAATTCCCCTGGCCAAGTCGGCCAAAGAGAAAACCGCTTTTGTAACCCCAGACGGGGCGTTCCAATATAAGAGAATGCCGTTCGGGTTACAGAATGCGCCGGCCACATTCCAGCGGAAAATGGACCAGATGCTGAGGCCCCATCGGAAGTATGCTGCGGCTTACCTGGATGACGTAATTGTCCATAGCACAGATTGGGCCTCACATCTGCCAAAAGTGCAAGCAGTCCTAGACTCTATCCGGGAAGCGGGGTTTACGGCTAACCCCAAGAAGTGTACCATTGGGCAGGAGGAGGCCAAATATCTTGGGTACACCATTGGCAGGGGAGTAATAAAACCCCAACTCAACAAAGTCGAGGCCATCCAGAGTTGGCCACGTCCCAACAGCAAGAAACAGGTACGAGCCTTTCTGGGAATCGCGGGTTATTATCGGCGCTTCATTCCCCACTTTGCTTCTAAGGCTGTGCCCCTAACCAACCTGACGAAAGGGAAAGGGTCGGTCATGATTAAATGGACCCCCGAGGCTGAGGCAGCATTCCAATTCTTGAAACAAGCCTTATGTAGCCAGCCAGTGTTGTACTCACCCGACTTCTCTAAAGACTTTGTCGTACAAAGTGATGCGTCAGATGTGGGGTTAGGAGCAGTATTGTCCCAGGTCTGGAACGGGGAAGAGCACCCAGTCATTTACCTCAGCAGGAAGTTGAAGTCCCATGAGGTAAATTACGCCACGGTTGAAAAGGAGTGTTTAGCGGTGAAGTGGGCTCTAGATTCCCTTCGGTACTATCTGCTAGGTAGGCACTTTGACATGGTTACGGATCACGCTCCGTTAAAGTGGATGGCTCAAAACAAGGAGACAAATAGAAGAGTGAATAGGTGGTTCCTGGCCCTACAGGAATTCAACTTCACAGTAAAGCATCGCCCTGGCGTTCAAATGGGGAATGTGGATGCTTTGTCTCGAGTACATGAATGCCTGATTGCTGGTGTTCCAACCCCGAGGTTAAAACAAGAGGGGGGGGTATGTGACAGCAGGAAGGTAAAGTCACCTGGTTGCATCCAGGGGGGTAGATATATTTCTCCCAGATTCAGGCTTTATGCCGACTTATACAACTAGGGAGTTGATGAAGCCCAGCTGAGGCTAGTGGGCTCATGGATGACTCATACCTCTAGGGAGAGGGCTGGGCGTCGTACAGACAGGGAGTTGATGAGGCCAGCTGAAGCTTGTCAGCTCATTTAGGCCTCTATAAGAACTCCCAGCTTCATTAGATGTTAGCTCATGCCTGGAACCAGACCTGTGTGGACTGTCTAGGGAGAGTGAACCCCTGTGCGGTGAGGCAAAGCCTGTGTGGCTATTTGTTTGGACTTTTACTAAACCAGGGACTTAGGGACTAGGACAGCACCAGGCTGATCCCAGTTGTTAGTTTAGGAAACCTGCATGTTTAGTCAGAGGTCAAACTGACCAGGATTTATTTTGTTTGTTTCTTTTTGGCTTTGCTGTGTTTTTGTCACTGTACATAGAGAAATAAACCGCACCTTTTGATTTTGAAAACCACAACCTCCGTCTGCTGGCCCTGTTTTTGTGTGGGGAGCCCAACCAGGGGGTCACACACACCCGCTACCGAGTTAACCCCCTCACAATATATATATGTGTATATATATATATATATATATATATATACTGTACACACTGTACAGAATATATGGAAGCATTTTTATACACCATACATTCTCCATCTAAAGACATTTAATTAACACTAGTATTTAAGCCCTTTTATGTATATTTCAGTTCAGTTCTCTTCCTAGGTAAACTTCCTGGGACGACAAGCAGCATACTCCTGTAGTTAAATAAGAACCTACACAACATTTGGTGGTCTGTTTCACCATCTGGCACTGTGGAAGTCGCTTTCTAATTCAGGCACTTCTTTGGCTCCTTAGAAGTTCTAGCTCAGCAACACTCTTTGATGTCTAGCGATTTCCAATTATGTGTTCTGCCACCCAGACAGGATATAGGAAGATCTGTTTTATGTCTCATTTTAAGGGATAGGACACAAAGTACAACATGAAGATCTTTATAACTATTATGTTTGATTAATGGCTATACACCCACAAGTACTGAATGTGTGGTTGATTATACTTAGGGTAGACAGGCTGCTATTTTAACAAGAGTCGTTGATGAAAAGTTCAAGAAGGTGCCATTTAAAGTGCCACCCCTGCGGTACCTTCATCTACTTAAATCTTCCTCTTAAATACAGCAAGAATGTGACTCTAGTTCTTGCCAGGGCTAAAGGGTAAATCTAAATACTTGGATGGCTGTTTGAGGCAGAACTAAATGACTTCCACAGGATGTAATCAATGGAAACATTTCTTCAATTTACAATTTTCTTTGATCATCATCACAGGCTTCTTATATCATCCTGCAGCCAGAAATATAAAAGATGTAAGCTCAACTCCAAAACTTTACTCTTCTTTCTGTGTTTAATAATTGTCAAAAAATACTTCATACAATAATGTCTCCACCCGAGACCAACCTTCCTTAATGCGTTTCACTGCTAGCTTGCTCACAAGGATAGAAGACCCAATCCTTGTGAGCAAGCCAGCAGTGCTGAAACGTGTCCAGGAAGGTTGGTTTCCAGTGGAGACATTATAGGAAGTCTTTTTTTTTTTTTTCAAATCTTTATTTAAGGTATGCGGTTTATACATGACATCATAACACACATGTCAACCTACGAAATTCAGTAATAGGCAATAATAACTCGTCCAAGAAGTTTACATACATTAGAGAAATAACAGGCAAGGTTCCCTAACATAGTTATAACAAATCAGGAGACTGTGGTCTAAAGACTCCACACCAGTCATTTCTTGTTATTCAACCTGAACAGCGGAGGGAACCGCCAATCTCAAAATAGAGCTAGTTTTATTGGACGTATGAAAGCTATTGATTAAGAGCATTGAAGGAGAGAGAAAGACAACCTGCGAGATAATGCGAACTACTCCTTATTTGGCAGATACCGAGCCATAGTACTTAAGGGGACTAAGCTTGAACATTTGACCTCGTATAGTGTGTGGCTCTCAGTCTTGGTTTCACAGGAGCGGTACTAATGGATCTCCGCAAACCAAAGGAATTTTCTCTTTAAAAGGAAAACAGAGTGGACGACACCTGAGGTGTCAATGGGGAAAAGAAAGAAAGAAAGAGAATAAGGGAGGAGTGGTAAAGGGTAAGAGGGGAGGGGGGGGTGAAGGGATCTGGCAGGGTCGACGGTCCCAAGCTTAAAATTCTCCCAAAATAGGTTACTCAAATGTAGAACGTGTATTCATCCGAGAATCAGAACAGATCCCAGTGTGTCCAGCGAGTGTTGTGTTCTTCCTCCCTTTCCCCTAGGGCAGTTGTGAGCTGTTCCATCCACTGTATATCGCACACCCTAGAAAACCACTGTGACACCACTGGTGGAGACTGTTGCTTCCACACGCTGGGAACACACGCCCTGGCTGCATTCAGGAGGTGTCTCAGTAAGGATTTGCGATATCGCTTACTAGACATGGGGGTTAGGTTTAGGAGTACTGCTGCCGGGTTATCCTGAAGGGAGACATCCGTGATCTTGTGGAAAATCTGCAGAACCTGCCTCCAAAAAAGGGTCAACTCTGGGCATTCCCAGAAGATGTGAAGTAACGTGCCAGTCTGGGTACCACATCTCCAACTCCAAGGGAGTCTTTTTTGACAATTATTAAACACAGAAAGAAGAGTTAAGTTTTGGAATGCGGCCTACATCTTTTATATTTTTGAAAAAGAGTGGAGACCATAGGTCTCCAAGTCACCATAAAGACAGAATGGTACTCAAAGTATTCAAGGCACCTACTGTATATTCCAAAGAGGGAGCTCTTGACAAGTACAGTATCTTAGAAACAAACGCAGTTCACATGAATCCAGCCTGATGACTTACTCACATTGGGTCTGGATTGTTCCCCATTGGTAAGTTGTTCTTTTTATTGTAAGATTTGTGTATAAGATCATTGGCTGTTTACTGAATGTACCTGAATTTTTCCACCCAAGAGGCAGTGGCTTCACTTTGGTTTACACATTTGCACCTCTATAGACAGCTTGGGATCAAGCGGAATCGTAGTCAAGGAACAAGCCAAAGGTTGGTAGTGAAGATAAGGAAAGCTGCATGGACATATCGGATGGAGAGAGCACAATAATCTGGCAAACAGGAAGTGCAGAGACATTGCTTAAATCATGAAGTTCATTGGAGGAGCAAAGAGTTCAAGGTTCACCAGAAACAAGAGACAAGGCAAGATTGCCCCTTATGCCCTGTACACACGATTGGATTTTCCGATGGGATAAAATCCGATGGAATTTTCCATCGGAATTCCGTTCAAGCTGTCTTCCATCAGTCTTGCATACACACTGTCAGACAAAATTCCGACCGTCAAGAACGCGGTGACGTACAACACTACGACGAGCTGAGAAAAATGAAGTTCAATGCTTCCGAGCATGCGTCGACTTGATTCTGAGCATGCATGGGTTTTTTCTCCGTCGGAGTTCCACACAGACGATAGGAATTTCCTATCTTTTTTTTTTCCTATCTGAAAAAAATAAAACATGTTCTATTTCTAAACACCGATGGAAAAAAATCCGATGGGGCCCACACACGATCTAAATTTCCGATGAAAAAAGTCCATCTGACTTTTTTCATCGGAAAATCCGATCGTGTGTACAAGGCATAAGAGATCAGAAAGGGAGCTGTCCAGCATCTGAGGTGGCACAGCAAGAAGAGCTACAAGTCACAGGTTTAGATCTGGACCCTGACAGTCACAACTTATATCATCCAGAGTTTAGAGCCAAAATACATGACACAGCAGTATCACCCAGAGGCATGGGCCAACATTTATCACACAGCAGTGGCACCCAAATCACCCAGCAACCTGGGCTAAATTTTATCACACAGCAGTAGCACCTTATATCGCCCAGCAGCACATTATATCATGCAGGAGTGGCAGTTTAATATCACCCAGTTTCTGGAGCCAAATTATACCATACAGAAGTGGCCTCTTATACCACCCACAGGCACGAACTACATTATAACACACACTTTAATTTCCTAAAAAAAAAAAAAAAGAGCTGGTATGAGGTTTTGCACCAGTTTCAGCCCTGTAATCTCCTTGGCAAGGGCAACAAGGGCACATTTCTTTCAATTGGCTTCTACCCGAAGCCCTCACTGCTATAGAAGTATCATAAGCGCAGTCTAAATAAGAACAGAAGGCCACAGACGTGCATTCTGCAGATTCTGAGCAGTGGGGGAAAAAAAACAAAATCTTTAATCAAGACGTTTACCCTGCAAAATAATCGGATCTCACAGCTGGTCATTTCTCCTCCTGATGACAAGTGCTAATAGCTTCCAAGCTCTGTGCGTTTTTTGTTTGTGAGGATTATTCCATTCCTTCTCGCTCTTTAATCACAGCAGATATTTAAATTTAACAGAATCGATAAAGAGACGTGAGGGCTCTGTACAGCGGGCTCCGGCCTTGTTATGTGGAAATAATGAAGCAGAAATGATTAAATCGATGAGTTCAGCGAGGTTGCGGCCTTGTGATCCCCGTATGTTCTGCTGTGCCTAACGATCATCCTGGCGTCAAGTGTGGCCAGTCAGGTGTAGGCCTTGGCGTTTCTTCCAGCTATGCTGGAGTTGTCTCAGGGAAATTCCCCCAGGCTAGTGATTCATTAGCCGTGCTCATGTTGTGACTAAGCAATATAATTAGGGCTTCCCCTGAAGACATTTTTATGGTTTGTAGTGTTTGCGCAGAATAAAAAAATAAATAAATCGGTACATCTCTGCAATACACATTCCCCTTGCTTTAGCCCTTCAAAATTACCTGTTGATCTTAAAGTGGTTGTAAACCCTTAGAATTTTTTTATTTTTTTTAAACTACCTGTAAGAGAAAGGCATAATGAGCTAATATGACTAGCATACTAGCTCATTATGCATCACTTACCTTAGATCGGGGCCCCCAAAGCCGTCCTCGTCTCCCTCTTCAGCCTCATCCATCGCTGAGGCGATAGCCGGAAGGTTACTTCCGGGTATCGCTGCTCCAGCCAATCACAGCGCCGCTCCGGCGCTGTGATTGGCCGGAGCGGCGGAGACGTCACTCTGCGCATGCGCGCGAGAGCCGTCACAATCGGCTACGCCCAGCGGTTGCTGGGAAGTAGCCGATTTTGTGAATGGGATTAACCCCATGATTGCGCCATTGTCTACGGCGCGCATGCGCCGTAGACAGCGGCGCCTGTCATTTTTAGTAAATATCTCCTAAACCGTGTAGGTTTAGGAGATATTTCTTGCACCTACAGGTAAGCCTTAATCTAGGCTTACCTGTAGGTGCAAGTTGAAAAAGTGGGTTTACAACCACTTTAACAGAAATGGAATGAACTCCTCACATGTAGTGAACTGACAACGCAGTGCCCAGTGTTGCCAACCTACCAGATTGAAATTTACTGGCACAGACAAGTTTTTACTGGCATTCCCAAAAGTTACAGAATTTCAATTTTAGGCACAAATTTCAGTATTTAGGCTACAAATAAGTACACTATGCAATTAGAAATATCATTTAAGGTAGATATTAAGGCAAAAAACATCATTCTAATTTTTATTTTTTGGTATAGTAAGTAAGTAGCTCAGGGACAGGACTCAGGAGGGCAAGAAATTAGAATGGGCTGACACACACACATGAAAATGACTCTCTCAGTGACACTGATAGTGTGCAGCAGCAAAGATCACCCTCCTGAATGACAGTCTCTCTCCACACCAGGTGGTCCCTCAACTCCAAACAGCACTAAGGCCCCTTTCACACGGGACGGATCAGTCATGATCCACCCCGTGAACCTCCGCTTGCTCAGCGGAGATCGCTCCGTTGATCCCCGCTGAGTCAGCGGATAACAGGGCGGTACCCGCACACCGTGCAGGGACCGCCCTGTCAGATCTCCGCTCTCCCCTATGGGGGGATCGGATGGACATGGACCGTCTGTCCGTGTTCATCCGATCCGCTCCGCAGACGGATAGAAAAATAGGAATTTTTCTATCCAGAAAAATG
Organism: Rana muscosa; assembly: GCA_029206835.1. Taxonomy (NCBI): domain Eukaryota; kingdom Metazoa; phylum Chordata; class Amphibia; order Anura; family Ranidae; genus Rana; species Rana muscosa. The sequence goes on from CM055127.1 coordinate 134,151,225, forward strand.
GAGCATTGCGGACACCGAGGAGATCGGGTGTCAGCAGATGTTCATCCGCTGACATCCGCTATCCCATAGGGATACATGTATGTCAGTTTTTCATCCGAAAACGAATGGATGAAAAACAGACATACGGTCCGCCCGTGTGAAAGGGGCCTAACAATCCTGCTTCTGGCTTGCCTTGCTCCTGTCCCTCCCAGGGCTCAGGCTGCTCCACTTGACTCCCTTGTACCATTACATTACATGACACTCTAATGCATCACCTCCACCAGTCCCATCCCCTGCCGGCCCCGGCTGAACACACTGGAGCAGGCACTCGAATGGTCTCAGCAGCCTCAGGACCCGAACTGCTCATGCGAATTTCCGAGCCAAGTGTCACAGCCATATTTTTTACTGCCAACATTTTCCTCTTACTGGCATTTACTGGCGGGGGGAAAGTGCCCATTTTTTACTGGCTGCCAGTAAAAATACTGACGGTTGGCAACACTGGCAGTGCCTCTGCTGCACTGACTCTTAAGCAGTGTTGTCAGATCTGTCTGAGTTCTCCCATGCCGGACTAAACAACACCTCTAAGCTCATGGTAAGAGCATACCCACCCTAAAAGAAAAGGTATGCTTTAGGTTTTATGCACACTGGGCGTTTAACTCCGGTGAATAAGGCTTCGGCATTTAGGTGCGGGTAGGTAGCTAAGGCACACCGGCCAACCCCGCTGTCATCAGCCTGAGATACTGACAGCTGCTGAGGCTGGACAGTGCGCCAAGTGGTACCTATGTTTAGTTCCGATAACTGCCTAGCGATGAATGCCCAGAACCCAGACTGAGCATTTTTCCCTGGGCGCAAACTGCATTAAATGTAAGTACTACTCTGTGCAATGTCCAGCTCTGCCCAGCTGCAGCAGTTTTCAGTAGACATGTGCATTCGTTTTCGTCCGAATGCATTTTCGTCCGAATTTCAGGTATTTTCGTTATCGTTTTAACAAACGAAAACGAAAATGCAGAATCCGAAAACCGAAAGATCCGACATAAAAAAATGCTTAATTTTCGTTTTCGTTGCAACAACAGTTCGATATAGATAGGAGATTCGACATGAGGCTGACAATAACAATCTGTGTCCATCGAACCTGTGGTCGAATGTGCCTAACCTTAACTCTATTAGTCCAAGATTATTCTACATAGAGAGAAAAGATTCGACATTATAGAGAGAAAAGATTCGACATAGAGAGAAAAGATCACTGCTGGAATTGGGTGGGGGAAGTAAAATAAAAAAATGATGATGATGAATGTTATTGGCTGATTGTAACCAAAGAGGAGGAGCAGTAAAATAGCTAGAACTAACTCGGCAAATTCGAAAAATCTATGGGAGAAATCTAAAGTGCTAATTATAAAGGCTAATATGCAAGTTATTGTCCTAAAAAGTGTTTGGGGACCCGGGTCCTGCCCCAGGGGACATGTATCAATGCAAAAAGAAGTTTTAAAAACGGCCGTTTTTTCGGGAGCAGTGATTTTAATAATGCTTAAAATGAAAAAATAAAAGTGAAATATTCCTTTAAATTTCGTACCTGGGGGGTGTGTATGATATGCATGTAAAGTGGCGCATGTTTCCCGTGCTTAGAACTGTCCCTGCAAAAAATGTCATTTTTGAAAGAAAAAAAGTCATTTAAAACTCATTCGCGGCTATTAATGAATTGTCGGCTCCTGGCAATACATACAAAAGTCATTGATAAAAAAAAAAGCGTGGGGGTTCCCCAGAATTCAATTACCAGGCCCTTCAGGTCTGGAATGGATATCAAGGGGAACCCCGCCGCAAATTTAAAAAAAAATTGACGTGGGGTTCCCCCAAATATCCATTCCAGGCCTTTCAGATCTGGCATGGATTTTAAGGGGAACTCCACCCCAAATTAAAAAAAAATGGCGTGGAGTCCCCCTAAAAATCCATACCAGACCCCTTATTCGAGCACGCAACCTGGCCGGCCGCAGGGGAAAAGGGGGGGACGAGAGAGCGGCCCCCCCTCCCTCCTGAACTGTACCAGGCCACATGCCCTCAACATGGGGAGGATGTCCCCATGTTGATGGGGACAAGGGCCTCCTCCCCACAACCCTTGCCCGGTGGTTGTGGGGGTCTGCGGGCGGGGGGCTTATCGGAATCTGGAAGACCCCTTTAACAAAGGGGGCCCCCAGATCCCGCCCCCCCCCATGTGAATTGGTAAGGGGTACATTGTACCCCTACCATTTCACGAAGAAAGCGTAAAAAAATGTTTAAAAAAACACACAAACACCTTGAAAAAGTCCTTTATTTAGAAAAAAAAACAAACATTCCAGCGGTGAAATCCAGTGTCCCGCGGCGATCCAGATGTCCAGCGCTGTCCTTCATTGGTTGTGCCTGAGCGGACCTGATGGGGAACTCCCTCTCAGTATTTTAAATGTATAGACCCGCCCCTTCTAAAGTTCCCCATCAGGTCCGCTCAGCGGACCAGATGCGGAACATGAGAAGGGGCGGGTCTATACATGTATTACCAAAGTGAGAGCAGTTCCCCATCAGGTCCGCCCCCTCGGTATGTCGGACCCGCCTACGTCATTGGCTTGAGCGGGGAACTTCCTTCACTGTGTAATTTAAATTTACACAGTGAAGGAAGTTCCCCGCTCAAGCCAATGACGTAGGCGGGTCCAACATACCGAGTAGGCGGACCTGATGGGGAACTGCTCTCACTTTGGTAATACATGTATAGACCCGCCCCTTCTCATGTTCCGCTGAGCGGACCTGATGGGGAACTTTAGAAGGGGCGGGTCTATACATTTAAAACACTGAGAGGGAGTTCCCCATCAGGTCCGCTCAGGCACAACCAATGAAGGACAGCGCTGGACATCGGGATCGCCGCGGGACACTGGATTTCACCGCTGGAATGTTTTTTTTTTTTTTTTAAATAAAGGACTTTTTCAAGGTGTTTGTGTGTTTTTTTAAACATTTTTTTACGCTTTCTTCGTGAAATGGTAGGGGTACAATGTACCCCTTACCAATTCACATAGGGGGGGGGGGCCGGGATCTGGGGGTCCCCTTTGTTAAAGGGGTCTTCCAGATTCCGATAAGCCCCCCGCCCGCAGACCCCCACAACCACCGGGCAAGGGTTGTGGGGATGAGGCCCTTGTCCCCATCAACATGGGGACATCCTCCCCATGTTGAGGGCATGTGGCCTGGTACGGTTCAGGAGGGAGGGGGGGCCGCTCTCTCGTCCCCCCCTTTTCCCCTGCGGCCGGCCAGGTTGCGTGCTCGGATAAGGGGTCTAGTATGGATTTTTAGGGGGACTCCACGCCATTTTTTTTAAATTTGGGGTGGAGTTCCCCTTAAAATCCATGCCAGATCTGAAGGGCCTGGAATGGATATTTGGGGGAACCCCACGTCAATTTTTTTTAAAATTTGCGGCGGGGTTCCCCTTAATATCCATTCCAGACCTGAAGGGCCTGATAATTGAATTCTGGGGAACCCCCACGCTTTTTTTTTTTTTTTTATCAATGACTTTTGTATGTATTGCCGGGAGCCGACAATTCATTAAAGTGGTTGTAAACCCTTTTTTTTTTTTTTTGACCAGCCTGCAAGACAAAGCTATAATGAGCTAGTATGACTAGCATACTAGCTCATTATGTACCACTTACCTTCGATCGGGGCCCCCGAAGTCGTCCGTGTCCCTCCTCTAGCCGCATCCATCGCTGCGGCGATAGCCGGAATGTTACTTCCGGGTATCGCCGCTGCAGCCAATCACAGCGCCGCTCCGGCGCTGTGATTGGCCGGAGCGAAGAAGACGTGACTCCGCGCATGCGCGCGTGAGCTGTCGAATTCGGCTACGTCGTCGAATGTTGCGACCTAGCCGAATTTGTGAATGGGGTGACGTCAGCGTCGCCGCATTTACATACAAATATCTCCTTAACCGTGTAGGTTAAGGAGATATTTCTTGCACCTACAGGTAAGCCTTAATCTAGGCTTACCTGTAGGGCTTTGTTTAAAAAGTGGGTTTACAACCACTTTAATAGCCTCGTGTCAGTTTTAAATGACTTTTTTTCTTTCAAAAATGAAATTTTTTGCAGGGACAGTTCTAAGCACGGGAAACATGCGCCACTTTCCATGCATATCATACACACCCCCCAGGTACGAAATTTAAAGGAATATTTCACTTTTATTTTTTCATTTTAAGCATTATTAAAATCACTGCTCCCGAAAAAACGGCTGTTTTTAAAACTTTTTTTTGCATTGATACATGTCCCCTGGGGCAGGACCCAGGTCCCCAAACACTTTTTAGGACAATAACTTGCATATTAGCCTTTATAATTAACACTTTAGATTTCGAACGTTCGAGTCCATTGTATTTAATAGGGTTCTAAAGTTCACACTAACATTTTGTCTGTTCGCAGGTTCTGGTGCGAACCGAACAGGGGGGGTGTTCGGCTCATCCCTGTTGACTAGTAATAGTAATTAAAAAATATAATTATTACTAGTCATACAATAGAATTCATCTATAGCTTGTAGGCGGAACATTCGACCGGAAATTTATGATTGCAGCGTCGTACAGTTTCGATGCTCCGTCGAATCTTCTTTGAACATTCGACAGACACCATAAGCCTTCAATGACAGATTCGACCTTAATTAATTCAGATTTTCGGACGAATGCAATTTCTAACGAAAAACGAAATAAATAAAAACGAATTTCGGGAGTAACTAAATAAATTTATTTTTCTAACGAAAACGAAATTCCGAAACGAAATATTTCAGTGTGCACATGTCTAGTTTTCAGCCTCTCAGAGTTTGCCAGACTGTCGGCAGTGGGGCTAGGTGGTGCTCCTGTACCATTTACCCAAACCTAAATGCTGAAGCCCCAGGGCTAAACACCCAGTGCACATAAGGCATTAAAGTATAACTAAAGGCAAAACTTTTTTTGTTTTGGATACAGTGGAGAGGGATTAGAATGCTTGTAATTTTTTTATTTTTTTACTGTCTGTGCCCGTTAGAGATTCATACTCTTTATTTGTCCTGTTTATCAAAATCATTGATAGTGAAAGTAAAAGAAAATCCCAAATTTTGGGTTGTCACCAGAAAAGTATTAGAGGGGAAATATCCCAATGGGGTGACCTGGGGGTCCCCAAGGAATTCCCTTAACCACTTCTCGGCCGCGCTATAGCCGAATGATGGATACAGTGCGATCACCCTCCTATGATTGCGCCCACCGTGGAGCGCTCTTTGATCACTATGCAGCTTATCAGTGCAGCTTATCAGTGCAGCTTATCAGTGCACCCGTTTGCTAAATTTTATAACAAAATATGAAAAAAAAAAATTTTTTGGGCAACAATTTTCTGTCTTTTTTCATTATTTAGCAAAACATATAAATGGTGATTAAATACGACCAAAACAAAGCTCTATTTGTGTGAAAGAAAATGATAAAAATGTCATATGTGTTTCCAGTGTAGTAGGACCACGCAATTGTCATTCAAAGTGTGACAGCGCTGAAAGATGAAAATTGGCCTGGGCAGGAAGGAAGTAAAACTGCCCAGTAAGCAAGTGGGTAGTTTGCATGGATTTCCTCTCACTTCCTGTTTGGTTATGGGACAGGAAGTGAAGGGAAATCTCTGCAATAGGGCACAGATGGTGAAAAAAAAAATCTGACAGGGGTTATAACCCTCCCTTGCTCTATCCAAAATGAAAAAAAAAAGTTTTGCCTATAGTTCTTCTTTTACTATTGTTAAAGGAAGCTTGTACATAGCTGTTAGTCTAGCCTTCAAGAGTATGTATGCCTCTAACATTAGCTGCGAGGCTGCTGCTCTACACTTTGATGGCCACTGTCAGTGGTAAAGTTTGGTTAGCAATCAAGAACCCTCTACCTGCAAGCAATTAAGACCATCTGTTCCCCCAGATAAAAAAGGTGACATTAGACCAGAGGTGCCCATCCAGTGGCCCGGTGGCCACATGTGGCCCACGGAGTCCTCTGATGTGGCCCGCGACCTCCTGCTCTGGGATGGAATAGAATAGAATACTGTTATTAAAGGTCAGTTTATTACTAAAATCACAGTGTATATATGGGCATATCTATTCTGCAGTGGTTACTGGGCTGCTTTCAAACTGATCCGCAGGTGCAGAGCAGTTTACCTGCGGATTACCTGCACTGAGCCGTAGACTTCTGTTATTACCTGCAAGTTTGGTGAGCTTTCTGAAAGTGCACCAAACCTGCAGAATATAATAGAAGTCTATTGCAAAGTGCAGGAAAGCCAAAGGTACACTGCGTTGCATCCGCGGTGCGTGTAAACCGCAGCACAACAGTGTGAAAGCAGCCATGGGCCCCTTTCACACGGTCAGTCCGACCAATTGGACCCTCCATTCACCTCTAAGTAGTGGCAGACATAAACCGACTTGTGTCCTAGCTCCAATCCTAAAAAAAAAAAAAAAAGAGTATAGCAGAGCAGACACGGACATGCCATCCACCCGCTCCGCTCATTATGGCCCGCGGCCGGTTACCAAGTCGCTTAAGTGGCCCTCGCTCTTCAAAAGGTTGGGCACCCCTGCATTAGACGATGAACAAATTATGAATGCAACTTCTGCACCCTTCAGTTCATTGACCTTTAATAAAATGGCAACACTGGCACTGAAGCATATGGAGACATACCAATGTTAACCAACCTTAGTGCACAACTAGTAGGACCTTGTAATATCATCCATAACAAAGGAATCTTCAGTTAGCAGAATAATTGGTTACTAGTTTGGCTTCAGTTTGGAACAAAGTTATATATACAGCCAGAGGGGTCTTCAGATATGAGTCGAGGTTCCCTCTGCTGGGGCTAAAAACTAAAATGCATGTATATGAAGCTCCTCTTGAAAAGTTAATATTGTTAAGGTGATTATCCTTTACTAGTCTAAAGCTATTGAATTCTTGGATGCTATTGCTAATATGCTCTCCTTGGCACAGGACTCTAATTAAAAATATAATAATAACTCTTACTGCTAAACCAGACATGAGATTTTCTGTCTTGGGATTTGTCCTCCTTGTAGCCGATAAATGCATTCTTTAATGTTGTGTCTCCATGCCTTACGCAGCCTGCCTTAGTTAATTAATCGTATGATTCTCCTATTAAGCACAGTATGTGAAAAAATGCCACTCACAGATAAAAGATAGATGGTGCCTTCAGGGTTGGCGATAAATTGGTAACGCCGTGTGAACACTAAACTTATCCTGAATTGCTTTATTCTAAGGTAATCACTAAATAATAGACAGACTTTGCTGCTAGTGAACCATTGAGTAGAACATGTTAGTTCAATAGGAAAAAAACTGAGATCCAGATCAGACCTGAAATGGACAGAAGGAAGGATGGGCTATCTATAAAAGTTCCTGCAGAGATGGTGCACTCTTGAGGATATAGCTTCAGAAAATCAATATGTACTCACATTGAACTCTGGGGACAAAACACTTTTACTTAAACAGATTCCTCAATAGCCACAAAAAATAAAAATCCACTTTGTGTGCACCAAAATACCTTTGAAACCCCAGATATCACCTTGTAAAAAAGTGGTGACATCATTACTGTGCTGCACATATCCTGTGCAGACAGCGGGCTGTGGGAGGGACTCAGCAGACCCCACTCACTACAGGCCACCAATAGCAAATATAGGGAGGATACAAGACCAGGACAGGGATATGTGACATGTCCAAAAAAACTGAAACCCAGTTACCTGGGTGGGGAAGGCAGAGAATCAGCAGTACATCACTTTTTGAGTGAATGAAGTTCCTCTTTAAGATAAGTAAGGGTGTTGAAAATAATCATAGAATCAATGCATCTCGATGCAGCCTTGCACGATTCAGCATCGATTCGGAGAACGGCCGCATCGATTGCATGGATGACGTCAATGCGGCTCCCCTTGCTTCTCCCGGGACAGTCCTGCCAGTGCATTCTAAAGTTAAAACAAACCACTTTCAGTCCCTCTGGTTCATGTATTTCTTCCTACGGTGTGTAAGGCTTCATGTAAATTGATGAATCTACCTTTTTATCTCGTTCTTTTATCCCCGTCAAGGTCACATGCCCTCCGGCCGGGAGGAGGAGAACGGCCGGCCAGAGGGCGCGTGACCTGCGATGAAAGATCGGAGATAATAAGGTAGATGTATCGGTTCATTAACCCTTACACACCGTAGCAAGGAATACCATGAAACAAAGGGACTGACAGTGATTTGTTTTAACTTTAGAGTGTTCTGGCAGGGCTGTCCCGGGAGAGGCAGGGGGTCTCCTGGGAGTGCAGGGGGGCTGTATAATGTAAATGGGCTATGTAATGTAAAATGGGCTGTGTAATGTAAATGGCGGGGCTGTGTAATGTAAATGGCTGTATCATGTAAATGGGGGGGTTGTGTAATGTAAATGGACTGTGTAATGTACATGGGGGCTGTGGAATGTAAATGGGGGGCTGTCTAATGTAAATGAGGGGGCTGGCTAATGCAAATGGGTTGTGGAATGTAAATGGGGGGGCTGTGAAATGTAAAGATAGGCCGTGGAATGTAAGAGGGCTGTTTAATGTGCAGGGGAGCTGTGGAATGTAAAAGGGGCTGTGCCATTTAGTATTTACTGTTCTAAATAAATACTGTTGTTGTCTGTTGTGTGCAGACTTTGCTACATGCAGGGAGTAGGTTTTTTTTTTTAAGAGCAGATAAAATAAAAAAAATGGAGTTCTTCTGATTGCTTGAATTTTTTTATGAAAACCACGGGCAGTAATCCTGATGCATCGTGAATCGTTGACAGGGTAATCAAATCAAATTGTGAGACCAGTGGAGATGTGCACCTCTAAAGAGGAGTAGAAATGCACTTTACATTTTTAAACTTATCACACACGCACTTTACCTTATCAAACTAGCAAAAGGTTTTGAAAGCAGGCACCTACTCCCAAGTAAGGAGAACAGTGAGCAGTGAGCTCTCTTGTCTCCTCCTCCCATGCTCGTTTCCAGGACTTCTCCAGAGCCTCTCCCATCCTCTGGAACTCTCTACCTCAATATGTCTGGCTATCTCCCACTCTGGCCATCTTTAGGCAATCCCTAAAAACTCATCTATTCAGGGAAGTCTATTCCGCCTTCCATCGGCTCATTCCCCCACAGTTATTAAAGTATAACTAAAGGCAAAACTTTTTTTTTTGTGTGGATGGAGTGGAGAGAGATTAGAGCCCCTGTCAGATTTTATTGCTGTCTGTGCTCCCGTTAAGGAGATTCACCCTCTCTATCTTACCATTTACTCTGTTTACCATTATCATTGAATGTGAAAGTAAAAGAAAACCCCAAATGTTGGGTTGTCCCCAGAAAAGTAATAGACGGGAAAGCTCCCAATGGGGGCACTAGTTCTGGTGACCTGGAAGTCCCCAAGAAATTCCCATAATTTGCAGGGATTTTCTCTCACTTCCTGTCTGGCTATGGGACAGTTATAACCCTCAATTACTCTTTCCCCTTAAATTGGTGGTCACTGGAAAGAATGTCCTGTTACACTGGTGGGCCGGTAGTTAGAATACTCCCCTTACAAAAAGCTGAAAATAGATCAACAATCTCAGTAGTAACTTATCTGAGAGGTAGAAAGTGCTCATCGCTCTAAGAAGGCCCAGAAACCTTTGGAAGAACCCTAGGGTTCCGCACTTTCCTGGTTAAGAAAGGCTGATCTAGAATTACTATGTAATTGTATTGTACATTTGGGAACAACCATTTCTGTTATGGCACACTCTTACCTCTGACATTCGAGCAACTTGAATTTTGTGTGACCGCTATTCATTTTGTCATATTAGATGACCAGGTCTAAAACAGGAAAAGTTCTGCTACCCTGAGGCAACAGGAGGCTCACCTGTTCTATTTCATCAGATCCTGCGGTGGAGGGGGGCATACTAAAATGCAAAAATGTTTAGAGAATCAGATTCTGCATTTCGTGAGTTCAGCACTCACTTGCAAGGAACTTTGATACAAAATTAATTGGGTGAATTTAGTGATTCCTACAGCTTCTCGATCCAAGGCAATATCTTGAGATGACAGCCCTCCATTAAAATATCTTGAGATGACAGCCCTCCATTAAAAGAGTTAGACAACTCTTCCAATTTAGCAATATTTCAATATTTGTGGAAAGAATGTAGTCAGATCTATTATAAGTAAAAGGATGACTAACACAATGAATCACCATGGAGGTGAAAACCCGTCTTTGTAAAAGACTAACATCATCACCAACATTCTTTATAACTCATCTTCATGCGTAAGCATAGCGGAATTTAGCCCATAGTTCTATTTCTACAACAAAACTCTATATTTCACAGTATTATTGCTGGCATAGTTCTGAGGGTGATGTATGTATCTTACCCATTTACATAAAGAATGCAGAAAGAATGAAGCAAGTGGAGCAAACAATAGAATGTGTTACATGAAGTCCATATGCCTCACAATTAGTAATAACAATGACCAAATGACCTGCAAGATTAAAGCTGAATTTAATGCAATTTTGGATTCATGAATGCATCATTAAATGTGTTTTAATTACAAGCAAGCAGTGCAACTACCTGTAGTTGACTTGGCATCAGCCTATTGAGGCCCCTGTACAGCAGAGCTTAGACTGGGGAAAAAAACAGCACAAGGAGCCAATCATGTGTTGAAAAGGTGCTGATAAAAAAAAATGTACCGTATATACTCGAGTATAAGCCGAGTTTTTCAGCACATTTTTTTGCGCTGAAAATGCTGCCCTCGGCTCATACACGAGTCTGTGTCCATCTTCACCTTTGTGTGCCTGATCCCGGCCAGCCATAGGCCCCCTGGACCCCAAACTTGGCACATACAAGTGTGCTAAGTTTGTTGTCCTGGGGACCTACGGCCGGGGAGCACCAATTTTTCAAATCCGGGCACCCCTTCCATAGACTCCGAAGTTAAACTGTAATTTCTCCAGTGATTTTGGGGACCCGGTACCGGCCGGCCCTAGATCCCCTGGACCCCAAACTTAGCACACATGTAGCCCGACTCTTTATCTACAAGTGTGCAAGGTTTGTTGTCCAGGGGACCTACGGCCGGGAGCACAGATTTTTCAAAGCTGGGCACCCCTTCCATTGACTCCCATGTTAAAAGTCAGTCTAGTCACACAGCGCAGGAGATCAGGTGGGGAGATTGGGCACAGTGAGGCATGGACACAGTGACAGTGAGGTATGGGCACAGTGAGGCATGGACACAGTGAGGCATGGACATAGTGAGGCATGGGCACAGTAAGGCACAGTGAGGCATGGACAGAGTGAGGCACAGTGAGGCATGCACATGGACACAGTGAGGCAAAGTGAGGCATGCAGATGGACACCCTAGGCTTATACTCAAGTCAATACGTTTTCCCAGTTTTTTGTGGTAAAATTAGGTGCCTCTGCTTATATTCAGGTCAGCTTATACTCGAGTATATACGGTAGATAGAGTGTCAAACAGATGTAGTGAAAATAAGTACTGTGGATATTGGAAGGTGAATATTGCTGCAATTTTTTTTTTCTTATTCAATGAGCTATTATTTCTTTTTATCATAGAATAAAGTTTTTATCATAGAATAAAGAGAAGTAGGGTGCTCTAAAGCCATCCTATGCCCTACACTTTCTCATTCAGTAAATCTGTGTGAATCCTCTTGTAAAAAGTGGCCTCTTCGCTCCCCCCATACCCCTGTGGCCCCACTTTTTAACAACCCTTTATTCCCACCACAGACGCATCTGCAATGCCCACTTGGGGTCTCAACATTCACACCAAAACATCCCAAAAAAGTATTCAGCCTCCATGTATATCACTCATATAAAAGGTAAGCACAACAAAGTCAATATTTGCTGTGAAACGCATTTACAACCAATTATAGCTGCTTCTCTATAGCCGCGATTGATTTCACGTCTTCCGGAGATTGGAACACAGCCTATTTCCGCCGCCTACTTATATTGTCCTGCTTATATAAGGCATCCGAGCATCCATTAAGCCATGCCCCTGACAACGTCACTTTATGATGGGAGGGAGGGAGGAGCGTAGGGAGGAGTCGGCGTCGTGAAGCTGGTGTATGCTGGGACGTGGCCGCCATCTTGTTGGTGGGGAAGGCTGGATGTTATTACGAACAAAGCGTGTTTTTATGCGGAACATGCGAGTTTATCTCCTTTTAATTTAATAAACGTATTTCTGATATACTGCACCATAAAAGCCCAAAAATGTATTAACTCACATTTTATTGAACACATGGGTCGCATTGAGTAACATCCAAGTAGATCTCCAAAAATCCCAGCGTCATAGCGTAAAGGCGTTACACATATGGTAACTCCTCCCTATGTGTTTCGTCATATAATGCCAAAATTATTTATTTTTGTTTGTTTTTAAAGTAGTATACACCCAATCACTAAAATCTTAAACTGTAATTTCAAAAGTCACTTTCAATATTTCTAAATCTACATTATCTTACTAATACTTGGTGATCCTTTTCACTTTCTTCAGGCACTTTGTGTTATAGGGTGACAACACTCTATTTTCATCTCCAAATTGTGCTCTTGCATTGTCACCCTGTGCCTTGAGATTTCGCTGGAAACTACAAATGGCCAGTTCAACCTACTTTATCAAGAAATCTGCCATGAAAAATGCCATGCAGCCATAATTGTTGTGCATGAAGGCAAAATATAGCTGCATAGAGGCTGCCGGATATCAGCAGCACCAAATGATAAAAAGAGTTTTAGCAAATGATGAAAAGGGGGAAACAGTTCAGGACCTGGCTGGATGAAGAAGAGACACGAGAGCCCCCCACCCTCTCCCACCTCTTCTTCCTCGACCATGATAGCAAACATATGATCTGCAACACAAATTGGAGAAGCTCTGTACTGGAGGTGCTAAGGCTCCTGGAATTTACATATCTCCTTTCTGTCATATATACAGAGAGCAGCCATGCATGTCTACTAATTATTCTAGTTGTCCAGTTTGCTAAAAGAACTAATTTGCATATTGATGGCTTGGGCAAATCTCTGTAGTAAGAAATATTTTTATACAATATATTTACAGTGTAGTCAAACAAATACGTGTTTTTTTTTTTTTACTGAAGAAAGAATTCTCCTTAAAATTCTCACTCTTCCTTGCACACTAGCTGAAAGTTCAAACTAGGCTGACAGTGGCAAAACCAGCTGCAGTTGTGTATTCCTTTGAAAGTAACAAAATACATACTTTACAGTTGTAGCGCCCACCCCATTTAGGGGTGCTATGTACCTAAATTTAGGGGCTGGTCTGAGATAGTAGTTGGGCCCAGACCGTTCTCATTTATAGGTTGTGCTATTTTATTTACCAGGTGGCATACTGGTGTGCAGTTCCCTGTGGCCTGTAGGTGGCACTGCCATAACGGGTCAGGGTTGAACCATCAGTACTAGTGCTGTGCCTTGGGGTGTCCTCTCTCGGCAGCGGTACAGTGGGCGTGTTTGGCCTGCTGTGCATGCTGGGAGAGGATACATAAGGGGCAGACGCCACCTGGGAGGGGTCTTTGGAGGAGGAGAGGAGTCGGAGTCCAAGTGTGTAGTGCATGGCCCTCCAGGCCATGGGGTAACGTGTGCATCAGTCCCAGGCACCTTTAGTCCTGGGGCTGCATCTTCAACACTGGGCCCAGCACCTTTAGCTGGAGCCCACTTTGAGGAAGAGAAATCCCAGGGTGTCCCTCGCGAGGGAGCCCGCTTCTAAGAAGAGGAGGCCAGGGGAGGACCTTTCTGATGGACCGGTGAGAGTTCACGGTGAAGGAAGGGGCCCGGTTACTTTCTGGAGAGATTCATCTATCCACCAAGGGCCTAGTAATGTGCTGCTGCTGGCACCTGTCCTTGTGTACCAGAAGCTAAGAGGTTCGGGGTCTGATAGATTCTGTGGCAGAGAGTCTCCCGATCGTATCTAGGAAGAGAACCTCATTAAACGTACATTGAGAAAATAAACTCAACGTTGGAGTTTAAAGTGGTGTGGACATTGGAATTACTGGGGGGGAATACAGAGACTTGTCCCTATATCCTAGGAGATGAGAACCAACTGATGGAAGAACCTAGCTGTGGGACCCAAATACATAACACCGCTCAACCTCCTCAACCAGGAGGGTACGGGCATATAGTACGGTGTGCCTTTTTCCTGCAAGTGAGCCAAAGCAAGGGAAAAGGGTCCGTGTGCTACACGGTTAATACCCAGATTTATCTTGATATCAGCCTATGGCATCCCATTCACATCAGCACTTCAGCAAGAAGGGTGAGAGGAAACACCAGCAGCAAATCAGCCTCTGCTGCATGTACATGTGCTGACAGGAAAGACATGTGTTGGCAGGAGAGAGCAGAGTGAGAGCAGAGTGAGCAGATTGGATGACTATGTGTTAATGCAGATTTCTTGCCCAATCAGCAGACTGGGGGTAGGGAGCTGACACCACAATATTCAATAATAGTGTTGTGGGGGAAGAGAGTTACAGATCCTTTTGAACTAAGAAAGGTCATATAATGGGCAGCACAGTAGCTGAGTGGTTAGCACTCCTGCCTTGCAGCACTGGGGTCTTTGGTTTGAATCCCAACCCGGACACTATCTGCATGGAGTTTGTATGTTGTCATTGTGCTTGTGTGGGTTTCCTCCCACACTCCAAAAACATGCTGTTAGGACGTGGACGTTTACCCTAAAACAAATCTTCCCTTGCCCGTGTCTCCTTTCTTCATTATTACAGGTACTTTCAGTATATAGCACCATCAATTTATGCAGCGCTTTACATAGATATTATACGCAAACACAAGTGGTATGGAACTGACAACATGCCCTATGTGTTTGTAGATACGCTGAAGGGCTTCGCCAGGATCCGATGGGCAGGCAGAGCCCTTTGGCACGCTTCATGATGGCAGTGCAGGACGGGGCTGAAGTTTCGCTTCAATTGTCTCTTGTCTACCTTGACCCTAGTATGTGTATGCATGTGAGATAGGGACCTTGAGGCAGGGACGGATGTGAATGTACAATATGTAAAGCACTAGGCAACCAGCTTTAAGATTTGAATGATAAAGCAATTTATATTCTCTGCACTTCTGGTAGTATCATGTTGTAAGCACCGGAGTTGAATAATAGCAAAAAATAACAGTTTACAAAAATAAAAAAATAAAAATTGAAATCAAATTATTTCTCTTCAACAGAAAACCATAGATATAAACTCCCATCTGAGAAGTTCCTTCTTGGAGAAGTGCCTGGCAGCTAGAGATCCCAAAGCACATTTTCCTCTGACACATGGAGGACCGAAAAGTAATTACACTGTTAATTGATACAAATGATGTGTATAAAAACCTAATCAGAGGCTGGTAATGATGGGGGAGAGGAAGAGTCTCATGGGAGCTGTCCATGGTACCATGCTCGGCTGGAGAGTGTTCATCTGTCTGAAACAATGTTCAACATGTGAAGTGTGGAGACAGACTAGAACACTGCCGCAAGTACCAAGAGAAAGAGAACAATGGGGACTCACTCACCCACCTACCCAGATCAAAACGTGTTTAGAATTCACACCAGCCCGCATGCTAAAACGATCCGAGTAGTGCCTTGCGTTGTTACAAAGCCAGGCAACGTTCATGCGTAGTGAAAGCTTGGTCAATGTCAGATTCACTACTTCAAAAACAGACCCATAAGGCCTTGTTCACACTGGTGGACTTCACCAGCAGATCCGCCTACTCAGTGAGGGATCTCACCGCTGATCTCCGCTGAGCAGATGGAGGACAGGTCCGTGTCTGCTTCACTGATGTAGAGCAGACATGGACACAGTCCACTTTCTTCTATGGGTGGTTGGACGTAAACGGACCGCCTGTCCGTTTACATCCGACTGTCATCTGATCCGATCCCCCATCTGTCTGTTTTTAGCGGACAGAATCGACACATGCCTGTTGACACCCGCTGCTCCATAGAGAGCAATGGATGGTCCGATTGGGTCTGCGTAAAAAACTGACAGGTGGCCCCGATCGGTCCGCCCATGTGAAAGGGGCCTGAGGCCTTGTGTACACTTGCTTTGCTCTCTGAAGTGTGATCTATGTTCAGATTGTTCTTCAGAAAGCATGTTTTAATCCCCTCAATGCAGGACTACCACTCCTCAATCGTGTGCATTGTGCACAGTTGCAGGACAGTTACAGTGTGGCCCCATTCACTTGAATGGGTTGTGTTCAGTGGGGGGTAGTGCCTACTGAGTACGACAGGGGGTATAATTCTTGCCACGGCTGCAAAGCAAAGCATCACAGCCGCATCATGTGTACACCCCTAGCTGCTGCCTTACCAGACAATAGAGGAGGAGCAGATAATGGGGTGGTAAAAACACAGCTCAAATGGGTAGTTTTACTGCCCCCAACTGCTACTCCAAATGAGCCCTTAGTGTAAGTAGTATTAGTATTATACAATGGCGATATCCTGTTCCAGAAACAATTTACTCGCACTTCCTTCTCTACTTTTAGGGTAGGAAGTGAAGAAAAGTTTCACAAACAATAAAATGTAATAAAAAGACAGCGGAACTTATAACTATTATGATCTTTCAATAATCAACATTATTTATTGCAACAAGAAGTTCCATAAAGCGCTTAGACCCAGGTGTATTTGTAATTTGGCCTGAAAGTCACGCGATTTTGCCGCAATTTTTGCCGTGGTTTTTTTTCCGGCTTGAAACAATGCTTGTGTATTCTTAAGGTCTATGGACCTCAAGTCGCATCAAAAAGGGACCGAAGTGGGGGGCGTGGCCTGGCTATGGAGGAGTGAGGACGTGTGTCTCTTCAGCTCCTCATCCACCGCCGCAGAATCAGCGCTGCACAGGGGAGATATCACTCCCGGAACGTCGGGAACCATGTCACAAGGACGGCGGGCACTCTCCCAGCAATCGAGAGCGGATGGGACCCGACAGGAGCAGCTGGATGCCTTCTTCAGCGGGTCCCACGGTACGGGACACGAGGCCTCCAAGATGGCGCCGACGCCAAAATCATCCAAGGCAGCTAAGGCTGCTCAGAAAGCACTGACACGGCAGCAGCAGCAGCTAGAGGACTCCCAGATACCCTCTCCGCAGATGGTGAGTGACACTGCCCCTCCACTCTCCCCGGGACCCTCAGCCCCCCCTGACCAGGGCCCTGATATGAATGACTTCATGGGAGATAGGGACAGGGACATAAGACGCCATATCTGGTCCCTCCCTACTCGAGAGGACCTGGAAAAGTTTACAACCAGGGTGGAGAGGGCCTTCAGGGAGGACATTGCCCAGCTCAAGGCTGACACTAACCACTTAGGGGCTAGGATGGAAACAGTGGAGCAGAAACTTGAAGAGGCCCTACCTGCCATCTCTATGCTTCAAGCCAGGTGCTGCGCCCAGGATCAAAAAATTGAGACTTTACTGTGTCAGTTGGATGATTTTGAGAACCGTAGCAGGCGTGCGAACATCCGCATAAGGGGTCTACCTGAAGCCACAGCACCTAAAGATATTGTTCCTACTCTGGAGGATGTATTTAGAGAGATTTTGGGCCTGCCTGCTACTGCACCCATTGAGATTGACCGTGCTCACAGAGCCCTCAGACCGCCCTCTCAGGATGTGGACAACCCTAGGGATGTCATATGTAAGCTCCACAAGTATACACTGAAAGATAAGATCATGCAAAAGATGCGTGGGAAGCCATACTTTGACTTTGATGGGGCCCACCTCTATTTCTATCAGGACATTTCAAGGAGAACCCTCATGCAACGTAGGGCTCTCCGCCCCCTGCTGGAAGCAGTCCAAAAGGCAGGCCTGCCTTATCGCTGGGGATTTCCCTTCTACTTGCAAGCATCCAAAGAGGGCAGACAAGCCACGCTACGCACCAAGGACGACCTCCCACACTTTCTAAGCACCCTGGGTCTGGAACCAGTCGACTTTCCGGACTGGAGGGCCCCGCAAGACCACCCTGACCTGCAGCTCCCTCAGCCCTGGCTGCCAGCTACCCGCAAGAGCCGCAGGAGGAACCGCAGGCACCCCACTTCTGCCTCTCCTTCTGGCCCTGTGTCGCCACGACACTGAGTGACAGCTCCCTTCCCCTGACCGTTTTTTCTAGAAAAAAAGAAAAGGAGAAAATTTCCCTTAATTTTTATTTTTAATTTTTTTGACTATATGTAAGGTCTGTTTCCTTCAGTACTGGTATCCTAACTGCTCTCTGAGGGGGACCCGGGTCCTCTAACTACGTCGATGCCTGGAACTGAGACCTGGCCACTCAATGTGTTACTGTTAGTTTGCCCTCCAACTGGACCTATTGCCTTATAGCAGTGACAGATCATGGGCCCCTGTTGTTGTCCTTTTTTGGAGGGATTTGAGGCTGTGGCCCCGGTCCTGTCCCGACATACTCACTTTCCGGATACCTTGAACTCGTTCACTATTTTTCACTTTTTTACCTTTCAGACTTGCACTTTGCTTCTTAGGGGTTCTCATGTTTTTTTTTTTTTTTGGAAGCACTCTCTCCCCCCCTGTATGTTACCTACTTGTTAGTACATGGCGGTGGATGGGGACTGACCCCCACACCCTTCCCTCCAGTGTTGGTCCGCGTTCCCCACGTAGACCGTACCTTCTTAGGTATATTTTCTAGTTCGGAAATGGGGGCGGGCATCGGGCGCTCCCCTCCTGTAGGGCTGGGACCGATGCGTGCCCCCCAGGTATTTTATGTCATGGTATTGTTACCATTGCTGTCTTTTGTGCCTTATGTGTGTTACCCTGTCTCTCACTGTTTTTTCTTCCCTCCTTTCTGTTTTTTGTTTTCTTTTCCCTTTCTCTTCTCCATGCCTCTTTATAGGGTCTGCCTCCGGCTCCGTCTCCCGCCCTGCGCCTGCAGTCATACTAAGCGATTCGACTACCCCACAGACTTCCCATGGCATCCTTAAAGGTAATTTCTTATAACGTGCGTGGTCTCTGCTCCCCCTGCAAACGAAGTCAACTTTGGTGGGAACTGAAGCGTTCAGGGGCACATGTGATTCTCTTGCAAGAAACGCATTTCACTCCCCAGTCAACTCCCAAATTGCCCACCCATCTTTATAATCAGTGGTTCTTGAGCAACTCACCGGTCTCGAAATCTAGGGGCACGGCTATCGCCATTCATAAGTCTTGCCCCCTTCAGGTCATTGAGAGTAAGGTTGATCCTCAGGGGAGGTATGTTTTCCTAAAAGGGGTTGTAGAGGGCCAAAAGCTTACGGTAGCTACAATATATGCCCCTAACTCCAATCAGCTTACCTTTCTAGACAGTGCTCTGGACAACCTGACAGACTTTAGAGAAGGTCCTCTGATTTTAGGTGGTGACTTTAATGTGAGCCCTGACCCCCAACTTGACACCTCGCACCGACGCCCTTCCTACTCTCACGCCTTCCTTAAACATTTTCGCAAATCCCTGCAGTCCCATCGCCTTCTGGATAGCTGGCGGCTGCTTCACCCCTCAGATAGGGATTACAGCTATTACTCAAAGGTTCACGATGTCTATACCCATATTGACCTGATATGTGTGGACCAATTGGCTCTGGAGCTGCTGCAGGCCTCGTCCATCGGGAATATAACTATCTCTGACCATGCCCCGGTGACGGCCACTTTGGCCCTGCCCCAGGGCACCCATAGGGCCTGGTCATGGCGCCTGAATGAATCCCTGTTGGACGACGCGGCCGCGGTCTCCGGAGTCACGGACGTCCTGTCCCACTATTTCAAGGAAAATACCACGGAAGGTATGAATGAAGGGGTTATCTGGGAGGGTCATAAGGCGGTGGTACGGGGAGAGCTGATCTCCCAGGGCGCTAGACTTAAGAAGGCCCGACAAGCAGACTTTACTAGGGTTCTTCAGGCGCTACAGCTGGCGGAACTTGCACATAAACAAGGCGGGGACCCGGAGGCTCTTGGGAAGCTGACAGAGTTGAGAATATTGTTCTTACGCTTATTAGACCGGCAGGCACGTAAACAACTACGCTTCTTGTCGCATAAATATTATGAACATGGCAACAAGTGTGGCCGCATGTTGGCCAGAGCCCTCCGGAAGAAACGCGCGCTTATGTATATACAGAAGCTGCGCCTTCCCTCGGGTGAACTCACGGTCAGATCTTTCCAGATAGCCTCTGGGTTCCGAGACTATTATGCCACCCTCTATAATTTAGATTCAATGCAGACCCCTGAGGCCCAATCCGAGAGACTGTCTGACATCAGAACTTACCTGAACGCAGCTGGACTTCCCCCGCTGACTGACGACCAGTGCTCCATGCTGGAATCCCCATTACGCCTGTTGAGCTTGGGGCTACGGTGAAGTCCCTGCCTAATGGGAAGAGCCCTGGTCCCGACGGGTTCACCAAAGCTTACTACAAAAAGTTCTTACCCCTGCTATCGGATTCGATGTGTAGTTATTTTAATTCTATAGCAAATGGGAATGCGATCCCTAGTGAGGCCCTTCTGGCCCACATCACTGTCATTCCCAAGGAGGGGAAGGACCCCACCGTGCCCCAGAGCTACAGGCCCATATCCCTTCTCAATGTAGACATAAAAATCCTAGCTAAAATCCTTGCGTCTAGGCTGAAACACCTAATCCCACTCATTGTACACCCGGACCAGACGGGGTTTGTCACGGGCCGAGAGGCTAGAGACAACTCCATCAGGGCCATACACCTTATTCACTGGGCTTGTGCTGCTCCTGATACCCCCCCTACCTGATCCTGTCCACCGATGCAGAGAAAGCTTTCGATCGGGTGGACTGGACTTACTTGCGCACTGTACTGGAGGCTCTGGGCTTGCGCAAGCATATGTTGACATGGATCATGGCCTTGTACTCGGACCCGAGTGCTCAGGTCAAGGTCAATGGCTTTCTCTCTCCTAGATTCTCGATCAGAAATGGCACGAGACAGGGGTGTCCTCTTTCGCCTCTTCTGTTTGCCCTGGTGCTGGAACCGTTTCTACGCACTGTACGGGCGAACACTGATATCAAGGGACTGACGGTGGGTCGTACGGAGCACAAACTTTCGGCGTACGCCGATGATGTGCTCTTCCACCTGACGGACCCCCTGATCTCTTTGCCTAATCTGATGCGGGAACTTCAACACTTCGGGTCAATCTCAAATTTCAAGATCAATTACGCCAAGTCAGAAATACTGCCCATCCAATTGCCGCCCTCTCTGGTGAGCAGGCTACAAACTGCCTTTCCTTTCACTTGGGCTAAATCGTCCTTGAAATATTTGGGTATACGGCTGACGGATAGGTTTGACACTCTTTACGCGACTAACTTTCCTTCCTTGATGACAACTGTGAAGGCTGACCTGGCCCTATGGACCAGGATGGCCTTCACCTGGATGGGGCGAGTTAGTATCATAAAAATGAACATTCTCCCACGCATACTGTTCTACCTGCAAATGATACCCATGTCCTTGCCTAGGCGGTTTTTCACACAGATGTCCAGCTTGATCTCGACCTTTGTGTGGAATAACAGGAGGCCGAGAGTTGCGCTCCGACTGTTGAATCGACCGAGGGATGTAGGGGGTCTAGGCCTTCCGGATATTCAGCGGTATTATAGGGCTATCGTCCTCCAGAGGATTCTTGACTGGCGCTTTCATACTAAATCCAAACTTTGGGTCTCCCTGGAAAAATACATGGCGGGCAGGAATTTATCCTATGCCCCGTGGTTGGCCCGGGAGCACAGGGGACTGTCTGATTTTGTTTCTCCGCTGACGGTCCAGGCCCTTCGGTCCTGGGATCGCCTCAATGCCACTCTACCGATGGCGCCCCCTGTCTCCCCGTTGGCCCCCCTGGGAGGCTACCTTTGGTTCCCACCTGGGGAACAGACGGCCTTTTTTGGCCCTTGGGTAGACGATGGTAGCGCCAGTTGTGGAAAACGTATGCAGGATGGGAAGCTACTCTCTTTGGCGGCCCTTAGAGACTGTAAGGGGGGTTTCCCTATGGACTTTTGGCGCCATAGACAACTCCACCATTTTTTTAAGGCTCAGGGGAACTCCATCCGAGATATCTCCAACCTCACGCCCTTTGAACGTCTCTTTGTAGCAGAAGAACCGGTCCCACACATGATTTCTGAGCTCTACCGCCTGCTCGGGTCCACTGCCTCAGTAATGAAACCTGCGTACATCAGGGCCTGGGAAAGGGACCTGGAGCTGGTCTTTTCGACTAACCAATTATCTTCTCTTTACCAACTGGCTCGGTCTAGCTCTATTGACTCCAAGACGCAGGAAACAAATTACAAACTACTGCTACGCTGGTACCGTGTACCGGTGGATCTTGCCAGGATTTACCCATCCATGTCAGATCGATGCTGGAGGGGTTGCGGATATAGGGGCACCCTTCTGCACATATGGTGGGACTGCCCAGTGATTAGACCCTTCTGGGAGGAAGTTAGGTCCCAAATCAAAGAGATAACGGGTATTGATATCCCTCTCTCCCCGGTCCACTTCCTGCTTCACGTTCCTCCCATGCCGGTGAGCCGATACAAGAAAAGTGTACTGCCTCACTTATTGAACGCGGCTAAACGGTTGCTCCCTATATACTGGAAGCGTTCTCAAATTCCAGGCAGGGAGGAATGGCGTCGTAAGGTGGGTGACATCAGAGAGGCGGAGGATTGGATTTCCACCTGCAGGGGTACCCGAGACCGCTTCTCTGCTACCTGGTCGACCTGGGACACACATGTCCTAGATCCCGGCCACGTGTCCTCCAGCTTGGATGTGGCCCTGTTGGAGCTTGCGGATCCGTCCCTCAAAGGGCGGCCTCGAGGTTCTCAGGCGGGAGCAGTGGGCTGAAACGTTTTGGGAATATGACATAGTTGTCTAGCTGAAGGTGGGAGTTAGGCCGAGTGGTTCTCCTCCCCCCTTTTTTTTTTTTTTTTTTCTCCCTCTCTAGCTACAAAATAAGTGCTGGGGGGCTGGCATGGCCCGGGGCGGAGACGGAGCTGGATGCGGGATTCCAGGTATGCTCTATACTATCTTGTCCTCTTTCTTTTCTCAGTCTGTACCTTCCCCCCCCCCTTTCTTTAATTTTTTTTTTTTTCTCTTCTTGGTTCACTTTGGCTTCAGCCTGTACGGGCCGTCTGTTGGTGGGCGGTCCGCTTGATATGCATTAGGCGATGGGTGCGGAGCTGGAGGACCGGCTGGCTTGACGGACTGAGGCACCTTATCATCACGAGGCCCCCTCCGCGGGATCCCCTGGACAGTACGGAGGTCCGACACTTTTGTGTCACCATAGTAAGGGGGCCTCGAATCAGGGGGGGTCCGGGCGTAGGTGTGTTGTGGGGGGAGGTTAGTTGGAGGTGTTTTGTCGCCCCTCTCCTCCCGTGCGCGCTCGCCTGACCCTCCCTTCTACATTTGCTAGGCCCTGCACTATTGGTCCGGTCCGGGGAGCTGGCCGGCCTAGCCGCATGATTGTTAACATCTCTCGGAGGGTGAAATTTTGTCTTATATTCTGCACCCTGGAGATTGGGGACTCGGCTCGCTCGTTGGGTGGTTGGAGTCCTCGCCGCTGAAATATCACTCGAATTTCTACTTTTATTTCTTGCATTCCTTATGCTTATGGCTGATTTGACTGTTTTTCTCTTGTAAATTTTTTTGTCATTTATGTCCTTAGTGTCTCTGTACCTCTGTTGTGGTATAACTTTGAAAAAAAAAGAAAAAAGGGAAGGGCTGGTATATTACTTGATGTTTCTGCCTTTAGATCTTGTAACCTGTGCTGTAATGTCCTGCCTTCCATAAATAAAGATCATACAAAAAAAAAAAAAGGGACCGAAGTAGTGCAGGGACTACTTTGAAGTTGCTGCGACTTGAAGTCACACAGATATGAACGGTACTTATTGGAAATCATTGGTTACGACTTGGCTTGGGACTTTGCAGTCTCAAGTCGCATGACAAGTCACACTAGTGGAAACTTAGAAAAAAAACAACAGTCTCTCAAATTTGCATGTAGATAACAGCCTCTAAAAGTTCCGTTGTTAAAAGATAGTTTATTGGAACATCAATAGTAAAAACTGGGGAACCTCTATGCCATCTCGGAGATGGTATGTGGTCAGCCGGGGGGCTGTGCGGAACTCCCCAGGGGCGGGGACTCGCGATGACGTCACTCGCTGTGCCGGAGGACAGAGCAAATTGCCAATGGAAGAGGTGAAGGGAATGACACGGGGGGGGGGCATGAACGTGGTCCCGTCATCATGACTAGACCACGTTCATGACCCGCCTCCCCATGTCATTCCCTCCACCTACCGTGGGGAGTTCTGCACAGCCCCCGGCTGACCACATACCATCTCCAGGATGGCATTGAGGTTCCCCAGCTTATTCACCTACCCTACTTACAGATCCAAAAGGCCACTACCATCAATGGCATCACTGGCAAGCATAGAGAGACACCCAGGACCCTTCCATCTGAGGACAGGCTTGGTCCCACAGCCACTGGGACTTGTGTATAGAGACTGGCTCTCTGGGTTGGCAGACTTCAGAGGCACAGACAAACACACAGGGATTTCTTTAGAATAACAAAAGGTAGGAATCTGAAACAAAGGTTATTATAATCCTTGCAGTGTACATCGATCACCCAGGGGAAAGTTTTTTTCTCAACAAAAGTGGAGTTATGCTTGAAATGTTACATTTCATTATTTTCTACTGCCAGCAGTGTGGTGCGAGGCAGTGGATTGCATTGCAACACTCTGCACTGAAACAAAGCCATGCCAGTACATCTGCAGATGTACTGGTAAACAATGGCATATGTCCTCAGGTGATATTTTTGTTGAATCCCCCCCCCCTTTTTTTTTTTTGTTTATGTTAGTTTTTTCCTTTTTTTGATTTAAAGTATAGGGAATGAAGGGGGAGCTCTGTTATATAAGGTGGTATGAAAAAGGAAATAAAAGTTATTGAGACAGTGTGATAAGAGGTTAATTTTTTTTGCCTTAAAACTTGTTTTATGTTACGTATAATCTAATTAATGCTATGTACTTAAAGTGGAGGTCCACCCTGAAAAAATCTTTACACTAAAAATTCTAAAAAAATAAATAAAAAATGAATAGAAAAAATAAAAAAATGTATACTCACCCTAAATGCCTGTTGCTATGCGGAAGTCCCCTAATCTGCCGCTAATGTTCCTCTTCTCCATCCACGGTGGCTCTCCTTCCGCTTCCTCTTCTTGTGAATGGGCCGCGCTGCCTTCTGGGAACTGTGTGTATCCCAGGAGGCAAGCCGCCCATTCACAAAGCGCCGTGCAAGTGGCGCATGCGCAGTAGGAAACGGGCAGTGAAGCCTTACGGCTTCACAGCCTGTTTCCCCTACTCAGAATGGAGGAGCCGGGAGCCTGCCAGCAGCGATCGATCGCCGCGGCAGGACCGACATCGCGGGAGAGTAGGACAGGTAAGTGTCCTTATTAAAAGTCAGCAGCTACACTGTTAGTAGCTGCTGACTTTTTTTTTTTTCCTGCACCACCGCTTTAAGTGAATCACTTTAAATAGGTAATAACCACCTATTCTGTAAACTTTGTAATATTATGTTAACCCTGTTCATTTTAGATTTTTTTTTTAAATAAAATTGATATTTGAAAAAAAAAAGAAACAAAGCCATGCATGCCATATTATTTTTTCAGTGCACACCACCGCAATGTGGCGCTGTTAACTGGTCAGGTAAGAGACTAAGCACTGTGACTTGTCTTGTGGTGGGACTGCGCTGGAATAGCTGCCCAACACACCTATCATGCCTTGTGTGAATGAGCCCTCAGGTATTAGATATGCATATTTACATTGCGCCAAACTGGACCAATGCCACTTGACGCAATCAGAGCTGAACTCCGTATTACGCCTGGAGCTTAGCTTTAAAGTAGAAGTATGGAATGGGTTAAATAACTAGTGCATATCACATTAGTCACATATCAGATAATCTTTTTTTCCTACCTCTTTTAGTTTTTACAGCATGTGCACATGAACCTTCCTTCAGCTGGCAAAAACGGTCCACTTTCAGTTTGAAAAGTTCTCAGGGGTTGTGAACATCTCCACCAACACACCCCCTGCCTCTGTCCCCCCTCCCCTAAGAGACGTGTCTGTGCTAATAGATAGGGAGGGGGAGGAGGGAGGAGGGAGAAGGGAGGGGGGAGCAGCTACACTCTGTGAAGTCTCAGAAACAAGCAGAGGGAGGAGAGCCGACATCAATCAAGCAAAATGACAGGAAAGGGGGTGGATCCAGACTCTATATTCACACCATTGTCTGGATGATGCTGTATGAAAGACTGCAGAACCTCCCACAGGTATTTCTCTTGATTTTAACAGAATGGGGGCACTTCTGGGAGGGCTGGGAGGGTTTATAGATATCAGCAGCTCACATAGAATAGATGTAAGGGAAAAAAAAGGAAACCCATACTTCTCTTTTAATAAGAAGAAATACACAAACCATGGAGAAAAGGAGTTATGAATAAAAGACAGATTATAGAAGGATTTCATCCATCACAGACCCCCCTCCTCACCCTTGAAGCCACAAATCTCTGTGGACACTGACCTGTCTTGTCAGGAAAACACACCTAAAGACGGATGAAACATTCATTCGGCTTGATGCAGATTCCTGATGAGAAAATATTGAACATCTGCCTAGCGGGGCTGAACATGGAAACCTAAAAAGAAATGATTTGGACAAGATACCGACCTCGAGATTATAGCAGGTGGTACAAAAGAAAGTCTAAGCCAGCAGGACACCAAAGGAATACAAAACCACAATAGTCCATGCGGCACACCGTGTGCGATGTGCTTCAATGCCAACATCGAGCCGGACCTCTCCGGCTTTCATCTCGGCTCACTGTCACTTTCTATGGTCACTATGACAGCAACTTAAGAGCTGAATCCCTAACAAGGACGGATGAGTGAACATTGGTTTTATTTGTTTCGCATTTTTTAGTTTCCATTTTACAGTCGCTTTGGGAACATCCAAATACCGAGGCTAGATCTACGAAAGCCTCCAGCATCAAGCATCTTCTATTACTATTCTGTGTGGTGTTGCTTTAGGCACAGTTTTAAAGCCCAACTAGGGTTTAAAGCTCAGACATGAAATATGAACAAAGCATATCCCTCTATAGCAGGGATATGCAATTAGCGGACCTCCAGCTGTTGCAGAACTACAAGTCCCATGAGGCATAGCAAGACTCTGACATCCACAAGCATGACACCCAGAGGCAGAGGCATGATGGGACTTGTAGTTTTGCAACATCTGGAGGTCCGCTAATTGCAAATCCCTGCTCTATAGTGTGTGCTTGTCTCAGTTAAGAGCACAACGTGTCATTTCTGTCTCCTGCTTCGTTCCTCTGCTATCAGCATGAGTCATTTCTGACAAGTTTTTCTAACACCAAGAGAAAAATTGTGACAGGGGAGGGATCTCCAGCAGATTGATAGTCTCAGCTCTGTTCGTGTGTGCTGTGTGGAGGGGGGTGTCTCTTCCCTTCAATCAGCTCTCAGAGCTCTCCTTACTAAGCTCTGCAGAGTGTAACTTCAGCTCTTTTTCCCCTTTTTTTCTGAACTCTCAGACAAGCTTTATAAATTCTGCACTTTGAATGCATTTAGAGAAAAAGACAACTGCAGATTACCAGGTACAAATTATGTAGTATGTTTTGCTTTATCTCTGTGTATCAGACAAGTCACTTCACTGGGTATATGTAAGGGTTTACAACCACTTAGAGTTGGCTAAATATGTTCTAAGTGCATGAAAATAAAAAAGGTATGCAAAGTCCCTGTTTACTTTATAAAGCAGCCGAAGTCTTAGTAAAAAAGCCTACGCCCTGCCAGCATGCTGTAGAGAAGGACTCTGAGCTTTGGTTCATACCAGTGCAACTTTGAAATAGGTTCCTGCACTACTTTTTCACGATTTCATTGCGACTTGCATTGACTTCTGTTAAATGAAGTCACAAGCCGCAATGAAATGGCACAACAAAATCTCACTGATCGGCGGCTTTAAAATTGTGCTGCAGTAGTTCGATTTCAAAGCCGCACTGGTGTAAACCAGGGCTCATGCCGCGTACATACGGCCGTTTTTAATGTCATTAAAAAAAACAACGTTTTTCTCTACGTGATTCTTCTCAAGCCTGCCTTGCCTACACACTATCGTGAAAAAAAATGCTTGAGCAAAGCGCGGTGACGTACAACACGTACGACAACACGTACGACGGCACTATAAAGGGGAAGTTCCATTCGGATGGCGCCACCCTCGTGTTAGTAAAGTTTGGTGAGAGACGATTCGCGCTTTTCAGCCTCGTGCTCTTCAGCCCGTTACAGCGTGATGAATGTGCTATCTCCATTACGAATGCTAGTTTTACCAGAACGAGCGCTCCTGTCTCATAACTTGCTTCTGAACATGCACGTTTTTTTCCCGTCATTAAAGCCTACACACGGACGTTTTTCACGACGAGAAAAACGACGACGTGAAAAAAATAGAGCATGTTCTAAATTTTTAATGGCCATTTTTCTCATTGAGAAAAATGCTCTGGAGCCTACACACGATCGGTTTTAATGGCCAATTTAAAAAAATGGCATTTTTCTTGTCATGAAAAACGGTTGTGTGTACGCGGCATTACTCTCTGTGTGGAAGCAGTGGTCTTTCTGCAGAGGTCAGGCATGCCAACTATTAAAATCAAATCTATAGCTTTCCAATCAGCAGGTAGAATGAGTTTTGTTGATTAAAGAGCTTTAGGTGTGACTCAGCAGGGGGCATGTTGGACCTTTGCAGGCAGACCACTGCTTCCATACAGAGCAAGGATCTTTCTCTGCAGAATGCAGGCAGGGGACAGGCTTTTTCATCCAGGCTTTGGGTGTGTTTTAAAAAAAAACAAAAAAAAAACACTCTAAGGCCCATTTCACACGAGCCTGATTTAATTGGATCAGAGGGGGATCTGTGAAGAGACCCCCTTGCTGAATTGGAGCAATAAAGAAAAGATGTCACTTTTTGTGATCTCTGTGTCAATTCAGTTGTAGCACCCTTTCGTGTGCTAGATAGAGTGTACACAGTTGTTAGAGTAGGTAAATCTGACTGGCTGAGAGACAGGCCTGGGTTTAATCTGGGTCAGGGCTGCGTGACTCAGGGAGGCTGGATGACTCAGCAGGCAGCACTTCTGGTAACTCCCCCTGCTCTCTGGTTCCTTGGAGAAGCTTCCAGAAGTAGAGGGTGGCGTTTGGGAGGAGCTGCTTTGGAGTATTGATGAGGGTCCCAGCCAATCCCCAGCAAAATTGGCTGGAGAGGTGTGGGCACCTCTTAAATACTCTTGGGTCTTGCCAGCAGAGGCAGTCGGGTGAAAGATGAAAATTGAGTGATGAGGAGGCTGTAAAATTGAGTGATGAGGTGGCCCTTGCGGGTGTCCCCTAGTATGGGGGGGGTGACCTCTGGCCTGGGGCTCGGGTGCTGAAGGGATCCCCTACAACACACAGATAAATCCTTTCCTGGATGCACGGGAGCAAGGAGAGGACAGCAGGAGTGAGAGTCAGCACATCCAGGAGATCTCCCGAGTGTCAGTCTGGAGGACTAGGGAGTGTCAGTCAGGAGGACTGTGGAGAAGTATCCAGGAGGGCTAGTGAAAGGGGCTGCTGCAGCCAGGAAGGTTGGCAGGGCCTGAAGAGGTGGTGCTGGGACCAGTGACCATGGAAGGAAGTGCAGTAAATGTGTTAGTGGTGTCATTCTACATTCCATAAGTATAGGGGCTGCGAGTCCCTGCCTGTAATGGGCCATTGCTACAGACTTTTACTGAATGACACTGCTGGTGATTCTGCAAGCAAGTGATGTGCTGGAGGAAAGAAAGATCTGTATATAGGACTGTATACACTAGGAGTTGTCCCTGAAGTTGTCTAAAGCCAAGTGGGCATCCCATAATTCCCCTACTGCCCATCCAAGTTTTATCCCCCCAATAAATACAAAAAAAAAAGCACTGGACTGTTCCCTGACTCCTGTGTGCCTGTGGAAATTTTGTGTGGCTGGCTGTGCCGAGTGGGGGGGAACCCTTTTCACCAAGCTGCTTGGCGATAGTTTTGTAGCCCATTCCAGCCTTGTGTAGGTCTAAAATCTTGTCCCTGACATCCTTGGACAGCTCTTTGGTCTTGGCTATGGTGGAGAGATTGGAATCTGATTGATTGCTTCTGTGGACAGGTGTCTTTTATACAGGTAACAAGCTAAGATTAGGAGCACTCTCTTAAAGAGAGTGCTCCTAATCTCAGCTTGTTACCTGTATAGAACATATCTGGGAGACAGAAATCTTGCTGATTGATAGGTTATCAAATACTTATTTTACTCATAAAAATGCAAATCAATTTATAACTTTTTTGAAATGCGTTTATAGCATTGCATGTCTCTTCTGCATTAAACAGCCTTCCCTCTAGCAATTTTTCTTTTTCAGATAAAGTTCCACTTTAAAAAGGCAGAGTACCTTATGAAGTGGCCAGTGGCCATATGTTACCATTCTACTGCAAACAAAAAGGCAGAATAAAAGGGAAGGTGAAGCATACCCTGGTCTCACACGACGCATGCTTTCCTGACAGGTGCCATATTTTATTCATGGCTGCCGCCATTACAGCTCACATGTGAACATCAGCTGATAAAAGGCTGCCTGCGGCACACATAGACACTCATAGAATTGAGTTGTGCTGGTGAGACGCAGAAGAACAGGTTCAGCCTTTATTCCGCTTTATGGTCTTCTATCGCTGAAAGCACCCTGTAAATTTCATCGAGCGGTGTTAAATCATTCACTGACAGCATCATTACTTTACTCCGTAAAATAAATACACGTTGTCTTACATCAGCTTAAGGGCCAGCGTTCCCAAGACCAAAGTGATATTTGTTATGATCCCTTATCTGTCTGATTGATTTGTTTATTTAGCTAAAACTGGCTCTGACAAGTGCTATTAAATGGCTTTTATTCCATGCCTTTAATACTTCGTCTTCTGCCTTTCCCTGCTGTTAGTGAGGCTTCATGAGTGGAGAAGGAGTTGAAATGTACCTGTCTTCTACAAAAGCTGGAATCAGCCATACTAAAGCTGGCCATACATGGAAAGATTACCCTCATTCAGCCCTGCAGGTACCCGCGGCTGTCAGAATACCCCAACAGTGGCAGCAGCTGACTGGCTGCAGTCACTGTTCAGCTGATTTTTTTTTTCCTTCTTCGATTTCTCAATCAAACCTTGAGGTGACAGGTAAGGTCACATCAACACATATGACAGCAAAAAGCAGCAAAAGGAGCTGACATGTTTTGCACTGCAAATCAGTGCTTAATCATAGCTATGATTAAGCACTGATTTGCAGTGCGAAACATGTCAGCTCCTTTTGCTGCTTTTTGCTGTCATATGTGTTGATGTGACCTTGTTTTTTAAATAAAGAACCAACAATTTTTTGGAGTGCGGCTGTCCAAGCTTTTCTTTAGTTCCTGCATTGTTATATGCAATTGCCTGCACCCACGGCTTCGGATCCAGTAAGCAGATCAACAGCCACGTCTGAGCGGTAACTTCTTCTTGAGGTGACAGGTGGTGGTGGCAAGGCCACTCAGCTTAAAATTGAGCCATTTATAGGCAGCTTTAGGGCTCGTTGGGGCTCATTCACACTGGCTTTTCTCTCTAAAGAGCAATCCACATTTGGATCCCTCTTCAGAAAGTAGCTGACTTGCATTGTACCACCTGTTCACAGATTGGTTTAACACCTGGATCCCTACACTAGCGTTCCTCAACTGTGTGCATTGCATGCGGTTGCAGGGTGCTTGCAGAGCGCCCCTTTTCACCTGAATGGTTCACAAACAACAGGGGGTATAATTCCTGCCGTAACTTTGAATGAAAACATGTTGGCCACAGCATGTGTACACCTCCGGCCTCCACTTTCCTCACATCAATTAGGCAAGGAGTCTAAATATGGTTCATTCGGTCCCAGAATAAAACCAAGCACACTCATCATCAGCACAGAACTGGTCAGACACGCCTCCTCCCCTTTTTCACAATACAAGTCTGTGTGAGAAAAGGTGTGGCTATTACTCATCTCTGCCAGCATAGAGCACTGCAGTGTGAGGACAGAATAAAAAAGTAAATTAGGTTACAGTATTTCTTAGCACAATTTATAACATACAAGAGTACAGGACTATTAAAGGATAAAAAGTGTAAGATTCCAACTAGACTTTAACCACTTAATGACCGGAAGAATTTGCCCCCTTAAATTGGATGTAAACCCACTCTCATCCTTTCTAAACTACTGCCATAGTGCTGATCTATAAGGATATAGATGCCTCCTGCATGTATCCTTACCTGTCAAATGTCTCCCCTCTGTCTGTTATAAGAACTGAAAAACTGAAGATTCTGTGGGTGGGTCTGTTGTCTGGAGCTCGGTGGGTGGAGTTGTGATGTCAGTAGACTCCCCGCCCACCTCTACACTCCCCTTGTCAACATGCATTTTCTCCTGTGTATTCCTTACACTGAACTTCTGCTATGATCACTAACATCCAGTCAAAATCCAGAAAAGTAATCACATGACTTCAGAAAAGGAGTGGGGGTGGGAATTAAAAAATAATGCCTGTCTCAGGCTTAGTTCATAAGATATGTAAATAACCTGTCACTCACAGCAAGGGGGCGGAACGGACAAAAGTTCTGTTTGTCCGTTTATCTTATTGAAAAAAGAAAAGAGGATTGCTCAGAGCTGGATTAACTCTTTGTGGCAAGACTGGGCACAGATGATAGGAAATCTTATACACTACATTGTGACAGCAAAAAAATAAATAAAAACATTTCGGGTTTACATCCACTTTAATGACCAGACCATTTTTTGCAATACGGCACTGCGTGGCTTTAACTGAGATTTGTGCAGTTGTGCGACGCTGTACCCAAAAAAAAAAATGATGTCCATTTTTTCCCACAAATAATGCTTTCTTTTGGTGGTATTTGATAACCTCTGCGGTTTTTATTTTTTGCACTATAAACAACAAAAAAAAAATTTTGAAAAAAAAAATATATATATTATTAACTTTTTGCTTTAATAAGTATCCCAAAAAAATAAAATGAAAAAAAAAAAATTTTCATCAGTTTCGGCCAATATTTATTCTTTTAAAAAATTTTGGTTTAAAAAAAAAATAAAATATCGCAATAAGCGTATATTGATTGGTTTGCGCAAAAGTTATAGCGTCTACAAAATAGGGGATAGATTTATGGCATTTTTATCTCTGCTCGGGAAACTGTGAGAACCGAGCGATCTGTGGTGTTAGATCGCTCGGTTCTCAGTGTTAGAGGCGCCGGGGGACAGATGCAGCATTGGACCTAGGTAAGTATTATCCTTAAAAAAAAAAAAAAAATCCTTCTCTTTTAAAAGCACACCTATTAGATAAATACAGGGGCTGTCATTACAGACCTTTTGTTTGAAAATGCAAACTGCCTGGCTGTGACGCTCACCCACAGGCCTCGTAAACACGGCCGAGATTCTCGTCGAAAAAAACGTGTCGTTTTTTTCGACGAGATTCTTGGACAAGAAACTTGTCCCGGCCGAGTGTACAGACGCTCGATTCAAAGAACCCGCGGTTCTTTGAATGGAGC
Organism: Rana muscosa; assembly: GCA_029206835.1. Classification (NCBI taxonomy): domain Eukaryota; kingdom Metazoa; phylum Chordata; class Amphibia; order Anura; family Ranidae; genus Rana; species Rana muscosa. Next base: position 134,184,690 of record CM055127.1, read on the forward strand.
GTACGCGGTGACGTCATCGACTACGACGAGCATGCGCTCGTCACATTCGATGCCGTCGCCGCCATCTTGGTATACCCTACGTATGCCTAGGAAGCTACCGCGCATGCGTCAAATTCATTTAGAACATGCGCGGGCTTCCGGGAGGACAGGTAAGTGTACACACACTCACTTTTCTTGTCGAGAAACATGCCGACGAGAAAATAGAGAGCAGGATCTCTATTTTCTCGTCGAGATTCTTGTCGCTTTTCTTGACGAGAAACCATACACACGAACAAATTTCTCGGCAAAAAATCTCTGCCAGCAAGTTTCTTGCTGGTTTTTGCCGAGAAACTCGTTCGTGTGTACGAGGCTATAGGCTTTATCACTCTCTGAACTGAGACAAGTATGCAGATCAAGAAAGAGACAGAAACGTTAGAAGTCTTTATCTGCACCTACCTGAATACGATGGGCCAGTAAATGCAAAGTACTAAAGCAAGAGGGACAGAGGGACAGCATGGCAGCCAGGTAGCTAGCGTTTTCATAAGCTGCTCAGTAATTGCAGTCTCTAGATTTATTTGAAGCTACTTTGCAGGCACAGGCTGATGTACTCTGCAAACTTGAGGGAATAACTGCGGCCAGTCAGTGCCGCCTCCTAGCAACCAACTCAATGTAAACCTGCACTGGAAAAAGACAGCTGCGAATCCAAACCTTCAATGTATTTGCCTGCTTGGGGCAATATAGACTGAAACCTGTCTACCCTCCAACATGTATATGAATAAGGTTCACCGTGCGCTGCAATGAAATGTAAAGGACCACTGTACTGGTAAAATCCTTACAAGCCTCCAACGATTATGTCCCCACTGTGCCCGCTCCTTACCATCCTCCCCATTCGTTATCTCTATTGCTCAGTGCCACACAGCTCTTACAGCGATTATGTCCCCACTGTGCCCGCTCCTTACCGCCCTCCCCATTCATTATCTTTATAGCTCAGTGCCACACAGCTCTTACAGCGATTATGTCTCCACTGTGCCCGCTCCTTACCGTCCCCCCCATTCGTTATCTTTATTGCTCAGTGCCACACAACTTTTACAGCGATTATGTCCCCACTGTGCCCGCTCCTTACCGTCCTCCCCATTCGTTATCTTTATTGCTCAGTGCCACACAGCTCTTACAGCAATTATGTCCCCACTGTGCCCGCTCCTTACCATCCTCCCCATTCGTTATCTTTATTGCTCAGTGCCACACAGCTCTTACAGCGATTATGTCCCCACTGTGCCTGCTCCTTACCATCCTCCCCATTCGTTATCTTTATTGCTCAGTGCCACACAGCTCTTACAGCGATTATGTCCCCACTGTGCCCGCTCCATACTGTCCTCCCCATTCGTTATCTTTATTGCTCAGTGCCACACAGCTCTTACAGCGATTATGTCTCCACTGTGCCCGCTCCTTACTGTCCTCCCCATTCCAGTTATCTTTATTGCTCAGTGCCACACAGCTCTTACAGTGATGATGTCCCCACTGCACCCACTTCTTGAACGCCTCGACCCCAACTAAGTGTGGCTTACTTATAGGATGAATTGGGTTGTAGTATGCGGTTGCAGTATGGGGGGGGCAATTATCTTACAAAGGCCAGGCAGTACTGGGCAGAGAGCTGCTCTTCCAGGTCTCTGTCTCCTCATTGGCTGAGAGGATAGCAGCGGGAGCTATTGGCTGTCAATTACAGCCATTGAGGAGGGAAGGGGGGGTAGGGCTGAGCCGCTTGCTAGCGGCTTGCTATGGGGGCACTTGGAGAAGAGGAGGAACCAGAAGCACCAGCAGAATAGGAGGATCAGTGCTGCTCTGTGCAAAACCAAAACACAGAGCAGGTAAGTACTTTATTACCTTTAATAAGTACCTTTAGTCCCGGTTCATACCAGTGCGCTGTGCGATACCACGTGTGATGTCTGTGCGATGCAAACTTAGCCATACAGATTGTATGGCTAAATTTGCATTGCATTCGGACCAATTTCGCACCAGACCCTTTTTTTGGTCCGCACCAGAATCGGATCACATGGGTATTCACTCCCATGCGATCAGATTCATGTCCAAACTGACAGTTCGCACTGCAATATGCAAACTGATTTGAGGGTGTCATTAACTTTCTATTGACACTCCCAGCAGTTCGCATAGTGCAGTGTGAACTACCTTGCGAGGTGGGTGTGAAGCGGAAACCCGCAGTGGATTCGCAGGGTTCCCGCATCACACTAGCCTCAATATCACTTAAAAAAATGCTTCCTGCATCTAAATGGATGCACCTGTTGTTTAGAAGTAATTTTCCAACAGGTTTGGTTTGGCAAAAGTCGATTGAATGATTGGCTTTTGTCAAATGGAGGGGGGCCAGCAGGAACCGGACAAAATTTGCACAGTGTATGGTCAACTTAAAGCGGAAATCCACCCAAAAGGGGAAGTTCAACTTGTCTGCCTCCCCCCCCCCTCCATGACACATTTGGCACCTTTGGGGGGTGGAGAGAGGGGGTACCTTGTTTTCACAGCCATGGTGAAGTGAGCCGGAAGTTTGCCCCCCTCCTCCTTCCCCCTGTAGCCAGCCCATTCACAAAGCACAGCGTGATTCAAGCATGGGCAGTAGGAAACCGTCTGTGAAGCCACAAGGCTTCACTGCCGGTTTCCCTTAGCAAAGATGGTGGCACCATCACCCGAGAGACGATTCAAGAATCAGCTCGGGTGAGGACACCACTGGATGCCTGGACAGGTAAGTGCCCTAATAGTAAAAGTCAGCAACTACAGTATTTGTAGATGCTGACTTTTTAATATTTTTTTGGGGGAGGGGGGGGGGGCGGAACTCTTTTAGACTCAGAAGAGGCTGCTGGTAGGAATGAAGGGCATTTAGCAAATAACTGTTGAGTTATTCTGAATATGTTTATTATCAAAAGGAAAAAGGAGACAAAATAATGTAAACTTGAGTATTTTTTCCTAAATGAATAATATTGCATATATTTACACCAACCTGCGTTCTTTTGTTTTCTTCTGGTTACAGGGACCCCAAAATGACTCTGGTATGTTGTTATTAAATAAATGTGTCATTGACTTGAAGAAATGGACAGGACAATATTTAACATGATTTAGAAGAGTGAGTGCCATCAAAATGTGCATACTACCTAGAATAATTTACATATTGCATACGGTTCCGATTAAATTACCAGAGGCCTTTTTTAAACAAACACGGAAGGCTTTTCGTAGCATTTGTGTGGAATGACAAACGACCAAGGATGGCCTATGATATCTTGCGTAGAAGCAAGGCAGAGGGAGGAATGGGGTTACCAGATGTATCACTGTATTATAAGGCAATGTCGCTAGTTTGAATTTTGAACTGGTGCCATGACCACTCTAGAAAAATTTGGGTCCCATTAGAAAAAACAATGGCGGGGAGAAATCTAGCGGGGGCCCCCTGGATCCTGAGCATGTCAAGAGGACTCTCGAAGTGGACATCTCCCCTGACCCGGAACTCCTTGTCAATATAGGATAAATTAAATAAAACAGAAGAATACTCACCCCAGATATCCCTTCTGGCCCCACTGGAGGGATTCCCTTGGTTCCCACCAGGGGAAGAAGTGGGATTTCTGGGGGCATGTGGGCGGGATGGAGATACCACGTGTGGCAAATTGCCCCACATGGGACCCTGGCAACCCATTCGAAGCTGGCCACAGCCTTAGGGAATATGCCCACAGCAGGATGGAGATACTATCAAATGACAGTTTTTTATAATAAACTGAAACCCTTACCAAGATCTTTAAATTCAGTTACGGTGTTCGAGGGTCAGTGTGTTCGTTTGACAGACGCTAGACACGTCACAGATGTATAGATTGATTCTTAGCGGCCAAAAAAATACAGTCCCATACTTCATTACTGAATGGGAAAGAGAATTGAATCAGGTACTGTCAGCCGAACAAATAAAAAAAATGATTAAATCAACTTATACCACATCCATAAGTTCATATGTTCAGAAAATGGCATACAAATGCATGACAAGGTGGTATAGGACACTAGAAAAAATAAAAAAAAATAAAAAAGGGCGCACCAACCTAGTGTATTATCGTTTGGATGGATTTTATTTAAAAGAAAGTATAAAAACTGCTCACAAGTGTAGCAGAAAGGTTTGCAGTACAAAAGTGTTTCCATAGGTGGCTGCAGCATACAGAACCGCACTCCAAACTGTCTTAGAGGATATGCTGAGGGCCACTGCCACCTGACGCGCTTCGAAGCGCAGAGCTTCTTCCTCAGAGCCCAGCCAGCTCTGAGGAAGAAGCTCTGCGCTTCAAAACGCGTCAGCCGGCAGTGGTCCTCATCACATCCTCTACGACAGTTTGGAGTGCGGTTTGGGTTCTGTATGCTGCAGCCACCTATGGAAACACTTTTGTACTGCAAACCTTTCTGCTACACTTGTGAGCAGTTTTTATACTTTCTTTTAAATAAAATCCATCCAAACGATAATAAACTAGACTGGTGCGCCTTTCTTTTTTTTTTTTCTCGTTTGTCACTTGGATACCCCTATCCATGAAGGGCAGCAAAGCCAGTGTCACCATCACGAAATATTGACTGCTTGACAATCCACTCATGCGCAGGAGTGTTTGTTTTCTGTTATCAAAGGTAAAGGACACCAGTAAGATTAGCACAGATGTATCCAGCGGCGGACGCCCGGTGTTGGAGAGACTGTGAGCAGAAGGGGACATTCCTCCGTTTGTGGTGGAGTTGCCCCAGGATTGAATTATTCTGGGTAGTAATTGCTCCATGGATCGAGAAACTGACCCCTAGACCTATGGAATTTACACCTCTATGCTTCCTATTTCATGGGACGCCTGGTTCCATTAAATCCTATAGGAAGAGTATTACACCGCACTTATTGAATGCAGCTAAATTATTAATTCCTAGATTTTGGAAACAGACCGCATGTCCAACATTGGTGGATTGGAAAAAAGAAGGCTAACTTGATAATGGAAGGTGGATTTACGTAGTGAAGGGCCATCAAGGGGAATTTGAGAAGATATGGGCGGGTTGGATACAATGTGCATCTGAGATGGGTTAATGGAGAAGTGGCATGGAATGGGAAAGAATGAGGTGTATTATATTCATAAGGACCTTATTACAAGTATTCGTTGTGGTTATAGCCATAGAGGATTAAACTATGAACATTGACCTGTTTTTTTTTTCTCTCCTTGGCTTCCTCTGCTCCCTCACCAACTCTCCACTGCCCCGACCCTGGGGCGCAATGTTTGCTCCTAAAGCGGGAGAGAGGGAATGGGTCACGTTGTAGTGGTAAGCGGAGGGATGGAGAGGTGGTTCAAGGACAAGGAGTAAGGAGATCACAGGAGGGGTGAAACGGTAATTTAGAGCGGGGCTAGGGCATCACTTGCTTTGGGAGTAGAGAGGGGTTTTTTTATTTTATTTTTATTTTATTTATTTTTTTCTTAAAAAGAGGCAGGGGAGAATATGTCTAGGAGGGCCTCTTACATACAAGTACACAGGAATATATATTAACGTCATATAAACACAATTTTTTTTTTTAAATGCACGGACACTATTGGCCACTAGTGGCCTCCTATATGTTGTTTTGGTGGGGGGAGAATTAATAAACCCCCTGGTAGTAGGGCTTTTTCTTTTTTGTATCCAGCACAGGCACAGAAGGGGTCACAGTAGAAGTATATAGGATTGGAGTAGAGGAAGTGATCACTGGAGAGGGAAGTAATGGGGTAGATGGAATTTCATCACAATAGGGTCGGCGCTGAGAGGAGGGAGAGAGCGAAGGGCAGGGGAAAGGGAGGGAATTTTCCTTCTTTCCCTCTTTCTGAGAAGGGAGAGAGAGGGGGAAGGGGGGAAAGGGAGAGAGAACAATAAAAAAAAAAATTCTCCTTTTTTTTTTTCTTCTTCTCTTGGGGTGGGAGGGGTGAAAATGTGTCAAAAGTTGGTAAATACAAGACAGTTCTGTATCTATGTAGCTTTCTCTTGTAACTCGCTTTTTTTTGTTTACTATTTATTATTGAAATATGGAATACAAGACTGTATAATAATGAATTGAAATGTCGAACTCTAAATAAAATAACATTTTGATTATAAAAAAATAAAATAAATGTGTCATTTTTTTAACGGCACTTTTTTTTTTCCATACTTGCTCCTCGCTGTGATGAATAAAGTCGATTTAAAATGAGTCAGTTAATACAAAACACGCCAAAGCTGGACTGTAGCCATAAAACGAAATTCATATTTGAAATGCAAATGTATGAGCTTTTGTTGCTGTGAATTTATTGTTGATGAAAAAGAAGCAATGCAGCCAATAAAAAGCTTTACAATGAAAACAATGAACAGTAAACCGTTATCGGGATCCCAGCTGTGAAATAAACAGAATAGAACTCTTGAATGTGTATGGAGGAGCGACTGGTACAAAAGTTCATCTCACTTAAAGAACTTTTTGAAACATTTAAAGTGATTGCAAACCCATTTTGTTTAAATGACAAACATTTTATACTTATCTGCTCTTTGCAGTTGGTTTTGCAGAGAGCAGTCCTCCTCTTCTAGGGTCCCCAGTTGGCTCTTTTGGCCCCTCCCCACTGCCGAAAGCCCCCATAGCAAGCCGTTTGCTATAGCGGTACTTATTTATTCCTAAGCTGGGCTGTGTGTGTCCATAGACACACACAGCTCGGCTCGGCACTGCCTCCTGCTTACTGTCTGATTAACAGCAGCAGGAGCCAATAGCTCCCAGTGCTGCCTCCATGTCTGGTGAGGAGAGCTCGGAGAGACCCGCCGCTCTCAGGGACATCGCTGGATCGAGATTGAGCTCAGATAAGTATTTAGGGGGGCTGGGTGGTGGACACAGAATGTTTTTTTTGTTTTTTTTTTAAAACAAGTCCGGTGCTACTACCAGAGTGAAATAAAAAAATTGTTGGAGAAATAGTTACCGGTGCCCACATGACAGCTGTACACTCTGTAGCATGACATGGAATACAAACGTAGGTCCGGCCATGCGGCATAAAAATCCAATCTTCTTTATTAATGTTCCATCAAAACATAGGGGGAATTCAATATACAAACAGGTGGATGCATTTCAGCCCCCACAAACGTGCCTCATCTGCATTTTTAGCCAGCGATTCCTTACACCATAAGAATGATCATAGCGGCTGGTCAGCTGCGTTCTCCCGCCGCTCTCCAGTGCTTCTACAGACTCACCGCTGCGATCGGTGAGTCGGAGAACGGATCCGGCAGTCCCGGATGTTGACCATAGAGATTTCCGGCGGACCAGATGGTCGCCGGAGTCTCTATGATTGTCGGAGGCCGGGCGCGATGTTATGACATCACGCCCGGCCTCTGCATTCAAAAAAACGGCGCCGCCTCGGCTGGGAAGCGGTGATAGTTTTTTTTTTTGTTTATTTTATTTTAGGCTTCCCAGCCTAGGAGGTGAGATGTGGGGTCTTATTGACATACCTCACTGTAAAGAGGTCCTGTCATGCCATATTCCTATTACAAGGGATGTTTACATTCCTTGAAATAGGAATAAAAGTAATCAACATTTTTTTTATTTTTTTTAAAGTGTCAAATTAAAAAATGTAAGTAAAATTAACAATAAAAAAAAAAACATATTTTAAAGTGCCCCTGTCCCCGTGTGCTCGCACGCAGAAGCGAACGCATCCGTAAGTCCCGCCCACATATGAAAACTGTGTTCAAACCACACATGTGAGGTGTCGCCGCGAACGTTAGAGCGAGAGCAATAATTCTAGCTCTGGACCCCTTCTGTAACTCAAAACATGTAAGCAGTAAAAAAAATTAAAGCGTCGCCTATGGGGATTTTCAAGTACCAAAGTTTGGCGCCATTCCTCGAGCGTGTGAAATTTTGAAGCATGACATGTTAGGCATCTATTTATTTTCACATTATACAAAAAAATTGGGCTAACTACTGTTTTTTGTTTTTTTTTAAAGCATGAAACAGTTTTTTTCCCCCAAAAAAACGTGTTTGAAAAAATTGCTGCGCAAATACCGTGCAAGATAAAAAGTTGCAATGACCGCCATTGTATTCTCTAGGGTCTCTGCTAAAAAAAACATATATAATGTTTGGCGGTTCTATGTAATTTTCTAGCAAAAAAATGCTGATTTTTACATGTAGGAGAGAAATGTCAGAATTGGCCTGGTTGGCAAGTGGTTAACCACTTCAATACCGGGCATTTTCACCCCCTTCCTGCCCAGGCCAATTTTCAGCTTTCAGCACTGTCACGCTTTGAATGACAATTGCGCGGTCGTACGACGTGGCTCCCAAACAAAATTGACGCCCCTTTTTTCCCACAACGTCTTTCGTCTATAGCGCGGGCGCCAAGTGGTTAAAGTGGTTGCAAGGCAGAAGTTTTTTTTATCTTAATGCATTCTATGCATTAGGATAAAAAACCTTCTGTGTGCAGCAGCCCCCCTTAGCCTCCCCAATACTTACCTGAGTCCCCTCTGGGTCCAGCGATGTTGCACGAGTGCCTCGGCTGTCCAGGACTCTCCCTCCTGATTGGCTAAGACACAGCAGCGGAGCCATTGGCTTCCGCTGCTATCAATTAAAGTCACTTAGCCAATCAGGAGAGAGGGGGTGGGGCCCAACTTGCAGCTCCATGTCTGAATTGACACAGGGAGCTGCGGCTTGGCTCTGGTGCCCCCATAGCAAGCTGCTTGCTGTGGGGGCATTTGACAGTAGTGATGAGCCGAACACCCCCGGGTTCGGTTCGCACCAGAACCCGCGAACGGACCGAAAGTTCGCGCGAACATTAGAACCCTATTAAATACAATGGATGCGAACGTTCGGATTCTAAAGTGCTAATTATAATGACTATTATCCATGTTATTGTCCGAAACAGAGTTTGGGAACCCGGGTTCTGCACCAGGGGACATGTATCAATGCAAAAAGAAGTTTTAAAAACGGACGTTTTCCGGGAGCAGTCATTTTAATGATGCATAAAGTGAAAAAAAAAAAGTCAAATATTCCTTTAAATATTGTACCTGGGGGGTGTCTAAAGTATGCCTGTGAAGTGCCACGTGTTTCCCGTGTTTAGAACTGTCCCTGCACAAAATAACATTTCTAAAGGGAAAAAAGTCATTTAAAACTGCTTGCGGCTTTAATGCAATGTCTGGTCCCGGTAATATGGATGAAAATCTTTAGGAAAAATGGCATAGCTACCCCATGACCCCCCCCCCCCCCCCTACCCCAGCCCATTACCAGCCCCTTTGGGTCTTGTATGGATATTAAGGGGAACCCCGCACACAAAATAAAAAAGGACCTATATACTCTGAACAGCCGTATACAGGCGGTGCATACAAGACAGGGACTGTAGGTTTGTTCTTATGTAGAATCTGTTTATAATTTTGAACAGCTGCATTGTTTAAGTGGAGCTCCATGGCAAATTCCTTTTTTTTAGTTTTTTGTAAAACATAGGGAACGGTTATCACCCCTGTCACATTTTTTTTGCTGTCTGTGCCCCTGTTCAGAACATTTCACCTCACTTTGCGTCCCAATGACAACTGTTTTTGAAATGTGGTGTTTTTATTGAAACAAGGATTGGTGATAAAGCATCAGTAGAGAGGAGACACCTTTCTCCCATATTAATTCTTACAGGAGAGAATTTTCCTTCCAAGGGGTAGATTTCCTCTCACTTCCTGTTGTCTTCTTCCGTTTGCAAGTAGTAGTAGTTTGTAAGTTGGATGTTTGAAAGTAGGGACCTGCCGTATATACTCTGCAGAAATTGGCCCCTTAGGTGTTGGTGTTGGCACAACACTGAAAGCACTCACAGTTATTCTTGGTGGGTGCTGGAACGCCCTTCTGTCAAGTATAATATCAGGAATTGTAATAACATATAATTGTTGATCAGTGGTAGTAAAAATTGGCCCTTTGATGGTGGTGCTGGTGCCCCAACACTGTAAGGCCTGACAGTTACTCTTGGTGGGCGCAGCAATGGTCCCTGCTGTGAATTATTAGATCAATAATTATAATTGCATGCCCCTGTTAAACATGGGCTGAAAAATTGGGCCTTTGGTGGTGGTGGTGGTGGTGATGGTGGTGCTGGTGCCACAACACTGTAAGGCCTGACAGTTACTCTTGGTGGGCGCAGCAATGCTCCCTGCTGTGAATTATTAGATCAATAATTATAATTGCATGCCCCTGTTGAACAGGGGCTGAAAAATTGGGCCTTTGGTGGTGGTGGTGGTGGTGATGGTGATGGTGGTGCTGGTGCCACAACACTGTAAGGCCTGACAGTTACTCTTGGTGGGCGCAGCAATGGTCCCTGCTGTGAATTATTAGATCAATAATTATAATTGCATGCCCCTGTTGAACAGGGGCTGAAAAATTGGGCCTTTGGTGGTGATGGTGGTGGTGATGGTGGTGCTGGTGCCACAACACTGTAAGGCCTGACAGTTACTCTTGGTGGGCGCAGCAATGCTCCCTGCTGTGAATTATTAGATCAATAATTATAATTGCATGCCCCTGTTGAACAGGGGCTGAAAAATTGGGCCTTTGGTGGTGGTGGTGGTGGTGATGGTGGTGCTGGTGCCACAACACTGTAAGGCCTGACAGTTACTCTTGGTGGGCGCAGCAATGCTCCCTGCTGTGAATTATTAGATCAATAATTATAATTGCATGCCCCTGTTGAACAGGGGCTGAAAAATTGGGCCTTTGGTGGTGGTGGTGATGGTGGTGCTGGTGCCACAACACTGTAAGGCCTGACAGTTACTCTTGGTGGGCGCAGCAATGCTCCCTGCTGTGAATTATTAGATCAATAATTATAATTGCATGCCCCTGTTGAACAGGGGCTGAAAAATTGGGCCTTAGGCACTGGTGGCACAACACTGCAACCCCTCACAGATACTGTACTTGGAGCACAGCAATGAGGCCTGTTGCAAAGTATTGCATCAAAAATTTTAATTACACGCCCCTGTTAAACAGGGGCTGAAAAATTGGGCCTTAGCCACTGGTGGCGTCACCCATAAACCAAAATGATCTTCCAAGCTATCATCGTTAATCGTATCATTGAGGAGGAGGAGGAGGATAGCCAGTCAACATAACAGCACAGGCACTCAGCATCAGCATCAGTCTTGAAGGGATGTGACATTTTAAAATCAATTAGTCTGTTATATCAGCATCTGGTGTGTGGTAGCTGGTGGTGATCCAAGACTGGTTCATCTTGATGAAAGTCAGTCGATCAACCGAGTCGGTGGACAGGCGCACCCTGTGATCCGTGACAAATCCTCCAGCAGCACTGAATGTGCGTTCTGAAAGAACGCTGGATGCAGGACAGGCCAGTAGCTCAATTGCATACTGTGCAAGCTCTGGCCAGTGATCCATCCTCAAGACCCAGTAAGCCAGAGGATTTTCGGTGGGGAAGGTGTCCAAGTCTGACCTTGCCCCTAGGTATTCCTGCACCATGTATATCAGACGCTGGCGATGGTTGCTGGAACCGATCATACTTTGGGGCTGCGGACTAAAGAATTGTCTGAACGCATCGGTCAGACGGCCACCTTCCCCACCACTCCTTCTTTGACTGCCCGAAGCCTCAGCAACTCGTTGTCCAGGACCAGGAGTTTGTAACCTCCCAGTCTCTGGGAACGCGTTGCACAGACCTTTCTGCAAGGCCTCCCGGAGTTGTCTCATCCTCTGCTCCCTCTGGGACGGTACGATAAGGTCCGCAACCTTACCCTTGTACCGTGGATCAAGGAGAGTGGCCAGCCAGTAATGGTCCCTCTCCTTGATCCGAAGAATACGAGGATCCTTCCGCAGACTTTGCAGGATCAGGGAGGCCATGCAGCGTAGGTTAGCTGAGGCATTCAGTCCGGAGTCCTCTGGGTCACTAAGGACGACATGATCCGCAGCCACCTCCTCCCAGCCACGTACAAGTCCACTGGTTTCTTGGGACTGTAAATCATCCCTAAAAGACTGCTGCTGATGATGCTGAGTGCCAGCCTCCACCTCCATGCTGACACAATCCTCCTCCTCCTCCTCCTCCTCCTCCTGTTCCTGTGCGATGGGTGGGACAGAAGGAACACTGTCTGGATAAAGGGGGCCTTGAGAGGCAAGGAAGTCCTCCTCTTCCTGCCTCTGTTCTGCCTCAAGTGCCCTGTCCATTATTCCACGCAGCGTGTGCTCCAACAGGTGGACAAGAGGTACAGTGTCACTGATGCATGCACTGTCACTGCTCACCATCCTCGTGGCCTCCTCAAATGGTGCCAGGACAGTGCATGCATCCCTGATCATGCCCCACTGGCGTGGTGAAAAAAACCCGAGCTCCCCTGACCCTGTCCTGGTGCCGTAGTCGCACAGGTACTCATTGATGGCCCTCTGCTGCGTGTGCAGCCGCTGCAGCATGGCCAACGTTGAGTTCCACTTGGTGGGCATGTCACATATAAGGCGGTTCTTGGGCAGGTTCAACTCCTTTTGAAGCTCAGCCAGACGAGCACTGGCATTATAAGATCTGCGGAAATGCACACAGACTTTCCTGGCCTGCCTCAGGACATCCTGTAAGCCCGGGTACCTGCCCAAGAACCGCTGCACCACCAGGTTAAGGACGTGAGCCATACAGGGCACATGGGTCAGTTGTCCCTGTCGGAGGGCGGAGAGGAGGTTGGTGCCATTGTCGCAAACCACCATTCCTGGCTTAAGCTGGCGTGGCGTCAACCACCTCTTGGCCTGCCCCTGCAGAGCAGACAGGACCTCTGCCCCAGTGTGGCTCCTGTCCCCCAAACACACCAGCGCAAGCACGGCATGGCATCTTTTTGCCTGCGTACTTGCGTAGCCCCTTGAACGCCTACGGAGCACCGCTGGTTCCAAGGACAAACCACAGGAAGAGGCCATGGAGGAAAAAGAAGAGGAGGGGGTGGAGGAGAGAGGTGTGTCACAACCAGTAGTAGCATTTTGGAGGCGTGGCGGTGGAACAACCTCCAACACTACTGCACCTTGTCCTACATCCTTCCCAGCTGCCAAAAGAGTGACCCAATGGGCCGTGAAAGAAAGGTAACGTCCCTGTCCATGCCTGCTGGACCATGAGTCAGCGGTAATATGCACCTTACCGCTGACCGCCCTGTCCAGCGAGGCCAAGACATTGCCTTCCACATGCCTGTAGAGAGCCGGAATAGCCTTCCGTGCGAAAAAGTGTCGTTTGGGAACCTGCCACTGAGGAACCGCACATTGCACAAACTCACGGAAGGGGGCCGAGTCTACCAACTGAAAAGGCAGCAGTTGAAGCGCTAGCAATTTAGCCAAGCTAGCATTCAACCGCTGGGCATGTGGATGGCTGGGAGTGAACTTCTTTCGACGGTCCAGCAGCTGGGGCAGGGAAATTTGCCTGCTAGAATCGGACATTGGTGTACTGCTAGCAGAGTGCCCGCAAGTACTTGCCTGTGACACACCTAATTCTACACCTTCATTCCTTTCAGAGCAGGTTTCAGAGAGGAGTGAAGGTATAGTGGGGTTGGAGATCCCAGCTGATGCGGTGCAAGAAGAGGTCAGCTTTGTTCTTTGGTGTGGGTCTTTAAGGTAGGCTTGCCAACGAGCTGCATGGCAGGTCAACATATGTCTGATCAAGCATGTGGTGCCCAAGCGGCTGATGTTTTGGCCACGCGATATACGCTTGAGACATATGTTGCAAACAGCAGCTGTGCGATCTGATGCACTCGCCTCAAAAAAGGCCCACACCAAAGAACTTTTTGCATGACGGGCAGAGGCAGCGCCCTGCACAGGCGGAGCTCTGCGGTGTGATTCCGTCGGTGTGCTGCCCATACGCTGGCCACTCAAGGGCATCCTGCCTCGTTGGAGATGTGCCTCCTCCTCATCCTCTCTCCTATTAGGCACCCACGTGGAGTCAGTGACCTCATCATCCCCTCCCTCCTCATCACTGGAGCCAATCTGGCAATATGCTGCAGCTGCTGGAGCATGACTGCCAGATTGGTGTCCTTCTTGAGCATCCCCTCTCTCTGCTCTCACGCTGCTGCCTTCCTCTAGCTGGGTATCATCATCAGATCCTTCCAAACGCTGGGCATCCTCCTGGAGCATGTACCCAACACTGTGCTCAAACAGTTCGGGGGACTCCTCAGGAGGAGGGCATGGTGGGTCTAGGGAAGGATTGACTAATGAAGATAATGATACCAGAGAAGAGGACGCTTTGGCAGCTGCTTTGCCAGTACCCTGAGCCTGGGTGAGAGAGGATGAGGAGGATGAGGTGGGCTTGGTCATCCACTCTACCAAGTCTTCGGCATGATGTGGCTCAACATGTCCAGCTGCCAAAAACAAGGACAAGCGTGTCCCATGGCCATGTGCTGATGACAATGCACCGCGTACACGACCAGCACTGTTGCCCCCAGACACAGAGCCTGCTTGCCCTCTTTTTTTGCCTCCTGACTGTCTGCCTCTCCTTGGTTGCCTTCCAGACATTTTAATGGATGGCCTGCAGGGAGATGGGAAAAACAGCAATAAGGGCTACCTTCAGGTGTATACTGTGCAGGAGGCTTAGCAACAATGACACTGACACTGTCCCCTGCCTATCCTTCTCTGTCCCTAAACACAAGGATTGAAAATATGGTTCAGCAAAATAGTTTTAGAACAGAATAGCACACTGACACTTTCCCTCACTGTACCTCTCTGTCCCTCAACTCAAGGATTGAAAATATGGAACAGCAAATTTGGTTTAGAACAGAACAGCACACTGTCAGTTTCACTCACTGTACCTCTCTGTCCCTCAACTCAAGGATTGAAAATATGGTTCAGCAAAATAGTTTTAGAACAGAATAGCACACTGACACTTTCCCTCACTGTACCTCTCTGTCCCTCAACTCAAGGATTGAAAATATGGAACAGCAAATTTGGTTTAGAACAGAACAGCACACTGTCAGTTTCACTCACTGTACCTCTCTGTCCCTCAACTCAAGGATTGAAAATATGGAACAGCAAATTTGGTTTAGAACAGAACAGCACACTGTCAGTTTCACTCACTGTACCTCTCTGTCCCTCAACTCAAGGATTGAAAATATGGTTCAGCAAAATAATTTTAGAACAGAATAGCACACTGACACTTTCCCTCACTGTACCTCTCTGTCCCTCAACTCAAGGATTGAAAATATGGAACAGCAAATTTGGTTTAGAACAGAACAGCACACTGTCAGTTTCACTCACTGTACCTCTCTGTCCCTCAACTCAAGGATTGAAAATATGGTTCAGCAAAATAATTTTAGAACAGAATAGCACACTGACACTTTCCCTCACTGTACCTCTCTGTCCCTCAACTCAAGGATTGAAAATATGGAACAGCAAATTTGGTTTAGAACAGAACAGCACACTGTCAGTTTCACTCACTGTACCTCTCTGTCCCTCAACTCAAGGATTGAAAATATGGTTCAGCAAAATAATTTTAGAACAGAATAGCACACTGACACTTTCCCTCACTGTACCTCTCTGTCCCTCAACTCAAGGATTGAAAATATGGAACAGCAAATTTGGTTTAGAACAGAACAGCACACTGTCAGTTTCACTCACTGTACCTCTCTGTCCCTCAACTCAAGGATTGAAAATATGGTTCAGCAAAATAATTTTAGAACAGAATAGCACACTGACACTTTCCCTCACTGTACCTCTCTGTCCCTCAACTCAAGGATTGAAAATATGGAACAGCAAATTTGGTTTAGAACAGAACAGCACACTGTCAGTTTCACTCACTGTACCTCTCTGTCCCTCAACTCAAGGATTGAAAATATGGTTCAGCAAAATAATTTTAGAACAGAATAGCACACTGACACTTTCCCTCACTGTACCTCTCTGTCCCTCAACTCAAGGATTGAAAATATGGAACAGCAAATTTGGTTTAGAACAGAACAGCACACTGTCAGTTTCACTCACTGTACCTCTCTGTCCCTCAACTCAAGGATTGAAAATATGGTTCAGCAAAATAATTTTAGAACAGAATAGCACACTGACACTTTCCCTCACTGTACCTCTCTGTCCCTCAACTCAAGGATTGAAAATATGGAACAGCAAATTTGGTTTAGAACAGAACAGCACACTGTCAGTTTCACTCACTGTACCTCTCTGTCCCTCAACTCAAGGATTGAAAATATGGTTCAGCAAAATAATTTTAGAACAGAATAGCACACTGACACTTTCCCTCACTGTACCTCTCTGTCCCTCAACTCAAGGATTGAAAATATGGAACAGCAAATTTGGTTTAGAACAGAACAGCACACTGTCAGTTTCACTCACTGTACCTCTCTGTCCCTCAACTCAAGGATTGAAAATATGGAACAGCAAAATAATTTTAGAACAGAATAGCACACTGACACTTTCCCTCACTGTACCTCTCTGTCCCTCAACTCAAGGATTGAAAATATGGAACAGCAAATTTGGTTTAGAACAGAACAGCACACTGTCAGTTTCACTCACTGTACCTCTCTGTCCCTCAACTCAAGGATTGAAAATATGGTCCAGCAAAATAGTTTTAGAACAGAATAGCACACTGACACTTTCCCTCACTGTACCTCTCTGTCCCTCAACTCAAGGATTGAAAATATGGAACAGCAAATTTGGTTTAGAACAGAATAGCACACTGTCAGTTTCACTCACTTTACCTCTCTGTCCCTCAACTCAAGGATTGAAAATATGGTTCAGCAAAATAGTTTTTGAACAGAATAGCACACTGACACTTTCCCTCACTGTACCTCTCTGTCCCTCAACTCAAGGATTGAAAATATGGAACAGCAAATTTGGTTTAGAACAGAACAGCACACTGTCAGTTTCACTCACTGTACCTCTCTGTCCCTCAACTCAAGGATTGAAAATATGGTTCAGCAAAATAGTTATAGAACAGAATAGCACACTGACACTTTCCCTCACTGTACCTCTCTGTCCCTCAACTCAAGGATTGAAAATATGGAACAGCAAATTTGGTTTAGAACAGAACAGCACACTGTCAGTTTCACTCACTGTACCTCTCTGTCCCTCAACTCAAGGATTGAAAATATGGAACAGCAAAATAGTTTTAGAACAGAATAGCACACTGACACTTTCCCTCACTGTACCTCTCTGTCCCTCAACTCAAGGATTGAAAATATGGAACAGCAAATTTGGTTTAGAACAGAACAGCACACTGTCAGTTTCACTCACTGTACCTCTCTGTCCCTCAACTCAAGGATTGAAAATATGGAACAGCAAATTTGGTTTAGAACAGAACAGCACACTGTCAGTTTCACTCACTGTACCTCTCTGTCCCTCAAATCAAGGATTGAAAATATGGTTCAGCAAAATAGTTTTAGAACAGAATAGCACACTGACACTTTCCCTCACTGTACCTCTCTGTCCCTCAACTCAAGGATTGAAAATATGGAACAGCAAATTTGGTGTAGAACAGAACAGCACACTGTCAGTTTCACTCACTGTACCTCTCTGTCCCTCAACTCAAGGATTGAAAATATGGTTCAGCAAAATAGTTTTAGAACAGAATAGCACACTGACACTTTCCCTCACTGTCCTACTCTGTCCCTCCCTACAAACAAGATTTAGCACAGAATAGCACACTGATAATTTCTACGAGTGTCCTTCCCTGTCCCTAAACTCAAGGATTGAAAATATGGAACAGCAAAATTGGTTTCGAACAGAATAGCACACTGACACTTTCCCTCACTGTACCTCTCTGTCCCTACAAACAAGATTTAGCACAAAATAGCACACTGACACTTTCCCTCACTGTACCTCTCTGTCCCTACAAACAAGATTTAGCACAAAATAGCACACTGACACTTTCCCTCACTGTACCTCTCTGTCCCTAAACTCAAGGATTGAAAATATGGTTCAGCAAGATTGGTTTAGAACAGAATAGCACACTGACACTTTCCCTCACTGTACCTCTCTGTCCCTACAAACAAGGATTAGCACAGAATAGCACACTGTCACTGACACTCTCCCTACCTATCCTTATCTGTCCCTAAACACAAGGAATCCAGGATTATGTAAAGGAAAAATAATGACACTGTCCCTGCCTATGCTTCTCTTTCCCTACTCCGGTCCGGAACACACTACACAAGGCCGCCGCGCTGGCGGCCTTTTATAGTGTGGGGCGTGTACTAAACCCCCTCAGCAATAATTGGCCACAGGCATCCTGCCTGTGGCCAATCATTGCTCTCCTCGCTGCCGGCGCTGTGATTGGCCAAGCATGCGGGGTCACAGTGCATGCTTGGCCAATCACAGCGCCTGGATGACACTGCGATGGCGTAGTGCATTGTGGGCCGTTCGCGTCACTCGAATTTGGCGCGAACGGCCCAAATAGTTCGATCTTCGTCGAACGATCGAACAGCCGATGTTCGAGTCGAACGTATGTTCGACTCGAACACCGAGCTCATCCCTATTTGACAGGAGGGAGGGGCCAAGAGAGCCAGCAAGGGACACAAGAAGAGGAGAATCTGGGCTGCCCTGTGCAAAACCAACTGCACAGGGCAGGTATGTATGACATGTTTGTTATTTTTTTTTAAATAAAAAAAGGAGACATTAGTATCACTTTAATACAGAGAATAATAATAAATAATGCATAAGTGCCGGTTCACACTGGGGCGGCACGACTTGCCGCGCAACTCGGCAAGGCGATCTGCACACGACTTCAAAGCGACTTGCAAAATGACATCTGTATTTCAAGTCAATGGAAGTCGCCCTGAAGTCGCCCCAAAGTCGTACAGGAACCTTTTTCTAAGTCGGAGCAACAGAACAGAGCGCGACTTGTCAGGCGGCTAAGTCGCCTGACGAGTCGCCCCTGTGTGAACGGGGTCTTAGGGTAAAAAAAACATTCTGCTTTAACAGCCACTATAAGATCCCTTTCACACTGAGGTGGTTTTCAGGCATTTTAGCGCTAGAAATAGCCTCTAAATAGTGCCTGAAAACTGCCTCCCATTCATTTCAGTGTGTCTTTTCACTGCGCTTGTGGGACGTTAGGAAAAGTCCTGCAAGTAGCATTTTTGGGGTGGTTTGGGAGCGCTGTATTTAGCGCTCCGAAAACGCCCTGCCCATTGAAATGAACAGGCAGCGCTTCCAAAGCACCTGAAAAGCACTTCAGAAGCGCCGCAACACAGGCGTTTTTAACCCCTTCTATGGTTGGACAATGGTGGATCACTGATGAGGTCTCCCTGTGCTTTCCTCTCCTGTAAGCCTTTTCCCAGTATGAAACTGAATAATGATAATCATTTAAAACTGCTTCAAATATTTGTTAGCTTTTAAAATTTGATTTTGGAGTGAATGAAATTTTCACGACTGAAAACCACATACAATGTTAGAATTTTGTTTATTTGAAAAAAAAAAAAAAAATTTTGCTCCTTTGAATTTTCTCATCACTGCAGTTGAAAATGAACGTCGATTTGACTGCACTAACGAAAATCGAACAAATATTAGAAAATCGAACGAACATTATTAAAATGAAAAATGTTAAATTAAATTGTCCAGCTTTACACGGAAAACTCTGTATAATGCAATACCACCCTGATGCAGTGACACCCACTGTCACCCGCCCTCCATCTCTGTGTACTGGGTACTAGCTTGAATAAGGATTATAGGATTTTTGGAAATCAATATAAAGAAAGATTTTAGTACTTATTGTAGCAGCATTTAAAAATCCAGGTATTGATTTTTTTTTAATGAAGGGATAACTGGAATATGAGGGCGTATTTTTCTTCTGCCAGGCATTTGAGTTTTTAAAGGAGAAGTATGGGATGGGTTAAATAACTAGTACATATCACATTAGTCACATATCAGCTAATCTTTTTTTCCTACCTCTTTTAATTTTTACAGCATGTGCACATGAACTTTCCTTCAGCTGGGGCAAAAACGGTCCTCTTTCAGTTTGAAAAGTTCTCAGGGGGTGTGAACATCTCCACCAACACACCCCCTGCCTCTGTCCCCCCTCCCATAATAGACGTGTCTGAGCTGATAGATAGGGAGGGGGAGGAGGGAGCAGCTACACTCTGCGAAGTCTCAGAAACAAGCAGAGGGAGGAGAGCCGACATCAATCAAGCAAAATGACAGGAAAGGGGGTGGATCCAGACTATATTCACACCATTGTCGGGATGATGCTGTATGAAAGACTGTAGAACCTCCCACAGGTTTTTATCTTGATTTTAACAGAATGGGGGCACTTCTGAGAGGGCTGGGAGAGTTTATAGATATCAGCAGCTCACATAAATAGATGTAAGCAAAAAAAAGGAAACCCATACTTCTCTTTTAATAAAATGATTCAATCAAATTAGTTAAACTTAAACTAATCTCTGCGCATCACTAAACATTTAATCAAACAAATTAACAAACAAACAAACAAACAAACAAACAAACCTATCTCATTAATCAAATATAAATCAATGATAGAATATTATGAATTATCACTTATTATAACAAGTATCATGGTAAATTAGTCAAATTAACACAGGTAATTCATTCATATAAATCAACAATTAATTAGCATACCGCCTGCTAATTAATTAGACCTAATCTAAGATATTTATCTCAAAAATTAAAAAAGAGGATAATATGTAATTGTCATATAAGGCAACCCCAGGGTACATATAGATTTATTTGTATACAGAGAAGCAACGTTTTAAAAAAAATAGATAGGTTACATTAGGATAGATTGTTTCCCCCTATAAAGCTAGCCATGCATGGGGCTGAACAAGAGAAATCAACTGATTCCCCCATACACATTAACAGCAGGTATGGAGGAATTTCCACTGCTGGCTATTTTATTTAAACAGCCACGACACCTGCAAGCTGCCTGAATACCTGAACAATGACTCCATCTATTAAGCACTGTTTAGCTGACAATTTTCCACTTGGCTCCCTCGATTTTTTTCAATACATTTTTGTGGAATTGAGTGATACAGACAGGCCCCCCAGAGCTCGAATTTTGGCCAATTCAACAGCAATCAGCTGACATTTGAGCTATGTATGGCCAACTTAAAGCAGAACTAAACCCTCCTATCCATTTTAGCCAAGGAAGCCTTCATCGTATTCTCTCGTAGATCCTTACCTGCCATGGTGCTGCAAATGTGAACAGTCATGACACCAGCCATTTAATGGCTTGACAGTTTGGTTGAAAATACAAGCAGCTGTGACAGTTATAATTCATGGCATACCTTGAGTGTAAAGGCCCGTACACACGATCGTATTTTTTGACAATAATTGTCTGATAGATGCGTTGTGTCGGATAATCTGACCATGTGTATGCTCCATCAGACAATTGTTGGCAGAATTAACGACAACAAATGTTGGCTGTTCATGCTCACCAACTATCTGACAATAAATGTGTTACGTCGAATTATCCGATCATGTGTACACAAGCGTGTCGGACTAAAATCGGAAGTGCAAACACGCATGCTCCGAACCAATGCTAACCATCAGACAACATTAGCAGAAGTTGCCCAAAGGGTGGCGCTAAAGAGCAGAAAAACCACGTAGTTTCGTGAATGTTGGCTGAAAAAGTTCTGCCGTCTGTATGCAGAACAAGTTCACGGCCAACGCCCTTCGGACAAAAATCCACGGATTTGTCCGATGGAAGTCCGATCGTGTGTATGAGGCTTAACTGTTTTGTGAAACAGTTAAAGCCAAACTGTTAACTGCTAGCCCTTTACACCTCTTCCTCCATTCTTTGAAGCCATTACTTCAGCTTCCATGAATGAAACACAATGAAACCAAATATTTTGGTGGAGGGGGGATTATGGTGTGGGGTTGTTTTTCAGGGGTTGGGCTTGGCCCCTTAGTTCCATTGAGGGGAATTCTTAAGCCTGGTACAGACGATCGGATTCTCCACGGACAAAGCGTAGAACTATTGTTCGAAGGGCGTTGACCAGGAATTTGTCTTGCATACAAACGGCACACAATTGTTAGCCAAACACAAAACTACGTGGTTTTTCAGCTCTTTAGCGCCACCCTTTGGGCAACTTCTGCTAATGTTGTGTTATGGTTAGCATTGCTTCCAAGCATGCGTGTTTGTACTTTGGAATTTTTTCCCGAAGGACTTCTGTACACACAATTGGATAATCCGACAGCACACATTTGTTGTCTGAAAATTTTAAAGCATGCTATCCAACATTTGTTGTTGGAAATCTGACAACAATTGTCCGATGGAGCATACAAGCCGTTGGAAAATCCGATTGTGTGTATGGGGCTTAGGCATCACAATACCAAGACATTTTGGACAATTTCATGCTCCCAACTTTGTGGGAACAGTTTGGGGATGGCCCCTTCCTGTTCAAACATGATTGCGCACCAGTGCACAAACAAGGTCTATAAAAACATGGATGAGCGAGTTTGGGGTGGAGGAACTTGACTGGCCTGGACAGAGTCCTGACCTCATTCTGATAGAACACCTTTGGGGTGAATTATAGCAGAGACTGCGAGCCAGGCCTTCTGTCCAACATCAGTGCCTGACCCCACAAATGCGCTTCTGGAAGAATGGTCAAACATTTCCATAGACACACTCCTAAACCTTGTGGACAGCCTTCCCAGAAGAGTTGAAGCTGTTATAGCTGCAAAGGGAGGGCCAACTTAATATTGAACCCTACTGACTAAGACTGGGATGCCATTAAAGTTAAAGGGACACTAAAGGTTCCCGTTTTTTTTTTTAAATAACAAACATGTTCTACTTACCTCCACTGTGCAGCTCGTTTTGCACAGAGTGGCCCCGATCCTGGTCTTCTGGGGTCCCTCGGCGGCTGTCTCGGCTCCTCCCCGCATCAGCTAACCCCCTTCATGGGAAGCTCTCTCCCAAGGGGGTTAGCTTGCGGGCGCGCTCCCGTGATACAGCTGGCGGTCATAGCCGCCGACTGTATCACTCGGCCCCGCCTCCCGGCGCGCCGCGTCATTGATTTGATTGACAGCATCGGGAGCCAATGGCTGCGCTGCTATCAATCAACCAATGAATGAGCCGAGAAGCCCGGCCGAGAAGCCAGCGCGTTCACGGCGCGGGACTTTCGAGGGGTCAGATAAGTAAACGGGGGGGCTGCTAATCCTCTGAGGTTTTTTCACCTTAATGCATTAAGGGGAAAAAAGATGTACCTTTTGTAAGGTACCTGTGATAGGTAGTGTCCGAAGTGGAACTTGTGTGCTGAGGATTCAGGCGAAAACGTAGTCAGGCAGATTAGGTTGGCAACAGATCAGGCAAAATGGTACACGATCGAAATCCAGAGTGGTCAGGCAGGCAAAGGTCATACACGAGCTGGCAGTGAAGTACAAAATCAGCAGGCTGGAGAGTAGTCAGGAATTCAGGCAGAAGTTCAACACGAAAATCAGGATCAAAAGCAGTCACAACACCCAGGGAGCTATTCCACACAAACGGGCGCTGAGAGATAGCATCACTTCCTTTTTAAGGGCTGCTTTGATTGAAAATTGTCCACAGCTGGCAGCAGGTGGGACTAGTGAGTCCAAGGTAATGTTTAACACTGAGAGGACATTTCCAAAAGTCCAGATCTGCTCAGTAGCGCAACAGGTAAGGCTGCAGCTTTGGGACCAGGAAGATCCCGGTTCAAATACACCCAGGTACATGACAGGGCCCCCTCCCCAGTGGACCCCTCCGGGGGCCTAGCGGGGCTTAGTGGGAAAGGAGGCATGGAAGTCTCGAATAAGAGAAGGGGCATGCAGATCTTTGGCTGGAACCCAGGAACGGTCTGTGACAGGATATCCCTTCCAATGAACCAGATACCGAAGGCCACGACCCTGTCTTCTAGAATCAAGAATCTTGGAGACTTCAAACTCATTTTGTCCATCAACAAGAACAGGAGGAGGTAGCTGTTGCGTTCTGGAGTAGCGATTGAAAATTGCTTTTTTGAGGAGGGAAACGTGGAACACAGGATAAATTCGGAGAGAGGAGGGTAATTTCAACCGATAGGAGACTGGCCCGACTCGAGCAATAATTCTGTAAGGACCAATGAATCGAGGGCCCAATTTGGTAGAAGGTTGTTTCAGTCTCACATATTTGGTTGATAGCCAAACTCTGTCCCCCACCACATATGGAGGTATATGGCGTCTTCGTTTGTTGGAAAAAAGTGCATACTTGCCTGCTGACTTCCGTAGTAATAAGCGAATCTTTTTCCAATGTAGCAGAATATTTTTAACCCGCTGATCTGCTGCTGGTACACCAGAAGAAGGCTGAAGTAGGGGAAAAGTCTGAGGGTGATAGCCTAGGGCTGCGTAGAATGGTGTGGTATGAAGAGCACTGTGCCAACGGGAATTAATGGCGAACTCAGCTAAAGGCAAATACTCAGACCAGTTGGAGTGTAAGGCATTGACATAATGTCGAAGATAGGTTTCTAGGGTCTGGTTCATGCGTTCGGTTTGACCATCTGTTTGAGGGTGATGTGAGGTAGAGAGTGAAAGCGTTACTCCCAGTTTCTTGCAGAACGCTCTCCAGAATCGGGAAACAAACTGGGATCCGGCTCTCCAGAATCGGGAAACAAACTGGGATCCGCGGTCTGAGACGACATTGGTAGGTATGCCATGATATCTCACAATATGGTAAAGGAAGAGAGTAGACAGTGCTTCCGCTGTAGGTAATCCCGGGAGCGGCACAAAATGAGACATTTTTGAAAAGCGATCCACTATGACCCATATAGCAGTCATGCCCTCGGACTTGGGTAAGTCTGTAATGAAGTCCATAGTCAAATGGGTCCAAGGCTGACGAGGTGCTGAAAGTGGTTGTAACAGTCCAGTAGGCAATGTACGGGGTACTTTATTAGCAGCACAAGTTGGGCAGGCAGCCACATAGTCAGTAACATCCCTTTTCATATGAGGCCACCAGACATGACGCTGCAAGGTCTTAAGAGTGATGGTGACACCAGGATGACCAGATAAAACACCATCATGTGCCCAGAGGAGTACAGGTTTTCTGAGGCTAGGGGCTACGAACAGGCGACCTGGTGGTATCTTCAAGCCTTGGGGAACACAATTCTGGGTTTCTTGTAACTGTTGGGAAAGAGCCGTAGAGATCTGTGCGACAATTTTGTGAGGTGGGATTATATACTGCTCGGTAGGTTGGTCTTCTTCAGAGGTAGCAAACTGTCTGGAAAGAGCATCGGCTTTCTTATTTTTATGCCCAGGAACATAAGAAAGAACAAAATTAAAACGGGAGAAAAACAGAGCCCATCGAGCCTGACGTGAGTTCAAACGTCTTGCAGTCTGAAGGTACAGTAGGTTTTTATGGTCAGTGAGGATAGAAAAAGGTTTGGGAGCCCCTTCCAGAAGATGTCGCCATTCAGACAATGCCAATTTGATGGCCAGTAGTTCTCGATTCCCAACATCGTAATTCATCTCCGCTGGAGAAAACTTTCTAGAAAAAAATGCTACTGGATGGATTCTACCAGACTTAGGCTGTCTCTGGGAGAGCACGGCACCTGCTCCTACCTCAGAGGCATCAACCTCAACTATGTACTGGAGATCGGGATTTGGATGCTGAAGAATTGGAGCTTTGCTGAACATGTCTTTTAATTGCTGGAAAGCCAATTCTGCTTCTGAGGACCATACCTTGCAATTTGTACCTTTCTTAGTCATAGCAGTAAGGGGGGCCGCAATGGAGGCAAAACCTTTGATGAAGCGTCTGTAGTAATTTGCGAACCCTAGAAAGCTTTGGAGCCCTCTTAAAATGGTCGGTTGGGGCCATTGCAAGACAGCGGAAAGTTTTCGAGGGTCCATTTGGAAACCGGCAGCACTTATAATGTATCCAAGGAAAGGAATACGGCTTTGATGGAAACTGCATTTCTCAATCTTCGCGTAAAGATGGTTTTCTCTCAGTCGTTGCAATACCTGCTTTACATGCGAGATGTGCTCTAGATGAGTCTTGGAAAAGATTAAAATGTCGTCCAAGTAGATGATCACAAAACTGTTGCTGAAATCATGAAAAATTTCATTCATGAAACGTTGGAAGACAGCAGGGGCGTTACACAACCCAAATGGCATAACCAGATATTCAAAATGTCCATTACGAGTGTTGAATGCTGTCTTCCACTCGTCCCCGTCTTTAATTCGAATTAGATTATAAGCCCCTCGTAGGTCTAGCTTGGAGAAGATAACAGCCCCCTTAAGTACATCAAACAGTTCAAGAATGAGAGGCAAAGGGTAGGAGTCTTTTACAGTGATTTGATTTAACCCTCGATAGTCTATGCATGGTCGAAGACCCCCATCTTTTTTTTCAACAAAGAAAAAACCTGCCCCTACTGGAGAAGAAGAGGGTCGGATAAAACCTCTTTCCAAGTTGTCTTTTACGTATTCCTCCATGGATTTTTGTTCAGGCAAAGACAGGGGATAGGTCCTTCCTTTGGGAAGAGGTGCTCCAGGAATCAATTTAATTGCACAGTCAAAAGAACGATGTGGAGGTAAAACCTCTGCCTTTTGCTTGCAAAATACGTCTGCAAACGCATGGTATTCATGAGGCAAGGTAGGTGGGACGGCCACGGAAGCCAACATACAAGCAGGAAGTCTTTTGGGTTGAGACAAACAGTTTGAATGACAGAACGACCCCCAAGAGGTTAGTTCTCCATTTTCCCAATCAAAAGAAGGGTTATGTTGTTGTAACCATGGGTAACCAAGGATAACAGGCAGAAGTGGAGAATCAATAAGAGACAAGACAACTTCCTCTTTGTGGAGTACGCCTACCTGAAGGGTGATTGTTATAGTCTCAAATTTTACAATGCCATCTCCCAAGGGTTGTCCATTCACGGTGGTAATGTTCAGGGGTCTAGATTTTGGAACAAATGGGATATTATTTTTTTTAGCAAAAGTGTAGTCCAAGAATATGCCAGCAGCTCCAGAATCCACAAAAGCCTCACAGGAGACAAGTTTAGAGGGTAAATGGATAATTGCAGGAATGGTAATCTTGGTCTTGGAGGATATACCTGTAAGGTCTAAGCCAGCTCCTCCAACACTGGTTAGACCCTGCCTTTTACTGGACGGGAAGGGCAGACAGATAATAAATGTCCTTTAAGTCCACAGTATAGGCATAGGCCCAATGCACGCCTCCTTTGTTTCTCAGACTCAGTTAGGTGGAGACGGCTTACATCCATGGGTTCCACAGGTGTCTGGGGTTCAACTGAGATTTCAGGTTCTGGCTGAGGTGGTGCTTGGAAGTTAGGGGCCAAACGGTAAACTGGCCGAGGAAACTTGCGAGTTCTAAGTCTCTCTTGGCACCTTTCATGATACCGGACATCCAGACGAACACAGAGCTCTATGAATTTCTCTAGGTCTTCTGGGGAATCCTTATAGACTAATTCGTCTTTGATGCGATCTGCAAGACCTTTTCGGAAGGCTGCACGTAATGCTCTTGAGTCCCAAGTAGTCTCAGCAGCAAGGGTACGAAACTCAATAGCATATTGTGCCACAGACCTGGTGCCTTGTTGCATGTCCAAGAGTGAGTACTCAGCTGCAGAAGCTCTATCTGGCTTGTCAAATACAGTCTGGAGAGAAGCCAGAAATTTGTCAGCGTCTTGCAGCACAGGATCATTGCGTTCCAGATAAGGAGAGACCCAGGCCAGGGCCTTCCCCTTTAACAAGGAAATTACAAAAGTCACTTTGGCAGAAGAAGTGCTAAAGGTCCCAGGGTTGTTGCGGAAATGCAAACATTTAAAAAGCCTCTGCAGTCCTCAGTATCACCACCAAATTTGTCAGGCATAGGAAGTTTGGGTGGTACAGAAGAGGTGGGTTGGATCGTAGCAGGAGTAGGATCCAGAGTCTGGACCATTGCAGAGGAAGCAGACAAACAAGATTTAAGCATAGTACAAAGTTCATCTAACTTGGCGTCCAGGGAAGAAAGATGCTGTTCATGAGCTCCAATCAATTGTCCCTGACGTGAAATCGCCTTAACAATCTCAGCAGGGTCCACTGTCATTGTGGCCCGTTTGTAATGTAAGGTACCTGTGATAGGTAGTGTCCGAAGTGGAACTTGTGTGCTGAGGATTCAGGCGAAAACGTAGTCAGGCAGATTAGGTTGGCAACAGATCAGGCAAAATGGTACACGGTCGAAATCCAGAGAGTGGTCAGGCAGGCAAAGGTCATACACGAGCTGGCAGTGAAGTACAAAATCAGCAGGCTGGAGAGTAGTCAGGAATTCAGGCAGAAGTTCAACACGAAAATCAGGATCAAAAGCAGTCACAACACCCAGGGAGCTATTCCACACAAACGGGCGCTGAGAGATAGCATCACTTCCTTTTTAAGGGCTGCTTTGATTGAAAATTGTCCACAGCTGGCAGCAGGTGGGACTAGTGAGTCCAAGGTAATGTTTAACACTGAGAGGACATTTCCAAAAGTCCAGATCTGCTCAGTAGCGCAACAGGTAAGGCTGCAGCTTTGGGACCAGGAAGATCCCGGTTCAAATACACCCAGGTACATGACACCTTTACAACCCCTTCAATGTGTGTGTAAAGGCAGGTGTCCCAATACTTTTGGTAATATAGTGTATGTAGATGTGATGGTCAAGTGTGTACAAATGTTTGCCCATAAAGTAGTGTATTCCTTCTATCTGCTGATATACACACATAGGACTGTCTCAATATGTAGTTATAGAAAACAATACATCCCCTTATATGAAAATGTATCATAGGCTGTCCGGTGTTTGGCTGGCAGGCAGCATTCACATTTAAAAGACTCATAAGAATACCTTCCTAAATAGGGTCTCATCCTCTGCTAAACAGGTTTTTGTGCATTCTTTAAGACACTTCACTGAAGCATGTGCTGTATAAAAATGTTGGTCTTAGGTTGTTGACATTGATTCAAATAGATATGATATATAAAAAACAACAGTTATTGTACTGTTATGTCCTGTACACACGATCAATTTTTCCGATGAAAAATATCTGATGGACTTTTTTCATCGGACAAACCGATCGTGTGTGGGCCCCATCGGACTCTTTTCCATCGGTGTTAAAAAATAGAACATGTTTTAAATTTTTCCGATGGAAAAAAAAAAACGATAGGAAATTCCGATCGTCTGTGTGGAACTCCAACGGAGAAAAAACCCACGCATGCTCAGAATCAAGTCGAAGCATGCTCAGAAGCATTGAACTTAATTTTTCTCGGTTCGTCTGAGTGTTTTACGTCACCGCGTTTTGGACGGTCGGAATTTTGTCTGATGGTGTGTAGGCAAGACTGATGAAAGTCAGCTTCTTCGGAATTCCGACGGAAAATTCCATCGGATTTTATTCCATCGGAAATCCGATCGTGTGTACAGGGCATAAAAGCTACACATTTTCTTAGAAAAAAAGCTTGTTAAAGTACAAATCAAAACTGTGTATTTGAGTTACAGGAAGATGCTATTGTGCTGAATCTATCAGTCAGTTAGGGGTAGGGTTTAGGGTTAGGGTTTTAAGGTCAGGAATTAGGGTTAGGGTTTTCCCTAGAAGGTGTGTGATTTCATAGGTCAAAGGTCAGGAGGCATGGCTTCCCTCCATCCAAGTGTGCTTGCCAAGTTACCCTAATCCGACCAGTAGACTCCCTTTTTGGGAACATCGGTGGTGAGACTACTGCAGTTCGCAACCATTTTTACGGCCACAAACTTATCAATGTAATCCAGAAAATAATGAAAAAGCTGGTAGGAGATTCAACTTGCTATAACTACAATTTCTAAGTGAAATGGTACCTTGCTGTACAGATATCACAGCCCCTGAGATTGGAATGATACAACACGGCCCTAGACCAAAGGCCAGCATTTTGCGAGAAGCCCAAAATCATAACTTCGATGTCTCTGATGAAGAGTAAAAGAAAGCATGGAAAGCAGCTTACCCGAAAGTCAATCCCAACAGTGGAGATGAAACTGCCAGCCAGGAATGCACCATCCTTAAATCTGACCAGAAGACAAGTCTTTCCCACTCCAGAATCGCCAACCAGCATCACCTAGAATGATAAAGAACATAGCTTGTCACCATTCATCTGCATATCTATCGAAATTGAAGCCGTTTTTTTCAGCATTATTGCTGCGAAGATGTGGCTTGGGCAATGTGTGGTTATCTAGGGCAGCCTTTTTCAACGAAGCTGCCCAGGCACCCTGGGGTGCCTTGAGGTTTCTCCAGGGGTGCCTTGGAAAAATCCCTAAAAATCTGCAAAAAATTGTATATAAGCCCCCTGCAAAGCATCCTTGTTTGACCCTCCGCTGCCCCTCTCCATCAGCATTGGGGTCACATTAGCTGAGTGATGGAGAAAAACTGAGGGAGAAGAGAAACATTGGAATACTAGTCAGTACCACTTTGCAAAAGTGTATTTGCTTTGGAAGAATAAATTACCTCTAATGTTGTGTGTCCTACATGTGTGGATGTTGCTGCATTATGTACAACTATAAGAATAGTTTTTACAATTTAGAATGGGGTGCCTCAGGATTGTCCATCATTTTTAAAGGGTGCCTTGACTGAAAAAAGGCTGAGAAACGTTGATCTAGGGGATATTTAGTGTAAGGGCTTAGCTAAGGGGTTAGGTTAGTGTTAAGAATTGAGGTACCGTATATACTCGAGTATAAGCCGACCCAAATATAAGCCGAGGCACTAAATTTTACCACAAAAAACTGGGAAAACGTATTGACTCGAGTATAAGCCTAGGGTGTCCATCTGCATGCCTCACTGTGCCTGTGTCAATGTGCATGCCTCACTGTGTCCATGCCTCACTGCGCCCATGCCTCACTGTGCCCATGCTTCACTGTGCCCATGCCTCACTGTGCCCATGCCTCACTGTGCCCATGACTAGACTGACGTTTAACATGGGAGTCTATGGAAGGGGTGCCCGGGTTTGAAAAATCGTTGCTACCCGGCCGTGGGTCCCCTAGACAACAAACTTTGCACAATTGTAGAGAAGAAATGGGGCTACATGTGTGCTAAGTTTCGGGTCCAGAAGACCTACGACCGGCTGGTACCAGGTCCCCAAAATCACCACAGAAATTACCGGTTAACATGGGAGTCTATGGAAGGGGTGCCCGGATTTGAAAAAACGGTGCTCCCTGGTCGTAGGTCTCCCGGACAACAAACTTTAAACACTTGTAGAGGAAGAGTGGGGCTACATGTGTGCCGAGGTTGGGGTCCAGGGGACCTACGGCCGGCTGGTACCAGGTCTGCAAAATCCGGGAGATCAGGCGCAAAAAGGTGTCTCGAGTATAAGCCGAGGGGGCATTTTCAGCACAAAAAAATGTGCTGAAAAACTCGGCTTATACTCGAGTATATACGGTAATTAAATCTAAACACAACAAAACTGTACTATATTGCAGCTTAGATGTGATGGCTAGTTTTCTTTTTGCAGCCTAATCACATATTCAGCAAATGCAGAAGATACCGTTTAAACCTGCCAGAAATAACATATACATGTTCCTTCCAGTAAGCAAAAACAATGTTGTCTTTCTTTTGTAAACTAATAATCCCATCAACACTTTGTAATAGAGATGAACAAAGGTTGACATATCTGAAAACCAACTATGGCTCCTTGCTTAGATACAGTGCAGTAATGAGTGTAACCATTTGGAAAGTGTGGTATTTGAGGGATTACCAGGTAAAAACAAAGAAAAAAAAATCCGGGAAAAAAAAAGGTAGCCAACACATCTAGTAAGCCGCAATACAGTAAAACCTTGGATTGTGAGTAAAGCGGTATACGAGTGTTTCGCAATACTAGCTATTTAAAAAAAAAAAATCCTGACTCGATTTGCGAGCATAGTCTCGCAAGACGAGCAGGATTCAAGCCGCTGGGGTGTGCAGTACCGCATGTGGCCAGAGGTGCGGGGGCGAAAGTGACGTTCGGAGACGCTCTGAGACACTCAGAGACACTCTGTTCCCGAGTGTCTCCGGCGCCCCCGCACCTCTGGCCACATGCGATGCTGCATACACCAGCAGTGACCGTAGAACGAGTTATATGAGTTTCCATTGATTCTTATTGGGAAACTCGCTTTGATATACGAGTGCCTTGGATTACAAGCATGCTTCTGGAACAAATTTTGCTCGTAATCCAAGGTCCTACTGTATATTACATTTTTGTTTTCGGACTTCCATATGCTTTAAGGCCTCGTTCACATGGGATATACTAAAGCATACGCCCGCGGAGGGCCGTGTTTACCCCCACAGAGATGCACAGGCGTTCCGCGTATCCTTATGCAGGCAGTCCTATTGATGTCAATTGGGAAGCAGCAGCTGTAGGGATAGAGAAGGTGTTCCCAATCTGACATCCATGTGGGTGCACGGCCCTGAAAGCAAACAGTGCATGTTAGGGGCCATATACCTTCACGGATGTCAGCTTGGGAGCAGTGTCTGTCTGTACAGCTGCTCCGTCCCAACTGACATCCGTGTGACTGCCTGAACAGGGATGCATGGAACACCTGCGCAGGCAAACATGGCCCTCCACAGGCGTATTATGCTTTAGTATACCCCATGTAAAAGAGGCCTTACAATTACTGATGTGCTTATGTTAGCTGTTAGCCAAACTGTCAAACCATCAAATGACTGGTGTCATAGCTGATCACATTGGCACTATCCTGGCAACTGCATATCAAACAGAGGCTAAGATGGCAGCTTCCTTGGCTCTAAAGAATAGGAGGGTTTAGTTTCACTTTAAGTCCCCTACTGACTTTATATTTCTTGATGTTCTTATAGAAGTAAAATTGCATTTAGTGCAAACCCAGCACCAACTGTTTAATTTGTTTCCTCCTTAGGTTCACAAACAAATTAAACAGTTAAGTTTTGCAAGGTCGCAGAGACCTCTAAGTGTCAGTGGTAAACCACAATGAAAACCCATCTCTTGGCTCCTGTAAGGGCAAACCGCACAGAAAAAAAGATCATTTCATCAGCAGGCTATTTTGAAAAAGCCTGATGTATATATATATTTTTTTCAAACCGCATGCAAATGAATCATCACAGAACAGTCTTCTAACAGAGGATCCTTATGGGATCTGCCTCAGCAAACTACCAGTTACTCTATTATGTTCAATTCAAGGTTCGTTTGGAATAACCCTCGGTAAGCAAATATTCGGCTGGCCGCAAGGGTGCTTTCTTCTTTGGTTTTGCATACATATTCACTCTGTCATAATAAAAGAGAATGGGAGCTTACAGTGCTGACCTTCTCTTGTAAATGCAAGTTACCCAACTGTCTGGATTCAATATGTTTCGGTCACTTGCCCGGAACAAGCATATTGCTAAGGAGTGTCAGAATTTATATTTGTGAAGGACTCAAACAGCACTGAAGTCAACGCATGGGACTGGACAGAGCTATGGCATGGCATGGCATTGATAGGGTCAACTTAACCAGCTGAGGACACTGGGCATGCTACACGTTTCCATAAAACCTCATCATCCAGGAACCTTCTATGTCCAACCCTTCTGCCATGACCTACCTATGCCTACTTAACCCCTATTACCCCTTAGTTTACTTTAATTAACTCTTTCTACACCTTCTCCCTTAGCTATTATTTTCCTGCTGTTATTTTATTTTAGTTTTATTAACCATTAATGTGAACTTTTTTTTGTTTTTATTTTTTTGTTTGATTATTCTTTTTTTTTTTTTTTGCGTCACATTTAAAAAAAAAAAAAGCGTAAAATTAAAATAAAAACTTCCGTATGTCCTTTGCAAATATCTTTGCAATGCTTTGTAACAGAACCCAAATTTTAGTGTGATTTTAAACAGGATAATTTATCCTGATGAAAATGTATACAGTACTTTGTTCTACAGAAAAAAAAATGTAAGCACAGGTCAAAAAATGAAAAAAGTGCATTTTTTATGGTTTTTGTTACTTTTTTTTGTCTAGGATTGCAGAACAAAAAAGTTCATTTTTGTAAGACAGTGGAGTTGATTTACTAAAACTAGAGAGTGCAAAATCTGGTGAAGCTGTGCATGGTAGCCAATCAGCTTCTAACTTCAGCTTGTTCAGTTAAAGAGGAAGTAAACCCTCTCTAAAAAACAAAACAAAACAAAAACACCCTGCAGGACAAAGGCATAATCAGCTAGTATGCATAGCATACTAGCTCATTATGAATTACTTACCTGAGATTGAAGCCCCCGCAGCGACCCTTGTTCACCTCCTCCGTCGCCGCCATATCTCCCGGAGTGACTTCCGGGTATCGCTTCTCCGGCGCTGTGATTGGCCGGAGCAGTGATGACGTCACTCCCGCGCAGTGATGGCATGATCACCTTCACTAACGGCACGCTCAGTGCGCCTGCGCCGCTGTCTAAGGCATGCATGCGCCATAGACATCGGTGCCCGTTTTTTTGAAAATATCTCCTTAACCGTGTAGGTTAAGAAGATATTCCTTGCACCTACAGGTAAGCCTTAAGCCTCGTACACACAGACGGTTTTCTCATCAAGAAACTACAAGAAAACTGCTGGCAGAGCTTTCTTGCCGAGAAAACCGGCCGTGTGTACGAGGCTTTCAGGTTTCTCGTCAAGAAAACTGGCCAGAATCTCGACGAGAAAAATAGAGAACCTGCTCTCTATTTTCTCGTTGAGATTCTCGTCGGCCTGTTTTCCGACGAGAAACCAGAGCGTGTGTACGCTTACCTGTCGCCGTGGAAACCCGCGCATGCTTGAAATGACTTTGACGCATGCGCGGTAGCTTCCTAGGCATAGGTAGGGTGTAGCAAGATGGCGGCGGCGGCGGCATCGTATGTGACGAGCGCACGCTCGTCGTAGTCGATGACGTCATTGCGTTTGTTCCATTCAAAAGAACGGCGGTTCTTTTAAATCGAGCGTGTGTACACTCGGCCGGGACAAGATTCTTGTCAAGAATCTCGTCAGGAAAAACGACGTGTTTTTTCCTGACGAGATTCTTGTCCGTGTGTACAAGGCTTTAATCTAGGCTTACCTGTAGGTTAAAGTGGTCTGTAAGGGTTTACAACCACTTTAAGCTTTAACAATAAAACCTGAAAGCTGATTGGTTTCTATGCAGAGCTGCACCAGATTTTGCACTTATCTTAAAATAGTAGTAAAGCCTTAACAATAAAACCTGAAAGCTGATTGGTTTCTATGCAGAGCTGCACCAGATTTTGCACTTATCTTAAAATAGTAGTAAAGCCTAACAATAACTTCGTGAAAACGTTCCCTACCCTCCCTCCTCCTACCTATTCTGTATAACCTGTACAAAAAAGATCAATATACTTGCCTATTTATAATGTGGTCAGATCCAGTCACGTGATCCTGCAGTTCTGGCTCCCCTGTGTAAGGAAGCGCTCAATAACAGTTGTGAATTCCAAAAGCTTTGACGTCACCCATTAGGTTCCCATGGCCCGGCCATTGTCAGTGCTCCTTCCTCACCCCTGCAGCCGCCACTCACTGACATTGGGGAGCTGGAGCTGCAGGATCACGTGACCGGATAAAAAAGAGGTAAGTATCCCCACCCCACACCTTCTCTTCCCCTCCCCTTTTTTTTATCTCTTTAACCCCAGCCCTCTCCCCACGCCCTTTAAAGTAACACCAATGCTTCAAAAAATAATAAACATGTCATACTTGTCTGTGGTTTTGCACAGAGTAGCCCTGATCCTCTTCTTCTCAGGTCCCCCGGTCGTCGCTCCAGGTTCCTCCTCTTTGGCAAGTGCCCCCATAAAAAGACACTTTCTATGGGGCCACACATGCGGGCTCGCTCCCGAGCTGTCCTGTCTGCGTCTATTGACACAGACTGGCGGCTTGGCCCCACCCCCTGCTTCCTCGTCAAAGCATTTGATTGACAGCAAACATGGCGAGGATTGGGAGAATGTGCTGTGGTCAGATGAGACCATAATTGAGCTCTTTGGCATTAACCTGACTTGCCGTGTTTGGAGGAAGAAAAATGCTATGACCCTAAGAACACCATCCCTACAGTCAAGCACAGAGGTGGAAACATTATACTTTGGGGCTGTTTTTCTGCTAAAGGTACAGACTGACTTTGCAGCATTGAGGGGCCAATGGACGGGGTCATGTATTGTAAAATCTTGGATGAGAACCTTCTTCCCTCAGCCAGAACACTGAAGATGGGTCGTGGATGGGTCTTCCAGCATGACATTGACCCAAAACATACCATTAAGGCAACTAAGGAGTGGCTCAAGAAGAAGCACATTAAGGTCATGGAGAGTCCTAGTCAGTCTCTAGACTTTAATCCTATAGAAAAATTATGGAGGGAGCTGAAACTTCGAGTTGCCAAACGACAGCCAAGAAACCTTAAGGATTTAGAAATGAGTGGACCAAAGAAGAGTGGACCAAAATCCCTCCTGAGATTTGTGCAAACCTGGTAACCAGCTACAAAAAACGTCTGACCTCTGTGCTTGCCAACAAGAATTTCTCCACCAATACTAAGTCATGTTTTGCTTGGGTAACAAATACTTAATTTACTCACTGAGCTGCAACTAAATTTATAACATTTGTATTGCGTTTTTTTCTGGATTTTTGGTTGATATTCTGTCTCTATCATTCAAAATACACCTATGATAAAAATTATAGACCCTTCATTTCCTTGTAAGTGGAAAAACTTCCACGGTATATGAGAGGTAGCTGGATATTAGGGCCCACTTTTTCTGACCTATATGCACTAATTGGTCAGGAAGAGGTTAAAGTGTAACTAAGACCAAAACATTTTCTAGTTTTGGATCAGAACCCCTGTGGGGTGTTTATTGCCATCTATGTCCTCAATGAGGGATTCATCTTCCTTGTTTGTCCTGGTGATTACTGGAAATCCAACATTTGACGGTTTACACCAGAACAGAGGGGTTCCACACTGAGGCGGTTTTCAGGCATTTTAGCGCTAAAAATAGCACCTGTAAAGCACCTGAAAAGCGCCTCTCAAGCCTCCCCAGTGTGAAAACCTGAGTGCTTTCACACTGGGGCGGTGCGCTTGCAGGACGGGAAAAAAAGTCCTGCAAGCAGCATCTTTGGGGTGGTGCGGGAGTGGTGTATACACCCAGGGCCGCCATCAGGAATTTTGGGGCCCCTTACAAAGCTTCAGGCATGGGCCCCCTGGAGCAGAGGAGAAGCGGGGGGGAACAGCCGCGAATTGAGAAGCGGGGGGTGCCACAAATTGAGAAGCGGGCGGGTGCTGCTGCCTCAAATTGTTAAGGTGGGGGGGGCCTTTGGTGCTGACGAACAAAAAAAAAAAAAGAAGGGGGGTTGCCATCCGGGGCCCTGGGGACCTCTGGGCCCCTTACAAAAAATAAATAAAATATTATTTTTTTTACTAAAAAAATACATAAAAAAGGGGGGTTACCATCCAGGGACCTCTGGGCCCCTTACAAAAAAAAAATATAAAAAAAAAAGGGGGAGTTGCCATCTGGGGCCCTGGGGACCTCCGGGCCCCTTACAAAAAATAAATAAAAATAAATAAAATAAAAACCATTTTTTTTTATTTTTTATAAAAAATACATAAAAAAGGGGGATTACCATTCGGGCCCCTGGGGACCTCCGGGCCCCTTACAGGTGTACTGCCTGTACCCCCCTGATGGCGGCCCTGTATACACCGCTACCAAAACGCCCTGCCCATTGAAATGAATGGGCAATTCCTGCAAAGCGCTTCGCCAGCAGCAATTTTTGGGTGCTTTTAACCCCTTCTTAACCCCTTCTTTGGGGTTAAAAGCAACCCGCTATCGCCCGCACGCCGCCGGTAAAGCGCCACTAAAATGAGCTGCGCTTTACCGCGAGCACAGGGTAGTCTTCAGTGTAAAAGTGCCCTTATTGAGGACACCTGTTCCACTGCAAGATTGCAACTAAGTACAGATCATGGGGCCCCAGCAAAAAAATATTGTTTAATAACTAATCTGGCAAGGTTATATGTGTTACCAAGGGGGTATAGTAAGAATAAATGTCAAAATGTTACATAAGCTGTGAGGGAGTATAGCTAAATAATACCCACATTTCTGGGCTTAGAAGCTTTAGTTACTGTATTTATATAGAACAACAAAAGTAGGGATAAATGGGCTTCTTGAGGTATCAAACAATCACAAAAAATGTTTTCATTAAAATAGTAACAATTTAATCTTTCCATAAAAGACAACTACACATTAAAAAACATGTCAGAGTAATTCTGTGGTCAAAACGGTTTCACGTAATTGTTCTTGCTCCGACACGTTTCACCTCTGTGGCTTCTTCAGGGAGCATTTTAATTTCATGAAGCATTACACCATTATCACACTTGTGTTGAATATCCACAAAAAAATGGAATGGTCAAAAATATTTTTTTTTATAAAAACTGAAAGTAGTGTGGTCTCAAAATAATACTGGCACTCTCTAGGTCTCGGTACTAGATAATATATAGGTGCACCACAGGAGAGCCAATAGGGACTGTCCACCAAAAATTGAGTAATCACTAATCCAAAAAATCGTATGACAGACTGTCTGGTTTTTTTCTTTGGTTGCTAGTCTCATATCGAAAATGAAGAGTTTACTAAAGTGATGAAAATTCTTGTACGACAGAATAAAAATTCGGAAGTGATGTAATGTGTTTGTAGTTTATTTGTATTGTATTTCTTTCCTGCTTGTCCCATTGGATAATATCGGATGAATTGTCCTGATTGGCTCTCAAAAGCTGTATACATAGATCAGATTATCGTACGATCACTTCGAAAGCTGTATTTTTCGTATGATTTTCAGATTGTGTGTATGGGCCAAAAGTCATCACAAGAGGATGCCCATAGGTGGGTATGCTCAACAAAAACTCAGAAGCTTAGAGGGGGAGACTATGTAAGATTCACAAGGAGCAACCTCAGCCTAGGTCACGCTCTCAGACTCCTGACCTTTAGTTACTGTATTTAAAATAACACTGACCCTAAGTGCCGGTTCACACTGGGGCAACACAACTTCCAGCGCGACTTTTCAAGGCAACTTGGAGACGACTTGAGCGCGACTTCAGCGCTACTTGGAGCGACTTACAACGCGACTTCAAGTCGCCTCCAGGACAGGCGACTTTGCCAGTGGCCAATCACATAATTATCTGCTCTGTGGGAGGGAGGAGTTTGCCTTAGAAAACAATTTTCACTTCCTGGAAAGTTGCTTCAGTTAAGACGGGGGATGCGACTTGGAGGCGACTTCCATTGAAATCAATGGGTACAAGTCGCCTAGAAGTCGCCTTGAAGTAGTACAGGAACCTTTTCTGAAGTCGCTCCGACTTCATACGCGTTCATTAAGACGGCTCTCATTCACATAGCTGTGATTTCTGATGTCAAGCGACTTGGGGCGACTTGCGGTCTGACAAGTCGCCCCCCCAAGTCGCGGTAGTGTGAACCGGCACTTAACTATTACAATTTGCTAATAAAGTTAAACTCTGCAGACTTTCTAAATTTAGCACAGTTGCAGTATATCCAGGAAGGCATTCATGGTTCCCGGCTTGACTACTCATTGCCTGGGGCAGCTATTGAGTTTAGTGCTTGTGAAACATATGCTGCAACCGGTAGAAAACAACCAAAGATCTATTCTGGAGCTAGATGGCCTTCATTTCCAGGGTATAACACACTGGCACAACTTTTTTTTACACTCAGATGAGGATATATCACTTTTCCATCGCCTACATGTGTTTTGACAGCCTCTCGAAAATGCATCATACATCAGTGGTCACATCTGCTAAGAGCAGTTATTCTACCAGGCATTTCCTGCTGACAGACACTTCGCAATGTGTCAAGATGAACGAATGTCATTCAGCTTATAACATAAACTCTACCGATATGTCAACCACAAATGGATTCAGAAGTCACAAGAGCTACATGGGCTGTAGTTAGCAGACAAGAAAACCAGGATTCTGCCTATGACACTAATGTTCAGAAAGCAGCTCCGAGTGTCCCCCGCTTTCCTACCACCATAACCATGTTGCAATCTATGGTCCAACTCAAACCCTTCCTTTTTTTTTGTAGTTCCATGCCTGAAATGTGCACCAGCCACTCAACAGAACGTTACCAGGGTCTGCTATAGGAGGCTGTGATTATCCTACAATCATGTCTTTGGAGTATGGGAGGAAATCCACTCAAGCACAGGGAGAGCATGCAAACGCCATGTGGGTAGCGCCCTGGCTGAAATCTAAGCCCATTGCTGCAAGGCAGAAGTGCCAACTGTACGACCCATAGAGTATCTTTGATGACACCGGATTGCTACCTATTCATTTTCCCAGTAAACTGATTCTGTTGCCAGACCATTCAGTTCAACAAAAATCTTCCCAGGAAATCATATGTTCATGTAACTTATTATAGGCATGTTATTTACCTGTAAAAGACTTTCCTGTGTAGATATCCAAAAGCCCCAAGACTGCTGCTGGGCATCTCCATTTTGGCTGTGACGCTCTACAGCAGGGCTCGGCAATCCCCGGGCGCCAGGTCGCAAATGCGACTAGAATTAGCGACCTGGCGCCTGGGGCAGCACAGCTGAGGTTTCCTGTATCTCCGTGCGCCCCCCCACGATCGCGTGATCTCGTCGGGCCGCGCCGGTCGGTAATTTAGGCCGTGGCTTTGCGGCCTTCTGCAGGCCTAGGCTTAATTCTGTAATCTGGCGCCATCTTGTGGTGGCCGTTGGTACGACAAGACAACCAGCAATGCTTGCCTGTTTCACTGCCCGCCCATCTCCTTCCCTTTACTTGGAAGTTAACCCCCAAACATTATATATATATTTTTTATTCTAACACCCTAGAGAATAAAATGGTGGTCGTTGCAATACTTTCTGTCACACCGTATTTGCGCAGCCGTCTTACAAGCGCACTTTTTTGAGGAAAAAAATACACTTTTTTAAATGAAAAAATAAGACAACAGTAAAGTTAGCCGAATAAATTTTTATATTGTGAAAGATAATGTTACGCCGAGTAAATTTGATACCCAACATGTCACGCTTCAAAATTGCGTCCACTCGTGGAATGGCGACAAACTTTTATCCTTTAAAATCTCCATAGGCGACATTTAAAAAATTCTACAGGTTGCATGTTTTGCGTTACAGGATGTTTAGGGCTAGAATTATTGCTCTCGCTCTACCGATCGCGGCGATACCTCACACGTGTAGTTTAAACACTGCTTTCATATGCAGGCGCTACTCACGTATGCGTTTGCTTCTGCACGCATTGGTCGTTAAAAAAAAAAACCTGGCTCCTAACTTTTTTAGCTGGCTCCTAGATTCTATGCAAATTTGTCAAGCCCTGCTCTACAGCACATGTGTCGGACACCGCAGAACAAATCTGACCAGCCAGGCCATTTCATGCGGCCCTCGCACCTCTCTTGCAGCTGCGGATCCTCTCTCGTCTCCGCCTCCACCATGTCCCAGCAGAGAGGACAGAACTCCTCCGCCAGATCCTGCGCTTCTCTGTGCTGCCACAAAAAGGCTAACTTCCGCCCCCCCTCCTCACCATCTCAGCAGTCGACAGAGAGAGTAGGACAGAACTCCTCCTACAGATCCTGCTCCTCCTTGTGCATCCCTCATCTCTGCCTCCCATGGTATCAGTGCTCAGCAGACTCCAGCAACTGACTCCAGCCCTCCTCTGGTCCTCCTCCAGACCCAGCACTTTCTGCTTCCCAGATCTGCCCCAGCTTCTTCCCAACAGCAGCACAAGGTAAGAGGGGTGTACTGTGATGTAAGGGAGAGCAGGGACTCTTGACTTCTGATGGTGGGGGGGTCTTGACATCTGATGTGGGAAGGTCGGGTGCTCTGGACATCTAGGCTTGCAGATACAGCGGCCACTTGAGGGGAACCATAAGGCTGATGCGGCCCTCAATAAAAAATGTAGTTTGACAGCCCTGCTCTACAGTATTCCCCTTCGCTTCTCTCTAGTAAGCTACATATAAAAGGTATGTAGGGGGGCAAAGGTAGGGGCAGAGGAGCTGGGCCTGCATAGACAGTAATTAAACAATCCCAGAAGAGGAGAGGGCTTTAACATGGAAGGGGGAAGGAAGCTGTTATTTCTCTGTGCTTTTTCTTGCTTTTTTCAGCTGGTGACGGAGTCTCTTAAAGCAAACCTGGCAAACCCACCTGTCCGCTGTTTGGTAAGTTTCCTTCAAAGCCTAAATGAACTCTTAGCCGCCTTTTTAAACCCTACTGCAGCTACTAACAATACGCAGTTTTCTTGGTAGCTGTACTCTCTTAGGAATGTCCCCGACCTTGGAGCCTGGCGATAGGCTGCTCAATTGCTGACTAGTGCGTTATCAGCAGACAGCAGAAGGCGTATTATGTATTCCAAAAGTTTGACAAGGTTGTAGCGGGGATTAGAGTGATGGCACTAAAACTGGCCATATACTGTATGTTAAGGTTTTTCTCATTCAGCCTAAAAAAGCTGAATAAGAGAAATCACTTGATTCCCCCATCCACGTTAAACAGCGAGGATGGACGAAAATGTAGTGCTGGCTATCAGAATACTTGAACGGTGCTTGCATCTGCCTGGATTGTTTAGATGACAATTTCCCACCTGGCTCCTTCGACAAAAGTCAGATGACAGGGCCACGCGTGGAACAAATTTGATCCGATTCAGCAGGAATCAGTTCATACCATCTATGGCCCGCCTTTGAGTATCCTTTTAGGCTGTAATAAATACGTTCAATGAAAACACGTACACTATTTTTTGAACTTTTCTAAATATAATGATCCGTATTTCAGCATGGAAAATTGCAGTACCCTTGTGTTTGAAGTTACAGGCTCTGGGGCAATGGCGGCTGGTGGCTTTTTGTTTGGGGGGGGTGGCAAACTACCCCCCTCCGCGGGATCTCAAACTCCTCCCCCGCTGTCCCTGGTCCACCGGCATTTATCCCATCGGCGGCGGGGATCGGTAGGCACACAGCATCAGGGATCGGCAGGCACACAGCGGCGTGGATCGGCGGCACATTGGGCAGGGCGGCATCCTGTCAGGTGAGAAGAGACCGATGGTGTGTTCCCATTACAGAGGAACACTGATCGGTCTCCTCCCCTTGTGAGTCCCCTCCCCCATACCGAATCACTTCATAGGTAACACATTTAACCCCTGGATCACCCCCTAGTGTTTAACCCCTTCTCTGCCAGTGACATTTACACAGTAATCAGTGTATTTTTATAGCACTGATCGCTGTATAAATGTGAATGGTCCCAAAATAGTGTCAAAAGTGTCCGATGTGTCCACCACAATGTCACGGTCAGAATAAAAATCGCAGATCGCCGCCATTACTAGTAAAAAATAAATAAAAAATAAAAATGCCATAAATCTATCCCCTATTTTGTAGACGCTATAACTTTTGCACAAACCAATCAATATACACTAATTGCGATTTTTTTTTTTACCAAAAAGATGTAGAAGAATACATATCGGTCTAAACTGAGGAAAAAATGTTGTTGTTTTTTTTTAAAATTGGGATATTTATTATAGCAAAAAGTAAAAAAGATTGTGTTTTTTTCAAACTTATCACTCTTATTTTGTTTATAGCGCACAAAATAAGAACCGCAGAGGTGATCAAATACCACCAAAAGAAAGCTCTATTTGTGGGGAAAAAATTCATTTGGGTACAGTGTTGCATGACCGCGCGATTGTCATTCAAAGTGCGACAGCGCTGAAAACTAAAAATTGGCCTGGGCAGGAAGGGGGTGAAAATGCTCTTACTGGTTAAAAAAAAAAAAATAAATTAAATAAAAAGAAAAAAAGTTGTCATTTTTTTTGGCATAACTTTTTGGAAAAAAATAAATAAAAAATGTTCACAATATATATATATATATATATATATACACACACATACACACAGTGGGTACGGAAAGTATTCAGACCCCTTTACATTTTTCACTCTTTGTTATATTGCAGCCATTTGCTAAAATCATTTAAGTTCATTTTTTTTCCTCATTAACCACTTAAGCCCCGGACCATTTTGTAGCTAAAGGACCAGAGGTGAATTCAGAATTTTGCACTGCGCTGCTTTAACTGTAAATTGTGCGGACATGCAATGTTGTACCCAAACGAAATTTGCGTCCTTTTCTTCCCACAAATAGAGCTTTCTTTTAATGGTATTTGATTGCCTCT
Source organism: Rana muscosa (assembly GCA_029206835.1). NCBI lineage: Eukaryota > Metazoa > Chordata > Amphibia > Anura > Ranidae > Rana > Rana muscosa. The sequence goes on from CM055127.1 coordinate 134,228,568, forward strand.
GCGATTTATTTTTTTTGCGATATAAACGGAAAAAGACCGAAAATGTTGAAAAAAAATGATATTTTCTACTTTTTGTTATAAGAAAAATCGAATAAACTCAATTTTAGTCATACATTTAGGCCAAAATGTATTCAGCCACATGTCTTTAGTAAAAAAAATGTCAATAAGCGTATATTTATCGGTTTGCGCAAAAGTTATAGCGTTTACAAACTAGGGTACATTTTCTGGAATTTACACAGCTTTTAATTTATGACTGCCTATCTCATTTCTTGAGGTGCTAAAATGACAGGGCAGTACAAAACCCCCCCAAATGACCCCATTTTAGAAAGTAGACATCCCAAGGAAATTGCTGAGAGGCATGTTGAACCCATTGAATATTTTTTTTTTGTCCCAAGTGATTGAATAATGACAAAAAAAAAAAAAATACAAAAAGTTGTCACTAAATGATATATTGCTCACACATGCCATGGTTATATGTGGAATTGCACCCCAAAATACATTCTACTGCTTCTCCTGAGTACGGGGATACCACATGTGTGGGACTTTTTAGGAGCCTAGCCACGTACGGGACCCCGGAAACCAAGCACCGCCATCAGGATTTCTAAGGGCGCAAATTTTTGATTTCACTCCTCACTACCTATCACAGTTTTGAAGGCCATAAAATGCCAAAATAGCACAAAACCCCCCCAAATGACCCCATTTTAGAAAGTAGACACCCCAAGGAAATTGCTGAGAGGCCTGTTGAGCCCATTGAATATTTTTTTTTTTTGTCCCAAGTGATTGAATAATGACAAAAAAAAAAATTACAAAAAGTTGTCACTAAATGATATATTGCTCACACATGCCATGGTTATATGTGGAATTGCACCCCAAAATACATTCTGCTGCTTCTCCTGAGTACGGGGATACCACATGTGTGGGACTTTTTAGGAGCCTAGCCGCGTACGGGACCCCAAAAACCAAGCACCGCCTCCAGGATTTCTAAGGGCGCTAATTTTTGATTTCACTCCTCACTACCTATCACAGTTTTGAAGGCCATAAAATGCCAAAATAGCACAAAACCCCCCCCAAATGACCCCATTTTGGAAAGTAGACACCCCAAGCTGTTTGCTGAGAGGCATGGTGAGTATTTTACAGCTCTCATTTGTTTTTGAAAATGAAGAAAGAACATTTTTTTTTTTTTTTCAATTTTCAAAACTTTGTGACAAAAAGCGAGATCTGCAAAATACTCACAATACCTCTCAGCAAATAGCTTGGGGTGTCTACTTTCCAAAATGGGGTCATTTGGGGGGGTTTTGTGCCATCTGGGCATTCCATGGCCTCCGAAACTGTGATAGGCAGTGAGAAGTGAAATCAAAAATTGACACCCTTAGAAAGCCTGAAGGCGGTGCTTGGTTTTTGGGGTCCCGTACGCGGCTAGGCTCCCAAAAAGTCTCACACATGTGGTATCCCCGTACTCAGGAGAAGCAACAGAATGTATTTTGGGGTGTAATTCCACATATGCCCATGGCATGTTTGAGCAATATATCATTTAGTGACAACTTTGTGCAAAAAAAAAAAAAAATTGTATTTTTTACGCAACTTGTGTCAACATATAAAATATTCCATGGACTTGACATGCCTCTCAGTATATAGCTTGGGGTGTCTACTTTCCAAAATGGGGTCATTTGGGGGGTTTTGAACTGTTCTGGCATTTTATACACAACATTAGGAAGCTTACATCCACTCTTCTAACCACTTGAAGACAAAGCCCTTTCTGACACTTTTTGTTTACATGAAAACATATTTTTTTTTGCAAGAAAATTATGTTGAACCCCCAAACATTATATATATTTTTAAAGCAAAGGCCCTACAGAATAAAATGGTGGGTGTTGCATTTTTTTTTTCTACACAGTATTTGCGCAGCGATTTTCAAACGCATTTTGTGGGAAAAAATACACTTTTTTAATTTTAATGCACTAAAACACACTATATTGCCCAAATGTTTGATGAAATAAAAAAGATGATCTTAGGCCGAGTACATAGATACCAAACACGACATGCTTTAAAATTTCGCACAAACGCGCATTGGCGACAAACTACATACATTTTTAAAAGCCTTTAAAAGCATTTACAGGTTACCCCGTTAGATTTACAGAGGAGGTCTACTGCTAAAATTACTGCCCTCGATCTGACCTTCGTGGTGATACCTCACATGCATGGTGCAATTGCTGTTTACATATGACGCCAGACCGACGCTTGCGTTCGCCATTGGGCAAGAGCAGGGCAGGACAGGGGTGCTTTTTTTTTTTTATTATTAATTTTGCTTTTTTATTTTATTTTTAAACTGTTGCTTCCATATTTATTTATTTTTATCACTTTTATTGTTATCTCAGGGAATGTAAATATCCCCTATGATAGCAATAGGTAATGACAGGTACTCTTTTTTGAAAAAACTGGGGTCTATTGGACCCTAGATATTTCCTCTGCCCTCAAAGCATCTGACCACACCAAGATCGGTGTGATAAAATGCTTTCCCAATTTCCCAATGGCGCTTTTTATATCCGGGGGGGGGGGGACATTCCCTCCCACTGCTTGTAAAAGCAGTCCAGAGGCTAATTAGCCACTAGGATTGCTTTTACATGAAAGCCGGCCGCTGGCTGAAAAGAATGATACCAAGATGATACCTAAACCCGCAGGCATCATTCTGGTATAAACATTCAAAGTCCAGCAACATACCAGTACGTTGCTGGTCCTTGTTGGACATGTATTGTAATCTTTTTTTTCATGCAGCCTGTTGGCTGAACGAAAAAAAAAGATTGATCGGTGGGTATGCCCACCATTAGAATACCGCCCTTCATCCACCCACTTCCAATGATGGGCATACACGCACCATTTATATATGCCGAAGCATGGGGGCATCTTCTCGCAAAAGTTATGCCGCGTACACATGGTCAGACTTTTCCACGGGCAAGCCTCCGTCGGAATTTCGACCGTATATACGTGGCATTAGGAGCAAAATCGCTCCTCCACTCCTGCTGCCCCAATGCTTCGGCATATATGCTTTTTTTTTTTAACTGTGGTGGTGAAATCACCTCCTACAGCACTGGAGTCGCAGGGATCAGGCCTGTCTCTGCGAACGCTGCAGTTATGTGTGTTGTGTTTTGCAAGTGACAACGATCGATCGATACTGCACTTGGGTGGCCTGGGCTGGACGGAGGGGCAAAACGCAGGTGCTAGCAGGTATCTGGGCTGATCCCACTAACAGTGCGTTTTTGGGAACCCTAAACTGCTGGGGACGCTAGTATAGATCTGATCAGATCAGATATTGATCTGTTCAGATACTATACCACTAAGGGGGGTGTATGCTTCACGTGTGGGTGTTAGAACTACTGGCACTAACCTGACGCTGCCTGGGGTGTGACGCAGACCCTCTCTGACGCTAAAACCTAACTGATATCACCCGCCGGGCGATCAGGGGGTTAAACCTTTATTGGGTTATATACGGCGGGTGCCCTGACACTATAAAAAGCAAACTAACTAACCAGCGTCACCCGTAACACTTATATGATGATCACTGGTGAAAGGGTTAACTAGGGGCAATTAGGGGGCTAAAACCTTTATTAGGTAATATATGGGGGTACCTGACGCTATATAAAAACCTGACCGCGAACCTAAAAAAAAATTACTGGCTACCTATCGGCATCACCGACACTAAGACAACGATCATAAAAACGATTGCTTAGCGACAGTGGTGATAGGGGGTGAAAGGGTTACCTGGGGGGCGATCAGGGGGTTAAACCTTTATTAGATAATATATGGGGGTACCTGACGCTATAAAAACCTGCGGCGAACCTAAAAAAAATTACTGGCTACCGATAAGCATCACCGACGCTAAGACATCGATCAGAAAAATGATCGCATAGTGACGGCGGTGCTAGGGGGTGAAAGGGTTACCTGGGGGGTGATCAAGGGGGTTACACCTTTATTAGGTAATATATGGGGGTACCCGACGCTATAAAAACCTGCGGCGAACCTAAAAAAAATTACTGGCTACCGATCAGCATCGCCGACGCTAAGACATCGATCAGAAAAATTATCGCTTAGTGACAGTGGTGTTAGGGGGTGAAAGGGTTACCTGGGGGGGCGATCAAGGGGGTTAAACCTTTATTAGGTAATATATGGGGGTACCCGACGCTATAAAAACCTGCGGCGAACCTAAAAAAAATTACTGGCTACCGATCAGCATCGCCGACGCTAAGACATCGATCAGAAAAATTATAACTTAGTGACAGTGGTGATAGGGGGTGAAAGGGTTACCTGGGGGGCGATCAAGGGGGTTAAACCTTCATTAGGTAATATATGGGGGTACCCGACGCTATAAAAACCTGCGGCGAACCTAAAAAAAATTACTGGCTACCGATCAGCATCACCGACGCTAAGACATCGATCAGAAAAATGATTGCTTAGTGACGGCGGTGCTAGGGGGTGAAAGGGTTATCTGGGGGGTGATCAGGGGGTTAAACCTTTATTAGGGGGGGTTAGGGGGCTACACTGGACCTAAAACTAAATGTAGTGACACTTTTACAGTCACAAATGTCACTGATTGCAGTGATCACTAAATAAATGGTCACTGCAATCAGTGACACTGTGACTGGGGGCTGGGGGGTGATCTGGGGGTGTCTGGGGGGGCCTGGGGGGGCGATTTATGTGCCTATGTGTCCTGGTGTCAGTGTAGTGTTGTGTGTACTAACCTGGCATCTTCTCCTGTACGGCGCTCGGTATATGTGAGCGCCCCAGGAGAGATGACATCACTTCCTCCTTCCTGGCAGGCAGGGGAAGCTCTCTCATTCGCCGGGAGCGATCGAGAGGGGGTGGCCGGAATCGAACGGCCGTCTCCTCATGCCGGATCGCTCCCGAAGGTAAAACGACCACCCACTGTAAAGAAGGGGGGTCCGATCGGACCCCCCAACTATACAAAGGCAATCACGTACATATACGTGATTCTGCCTGTCGGTGCCATTCTGCTGACGTATATTTACAGTGGGCGGTCGTTAAGTGGTTAATGTACACACAGCACCCCATATTGACAGAAAAACACAGAATTGTTGACATTTTTGCAGATTTATTAAAAAAGAAAAACTGAAATATGACATGGTCCTAAGTATTCAGACCCTTTGCTCAGTATTCAGTATTTGCACCCTTTTGATCTAATACAGCCATGAGTCTTTTTGGGAAAGATGCAACAAGTTTTTCACACCTGGATTTGGGGATCCTCTGCCATTCCTCCTTGCAGATCCTCTCCAGTTCTGTCAGGTTGGATGGTAAACGTTGGTGGACGGCCATTTTTAGGTCTCTCCAGAGATGCTCAATTGGGTTTTAAGTCAGGGCTCTGGCTGGGCCATTCAAGAACAGTCACGGAGTTGTTGTGAAGCCACTCCTTCGTTATTTTAGCTGTGTGCTTAGGGTCATTGTCTTGTTGGAAGGTAAACCTTCGGCCCAGTCTGAGGTCCTGAGCACTCTGGAGAAGGTTTTCGTCCAGGATATCCCTGTACTTGACCACATTCATCTTTCCTTCGATTGCAACCAGTCGTCCTGTCCCTGCAGCTGAAAAACACCCCCACAGCATGATGCTGCCACCACCATGCTTCACTGTTGGGACTGTATTGGACAGGTGATGAGCAGTGCCTGGTTTTCTCCACACATACCGCTTAGAATTAGGGCCAAAAAGTTGTATCTTGGTCTCATCAGACCAGAGAATCTTATTTCTCACCATCTTGGAGTCCTTCAGGTGTTTTTTTTAGCAAACTCCATGCGGGCTTTCATGTGTCTTGCACTGAGGAGAGGCTTCCGTTGGGTCACTCTGCCATAAAGCCCCGACTGGTGGAGGGCTGCAGTGATGGTTGACTTTCTACAACTTTCTCCCATCTCCCGACTGCATCTCTGGAGCTCAGCCACAGTGATCTTTGGGTTCTACTTTACCTCTCTCACCAAGGCTCTTCTCCCCCGATAGCTCAGTTTGGCCGGACGGCCAGCTCTAGGAAGGGTTCTGGTCGTCCCAAACGTCTTCCATTTAAGGATTATGGAGGCCACTGTGCTCTTAGGAACCTTAAGTTCAGCAGAATTTTTTTTGTAACCTTGGCCAGATCTGTGCCTTGCCACAATTCTGTCTCTGAGCTCTTCAGGCAGTTCCTTTTGACCTTATGATTCTCATTTGCTCTGACATGCACTGTGAGCTGTAAGGTCTTATATAGACAGGTGTGTGGCTTTCCTAATCAAGTCCAATCAGTATAATCAAACACAGCTGGACTCAAATGAAGGTGTAGAACCATCTCAAGGATGATCAGAAGAAATGGACAGCACCTGAGTTAAATATATGAGTGTCACAGCAAAGGGTCTGAATACTTAGGACCATGTGATATTTCAGGTTTTCTTTTTTAATAAATCTGCAAAAATGTCAACAATTCTGTGTTTTTCTGTCAATATGGGCTGCTGTGTCCTGTGTGTACATTAATGAGGAAAAAAAAATGAACTTTAATGATTTTAGCAAATGGCAGACTGGGCCGAAGGTTTACCTTCCAACAAGACAATAACCCTAAGCACACAGCTAAAATAACGAAGGAGTGGCTTCACAACAACTCCGTGACTGTTCTTGTTCTTGAATGGCCCAGCCAGAGCCCTGACTTAAACCCAATTGAGCATCTCTGGAGAGACCTAAAAATGTCCGTCCACCAACGTTTACCATCCAACCTGACAGAACTGGAGAGGATCTGCAAGGAGGAATGGCAGAGGATCCCCAAATCCAGGTTTGAAAACTTGTTGCATCTTTCCCAAAAAAGACTCATGTCTGTATTAGATCAAAAGGGTGCTTCTACTAAATACTGAGCCAAGGGTCTGAATACTTAGGACCATGTGATATTTCAGTTTTTCTTTTTTAATAAATCTGCAAAAATTTCAACAATTCTGTGTTTTTCTGTCAATATGGGGTGCTGTGTGAACATTAATGAGGAAAAGAAATTAACTTAAATGATTTTAGCAAATGGCTGCAATATAACAAAGAGTGACAAATTTAAGGGGATCTGAATACTTTCCGTACCCACTGTGTGTATATATATATATATATATATATATTGTGAACATTTTTTTTTTTATTTCTTTTCCAAAAAATTATGGCAAAAAAATGACAACTTCAAAAATCCCGCCATGCCTCTTACTAAATACCCTGGACTGTTTACTTTCAAAAAAGGGGTCATCTGGGGAGTATTTGTACTGTCCTGGCATTTTAGGGCCTCAAGAAATGAGAAGCCATCAGTACATCAGGATTGATCAATTTTCAGATATACACCATAGTTTTATTTAGCAAAAAATAAGAAACCCGGTGGTAATTAAATACCACCAAAAGAAAGCTCTATTTGTGTGATCAAAGTGAAAACAATTTTGTTTGGGTACAGTGTTGCCTGACTGTGCGATTGTCATTTAGATTGCAACAGCACATAAAGCCGAAAATTGGCCTGGGCAGGAAGGGGGTAAAAGTGCCCTGTAAAATCAAGGACTGCGCTTCAATAGACACACAAATGACAGAAAAAGGGCCAAGCAGCATTGACTGTCACAACATCAGCAGCTGAATGGACATCATATTTCATGCACTAAGGTCTGTTGGGAGAAGTAGAAGAGGTGTTTCGACAGCTCGGCCTTCTAAACTTGTATGCTTCAGTGAGCTTCTCTAGAGAAATTTTTTTCGTTTTAGAGAATGGAGTCTCAGACATCGGGGTAAAGACTAACAAAAACAAACACTGGCTATGCTGAAAAACTGAAGATTTTAAAGTATAACTAAAGGCACAACTTTTTTTTAAAGTTTTGGATGGAGTAGATATAGATTAGAACACCCCCCCCCCCCCCCCCCGTTAGGGAGATTCACCCTCTATTTGTTCTGTTTACAATTATCATTGTAAGTGAACGTAAAATAAATTTTGGGTTGTCCCCAGAAAAGTAATAGAGAGGAAATCTTCCAATGGGGACACTAGTTCTGGGGACTCCAAGGGATTCCCTAGCTCTGAGGAAGGGGGTGCGCCCCTGAAACGCGTTAGCTGTACCCTGTGTTCTGTGCATGTCCATGCACTGTGTTTATGTGTTTATGGCCTTTTGTCAGTTGCATTTTGTGATTACCACATTTATATAAAAAAATCTTCTTATTAAATTATCTCTGGTAATGCACTAGGTGTGCGCGCCTTCCATTTCTGTTTTTCTTGTAGTTCCTCATCTGAGGAAGGCAGCATCCACCTAGTTTTGGGATACCATATGTAGCGATACCTCCAACTAAGGAGGCCGCAGAATTAGATTTGGGCCCTGAGTGCAGCTCCGCCAACCCCCGGCAATAGGCTCTACCCCCTTCTGGCACAGCTAGTACTAACAATCAATGATATGTCCTATGCAATAGAATAACTAAGCAAGGACACAGTAATGAATTGTAATAGGTAAAGTGTTTTACTCATTAATTCTCAATATGGATTAAGGGGTAACAGTAATCACAGTTCAAGATAATCACTCCTAAGGGCAGCGTCCTGCCACTCTAACACACTATATAGTAACACACGCTACAGGTGCGCCATACGGGCTACCGTTAACTAAGTGCCCTATGGCGCAGTAATCAAACACGCTAGAATCCCCACCAGGCCTGGTTCTAATATTTAAACGTAGTCCTTCTTTCTTCACCGGCAGGTCTGTAATGGTGGTGCACTTTAAACAGAGTATAACTTTGTAATCCAAGGGGTATGAAAATAACTTGTAGGCCACGGCAGTCTATAGGCCTATATACAGCAACAGTATCTTAGCTGGGCTTACGCCCTCTCACCCGCCGGACTACGGATCCAGTCCGGGAAACCTCCACCGGTCGTGTCACACACACTCGATCTCTCCAACGATCGGGCCCCCGATCCGACAAGGCTGTAGCTCACAAAGTCAGATGCCACCCAGGCTCGCAGAGGGGAGGGTGGAAGGCTCTTTGGTGCAGAGCAAGGCCTCAGGCTTCAGGCCTTGCACTCCGACACATCCGCACAGGAGGATCCGTCTGCGAAGTCTCGTGTCCCCCAAAGAGGCCGAGCCCGGCCTCGCCTCCTCCTTTTATAACCCCTCCCATGAGTCTCTGCGGTGGAACATCACAAGAATGGGGTTATGGGTAATGTAGTTTCTTCCCAATATAGGGGAATACCCCGCTACACATATATATCTTTTACACCACTATTTTATCTGACATCTGTTATGCCACACCTTGGAAGACCTATTAGCGCTGGAAGTGACTGTGTTTTTTATATTAATATGAAAACTTCACCCTGCCCCCTCCCAACTACTATACTAACGAACCTGTGGAAGAAAGATCTGTATACTTACCTATTTTCAGGCTTCTCCTGCAGGGGAGCACTGGCTGCAGGGGAGAGAACAGAGTGCTCAACAACGTCTGATAATGCCTGAGCGGTGAAATCACCCATAGGCTTACCATGGCCCATTCGTTGTCTGTGCTCCCTCCTCTCCCCTAAAGCTGCCACTAGCTGACAGAGGGGGAGTTGATCACGCAACTGGACCAGAGCGGCCTGAAAAACAGGTAAGTATATGCATCTTGCTCAGGGTAGTTAGTATAGGTTTAGGGGAGGGTGCAGTTTTGAGATTAGTTAGGTATATATCCCAGAATACTCATTTATTTCTCGTTCATTCTAAGGGTCCAGTATAAGGAGTAATACTTACCTTATTCCTTGCTCCAGCAGGGTCCCTCCAGCGGTGCGATCGGTCCAGAGAAGCCTCCTCCCTAAGACACTCCTGGCCATGGTCACACTCATACAATGCCGGGTCAACAACCTTGTTGTATACGTTTTAATGCTGAGGAATCACCCACAACTCAGACTGGTGGAGGGGATTGCTGGAGCCAGACAGAGTTGGGGTAAGGTAAGTGCTGCAGACTTAAAGGAGAAGTATAGCCAAAGCTTTTCTGACTGTATTTCTCCAGTTCCTTCTGCACTCCTGTAACCTGTTGTTGGCTGATGTCACAGAGCTGGTCCAGGCTCGGAAAAAATACCGACCATATGCTTTGGATCCACCCAAATTCCTGGACCGGTAGCTGTTTCGGCCTCTAAGCCACCCCCGCCCCCTGCACAGCACAGCGCTCCAGTGAGTGCTGGAGGGGCAGAGCATAGAGCTGGTGACCAACAGTCTGAAGACTGAGAACCAAGCAATCAGCGGTGTTGGATCTCAGTTCTCAGTCTAAAGGCCCATACACACGATCGGACTTTTCGACAACAACGGTCCGACTGACCTGTTTTATCGGACAATCCGACCGCGTGTATGCTCCATCGGACAATTGTTGTTGCTTTTTCAACGGACAAATGTTCACTATGCATGCTCTCAAACTTTGACAACAAATGTCCGATGGAGGATAATCCCATCATGTGTACACAAGTGCATCGGACTAAAGTCAAAAGTACAAACACGCATGCTCAGAATCAATGCTAAACATCAGCCAACAATAGCAGAAGTTGCCCAAAGGGTGTCAGTAAAGAGCTGAAAAATCACGTAAGTTGGTGAAAGTTGGCTGAAAATGTTCTGCCGTGTGTATGCAGAACAAGTTCACGGCCAACGCCCCATTCGGACAAAAATCCACGGAAAAGTCTGATGGAAATCTGATCTTGTGTATGAGGCTTTAGAAGCAGCAGGGGACAGATGCAGAATGGGACCGATACGGCATCCACCTAGGTGAGTATATCATTTTTTTTTTTTACTGAAACTTATACTTCTCTTTTAAGATGCATTTAACCCTTGGTATGTGTGTAGGGTAAAGGGGGGGGGGGCTAAAAGAGTAGATTTTGTCTAATTCCCGGAGTTGAGCTATAAATACTAAAGGACAGCTGGACTACCAAACCTTCAGTGTATCCTACATCCTACAAACTGGCCAATGTCACAACACATCACCCCCCTTGCTTTCTAAAAAGTTAGATGCTTATCTAAAAATATGGAAATAATATTGCAAAGCTTTGTTCACCCATCAGGCGCAGACGTCAGCTCCATACAAAGAGATAAACACTCAGATATAGGCTTTAACAATAACACAAAGGACACTTTAGACACATCTGGGTTCATCATTGAATTCTCCTCGGCCCTGTGTAGATGAATCAGTTGTAACACCTCACACACACAGATATATACATGAATGAGTGACTCATGATACATTTGCGTCAACAGGCATCAGTCAATATAGAAATCAATCCCATAGAGAAAACCATTGTTACCTCCAAGAAGAGAGATCTGGGGAGCACGGAACTTACCGGATTAGTAATTACTAGTGTGACCTTGCACAAGAGACCCGTTTTCAGTGCCCACCAAGGACACTATCTATGTAGAATTTGTATTTTCTCCTATCTTTGGGCAGCTTTTTCTCTAGACATACTAGAAGAAGGCCACTTTCACACTGAGGCGCTTGAAAAACTGCCAGTAAAACGCTGAGCGCTTTTGAAGCGCTTTTCAGGCGCTTTTGGCGCGCTTCCAATTCATTTCAATGGAGAGGGGCGTTTTTTCAGCGCACTGCCCCAGTGTGAAAGGATTCATTAATTTTAATGGAAATACGTTTTCAGGCGCTTTTTTTAGCGTGAAAGCGCCTGAAAAGCGCCTCAGTGTGAAAGTGATCGAAGAGTAATCTGCTTCTTGCTAAATTAGCTCTAGTACATGTGCCTCTGTATGACTGATAGTTTGTAAACTCTTCTAGGGCAGGAGGTGATGGGAATTCTATGAAATGCTGTGCAACACACAAGCGAAACATAAATCAATAAATCAATAAAAAAATCATAGTACACAAAAGCTGCCACAGACCTATAAAAACTCTATAACTTTCCTACAGACTAAATAATATTACACTGATTTGGGCTATTTTCACCAAAGAAATGTAGCAGAATACATTTTGATCTAAATTTATGAAGAAAGATTATTTATTTGCAAAATCTTATAACAGAAACACACCTTTTTTTTTTTCAAAACTTTCAGTCTTTTTTTTCGTTTAAGTAGCAAAAAAAAAAAAACCCAGCAGTGATTAAATACCACCAAAATAAATCTCTAGTTGTGTGAAAAAAATGCTAATAATTTCTTATGAGTACAGTGTTGCATGACCGCGCAATTGCCGAGCGACAGCTCTGAATGCTGAAAATTGGTTTGGGCAGGAAGGGGGTAAAAGTGCCCGGTATTGAAGTAGTTAAGGGCTGCTCTTTAGCGCGGAAAGGTGAAACTTTTTGAAAAATTATACTGTCGGGAATTTATTTGTGCAGACTTGTGAAGTCACTGAAAGGACCACTCTAAAGCCTCCTACACTCGGTCGGACTTCAAACAAACTTTTCCGTGGCACACGGTCGGGCTTTTTGCCAACAAACTTTAAAATGAGCAAGTTTTCCAAAAAATCAGACGGTGTGTACGCTCCATCGGACAAACTTTTTCAGTTTTCATCAGACAAAAGTTCGCTCTGCAAACGGACAAACTTTTCGGCAACAAAAGTCCGATGGCGCAAAGTCGGACCGTGTGTACAGAAATCCATCAGACTTTTGTCCGAAGTACAAATACGCATGCCCAGAACCAATGTTAAAATCAACCAACAATAGCAGAAGTTGACCAAAGGGTGGCGGTAAAGAGCAGAAAACCCACGTGATGTTGGGAAAGTTTGCAGAAAAGTCCCGCCGTGTGTATGCCATGGGTGTGCCCGGCCAACTCCCTTCGGACAAAAATCCACGGAAAAGTTTGTTTGAAGTCCGACCGAGTGTAGGAGGCTTTAGAGTGGTCCTTTCAGTGACTTCACAAGTCTGCACAAATAAATTCCCGACAGTATCATTTTTCAAAAAGTTTCACCTTTCCGCACTAAAGAGCAGCCCTTAACTACTTCAATACCGGGAACTTTTACCCCCTTCCTGCCCAAACCAATTTTCAGCATTCAGAGCTGTCGCTCGGCAATTGCACGGTCATGCAACACTGTACTCATAAGAAATTATTAGCATTTTTTTCACACAACTAGAGCTTTCTTTTGGTGGTATTTAATCACTGCTGGTTTTTTTTTTTTTTTGCTACTTAAACAAAAAAAAAAGACTGAAAGTTTTGAAAAAAAAAAAAAGGTGTGTTTCTGTTATAAGATTTTGCAAATAAATAATCTTTCTTCATAAATTTAGATCAAAATGTATTCTGCTACATTTCTTTGGTGAAAATAGCCCAAATCAGTGTATATTATTTAGTCTGTAGGAAGGTTATAGAGACCACAAACTATAGTATATATATATCTGAATCTCATTTCTTGAGGCCCGAAAATGCCAGGACAGTACAAATATCCCCCAAATGACTCTTTTTTTGGAAAGTAGACAGTCCAAGGTATTTAGTAAGAGGCATGGTGGGTTTTTTGAAGTTGTGATTGATTATTTGTCACAATTTTGGGGAAAATAAAGAGATTACTTAGTTACATAGTTGGTGAGGTTGAAAAAAGACAAGTCCATCAAGTCCAACCTATGTGTGTAATTACTAGTTTAGTGTTACTAAACCCAGGAGCCTGCATTCACTATATCTAGTCTCCCACAGTACACAGAACATGGAAATTCAATTATTTTAATAAATATAAACTGTCAAATACCTTTTCTCATCAGCAGTATATAGCAGTCTTGTGACTTCTATCAGTGTCTGGTTAAAGCTTGTAGGAGTTTTCATTCTCCACTGACAGTCCAATGAGGCTGCAGAACCCTGAACCCTCTATCTGTTCAGTGCTGATTGGCCCTGTGCAGATCACATGCACCTTCCAGCACAGTGCCTGTGTGTCAGGATGACTGAACTGCCCAATAAAGACAGCCAAAGACTGGCTGGCACACAGATGATGCCAGAGAGAAAATGCCAGAGTCAGTGGAGGACCTCATCAGCATTGAACTGTTGAAGAAGAGGTAAGTATTGTGGAAAAGTAATCTTTCAATGGCTGAGATGATGGCATCAGCTGGCTGCAGGCAAAAATAATAATTCCCTCAGTCGCTGTCCACAGTGATCAGACTGCAACATTGTAACCAGCAGTTACCTGAAGAAGCTCCTGAAGAAGAAAGCTCATTTTCGAAATGCGTCAAGCTTTTCATGCGTACCTGTTTTGTAAAAACAGGAACATTCTCTGCATTGAAGATGTGAACTTTACCTGGGTACAACACATGGATGTGGTTACTACTATGTCTTTTTAAGCTGATATATTTGGATTTTATGTGATATCCCTGATGGTGGACCATAAGGGTAGTAGCACTGAAATCTCTGTTTGTATTATTGGATTTTATGTGATATACAGTGGAGGAAATAATTATTTGATCCCTGCAGATTTTTTAAGTTTACCCACTCACAAAGAAATGAAGAGTCTATAATTTTTTTTATAGGTACGGTATATTTCTAATGATAGAGACAGAATATCAACCAAAAATCCAGAAAAAACAAGAGACAAATATTATAAATTGTGCTGCAGTTCAGTGAGTAAAATAAGTATGTCAATTTAAGAAGGTGCTCCTAACGACAACTCGTTATGTGTATAAAAGAAACCTATCCACAGAATCTCTTTCTTCCATTCAAACCTCATCATCATGGGCAAGACCAAATAGCTGTCAAAGGACATCATGGGCAAGATTGTAGACCTGCACAAGGCTAGAATGGGCTACAAGACCATCAGCAAGAAGCTTGGTGAGAAGGAGACAACTGTTGGAGCGATTATTCGCAAATGGAAGAAATACAAAATAACCATCAATCACATTCGGTCTGGAGCTCCGTGCAAGATTACTCAAAGGGTGAGGATGATCATGAGAAAAGTGAGGGATCAGCCCAGAACTACACGGGAGGAGCTTGTGAAGGATCTCAAGGCAGTTGGGACCACAGTCACCGAATAAACCGTTGGTAACACAATACGCCACCATTAATTGAAATACTGCAGGACCCGCAAGGTCCCCCTCCTTAAGAAGGCACATGCACAAGCCCATTTGAAGTTTGCCAATGAACATCTAAATGATTCAGAGAAGGATTGGGAGAAAGTGTTGTGGTCAGATGAGACCATAATTGAGCTCTTTGGCATTAACTCGACTCCCCGTGTTTGGCGGAAGAAAAATGCTGACTATGACCCTAAGAATACCATCCCTACAGTCCAGCACGGAGGTGGAAACATTATGCTTTGGGGCTGTTTCTCTGAAAAAGGTACAGGCCGACTTTGCCACATTAATGGGGCCAATGGACAGGGCCATGTATTGTAAAATCTTGGATGAGAACCTTCTTCCCTCAGCCAGAACACCGAAGATGGGTCGTAGATAGGTCTTCCAGCATGACAATGACCCAAAACATACCGCTAAGGCAACAAAGGAGTGGCTCAAGAAGAAGCACATTAAAGAGGAAGTAAACCCACTTTTTTTTTTTTTTGGAAAACACCACCTGCAAGACAAAGGCATAAAGAGCTAGTATGCATAGCATACTAGCTCATTATGTAATACTCACCTCCGATCGAAGCCCCCACAGCTGTCCTCGTACACCGCTTGGGCGGCTGACATCTTTCCCGGGGGTTACTTCCGGGTATCCCGGTTCCGGCGCTGTGATTGGCCGGAGCCGCAATGACGTCACTCCCGCGTGGGAGCCGCCAGTCACGGCATCGGCTCCTTTAGGAACGGCACAATTGCTGTTGCTAAAGTGCGCCTGCGTCGTTGTCTACGGCGCCCGTCATTTCTGTAAATATATTTCAAGCACCTACAGGTAGGCCTTAATCTAGACTTACCTGTAGGTAATAGTGGTTGTAAAGGGTTCACAACCACTTTAAGATCATGGAGTGACCTAGCCTGTCTCCAGACCTTAATCCAATAGAAAATTTATGGAGGGAGCTGAAACTTTGAGTTGCCAAGCAACAGCCAAGAAACCTTAAGGATTTAGAGAAGGAAATATCTTGGGATGTGTGCAAACCTGGTAACCAACTACAAGAAACATCTTACCTCTGTGCTTGCCAACAAGGGCTTCTCCACCAATACTAAGTCATGTTTTGCTTGGGAATCAAATACTTATTTTACTCACTGAACTGCAACTCAATTTATAACATTTGTATCATGTGTGTTTTCTGGATTTTTTATTTACTTATTATATAATTATTTTCCCCACTGTATTTCTGTTTTGTGGGTCTTGCGCACTACATGTATGCCCTTTTACAGTCCTTTTGCCTAAAACACACATTGTTATTTGTATAGATGTGAACTCAGCCTCAAAGAAAGAGTCATGATGACAAACTGCAGTGACCGTAGGAAAGATTTGTATACACTAGTTAAACTTTGTACAAATTTTTTCGTTTTAAAGCGGAGGTTCCGCGGCAAAACTTTTTTTTTTTTTTCCTGCATTCAATGGGGTTTGGCAATAATAAAGTACACTTACTTGTTTCGTTTCTGCTAGTATCCGCTGTCCGTTTTCCTCGTAAAGAAAGAGTTATAAAATACGTTTCTCTGTGTTTCCATTTTGCTTGTGGGCATTGTGAAGCCCACAAGCAATCATTTCCTCGAGTAGCGCCGTAAACTAAAAGGTTGCCATCACAACGGGGCGGCGTCATTGAAAGTTCACGCCCCGTTGTGATGGTATGCACAATCTAAATAGAGACGCCCTTGTCACGTGACTGGCATCATGCGTCACGTCGTATGTGAAATCTCTCGAGATTTCGCAGCACTGCATACCAAGTCCCTGCAGCCAAGTCCCACATTGCATTGCGGCGCCGGAGAAAGGCTTTGAAACGCCTACTCCCGCGGGAGGGAATCCCGGGAGTCGCTTTATGAAAAGGCAAATACAAGGTATTTATATATGGGAAAAAAAAAAATTGTCCTTTGATGATGTACATATTACAGCGGTTGTGTTACAGTATAGTTGTGAATTTGGGTGAACCTCCGCTTTAAGGACCTTTGTTGTGATTTTCTTATGGTTAGCGGGGTCAAATCCACATTTCTTTTCGACCACCGTGACCAAAAAATTAAAGGAGCAGATTGGAAAAATTTTCTTGAACAAACAATTTTCTAACAGTGTATGTGGTTTTCGTTTGATAAATTCCATTTGTTCCAAAATAAAATGTTAAAAGGAAATTACATTTTTTTTATAACTACTTTTCATCAAGAAATCAAATGTGCTGAGAATTTTCATACGAATTTTCATAGGAACATTTGTTTGAAAATCTACTAGTGTATGACTAGCTTTAGATCCACGGCGGATGAATTTCTGTTGTTTTGGGAAACTGTCCTTTATCTGCAGTAACACTGCGACTTTAAATTCTTAGCCTTTCCTCATTTGTGTTGGGGAAAAAGCACAGAAAGCGGCTTAGTACACAGGCCGCAACGCTCTCCCAGAGGCCAGTTAAAGAACTCTTGCTTTAAAGAGGGATGAATGATGGAACCATTACAGCTCGACAGTGACCAGAATCACCTATGAAGCAATTCTAAGGGAAAACGTACGAATCGGCCTGCATCTCAAAAACCTCTGAAGGGCAATATAAAGTGAACGCGAGCTTCCGGTATGTTTGGTCAGCTGGATGCAAAGTAAAGTCTTGTGTCTCTGTTACTCAGGGATGGAACGTGATAAACAAACTAAAATACTCTTCAAAGCCATGGCTTTTTGAGTTATTTTCTATATCTTCTAAAGCCCCGTACACACGGTAGGACTTTTTGACAACAAACTTCAAAATGAGCAAGTTTTCAAAAAAATCCTACCGTGTGTACACTCCATCGGACAAACTTTTTCGGTTTTCATCGGACAAATGTTCGGTCTGCAAACGGACAAACTTTTTGGCAACAAAAGTCCTACGGTGCAAAGTCCTATCGTGTGTACAGAAATCCATCGGACTTTTGTCCGAAGTACAAACACGCATGCCCAGAACCAATGTTAAAATCAACCAACAATAGCAGAAGTTGACCAAAGGGTGGCGGTAAAGAGCAGAAAAACCATGTGATGTTGGGAAAGTTTGCAGAAAAGTCCTGCCGTGTGTATGCTATGGGTGTTCCCGGCCAACTCCCTTCGGACAAAAATCCATGGAAAAGTTTGTTTGAAGTCCGATCGTGTGTACGAGGCTTTAGAAGGGTGTATAGAAAACTTACAGATTCTGTAGACCAGTGGTCTCCAAACTGTGGCCCAGGGGCCAAATGCGACCCCTTGCTTACTTAACTCCGGGCACAATTCCTCCCGAAGACACCAATAATGGGGCACAACTATTCCCACTGACACCAACGATGGGGCACAATTCCTCCCAATGACAGCAACAACTGGGCTCAATGATGGGGCACAATTCCTCCCACTGACAGCAAAGATGGGGCATTGCTTTTTCCCACAGATGGCGGGACCTTTTCTACTCCCAAAGGCAACAGTCCAGCCCCCCTAGAGTCTGAAGGAAAGTAAACTAGCCCCCTGCTTAGAAAATTTGGAGACCCCTGCTGTAGACTCCCACCTTTATCTTTTCACCCAACTTAAAACCCAATTCTAGCTAAGCCATCGTCTTCTCCAGCAGTTGGTGGTCCTCATAATGCAGGGAATGACCCTGGCCATTAACCCAGAAGTGGCAGGCTGTGGTTTGAGGGGCTGAACACTGTATTAAATAGTACTCATGTTTAGGGTTCTATGTGGTCACTGACCAATGCCCAAAATCCAGGTCTTCTGTGTTTCAGGCATTCATCCTTGAATGCACAGGATCATAAACCCGAGAACCACTCAGTACAGGGTTCAGCCCCGTCCAGCCGCAGCATGTTTCAGTCTGCTATAGACTTTAATAGGCTGCAAGCAATGCGGCGTGATGCTGTATCTGTGCTTCCCGGGCACACTCAGGGCAAGTTCACACTATCTGCGGTGACAGACATTTTATTGCATTGTAAAATGTTTGTCACCTCAGGGACACAAAGAAAACAATTGCTTCCTATGTGTCCAATTCACACTACAACACAGCCTAGCACTGCACTGCAGCGTGATAAAATGCAGACATGCTGCAGTGAATAAATTGTAAGTTTTGCACACTTCAAATAAAGCTTGTTCAAAACAAAAAATAAAAAAGGGAGCAGTAAAATGCGCTGAATTACGCATCACACTGCCCCCTAGTGCAACCTGCAAAGCTGAGCAGCCAGAGCAGTGATCACCACGCTTGCTCTGCAATTTGCCGGCTTGCATAGTGTGATATGGCCCTCAGGCTGCTTTCACACTGCTCAGTTTTTCTTCCATTTTTGCCTTACCAAAAGCAGAAGAAAAATGCATGACCAGGAGCTCTTCACATCAGTCAGTTGGGGGCCAGTTGCATTTGTAAAAGTCCTGGTTGTTGCATTTTTGGTGCAGTAAAAAAAAAACACACACCAAAAATGCACCTCCCCATTGAAATGAATGGAAAATGCATGAAAACAGGGCAAAAATACATCAATATCACATCCATAATTGCGGATGGAGTCTTCAGGGGTCAGCACTGAAGAGAAGGTGAATACTGCAGCATAAGCTGTATGTTTTATTTTACCAAGGGTTAGCCAAATATTAAAAGAAAAATATGATTGAAGTTGGGTTTTAAAGGTTAGATTTAATTTAAAATAACAAACATAACATACTTACGTTTTATTATGTAAAACATTTTGAAAACCATTTATCATTTTCCTTCCACTTCACAATTATGTGCCACTTTGTGTTGGTCTTTCACAAAAAAAACAATAAAATACATTTACCGTATTTATCGGCGTATAACACGCACTTTTTTCCCCTTAAAATCAGGGGAAAATCGTGGGTGCGTGTTATACGCCGATACTCCGTCGAATTCCCCTGCTGAAAACGAGCGAGAGGAGCCGAAGCCGAAGTACACTCGGCTTTACTCGGCTCCTCTCGCAGTCCCGCCCATCTCTGACTGCGCCGCTGACATAGAGAAAGCCGAGTGTACTTCGGCTAGTCTCGGCTCCTCTCGCAGTCCTGCCCCTGACTGTGAGAAGAGCCGAGTCTAGACGAAGTACACTCGGCTTTCTCCGTCAGCGGCGCAGTCAGTGGAGATGGGCGGGACTGCGAGAGGAGCCGAGTCTAGCCGAAGTACACTCGGCCCCGCTCGCTCCTCTCCACAGAAATCGGCGCCAAATTTAAAAAAACGCAGAGACTGACAAGATCGCAAAGGCACTGGGCAAGGCTGCAGATGGACAGATGGACACTGGGCAAGGCTGCAGATGGACAGATGGACACTGGGCAAGGCTGCAGATGGACAGATGGACACTGGGCAAGGCTGCAGATGGACACTGGGCAAGGCTGCAGATGGACACTGGGCAAGGCTGCAGATGGACACTGGGCAAGGCTGCAGATGGACAGATGGACACTGGGCAAGGCTGCAGATGGACAGATGGACACTGGGCAAGGCTGCAGATGGACACTGGACAAGGCTGCAGATGGACACTGGGCAAGGCTGCAGATGGACAGATGGACACTGGGCAAGGCTGCAGATGGACAGATGGACACTGGGCAAGGCTGCAGATGGACACTGGGCAAGGCTGCAGATGGACAGATGGACACTGGGCAAGGCTGCAGATGGACACTGGGCAAGGCTGCAGATGAACACTGGGCAAGGCTGCAGATGGACAGATGGACACTGGGCAAGGCTGCAGATGGACAGATGGACACTGGGCAAGGCTGCAGATGGACAGATGGACACTGGGCAAGGCTGCATGCTGCATTTAAATGTAAGTTTTTTTTCCTTGAATTTCCCTCCTAAAAGTTTTTTTCCTTAAAATTCCCTCCTAAACTTGGGGTGCGTGTTATACGCCGGTGCGTGTTATACGCCGATAAATACGGTACGTTTTTGGTTGTAACATTACAAACTTTGGAATATTTCAAAAGGGTTTGAATATTTTTTCAAGGCACTGTAAAAGGGACCATGTAAATTAAAGTGTGTGTGTTTAGTACCACTTACGGGCCGCCCGCCGTCATTATACAACGCTACTTTGAAGGGGAATACCGTTGGTATGGCAGCAGCTAGCTGCCATGACCCTGGTATCCTCTTCAAGAGCCGACAGCCATGTTTTAGGTAAAAGTGGTCTCTTCAGTGGATTCGCCGCAAGATCACTTTTATCGGCGGCGGGAAAGGGCCCCCACCCACCTCCCGCCGCTCTCCGGTGCCCTCCGCCGCTTACCGGAGCCGTCAGTAGCAGCGGAGGCGATCGGATCCTTCTCGGTCTGTGGCATTGAGACGAGTGAGGGGAAGATGGCCCCCACCCGTCTCCATACCACTGCAGGGTGGAAGCAACGTCAAAACGTCACTTCCGCCCAATGCTCTAAAAGCTAAAAAAATAATATTTTTAAATGACGATTTATTTAATTTTTTTATGCCATTTTAGTGTAAATGTGAGATCTGAGGTCTTTTTGACCCCAGATCTCATATTTAAGAGGTCCTGTCATGCTTTTTTTCTATTACAAGGGATTTTTACATTTCTTGTAATAGGAATAAAAGTGACCCAATAACAAATAAAACATTTAAAGTAAAATAAATAAGAAAAAAAATATTATTTTTTTAAAGTGACCCGTCCCGACGAGCTCGCGCGTAGAAGCGAACGCATACGTGAGCAGCACCCGCATGTGAAAACGGTGTTTAAACCACACATGTGAGGCATCGCCGCGATCGTTAGAGCGAGAGCAATAATTCTAGCCCTAGACCTCCTCTGTAACTCAAAACAAGCAACCTGTCGAATTTTTTTAAACGTCGCCTATGGAGATTTTTAAGGGTAAAAGTTTGTCGCCATTCCACGAGCGGGTGCAACTTTGAAGCCTGACATGTTGGGTATCAATTTCCTCGGCGTAATATTAACTTTACTGTTGTCTTATTTTTTTATTCAAAAGATGCACTTGTAAGACTGCTGCGCAAATACAGTGTGACAAAAAGTATTGCAACGACCGCCATTTTATTCTCTAGGGTGTTAGAAAAAGAATTCTAGCAAAAAAAAACATTTTTAACTGGTAAACACCAAATCTCAGAAAGAGGCTAGGTCCTTAATTGGTTAAGTAACGCCAAGGGTCAGCATATCCTTATATGCAGTCAAGCAATAAAATTGTCCACAGGAACCATGTGTTACAGAATGTCTCCTCTGTATTGTGGAAACTTCTGCCCACCATTCCTCAGTGACTCCAAAATCCTTGAAGTTCATCTGGAAGTAAATTATTTGATTTAATTATTATTGCCATCATTATTTTTTTTAGTGGTGGTAGAATCTGATAATACGTGTGCTACGTTTTTATAGATGACTTTTATTCTGTGTTATGTATCAACTTTAGCAGCGGAGAAATCAAAAAAATAAAACCCATCTAAAGACAACGCCTAATTGATCTCTTGGCCATTTTCTAGATCACAGACAAAATTGCACTGTGGATGAGCGGCTAATTGTGATTTGTTTCATACTTGATGTGCGAACGCTTTATGTCAAATTAATAAGTAATTAAACCCGGGTCACAATAATTACCGGCACCCAATCACAATCCAAGAAAAGTGGCAGAGGCAAAAGATCACAGCCACATTTATAGTGAGGAGAACTATTGATAGAGATGGGATTGAAATAATTACTCATATCTAGGGAAATCTATAACAAATGCCTAACAAAGACAGTATTTTAAAGGGGACCTGTCATTTTGACACAATACTATACTATAATAATATATTAGCTAATCTCTTTTCTGCTATAAGTGTAATTACAGTAATTTATTTTCCCTGTGTGCCGCTTTAGGCAATCATGAATAAAAATGTCTTAAATGACTAACTGTATTGTATATATCACTCTCTGGGCCTTAACCACTTAAGGACCAAGCCTGTTTTTCAGATTTGGTGTTTACAAGTTTAAAACATTTTTTTTTGCTAGAAAATTACTTAGAACCCCCAAACATTATATATTGTTTTTTTTCTAACATCCTAGAGAATAGATTAGCAGTCATTGCAATACGTTTTGTCACATTGTATTTGCGCAGCGGTCTTACAAGCGCACTTTTTTGGGAAAAAATTTACTTTTTTGAATTAAAAAATAAGACAACGGTAAAGTTAGCCCAATTTTTTTTATATTGTGAAAGATAATGTTACGCCGAGTAAATTGATACCCAACATGTCACACTTCAAAATTGCGCCCGTTCGTGGAATGGCGTCAAACTTTTACCCTTAAAAATCTCCATAGACAACGTTTAAAAAATTCTGCAGGTTGCATCTTTTGAGTTACAGAGGAGGTCTAGGACTAGAATTATTGCTCTCGCTCTAACGATTGCGGGGATACCTCACATGTGTGGTTTGAACACCATTTTCATATGCGGGCGCTACTCACGTATGCGTTCGCTTCTGCGAACGAGCTCGTCGGGACGGGGCGCTTTAAAAATAAATAAATTTTGTTTTCTTATTTATTTTACTTGATTCTATTTATTTTTACTTTGTTTAAAAAAAAAAAAATGGATTACTTTTATTCCTATTACAAGGAATGTAAACATCCCTTGTAATAGAAAAAAGCATGACAAGACCTCTTAAATATGAGATCTGGGGTCAAAAAGACCTCAGATCTAATTTTTACACTAAAATGCAATAAAAAAAAATAAAAAAAAGCGCCACCCTGCTATGGTATGGAGACGAGTGGGGGCCATCTTCCCCTCACTCTTATCCATACCACAGAGGGAGAAGGACCCGATCGTCTCCGCCGCTACCGACGGCTCCGGTAAGCGGCGGAGGGCGCAGGAGAGCGGCAGGAGGGGGGGGACCCTCTCCCGCCGCCGATAACGGTGATCTTGCGGCGAATCCGCCGCAGAGACCACCATTATCGTAAACAGGACCGCTCACTGAAGAGATGGATATCTCGGTTGTGGCAGCAGCTGCTGCCGTTACCGAGATAGCCATCTTTAAAAAAATGACGTATATATACAGTGAGCGGTCGTTAAGTGGTTAACCACTTGTCCTCGGAAAGATTTATCACCCTTCATGACCAGGCCACTTTTTGCAATACGGCACTGCGTGACAATTGCGTGGTCGTAAAACGCTGTACCCAAATAACATTTATGTACTTTTTTTCCCACAAATCAAGCTTTCTGGTGGTATTTGTTCACCACTGGCGTCTGCCCCTTTTGTACCCTCTCCCAGCATGCACAGCAGGTAGACCACGCCCACTGCACAGCTGCGGAGAGAGGACACCCAAGGTGCTCTGATACCCCCGTAGTCCAGCCCGTGCCGGCGGTGACAGTGCCACCTGCAGGCAAAAGGAGAACAAAACTGCCGGGCAGTATCACACCCAGAGCAGAACAATTGAAACATAATTGGTCTGAGCCCAACTATTGGCTCAGACTGCCCTTAAATTTCCACATAGCGCCCCCAAATATTGGGGGGGGGGCGCTACACACAAAAATATTGTGCTAACAGTATAATGTACAGTACTGATTCACTGCTACATAACTGCGAAATATTACCGCAATATCAGAATTAATAGGTCCTAATTAAAATAGCGCGATATACCGGGACCGCAAGAATTGAACCGCGATAGAGCGGGGGTTTACTGTATGTCTTTAGCCTTTTCACAGCTCAGAGAAGCTACTACTCACTCATGATGCATGACCCCCTCCCCAACAATACCAGGTCACAGATAAACAGGTAACAAGGTAAGTGTACTCTGTTGTAATCATATTATCAGCAGAGACCTGTGACCAAACCGAACCGTGATGCAAGTATTTCACATCACAATCTGCTGTTAATGTAAATGGAAAGAAAAATGTGGCACTGCATAGCTTTAGGCATTCTAAAGTGTCCAAGTGTCTATTATGCCGGCACCCTGGGTACAGCTGTATGCGGCTAAAATAGCCCGGGATTAACGACAGATGACTTCAGAGCTCTGGCCAAAACTGGAAAATCAAGAGAGGTGATGCTAGAGGAATTAAAGAGAATCCGTCACCAAAACACTGCTGACCCAATGGCTGTAATAATTACTACTACAATATTAGCTGCTCCCTCTTCCTGTGTAAGTTCTGCTATGCAGCAGACTAATGCTGAAAACATATTCAGGCATTCACACAGCTCTATTAAGCACTTGCCGACTGGGCCATAGATAAATGACGTCCTGCTCGGCAAGTGGAATACCGGGGTCATGGCTGCAGCAGTATGCCATAACCCCGGTATTGTTTTTTCAGGATTCTCTACAAGATAAAAGTGGTCCAAATGTCAAATTCGCCACTGGAGCACTTCTAGAAGCGGCAGGTGCCACCTCCCACCACTTCCCAGTGGTTCTCAAGCTTACCTGATGACCAGTGAAGCCCGGAACCCATCCGGCGGTGCTGGTGGATTGCAATAGAGATGAGTGAAAGCAGGATGGCCATCTCTATGGCCTTGGAGGATCATGATGTCACTTCCCGTTCCTCCGGCATGTAAACAAGGCTTTCTTTTTTTTTTTTACCTTTTGCTTTTAACCGCTTCAATACTGGGCACTTTCACCCCCAGCTTTCAATGCTCTCACACTTTTAATGACAATCGTGCAGTTATGCATCACTGTACCCAAATTATTTTTATAATTTTTTTCACACAAATAGAGCTTTCTTTTGGTGGTATTTAATCACTGATGGGTTTTCCATTTTTTGCAAAAAATAACAAAAAAAGACCGAAAATTTTGAAAAAAAATAAATGTTTTTATTAGTTTCTGTCAGTAAATTTTGAAAATAAGTAATCTTTCGCCTTCACTGATGTGCCGGCACTTATGGGAACTGATGAGACAGCACTAAAGGGCACTGATTAGGTGGCACTGATGAGGAGGCATTAATATGCCGCACTGATGGGCACTGATAGGTGGCACTGATAGGCAGCACGAATAGGCGGCACTGATGGGCACTCAAGGGAACACCGATTGGTGTCACTGATTGGCACTGATTGGTGACACTGATGGGCACTGATTGGTGTCACTAATGGGCATTTATTGGTTACTTTGTCAGTGTGAAGTGAGGAGAGCCAATAAACGGCACTTCCTCATTTATATGTGATCGCCTGTGATTGGACATCACACAAACAGTATATGAGCTTTTTTTGTACATTCCAAAGGCATGGGCATTGATTTGGGGTTGCCACCACTCCCTTTTGTTTATTTTAACAGCCACTACTCTTCTGGGATGGCTTTTCACAATATTTTAGAGCGTGTCTATGGACATATCTACACACTCAGCTAAAAAAGCATTTATGAGGTCTGGTACTGATGTTGGATTAGAAGACCCGGCTCATAATCGGCATTCCAATTAATCTCAAAAGGTGTTTAGTTTGGACACCCCATAGATTACATAAAATTTATCCGACTTGTCCTTTACATTGTTGGCGCAGCTTGGCGGAGCCTGCTGATGACTTCCATTTGCTCTGGTC
Organism: Rana muscosa; assembly: GCA_029206835.1. Lineage (NCBI taxonomy): Eukaryota > Metazoa > Chordata > Amphibia > Anura > Ranidae > Rana > Rana muscosa. The sequence goes on from CM055127.1 coordinate 134,254,903, forward strand.
CTGCCCCCACCTTCAACTTTTTGGGACGTTAGTCCTTAAAGTGATTGAAAAAGTCTTGGTTTTAAAAAAAAAATAATAACAAACATGTTATTCTTACCTCCTCTGTGCAGTTGGTTTTGCAGAGAGCAGTCCGGATCCTCCTCTTCTCATGTCCCTCTTTGCTGCTCTTGGCCCCTCGCTCCTATTGAGTCCCCCCACAGTCAGCAACTTCCTATGGGGGCACGTGAGCCCAGTCAGAGCTCCGTGTACACATTCAGACACGGAGCCCCCACCGGACCCCGCCCCCTCTCTCCCCTATTTGGCTGACTGAATTTGATTGACAGCCGCGGGAGCCAATGGTGCTGCCGATGTGTCTAAGCCAATCAGAAGGAGTGTCCCGGACGGCTTAGACATTCGTGGACATCACTGGAGAGAGATGGGGCTCAGGTAAGTAATTAGGGGGTGCTGGGGGGCTGCTACATACAAAAGGTTTGTTATCTCAATGCATAGGATGCATTAGGATAAAAAAACTTCTGCCTTTACAACTCCTTAAAATGTATTATCTCTTTCACCCCTTGACACCATCCATGTCCCACAACAGGCAGACATTTGTGTTCTTGGGTTAGTTGAAGCTCTGGCCCCTACTTGAGCTTACTTGCTGGGCCTGTTACTTTTTCAAGCCAGGAAATCTATTATACTCAAATGGAAATCAGATACTGTCCCAAATTCTGGTTTCTAGAAATCACTGCTAAATTCTGTAATCCCCTATATAAAGGAGAGGTATCACTTTCAGGGTTGCCCCAATAAATTTACCAAGGTTTGGGACATCTGGCTCAAATTGGATGCCATTACAGTGGACCAATCTGACTCTGCTGCCACTCCCGGTATTTATTAACTTTAGTTAACCTGTGTTTGGGTACCGTTTTATCTTTATTCTGGCCCCCCCTTGGTATAGGTTACTTACCCAATGCTATAATATGGGCGAGCAACAACTTTAGTCCGGGCAACACATCTGTACGTCGCACCCTTTCTTTAGGGTTCGGGGCGCACATGTCAACACATGCTGTGATTGGACACATCATGAGTTTGGGAGCGGATTCCAGCAACTGATTTTGACTGACGTCAGTTGATTGACTGTGGCCAATCACACACAGAGTTCTATGTTTACAAAAACAGAAATCTGTGTACTGTGAACAGCGATTTTAGCGGTTTCTTCTCCCTGCTTTGCAGACAGACAGATAGCAAAGTAAAAGCCCCACATATTACACATAGTTAGGCACACATTTAGCCCCTTGATCTCCCCTAGATGTTAACACCTTCCCAGCCAGTTTCATTATTACAGTGTCAGTGTATTATTATTACTGTATTAGTGTCACTATTGATGTCAGTGTCATTTAGTCAGTTAATATATCTCCTAGCAAGGGTCTGTTAGCACCAGATTGCTTGCCACCATATCACAGTCACACTATAAGTGGCTGATGACCGCCATTAAAGTATAACATCTATAGCTTCGTAAATTCCAGTATACAGTACATGCCATAATTTGTAGATGTTATAACATTTGCACAAACTAATTTATATACACTTATTGGGACATGTAAGAGAATACATTTTGGCCTAAATTTATCAAGAAATTCGATTTTTGATTGGATATGTTTTATAACAGAAAGTAGGAAAAATTGGGTTATTTTTGGGGCTTTTTTCATTTATATAATAATAAATAAATAAAACAGTAGTGATCAAATACTACCAAAAGAAAGCTCTATTTGTGAGAAAAAAAAATGTTAAAAATGTAATTTGCGTACAGTGTTGCATGACTGAGCAGTTGCCAGTTAAAGTAGTAAACAGTGCTGAATCCCCCCTGTGCCCAAAGTGCAAAGCACAGCAACGGGACTTTATACACCTAATTTGGAGGTGCCCAAAACATCATCGATACTGGGAGGAGGTTTCCCAGTGCATCACAAGAGTGGCCCAGGTACCTGTACCATTGGACCCTCTAGTGTACCTGCTTGGGGCGATTGATGCTGAAAAGTTCCCCCAAGGAAGGTATTATATGATAACAAGACTGATGTACTTAGCTAGAAAGCTCATAGCGCGATATTGGATGGCAGCCGCGGTTCCCACGGGGAAGCAGTGGATTACTTACGTAAATACCTTGCTTTTCAGAGAACGGCTCGCCTATAGTCGCAGGAAGGCAGTGGACAAATTCAACCTTTTATGGCAACCATGGTTGGGGGATCCCAACCTCGCACCACTACAACTGATAAAGGATAGACTCCTTATGTAGAGATCAATTGGGATGGCTGGTAGGGGGAGGGGGGAGTGGGAAATTGTAGCTAGAATGTGTTAATGACTATGCACTAGCCCTGAGAGAGTTTGTGGGTAGGAGAAATGATCTAGGCTGTTTAGACTTAAAGGGTCGGGTGAGTGGGGGTAGTAGTTTTGAGGAAGGGGGGGGGTAAAAGCAAAAGTAAAAATAAATTTTTTATTGTTGCACTGTAAATTGATAAGGTTTATATTATATGGTCATGTATCTTAATATGTTTTTTCTGTATACTATTATGTAAGATTAAATGCACTAATCACATGTATTAATTGAGTAACCGAATAATAAAAAGATCTGGATTTAAAAAAAAAAACAGTGCTGAATTTTAAAAAATGCCCCGGTCATGAAGGGGGTAAAACCTTCTGGAGGTTAAGTGGTTAATATGAAGTTGATTCGCGTCTTTGTGACTATAACCACCTCTGTTCTTCTGCAAAGGCTTTCAAGATTTTTGGAGTATGTCTGTGGGCAATAAAGTTCAATCAGTTAAATAAGAACACTTCTGAGGCTAGGTCAGGTTGGATGAGAAGGTGTTCGGTAGGGATGGAGTCAGGGCTCCTTGCAGGACACTTAAATTCCTCCACACCAAATTCATCAAACCATGTCTTTATGGAGCTGGTTTTCTACACAGGGGCACAGTCCTGCTGGAACAGAAAAGGGCCTTCACCAAACTGGTGCCACAATTTTGGAGAGGGCGCCATTGTATAACATGTCTTCGTATGCTGCAGAATTTTAAGATTGTACTTAGGCCACCTCATTGTAGGGGCCCTTATATAACAATTTGTAACTACTACCAAAAGGTTAAAGTTGTTAATACTTTTTCCCCCTCAGTCTTAAACTTTAACAGTAATAACATTTATTCAGGGCCCTTTAAATCACGTCTTGCCCCTGGGACCTGTAACACATTTCATGGTTCAGTGTAGCCGATCCCGCGGGCGGCATATGTTTCCCAACCTTAAAAACAAGATAATAATTTTTTTTTACGGAAATTGAATCTGCCATATTTCTTCGTCTCGCTCAATGAGAAAAAAACTATTTTGTATTCAAAGGGTTGTCTTTTTTCTTTATATATAATCCCAACAGCATTTAATGTTCCGCAAAAGCTTTTCTGAGGCAGATTACGAGATAATTTTTTTTCCATCTCTCCCAAGCTTCTTAGAACGGAACGGAAAAAAACTGAGCCATTTACCTCTAATATATAAAAGATTCCATTGACCCACTTCAGCATCAAAAGTTTATGGAGATAAAATGCAAAATGTGGGAACTGACTTGATACATCTGTTGTGAAAAGCAACACTGAGAAGCGCAATCAGACAAAAAAATAAAAAAAAGCCTAATAAAGGCTACAAGACGTGTGATGATTCATCAATCTTTATAATTCGGTCTATTGCTCCTGACGGTAGGAATCAGCCCTCATTCTCATGATGGTTTGATGGCATCGTGTTCGGCTTCTCTCTCTCTCACTACTTCATCTGCCGACGCACATCACACATAAGACTAAAAGATGCTGATTGCAAGGCTAATCCTCTGCAAAGACTTTTTTTTCTTCCAAAATCACTTGAGCTTCTGAAAAGTAGAGAAATGTGATCTAATGTAGAGCAGAGCGGAGCTGCTCAAAGTGAGTACCTGTTGACCGTGAAATCTAGATGATCATTTTACTTTCTGAAACTGATTAGAAGGAAATAGTGGTGAGAAAGAGGAATACTACATTAGGGCCTCATGCACACGGGGTATCTGTTTAACCCCTCTGAACACAGGAAAATGCTTCTCTAACCACTTTTGTAAAATGGCGCTTGGACTGCACTGCTAAACCGGCCGGGGGGTGTTTACATTTGTAAAGCCGACTGTCGGTTTTTATGTGAACGTTGAGCAGCTCTGAAGCCGCCACTTATCAACGCCCTTAGTGAATGGACCAGGATGCGACGTGTATGCGTGTGCGTGTATGACGTCACTTCCTGGTCCATCGCTGTCAATTACTGGGATCAGTGCCCGGTGAAGCAGCTGATGGTAGACAATCTGCTGCTGCAGTGGTTTTCAATCATGTGATCACTTTGTCAACATATCAACAATGCCATAGCGATCACATGCAAGCTGAGGGCTTGTTTGCAGAAGTCACTGCAGCCGGTAGATGGCAGTGTGCCTTTGTCTAATACTGTAATTGTCTGATACAATTATAGTATTAAAAAATAAATCAACAATGATTTATAAAATGGGCAGCACAGTGGCTAAGTGGTTAGCATTTCTGCCTAGCAGCACTAGGGTCGTCAGTTCGAATCTCAACTACGACACTATCTTCCTGGAGTTTGCATGTTCTTCCTGTGTCTGTATGGGTTTCCTTCGGGTACTCCCGTTGCCTCTCACACTCCAAAGACATGCTGGTAGGTTCATTGGCTTCTGTCTAAATTGGCCCTAGTATGTATATGTATGAATGTTAGTTAGAGACCTTAGATTGTAAGCTCCTCGAGGGCAGGGACTGATGTGAACGGACAATACGTATGTAAAGTGCTGCGTAAAATTGACAGCGTTATATAATTATCTGTAATAAAAAAAAATTAAATTCACATTTTTGTCCATTTATTTGCCTATAATTAAAAAAACGGAACAAGGTTTTTATTAAAACAATGTATAAAATTATATCTAACTGATGGTCAGCAAGTCTAAAACGCCCACGCTTGAAGTTTCACCACTGCGCCCCTAGAAAAGATGGTCTTTAAGTGATTCAAAAATGTAAATTACTGTATATACTCAAGTATAAGCCAACCCGAATATAAGCCGAGGCACCTAATTTTACCACAAAAAACTGGGAAACCTAATTGACTCGAGTATAAGCCTAGGGTGTCCATCTGCATGCCTCACTTTGCCTCACTGTGTCCGTGTCCATGCCTCACTGTGCCCATGCCTCACTGTGCCCATGCCTCACTGTGTCCAAGACTAGACTGACGATTAACATGGGAGCCTATGGAAGGGGTGCCCGGCTTTGAAAAATCAGTGCTCCCCGGCCGGACAAAAAAACTTTGCACACTTGTAGAGGAAGAGTGGGGCTACATGTGTGCCAAGTTTGGGGTCCAGTGGATCTACGGCCAGCCGATACCGGGTCCCCAAAGTCCGGGAGATCAGGCGCAAAAAGGTGACTCGAGTATAAGCCGAGGGGTGCATTTTCAGCACAAAAAAATGTGCTGAAAAACTCGGCTTATACTCGAGTATATACGGTATATTTTAACCTCTACCTCAATGGTAAGTGAAAAAAAGTATAGTGGCGCTGATATCACAATATTATAGTGAATGCACTAAAAAATATTTGTATAATTACATTAACACCATGTGACAAGTGCAAACAGTAAGAATAAAAAGAAAATAACAAATTAAGTGAAACTAAAGTTCATAAAAATAATAATCCAGTTGATTGACTCAGTGATAATACTTTCTATAGTTGTAATCCTATATCATTTCTTCCACCACACCGTATGTGACAGAAATTCCGCTCCCCTTTAGAAACGCACTCACCAGCTTTAAATGCCTTGCACTCTCATGCTCGGCAAAAACACTTTAAACCCCACAGGGTTAACAATACCTCCGATCTCCAATCGTGCAAAACAGAAGAGGATCTCTCCACATGTAAATGAAAATAAGTGCTCCAATAGTGTGATAACGTAAAATCAATTTAATAATATAAAACAATATCTTCAACCACATAAATCCAATCACAATCAGCATTAAAACCAATTCTCCTGTTAGCAGCCCGTAGCGGTGTGTTGTGGTCACGGCAGACCCACAGTGTTTACTCTAAGGCCCCGTTCACACTGGGGCATCCGCCGTAAAGCGCCGTTATCTTTAGCGGCGCTTTACCATCGTATTTGCGGAGGTATTCGCCCGCTAGCGGGGCGCTTTTAACCCCTGCTAGCGGCCGAAAAAGGGTTAAAACCACCCGCAAAGCGCTGCTGCAGGCAGTATAGCCACACTGCCCCATTGATTTCAATGGGCAGGAGCGGTGGAGGAGCGGTATACACACCGCTCCTTCACCGCTCCAAAGATGCTGCTAGCAGGACAGTTTTTAGCGTCCTGCCAGCGCACCGCGGGTCTTTCTGTTTCTCCGGCGGCGCTAAGTGTGCTGGGATGTCGGCGCAATGTCTCCTGGGAGAAAAGTGTCATGCTTCCCAGGAGACGCCGTCCAGCGAAATCACGTGACTCATATACCCGGTCATACGCGCATTCACCGCTACCCGGAAGTCTGGCGGAAGTCTGTGCTTGTGGGCTTCACGATGCCCACAAGCAAAATGGAAAAGACAGGAACACTTTTTATAAATCTTTCTTTTTACCGAAAACGGACATGGGACGATTGAAAGCGCAGGACAAGTGAGTACTTATTAGTCATCTGTAACCACATGTAGATGACATAAAAAAAAAAAGTATGGACCGCGGAACCTCCGCTTTAAGCATTAAACGTCACATATGGTTGCCGTACGCTCACTTTATTTGTTGTATTTTTTAGTGCATTCACTATAATATTGTGATATCAGCACCACTACACTTTTTTTCACTTACCATTGAGGTAGAGGTTAAAATATCATTTACACAATGTATAAAATTAAATCCTAATATGTCCTTAACCAGTTCCTTACCGAGCCATTGTAAAATTACGTCGGCAGGAACCTTCTCTCCCTCTGGTTGGACGTCATATGACGTCCTGGGCTTCCCGGCCGTCTAGGTTAACACACAGATCCACATCCTGTCAGAGGAGAGGAGACCGATGTGTGTTCCCAGTACAGAGGAACACACATCGGTCTCCTCCCTTTGTGAGTCCCCTCCCCCTACAGTTAGAATCACTCCCTAGGGAACATATTTAACCCCTTGATCGCCCCCGAGTGTTAAACCCTTCCCTGCCAGTCACATTTACACAGTAATCAGTGCAGTTTTACAGCACTAATCGCTGTATAAATGTGAATGGTCCAAAAAACGTGTCAAAAGTGTCCGATATGTCCGTCGCAATGTCACGGTCACAATAAAAATCACAGATTGCCACCATTACTAGTAAAAAAAATAAAACAAAATAAAAATGCCATAAATCTATCCCCTATTTTGTAGACGCTATAACTTTTGCGCAAACCAATCAATATATATTTTGTAGACGCTATAACTTTTGCGCAAACCAATCAATATACGCTTATTGCGATTTTTTTTTACCAAAAATATGTAGAAGAATACGTATCAGCCTAAACTGGGGGAAAAAAAATGTTTTAAAAAAAAAAAAATTGTGATATTAAATCAAAAAGTAAAAAATATTGTGTTTTTTTCAAAATTGTCGCTCTTCTTTTGTTTATAGCGCAAAAAATATAAACCGCAGAGGGGATCAAATACCACCAAACGAAAGCTCTATTTGTGGGGGAAAAAAAACATAAAGATTTTATTTGGGTACTGTGTTGCATGTCCGCGCAAGTCATTCAAAGTGCGACAGCGCTGAAAACTAAAAAAATGGTCTGGGCAGGAAGGGGGTGAAAATGCCCTGTATTGAAGTGGTTATAGAAAGTAAGAAGATAGGTAGGCAAATCAGTCATAGAGATATATTTATGAAGCAGTGAAGGTGATGTTCACCAAGTATTCACTGCAGGCCATTCTTATTGGAACATGTGTTTTAAATGACAGTGAATGATTAACCTGCTGTGAACGTTTAGTGAATGTCACATTCACTGCTATATAATAATGCCCCACAGAGTTACTGTCAAGTTAACCAATGCAAACCTAAAAGCTAAATTTAGCCTGGGCATCTAGGCTTCGATGCACAGAAGGGTTTAAAGCTAGTTCTACTTTTCTTATGAATCAAATACTTAAAAAATATTTTTTTTTACTCTGGTGCCTGTGGGGCAGTAAAAACAGGCATTCAAGCTGCAGTTTTATGCTGTACCACCCTCAGCCACCTACTGTAGTTCTAACATTACAGCTTGACAGGGCTGTACACAAGCCATGGCATTTTTAACTTTGACAGGTGGCACTGCTTATTAAACTCGCCCGTTGAAATAAATGGGGCTGCAATGCAACCGCAACCCAAATGTTTGGCTTACATTTGTGGCATTGCCCAGCAATAGTGAAATTGCTGTTCAGTAAATAAAGAAAAAACAGGCACGAGGAGGCAGCCTTCGCACCTCCTGAATGTCTGCCAGCCGCTGCTATACCGCCTCCTGAAAACAAGCCAATGAAAAGCCTTTCAGCAGGCGGTAAGCTTACAGTTTGTCTAAAAGAGTACAGTATTTTCCGGCGTATAAGACAACCTTTTGTACCTAAAAATATCCCCCAAAAGTCGGGGGTCGTCTTATACGCCGGTACCTGTATGCAGTCAGTCAGATTGCGGCCGTCCATTGTTCAAAAGCCGCGCCTCCTCCTCGTCCTGTTCCGTGATAGACGGAACACTCCGTCTATCACAGACATCCTCTCATCCTCGGCCTCGGACGAGAGGACCTCCGTGGTAGGCGGAACACCGAACACAGGCTCTGCTGGGAAACTGAGTGTTCAGCCTATCACGGAACAAGACGAGGAGGAGGCGCGGCTTTTGAACAATGGACGCCCGAAGTCTGACTGATCTGGAGATCGGCACAGTGTGGTAGGCAATGAGCACAGTGAGGTATGCAATGAGCACAGTGAGGTAGGCAATGGGCACAGTGAGGTAGGCAATGAGCACAGTGAGGTATGGTATGCAATGAGCACAGTGAGGTATGCAATGAGCATACAGTGAGGTATGCAATGAGCACAGTGAGGTATGCAATGAGCACAGTGAGGTATGCAATGAGTGAGGTATGCAATGAGCACAGTGAGGTATGCAATGGGCACAGTGAGGTATGCAATGGGCACAGTGAGGTATGCAATGGGCACAGTGAGGTATGCAATGAGCACAGTGAGGTATGCAATGAGTGAGGTATGCAATGAGCACAGTGAGGTATGCAATGAGCACAGTGAGGTATGCAATGAGCACAGTGAGGTATGCAATGGGCACAGTGAGGTATGCAATGGGCACAGTGAGGTATGCAATGGGCACAGTGAGGTATGCAATGAGCACAGAGAGGTATGCAATGAGCACAGAGAGGTATGCAATGAGCACAGTGAGGTAGGCAATGGGCACAGTGAGGTAGGCAATGGGCACAGTGAGGTAGGCAATGGGCACAGCTGAGGTAGGCAATGGGCACAGTGAGGTATGCAATGGGCACAGTGAGGTGTGTCGGAAGGGGGGGTCGTCTTATACGGCGAGTATATCCCAAAACCAACCTTTTAGCTGGAAAAATAGGGGGTTGTCTTATACGCCCAGTCGCCTTATACGCCGGCAAATACGGGTACAAAGAAATAGCTGCAAAATTATAAACCCTGTAAATTGTATTTATAAGCTATTGCACGTTTGAGCTCCATGGCCTACACCCCACATCAAAGTTTTTTAGGACAACTTTGCCTTTAATTTAATGCTATGTCAACCAGTTTTTGGTCTATTTTCATGTGAGGGTCACACACTGTATAAAAGCATTAATAAATCTGCAGGTGGATAAATCCTGACCAGCTTCTTAGCCCCTGACTTCAATAAGAATTAGACATTATGAATTTCATCAGTTGACACTTTGCAATACAGCCAGGCTTTCAGCAAAGGAAAATATATCTTATAAACTGTGACACCCCTGAAGGTCGGCATTATGCACTGTTATCCTTCATCCTAATGCTTCAAAACCAGGTTGTAAAATGAGATTATTGTAGAAAATCAAACAAAATCTCTGAAGCTGTATTTACAGATATACAGTAGATATGATGAGTTATGAGAGGAAAATGTGCCCTACATAAGATTATCAGCAAACCACAAATATGTTTTCCATGTGCATGGACCACTTCTGCGTGGCTTTCCCCACTCCTGGCTGGCAGGACTTGCCAATAAGGGTCCCCTTAGACAGGTTATCTTGTAAAAATAACTCTCCATCTACTCATATCCCCTTTCCCTGCACTTCCCCCACTTCTCTATTCTTCTGGTGGAGTCAGGAATCCAATCTCTGTGTAAGCTCTATGTTGGCCACCAAATGCTGTCGCATGGAAGCGGGAGTCATGTTGAGACAAGGGGCTTCCTCTCTTTGCTCCCAATGGAGCCCACACCTCTGAACAGATAGTAAAAAATGATTCCTGAAAAGTGGGATTTTAAATGGACCACAGGCAGTAATGAGTATAAAAATGACAAATTTATTATGCAGTACAATTAACATACAACATGAAAAACATAGATAGCAAATGATAAAAACATAAATATGGGAGACAAATGTGGAAACAAGCTGAAAGAAGGAAGGAGGCCTGCAGACTTATGACCGACGCGTTTTGATTACACATACAGTGTAGATCTTCCTCAGGGACTATGCAGGCTTCAACACTTCAAATGCTGTGATTCCCAAATATAAAACAAGTTCACCGGCAGTAGACAGACATTCAAGTAGTATAGAATAAAAGGATCCGTCAGGGCCGGGCGGGGAGTGCCAACCTGGATATCATGGATCAGTATGTGTTCCCAAAAGTTGCTCTTGATCATTTAATGGATTCACTACAGCAGGTTGCATCAAACTAAATTTTTGCATGAGAGTGTTGCTCATGGAGGATGTAACCAACCAGAGCAGTGTTCCTGTACTGTATAGTGGAACTTATCCAGAAAAGGTCATAGTAAAGGCTGTCCTGTAGTTTAAATCCTCATGGCCACTGTCGTTATAGATGGAATGAAGATGTAGGGTCTGTCAAGTCCGGTACCGGACTTGACAGTTGTTAAGGATACTGCGTTGTAAAATGACTTATCAGTTGTTAAGGATACTGCGTCCGGCTTCCCGGCCCCACTCCTTAACAACCAGCTTTTACTGCTCCCTGATTAGGCAAAGCTTTGCACTGCAAATTTCGGGCAACCAACCAATTGGCAAACAGCCAATGTCCGGCCTGAACTCATGCACGGGCCGAACCGTTCGCCCAACACTACTGACAATACCCAAATCTATTCCTCTACTCAACTCACTCCATCAGTCTCCACACGCATCACTAATTTACTAACAGACATATCAATCTGGATGTCCTACCACTTCCTCAAACTCAATCCATCCAAAACAGAGCTCATAATATTTCTTCCCCCACATGCCCCTTCCTGAGATCAACGGCTCAAGATCAACCTGTCCCCACATACCAAGGTTCTAGGTATAATCCTGGACTCTGAATTATCCTTTTGCACTCACATCCAATCAATGCCCAAATCTTGCCACCTCAACATCTCCAAAATACACCCCTTCCTAACCAATGACACCACAAAGCTCCTAATCCACTCCCTAGTCATCTGTTGCCTCGACTCCCTTCACATTGGATTACCTTTACATAGGCTATCCCCCCCCCCCTACAGTCCATCATGAATTCTGCCACCAGACTCATCCACCTTACCAGCTGTTCAGTGTCTGCTACTCCTCTCTGCCAATCCCTTAACCAATAACATTTTTAATACTAACAAACAAACTTACAAAGCCATCCACAACTCAGCCCCCAGCTACATCGCTAACCTTGTCTCAAAATATCAACCAAATCATTTTCTTCATTCCTTCCAAGACCTCCTGCTCTCTAGCTCCCTTGTCAACTCCTTTCATGCTTGCCTCCAGGACTTTTCCCAAGCCTCTCCCATCCTATGGAACGCCCTACCCCAATCTTTCCGACTATCTCCTAGTCTGTACACTGCCAGGCGATCCCTGAAAACCCCTTTTTTTTAAAGAGGTCTATCCTTCCTCCAACTGTTCTTTTATTTTCTCCATCAGGTCATCCCCCACAGTTATTACCTACTGCATCACCTGACCCTTCCTCTTAGATTGTAAGCTCTAATGAGCAGGGCCCTCCGATTCCTCCTGTATTGAATTGTATTGTAACTGTACTGTCTGCCCTCATGTTGTAAAGTGCTGGGCAAACTGTTGGTGCTATATAAATCCTGTATAATAATAATAATAATAATAATAATAATAATAATAATAATACCTGCAGACGCACAATAGAAATATCATATCCTCAATGGATAGGTATGAACATACCTAAGTTTCTATAAACAATGTAATGTAATGCAGACAAAGATCTTTCCTGGAAGCAAAGCTATCCAACAGGTTTACTTAAAGTGGAATTTCAGCCACCTTTCTTACTAAGTTTACGACTGCTCCCATCCCCCCTTCTAAATCCTATACTAACTACACTGTAGAAGGAAGGTGTCTAAACTTGCCCATTATAAGGTCACGTGATCGGCTCTCAGTGGCCAGCTTCAGGGGAGAGGAGGGACAGCCGACAACGGATGCCCCATAATAAGCCTATGGGTGACGTCACCGCCCAGGCATTCCATCCGTTGTTGCAGCTCTCTCCCCTCCTCTGAAGCCGACTAATAGAAAGATCGCATGACCAGGCCGGTGTGCCCTCAAAATATGCAAGTATAAGCATATTTCTTGTACAGAGTAGTTAGTATAGCATTAACAGGGGGGTGGGAGTCGGTTTAACCTTAGTTCAATTAATCCTGGAATTCCACTTTAACGCAGGTTTTAAACCCTGCAATACACTTAGGCCTGAATCACATTAGTGAGATTTCTGATGCAACTTAAGTCACACAGAATCACATGGCAATGGAAAGAACATTGTTTTCAATGATGGCCGTTCACATCAATGCAACACAGCTGTGATGTGACTTTGGGGAAGGGTCCTGTGCTACTTTGATGCGATGCAGTGCGATTTTGTGGTCCATAGACTTCAATTAATACAATGTACGTGTATTTTTGTTGAGATTTTGTTGCATTTTTTCCAAGCAAAAAAGTAGTAGTCCCAAGCCATAAAATCGCATCTAAAAAACACACACCACTAAAATCGCACAGCACCTGCACTGCATAATTGCATCTGAAATTATATTTAGAACTCATCTCACTGTGAGCCAGGCCCTAAAGCAGAACTTCAAATTAAAAACTGCAACCAGACAGGCTACTTATTGCAGTAGAGGCATACCACCGTGTCTCCACAGCAATAAATGACTCATCCCTGCCTGTTTGCAATCTTCTTGAAATGTACACTGTGCTGCCCCTGCACAGCTTTCATCCACAATTTTGGCATTTGTTGGGACGAATGAACTTGTGCGCATGCATGGGCGTTACATGTCCTTAGAACAGCGAATCAAGGTGGCCGAAGATCCTGAATCTGGAAGAAGACCTGGCAAGCACCAAGGGGCTCTTAGATGACACATCGTTGGAAGGGAAGCGAGTATGGCTCTCCTTTAGCCCCCCTGCCATCACCCCAAAACCTAGATTGTTGCAAGCGTGATTTGCGCGATTTGGACGCTCTCCATCATCTGTGTTAGCTAACCCATCTTTAAACACAACTGGCCGCATCAGTCAAACATTCATGTTTAGGCCTACAGATCTGGGCAGGGGAGGTACACAACAGGCACCGCAGGGGCACCTTATTAGCAGGAAGACCACAGCCATTGGAAAATAAATTCTTAACTGTCCAATTGCTTTTGCCACCAATAAGCCTTGACCGTGGGTGCCATATAGACACTAAATCCTCACCTAATATATCCATACCAAAATGCTGTCATCTAGCATACAAGAAACCAACACTTATCAGTAGTGACAGCATTATTTTCCTTTTTTGAAGCTTCTTTTCATTTATGTTCAAATGGCGATCCTGCCAGTAAAGCACTGCCTGTACCTGGATGACACCACTCAATCCATTATATCTATGGAGGAAAAGCTTTATCACCCTACACAGTCCATATTCCCATCGCACATGTTCCTGGAATAAGCTCTAATGCCGCATACACACGATTGGAATTTCAGGCAACAAAACCGTGTTTTTTTTTCCCGACGGATGTTGGCTCAAAACTTGACTTGCACACACACACAGTCGCACAAATGTTGTCGGAAATTCCGATGGTCAAGAACGCGGAGACGTACAATACTACGACGAGCCGAGAAAAATTAAGTACAATGATTCCGAGCATGCGTCAAATTGGTTCCGAGGATGTGCAGCACTTTTGTGCGTCGGAAATGGCTACACACGGTCGGAATTTCCAACAAGAACTTTTCTTGTGGGAAAAACTGAGAACCAGCTCTCAAACATTTGTTGTCGGAAATTCCGACAGCAAATGTCCAATGGAGTCTACACACGGTCGGAATATCCGACCAAAAGCTCACATCGAACATTTGTTGTCGGAACTTCCGATCGCGTGTACGCGGCATTAGAGCACTGGGTGCTGTAGCGACCGCCAGCTGGATACTGGAACCTATACGGTATGTAGATCTTCGCCAGCACACCAAGGATCAACAATTTCGTCCAAAGTTTTTTTTATTCAAGAATGATCACATCACAAAACAGTGTAGTGCAATGTTTCGGAGCCACGCAGGACCCCTTCATCAGGCATTGTCACCCTAGACTGCTCGATCCTGATTTGGACTAGAGATCGACTGATCTCGTTTTTTGGTGCCGATACGATACCAATTTTTCGGCAACCTCTCAGACTGATAGCCGATATTGTCTGCCGATATTCTGTACATTTAAAAAAAAAAAAATTTACACTTTTATTTTTATTTTTTATCACAGTTTTTGCTGTCACAAGGAATGTAAACATCCCTTGTGACAGTAATAGGCAGTGACCCCCAAACCCCTCCTCTGCACTTGTAAGTATTCAAAACATCAAGATCGGCGTTTTTGAAACTTTCTATTTTTAAAACTGGCGCCTTTAAGATGCCAGTAAACCGGGAAGTGATGTCATGACATCGCTTCCAGGTTACTAGATCCGAGACCCGAATGAAGTATCTGCTTTGCTCGGGTCTTCGGCCAGTCGACGGACGTGCCGGCTGGTTGCTCAGGCCTCATGGTGGGACAGGAGAGCCCGGGCGAGCGGCGGAAGGTGGCAGGAGGGGTGTCCCCTCCTGCTGTTTGAAATAACAGCCGAGTGGCTGTTGAGCCGCATCGGTTGTTATTTCAATAAAGCCAACTGTCCGCTCTAAAGAACGGTACCGGGGTGATGCCTGCAATATCGGTCTAGTTTGCGACCGATACCGATTTTTCAGAAAATGCTGATATCGGCCTGCAATAATCGGCCTTACCGATAATCGGTCGATCCCTTATTTGGACTACAGAACACCTCCCTCTCCTCAGCTTTCATATGATGTGGCGTTCTGTTGTCCAAAAGATGAACTGGGCTGATAACAATGCATGGTATTTCAGTGCAGCAGAAGTAGATCACACAGAAAGTTACAATTTACTGGATTTCTAGCAAGATGAATGGATATTTTTTGTTAAAAAAAAAAAAGAAGGAGAGAAACTAATTGTAGTTTCTCAAAACAATGGACTTTCTAAGCACAGCATTAGGCGGTTTGTATAAAAGATTAACAAATTTATTCGATGTATATTTAAAAAAAGACACAGTACAAAACACAGAAAAGGGGAAATTAAAAAGCACCCTCCGTCTACAAAAAGTCAACAGATCCTGTTGTATGGAGAAAAATAGCCACAATGGATCATAGAGTATTGAAGTCCAGTAATGAGATGGAGGGTCAGTGTGGATCACAGGAACCCGGGCAATTGTTTCTCCATACTTTTTTGGGGGGTATTTTTTTGTTATACTTATAACAAAATGCTTTTAATGGTATATTTAATAGAACACAAGGGAGCAATAGGAGTTTATTTTTAGGGTTTACATACAATTTAAGCTTGTACCAAGCGATACCTGCACCCTTAGCACGCACAGCTTAACCCCTTCCCACCTGCCCCGGCGTCCCTTTACACAAATCCATGAATGTCGTGGCCCGGGAAAGATCGTCTGATTGCGTGACCACTCTGATTGTCTGTCACATTGGTCACGATTGGGAGCCGGTCCTGCCAGCTACCGATCATTACCCGGGGAGGAAGAGCTGTCTCTGTGCTGGGAGCGCGCAGTGACTGAGTGAGTGGCGCCTATGTGCAGTGACGCACACCCTTTTTGCCGATGTGCTTATGTGTTAAACGGTCGTAAAGGGGTTACAATGTAAAAAGACACAACATCAGAACAGAATTAAATTGCACAGAATGATATGACAACCTATTTCCAGCAGTAGTCCTGTAGATGTAACACTGCTAATGAAATATGTATATTACCATGAGGCTATTATGTGTAACAGGTACTACGCTTGGCTGGGCTGGCATTGCATTGTGGAGAGATGTGTGATGTTATTAGCCCTCCCCATTAACATTTTCAGCTCTATATCATGAGATGAAAATAATGCAACTCTGCTGATTTAATATTTTATAGGTAATAAATCTTTAATGGACTTTTTGTCGCCGACCGCCTTGATTTGTATTTTTCCTTTTTTTTTTTTTTTTATTTCATTAAATTTTTTATGGACTGTATATAATTTTTAGACAGTTGGCAACCATGAACATTAGGGGTACTTACTAAGCAAACTTTGGGCTATTAAGACTTAGGACCTGCTACGTAGACCCGAGTTGAAAAATGCATGTCAACATGCGCCAAAGTGCATGCGTTTTCTTTTCTGTGTGTTATGGCATAATCAAGCCCTTATCACTTTTTGCAGGGGTCTCAAACTGGTGGCCCTCCAGCTGTTGCCGAACTACAAGTCCCATGAGGCATTGTAAGGCTGACAGGTACAAGCATGACTCCCACAGGCAGAGGGATGATGGGACTTGTAGTTCGGCAACAGCTGGAGGACCGCCAGTTTGAGACCCCTGATTTATACTAAAGTAAAATTCCAGCTAAAACTTTCTCATCTTAAAACTTCACCCCCATCCCTTCTAACACCTACACTAACTACCCTGTAGAACGGGGGTCTCCAAACGTTCTAAACACAGGGCCTTCAGACTTTAGGGGGGGGCAGACTGTGGCCATTGGGTGTAGAAAAGTTCCAGAGTCCCGACGACAGTGGGAAAAAAAAAACAATGCCCCATCTTTGCTGTCATTGGGAGGAATTAGACCCCATCATTGGTGTCATTAGAAGGAATTGAGGAAAGATATACCTGTGCATAGGTATATCTTTTCTCTGTTGTATGCAGGTCAGTGACCAGACCTGAACCTTGTAGCTCTCCCCCCACCTTGTGTCTTTATTCCCCAGGTTGGCATGGTGTCCACCGTAGCATTTGCAGTGGCAAGGCAGTGTAGGACTGGCCAGAACAGGGATTAGTTTGATGGAGTTGGTCAGCTTAAACATGTATTGCAATATAAGTGAACTAAATATCCCTGTTTTTCATTGCATAGTTTTCTGGGAAGGGTGCAGCAGTGTGCAGAGGGTCCATTCAGTATTAGAAGGAATTGTGCCCCATCACTGGTATCATTGGAAGTAATTGTGCCCCATCGTTGGTGTCATTCAGCTCAATTGTTGGTATCATTGGGAGGAATTTTACCCCATCGTTGGCATCATTGGAAGAAATTGAGCCCCAACGTTGGAAGGAATTGTGCCCCATCGTTGGAAGGAATTGAGCCCCATCGTTGGAAGGAATTGAGCCCCATCGTTGGAAGGAATTGAGCCCCATCGTTGGAAGGAATTGAGCCCCATCGTTGGAAGGAATTGAGCCCCATCGTTAGAAGGACGTGAGCCCCATCGTTAGAAGGACGTGAGCCCCATCGTTGGAAGGACGTGAGCCCCATCGTTGGAAGGACGTGAGCCCCATCGTTGGAAGGACGTGAGCCCCATCGTTGGAAGGACGTGAGCCCCATCGTTGGAAGGACGTGAGCCCCATCGTTGGAAAGAATTGAGCCCCATCGTTGGAAAGAATTGAGCCCCATCCTTCAAAGGAATTGTGCCTCATCATTGGAAGGAATTGTGCCCCATCATTGGTGTCATTCAGCTCAATTGTTGGTATAATTGGAAGAAACTGAGCCCCATCATTGGTATCATTGGAAGGAATTGTGCCCTATCGTTGGTATCATTGGAAGGAGTTGTGCCCCATTGTTGGTGTCATTCAGCTCAATTGTTTGTGTCATTGGGAGGAATTGAGCCCCATCATTGGTATCATATTGAGCCCCATCATTGGAAGGAAATGTGCCCCATTGTTGGTGTCATTATACCCAATTGATGGTGTAAATGGGAGGAATTGTGCCTTTTCTTTGGTGTCAGTGGGGGCATTATTGTTGGTATCAGTGGATGAAATAGTGCCCCAAGGGCCAGATAAAGAGAAGCAAAGAGCTAAATCTATCCCCCGCGCCACAGTTTGGAGACCACTGCTGTAGAAGAAAGATGCATATACTTACCTATCCTCGGGGCGCTCCGGTCCGATCATGTGATTGGCTCTTCTCTCTCAGCTAGCAGCAGCTTCAGGGGAGAGGAGGGAGAGCTGTTGACAGATGGGTCAAAGTAAGCCCATAGGTGACGTCACTGATCAAGCATACCAACCGCTGTCGGATCACTGTCTCCTCTTCCCTGCAGCCGGTGTTGGCTGATACAGGGGAGATCATGTGACCGGACCGGGGCACCTTGCGAATAGGCAAGAATAAGCATCTTTCTTCTACAAGGTTGTTAGCATAGGTGTTGGAAGAGGGGTGGGAGCAGTTTTAATATTACACAGTTTTAGCCTGGAATTCTACTTTAATTAATAGAGATTAGGGATGAGTTTGGGTTGGGGCCAAACCCCGGAGTTAGCCCCTTGTACCCTTTTATGTGTACCTAATAAACCATTTACTAAGGATTTGCAGTGACGCCTTCTTCTATTGGAATTCGCTGATTACTTGCTGTCATGAGGACATCGTAGCCTGAGCACCCTCTTGTGGACTGCAACTGATATCTAGGATATTTCCTTGTAGAGCGCTGCATTTTTTGACTGTTTGCTGTTTGAAACCCCTGAGTTAGCTGTCATTGCTAAGCCAATGAGCTGCAGGCAGATTTCCCACCCTGCAGCTGCACATGTACAAAGAGGTGGGGATGCTCGTGACATCATTCACCCAATATTGCCATATACCCACTGAAGTCACTGGCCTCAGATGATACAAATGAAAAGGAAACAAATATTTCTACATATATTGTACCCATTTATCTGCAGCCCTCTCTTCTCTACAGCCTTCTAAAACACACAGATCAAAGGCTTTTTCTCAGCTCAAGAAGGCAGGGGGCGGGTATCCGGGATCTGACGTCACACACTGTGAAGCATAGAAATGAAGGCTGAGTGTAATCTCATAGGGAGACATGAACAGCTGGTCTGTCAGTCACCTTCTGTGAGCTGGAGGGGGGGTGGAGCCGTCTTCTGGGATTCTGTGGTGTCAACATTACTGTCAGATGTAACTCAAGCAGATAGCAGTAGGTGGAGAGATCAGAAAAGGGATGTGCTTTGTTCATTTTTTATTTCTGAGGTTTACAACCACTTTAAAAGAGAAGTATGGGAATGATCTGCACTCCTGTGATCCACAGGACAAGTACAGACAAACGAGCTTTGGCTATACTTCTCCTTCAAGTAAATGACATTGAACTAATATGGCCAAATGCCCATATTGGGTCAATAACGTTACAAGCATGCCTGCACATTTGTGTACATTAGCGGTGGGGCAGGGAATTTCCTGCCCGCAGCTCATTGGCCCAGCAATGACAGCTAACTTCAGGGTTAGGACAGACTTGAGCTTAGACTCAACCCAAGAATGAACCCATCAAGCTCATTTCTAATGCAGATCAGCATTCTCCAAAGCCATATTTGTAACTATAGGGAGCAAAATCATCAGTAGTGCCTCAAGTTCAAAACAAATTCAAACACAATTATTTTTTGATTATTAAAAACGCCTTCCCTTGTGTTAACCCCATTGCTTAAACCTCCAGAACTGCAATTCCCTGCCTTGGAACATAGACCTGACTGCTTGAACTGCATATCCTGACAGCATTGAGGCCCTTGAGAGTGAGTTCAGACTCTGGCTGCCAATTCAATTCCTAAAGTGGTGGGCTGTGCATATTCCAAACAGCGCCTGATACCCCAAAAGCATGCTGCATCCAGTCCAACTGATAACCTTGATATAGTCTCAAAGTACTCAGGCTGGGGTGGAGGTGACACTGGAAGAGACACTTCCGGCACTTTATGCATTGTGTCACCTGGAAGTCAGTAGAAGACGGATACCCAGTTTTTAGGCTAGGTCAGCTTTCCACGCTGCAGGTGTGAGGAAGATCAAAATATAGCATTTGTGGAATAGTTTGACATGAGCTGTAAAGTTCCACTTTAATGTAACCCTCAAACCCTCCAGTGTAGAGCAGATACCCTCCCCCCAAACTGCAGCCTGTGGATGTGGTCCTTTGCTTGCATTTAACTGGCCCTTGGGGTGCTATATATACAGTATCTCCCACTGACACCAACGATGGGACACTATTCTTCCAACCGATACCAAAGATGGGCCACTTTTCCTCCCCGACACCAATGATAGGGTACTATTCTTTTTACTGACACCAACAATGATGCACCTTTTCATTCCACTAACATCTGATGGGGCACTGTTCCTCCCACTGACACCAACAGCCAGGCATTATACCTCCTGCTGACACTAATTATGGGGCACTATTCCACCCACTCATACCAAGGACGAGCCACTATTCTCAAACTGTCACCAACAATGGGACATTAATTCTTTCAATTGGTAGCAAATGTGGATGCACTATTTCTCCCATTGATACCCGTCGATGGGGCCCTATTCCTCCCACCAATACCAACAATGGGTTACTATTTCTCTCACTGACACCAATGATGGGGCATTATTTCTACCACTGATACCAACGATGGGGCTTTATTCCTCCCGCCAATACCAACAATGGGGTACTATTTCTCTTACTGACACCAATGATGGGGCATTATTCCTACCATTGATGGGGCACTATTCTTCCCACCGATACCAACGATGGGGCATTATTCCTCCCACTGACACCAACAATGGAGCACTATTCCTCCCACTGATGCCAAAGATAGGGCACTATTCTTTCCACTGACACCAACGATGGGGCACCATTCTTCCCACTGACACCAACGATAGGGCACTATTCTTTCCACTGACACCAACGATGGGGCACTATTCCTCCCACTGACATCAGCTATGGGGCACTATACCTGTCGCTGACACCAATCATGGAGCGCTGTTTCTCCCACTGATACCAATACCAAGGCACTATTCCTCCCACAAACACCAGCAGTGGGACACTATTTCTGCAACTGACACCAACAATAAGTCACTATTTCCCCCACTGACAGAAACATTCAGGCACTATTCCTCCCACTGACAACAATGGGGCAGATTTCCTTCCACTGACATCTGAATGGTACACTACTCCTCTCACTGCTTGCAATGATGGGGCACACTATTCCTCCCACTGACACCGATGATGGGGCACTATTACTCCCACTGACATCCGATAGGGCATAATTCCTCCCACTGACATCCTTGATGGTCCCTCCCACTGATAGCAGCAATGCTACACTAATACTTTCACTGATACTAATGATCAGGCATAATTCCACCCCCAGCCCCCCCTACTGACTGCAGGCACTAGGTCACTTTTAATCCCATCGGCCACCAAGCCTGGGGAATGTTTACTCCACTGACATCAAGACATTTTCTTCTTCCAATAGCCACAGTCTACCCCCTTGAATCTGAGGGACAGTGAACTAGTCATTTGTTTAGAAAGTTTGAGGACCCCTGCTGTGGTGCATTACTTTGCCTTTCCCACTTCTATCATGCAGTGCCCCCCAGCATTTGAGTGTCCATGCCCAAGTACTGTCATTTTCAGGGTAAGGGGCATGCCTGGCAACGTATAGGTACTGACAGTCAACCGAAGCTTAGGATCTGCCTACAATTTATATTTCATTGGGGTGGACTGTCCTTTGGAAAAAAAGGTCTTTTAAGAAAAAAAAAATATATATATATTTGAGAGATATTGGACAAGTCAGGCAAATGAAAGGTCACTATGGATTACCGTTGTATATGACTCTTTCAAAATTTCATGGTGAAGATGTAATAAGAGACACGTGAAGTGCACATGGAATAACAAACCGAAAGTCTCACCTTAAATGCAATGTCGTAAAACTCCCCGCTGTTGCTGAGGGATGGGCGCCCTGATATCACCATGCCATTGCTATGGCCTTCAGGGCCCACCTTGCCATTCTCTTTGGTGGCCGGGACACTACACGTAGCAGGGGAGCTGCTACCTTTACTTTTCTGACTCTTCTTCCTCGACATCCTCTGTCGTATAGGTGTCGCTGCCAACAGGGTACAAGCCAGAGTGCCTAATTACAGGAAAGACAATTCCCACCAAGAAAAAAAAAAGTATAGCCGATCACCAGAGGTATCTGGGAGGAAAGTGGGGTTCAGAGGATTAATAAAGCATCTCTCTTCTCCGTCAATCCCCTATTGTGCGCTCAAGTACTAGTTAGCCTGAACTCCAGTATAGCCCCAGCTGAAAATGTCTGGACTGGATGAGGTGCTAAACGCTCGGAGATCCTCTAGATCCAATCCTGCTCAAGCTAAACCGAGCTCTGGGAACTAGTCTGATGTCAAAGTCACCACGTAGCTCCAACGGCACTCTGTAAACAATAAGATGTCCCAACAATGACTGTGCTTTCTGTTAATGCAAATCCACTCTTGGCATGGAATCAGATGTTCTGGCTTCCCGAGGGTCCTCTCCGTGCTGAAGGAAAGCTTGCTCAATCTTCCTGTACACGCGGTCTCTTCTGTGTCTCTGCCTGTTATTGTTTACCTTATAAACCTTCCAGCCTTTCCCACACCTTCCTTCTCTTCGCTGTGTGATTGGAACGCTCTGAATCCCTCTGATCTACTCTAACATGTGTCGTCTCGCTGGTATTTCCACTCAACCTTCAACTTGGCTTCCAACTCGTATGTCAGCCCGGTGTATTGTGTCTATGTGATCGCTGTAGGTCTGTGCAACCTGTTCTCTGCGGAATCTCTTCTCTCCTGCACTCTGCTCAGGGTTACTCAGCTGCTCTGTGTTGTCCCTTCCTTCTTTCTCTTCAGCACTGCCTTGCTGTATTTATTCTCTCCTCAGTTTACCCTTTAACTAGCGCAGCTCTCTATACATCACATGCACACTCGCACGGAAAGAGAACCCCAAAACTGGACTAAGTGGAGATCCTGCCTGATCCTGTGGTCCCAAACTACACCTGGCACACCAATACTGAACCCCAGAACTGACTTCTTCACCACTCTGCACCCCAGTACTGGTTCCTCGCCCTAAAAATTCTGCACCCCTCTACTAACTTCTTACTCTGCACCACACTAATGGCTCCTCACCCTAAAATCCTGCACCCCTTTAGGAACTTCCTACCCTGCTGCACCCCAGTACCAACTCTGTTTTTCAGGCCTGCACCCCAACTACTGAATTACATCACAACTTCCTCCCCAGTTATGAGCATGTAATCCATAATTCACCACGTCTATACTATATCTTCACTTCTTAGCATATCACTTCCAAACCTTTCACTTTCACTCTGTAAACCCAATACAAGTCTTACAATACTGACCCCTCACTACTCAGGTCTACGCCCCAATACTGACCCCTCACTACTCAGGTCTACGCCCCAATACTGACCCCTCACTACTCAGGTCTACGCCCCAATACTAACCCCTCACTACTCAGGTCTACGCCCCAATACTAACCCCTCACTACTCAGGTCTACACCCCAATACTAACCCCTCACTACTCAGGTCTACACCCCAAAACGAACCCCTCACTACTCAGGTCTACGCCCCAATGCAAACCCCTCACTACTCAGGTCTACACCCCAAAACGAACCCCTCACTACTCAGGTCTACACCCCAAAACAAACCCCTCACTACTCAGGTCTACGCCCCAATGCAAACCCCTCACTACTCAGGTCTACACCCCAAAACGAACCCCTCACTACTCAGGTCTACGCCCCAATACTAACCCCTCACTACTCAGGTCTACGCCCCAAAACAAACCCCTCACTACTCAGGTCTACGCCCCAATGCAAACCCCTCACTACTCAGGTCTATGCCCCAATACTAACAGCTCACTACTCAGGTCTACACCCCAAAACGAACCCCTCACTACTCAGGTCTACGCCCCAATACTAACAGCTCACTACTCAGGTCTACGCCCCAATACTAACCCCTCACTACTCAGGTCTACGCCCCAATACTAACCCCTCACTACTCAGGTCTACACCCCAATACTAACCCCTCACTACTCAGGTCTACACCCCAATACTAACCCCTCACTACTCAGGTCTACGCCCCAATACTGACCTCTCAGAGTTTCACCCCAATATAAATCCTTCACTTATCAGCTCTACACCCCAATGAAGATCCCCTACGCTTCAACTCTACACCCCAATACTGACCCCTCACTCATCAGACTTACACCCCAATACTGACCTCTCAGATCTACACCCCAATATAGATCTTTACTCATCAGATCTACACCCCAATACTGACTCCTCACTCCTCAAATTTACACCCCAATACTGACCCCTCAGCTCTACACGCCAATACTGACCCCTCACACTTCAGATCTACGCCCTAATACTGATCTCTCAGATCTACACCCTAATACTGACCTCTCAGATCTATACCCCAATACTGACCTCTCGTTCTTCACCTGTGCACCCTTAATACAGATCCCTTGTTGCTCAGCTTTACACCCCAATAATGACTCTTTACACCTCAGCTTTACACCCCAATGCTCAGTACCCAACTCTGAACCCAAATAAAGACTCTACTACTGCACCCCAATACAAATTTTTTACTCCCTAGCACTGAACCCCAATACTCAGCCCTGTACCCCAATACTCAGTCCTGTACCCCAATACTCAGCCCTGAACCCCAATACTCAAGCTGGCGCCCCAATACTCAAGCTGGTGCCCCAAAATTCAGCCCTGTACCCCAATACTCAGTCCTGTACCCCAATAATCAGCCCTGTACCCCAATATTCAGTCCTGTGCCCCAATACTCAGTCCTGTGCCCCAATACTCAGCCCTGTACCCCAATACTCAGCTCTCCTCAGCCCTGTGCCCCAATACTCAGCCCTGCACCCCCCACTCAGAACTTGTCCCTGACACGTCTCGTCCTCCTGTTGCGGGTCCTCGGCGGAGCTCTCCAGTCCGGGGATGTTCGGTATGATCGGCCCGCCCAGTTCTCTCCCCTCCGGTCGCTTCTCTCCCGGTTCACCTCTCTCAGGCACCGGTATCAGCCCTGGAAAGAGGCGTGGCCGGCCGACTCCGCTGACAGCTCTACCCGCCAATCACCTCCGCCTCCCCCTCTCAACTCTTGGCAAAGTGTATCCCGTCCGTCCAATCAGAGCGCCCCGAAGGCGGGGCTATTTAAATAAAGAAGGACAGATGTTGCTGCTCGGTTCCCCCCAGTCATCGCGTGCACATCCAGCCGTGTGCTTGGTCCCCTCCCCGGCTCACCTCCTCCTCTAATCCCCGCTCACATCCCCTGCTAGGCCAATCTAATTGTGTGCAACCACAAAGAACAACAGCAAGCCCAGCAGCGCAACATTAAATAACAGCCTAACTCTGTATACAAGCCCTGCAGCAGGCACAGGGCTCATGATCACTCTACTATACCATACCATCCCCCCATCCATCCATATGGAGTTTATTCTGCAATAAAAGTCATTTCCTGCTCTAATAAAATTATCATAATGATTTTTTTTATTATTATTATTACTACACACCTTGAAATTACACAATTGATGCCTTGGTTTTATACTGGGACCAGTGAATTGTGTTAAGATTATAAATGGGATGATCAGTATACAGGATGTACACCTGTCAGTATACGGGATGTCATTATATCAGTATACAGGATGTACAGGGCACCTGTCATACATCAAGTCCAGGCAGCCATGATTGTACCCTGGGGCAGTTGATTAATTAGCAACAATTAATGTCATCATTTGTAAAGCTGATAGTACAGGCGTGTGATCGCCTCTCATCACTGCATCCAAAACTGAAAAAAAGAAAAGAAACACATATATATATATATATATATATATATATATATATATATATATATATCTTGCTCTTAATTGCACTTTCATTTAATTGTTTAGAAAAAATGAAGACTGTGTGTGCGGGGCAGATTCGATCTTCTAAGACGTGTAAACACAAGTACATTAAACAAAGGAGAAATCGATCCGGGGAGCATAACGTTTATTTACACTTCCCAGATCAATCTTCCCGCATGAGGGCCCGAGTGAATTAGGGCTTAAAGGTACAGCTTTACTTAAAGCGGTTGTAAACCCAGACACATTTTTTTTTTAAATCACCTGCAAGAAAAAGCCATAATGAGCTAGTATGACTAGCATACTAGCTCATTATGAATCACTTACCTTAGATCGGGACCCCCGAAGCCATCCTCGTCCCCCGCTCCGGCCGCAGCCATCGCTCCTCAGATACCCGGAAGGTTACTTCCGGGTATCGCCGCTCCAGCCAATCACAGCGCCGCTCCGGCGCTGTAATTGGCCAGAGCAGCGAAGACCTCACTCCGCGCATGCGCGCTGGAGCTTTCTATTCCGGCAGCGCCGGAATTCTGAATGGGATTAACCCTGTGAATGCACCGTTGTCTACAGCGCGCATGCGCCGTAGACATCGGTGCATGTCTTTTTTTGCAAATATCTCCTAAACCGTGTAGGTTTAGGAGATATTTCTTTTACCTACAGGTAAGCCTTAGTATAGGCTTACCTGTAGGTAAAAGTAAAAAAAAAGACTATACAACCGCTTTAAAAAAAAAAAACTGCCAATGCAGATAAGGGGTGTTTGTAAAATAGAAACAAACTGTGCAGCTCTGACTAAAGTTAAACAATGCCTTTGCTCTAGATGTAGGCCATTTATGTATCTCCCGACTTCTGACTGGAAAACTCCCAGGGCATTGCTAAGGGAGGCCTATCTGCTATTGCTCACATCCACCATCAAATCAAAAGCTGGACTCAGAGCTACTGCATCAGAAGAAAGATAGCACACATTAGGGGTTTGAACCAGAGAAAAAGCTCACTTCTGTGATGGTGGAGGTGAGCAGTAATGACTAGGCCTCACTTGATGGACTTTATGTATGACAGGTGCCCTGTAAATCCTGTATTCTTGCTGGAGGTGAAGGCTATTTACATACCTCTTGAAGCCACACTGGAAGACTCCCAGGATGTTACTAGGATGTTGGTGAGGCCTAGCTGCTGCTGCTCACTTCCACCATAACATCAAACGCTCGACTCAGACCTACTGCATCAGGAGAAAGAAAGCACACTTTTGGTGTTTGAACCAGAGAAAAAGCTCACTGCTGTGATGGTGAAGGTCAGCAGTAATGACTAGGCCTCACTTGATGGACTTTATGTATGGCAGGTGCCCTGTAAAATCTGTTTTCTTTCTATAGGTGTAAGCTATTTACATACCTCCTGGAATACTCCCAGGATGTTGCTAGGATGTTGGTAAGTTAGGCCTAATCATTACTGTTCATCGCCATCACAGAAGTGAGCTCTTTCTCTGATTCAAACCCCCCTCACATGTGCTTTCACTCCCCTGATGCAGTAGCTCTGAGCTCAGAGTTTGAGAGCTCACTCCTGTGATGGTGGAGGTGAGCAGCGATGACTAGGCCTCACTTATCAATGTTCTGAGAGTATTCCAGTCAGGTTTCATTAGGTACGTAAATGGCCTACATCTATAGCAAGGACATTATTCAACTTTGGTCAAAGCTGTACAGTTTGTTTTTATCTAGATATGTAAGAGGGGCTTCATGGTTGGCTAGAATTGGCACCAAGAGCAGAAGTCCCTACCCCCATTGCTCCTGTCCTGCTAGAACACTGCCCCTTCTGCTAAGTCTCCGCCATATTGTGCCCCACTCCACACCATATCCTCCACACAACTTTATTGGCCATTGATTTTTATAGCCCAAGGAGGGAAAGTCCAGCACAAATGAGTAGATGTGTTGCACTTTACTGATAGAATTCAGGGAATGGCATAATCACCATGGGCATCCGCTGAAATTTTTCCAGGGGGGGGGGGCATCATTTTAAGGTCATCCATGATGCTCTGTCCCTTTTTGACAATGTCATGAAGGGGAGGGGCTTAGTCATATTTGCATTCGGGGGGGGGGGGGGGGGCTGGTAAAAAATCAGGCCTGCTTTAATAAAAAATAAAAAAAGTAGGTAAAATAACTGTGCCCAATTTATCATGGTGCCCTGTGCATGAACCTTGTTAGCCTGTATGGGAAATGTAAAGCCCTGTACACACGATCGGATTTCCTATGGATTCTAATCCGATTGATTTTTCCATCGGAAATCTGATGAAGCTGACTTCCATCAGTCTTGCCTACACACCATCAGTCAAAAATCAGACCGTCCCAAACGCCGTGATGTAAAACACTCCGACAAACCGAGAAAAATGAAGTTCAATTCTTCTGAGCATGCGTCGACTTGATTCTGAGCATGCGTGGGTTTTTTGTCCGATGGAGTTCCACACAGACGATCGGAATTTGCTATCGTTTTTTTTCCCATCGGATAAATTTAAAACATGTTCTATTTTTTCTCACCGATGGAAAAAAGACCGATGGGGCCCATACACGATCGGTTTGTCTGATGAGAAAAGTCCATCGGACTGTTTTCATCGGTAAAACCGATCGTGTGTACAGGGCATAAGTGTTTTTTCTTTATATATATACACCTGTAAGCCACTAATGATTACATTCTTGACCCTAATAAACCTTTTTGTTAGGTTGAGTATTTTTAATTTTTTTTATATATGGTATAAAAACACTTAAGGCCCCTTTCACACGGGCGGACCGTATGTCCGATTTTCATCCATCCGTTTTCGGATGAAAAACGGACATACATGTATCCCTATGGGATAGCGGATGAACATTGGCTGACATCCGATGACATCAGTCTCCGCTATGGTCCGCTTATCATGACGGAGGAAAATCCTATTTTTCCATCCGTCTGCGGATCGGATTGGATGAAAACAGACAGACTATCCGTTTTCATCCGATCCCTCCATAGAGGAAAGCAGAGATCTGACCGATCCGTTGCTGCACAGTGTGCAGAGACAGACTAGTCATCCGCCAGCTCAGCGGGGATCAACGGAGCGATCCCTGCTGAGCAAGTGGAAGTTCATGGGGCGGATCATCATGGGATCCGCCCGTGTGAAAGGGCCCTAAGTCACACATTTCTAAAACCCTGAATTAACAATCTATTTACTTTTATTTATTTATTTTATTTTTTTGCTCTAGGCTCCCAAGAACCCCCGAACTTTCTTTTTTTTTTTTTTTGCGTTTTTTGTCATGCAGTCCTATCTCCATATCATCGGTACAAATGAGCAGGGGGGGGGGGCCTATTGCTGCATTTTAAACAAATAAAGGAAATTTAACTAGTTGTAAACTGGTGCAAGAAACAGAGAGAAGGAAGGAAACAGGCCGGCATCCCAGTATATCTCTTTGACATTGCATAAGGTCAATTGCAGAACAGTCCTTACCTGTAGTTCCCCAGGGCAGGCACTGGCCAGGCAGCGTATTCTCTCTTGTCACGGCCACTGCACGCCACTCACGTGACCTGTGGGAGGAGCTGGCGCCGCGCCGGCTGGATCGGCATAGGCACAAGTTCATTTACACAGGCAGAGGCAGGCTGAGGCAGCAGCCAATCACGGAACAGGTGATGTTAAGCAGACGCCCGAGCGGCAGTCGGCAGAGCCAATCCGATACTCGGGCCGGGGGTGAGGAGGGAGGAACGGATCAGATGTGTAGTCGGAAAAGACAGAGCTGAGCAGCCCCAGCCCAGCAGCAGACTTAGAAAAAAAGTCCACGGCTGCCACGGAGCCTGGTGGCCACGCCGGCCATTACAACACAGGGGGCAAGTGTCTTCTTCACTCTGACTTCAACACTTAGTCTCTTACGATTCCAGGGGGGGGGGCAATTGACCCCCTTGCCCTATAGAGCGGACGCCCATGATAGTCACATTACTTTGACATACATTCCAGAGTCATTTGACAATACATAATCACATTTAGTCAGGGACGTGCGGTGAGGTCACTGGTTAGTATTAGAGCCAGATACACACAGGTTACATACGCCGCGAACATTAGAGCAAGAGCAAAAATTCTAGCACTAGACCTCCTCTGTAACTCTAAACATGTAACCTGTCAACATTTTTAAAGCATCGCCTGTGGAGATTTTTAAGTACTGAAGTTTGGCACCATTCCACAAATGTGCGCATTTACAAAGCGTGACATATTAGGTATTTATTTACTCAACGTAACATCATCCTTCATAATATACAAAAAAATTGCGCTAACTTTAGTGTTTTTTTTTTTATTCATGAAAGTTTCTTTCCAAAAAAACGCATTTGAAAAATTGCTGTTACCGTGTAACATAAAAAGTTGCAATGACCACCATTTTATTCCCTAGGGTGTCTGCTAAAACAATATTTGGGGGTTCTGAGTAATTTTCTAGCAAAATAATGATGATTTTTACATGTAGGAAAGAACTGTCAGAATTGGCCTGGGTGGCAAGGGGTTAATTACCATAAGTAAATAATATACAAATAATTATTATATAATGTGTTTAAGGTAATTTACTATATTTTCTAAATCTGTACTCAAGCAGGTGGCTTAATGGACAAATTACTGAAGTTTGAAGTTATAACTTCAAACCAGTAATTTCACAGTTAATAGATTAATAATACATTATTATGGTATAACATATAGCATAAGAATATATAATTTAGCTTGATTAAAACAGTACCTTTTCAGCAGTAGAAGATTCTCATTCTCCCTCTTAAAGCGGAGTTCCACCCATTTTTTTTACTTTTTTTTTATTCCACTCCTCACCCCCTTACATGCCACATTTGGCATGTAATTTTTTTGGGGGGGAGTGGGGGCTTCAGTAGGAGTGGGACTTCCTGTCCCACTTCCTCCTTCCGCCCTGGAGCCACCTAGGCGATACGTCATATCGCCTTGTGGCGGCTCCTCCCTGTAGGCGATCACCTGGGACGTGATACTGTTAGACAGGTTAATTGGTTGTCAGCGAGCTGGTCGGTAAGTAGGCTTGGTTTTTCCCTGGGCATTCCCCAGGCCATGTTGTTATCTGCTTTAGCCTTCCAATGCTACTTACCGTGATAGCCAGCTATAGATGGAGGCGGTGGACATGTTTTTGTTTTCACCTGTGGTGCTTGTATTGGTCCAGCAACGCACCAGCACCTTTGCAGCCATTGTGCTACATGCTGGGTGTTTGGTGTGCTCCTGTACCTTTATGGAAGGGTGGCTCCCCTTCAGTCCACCTGCCCTCATCTAACCATCAGAATGCATGTGCCATCATTGTGGGGACACTCATTGTTAGTGTAGGACCACAGACTCCAGGGGGCCTTGGCGTGGCTCTGTGGCTCACGCATGCGTTTGCAAATGCGTGCGGACAAACCCCTGTTTTTAACGCATACTGTTAGACAGGTTAATTGGTTGTCAGCGAGCTGGTCGGTAAGTAGGCTTGGTTTTTCCCTGGGCATTCCCCAGGCCATGTTGTTATCTGCTTTAGCCTTCCAATGCTACTTACCGTGATCGCCAGCTATAGATGGGGGCGGTGGACATGTTTTTGTTTTCACCTGTGGTGCTTGTATTGGTCCAGCAATGCACCAGCACCTTTGCAGCCATTGTGCTACATGCTGGGTGTTTGGTGTGCTCCTGTACCTTTAAGGAGGGGTGGCTCCCCTTCAGTCCACCTGCCCTCATCTAACCATCAGAATGCATGTGCCTCCATTGTGGGGACACTCATTGTTAGTGTAGGACCACAGACTCCAGGGGGCCTTGGCGTGGCTCACGCATGCGTTTGCAAATGCGTGCGGACAAACCCCTGTTTTTAACGCATACTGTTAGACAGGTTAATTGGTTGTCAGCGAGCTGGTCGGTAAGTAGGCTTGGTTTTTCCCTGGGCATTCCCCAGGCCATGTTGTTATCTGCTTTAGCCTTCCAATGCTACTTACCGTGATAGCCAGCTATAGATGGGGGCGGTGGACATGTTTTTGTTTTCACCTGTGGTGCTTGTCACGGCTGGGTGCCCACACTGTGAATGGACGCGCCGGCGGAGGAGGGGGGAGAGGAGCGGAGCTCCAGGCGGCGCGTCGCTGGACAGTGGAGCAGGTAAGTGTATGTTTATTAAAAGCCAGCAGCTACACTTTTTGTAGCTGCTGACTTTTAATAAACATAAAAAAAGGGTGGAACTCCGCTTTAACTGTATGAGAAAAACATGGGATTGTGGGTAAATCTTATACCCATAAACCCATGTTTTTTCCTTGTAGTTAAAGTGGAGTTCCTTCCTACTAAAATAAAAATATTAAAAGTCAGCAGCTACAAATACTGCAGCTGCTGACTTTTAATAATCGGACACTCACATGTCCCAGGGTCTAGCGATGCAGGGGAACGATGCCCCACTCGTCTCCCCCTCCTCTCCGCAGCACCGGCATCACTACTGTGGGCTCCCGGCTGTGGCTTCACAGTCGGGCACGCACTGCGCATGCGCGTGCTGTGCACCGTGATTGGCCGAGCAATCATCTGGGACCTGTGACGTGTCCCAGATGATTGCCGAGAGGGAGGAGGGAGAGGTGCCCAGGGAAGAAGTAGGAGCTGGAACCCTCTAAAAAGAGGTTTTCCGCTTCCCCCCAAAAAAATGACATGCCAAATGTGGCATGTCAGGGGGTCACCTTCCCTTAAAGCGGAAGTTCCATTTTTGGGTGGAACTCCGCTTTAAGAGGGCTGGGCTGGAAGGGAGCATGTGTCTTTTAGACACATACCCTTTTCTATGACACTGCAGTGAGAGGCGTGCCTCCACTGCAACACTTTTATTGGACAGCTGGGGCCAATGGTGCTTTACTATTGGTCCAAGGTTTCAAGCTGTCCATTGAGCTCAGTGCCTCTGACAAGAAGACAAGTTTCTGCTGCATACAGAATGTGCCAGCTTGTATTTAAACTGGTCGCTCTGTATGTTAAGGGTTGAGGTCAGGGCACTGTAAGGGACACTCCAGTTCCTACACATTGGACTCATCAAAACATTTATGGAGCCTGCTTTGTAAACTGGGGCACAGTCATTCCAGACAAGAAAAGAGCCCTCACCAAACTGTTTTTACAAGATTAGAAGTGCACAATTGTCAAAAATGTCTTTGTGGCATCAACAGTACCCTTTAATGGAAACATCGGAACCTAAAGTAGAATTCCAGGCTAATACTAACTAAGCTTAAATCTGCTCTGACCCCCCTTCTAACACCTATACTATATGCAATGCCAAGCTGCGATTTCCAAAGCGAGCAAAGTCCTTTCTAGTATTAAGAGAGGTATGGACTCCAGAGAGCAAGAGATATCATTTTGCTCCTGTACAAATCATTAGTAAGACCTCATTTGGAATATGCAGTTCAGTTTTGGGCACCAGTTCTCAAAAAGGATATCAGGGAACTGGAGAAAGTGCAGAGAAGGGCAACCAAACTGATGAGAGGCATGGAGGAACTCAGCTACGAGGAAAGATTAGAGGAACTGAATTTATTCTCTCTTGAGAAGAGGAGATTAAGGGGGGATATGATCAACATGTACAAATATATAAGGGGTCCATATAGTGAACTTGGTGTTGAGTTTTTCACTTTAAGGTCATCACAGAGGACAAGGGGGCACTCTTTACGCCTAGAGGAAAAGAGATTTAATCTCCAAATACGGAAAGGTTTCTTCACAGTGAGAGCTGTGAAAATGTGGAATAGACTCCCTCCAGAGGTGGTTCTGGCCAGCTCAGTAGATTGCTTTAACCGCTTGGCAACCAGCCGCCGTCATTATACTGCGGCAGGTCGGCTCGTTCCTGCGGACCGTCGTCGCTGTACGTCGGTCCCTTTAAGTCGGATAGCGGGCACACACATCCCTGTTCTGAGAGGAGATGCAGATCGTGAGTTCCTACAAGCTGGGAACCACGATCTGTCCCCTCCCCCTACAGTTAGAACACACACTAGGGAACACAGTTAACCCCTTGATCGCCCCTTAGTGTTAACCCCTTCCCTGCCAGTGACATTTACACAGTAATCAGTGCATTTTATAGCACTAATCGCTGTATAAATGCCAATGATCCCAAAAATGTGTCAAAAGTGACCGATATGTCCGCCATAATGTCGCAGTCCCGATAAAAATCGCAGATCGCCGGCATTACTAGTAAAAAAAATAATAATAATAAAAATGTCATAAATCTATTACCCATTTTGTAGCCGCTATAACTTTTGCGCAAACCAATCAATATACGCTTTTTGCGATTTTTATTACCAAAAATATGTAGAAGAATACATATCGGCCTAATCTGAGAAAAAAATGTGCATTTTAAAATAAAAATTGGGGCTTTTTATTACAGCAAAAACTACAAAATATTGTTTTTTTCAAAAATGTCGCTCTTTTTTTGTTTATAGCACAAAAAATAAAAACCACAGAGGTGATCAAATACCACCAAAAGAAAGCTCTGTTTGTGGGGGAAAAAAGGACGTCAATTTTGTTTGGGTACAGCGTCGCACGACCGCGCAATTGTCAGTTAAAGCGATGCAGTGCCGAATCGCAAAAAATGCTCTGGTCATTGAGCAGCCAATTCTTCCAAGGCAGAAGTGGTTAAGAAAGACCTGGATTCTTTCCTAAGTGCACACAATATAACTGAGTACTGACATTTATAGGTAAAGTTGCTCCAGGGAAAATCCGATTGCCTCTCGGGGGATCAGGAAGGAATTTTTTCCCCTGCTGTAGCAAATTGGATCATGCTTTGCTGGGGTTTTTCACCTTCCTCTGGATCAACTGTGGGTGTAGATTGGGTATATGAGATTGTTTGATATTATTATTTTTTATTTATTTTTATGGTTGAACTGGATGGACTTGTGTCTTTTTTCAACCTGACTAACTGTGTAACTATGTTCTTAATAAAGGTATTAATTTGGAGTTGCGGCCATCCAGACTTTTTTTGCTCATATGTATCTTGCATACTAAGCTGGCACGTTTATCGATCTATCAATAGATTTGATAGATCAACCAACAGGCTGGTTGTACACAAGTGTACACAAATCATTTTATCAATTGATTTGTGTACAACCAGCCTGTTGGGTTTTTTCCTAAAAGATTAGTGCCGCCGGCTGTAGCTGGCAACACTAATCGTGTTCTGCCGGCAGGGAAGGCTCTCTACTTGCAGAACACAAAAGCGCTACTGTAAAGATTCCCCCATCAACACAGACTGTGTTGATGGGGGAATTGCGTGATTTTCTTTCCTTCCACCTGCGGTGGAAGGAAAGAAAATGTCATAATCTAGGGTCTGCCTTACTAATTCTTGGCGCGCTCTGATATGGTCACGTGATCTCCCCAGCGGCCAGCTTCAGGGGAGAGAACGCTGACAATGACCAAAATGTCTGTTTGCAATGGGGCATCCGTTGTCTGCTGTCCCTCCTCTCCCCTGAAGCTGCCACTGGGAGTCGATCACATAACCGGACCAGCACCCCGAGAATAAGTGAGTATAAGCATCTTCCTTCTACAAGGTAAGGGGAGAGAACGCTGACAATGACCAAAATGCCTGGGGGGTGACGTTACCCATAGGCTTGCAATGGGGCATCCGCTGTCCGCTGTCCCTCCTCTCCCCTGAAGCTGCCACTGGGAGTCGATCACATGACCGGACCAGCACCCCGAGAATAAGTGAGTATAAGCATCTTCCTTCTACAAGGTAAGGGGAGAGAACGCTGACAATGACCAAAATGCCTGGGGGGTGACGTTACCCATAGGCTTGCAATGGGGCATCCGTTGTCTGCTGTCCCTCCTCTCCCCTGAAGCTGCCACTGGGAGTCGATCACATGACCGGACCAGCACCCCGAGAATAAGTGAGTATAAGCATCTTCCTTCTACAAGGTAGTTAGTATAGGATTAGGAGGGGGTGGGAGCAGTTTTAAGCTTAGTTAATAATAGCTGGAGGAGTATCCACACACTTGCACATAGATGTCTAATCTCAGCAGTCGGTGATCAGTAAAGAGTCGTTGAAGTAGCTGCAGCTGCCCCCTAGTGGCTAATCTGCAAATCT
This sequence comes from Rana muscosa, assembly GCA_029206835.1. Lineage (NCBI taxonomy): Eukaryota > Metazoa > Chordata > Amphibia > Anura > Ranidae > Rana > Rana muscosa. Next base: position 134,291,217 of record CM055127.1, read on the forward strand.
CTACATTTAACGAAACGAAAATGTGCACAAAAGCTTGAACAAAAGTAAATCACACAAACAAAAACGACATTAAAGCAAACATTGCAATAATAGCTTAAAATGTGAGTTCACAAGAAGTAATTATACGTTCCCTTTAAGCAGCTCTGCATTGCTTTCTTGCTACTCTGGTTTCAGATTGCACACATCTATTATCTATTGTCAATGTGTCTGTTAGGCAGCACAGAGCTTGTAAATGGATTTTCCAGATGTATTCCTTGACCCTGTTTGCACAGTATATTACAGATTTTCCATAGACCTGCATGTTAATAGCGCTGAGTTGCAAATTGCAAATTGGGTTATGATTAGATCGGTATGCCATATATTGCCAGTATACGCTAGCATCTCATTTATTCCCTGTCATTTTGGAATAGATTAAAATCCAGCCTGTACAGTGTGGTTATCTTTTCCTCAATTGGCAGCAATCACTTCGCACAGTGGAGTGGAGCCGTTTCGTTGATGGAGCCACATATGTCTATGAGAGTCAAGTACATATATTCATTAGGAGCTATTGACTTAAAGTAGAACTGTGGCCAGGCTATAGACAGTAAAATATTTACATATTTCTTAAAGTTACATTGCATACCTCCCAACATTTTGAGATGGGAATGAGGGACACCTATCAGCAAAAGTATGCAGGCATAGGACACACCCCTTGCCACGCCCCCTTAAAGGAGAATTGTACAAAAAAACAAGATTGGTTAAACCCACAAGTGTCTTTTTACCACTAATATTCCTTTATATTGGCTTTTGAAATTTACAAATGCAGCAATTTAGAAATAAGATGAAAGGATTAGTGCTGGAAAACACCTTTTTGATAGATAAAAATTGCATTTTATATACAATTATATAGATCAGACCAAAAATGAGGGATAAATGAGGAGGAATGAGGGACAGAGGGATACTGCTCCAAATCAGGGACAGTCCCTCGAAATCAGGGACAGTTGGGAGCTATGCCAATTGAACCCTCATTTATTTCTGAAATACATCTAGGCTGCATATACAGTGATATGCAGGTCTGTTTGGGGGCCCCAAGCAAATGAACATGGACCCCCCCCCCCCCCGCATGCACATTGGACACAGTATATCTAACGATATCTAATGAGGAGAGCAAAAAATATAGATTTACCATAGCTTTACTATAGAAACAAATACCATAGCTTTCTTTCCATTTCCTTTCTTTACTATCCCATTTCTATCTTATTGCTTCTTTTTTGAATCAGGTAATATTTGTAGCGGGGTCTCCTTTAAGGCCCCGGGACTACGTTACCCAGAACCCTGTTCAGCACCCAGAGTGCAATTGGCCACCACAGAGACTCATGGGAGGGGCTATTTAAGGAGGAGGCGAGGCGGAGCTCGGCCTCTTTGGACACCGCGCTGCAAGCAACAGCTTCTTCCTGTGCGGATCTGCTGCAGCACAAGGCCTGAAGCCTGGGGCCTTGTGCAACTTCCAAAGAGCCTTCCACCCCACTGCGGAGCCTGGGTGGCGCCTGACCTGTCGAGTGAGGACATCAGTGGATCGGGGACCCGATCGTTGCAGACGCTGTGTGCGGAGACACAGCAGGTGGAAGTCCCGGACTGGGATCGCGTCCGGAGTGGTGAGCGAGCACTTGCTCAATCAGATAGACTTTACCGTTTTAGGCCTATAGACTGCCTTGGCCCACCGATCGTTAGTTTGTTGTTCCACAAGGAGACCAGTAGCAGGACAGAGTTGAAGGGTCTCCAATATAGTGTTTCCTTGAGACTGCCTACTTGTGGATTACAAATGCTGTATCGTCAAGTGCACCACCGAAAGTTTGCAAGCAAAGAAATATCAAGCGAAAAGACTGAGATTTCTTCTGAGTCAGGCCTGACTAGGGAGGGGTGATAGGGTATTGTTTAAATGCGCCATAGGGCGCGCACACCATAATAACTGCGCTCGGTGGGTTACTGCGTGGGGCCATTGTTGTGTGCTACATTTATATGCTGCAGGGCTCTGTGAGCAAATTGCATGTGTTCCGTTCTGCCTTTGCCTATTTGATGAAAGTAAAACTGTTATATTTAACCTCTCGCCTCAGTGTGTTGCCTTACTATAAGGAGATTAACCCGTGCAATACCATTGCTTATGATATGAGTTTAACCCTAGACTAACTGTGCCAGAGTGGGTCGAGTAAGATTGCTGGGGGTTGGCGGTGCTGTACACAGGGCCCGAAATCAAACCAGCGGCTCTCTTAACTGGGGGTAGCGCTACACGTGGGGGCTCGTCTGGGATCCTGTTGCAACAAGTAACGCACCAAAAAGTACCAGCATGGACCCACTAGAAGTAGAACAGTGGTGCAAGACGGTCGGCACAGATCCAGCCGGAGAGGTTCAACCGAACCCTGCTCAACATGCTGGGGACTTTAAGCAGCGAGAAGAAGCAACATTGGAGCAACCACATAGCGGCAGTTGTGCATGCATACAACAGCACCACCAGTGACGCTACAGGGTACTCACCCTATCGACTTATGTTCGGGAGAGAAGCAAGACTACCAGTAGATCTGGCCTTTGGCACTTCCATAGACCATTGTTCTGCTGCTTCCCACAAGGGATATGTCGATAGACTCAGACGCAATTTGAAATTGACCTATGAACAGGCCCAAGCGGCCTCGGAGCAAAGGGGGGCCCGCAACAAGAAAAACTTTGACCTGAAAGTTAGGATTCAGGATTTGCAACCAGGAGACAGAGTGTTGCTACAGAACTTGGGGGTCCCTGGAAAACACAAGCTTGCAGACAGATGGAGACCTGAACCTTATGTTGTTTGCAAAAGGCTACCAGGCCTGCTTGTTTACAGACTTAAACCAGAAGGGAAGGTGGGACCTTTGAAGACCTGGCATCGGAACCACCTACTCCCACTAGCTGAGGCAGTTCGGATACCCTCTGTGGTGGATTCCCCTGAGCAAACTTCCATCCTGGATACTCCCAGACCAAACACGCGGTCCCAGACCCCTCGGATCGGGGATACAGGGACCTCGAAGATAAGTGGAGATGAGGGAGAAGAACTTAAATTGGCTTTGGCCTTCCCAGGTCCCAGAAACTTCTGCTATAGATCTTCCACCTGAAGAAGACACCAAAGACCAGACACTGAATGCAGGAGCTACTGAGTTCATCCCATCCAGCCCTTGGTCAGATGCTTGGGAGAGTGCCGGTGACTTACTCCCAGAGAAAGATCCAAGGGAATCCATGTATCTCCCTGCTCCGGAGTCCAGTGCTCCCGAACCAGAGGAAATTCCTAAGTCGGTTCCAGAAGAGGAGCCTGGTTCAACAGAAAGTCCGAGAGGACAGAGGAAGCGAAGGGCCATAAAGCCTCCCAGGAGATTAACTTACCCACAGATGGGGAGGAGTGCAGAAGACACTGTGGTTACTGCCAGAAGGAGAATGGAAGACCCTGATCCTCCCACTGTTCCTTTGGTCGGAGGCAACCCCAACTCACTCTCTGGCACAGTTAGGCAGGACACTGATGATAGTGTGACCTGTGGGCAGGGAAGTTCACTACCTCGGTTTTGGTGGGAATTTCCTCTGCCAACATCATATGAAACTTTGATTGATGTTGTACGTTCTGTGATTTAAGTTTATGTTATCTTTGGGGAGCAAAGAGTTTAAGTGGGGGGAGTGTGTAGCGGGGTCTCCTTTAAGGCCCCGGGACTACGTTACCCAGAACCCCGTTCGGCACCCAGAGTGCAATTGGCCACCGCAGAGACTCATGGGAGGGGCTATTTAAGGAGGAGGCGAGGCGGAGCTCGGCCTCTTTGGACACCGCGCTGCAAGCAACAGCTTCTTCCTGTGCAGATCTGCTGCAGCACAAAGCCTGAAGCCTGGGGCCTTGTGCAACTTCCAAAGAGCCTTCCACCCCACTGCGGAGCCTGGGTGGCGCCTGACCTGTCGAGTGAGGACATCAGTGGATCGGGGACTCGATCGTTGCAGACGCTGTGTGCGGAGACACAGCAGGTGGAAGTCCCGGACTGGGATCGCGTCCGGAGTGGTGAGCGAGCACTTGCTTAATCAGATAGACTTTACCGTTTTAGGCCTATAGACTGCCTTGGCCCACCGATCGTTAGTTTGTTGTTCCACAAGGAGACCAGTAGCAGGACAGAGTTGAAGGGTCTCCAGTATAGTGTTTCCTTGAGACTGCCTACTTGTGGATTACAAATGCTGTATCGTCAAGTGCACCACCGAAAGTTTGCATGCAAAGAAATATCAAGCGAAAAGACTGAGATTTCTTCTGAGTCAGGCCTGACTAGGGAGGGGTGATAGGGTATTGTTTAAATGCGCCATAGGGCGCGCACACCATAATAACTGCGCGCGGTGGGTTACCGCGTGGGGCCATTGTTGTGTGCTACATTGATATGCTGCAGGGCTCTGTGAGCAAATTGCATGTGTTCCGTTCTGCCTTTGCCTATTTGATGAAAGTAAAACTGTTATATTTAACCTCTCGCCTCAGTGTGTTGCCTTACTATAAGGAGATTAATCCGTGCAATACCATTGCTTATGATATGAGTTTAAGCCTAGACTAACTGTGCCAGAGTGGGTCGAGTAAGATTGCCGGGGGTTGGCGGTGCTGTACACAGGGCCCGAAATCAAACCAGCGGCTCTCTTAACTGGGGGTAGCGCTACATATTTATTAAAGCTTTTTGCAAAAATTTACAAAGCAGAGAAAAGACTCTACCGTAGACTCTCTGCTTTGTAAATTTTTGCAAAAAGCTTTAATTAATATTACCTTATTCAAAAAAGAAGCAATAAGAGAAAGAAAATGGAAAGAAAGCTATGGTAATTGTTTTGTTTATGATACATATCATCCAGGTAGGTTATGGTCAGCAAGCTACCATATTTTTCATACTAAATGGGTCTTGGTGACTAGAGTAATATTATTCCTGCGCTACCAAGTGTAAATGCAAATTAGATGGTGGAACTGCTGCAGACACCGAAAAAAAGGGTCAAACCATACCCTAAAAATTATTGGATAAAAGTGGGGGTGGTGCTGCACTGTCCCTGAGAGGGGTATAGTGCCAATAGGCTAATTAAAGGATAAAGGAAATAGCACTCCTAACGTAGAGGTTACACTACTCCTAATGGTTAAAATGTCAAAAGCTTGAATAAATTAATATCACAGTACACTCCTGGTATAAAAGTATAAAACAGTGCATAACATGCTAAAGTATACTTCTAATAAACGGAATAAAAAACAATAAAAAACAGTGCATGGCATGCTAAAAATACTGTAAAAAATATATAGTGCAACATGCATAGAAAAAAAAAATATATATATATATATATATATATATATATATATATATATATATATATATATATATATACTGTATGTGCACTGGGTATAACCATCACAGATTTACCCCATCTGCTGCGAATAACAAATAAATCGTGCAAAGAATCAAACGATAAGTGAAAAGTCCAAAGAATGCTATGTGTCACATGAACTAAAAAAAATGCATGGGCAACAATAAAGCAGCAAATCCTGGTGCAAAGTGCAATGTAATCCATGTGATCACAGTGGAAAATGCTGTATATAACTAGTGCCAGCATATATTAATACAGTCCATGAAATAAGTCCAAAAAGTGCAATATTCAAAGGAAATCCAACAGTGTCTAATCAAGCTGTGAGCAACCAACAGGTTGCCTCCCCTCCTTACCCCCCCCCCATGTTATTTTTACCCCCCCCCCCTCCCTACCACGTACCGCGCGGCAGGAGATTCAGTTTGCTGTTCCCGGCCAGCCGGACTGAAAGGAAGTGAGCACTCAGTGTGTGCACTTCCTGTCAGTCCGGCCGGGAACAGGAAACTGAATCTCCTGTACCGAGCGTTACCCGGCCGGACTGCAGGACGAAGGAACAGGAGCTCGGCCACGCTACAGGCTGCAGCATTTATAGGAAGCGGCAGCGCGGCAAGGGCCGGTCCTGCTGGGGCCCCAGGCCAGCTCGGGGCCCCAAGCAATTGTTTGGTTTGCCTGAAAGATGGGAAGCAGCTCGCATTGTCTGAACACTGTTTGTTTACAATTAAATATTTAACTGTCATTCTGCTGTTTGGCCACAAGATGCCGCTGGTTTTTCCTGACACAGATAACGGGCTGTAGCCATGGAGACGCTGTACACAAATCAGTGCTGTGACACACAGGAAAGAAAGTGAGAGGAGAACTATAGTATAACGGGCTGTTTTGGACAGAGATTCAAGAAAGAGAGAGAAAGTGTGTAGCGAGCAGGCAGCCATTTTGAGAAGGAGTTTGTTCTGAGGACTGTGTGCAGAGAATCCTACAACATCCAGGTGTGGAAACAGAACTGCAGCTGAGTGAAGTTACTTGTGTCTAAGATCCTGATCCTGTCCAGAGGAACGAGGAATTGGTTGCAGGAAGACGGATGAGACCTGAGGAACAAAACAATATACACTGCAGGACCATATACTTGTTAGAGAGACATTTTGTTCCGGTCAGAGTCACCAGCGGATGCAGAGCAGACCCGGGTCGGTAAGATCGTGCACGCACCCCATTACTTTGTTGGCGCCTAGAGACTGAGACCAGGCCTGTAGATAGTTAGTAGGGTCTCTGTTTGTGTCAGGCCATAAGTGTTGCTACTGTTCACTACAGGGACTCCATAACCTAAAGTGACACTTCACAATTGGAGAGCTGATGAACTTTCTACAAACTCAAGATAGACTGGCGTTGTGCTCAGGAGGAACACGCAGACGCATGATACAACACCAGTTAAGGGGGGGAAATATTGTAGAGCTTTGTAAGTTTGTAAACTGTTGTGCTGCACCGCAGGCTAGCCCGCACCACACACCCATACAGTTATTCTTGTGTTGTTTTTAGGGTATTAACAGGTAAGGTGTGGCGGTTTGGTTGTGCCCACCAGTAGGCAAATTACTCCTGCATCCTACGTAGGGTGCCGCGCTGTGAAGCATAAGGGTCTCAGCCTTCGGGCTGGGTGTCTGTAAATATATTGTATGTTCCCTGAATTGGCGGTTGGGTTCAATACCCCGTCTAAGTAAAATTCAGTTTTAACAAGAGCTGGTGGTGGAGTGGTTTTCCTTGTTCGTGACTTCGCTGTATCCTGGGGAACCCACCCCGGTACACGTTCTACATGCCTGTCCTGTTGCAACAGGCCTGGTGATATGTTTAGTGCTAGTTAGTTCAGTCCCAGCTAGACCCTTCCCATTTCTTTCATGTTCCCTCAGTCATTGCTAGTTCTTCACAGAGACAGGGCTTAGAAAAGTCATTGGGGTTAATTTACTAAAACTTCAGAGTGCAAAATCTGGTGCAGCTTTGCATAGAAACCAATTAGCCAAATGCTTGTCAGAGCTTAATTGAATAAGCTGAAGCTAGAAGGTGATCGGCTACCAACCGTGTGAGCTGTGACAGAGTACCCTATGGATAGGAGGTAAGTAAGTAAGTTTCCAAGCTTTGCAGAGAAGACAGGTACACTTTAAACAATATATAGAAAAGACAGCGCTGTGCACAGGTGTGTACAAATTAATTATTTTTCCCAAGAAAACTATCCAAAGTATAAAAAGAACATTAGATGTGGGTCAATGTCAGAGCTATCTTTTTTAATGTACTCTTCCTATATGTACTAAATATTTTGTGGCTTGGCAACAGTATTATAGGGGTTGCCAACAGTGGGGAATTATGAGAGTAGACTATAGGATAAAAAGGGGGTCCTCTGTGATCAATTAGTCTGGTGGAGAGGAACCAGTTGTATTAAACAATTGCAACTCTTTAGGTCAAAGAAGTAGTTTAGAATGAGTTAAATAATACTGGTGTTTGAGAATGTCTTAGTGGTCCTCAAAGCATCATATATCTTTTCATCTGACAGCTTACATTTTTTTTCTACTCACTTAAGCTTCCGCACAGCATTTACTGAATGTGAGCAAAATTCACTCTGGACTATCTTCTGTAAGCCGGACGTGTGGCCATACATCTTGCAGCCAGATGTCCTTATCACAAGTGTCAACTCCAACACCTCTATTAAATCTAAAGACTTTTCTGGTTCTGTTTCAAAGTCCCCATGCTCTAATAATGCAGAAAATATACTAAATAGCTGGCCTTGTATTATGTGGCATCCTGTAGAGACATTTTGGCCTACTGATGCATCGGTACCAGGTTCAGTCAAACAGATGGATACAACGTTATAGAAGAAGGGAATTTAGGTGCTGGCATATGAGGAGCACCCTTCGTTGGCGGAGGCTTAAAATTAGCATGGTTGCTTTTGGATTGGATTGGGTTGGCAGTTTGTCTACAGGTTATTTTGATAGTGGCTGACCTAGGCTTGGAAGAGGTTAATACTGTGCCTTTGGAGGGGGCGGGGGGTGGGAGAGGGAGGAGAGGGAGGGGGGGGGAGAGGTGTAGGAGGTGGGAAAGGGTAGACCGGCCCACCATGCAGCGTCTCCGGACCACCTCACCCTCCCTAAATTTAAGGGGAGGAGGAGGGGGGCTGAGCGGCAGGGTCAGAGTTGCACCTCTAAAATGGGAGAACCAGGAGGAAAGATCATTGATGGTTCTAAGGCCAATAATGGGCCAAAAGGGAAATGGGGGGAGGAGGGAAGGGATTAGTAATGGGGAAGGTGGGGGGGGAGGGAGGGATTAGGGGGGAGGGAGAGGGGTTTTGCAATGGGGAGAAAGGAGGGGATTCTACCTTTTTGACGCTACAAAAAAGAAAGGGAAAAGGGGATGAAAGACAGATATGACAGCAATAAATTTCCTGTCCTATAATGTGAGAGGGCTCAATATACCTACCAAAAGACATAAGGTCTTAAGAGATCTTAAATATCATAGAGCAGATGTAGTCTTCCTACAGGAGACCCATCTGACCCTAGAATCAAATATTAAATTACACTCACCCAACTTTCCGAATTGGTTCTATGGAGATACTATCTCAAAAAGGGCAAGGGGGGTCGCAATAGGGTTTTCAAGGGAAATGAGGTTCACATTGGAGGAAAGAATGACGGACAAAGATGGTAGATATATTTCTTTTTCGTACATCACGGGACACAGAGCGACTTAGTCATTACTAATAGGTTATATAGATACCTTCAGGTGCTGGCACTGGCAACTTCCAAAACCGGAAGTACCCTCCCCTATATAAGCCCCTCCCATCCGGGAGCACCTCAGTTTTTTGCCAGTGTCTAAGGTGTTGGCCAAAGAGTAACATGTGTTTTCACTGGGCTTGCGTACAGGTTCTTTTACGGGCCTTAGTAAGCTGTTCCGGATCCGACCAAAAAAGCTTCATAGCTAAACGGTCGGTACCCGGGCCTTGCAACAGAAGAGCAAGGTTTTGCCTGTAATGCCTCTCTTAGGAGGGCTGGACCCTGGGATCCAGAGCTCTGGTCATACCCACGACCAAGATGTTTTCTGTGCAGGGTGCTATACAGGTCCAGGGGAGTGGAATCCTTGGGAACCCGGTCCCTGAAGGTTTAATTACAATGCCTGCCGTGATAGGTGAAGTTTGGGCTTCTGTGGACCAAACAAAGTCCTGCGGCGGGGAACAGGTAAGTGGGGGGCCCCCAGGAACTTGGTTCTATTGGGGGACCCCCAAGCCTAATTTGTCTTTCTGTCTGTTACCTAACGGTATTCCCGCTAATATCTGTGTATGCCTGTAACTACTGGAAAATGTAAAATTTTAATAGTAGTCAAGAAATTTTTCTTGTCATGTGGATCTTTGGCTTTTTCAAGTCAAAAGATCCAGGCAGTTGGTAAGTTTCTCTGTGGGAATCCACTTCCTCTGCCCTGTTGCTGCGCTCATCCACTGCACAGGCCCTCCGGCAAAAAGGGCCCTGGCTCCTAGTCCCTGCTTGTTTTCAAAAAAGGCGCCAAAGGCGCACGGGCGCGCGCGTGCACGCGCCTCCTAGGAAAGGGGCGGGTGGATGACGCTCGACGCGCGCCGCGGCGCTTCTGCGCATGTGCAGGCGTCCCAGCATGGAGAAAAGACACAGTACAAGTGTCAGCTGGATGCAAGCAGAGCTAGCAACAAAACAGTGGCACACAGAGGCGGTTGATGCAGGCATCCCCATAGAAAGACACTTTAGTGGACACCACCTGGTATATAGCAGCAACTGTGTTAGACTATTACCAGCAAAAATTGGTGTATGACGACAGGAATACCTCAGCTTTGTGCTTAAAGGATATGTCGTCCAGACGCTCCGGAAATAGGTCTTCCAGGAAGCCAAAGGGGTCTCCATCGGGCTCTGAGGATTTTGGGCATGCTTGTACTGCACCAATCTCCCCTGAAATTTCAGAGGTCAGTAGCCGTAGGAACCCCGCAGGAGTACCTGGTGCTGCGGCTGTCCCCAGTCCACCTGCTCCTGTATATATAACAGAGGAGGTTTTTTCCTCAACTCTGGGAGGATTGGAAGAGAGATTAACAGCATTGATCGCTGCTTCCCTGTCACAGGGAAAGTGCGTCCGATCTCCGTCTCCTCCTTCAGAGTGCCTGTTAGTGGAGGAACAGCCCCACACAGAGATCGACCTACCTGAAGGGGATCAGGATGAGGTTGATTCGGTTATAGAGGAATCAACAGTGGAAGAACCTTTCTCAGCATCTCAGGCTGAAAGATTATGGGTTCAGTCTCTGACTAACATGGTCCGATCAGCATTTAAAATGCCTCTTACGGAGCCATCAACCACTACTGTCTCCTCGCTGGGGTCGCTGAAAGCTCCCCAGACTGTCTGTTCCTTCCCAATCCACCCTTTATTGGAAGGGCTTATTTACCAGGATTGGGAGCATCCTGATAAAATATTTACTCCTCCCAAGAGATTTCCGGTGATCTATCCCATGGAGGATAAGTTCATAAGAAAAAATGGAGGGTCCCTACAGTGGACGCAGCCATCTCTTGTGTGAATAAATCACTGACATGTCCAGTAGATAATGTTCCAATGTTCAAAGACCCAATAGATAAAAAATTGGAGTCTTTACTAAAATCTGCTTTCTCTACAGCAAGCATGGTGACACAACCTGCAGTAGCAGCGATTGGGGTCTGCCAAGCAGTGAAGGATCAGTTGAAACAAGTCTTAAGGGACTTACCAGATCAGCAGGCTCTTGCCCTAGCTGACCTACCTAGAGCCTTGTGTTTTGCGGTGGACGCCATAAAGGATACAATCCAACAGGCCTCCCGCTTTACGCTGTCTGTAGTACATATGCGTAGGCTTCTATGGCTCAAAAACTGGTCTGCTGAAGCTCCCTGTAAGAATTGCTGATTAGCTTCCCATTTCATGGAGAACGCTTATTTGGAGAAGATCTGGACAAGTATATCCAGAAAATTTCTGCCGGTAAAAGTACACTCTTGCCGGTTAAGAACAAGGGTAGAAGTCCTTCTTTTAAGAGGCCTACTTCTCCAGTCCCTGGCACGTCGGCTGTGAAACAGTTCCGACGGCCTCCGCGGTCAAATCCAGGAGGCAGAAATCAGGGACAATCACAGGGTAACAAGAAACCCTGGGTCAAGAGAGGTACAAAACCTCCCCCCAAGTCATGAAGGGTTGCCTCCACTCAATCGGGTGGGGGGAAGACTTCAGTTGTTCACAGAGACCTGGCGGGACACCATCAGAGACAGATGGGTGATCTCCACAGTAAGACTGGGATACAAGCTGGAGTTAAAAGACATTCCTCCTGCCCATTTTATGAGGTGAAACGTGCCAAGCGATCCCCAGAAGAGAGGATCCCTCCTTCTGGCACTAGAACAACTATTGCTCCAAGGTGTAATCATGAAGGTTCCCTTGGAAGAAAGCGGGTTCGGGTTTTACTCGAACCTTTTCACAGTCCCCAAACCAAATGGGGACGTGAGGCCCATATTAAATCTAAAAGGGCTAAACAAGTTCCTACATATCAGGACTTTTCGGATGGAGTCGATCCGATCGGTGGACACCGCCCTACAAGGGCAGGAATGGTTAGCCTCGATCGACATAAGGGATGCTTATCTGCATATTCCCATCTTTCCGGCCCACCAGAAATTTCTACGCTTTGCAGTAGAAGGGCGCCATTTTCAGTTCAGAGCCTTACCTTTCGGTCTGGCCACAGCACCACGAGTGTTCACAAAAATTCTGGCCCCACTATTGGCCAATCTAAGAACACAAGGTGTAACGATAATGGCATATCTAGACGACTTGTTGCTGATAGACCACTCAGTGGAAAAAACTAGAAGTGGTCGTTCACAAGACAATCAAGTATCTGGAATCTCACGGTTGGATTATCAACCGAGACAAGTCAGCCCTAAAACCAGTCAAAAGTCTGGAATACTTGGGGCTAAGACTGGATTCAAATCAGAGAAAGATTTTCTTACCTCCAGAGAAGGTGTCGTCTTTGAAAGATTTGACCCACTTAGTGGGTACAAAAAGAAAACCATCCATACGCCTGTGCATGAGGCTGCTGGGAAAAATGGTGGCTTCATTCGAAGCAGTACCCTACGGTCAATATTTTTTCAAAGGCCCTTGGCTTCGCATTCACTAATTAAAGCTTTCATACAAGGAGTGATGCGTATTAGCCCTCCGGTTAGTATTCCCATATGTCCATGGGACTTAAACCTGGTTCTGTCGGTTCTACAGAAACAACCATTTGAACCATTGCAGCACATTTCCTTGGTTCTTCTCACCAGGAAATTGATTTTCTTAGTAGCCATTTGTTCGGCTAAAAGAGTATCGAAATTAGCCGCCTTGTCCTGTAAGGAGCCATATCTGGTTGTCCATAAGGACAGAGTAGTATTACGTCCTCATCCAGCCTTTCTTCCTAAGGTGGTATCGAGGTTTCATTTGAACCAAGATGTGGTTCTTCCTTCTTTTTTTCCCAAACCGACCTCGGTAGAGGAAAAGTTATTGCATTCTTTGGCTGTAGTAAGGGCAGTTAAAGCTTATCTAAAAGCCACTGCTCAGATTCGTAGAACGGATACTTTGTTTGTTCTGCCGGAAGGCCCCAGAAAGGGTCAGGCAGCATCAAAATCTACTTTAGCCAAGTGGATTCGACAGGTCATAATACAAGCCTATGGCTTGAGAAGGAGACCGCCTCCGTTCAAAGTTAGGGCGCACTCCACAAGAGCAGTTGGAACTTCATGGGCAGTGCATCACCAGGCCTCCCTGGCTCAAGTCTGTAAGGCCGCAACATGGTCTTCAGTACACACGTTTACTAGATTCTACCAGGTAGACGTTAGAAGTCAGGAGGATGTCGCCTTTGGGCACAGTGTGTTGCAGGCCGCAAAAGATCCTCATGCCTGATGGCGCCCAGCTTATGTATAGTGTATCCCTCCCCTCATTTGGCATTGCTTTGGGACGTCCCATTAGTAATGACTAAGTCGCTCTGTGTCCCGTGATGTACGAAAAAGAAAAAGGGATTTTTATAACAGCTTACCTGTAAAATCCTTTTCTTGGAGTACATCACGGGACACAGAGCTCCCACCCCTCTTTTTGGGACACTTATTGCTTTGCTACAAAACTGAGGTGCTCCCGGATGGGAGGGGCTTATATAGGGGAGGGTACTTCCGGTTTTGGAAGTTGCCAGTGCCAGCACCTGAAGGTATCTATATAACCCATTAGTAATGACTAAGTCGCTCTGTGTCCCGTGATGTACTCCAAGAAAAGGATTTTACAGGTAAGCTGTTATAAAATCCCTTTTTTTCTAAAGGGGAAGTTGGGGGAAATGAAATGCACCCTGGCAAATATATACGCCCCAAATGTGAACCCCATTAATTACTTTATTGAGACTCTGGGGAAACTGAAGGATTTTGGGGAGGGATATATAATATTGATGGGAGATATGAACTTTTGTTTGGATCCGGCCGTAGATAGTACGTCCCGGACACAGGGGACAAATAACGTACAATTAACAAGGATAAAACAAAAAATGCATAGCAGTCAGATGGTTGATATATGGAGGATTATGCATCCAAAATCAAAGGATTATACGTTTTTCTCCCCTGTGCACGGGACGTACTCGAGGATAGACCACATAATGGTTGAACATAGAATGCTGGATATGGTCATGGAATCAAATATAGGAATTGCCTCACTCTCTCTGACCATGCCCCAGTAAGCATGAAGCTAAAAGTACCCGAATATCATAGACAACCCTATACTTGGCGTTTAAACGAGGAATTGCTCCGGGATGAAGGAGGATTAAAGAGGGTGAAAGAGGAATTAGAGTATTACTTCCAGGTAAACGATATGGAAGGGATATCGGGGGCAACTTTATGGGAGGCACATAAAGCCTATATTAGGGGGATTTTGGTCTCGGAAGGGGCAAGAAAAAAAAAAGAGAGAAACAGAAAATGTAATGAGTTAATAGAAGAAATATTCAAAATTGAGCAAGAACATAAAAAACAACAGGGGCAACAACAAGAGTTATACCATGAACTAGTGATGAAAAGGGATGAACTTAAAGAACTAATGGAGCAAGAGAAAAAAATAAAACTACATCGCATAGCAAAAGAAAGAGTGGGGGAATAAGTCTAGTAAACTCCTTGCAAGGATGGTACAAAATAAAAAGACTAGAAATTTCATAGAAAAGATTAAAAAAAAGAACGGAGAGGAAGTATATAGAACTAAGGATATAGCAGATGCATTTAAAAACTACTATGAGGGGCTGTACTCAGTGGAGCAGAACAGATGGGGAGTAGGAGAGAAACAACTGAAAATTAAAGAATTTTTAAATAAGGCGGGATTGCATAGGATTAACGAAGAGGAAAGAACATCATTAGATAAACCCATAACGGAAGAAGAAATAAATAAGGCACTAAAAGACTCAGCCCTAGGGAAAAAGTCCCAGCCCCGACGGGTTTACAGCTCTATACTTCAAAAAATGTAAGGAGATACTGGTACCCAGGATATGCAACTACATGAATGGATTAGGGACGGACTATGAAATGGGAAGGGAAGCCTCAGTGTCCATAATAAAGGTCATATCAAAAGAGGGGAAAGATGAAAGATTATGCTCCGGATACAGACCAATCTCGCTATTAAATGCGGATGTAAAATTATACGCGAAAGTCCTGGCAGAAAGAATGAAGGGATGGATGCCCACACTGGTCCATCCGGATCAGGTGGGATTCATTCCAGGTAGGGAGGGGAGGGACAATGGTGTGAGAGCATTGTTCCTCCTCCAGAAAATAAAAGAGAATGGGTCCCCAAGTCTACTCCTGTCGGTAGATGCAGAGAAGGCATTCGACAGGGTAGACTGGGGACTCATGATACAAACCCTGGAAACTATGGGCCTGGGAGCCAGGATGATACAGTGGATTAGAACATTGTACCAACATCCTATGGGTAGGGTTAAAATAAATGGCACACTGTCTCAAGCTTTCGAGATGAAAAATGGGACAAGGCAGGGATGCCCCCTGTCCCCCCTCTTATTTGTGCTGTCCCTAGAACCTTTACTTGCGACGGTACGGAACAACCCAGACATTAAAGGGATTAGATTGGAGGAAGACGGACACAAACTCGCAGCTTTTGCGGACGATGTCTTGTTCTTTATTAATAATCCCAGGATCACATTACCGAATTTACTCAAAACACTTAAACAATATGGAGAAATATCAAACTTTAAAATCAATATAGCTAAAACTGAGATTCTAAATGTCAATATTGGAAAGGTAGAAGAACAGAGCTTAAGAAAAGAGTACAACTTTCCTTGGCAGAAGGAACTTAAGTACCTAGGGGTAAAACTTGCCAACTCAATAAAAAAAATATACAAGATAAATTATATCCCTCTGTTAAATGAAATAAAAAGTGAAATTAGAAAAATGATAAACCGCCCGATATCATGGATAGGAAGAATTAACATCTTAAAGATGGTCCTGCTGCCGAAAATCTTGTATAAGTTCCAGATGTTACCAGTTGCAATACCTCAACCGTACTTCAGAGTATTAAAAAAGATGATAATGAACTTTGTATGGAATAATAAAAAACATAGAATCTCCTTCTCTGTATTAAAACAGGAAAAAAAACATGGAGGTCTGGCAGTGCCAGACATTAAAAAATATTATGACGCGGTGGTGCTGTCCCGGGTAGTGGAGTGGGCCAAAGATAGGCACGAAAAAAGGTGGGTAAAAATTGAAAAGGCAATGGCAAACACACAATTAGGAGGTGTAATATGGAACCCCCCCCCCCAGTTTAGAGCACTAGGTGAAAACACTCACGTTATGACACGAATAGCACTGAAAATTTGGGATAGACTACATAAACAAATAGATAGGGAATATAATTCTCCCCTTATAGAATTAAAAGAAAATGAATATTTTGCACCCGGAAAAAAAATAGTGGGAGGAAATTGGATTAAAAAAGAGAGAGCACAGTTAAGAGATATAATAAAAAAGGGAAAATCATACCACTTCAAGAATTGAGACACAATAGGGAATTAATGATAGTAGATGAATGGAGGTACCACTAGTTGACCCACTTTGTACAAAGCCTCCCCCAGCCAATTAGGTCTGGGGAGGAACTTACGACGTTGGAACGGCTCTGTATGGCCGATAACCTAACAGGAACTATATCAAAACTTTATAAATTACTGATGACAGTGGGTGAACTGGTGATGCCCCCATTTATAAAGAAATGGGAAAGAGAATTGGGAACATGTAGGGATAAAAGGACTATAGAGAGAATAATAAAATTGGCCCACTCGTCTGCCATGGACAGCAGGACCGCAGAGATGAACTATAAATGTATTACAGGCTGGTATGCCACACCAGATAAATTGAGTAAATTTCAAGTAGAACAGAAGGCAGAATGTTGGAGAGAATGTGGGGGGAGGGGAACAATGGCCCACATATGGTGGCAATGCCCTAAAATTCAAACATATTGGGAAAAGATACTGGAAATGATAAAAATAATTACAGAGAAGGAGATTAAAAAGGATCCTTGGATAGTTCTATTCCATGGAGGTGATGGAGGAATGAAACAGTATAAAGATTCACTGATCCCACATTTATTAAACGCGGCCAAAAGGTTGATCCCAAAAAAATGGCAAAAAGTGGAAAGCCCATCTATATGGGAGTGGGTAGATTCCGTGGAAGAAACATACAGTATGGAGGGACTGAAGTACGGCGTAGAGGAGGAAAAAAAAGGATTTAAAAACAAGTGGGAATGTTGGAAAGATTTTAAGAAAACATGGAGCTATGTAGAAAATCTGAGAAAGTAGTAGAGAAAGGGTAGAAAATAAGAGGTAGAAGGGGGGAGGGGGATACAAAGGGGAAAGGGGGGGGGTGAAATAGAGATTTTAGAAATGTGAGTATAAGGAGAAGAGCCAAGAATCTCTTAGTACTCAGTATTATTTTTGTATGTATATTATCTTGGCTGGATCAATGGAAATGTATTGATGTAACATAATTGAAATCTTGATAAAATAAAATAAAGAATTAAAAAAAAAAAAAAATACTGTGCCTTGCTGTTCATGGGCTTTATGGACACAGCCTGGTATTATAAAAAGGTGTGATTGCTGCAGAGCAGGATAGCTGGGCCAGGCAGTCCCTCAGAGGCATTGGGGAGCCAGAGATTTAATAGCGTCTGGAGAGCGCCAAACATGGACTATTACCCTGTGGAGGTATGCCTGGGCAGCCTATTAGAGAGAGAGAGTTAGTTAGGGGACAAGTTGATGAGTTTTTTCATATTGAACTGTATGGCCAAAACATTCCTGTAAAAGTTGCATGAAAGAGGAGCTCCAGGCTCCACCCAAAAAAAATTAAAGTCAGCAGCTACAAATACTGTAGCTGAAAACAGATCAAAAAAAGAGAGAGAGAACACTGGCTCCTGGTGCAGTATTCTTTAATATAAAATTAAATATAAAATTAAAATCAAAATAATGATGCTCACAAAATCAGGCTTGTGTAAGGCATTGTACCCATTTCGTCACAGTCCTGCCGATGGAGGAATATTCTTATAGAAGGTTTTTTTTTCATCTTAATGCATTCTATGCATTAAAGGGGTTGTAAACGATGGTTTAGTTTAAATAAAAATAACAAACATGCCTATACTTACCTGCTCTGGGCAATTATTTTGCACAGAGCAGCCCCAATCCTCTTCTTCTGGGATGCCCCACCATTGCTCCAGGCCCCTTCTCTTCAGCGGGCGTCCCCGCGGTGTGTCGCTTTCCATGGCGGCACCCGTGTGGGTTTGCTCCCGAGTCCCGCTGCTGCGTCCATTGACACAGACAGTGGGACTCGGCCCCGCCCGCCCCGGCTCCCGTGTCACTTGATTTGATTGACAACAGCGTTAGCCAATGGCTCCTGCTGCTATCAATCTGTCCAATAAGGAGAGAGTCAGACGCTGGAGTCGCTGCGTTCGTGCACATCGGTGGATCGGATCGGGCTCAGTTAAGAAAAAAGAGGGGCCTGGGGAGGAGTTGCAGCACAGAATGTTTTGCACCTTAATGCATATGCATTAAGGTGAAAAACCTTGATGGTTTACAACCACTTTAAGATTAATAAAACCTTCTGTGTGCAGCAGCTCCCCTCAGCCCCCCCTAATAGTTACCTGAGCCCCATCTCGATCCCAGCGATGTTGCACAAGAGTCTCGGCTGTCCCACACTCTTCCTCCTCATTGGCTGAGATGCTCTGTGTGTCTATTCAGACACAGAGCTGCGGCTGGGCCCTGCCCCCCCTTTCTCTGCTCACTGACTTTGAGGCTTGCTATTGGGGCACTCAGCAGCGAGGAGGAGCCAGAAGTGCTAGCAGGGGACCCAAGAAGAGGAGGATCGGGGATGCTCTGTGCAAAACCCTTGCACAGAGCAGGTAAATATAACAAGTTTGTCAATTAAAAATGTAATTAAGCCTAGGTTCACATTGATGCGAGTTGGCATGCGATTTGACATGTCAAATCGCATGCCAAATCAGCGGCTATTGCCGGCAATAGCACCGTCCGAATCGGTGCGACGCTGACTTTGTGGCGCCGCGCCGATTCCCACAAGTACTTTCTGTAACTACTTTTGGCGTCTTCGGGTGCAATTTCTATAGACATCTGTGCAGGAACCCTGCACAGATGTCTCTGAAATCGCCCCCTGAAGTCGGACTGACATGCGGGTATGAAATCGTGCGAGCTCAGCTGAACTCGCACGATTTTAATCCCACAGCAGTGTGAACCTAGGCTAAAAATGTAATGCAAGTGAGAAAGTAGCCTAAACACAACACACTTTTCTACATGACATAATGTGCATTAAAATGCGTGCAATTAAACACAATGGATGGTCTTGGTCAGTGGTTCTCAACTTGGGGGTCAAATGATGATTTGCCAGGGGTCACTGAATCCTGGGCTGTTCCTGAAGCCCGCACCACTCTCCCAGCCTTTTTGCGGCCACCCAGCAGGGCTGTCCCTGGAGCCAGCGGCGGCCCACTCAGCCTCTTAGCAGCCGCCCATTCAGTTCACGGCATGGCTGGGGGGCAGAGACTAGAGGTCAGCTGACTGGTGAGGAATATGAAGTGGGAGGGGCTGGAGAAGACCCTATTTCCTGATTTCGGCATAGGTGTCACTGCTACGAGAAAAAAACAAGAAATTAGGATAGAGCGATAAAAGGGAAAGAAAGGAGAACAAAGAGTGATACATCCTAAAATGTACCATAAGGGGTTTTAATACTGTATGAGTGGAAGGGACTCAGGGAGTGCTAAATGTCCTTGGGTTAGGGGCGCAAATTACTTGTCTTGTCTTGGGTGCTGACAACCCACGCTACGAAAATAATTTTACTGTTAGGGGTCCCCACAACTTGGGAAATTTTATCAAGGGGTCACGGCACTAGGAAGGTTAAGAGCCACTGGTCTAGGTGTTAATGGACTTACCTGTTAGCTTTCACAGCCATTTCTTTCTTAAAATGTTTTTTACCTAATTGTCAATCTTATTTAAAAATCTATAGCTGCACTCTTGGCACTGATATTGCTAATAGACATAAAATCTTTCTCCAGAACAAACCTAAACTTTAATACACCATGATAGGAAATGTTGGTTTCACCACACTCCTAGAAATCTGTCCTGAATAGCCGGCGCTAACATTTGTATGCTGAGTACAGATCATCCATCTTCTTGCTCTGTCCCTCTTTTTATTTTCCCCACATCCTTTCTGCTTTGTTAAAGCCGCCTCCTCCTGCCTGCCTGCCTATAGCAACTAATCAGATTTCAGCTGTGTAGGTAAAAAAAATGACAATCTCCACAAAATATAATATATAAATAATACATGTGATTGTTTTCTAGATTCACTTATTCTTGGGTAGGGATCTATATAGTATATTTGTTAAACATACAGAAAAATGTAAAATGTTGTAGGAGGAATCTATACATACAAAAAAATATAAAAAATACATAGTATTCAATGACTACTATAAAAGCATATGCGTATGCCCTGTATACACGACCAGTTTTCTTGTCAGAAAAAAAAACGATGGTTTTCCCGACGGGATTCCTCTCAAGCCTGCCTTGCATACACGTGGTCACACAAAAGTCCGGTGAACTTTTGACTGCCAAGAACGCGGTGACGTAAAAGACTACGACGAGCCGACAAAATTAAGTTCTATGCTTCTGAGAATGCGTCAAATTGTTTCCGAACATAAGCAAGTTTTTTTCCCTTCGGAAAAGCATACAGACAAACGGTTTTCTCGCTCGGATTCCTTCCTGACGGGAAAAAAGCGATCCTGCTCTCTTTTTTTTCCGGCAGTTTTCCTGTGGGAAAAAGTGAGATGGAGTATACACACGGCCGGGATTCCCATCCAAAAGCTCTCATCGAAGTTTTTTTGAAAAAAAAAACTGGTCGTGTGTACAGGGCATTAATTGATGATAATTTCTTTAGAAAGATAAAACAATCCATCTTAAATAGGAGAGAAAAAATACTGACCACTTCACGACAGTTCATATGGTTCCAAACCATTAAATGCTGATCTGTGATTAGTTGCTCTGGGTTGCTCCAGTCTATATCATTCCTCTTAGCTACTAGACTTGCGCACAACGGAAAAATTTGTTTCGTTTTGGTTCGTTTCTTTTCGGTCCTGTTGATTCGTAATCGTTCGTAATTTTGCTAGACGGGATTTTTTGTGTTCGGACTAATTCGTATTTTCGCAAGCGACATTTTTCGTTGAATCGGAATGATTCGTATTAATGTAAGCTTTATTTTTAGTTGATTTATAATTCGTACTTTTGGTAGAGTACATTGTTTTTAGTTGATTCTGGACACAACTCCTACTTTCGTAACTTTTTTTGGGTTCGTTGATTCGTAATTTTCCGTGTCTCTCTCACAACGACGCTCCCTATTATGCCTAATGTGCTTCGAATGGATTTGTACTTTTCTAAATACATAGCGGTTATTTGTAACGATTCGAAATCTCGTATTTTACTTTTGTTTTTTACATGTGGCTATAGCATTAGCCTCCGCCCCTGTACACCATTTTGAGAGGGAGTTCAGCACGGTGAGGGAGAAGCAGAGAGCAGAGCAGAGTGTTATTGTGCTTCTAATGGATTTGTACATTCGTAACTTTTTTCATAACGAATTATGCCGAACACATTCGGGCATTCGCTGTTTGCGATATAATTTATTTCGGATTCGGTTTTATTCGTAATTGCTTTGTTCGAAAATTCGAATGCTTCCGAATGTCCGAAAGTTGCTAAATTCGGACGAATTTCGATTCGTTACGAAACGAATTGCACAAGCCTATTAGCTACTAGAATTAATGGACTGTGCGGACACATGTCCTGCATACAGTATATTACAGACACAGGAAAAGGGGCTTGTAATGAGAATAGAGAATGGTAGAGAAGTGAAAGAAATAAAGGGAATTAGAAAAGATGGTGTAGCGGGTGTGTACTTTCCCGGGTGTAAATTTGAATTTGGAAGTGACACTAGAGATGTGTAATTCACCGCGGCCCATTGGGTGGCGCTGTCGCCCTGGGTTGGGTTGGATTATCGCGGTGTGCCATCCTCCTTTTTGTCCTCCCTCGGCAGCGGTATGGTGGGGCGGGGAACCCGCCGTGCTTGCTGGGAGAGGGTATAAAGGGGTCGGCCATCTTTGTCACGGGGTTGGACGTCCCAGGCACCTTCAGCTTGCGGACGGTGGGTCATGTCGCTCCTCTGGGTGGCTTAGGCCTAGAGGACAGCTGGAGGTCGTGTTCCATCCCAGGCACCCTTAGCCTGGGGTGAGGTACTTGGATGGAGGTCCGGAGCTCAGTGCCCAACACTGGGTTCCACGAGGGAAGGAGATCCTAGGGTACCCAGGGATCGGATACCCGAATCCGGAAGGCGCAATGGACCGGGGGGAGCTCCTCATTTGAAGACCCGGTGCAGCATATTGCCGGTGACAAGTGAGTCTCTCATCGGAGACCGCCTGGAAGGAAATTTACCCTCGTGCGGAGACCAGGATACACTGCTAGGAAGAGAAGTGTCAACTCACATTGTGTCTGGGCCTGTTCGCATCCACACCTCCTTTCCTTTTCTGTTCTAACAAGGGAGTTCAACTGTTTGTGTTCAGGATAAGAAGAATAAAGGAGTGTTGAACTTTAATGGTGTGGAGCTCAATTTCTAACGGACACTGTTAACGGTGACTCTTGGAGGGAGGATCCAGGTGCACAGCACTGCCCCGAAGGTAATACAGAACTGTTGCTTATACCGCACTAACATCTGTGGTGGAAGCCAGGCGTAGTGTCCCCGCTCCCTCCCCTCTAAGGTACCCCTAGACAACAGAAAGGCGAGACGAGAGAAAGAGGGGAGCGTGGGAGGAGGCCGCTACACGTGGGGGCTCGGGTGCGGTATCGTGTTTGCGCACCACAGTATTGAACGTGTCTGTTGGAAGAGTTAAGCGAACAGGCAGGCCTTCATTGGCCGAAGTGCATCCCTGCTCGAAGTCGTAGACATGACCCAATGAAGGGAAAGGCCCGCGCAGAAGAGTGGAAAGAGGGGGAAGTTCAGCCGTGTGAAGTACTACACGTGGGGGCTTCTATTGCACTGCGCCACCAGGCACACCCCCACCGCTTAGTTCGTGGGCGTGACTCAGAAACAGAAAAGAAGAAAAGCCTGCGAACTGGAGCAAAGGGGAGGAGTCCAATACGTGTGAAGGACTACACGTGGGACGTTGGCGCAAAAATTCTGCAGTGTGCGATGGATCAGCAACAGGTCGCCATGTTTGGACACACCTCATGGATTCCAGTTCACCCTTCCACCACGACTTTGACTGCTGCTGCTCCAGTAACGGATACGGGGATCCGACTAAAGCCAAGGGGTCGATTCGCCCTGTATTCGTGCATGGACGTTGAGGACCTGGGTGTGATTTGTCCCTGGTGTTCGGGACTGGTGTGCCAGTTGAAGCCGTTCGGACGCTGTGAGGCCTGTGGGGAATTCCTGTTTGAAGTGGATCTGGCGGTGGAGAGGCCGAGAACCATTTACCCTGGCCGGGCTTCAGGCAACACCACTCAGAGAGAAGGAATCACTGCTGTGAGAGTCACCCCTCCGCACACTGCAACGACCGCGGAGGAGGTCGTAAAACCCCAACGGGAGAAATCCAAGGATGCTGACTCGGTCACCACTGTCTCGCAGCGTCCACCACCGAAGAGGAAGACCGGCATGGTAGCCCCGACCAGCGGTTGTGGTGGACCGTCTCGCCCGCTTACGCCCGGCCCGGATGAATCCGTCGACAAGAGTTCCGAACGTCCTGCTTCAACCAAAGGCCGAGGTAAGCCAGGCGGAGAGATTTGGTGTGTGGGCGGAGGTGTCGGGAAGTCATGGCCTAGCGAATCCGCGGGAGGTGGTGGCTCCATTTCTACAACCGGCTACATACCCGCGGAGGAGTGTGACACCTCCGACCTGGAGTCGCTCTCGGACATGGGAGACGACGTGGCAATAGACGATTTGTTTGCCGAGAAGGGCTGGGACAAAGTACCACTTGCTTCATTCCGCAGGATCAGAGATCCACCCATGTCAACAGGGGAAAGCACACCCCGGGTGGAGGCATCAGCGCCTGAAGAGAGGTCCCGTCCCCAGCCTGCTGTTACATCCCCGGTGCTATCTGTACCGAAGGCCGGGGAAAAGAGACTATTGCTGCGGGCACCTATGCCCCGATCAGATGTGATCAAGGTCCCTCGCCACCCGGACTCGATAGTGTTGCCTGGCGAAGGGGACAAAGCTACCATGCCTCCTTTGGCAAGACTACAATGCCTATTTGGGCAGAAGGTTGCTGCGGAGTACGGATGGGAGTATCCATACTTATCGAAGGACTTACTCTATGAGGTGGAAGTGTGCCGGGAACGCTGGTACAATGACTTCGTGTGGACTCACATTCAGGTTCCTCATGCCCGCAGGTACTTGGCATACTCTCCGAAGGCCTCTCAGCGATTCAAAGACTGCAAGGCAGAATGGATGTTGGGACGACACATCCATGCGGATAAAGTGTTGATCCGACGAAAGGAAGGAGAAGATGTGGAGTATCATCTGGAAACCATGGATCAGCACTTGAAGCCACTTGTTTTGCCGCATCCTCGTTTTTACTTGTAGCAGGGAGAAAGACTCCGGGTTTTTTTTCCCAAACTGCTGAACTTTCTGGAGCCCGTTGTTTTGTGCCTGAAAGAAAGGAAGAACTGTTGCTGTTTGCTCTTCACTTCCCAGCAAGAGATTACTGACTCTGGGGTAGATAGGGCCGAAAGAAAAGAGGAAAGTTCCACGGGTGCAGTTACCGCGATGCTGTCACCAGGTGGCAGTGTTGCGCAACGTTTAAACACTTATCATACACTCACTCTGGAGAAAAGGGATTTCTTCTTGGAGAGTTTCTTTTCCACTACACGAATACAGGTGTCAGGGTTATAGGTGTTAACCCTTTTTCTTTTCCCTCTGCAGGAGAACATCCCGTCAAGTCCACTGAGAATGGGGTGGGTCTTAGTCAGGATGGGTGGGAAAAGTTAAATGTGATTCTAAGTCATGTGTCAAAATAGTTGTTTCTTGTTTTGTCTTATTTCCCTTTCTTTACAGGGCTCAGACACAATGTTTTAGTGGGGTAGTTTTTTCAAAGTTTTTATATATTTTTTATATAATTGTTAGTCTGTTTCTGGACTGAATCATGTCAGCTGTTTAGGGCATGGTTTACTCCAGACACTGGGGACCAGTGTCAAAGGACCGAGGGGAGAGTGTAGCGGGTGTGTACTTTCCGGGTGTAAATTTGAATTTGGAAGTGACACTAGTGATGTGTAATTCACCGCGGCCCATTGGGTGGCGCTGTCGCCCTGGGTTGGGTTGGATTATCGCGGTGTGCCGTCCTCCTTTTTGTCCTCCCTCGGCAGCGGTATGGTGGGGCGGGGAACCCGCCGTGCTTGCTGGGAGAGGGTATAAAGGGGTCGGCCATCTTTGTCACGGGGTTGGACGTCCCAGGCACCTTCAGCTTGCGGACGGTGGGTCATGTCGCTCCTCTGGGTGGCTTAGGCCTAGAGGACAGCTAGAGGTCATGTTCCATCCCAGGCACCTTTAGCCTGGGGTGAGGTACTTGGATGGAGGTCCAGAGCTCAGTGCCCAACACTGGGTTCCGCGAGGGAAGGAGATCCTAGGGTACCCAGGGATTGGGTACCCGAATCCGGAAGGCGCAATGGACCGGGGGGAGCTCCTCATTTGAAGACCCGGTGCAGCATATTGCCGGTGACAAGTGAGTCTCTCGTCGGAGACCGCCTGGAAGGAAACTTACCCTCGTGCGGAGCCCAGGATACACTTCTAGGAAGGGAAGTGTCAACTCACATTGTGTCTGGGCCTGTTCGCATCCACACCTCCTTTCCTGTTCTGTTCTAACAAGGGAGTTCAACTGTTTGTGTTCAGGATAAGAAGAATAAAGGAGTGTTGAACTTTAATGGTGTGGAGCTCAATTTCTAACGGACACTGTTCACGGTGACTCTTGGAGGGAGGATCCAGGTGCACAGCACTGACCCGAAGGTAATACAGAACTGTTGCTTATACCGCACTAACATCTGTGGTGGAAGCCAGGCGTAGTGTCCCCGCTCCCTCCCCTCTAAGGTACCCCTAGACAAGAGAAAGACGAGACGAGAGAAAGAGGGGAGCGTGGGAGGAGGCCGCTACAATGGGAAAGGGAAACAGGGGAAAGAAAAACAGAAAAACATCAAAGGCAAGAGAAAATGAAGGCAATAAGTAAAGAAAAGAGAATTAAAAAGATGCAAAGGAAAGAGTAGAAAGGGATGGGAGAAAGAAGAAAGCAAAGGGAAACAGGAAAGGCAAGAGAAAGAAATGGAGGACAAACAAAGGAAAGATGGAAAAAAATAGAAGAAAGGGACAGAGAAAAAAGGGAAGGGAAAGAGTTAATAGGGAATGGAAAAAAAAAATAAAGACAAGGGAAAGAAAGGGAAAGTAAAGAGTAAGGAAAAGGAACACAAGGGGAAGCAAGTGAAAGAGAAGAGGAGGGAAAGAGGAAAGTAAAGGGAAAGAGGAAAAAAGCAAAAGATATAAACAAATAAGAAGGGGAAGAGAGAAAAGGGGAAAGAGAAAAAAGGATGGGGAAGAAAGGAAAGACAAGGGGATAGGAAGGGAGACAAGGGAGTGGAAAGAAAAGGAACTAGAAAGTAAAGGAAAAATAAATAGAAGTGAAAGTGAAGAAGGAAAGGGCAAGAGAAAAAGAGCAAGGGATAAAGAGAAGAAAGAGTGGAAAGAAAGAAAAGGATAGGAAAAAAATTGAAAAACAAGGGGGAAAAAAAGAACAGGGGGAGAGAAAAAAATGTAAAGGAACAAATTTGAAAAATAAAGGGAGAGGGAATTGAAGGGGAAGAGAAAAAAAAGGAAAGGCAACGTAAAGGAAATGGCAAGAGAGTAAAGAAAAGGCTATCAAAGGAAAAGATAAAAAGGGGAAAGGAAAGGAAAGGCTAGGAAAGGGAAAGATAGGAAGGGGCACGTAAAAGCTAGGGAAGGGAAAGGCAAGAAGGGGGAAGGGAAAGCTAGGAAATGAAAGGCTAAGAAAGGGAAAGATAGGAAGGGGCACGTAAAAGCTAGGGAAGGGAAAGGCAAGAAAGAGAAAGAGAAGGCTAGGAAATGAAAGGCTAAGAAAGGGAAAGATAAGAAGGGGAAAGTAAAGGCTAGGAAAGGGAAAGATAAGAAGGGGAAGTAAAGGCTAGGAAAGGGAAAGGCAAGAAGGGGAAAGGAAAGGCTAGGAAAGTGAAAGATAATAAGGGAAAGGCGGGGAGGGGAGGGGGGATTAGGGGAAGGATGGGAAAGGAATATAATGCAACATATATAATTTTTACCATGACTCATTTTTTATGGTGCTTCCTAATCTGCAGGGCCCCCAGGCATGTGCCTAATGTGCTGATAAGGTACACATAGGCCTTTTTGTGCCTTTTCCTTTAACACACTAAAAGACCAAACAAGGTCCCAGCCATGAAGATCAGAAACAAGTATTCCTTAGCAGATTTGTAATTCTATCATAGTGAGACCTATCATGTTTCCCTTCAATTATTCCAAATTACCTCTTGATTGCTTCTCATCACTTTTCTGAGCAGACAGAGATTTCATGCTAATTCTCCAGCACAGCCGTGTCTACTTAAGCGGGCTGGAAGCGTGATCATGATGAACAGAACATCACAAAACTAAGAAGAACAGTGACTGTTCTGTGAACGGAGAGAACTTTTTCTTAGTAGACAATATTTTAGAAATGTGGTTCTGGACAAAGGTGAAATACAGCTGTATGGAGCAGAAAATGCTGGGTTAATGATACTGACCATATTTGAATTTTCAGGTGTGGCCTCTTAATACCATCCAAAATCTTGAACCTGGCCATACAATCTTTCTACAATCTTCTTTAGATTTATCTAAAATCTGGAGTTGTTCGGGTGGAAGCTGGAGATGGAGTGTTCGGCTGTCGGGCCTTAGTGGGGGCTCGTTTGGGCGTGGGGCCTTGGGCCTGGGGCTCGGGTGTGGACAGGACCCTTCTCACGACACGCGGAGGTGTCCTGGACAGGTGGCACGGGAGCAAGAGAAGACAGTGGGAGAGCACAGCCAGGCAAAGTCTCCAGGAGAGGAACAACATGTCGCAGCCAAGAGGGCTTGTGAGTGACACACAGTCAGGAGAGGACTGGGGAGGCATGCCTAAGAGGACTGGGAGATTGCAGTCTGAGATGGGTGCAGAGCCAGTGGAGTGGATTGTGTTGGCACGGGCACTCTTAAAGAGGCCTGCCCCCTGCCAATCCAGGTTGGGGATTGGTCAGGGCTCCTCAAAACACCCCAAACACCTCCACCTCCCCTCTACTCCTTCCTTTCCAGAATATTCTAGAAGGCTCTGGAAATAAGTGAGAGGTCTGGGAGATGCTGCCTGTGAGTCACCAGCTTTACTCCAGTCACTCCCAACCCAGATCAAAACACACCCAGGATTGGCTGCCAGCCAAGCCTGAAATTTACCTACTCTCACAAAACTCTAGCCATTCTACTTCTAGCTCACTAGAGGGTGCTACATATACATTTCAGCCAGCCTGATGACCTGATTTTTTTCTGCAGTTAAGATACACTTCTAGTTCACCTCCCTGCCTCTGCCCTGTGATTGGAGAGCGAGGGAGCAGCAACAGACTGACAAAGTTATCCATCTACTCTAGATATTTTTAGGCAGGACACCTGAATGCCTCACAATACTGCCCAATTTTTTTCCAAGTCTGAACATTGCTGTACAGTACAGGGAATTACAAAAATCTGAAATCATGTTGAATTCCGCTATTTATATTAGTTTTATGTAAATACATTTACTGAATTAATAATAAATACATTTACTGATTTTTATTTTAAATACATACCTGCATGTTTTAAATATCTACCTGGAGCTTTAAGAGCTCATAGACTGAAACTTCATATAACTGCAGTCGAAAGGTGCCAATTGTGGCACCGGAGGGGGGGGGGGGAATCCGATGAGCGGAAGTTACACTTTAGGATGGAGCTCCACTTTAAGGATAGTGATTACATGAAGTCATTTATTATCACATAGTTTTTTGGATCATTTTTAAATCATAATGATAACAGAAATGGATTTCTAGGCACAAATTTTTGATTTCACTCCTCACTACCTATCACAGTTTCGAAGGCCATAAAATAGCAAAATCGCACAAAACCCCCCCAAATGACCCCATTTTGGAATATAGACACCCCAAGCTATTTGCTGAGAGGAATGGCGAGTATTTTACAGCTCTCATTTGTTTTTGAAAATGAAGAAAGAAAATATATATATATTTTTTTTTTTCAATTTTCAAAACTTTGTGACAAAAAGCGAGATCTGCAAAATACTCACAATACCTCTCAGCAAATAGCTTGGGGTGTCTACTTTCCAAAATGGGGTCATTTGGGGGGGTTTTGTGCTATCTGGGCATTCCATGGCCTCCGAAACTGTGATAGGCAGTGAGAAGTGAAATCAAAAATTTACACCCTTAGAAAGCCTGAAGGTGGTGCTTGGTTTTTGGGGTCCCGTACGCGGCTAGGCTCCCAAAAAGTCTCACACATGTGGTATCCCCGTACTCAGGAGAAGCAACAGAATGTATTTTGGGGTGTAATTCCACATATGTCCATGGCATGTTTGAGCAATATATCATTTAGTGACAACTTTGTGCAAAAAAAAAATAAAAAATTGTCGTTTTTCCGCAACTTGTGTCAACATATAAAATATTCCATGGACTCGACATGCCTCTCAGTATATAGCTTGGGGTGTCTACTTTCCAAAATGGGGTCATTTGGGGGGGTTTTGAACTGTTCTGGCATTTTATACACAACATTAGGAAGCTTACATCCACTCTTCTAACCACTTGAAGACAAAGCCCTTTTTGACACTTTTTGTTTACATGAAAACATTTTTTTTTTTGCAAGAAAATTATGTTGAACCCCCAAACATTATATATATTTTTAAAGCAAAGGCCCTACAGATTAAAATGGTGGGTATTGCATTTTTTTTTCTACACAGTGTTTGCGCAGCGATTTTTCAAACGCATTTTTTGGGTTAAAAAATACACTTTTTTTAATTTTAATGCACTAAAACACACTATATTGCCCAAATGTTTGATGAAATAAAAAAGATGATCTTAGGCCGAGTACATAGATACCAAACACGACATGCTTTAAAATTTCGCACAAACGCGCATTGGCGACAAACTACATACATTTTTAAAAGCCTTTAAAAGCCTTTACAGGTTACCCCAGTAGATTTACAGAGGAGGTCTACTGCTAAAATGATTGCCCTCAATCTGACCTTCGCGGTGATACCTCACATGCATGGTGCAATTGCTGTTTACATATGACGCCAGACCGACGCTTGCGTTCGCCATTGGGCAAGAGCAGGGCAGGACAGGGGTGCTTTTTTTTTTTCTTCTTTTTTTTTTATTATTAATTTTGCTTTTTTATTTTATTTTTAAATTGTTCCTTCCAAGTATTTTTTTTTTTTTATCATTTTTATTGTTATCTCAGGGAATGTAAATATCCCCTATGATAACAATAGGTAGTGACAGGTACTCTTTTTTTGAAAAAACTGGGGTCTTCTAGACCCTAGATTTTTCCTCTGCCCTCAAAGCATCTGACCACACCAAGATCGGTGTGATAAAATGCTTTCCCAATTTCCCAATGGCGCTTTTTATATCCGGGGGGGGGCATTCCCTCCCACTGCTTGTAAAAGCAGTCCAGAGGCTAATTAGCCGCTAGGATTGCTTTTACATGAAAGCCGGCCGCAGGCTGAAAAGAATGATACCAAGATGATACCTAAACCCGCAGGCATCATTCTGGTATAAACATTCAAAGTCCAGCAACATACCAGTACGTTGCTGGTCCTTGTTGGACATGTATTGTAATCTCTTTATTTCATGCAGCCAGTTGGCTGAATGAAAAAAGATTGATCGGTGGGTATGCCCACCATTAGAATACCGCCCTTCATCCACCCACTTCCAATGATGGGCATACACGCACCATTTATATATGCCGAAGCATGGGGGCATCCTCCCGCAAAAAAGTTATGCCGCACACACATGGTCGGACTTTTCCACGGGCAAGCCTCCGTCGGAATTTCGACCGTATGTACGCGGCATTAGGAGCAAAATCGCTCCTCCGCCCCTGCTGCCCCAATGCTTCGGCATATTTGCTTTTTTTTTTTAACTGTGGTGGTGAAATCACCTCCTACAGCACTGGAGTCGCAGGGATCAGGCCTGTCTCTGCGAACGCTGCAGTTATGTGTGTTTTTGTTTTGTAAGTGACAGTGATCGATCGATACTGCACTTGGGTGGCCTGGGCTGGACGGAGGGGCAAAACGCAGGTGCCAGCAGGTATCTGGGCTGATCCCGCTAACACTGCGTTTTTGGGAACCCTAAACTGCTGGGGACGCTAGTATAGATCTGATCAGATCAGATATTGATCTGTTCAGATACTATACCACTAAGGGGGTGTATGCTTCACGCGTGGGTGTTAGCGTTACTGGCACTAACCTGACGCTGCCTGGGGTGTGACTCAGACCCTCTCTGACGCTAAAACCTAATTGATATCACCCGCCGGGCGATCAGGGGGTTAAACCTTTATTGGGTTATATACACGGCGGGTGCCCTGACACTATAAAAAGCAAACTAACTAACCAGTAGGCTTGTGCAATTCGTTTCGTAACGATTCGAAATTCGTCCGAATTTAGCAACTTTCGGACATTCGGAAGCATTCGAATTTCCGAACAAAGCAATTACGAATAAAACCGAATCCGAAATAAATTATACCGCAAAATAGCGAATGCCCGAATGTCTTCGGCATAATTCGTTATGAAAAAGTTACGAATGTACGAATCCATTCGAAGCACAGTAACACTCACTCTGCTCTGCTCTCTGCTTCTCCCTCACCGTGCTGAACTCCCTCTCAAAATGGTGTACAGGGGGGCGGAGGCTATAGCCGCATGTAAAAAACGAAAGTAAAATACGAGATTTCGAATCGTTACAAATAACCGCTATGTATTTAGAAAAGTACAAATCCATTCGAAGCACATTAGGCATAATAGGCAGCGTCGTCGTGAGAGAGACACAGAAAATTACGAATCAACGAACCCAAAAAAAGTTACGAAAGTAGGAGTTGTGTCCAGAATCAACGAAAAACAATGTACTCTACCGAAAGTACAAATTATAAATCAACTAAAAATTCAACAAAAAATGTCACTTGCGAAAATACGAATTAGTCCGAATACGAAAAATCCCGTCTAGCAAAATTACGAATGATTACGAATCAACAGGACCGAAAAGAAACGAACCGAAACTAACCAAATTTTTCCGTTGTGCACAAGCCTACTAACCAGCGTCACCCGTAACACTTATATGGTGATCACTGGTGAAAGGGTTAACTAGGGGCAATCAGGGGCAGGGGGTTAAAACCTTTATTAGATAATATATGGGGGTACCTGACGCTATAAAAACCTGCGGCGAACCTAAAAAAAATTACCAGCTACCGATCTGCATCACCGACACCAAGACAGCGTTTAGAAAAACGATCGCTTAGTGACAGTGGTGATGGGGGTGAAAGGGTTACCTGGGGGGCGATCAAGGGGGTTAAACCTTTATTAGATAATATATTGGGGTACCTGACGCTATAAAAACATGCGGCGAACCTAAAAAAAATTACTGGCTACCGATCTGCATCACCGACACTAAGACAGCGTTTAGAAAAACAATTGCTTAGTGACAGTGGTGATAGGGGGTGAAAGGGTTACCTGGGGGGCGATCAAGGGGGTTAAACCTTTATTAGATAATATATTGGGGTACCTGACGCTATAAAAACCTGCGGCGAACCTAAAAAAAATTACCGGCTACCGATCTGCATCACAGACACTAAGACAGCGTTTAGAAAAACGATCGCTTAGTGACAGTGGTGATAGGGGGTGAAAGGGTTACCTGGGGGGCGATCAAGGGGGTTAAACCTTTATTAGATAATATATTGGGGTACCTGACGCTATAAAAACATGCGGCGAACCTAAAAAAAATTACTGGCTGCCGATCGGCATCACTGACGCTAAGACAGCGATCAGAAAAATGATCGCTTAGCGACAGTGGTGATAGGCGGTGAAAGGGTTATTTGGGGGGTGATCAAGGGGTTAAACCTTTATTAGGGGGGGTTAGGGGGCTACACTGGACCTAAGACTAAACTTTGGTGACACTTTTACAGTCACAAATGTCACTGATTGCAGTGATCACTAAATAAATGGTCACTGCAATCAGTGACACTGTGACTGGGGGCTGGGGGGGTGATCTGGGGGGTGATCTGGGGTGTCTGGGGGGGCGATTTATGTCCCTATGTGTCCTGGTGTCAGTGTAGTGTTGTGTGCACTGACCTGATGTCTTCTCTTGTACGGCGCTCGGTATATGTGAGCGCCGCACCAGAGATGACATCACTTCCTCCTGCTCCCTCTGTCTGACACAGACAGAGGGGGCATTTCCATTCGCCGGGAGCGATCGCGAGGGGGTGGCCAGAAACGAATGGCTGCCCCCTCATCCCGGAACGCTCCCGGACACTTAGCCACCGCTCACTGTATAGGAGGGGGGTCCGATTGGACCCCCCAACTATACAAAGGCAATCACGTATGCTCTACGTGATTGTGCCTGTCGGTGCCATTCTGCCGACGTATATATACAGTGAGCGGTCGTTAAGTGGTTAAAATGGCAATTAAAGGTTAATTTCCCACGTTTGTGGCTTTTTAAATCACAATTAGTGTCTGTGTATAAATAGTCAATGAGTTTGTTAGCTCTCACATGGATGCACTAAGCAGGCTAGACACTGAGTCATGAGGAGGTAGAAAAGAACAGTCAAAAGACCTGCGTAACAAGGTAATGAAACTTTACAAAGATGGAGAAGGATATAAAAGGATATCCAAAGCCTTAAATATGCCAATCAGTACTGTTTAATCACTTATTAAGAAGTGAAAAATTATTTCTTTTGAAAAAAAAAAGAAGTGAAAAATTAGCGGCTCTTTTGATACCAAGCCAAGGTCAGGTATACCAAGAAAGATTGCAGCCACAACTGGCGGAAGAATTGCTCAGGATACAAAGTAAAACCCACAGGTAACCGCAGGAGAAATACAGGCTGCTCTCCAAAAAGACGGTGTGGTTGTTTTTAAGGAGCACAATACAACGATACTTGAACAAAAAAGAGCTGCATGGTTGAGGTGCCAGAAAGAAGCCTTTACTGCGCCAATGCCACAAAAAAGCCAATAAGGCATGTCAAGGTGTTGCTGGGCATATTGTAACCAGGCTTTTTTGTGGAACTTGTACAGTAAAGGCTTCTTTCTGGCAACTTGACCATGCAGCTCTTTTTTTTCAAGTATCATCGTATTGTGCTCCTTAAAAACAACCACACCATCTTTTTCCAGAGCAGCCTGTATTTCTCCTGAGGTTATCTGTGGGTTTTTCTTTGTATCCCCGAACAATTCCTGTGGCAGTTGTGGCTGAAATCTTTCTTGATCTACCCGACCTTGGCTTGGTATCAAAAGATCCCCACATTTTTCACTTCTTATTAGGTGATTGAACAGTACTGACTGGCATATTCAAGGCTTTTGATATCTTTTCCATCTTTGTAAAGTTTCATTACCTTGTTACGTAGGTCTTGTTCTTTGCTACCTCGTCATGGCGTGTCTAGCCTGCTTAGTGCATCCATGTGAGAGCTAACAAACTCATTGACTATTTATACACAGACACTAATTGTGATTTTAAAAGCCACAAATGTGGGAAATTAACCTTTAATTTCCATTTTAACCTGTGTGTGCCACCTTCTGTGTCTGTATCAAGGCCAAACATTCCAGGGTATGTAAACTTTTTAGCAGGGCCATTTGGGTTATTTCTGTTATCATTATGATTTAAAAAGGATCCAAAAAACGATGTGATAATAAATGGCTTCATGTGATTGCTATCCTTAAAGGGGTTGTAAAGGTTCGTTTTTTATTTTCTAAATAGGTTTCTTTAAGCTAGTGCATTGTTGGTTCACTTACCTTTTCCTTCGATTTCCCTTCTAAATGTTTTTTTTCTTTGTTTTCTTTGTCTGAATTTCTCACTTCCTGTTCCTCCTCAGTAAGCTGTTCAGTAAGCTGTTCTGGCTGACTCCACACCACTCGGATGATGGTGTGAAGTTTAGTGAGGAGAAACAGGAAGTGAGAAATTCAGACAAAGAAAAAAAACATTTAGAAGGTAAAGGTAAGTGAACCAACAATGCACTAGCTTAAAGGAACCTATTTAGAAAATAAAAAACGAAAATTTACAACACCTTTAAATAAAATACAGTTTTTTGGCATGACTAGTCATATTTTCAATATTGATGGGAAAATTTCACAATTTCTGCCAGGGTATGCAAACTTTTGAGCACAACTGTAAATAAATATATATATACATATATATATATATATATATATATATATATATATATTTATTGTGTGTGTGTGTGTGTATATATATATATATATATATATATATATATATTATGTAGGGGGACTATTTATTTTATTAACATGAGATGTCAGTCTATGTACTGAGCAGTGATAATTTATCAGTGCTTAACCACTTCAACCCCGGGCGTTTTTTACCACCTCAATACCGGGCCTATTCTGGCACTTCTCTCCTACATGTACAAATAATCATTCTTTTGCTAGAAAATTACTCAGAACCCCCAAACATTATATATGTTTTTTTAGCAGACACCCTAGGGAATAAAATGATGGTCATTGCAACTTTTTTTCTTGCACGGAATTTACGCAATCATTTTTCAAACGCCTTTTTTTTGGAAAAATAAATGGTTTCATGAATTAAAAAATAACAAAACAGTAAAGTTAGCCCAATTTTTTGGGAAAATATGAAAGATGATGTTACGCCGAGTAAATAGATACCTAAAATTGCGCACACTCATGGAATGGCGCCAAACTTCGGTACTTAAAAATCTGCAACGCTTTTACATTTTTTACAGGTTACCAGGTTAGAGTTACAGAGGAGGTCTAGTGCTAGAATTGTTGCACGCGCTCTAACGCACGCGGCGATACCTCACATATGTGGTTTGAACGGCGTTTACATATGTGGGCGGGACTTATGTGTGCGTTCGCTTCTGATCGCGAGCTACCGGGGACAGGGGCGTTTTAATTTTTTATTTTTTTTATAAATTTTTTTATTTTTACACTTTTTTTACATTTTTTTTTTTTTTTTGATCACTTCTATTCCTATTACAAGGAATGTAAACATCCCTTGTAATAGGAATGGTGTGTGACAGGTCCTCTTTCTCTTTTCTCTCCTCCAGGCTGGAAATCATGAGATTGTGAAAAAAAATTCACTGATCTCATGTTTACTAGCCGCAATGGCGGCTTTGTTTACATCTGAGGACCCGGGCGTGACGTCATCACATCGCACCCGGGCCTCCGACGGTCATAGAGATGACTGGTGACCATCTGGTCACCAGTCATCTCTATGCTTCCTATCCGGCGCCGGACGATTCATCCTCTGGGCCCCCGATGGCACGGGAGAGCCCGGAGAAGCACCGGATGGCGGCGGGAGGGGGGGATGTCCCCTCCCGCCGCCTATAAGAAGGATCAAGCGGCGGAACCGGCGCTATGACCATTCTTATGGTGCACAGAATAGCCGGCAGAACAGAAGGATATCTGAATGATGCCTCTAGCTGCAGGCATCATTCAGATATCCCCCCACAAATCCCATCTGTGGACGTCATTTGACTATGGGCGGGTAGGGAAGTGGTTAATAAACGGACACCTCAGTGTTTCAGTGAATTTCTGGTGCTATAATCTCGCTATGTCTTAGGAGATTCCAGTAATAGGGGGCGTTCTCCACTATTTAAAGCGTTTGTAGAGCGCTTCTCTTCACATAAGGAGAAGCGATCTACACCGCTTCATAAACTGGCACCCAGAGGAGAGAGAGATCTCCACTGTGCATGCTGGAGAATGGAGAAGTGGGTACACCTTAGAGAAGTTAGGCTGACATTGCTAATCCACTATCTCACAATTGCCACAGCATTGTCAGCCTTCTGTGAGAGCCAATTTAGCTGGCTATTTTAATCCTATTACAGGACTAAGGATGCCTCCTTCAGATTGGATAGGCAGCCCAACGGCCAACAGATGGAGCACACATGATGGGTTGACAACACTGCTGCTAATAACAAGGCAAAGGCTAAGCACTTAGCACTGTCAGCCACAAACAAGAAGTGCTGCTACTGGCAGGATCTCAAGTACGGATGAGCTCGGTGTTCGAGTCGAACATACGTTCGAGTCGAACATCGGCTGTTCGATCGTTCGCCGAACAACGAACGATTTGGGCCGTTCGCGCCTAATTCGCGGCCCACAATGCACTACGCCATCGCAGTGTCATCCAGGCGCTGTGATTGGCCAAGCATGCACTGTGACCCTGCATGCTTGGCCAATCACAGCGCCGGCAGCGAGGAGAGCAATGATTGGCCACAGGCAGGATGCCTGTGGCCAATTATTGCTGAGGGTGTTTAGTACACGCCCCACACTATAAAAGGCCGCCAGCACGGCGGCCTAGTGTAGTGTGTTCCGGAGCAGGGAAAGAGAAGCATAGGCAGGGACAGTGACATTTTATTTTTCTTGCTTAACCTGGATTCCTTTAGAAAGAGAAGGATAGGTAGGGAGAGTGTCAGTCTGTTTTACTGTGCTAAACCTTGTTTGTAGGGACAGGGAAGGACAGTGAGGGAAATTCTCATTGTGCTATACTGTGCTAAAGCATTCCTCATCAACCATCTTTAAAAAAAAAAATTTATAGGGACAGAAAACTATAGGTAGGGAGAGTGTCAGTGTGTTTTACTGTGCTAAACCTTGTTTGTAGGGACAGGGAAGGACAGTGAGGGAAATTCTCATTGTGCTATACTGTGCTAAAGCATTCCTCATCAACCATCTTTAAAAAAAAAAATTTATAGGGACAGAAAACTATAGGTAGGGAGAGTGTCAGTGTGTTTTACTGTGCTAAACCTTGTTTCTAGGGACAGGGAAGGACAGTGAGGGAAATTCTCATTGTGCTATACTGTGCTAAAGCATTCCTCATCAACCATCTTTAAAAAAAAAAATGTTTTATAGGGACAGAAAACTATAGGTAGGGAGAGTGTCAGTGTGTTTTACTGTGCTAAACCTTGTTTGTAGGGACAGGGAAGGACAGTGAGGGAAATTCTCATTGTGCTATACTGTGCTAAAGCATTCCTCATCAACCATCTTTAAAAAAACATTTTTTATAGGGACAGAAAACTATAGGTAGGGAGAGTGTCAGTGTGTTTTACTGTGCTAAACCTTGTTTGTAGGGACAGGGAAGGACAGTGAGGGAAATTCTCATTGTGCTATACTGTGCTAAAGCATTCCTCATCAACCATCTTTAAAAAAAAAAAAATTATAGGGACAGAAAACTATAGGTAGGGAGAGTGTCAGTGTGTTTTACTGTGCTAAACCTTGTTTGTAGGGACAGGGAAGGACAGTGAGGGAAATTCTCATTGTGCTATACTGTGCTAAAGCATTCCTCATCAACCATCTTTAAAAAAAAAAAAATTATAGGGACAGAAAACTATAGGTAGGGAGAGTGTCAGTGTGTTTTACTGTGCTAAACCTTGTTTGTAGGGACAGGGAAGGACAGTGAGGGAAATTCTCATTGTGCTATACTGTGCTAAAGCATTCCTCATCAACCATCTTTAAAAAAAAAATTTTTTATAGGGACAGAAAACTATAGGTAGGGAGAGTGTCAGTGTGTTTTACTGTGCTAAACCTTGTTTGTAGGGACAGGGAAGGACAGTGAGGGAAATTCTCATTGTGCTATACTGTGCTAAAGCATTCCTCATCAACCATCTTTAAAAAAAAAAAAATTATAGGGACAGAAAACTATAGGTAGGGAGAGTGTCAGTGTGTTTTACTGTGCTAAACCTTGTTTGTAGGGACAGGGAAGGACAGTGAGGGAAATTCTCATTGTGCTATACTGTGCTAAAGCATTCCTCATCAACCATCTTTTAAAAAAAAAAAATTATAGGGACAGAAAACTATAGGTAGGGAGAGTGTCAGTGTGTTTTACTGTGCTAAACCTTGTTTGTAGGGACAGGGAAGGACAGTGAGGGAAATTCTCATTGTGCTATACTGTGCTAAAGCATTCCTCATCAACCATCTTTAAAAAAAAAAATTTTATAGGGACAGAAAACTATAGGTAGGGAGAGTGTCAGTGTGTTTTACTGTGCTAAACCTTGTTTGTAGGGACAGGGAAGGACAGTGAGGGAAATTCTCATTGTGCTATACTGTGCTAAAGCATTCCTCATCAACCATCTTTAAAAAAAAAAAATTTATAGGGACAGAAAACTATAGGTAGGGAGAGTGTCAGTGTGTTTTACTGTGCTAAACCTTGTTTGTAGGGACAGGGAAGGACAGTGAGGGAAATTCTCATTGTGCTATACTGTGCTAAAGCATTCCTCATCAACCATCTTTAAATAAAAAATTTTTTATAGGGACAGAAAACTATAGGTAGGGAGAGTGTCAGTGTGTTTTACTGTGCTAAACCTTGTTTGTAGGGACAGGGAAGGACAGTGAGGGAAATTCTCATTGTGCTATACTGTGCTAAAGCATTCCTCATCAACCATCTTTAAAAAAAAATTTTTTTATAGGGACAGAAAACTATAGGTAGGGGGAGTGTCAGTGTGTTTTACTGTGCTAAACCTTGTTTGTAGGGACAGGGAAGGACAGTGAGGGAAATTCTCATTGTGCTATACTGTGCTAAAGCATTCCTCATCAACCATCTTTAAAAAAAAAAAATATAGGGACAGAAAACTATAGGTAGGGAGAGTGTCAGTGTGTTTTACTGTGCTAAACCTTGTTTGTAGGGACAGGGAAGGACAGTGAGGGAAATTCTCATTGTGCTATACTGTGCTAAAGCATTCCTCATCAACCATCTTTAAAAAAAAAAAAAATTATAGGGACAGAAAACTATAGGTAGGGAGAGTGTCAGTGTGTTTTACTGTGCTAAACCTTGTTTGTAGGGACAGGGAAGGACAGTGAGGGAAATTCTCATTGTGCTATACTGTGCTAAAGCATTCCTCATCAACCATCTTTAAAAAAACATTTTTTATAGGGACAGAAAACTATAGGTAGGGAGAGTGTCAGTGTGTTTTACTGTGCTAAACCTTGTTTGTAGGGACAGGGAAGGACAGTGAGGGAAATTCTCATTGTGCTATACTGTGCTAAAGCATTCCTCATCAACCATCTTTGAAATCCTTGTTTTTTGGACAGTCAGGGAAATTGTCATTGTGCTATTCTGTGCGAAAGCAATCATCCTCAACCATATTTAGAAATCCTTAAGTAAAGGGACAGAGAAGGACACCTGAAGGTAGCCCTTATTGCTTTTTTTCCCATCTCCCTGCAGGCCATCCATTAGAATGTCTGGAAGGCAAACAAGGAGAGGCAGACAGTCAGGAGGCAATAAAAGAGGGCAAGCAGGCTCTGTGTCTGGGGGCAACAGTGCTGGTCGTGGACGCGGTGCATTGTCATCAGCACATGGCCATGGGACACGCTTGTCCTTCTTTTCGGCAGCTGGACATGTTGAGCCACATCATGCCGAAGACTTGGTAGAGTGGATGACCAAGCCCTCCTCCTCCTCCTCATCCTCTCTCACCCAGGCTCAGGGTACTGGCAAAGCAGCTGCCAAAGCGTCCTCTTCCCTGGTATCAATGTCAGACTCATCATCAGTCACTCCTTCCCTAGACCCACCATGTCCTCCTCCTGAGGAGTCCCCCGAACTGTTTGAGCACAGTGTTGGGTACATGCTCCAGGAGGATGCCCAGCGTTTCGAAGGGTCTGATGATGAAACCCAGCTAGAGGAAGGCAGTAGCGTGAGAGCAGACAGAGGGGATGCTCAAGAAGGACACCAATCTGGCAGTCATGTTCCAGCAGCTGCAGCATACTGCCAGATTGGCTCCAGTGATGAGGAGGGAGGGGATGATGAGGTCACTGACTCCACGTGGGTGCCTAATAGGAGAGAGGAGGAGGAGGAGGATGAGGAGGAGGCACATCTCCAACGAGGCAGGATGCCCTTTGGTGGCCAGCGTAAGGGCAGTACACCGACGGAATCACACCGCAGAGCTCCGCCTGTGCAGGGCGCTGCCTCTGCCCGTCATTCAAAAAGTTCTTTGGTGTGGGCCTTTTTTGAGGCTAGTGCATCAGATCGCACAGCTGCTGTTTGCAACATATGTCTCAAGCGTATATCGCGTGGCCAAAACATCAGCCGCTTGGGTACCACATGCCTGACCAGACATATGTTGACCTGCCATGCAGCTCGTTGGCAAGCCTACCTCAAAGACCCACACCAAAGAACAAAGCGGACCTCTCCTTGCACCGCATCAGCTGGGATCTCCAACCCCACTATAACTTCAGTCCTCTCTGAAACATGCACTGAGAGGAATGAAGGTGTAGAATTAGGTGTGTCACAGCCAAGTACTTGCGGCCACTCTGCTAGCAGTACACCGACGTCCGATTCTAGCAGGCAAATTTCCCTGCCCCAGCTGCTGGACCGTCGAAAGAAGTTCACTCCCAGCTATCCACATGCCCAGAGGTTGAATGCTAGCTTGGCTAAATTGCTAGCGCTTCAACTGCTGCCTTTTCAGTTGGTAGACTCGGCCCCCTTCCGTGAGTTTGTGCAATGTGCGGTTCCTCAGTGGCAGGTTCCCAAACGCCACTTTTTCTCACGGAAGGCTATTCCGGCTCTCTACCGGCATGTGGAAGGCAATGTCTTGGCCTCGCTGGACAGGGCGGTCAGCGGTAAGGTGCATATTACCGCTGACTCATGGTCCAGCAGGCATGGACAGGGACGTTACCTTTCTTTCACGACCCATTGGGTCACTCTTTTGGCAGCTGGGAAGGATGCAGGACAAGGTGCAGTAGTGTTGGAGGTTGTTCCACCACCACGCCTCCAAAATGCTACTACTGGTTGTGACACACCTCTCTCCTCCACCCCCTCCTCTTCTTCTTCCTCCATGGCCTCTTCCTGTGCTTTGTCCTCTGAACCAGCGGTGCT
Source organism: Rana muscosa (assembly GCA_029206835.1). NCBI lineage: Eukaryota > Metazoa > Chordata > Amphibia > Anura > Ranidae > Rana > Rana muscosa. The sequence goes on from CM055127.1 coordinate 134,333,191, forward strand.
CCGTAGGCGTTCAAGGGGCTACGCAAGTACGCAGGCAAAAAGATGCCATGCCATGCTTGCGCTGGTGTGTTTGGGGGACAGAAGCCACACTGGGGCAGAGGTCCTGTCTGCTCTGCAGGGCCAGGCCGAGAGGTGGTTGACGCCACGCCAGCTTAAGCCAGGAATGGTGGTTTGCGACAATGGCACCAACCTCCTCTCCGCCCTCCGACAGGGACAACTGACCCATGTGCCCTGTGTGGCTCACGTCCTTAACCTGGTGGTGCAGCGGTTCTTGGGCAGGTACCCGGGCTTACAGGATGTCCTGAGGCAGGCCAGGAAAGTCTGTGTGCATTTCCGCAGATCTTATAATGCCAGTGCTCGCCTGGCTGAGCTGCAAAAGGAGTTGAACCTGCCCAAGAACCGCCTTATATGTGACATGCCCACCAGGTGGAACTCAACGTTGGCCATGCTGCAGCGGCTGCACACGCACCAGAGGGCCATCAATGAGTACCTGTGCGACTACGGCACCAGGACAGGGTCAGGGGAGCTTGTTTTTTTTTCTCCACGCCAGTGGGGCATGATCAGGGATGCATGCACTGTCCTGGCACCATTTGAGGAGGCCACGAGGATGGTGAGCAGTGACAGTGCATGCATCAGTGACACTGTACCTCTTGTCCACCTGTTGGAGCACACGCTGCGTGGAATAATGGACAGGGCACTTGAGGCAGAACAGAGGCAGGAAGAGGAGGACTTCCTTGCCTCTCAAGGCCCCCTTTACCCAGACAGTGTTCCTTCTGTCCCACCCATCGCACAGGAAGAGGACGAGGAGGAGGAGGAGGAGGAGGAGGATTGTGTCAGCATGGAGGTGGAGCCTGGCACTCAGCAGCATCAACAGCAGCAGTCTTTTAGGGATGATTTACAGTCCCAAGAAACCCGTGGACTTGTACGTGGCTGGGAGGAGGTGGCTGCGGATCATGTCGTCCTTAGTGACCCAGAGGACTCCGGACCGAATGCCTCAGCTAACCTACGCTGCATGGCCTCCCTGATCCTGCAAAGTCTGCGGAAGGATCCTCGTATTCTTCGGATCAAGGAGAGGGACCATTACTGGCTGGCCACTCTCCTTGATCCACGGTACAAGGGTAAGGTTGCGGACCTTATGTTACCATCGCAGAGGGAGCAGAGGATGAGACAACTCCGGGAGGCCTTGCAGAAAGGTCTGTGCAACGCGTTCCCAGAGACTGGGAGGTTACAAACTCCTGGTCCTGGACAACGAGTTGCTGAGGCTTCGGCCAGTCAAAGAAGGAGCGGTGGGGAAGGTGGCCGTCTGACCGATGCGTTCAGACAATTCTTTAGTCCGCAGCCCCAAAGTATGATCGGTTCCAGCAACCATCGCCAGCGTCTGATAAACATGGTGCAGGAATATCTAGGGGCAAGGTCAGACTTGGACACCTTCCCCACCGAAAATCCTCTGGCTTACTGGGTCTTGAGGATGGATCACTGGCCAGAGCTTGCACAGTATGCAATTGAGCTACTGGCCTGTCCTGCATCCAGCGTTCTTTCGGAACGCACATTCAGTGCTGCTGGAGGATTTGTCACGGATCACAGGGTGCGCCTGTCCACCGACTCGGTTGATCGACTGACTTTCATCAAGATGAACCAGTCTTGGATCACCACCAGCTACCACACACCTGATGCTGATATAACAGACTAATTGATTTTAACATGTCACATCCCTTCAAGACTGATGCTGAGTGCCTGTGCTGTTATGTTGACTGGCTATCCTCCTCCTCCGAGTCCTCAATGATACGATTAATGATGATAGCTTGGAAGATCATTTTTGTTTATGGGTGCCGCCACCAGTGCCTAACGCCCAATTACTCTTTCGTCCATGGACCGACACAGCTTCTCTATTGACAAAGTGGGTATTATCCGTTAATTAGGAGTGACTAGGCAGAAAAACTTGTAAAAAGTGTTGCATCACACCTTCTACAGTACCGCCCAGGGGGCGGACCCTCTGGGTATACCCTCTCAGTCTGCACATCGCAGATCAGTTTTTTTCTGTCTAGCAAGGAGTAGGACATGGCTCCCTTCGGGCTCATTGGTCCGGGGAAAAAAGATATATATATTTTTTATTTTTTTGCTACATTTGTTGTTTCCTGCGATCTTCGATCAACTGCCGACTGGGTGACAGGCTGGATCCTCGATCCTTGTAGTCTCCCCAGTTTCGGCCATCGAGCGTGTGCCGACCCTAGCTACGCGCTGGGTTTTCCACGACATGCCCGTCGCTCCACGGGTGGCCGGTGAGCCTACGCTCCAGGGCCTGCATCGGACCGCTCAGCTTCGGCTGACCTTACGGCCGAGTCGCAGCAGCCTGGCCGGTGAGCTTACGCTCCAAGGCTTGCATCGGACCGCTCAGCTTCGGCTGACCTTACGGCCGAGTCGCAGCAGCCTGTCCGGTGAGCGTCATGCTCCAGGGCATACATATGATCGTCCCTTCTGGGTCCAATCACAGCATGCCTGGCCAACAGTCACCTTCCGTGCGCGGACGATGATCTGTTTGGAATGTCTTCCAGCAGAATACATGCAGGATAGGTAAGTAAAACTCCCCTGCCTCGGCTGGGTGATTTAGCTGGACATTCCTGGAGAGATCAAGTAAGTGGTTGTGGCCCCTTTCTTCCCTCTCTCCCTGCCTTTCCCTCCTCCCTGGGCTTCTAGCTAAAGGTTGCTGGGTGCTGGGGGTCACCTAGGGGGTCCCACTGGAGCGGGGCTGGCTGTAACTAACATTTAAAAGAAATGTCATTTTTGCTTACCTGTGTTTCTGTGTCTCCATGCTGTCGGCGGCCATTTTGAGGTGGTCCATGCCAAGTTTGGCCTCTTGTAACTGCCTGGCGGCCATCTTCCTGTAGTTCGGCCACACCCACTGGCCCCTATCAGGTGATCGGCGGCCATGTTTGTCCACCCTGTATGCAGATATTGCCGTTCGGCGGCCATCTTTTTTGTGGGCTATGGCTGCCTGACCTCTATCTTCTGTCGGCGGCCATTTTCTTAGAGCCCACATTATCTTCCATACAGACGGTTTTGGCAACCATTTTGCGAGAGCCTCCGGCCTCTAGGGTGCATTACACTGGCGCGAAAATTCACACAGGAAGTGCTGATAAAAGAAGCAGACTGACACAGCAGCAAGGGGACAGCATCATAGGCGCAGCATAGCAGTACCTATCCAGGGTGGTGAGTCCTCTGGGTAACCCAGCATCTCTGCAGCGCAGGAGGGTGGCCTAGTGATATCTTGCCTGGAGCCCTGTGAGTGTCAGCGTGTGGTCAGAATGGCATCTGAGCCAGATGTCTTCTCCCCTGAAACACCAGATTTAGCAGCTGGTGTCCCTGAGGTGTCTATGGACGCTATGTCGGCAATCCTAGAGGTGTTTGCTGCCAGGGTGGAAGCAGCACACGGGAATACAGGGGGTAATAAACGCCCCCGTCCCCTGCAATCTTCTGGGGATATTTCTGATGCAGAACCAGGTCCAGCTACGGCTCATGGCCCAGATTCTGATGCATCAGAGACTGCAGACCGTGACCGATCGGACAGTGAGGAGGACTCCAAGTCCAGGTCAGTACGCGAGACGGCTTTGGTATCTGACCTTATTACTGCAGTGCGGGATACGCTAAAGTTGGAAAGGACTGAAGAAGTAGCAGATACTCCAGTCCCCTTTGGGTTTCGTAAACCTGCCCGCACTGCTAAGGTGTTCCCTTGTGTGTCTTATTTTGACAAACTCTTATACAAGGAATGGGAGAACCCACTGAGGGTCTTTACAGCCCCAAAGAGGTTTGCAGTACGGTACCCCTTTGAGGAGAGTTTTCTGAAGATATGGACCTCTCCCCCTATAGTGGACCCTTCGGTGTCCAGACTTAATAGAGCCACCACTATTCCAGTAGAAGGGGCTCCTGTTTTCAAGGACCCTGTGGATAAGAAGGCTGAAGCACTCGCTCGCTACCTATACTCAGTGGTAGGCTCAGCAGTACGCCCGGCATTGGCGGGGGCCCTAGTGTCTCAGACACTTACTGAATGGGCAAAATTGCTACTCCAGGGGTTAAAGGAGCGAGATGCTCCTCCTAATGAGATAACTTTGGCCGACCAGTTGGTCCAGGGCCTTAAGTTTGTCTGCGAGTCAGACATGGATACTATTCCCCTGCTGTCAAGAGCTTCGGTTTATGCAGTAGCAATACGCCGCCTGATCTGGCTAAAGGGCTGGTCTGCGGACCAGACTTCCAAGAAAGCCCTATTGGATCTGCCTTTTAAGGGCGACAGACTTTTTGGGGCTTCTCTGGATGACATCATCAAGGATGCTACAGGAGGTAAAAGCACTTTGCTTCCCCAAACTAGCAAGGGTAGGGGACCACGCCAAGGGCAAGGGCCCTCCTTTACTGCACGTAAGCGGTTTTTTCGCCCTCTTAAGGCGACAGGGAAAAGACCCCAGGCCGATAAAGCGCCTGCCCAAGGACAAAAGCGTCCTTGGTCCCGCAGACCCAACAAGCCTGTGGACAAATCTGCGTCCACATGAAGGTCCGCCCCCACCCAGCTCTCGGGTGGGGGGACGTCTTCGCAAATTCGCGACTCAGTGGACTGCTCTAGTCTCCGACAGGTGGGTTTGCGAAGTAATCTCCTCAGGCTACAAGATAGAATTTCTCTCTTGTCCACCAGACAGATTCATCACCTCCAATCTCCAGCTACTACCGACCCGTCGGGAGGCCCTGTATGGGGCGGTCCAGGGTCTACTGGAACGCGGGGTAGTTATTCCAGTTCCAGAACAGGAACGGGGTCATGGTTTTTACTCAAATCTGTTCATTGTGCCAAAGAAGGAGGGGGTTCGTCCAATCTTGGATCTCAGAGCCCTCAATTGCTTTGTGAAGGTACAAAGATTTCGGATGGAGTCGGTTCGATCCGTAGTCACGGCTCTCCATCCGGGGGACTTTCTGGCCTCCTTGGACATCAAGGACGCATACCTGCATGTCCCCATATACTCCAGACACCAGAGGTTTCTGCGATTTGCTATCGGGAAGAACCACTACCAGTTTGTGGCCCTCCCGTTTGGCCTTGCCTCAGCACCCAGGACGTTCACCAAGGTGCTCGCTCCGATTCTGGCACTTCTAAGACAGCGGGGTATCGCTATCACAGGTTACTTGGACGACCTTCTGCTGAAGGGCCCTTCAAGCTCAGAATTAGAGGTAAGCGTGTCCATTACCTGTCAGACTCTTCGAGACTGTGGTTGGATACTAAACACGCAAAAGTCAGTATTGGTGCCCACTCAACGCCTAGTGTACCTGGGGTTGATTCTGGATTCCTCAGAGGCAAAGGTATTCCTCCCTGTGGAGAAGTTGCAGACCCTCCGGGCTGCAGTACGGCAGCTGACTTCCAGGAATTGGTCGTCACTCCGTTTTTGCATGCGAGTGTTGGGCCTCATGGTAGCCTCCTTCGAGGCGGTCCCATATGCTCAATACCACACTCGAGTGTTACAGAGGGAAGTTCTGTCCAGATGGAACAGATGCCCTTCATCTCTGGATTATCAAATCCGAGTGAGCCACCTAGTCAGGAGATCCCTGGTATGGTGGCTGACAGCACCGGCTCTAATGGCCGGGAAGTCATTTCTTCCGGTTTACTGGATAGTGATCACGACGGACGCCAGCCTTACAGGTTGGGGGGGAGTCTGGGGTGTCCAGTCGGCGCAAGGTCGCTGGACCCCAGAGGAAGCCCTCCTGCCGATCAATGTCCTGGAGATCCGGGCGATCAAGCTGTGCCTCTTCAAATGGTCTCAGAGACTGCAAGGGCGTCCAGTCAGGATCCAGTCAGACAACGCCACAGCAGTGGCATATGTCAATCATCAAGGAGGAACAAGAAGCTCAGCTGCAGCATCGGAGATCGCTCGCATCCTGAAGTGGGCAGAGAGGAGCGTACCGGCACTGTCGGCCGTGTACATTCCGGGTGTGGAAAACTGGCAGGCGGACTACCTGAGCCGCCAGATGCTGGACCAGGGAGAATGGTCCTTACACCCGGAGGTGTTCCAACTCCTCTGCCAAAGATGGGGCACACCAGACGTAGATCTTCTGACTTCCCGACTCAATCGGAAGGTATTGAGGTTTGTGGCCCGGTCAAGAGACCCATGGGCAGACGCAACGGACGCGTTGGTAGCATTGTGGGGCCAGTATCGGCTAATCTATGCCTTCCCTCCCTTAAGGCTTCTTCCTCTTCTGCTCCGCAGAGTGGAGGCAGAGGGAATTCCAATGATCCTAATCGCTCCAGATTGGCCTCAGCGTCCTTGGTACGCCGATCTAGTACGTCTGGTAGCAGACGTCCCCTGGCGCCTACCACTACGGAAGGACCTGCTGTCGCAAGGTCCCATATTCCATCCTGCTTTACAGTCATTGGCTTTAACGGCATGGCTGTTGAGAACCAGGTACTGAGAGACCGGGGCCTGTCAGACTCAGTAATTTCTACTATGAGAAGTGCTCGGAAACCGTCCTCTAGGAAGGTCTATCACCGCACTTGGAGGGCCTACATCTCCATGTGTGAGGAAATGAAATGGCATCCGCGTACCTATTTGGTTTCCAGAATCCTGCTGTTTTTACAGCATGGGGTAGACCAAAGGCTTGCCCTAAGTACGATTAAGGGACAGATATCTGCCCTGGCTGTCTTTTTTCAGCGACCCCTGGCGACTCACTCTCTCGTGAGTACATTTGTGCAGGGGGTTCGACATGTGGCCCCTCCGGTCCGCCCCCCGTTACCTCCGTGGGACTTGAACCTGGTCCTCTCGGTGCTTCAGAAGGCACCGTTTGAGAATATTAGAGATATTCCCCTGTTGACACTTTCTCAGAAGGTGGTCTTTTTGGTGGCTGTTACGTCAGTTAGACGAGTCTCTGAGCTGGCAGCCTTGTCCTGCAAGGCTCCCTATTTGATTTTCCACAAGGATAAGGTGGTGCTGCGGCCGCAGCCTTCCTTTCTTCCGAAGGTCGTTTCGGCTTTTCATCTCAACGAAGACATTGTACTTCCATCCTTGTGTCCTCAGCCGTCGAATCCTAAGGAGTCGGCGTTGCATTCCTTGGACGTTGTCCGAGCTTTGAGAGTATACATATCTGCTACTTCCCTGTTCCGGAAGTCAGACTCACTGTTTGTTTCGGTGGCTGGTCCCAAGAAGGGCCAAGCAGTCTCATCGGCCACCATCTCTAGGTGGATCCGACAGATAGTAATCCAGGCTTACGCCTTAAAGGGTCAGGCGCCCCCCTTTCCTGTCACGGCGCATTCGACCAGGGCAATAGGTGCCTCTTGGGCTTTCCGACATCAAGCGTCTGTTTCCCAACTATGTAAAGCGGCGACTTGGTCGTCCGCTCACACTTTCACAAAATTCTACAAAGTTGATGTAGGTGCATCTTCGGATGCCTCTTTCGGCCGCAAGGTTTTGCAGGCGGCTGTTTAGAGTTGCAACTCCTCCGTTGGAGGAGTGCTGTTTTGTGTTTTGGGGTGAAGTTTGTTTTTATGCTGTTACCACCCCTCGTTTTTTCTCTGACACTGCTTTGGGACGTCCCACTTTGTCAATAGAGAAGCTGTGTCGGTCCATGGACGAAAGAGTAAATAGGATTTTTTACTCACCGTAAAATCCTTTTCTCTGAGTCCATGGACCGACACAGCACCCACCCCTCCTTTTAAGTTTGTACTGCTTTTTGACGAACTGATCTGCGATGTGCAGACTGAGAGGGTATACCCAGAGGGTCCGCCCCCTGGGCGGTACTGTAGAAGGTGTGATGCAACACTTTTTACAAGTTTTTCTGCCTAGTCACTCCTAATTAACGGATAATACCCACTTTGTCAATAGAGAAGCTGTGTCGGTCCATGGACTCAGAGAAAAGGATTTTACGGTGAGTAAAAAATCCTATTTTTTCAGCCCCTGTTTAACAGGGGCGTGTAATTACAATTTTTGAAGCAATACTTTGCAACAGGGCTCATTGCTGTGCTCCAAGTACAGTATCTGTGAGGGGTTGCAGTGTTGTGCCACCAGTGCCTAAGGCCCAATTTTTCAGCCCCTGTTTAACAGGGGCGTGTAATTACAATTTTTGAAGCAATACTTTGCAACAGGGCTCATTGCTGTGCTCCAAGTACAGTATCTGTGAGGGGTTGCAGTGTTGTGCCACCAGTGCCTAAGGCCCAATTTTTCAGCCCCTGTTCAACAGGGGCATGTAATTACAATTCTTGATCTAATAATTCACAGCAGGGCCCATTGCTGCACCCACCAAGAGTAACTCTGAGGGCTTACAGTGTTGTGGCAACGCCCCCACCACCACCACCACGAAAGGCCCAATTTTTCAGCCCCTGTTCAAAAGGGGCATGTAATTACAATTCTTGATCTAATAATTCACAGCAGGGCCCATTCCTGCACCCACCAAGAGTAACTCTGAGGGCTTACAGTGTTGTGGCAACACCACCACCACCACCACCACCACCACGAAAGGCCCAATTTTTCAGCCCCTGTTCAACAGGGGCATGCAATTACAATTCTTGATCTAATAATTCACAGCAGGGCCCATTGCTGCACCCACCAAGAGTAACTGTCAGGGCTTACAGTGTTGTGGCACCAGCACCACCATCAAAGGCCCAATTTTTACTACCACTGTTCAACAATTATATGTAATTACAATTCCTGCTATAATAGTTGACAGCAGGGCGTTCCAGCACCAACCAAGAGTAACTGTGAGTGCTTACAGTGTTGTGCCAACACCAACAACTAAGGGGCCTATTTCTGCAGAGTATATACGGCAGGTCCCTACTTTCAAACATCCAACTTACAAACGACTCCTACTTGCAAACGCAAGAAGACAACAGGAAGTGAGAGGAAATCTACCCCTAGGAAGGAAAATTCTCTCCTGTAAGAATTAATATGGGAGAAAGGTGTCTCCTCTGTACTGATGCTTTATCACCAATCCTTGTTTCAAGAAAAACACCACATTTCAAAAACAGTTGTCATTGGGACGGAAAGTGAGGTGAAATGTTCTGAACAGGGGCACAGACAGCAAAACAAATGTTACAGGGGTGATAACCCTTACCTATGTTTTCCAAAAAGCTTAAAAATAGATTTTTGGGCTGGAGCTACACTTAAACAATGTACCTGTTCAAAATTACAAACAGATTCTACATAAGAACAAACCTACAGTCCCTGTCTTGTATGCACCGCCTGTATACGGCTGTTCAGAGTATATAGGGCCTTTTTTATTTTATGTGCGGGGTTCCCCTTAATATCCATACAAGACCCAAAGGGGCTGGTAATGGGCTGGGGTGGGGGGGGGGGGTCATGGGGTAGCTATGCCATTTTTCTTAAAGATTTTCATCCATATTACCGGGACCAGACATTACATTAAAGCCGCACGCAGTTTTAAATGGCTTTTTTTTCCTTTAGAAGTGTCATTTTGTGCAGGGACAGTTCTAAACACGGGAAACACGTGGCACTTCACAGGCATACTTTAGACACCCCCCAGGTACGATATTTAAAGGAATATTTGACTTTTTTTTTTTCACTTTATGCATCATTAAAATGACTGCTCCCGAAAAACGACCGTTTTTAAAACTTTTTTTTGGATTGATACATGTCCCCTGGTGCAGAACCCGGGTTCCCAAACCCTTTTTAGGACAATAACATGCATAATAGTCGTTATAATTAGCACTTTAGAATTCGAACGTTCGCATCCATTGTATTTAATAGGGTTCTAATGTTCGTACGAACTTTCGGTCCGTTCGCGGGTTCTGGTGCGAACCGAACCCGGGGGTGTTCGGCTCATCACTAATCTCAAGGTAAGAAACTGCAACAAACTAAAGCCTCGTACACACAATCGGATTTTCATCGGACAAAGCGTAGGACTTTTGTCCGAAGGGCGTTGGCCAGGAACTTGCATTGCATACAAACGGCAAAGAATTGTCGGCCAACAAACACAAAACTACGTGTTTTTTCAGCTCTTTAGCGCCACCCTTTGGGCAACTTCTGCTAATGTTGTGTTATGGTGAGCATTGCTTCTGAGCATGCGTGTTTGTACTTTGGAGTTTTGTCCGATGGACTTGTGTACACACGATCGGAAAATCCAATTTTAAAGCATGCTATCCCACATTTGTCTGTGGAAAATCCGACAACAATTGTCCGATGGAGCATACAAACGGCCGGATTTTCCGACAACAGCCTGTCATCACATAATTCCCGTCGGATAATCAGATCTAGACATGGGAGCCGTCGAAAAATTTGTTTCGTTCCGTTCCGTATTAAAAAAAAATCGTAATTCGTGTACGGAATTCAATTCGAATTCGTACGAAATACGAATTCCGTACGACACGTATAACGAACGATTTGACCGGAACGAACTAATGATGCGACCGGAAATGTACTTCCCCCACCCAATTCCAGCAGCAATCTTTTCTCTCTATAATGTCAAATCCTTTCTCTCTATGTAGAATAATCTTGGACTAATAGAGTTAAGGTTAGTCACATTCCACCAAAAAATATTTACCTATCGCTTTGTCGAATTTTCATGTCTTTTTTGGTAGTTTGGATTCGGATAATTTCGTACAGAATTCGTATTCGAAAAAATTCGTAATTCGGATTCGTACAAATGTACGAATTTCGAAAAATTCGTACGAATTTTCGATTCGTACGAAACTAATTGCACATGTCTAATCAGATCGTGTGTACGAGGCTTAAGAAAAAAAAGTTTGTTTAGGAAAACTTTATACATTAAAACATGGTGCCAAACATACTGCAAAATGGATTTAACCACCTCCCTACTGTGCACAAAAACCCCCTTCCTGCCCAAGCCATTTTTCAGCTTTCAGTGCAGTCACACTTTGAATGGCAATTGCGCGGTCGTGCGACGTGGCTCCCAAACGAAATTTGCGTCCTTTTTTTCCCACAAATAGAGCTTTCTTTTGGTGGTATTTGATCACCTCTGCGGTTTTTATTTTTTGCGCTATAAACAAAAGAAGAGCGTCCAGTTTGGAAAAAAAACACTATTTTTTACTTTTTGCTATAATAAATACCCATTTTTTTTCCAATAACATTTTCCTCAGTTTAGGCCGATACGTATTCTTCTACATATTTTTGGTATAAAAAAAAAATCACAATAAGCGCGTATTGATTGGTTTGCGCAAAAGTTATAGCGTCTACAAAATAGGGGATAGATTTATAGCATTTTTTTAAATTTATTTTTTTATTAGTAATGGCGGCGATCTGCGATTTTTATTGTGACTACGATATTGCGGCGGACACATCGGACACTTTTGACACATTTTTGGGACCATTCACATTTATACAGCGATCCCTGCTATAAAAATGCATTTATTACTGTATAAATGTGACTGGCAGGGAAGGGGTTAAATATGTTCCCTCAATGTGTTCTAACTGTGGGGGGAGGTGACTGACTGGGGGAGGTGACCGATGGTTGTCCCTATGTACAAGGGACACAGCATCGGTCCCCTCTCCCTCACTGGACGTGGATCTCTGTGTTAACACACAGAGATCCACTTTCCTGCTCGTTTCCCGGGCAATCGCGGGTGCCTGGCGGCAATCGCGGCCGCCGGGCACGCGCATCGGGGCCTTGGGAACGCGGCGGGCGCGCGCGCCCCCTAGCTCGTTTTAAAGGCAGGACGTCATATGAGGTCTTGTCAGAACGAGAGTGTCCTCCGCCCGCCGTCAATTGACGGTGGGCGGGGGACAAGTGGTTAAAGAGTAATCACCATTGTAGAGAGAAAAAACAATCCCCTCTGTGTAATCAATGTACAATGTAGTGCCTCATCGTTGGTGTCAGTGGGAAGAATAGTGCCCCATTGTTGGTGTCAGTGGAAGAAATAGTGCCCTGTTGTTGATGTCAGTAACAGGAATTATGCCCCATCGTCAGTGTCAGTGGGAGGAATAGTGCCCCATTGTTGGTGTAAATAGAAGGAATAGTGTCTTGCATCAGTAGGGGGGAATAGTGCCCCATGGTTGGTGTCAGTGGAAGAAATAGTGCCCTGTTGTTGATGTCAGTAACAGGAATTATGCCCCATCGTTAGTATCAGTGGGAGGAATAGTGTCTTGCATTAGTGGGAGAAAAAATGCCCCAAGGGCCGGATAAAGGCAAACATGAGCTGCATCCGGCCCCCGTGCTGCAGTTTGGAAACCACTGCCCTGAAAAAATAGCGTTTTTTTCTATTACATCCTTTGCAGACTGATTCTAATTGGGAGGGACTTGTCCACTACAATCACCTAGTGCACTCTTATGCCTTGTACACACGATCGGAATTTCCGATAAAAAAAGTCAGATGGACTTGTTTCATCGGAAAATCCGATCGTGTGTGGGCGCCATCTGACTTTATTTCCATCCAAAATAGAACATGTTTCAAATTTTTCCGATGGACAAAACTCTGATAGGAAATTCCGATCATCTGTGTGGAACTCCAACGGAGAAAAAACCCACGCATGCTCAGAATCAAGTCGACGCATGCTCAGAAGCATTGAACTTATTTTCTCGGCTCGTCGCAGTGTTGTACGTCACCGCGTTTTGGACGGTCGGAATGTACTCTGACAGTGTGTATGCAAGACAGCTTGAACGGAATTCCGATGAAAAATTCCATCGGATTTTAGACCATCGGATACTCCGATCGTGTGTACAGGGCATTAGTGTTCTGATTTGAAAAGTTGCAGTGTATGCACCCCTTTAGAAGTAATTGGGGTGTATCTCACCATAACTGAAATTCCTATTGCAAAGGGTGCCTTAAATTTGACTTGTATCTTAGAGCAGACTTCTGGGAAAATCAATAAGCCAATGACACATGCAGAAAATGACATTTCTAGGGACGTTCTATACAAAGTTTTCATATTCCACTGAATTGTACAGATTGAAAAGGAAAGGTCATTTTTAAAACATTAAATGGCTTTTGCCGCAATTGTATATGCTGTATTATTTTTTTTATTTTTTTTTTAACAAGAAACTATTATTTTTTTATTTGCTATATTTTTTCCCATTAAAGTGGCGTTACCCTTTAAGGTTTACATGCACAATGTGCTATTTTTACAATGTGCTGAAGATCGATATTGCAAGGCACTGTTTGTATAATAAGGGGGAAAATAAACATCGAATTAAAGTGGATTCTGACAAATTGGAGATGTCTGACTTTGGCCAGCTTTGATAAATCTGCCTCTAATCGTTCATTAGTTCCACCGGCTCCCATCTGAAGCCTTGAAGAAAGACGGCCTGATACTGGTGCGTGAAGGGACAATCAGCTAAAGAAAGAAAAGATATAAGCACACTTAATAGAGAAAACATAGAAATTATAACACTTAAAATATATGCAGCATGAAATGAAAATTAATTAACAGCTCTGCTCACAGCAAAAGCATTCTATTATCAAGTACCTGCTCAGTTCCAGAGTGAGAAGGCCGCATAGCTGTCATGCAGTAAGAGCTCCCCCTAGAGGACAAATGCTGTTATGCATCGTGATAAAAGTCAACAGCAAAGCCTAAAACAAAATAATCATGTAGCACACAAATCCCTTTCCCCCACTTACCTTCACCTGCGCGGGATAAGACACACCATGCCACAAGCCCGTGTTCTCTGTATTAGAGGTCAGGCGGTGTTCACAATTTTGGGTCCTGTAGCGAGTTACCTCTTTCCACTGGTTCTCATCCCCAGTGTATAGGGACAAGTCTCTATTTCTCCCCCAAGAAGGCCAATGTCCACACAACTTCAACTCCAACAAAGAGTTTATTTTCCGTTGCTTCAGTTAACGGGGAAATTGAAGAGAGAAAGAAGTAGCGAAGACTTGGCTTACTTGTCGCCACTCGATCCCGAGTGGGTTTAGCTCATCCGGATAGATCCCTCTCACAGTTCTAGCAGCCGGAGTGAAGCTCGAACAATGCAGTAACTGTTTCCCCTCCAGGGACGGGTTCAGGAGATTCTCTAACTGTAGCAGAATCCTGCTATTCCTGAATCCAGGACATTCCTTAAACCTCTGTAAAATTTAGAGAACCGATGATGCCAATGGGCACTTTACAGGGTTATCTTGCTGAATACTGAGTCCTCCCTCTGATAAGCAAACCAGGCACCTCTTTCACCGTGACATCTCTCACCGGTCCATCAGACAGGTCCTCCCCTGGTTTCCTCTCTTTCAGAGCGGGCCGCCCCTCACACGGGCTCCCTGGAACTCCAGCATATGGATCGCAGACCCAGTTAAAGGTACTGGGCCTGCCTGGAACTTTGCAGCCTCGGGCTAAAGGTGCCCGAGACTCCTCGGCCAGTTCACGCACCCCCAGGCCAGCAGGGCCATAGGGCGCCACTTCACCACCAGGGGGTCCCCCAGGATTCACCCCCTGGAATCTCCCCCTGGAATCTCCTCCTCTCTAATGGCGTCTGCCCCTTTTGTACCCTCTCCCAGCATGCACAGCGGGTAGACCACGTCCACTGTACGGCTGCCGAGAGAGAACACCCAATTACGCTATCATGTCACCTGTGGTTCGACCCTAGGCCTGGGCAACAGTGCCACCCGCAGGCCAAAATGGAAACTGTACACAAGACAACACTTACAGCAGAGCAGAGTCTAGTACAACAAATCAGAAGGCCTGAGCCAAGCTATGGCTCAGGCCACCCCCCAAATTTGGGCATAGCGACCCCCTAAATTAGGGGTCCGCTACAATCATATTATTAATAACAGGGAAATAATATATCTTGGTTCTGTCTAATGCACTTATTTTATATGTGTATTAATTAAAAAAAAAGTTTTTTTTCTTTTGATCCAGCATTGGATTTCACAGAAATGTAGCCTTGGGGCAGTGCTACATGAGAGCTTGTCTTGACAGCAAATTCAGGTTTATATCAGATGATTAGATTGTAAAAAGTTATGTCCCTGACAAAATCAATCTTTTCCAACAGACTTCCATGCCGGCAGGGTGCAGGTGTCATCAGTTTAGCTGTGTGACGGTGGTGGGACGTTAGAATGTAAGCTCATCCGGTGCAGAGACTGATGTAAATTACTCTTTGTACAACTCTCTGTAATGTACGAGAACTATATAAATACATAATAATAATAATAGTGTGTGACTGTGGTGGGGAAATGCATAGCTCCCAACTGTCCCTGATTTGGAACAAAGTCCCTCTGTCCCTCGTTCCTCCTCATTTGTCCCTTATTTTGGTCTGATCTATATAGTTGTACAGTGGGGAAAATAATTATTTAATCCACTGAAGATTTTGTAAGTTTACCCACTTACAAAGAAGATAGGGGCCTATAATTTTCATCATAGGTGTACTGTATTTTAAATGATAGAGACAGAATAATAAAAAAAAAAAAACACATGATACAATGTTATAAATTGAGTTGCAGTTCAGTGAGTAAAATAAGTGCAGCACCTCCTAGGTAGGTGCTAGAAGAGAGTATAGTTTTTGATCTTTCTGCTTACCAGGAAGATGGTCAGGTAAAACTTAGAGTGCTCTCTGCCTACCAGGGAGCAGGATCTATTGGTTAGGTCTGCTCATTGTACTCAGGTGCAGCTCACTTTGTTCTGACTGTCCCCCACTGGTCCAATAGGGAGGCATTTTGGACAGTGGGAGGGGACCTGATAAGTAAGTGCACAGGTTTTATTACTGCTCTGGCAATTGGCAGAAGGAAAGTGCTGCATTGCATTGTGGGATACTGTATAAAAAGCCAGAGTACATGTGCTCAGGGGAGTTGAGCCGGGGGACAGAGCCCAGGAGGGAGAGGGGCGGCTGCCCTCTCCTCTGTGGGGGAGGCTGGGAGTTGGTCAACCCAGGGGCCTAGAGAGAGAGAAGCTGAACCCAGAGGCCCTGCAGAGTTAACTGGAAGGGAGACACCAGGAAGGATCTGATTCTGCCTACTGTGAGTACAGATCTGTGTCTTTGGGGCCTGTCGAGTGAAGGCTGCTCCCTTCAGCTAGAAGAGTCAGTGGACGGGTGTCAGTAAAGAGTAGAGTAGAGTAGAGAGTGTCCTGAAGATAATTTAGTGCATCAAGTCTGCTAGTGAGAGCAAGAAGACTTAACCCTTTCTATACATGTGGCTGTATGGTTAAAGCAGTGTGTCTGCTTCGACACATAATCCAGTAAGGCCAAGTGAGAGTTGTCCTCAATTATTGTGAATAGTTCAAGTTGGAGTATCCCACTCATCCCTTCTCCCATACAAGTTCCAAATAAAATACCCTGGACTGGTCTTTGAGTAATGGGCAAGTGGGAGTAAGGGTGGAACAAGTGGGAGCTCCTAGCAAACAAGCAGGAGCTCTCAGCAACCAAGTGGGAACACCTAGCAACATAGTGAGTAATCCTCAGAAACCAAGCAGGAACCCATAGCAACATAGTGGGAAATCCTCAGCAACGTAGCGAGAGCCCTCAGCACCAAAGTGGGAAACCCTCTGCACCTAAGTGGCAACCATTGGCAACAAGCTGCAGGTAACCAGAGAGAGAAACCTATGAAGTCAACATGTAGCAAGCCCTACGGAGACAGTGCTACATAAGTATTTGATCCCCAAGAAAAACAGAACTTAGTACTTGGAGGAGAAACCCTTGTTGGCAAGCACAGAGCTAAGATGTTTCTTGTAGTTAGTGACCAGGTTTGCACACATCTCAGGAGGGATTTTGGTCCGTTCTTCTTTAAACATCTTCTCTAAATCTTTAAGGATTCTTGGCTGCCGCTTGGCAATTTGAAATTTTAGCTCCCTCCATACATTTTCTATAGGATTAAGGTCTGCAGACTGGCTGGGCCACTCCATGACCTTAATGTGCTTCTTCTTGAGCCAGTCCTTTGTTGCCTTGGCGGTATGTTTTGGGTCATTGTCATGCTGGAAGACCCATCCACAACCGACCCATCTTCGGTGTTCTAGCTGAGGGAAAAAGGTTCTGATCCAAGATTTTACAGTACATGGCCCCGTCCATTGGCCCCTCAATGCGGCAAAGTCATCCTGTACCTTTAGCAGGGAAACAATCCCAAAGCATAATGTTTGCAACTCCGTGCTTGACTGTAGGGATGGTGTTCTTAGGGTCATAGCCAGTATTTTTCTTACTCCAAACACAGCGAGTCGAGTTATTGACAAAGAGCTCAATTTTGGTCTCATCTGACCACAGCACTTTTTCTCAATCTTTCTCTGAATCATTTAGCTGTTCATTGGCAATCTTCAGATGGGCTGTATATGTGCCTTCTTGAGGAGGGAGACCTTGCTGGTTCTGCAGGATTTCAATCCATGGTGGCGTATTGTGTTACCAATGGTTTGTTTGGTGACTGTGGTCCCAACTGCCTTGAGGTCATTCACAAGCCCCTCTCCCGTGTAGTTCTGGGCTGATCCCTCACTTTTCTCATGATCATCCTTACCCCATGAGGTACAATCTTGCATGGAGCTCTAGACTGAGGAAAATTGGTGTTTATTTTGTATTTCTTCCATTTGCGAATAATCGCTCCAACAGTTGTCTCCTTCTCACCAAGCTTCTTGCTGATGGTCTTGTAGCCCATTCCAGCCTTGTGCAGGTCTACAATCTTGTCCCTGACATAGGTAGGATGAGAGCCAAGGAAGAGCACAGTGACGGAGACCAAAGGAGTAATGTTTTTTGAGAAGGAGGGGGTGGTCAACTGTATCAAAGGCAGCCCAAATGTTCAAAAGTAGGAGTACAGAATAGTGTCTATTGGTTTTTGCTGTTAGTAAATCGTTTGTGAGTTTTAGGAGAGCTGTTTCTATTGAGTGTTAAGGGTGAAATCCAGACTGAAGGGGATCAAGAAGGTTATTCTTGAGAGTGCGCATGCACGGAGCTCTGAGGATGGCTGCCTGAGCCGAGAGCTCCGCTCCAGCTGTGAACAGCGGTGCCCATAATATCAAAAACTGTGAACAGTTCTTCACTAAAATTGCTGAGCAGGTCACTGAAAGGCTCGGGAACACCACCACTGGTATTATTTTTATTTTGGAGGGCATAAACAGCGGTATTTAAGCCCATTATAACGGACAAGAATTCCAAAATGGCCTCCGCAGCGCGGCATATAGCCTCCAGTGCACTCTACCTCACAGACCACAGACAGGTAATTGCCTCAGCAGCACAAAATTCTGCTTCAAACACCCAGGCTGGCCTCCCACAAGTACTTTTCCCCTCACAAATCCCCACTGAACCCTATATTACTCAGACTTTATCTGGCTCTAACTGTCCTCTTAGAGTAGGGTGACCAGACATCCCCGGTTTTAGGGGACAGTCCCCGGATTGAGGACACTGTCCCCGGACCAAGTCTGTCCCCGGTTTTGTCCCCGGATTGGATTTGAACAGGGGCTGGGGCAATTTCAAAGACATTTAGTGAAAAATAAAAATAAAATAAAAATTCTGAATTACACATCCCCGCTCCACCGCTCCTACCAGCTTAGGGGGGGGGGGTGTATTTTTTTCCATTATCTGTGCCCCTTTCTGATGATCATGTGCTGGTCGGAGCGGAGGGAATATTTCTTCCGTTTTGGGCGCATGCCAATTCAGCTCCGCTCGCATGTTCTTCTGCCTTGGCTCAAGTCTCGGCCAGCCGCCTGTCTGCTTATCTCCTTGCCTTCCCTGGCGGAGTGATCTTCCTCCGCTCCCCACCCAGTAGTAGCCGGGGCCCGGAGAGTAAGAATTGACAGGCTGTGAGGCAGGCGGTGGCGGTGATGGGCAGAGAATAGCTGATTGACACCATTACTAGTAAAAAAATAAATATGTCCCCGGATTTCATTTTAAAAATCTGGTCATCTTATCTTAGAGGGAATAATTCTACTGCTCTGAACAGTTTATCCATGTCAGATAATCACCTCAGAGATCAGTCTATTCAAATGGAGGACCTTTTTCAGAAGTTTTCTGAACTGCTGGATAGGGGTCTGGCTCAAACAGCCGCAAAAATCACCGGGGATCTGAAATCTGATTTCCAAATCCTAGGAGCAAGAATAGACACAATTGAACATAAACTAGAAGAAACAGTCTCGGTTTCTAATCAACATTCCAAGCATTTATCCACAATCCATGAGAAACTTGATTATGCCACCTCCAGAATTGATGACCTGGTAAACAGGTCCTGAAGATATAACATCAGAATAACAGGACTACCTGAAACGGTGCTAGATGTATCCTCTGCAGTCCAGGATCTGATCAAGACAATGTTACCTAATGTCCCCCAGCAGCGACTTGAACTAGACAGGGCCCACAGAGCCCTTGGACCTCCCAGGAAGGATGGTAAACCCAGAGACATTAATGCTAAGCCTCATTATTATTCAATAAAAGAAGAGGTCATGAAACAGGCCAGATCTGTTTCCAAAGTTTTGTGCCAGGGACAGGACACCCTGTCCAGTTATTTGCAGATCTCCTCTCCCTCCACGATTCAACGTAGAAGAGCACTAAAACCATTATTGCTTGTCTTGACACAGAAAGATATCAAATATAGATGGAATTTCCCTTTTGCGGTCAAGTTTTCTCTCAATGAAAGATCTTACTCCTTCACCAACCTGCAAGAGGGAGAACGCATTCTGCTCCAACTTAAACTCATCTCTCATGAAGCTGATATGGATACCACTACATCCAGTACTGGATCAACCAAAAGACCAACTCCAACAAGCCCACAATCTCCCCTTTGGAACAGAGGAAAGATGAAAAAAATCAAGGACAATGGACCCACCTGACTTTGATCCTTCTCTTTTCACACCACCATTTTTCTATCTCAGACCTAGAGTCTGACCACAGACCTGTCTGTGACCATTTTCAGAGGTTCCCCCTCTCCCAAGTTCATTTTATTTTCCCTGTATGCTCAACAGTTTCTCAGACTTTCATGGACTAACTTGAATTTTCTTTTTTAATTAGTTTTTATTTTTTGTAAACAAATGTTTCGCCGTGCTCACCTTACAATTTTCTTTATGGTATGGGCGCCCTGTTCAGGGGTGGTCCACATGTGCCTCCACCTACCCCTTGGAAATCCACAGGCCTCTGAGGGTTAGGTTGTCTGATCTTCCTTGGTCAGACTTCTTTTTGTCCTTGTTGTTAGGAATCAGGAGGTGTCTCTCTTTTCTTCGTTATTTTATTATAATTTTTCCTATTTGCCAAATTTTCTGGTATATTTCAGAATTCCGTATCCTTAGATTACAAATGGATGTCTTATTCTACTGCTGCTTGTTGGGAGCAACTCCTGAAACGCTTCCAATTGGAGAGCTTCGTAGGGTGAGTGGGGACGTTATATGCGGGTGTGCCTCTCCGGGTTCCCATGGCTAGTTCATAAACCCATCTTAAAATAGCCTCTCATAATGTCCAAGGTTTGAATTCCCCAATCAAACGCAGAAATTTTTTAGACTACTACAAATCTCTCAAATTAGATATCCTTTTGCTCCAAGAAACACACTTTCCTATATGGTATAGTCCCAAATATATACACCCATATTTTCCTCAATTTCACCTCGCTAACGCAGAAAATAAAACCAAGGGGGTGGCCATTTTTTTCTCAAAACATTGTAAATTTGAAAAATCATTTGAATACATTGATCCCGAAGGGAGGATTCTATTAATACAAGGCACAATAGAGGGAAACCTCTATTCCCTAATTTCCTATTATGCCCCCAACAGGGGTCAAGCTGAATTTTTTAGGACCATGATGAACACTCTAAACCCTATGTTAGCGGGCACAGTGATTTTTGGGGATTCAAATGTAGCATTTGACCAGGCTCTTGATAAATCCAAACCTCCCAAGGACCAGATGACTCGCCCAACCAGGGAAAGCCACAAAATTGCCAAAATTATTTCGGCCCATAATCTCTGGGATACTTGGAGGGAATTAAATCCCTCTAAAAAGTATTTCACGCACTATTCTCATCCTCATAACACATACGCCAAAATAGACCATATTTTTACTCCTGCACCCCTGCTTCCTTTTATAGATAATGCTCACATCAAAGACACGGCCCTGTCCGATCATTCAATAGTAATGATATCTATTTGTTCCAATGTTTCAGGTAGGAAACAGGGTCATTTGAAACTTAATGAGTCTATTCTGTCTAATCCAGCTTCAATTGAAACATTAAATAAGGCACTTAGGAAATATTTTTCTCTTAATGACACAGGTGACGTCTCAAACGAGGTGCCTTGGGCTGCTCACAAGACTTACATTTGGGGTAAAATCATTAAAATTTTCACTCAAACCAAACGAGATCGTAGGGCTGACATAGAGCGATTGGAAGCGGAATATGCAGCCCTGCGAACTAACCATAAAAGGGACCCCTCCAAGGTTCCCATAGCATTATTGGGCTAGACTGGATATTAATCTTGCTCTAACTACATAGGCTGAAAAGGCAATAAGTTGGAGTGGTAATAAATGTTATACACAAGCAAACCAAATGGGGCCATTACTAGCTGTGAAACTCTCTCCCAAATTTCAGAACTCGCACTATGCCTAAAATCAGGATATCAGGCCAACCCCCTACTGCCAATCCTGCTAAAATCCTAGATGCATTCCGCAATTTTTATTCCGATTTGTATAATTCTCATTCTCAACCGGACAAAAACTCAATTTCTAGGTTCTTAGATAACCTCCCCATTCCAACCCTAACCGCCTCACACAAAAATCTCTTGAAAGCCGCTTTTATGGTGGAGGAGGTTAGGAAAGTTATTAAAGATCTCAAAAAGGGGTCGGCTCCGGGCCCCGACGGCTTATCTATCCCATACGATAAGGCCTTTGTTGACGTCTTGGTACCTTATTTGACCAAATTCTTTAACGCTAAAACACAGGGAGACCCCTTGGACACACATCTCAACACAGCATACGTTACGGTTATTCTGAAACCAGACAAAAATCCTGAGGAAGTCCATAACTATCGCCCTATCTCCCTTATAAATAATGATGTAAACATACTGACAAAAATATTAGCCAACCGATTAGCATCGTTAATAAATACCTACATTCATAAGGATCAAGAAGGCTTTATTCCGGGCAGACAAGGTCCAGATCAAATTAGACGAGCAATCAATATAGTTTCAATACTACAGTCAAATTGGGAAGGAGGTACGGGACAACAGGGTCTTCTCCTGTCATTGGAATTACAGAAGGCCTTTGATACAGTGTCCCGGCCATACATATTCACACTCATAGAACGATGAGGTTTTGGAGATCGCTTTACGGGTCTTCTACACTCCCTTTATTCTATTCCTATGGCATTAATTTGTCTACAAGCTCATTACTCTAAACCAATTAATATAACACGAGGCACTAGGCAAGGGTGCCCACTTTCTCCCCTCATTTTTGCTATAGCCATTGAAACTCTAGCTATAGCTATACGTCAAAATCCAAATATTAAAGGTGTATCCTGTGGTTCCCAAATAATAATAATAATAATCCCATAAATGCGGACTCTTCGCGGATTATATACTCCTTTTTGTGACCTCTCCATTAATTTCCCTTCCTAATATCTCCCAAGTCCTACAGTGGGGCAAAAAAGTATTTAGTCAGCCACCAATTGTGCAAGTTCTCCCACTTAAAAAGATGAGAGAGGCCTGTAATTGTCATCATAGGTATACCTCAACTATGAGAGACAACATGTGGAAACAAATCCAGACAATCACATTGTCTGATTTGGAAATAATTTTTTTTGCAAATTATGGTGGAAAATAAGTATTTGGTCACCTATAAACAAGCAAGATTTCTGGCTCTCACAGACCTGTATCTTCTTCTTTAAGAGGCTCCTCTGTCCTTCACTCATTACCTGTATTAATGGCACCTGTTTGAACTTGTTATCAGTATAAAAGACACCTGTCCACGACCTCAAACAGTCACACTCCAAACTCCACTATGGTGAAGACCAAAAAGCTGTCGAAGGACACCAGAAACAAAATTGTAGACCTGCACCAGGATGGGAAGACTGAATCTGCAATAGGCAAGCAGCTTGGTGTGAAGAAATCAACTGTGGGAGCAATAATTATAAAATGGAAGACATACAAGACCACTGATAATCTCCCTCGATCTGGGGCTCCACGCAAGATCTCACCCCATGGGGTCAAAATGATCACAAGAACGGTAAGCAAAAATCCCAGAACCACATGGGGGGACCTAGTGAATGACCTGCAGAGAGCTGGGACCAACGTAACAAAGGCTACCATCAGTAACACACTATGCCGCCAGGGACTCAGATCCTGCAGTGCCAGACGTGTCCCCCTGCTTAAGCCAGTACATGTCCGGGACCGTCTGAGGTTTGCTAGAGAGCATTTGGATGATCCAGAAGAGGATTGGGAGAATGTCATATGGTCAGATGAAACCAAAGTAGAACTGTTTGGTAGAAACACAACTCGTCATGTTTGGAGGAGAGAGAATGCTGAGTTGCAACCAAAGAACACCATACCTACTGTGAAGCATGGGGGTGGCAACATCATGCTTTGGGGCTGTTTCTCAACAAAGGGAACAGGACAACTGATCCGTGTACATGAAAGAATGAATGGGGCCATGTATCGTGAGATTTTGAGTGCAAACCTCCTCCCATCAGCAAGGGCATTGAAGATGAAACGTGGCTGGGTCTTTCAACATGACAATGATCCCAAACACACCGCCCGGGCAATGAAGGAGTGGCTTCGTAAGAAGCATTTTAAGGTCCTGGAGTGGCCTAGCCAGTCTCCAGATCTCAACCTCATAGAAAACCTTTGGAGGGAGTTGAAAGTCCTTGTTGCCCAGCGACAGCCCCAAAACATCACTGCTCTAGAGGAGATCTGCATGAACGGAATGGGCTAACATACCAGCAACAGTGTGTGACAACCTTGTGAAGACTTACAGAAAACGTTTGACCTCTGTCATTGCCAACAAAGGATATATAACAAAGTATTAAGATGAACTTTTGATATTGACCAAATACTTATTTTCCACCATAATTTGCAAAAAA
Source organism: Rana muscosa (assembly GCA_029206835.1). NCBI lineage: Eukaryota > Metazoa > Chordata > Amphibia > Anura > Ranidae > Rana > Rana muscosa. The sequence continues at coordinate 134,357,061 of CM055127.1, forward strand.
AATTACTTCCAAATCAGACAATGTGATTGTCTGGATTTGTTGCCACATTTTGTCTCTCATAGTTGAGGTATAACTATGATGACAATTACAGGCCTCTATCATCTTTTTAAGTGGGAGAACTTGCACAATTGGTGGCTGACTAAATACTTTTTTGCCCCACTGTACATCGTTTTTCTAAGATTTCAGGCCTTAAAGTCAACTACGCTAAATCAGAGGCCCTTAATGTATCACTTCCTCCCTCCTCCCTGAGACGTTTCTTTACTAAAGCAATCATTCAATTTTGAGTGGAATGACACCTCCATCAAATACTTGGGTATCACATTAACGGCCCAAGTTGAAATTTTATATATACATAACTATCCCCCACTGTTCAAGAAGTTAGAAATTGACCTTTCATCCTGGTCCAAACACAAATTATCGTGGTTGGGCAGGATCAGTTTGATTAAAATAACATTGCTCCCTAGAATCTTATACTTCTTTAGGTCTCTTCCTATCCCTGTCCAAAAATTCCAGTTGAAAAAACTTCAGAGTAAAATACTCAAATACACGTGGAGCTCCTCTGGTTATAGAATACCCCAAAACACCATATTCCGTAATAGGAAAAAGGGAGGCCTAGGTCTCCCTGATCTCCATAAATATTTTCTCTCAGCTAGATTAGCACAGATCTCTACGATCTACTCCAAATCAGAAGAGCTGGCTTAACATTGAAAGACAGGTGGCACCGCAATGCTCTCTTGAATAGCTATTTATGGTGTCCCCCCAAAAAGAGACCTCTGATACTGGCCCCATCTCTGTCTCAATCACTTGCGCTTTGGGATGGCCTTAGAAATTACCCGACTCTTGTCTTTGCTGTACGACCTCTTACTAGTCTGTTGGGAAACCCAGATTTTCCCCCTGGTCTAGATCTAGAAGCATTTAAATGGTGGGTGGACAAGGGACTATACCGTATAGGACAGTTTTTTCACTCTAGCATACCTATGTCCGTAAACCATTGTATAAAAACACTGAAACTCCCGTAATCCGAAGAACTTCGTTTTGATCAAATCTCTAGATTTTTACAAATGATCTGGAAGGAAAAACCACTCCTCCCCCAATTCACGAAATACGAGATGTGGTGTGAACGGGCTGAGGGACAAAGGGGGGTATTTCGGTGATATATTCGTGCCTCACTCACCCTATAGTGAAATCTTCCTATATGGAGGCATGGGAAAACGGCCTCCAAAATAGCTGGGACCTGGACACCTGGCATAGAGCCTTCGCAAAGTCCTTTAAGGGAATTCTAAATGTCTCACTGATGGAGGCTAACATTAAGGTATTAACCAGGTGGTATTTAACCTTCCTAGCGGTATTCCCGAGTCTGGCTCGGGGTTAAATTTCAGCACCAAAAGCGGTAACCCCGAGCCAGACTCGGGCTGCATCGCAGTGATCCAGGCAGAGTTACTTACCTTGTCCCCTGGATCCTGCGATGTCTCCCCGCTGTGTGTGCGAGCTGTCTTCTCGCTCGATTCACACACTTCCAAGTGCCGCCGAGCTCCGTTCCCTGCGACGTTACGACGCACGGGGACGGAGATCGGCGCCAAATTCAAAAAAGTTAAAACACAGTATACATACAGTACACTGTAATCTTACAGATTACAGTACTGTATGTAATAATTACACACCCCCATTGTCCCTAGTGGTCTGCCCAGTGTCCTGCATGCACTTTTTTATAATAAAAACTTTTCTTTCTGCCTAGAAACTGGAGATTGTCCATAGCAACCAAAAAGTGTCCCTTTATGTCAAAAGTGGTTTTAGACCAGCTAGAAAACAGCGATAATAAATTAGAATCACTCTCAGAATTAAGCGATAGCGATTTGTGGGGAAATTCGTCATCAAACACTGAAAAACACTTTTATTATTATTATTATATTATTAGTTATAATTATTTTATAGTTATTTATTTTATTATAATGTATAACCACTTCCCTACTGTGCACGAAAACCCCCTTCCTGCCCAAGCCATTTTTCAGCTTTCAGCGCTGTCACACTTTGAATGACAATTGCGCGGTCATGCGACGTGGCTCCCAAACGAAATTTGCGTCCTTTTTTTCCCACAAATAGAGCTTTCTTTTGGTGGTATTTGATCACCTCTGCGATTTTTATTTTTTGCGCTATAAACAAAAGAAAAGCGTCCAGTTTGGAAAAAAAACACTATTTTTTACTTTTTGCTATAATAAATACCCATTTTTAATTTTTTTTTAAATAAAATTTTCCTCAGTTTAGGCCGATACGTATTCTTCTACATATTTTTGGTAAAAAAATGGCAATAAGCATATATTTATTGGTTTGTGGCCGCCGGGCAAAATAGGGGATAGATTTATAGCATTTTTATTTATTTTTTATTAGTAATGGCGGCGATCTGCGATTTTTATTGTGACTGCAATATTGCGGCGGACACATCAGACACTTTTGACACATTTTTGGGACCATTCACATTTATACAGCGATCCCTGCTATAAAAATGCATTGATTACTGTATAAATGTGATTGGCAGGGAAGGGGTTAACCACTAGGGGGCGGGAAGAGGTTAAATATGTTCCCTCAATGTGTTCTTACTGTGGGGGGAGGGGACTGACTGAGGGAGGTGACCGATGGTTGTCCCTATGTACAAGGGACACACCATCGGTCCCCTCTCCCTCACAGGACGTGGATCTCTGTGTTTACACACAGAGATCCACTTTCCTGCTCGTTTCCCGGGCAATCGCGGGTGCAGCGGGTCCCTGAAGCTCATTAGATTCAGGAGAGGAAACCAAGGTCTGCTCGGCCAGTATGGTGCTATTGTTACCACCTCGACTTTCTCCAACTGAAGCCGCTGTAGGAATTTTAGCATGATCGGAAGAGGAGGGAAGGCATATGCCCTGTTGAAGTCCCATTGACTCGTTAATGCATCTATTCCGAAGGCTTGATTGTACCGAGCTCGGGTGTAGTATCTGTCGATCTTGTAATTGCAGGGGGATGCAAACAGATCCACCTCTGGATCGAAATCCAACGATAGGATCCACTTGAAGGTTTGTGGATGCAGAGACCATTCGTTGTTGTCTAGCATGCTGCGTGACAGGAAGTCTGCTTGAATATTCTGCTCCCCTGGAATGAAGACTGCTGTTAAGTTGAGCAGATTCCTCTGAGCCCAGGTCATAATGGGCTCGACCTCTTGGAGAAGGGCAGAGCTCCGAGTGCCCCCTTGTCTCTTCACATATGCCACAGCGGTGGTATTGTCCATTTTGAGTAGGACCGACTTCCCTTTCAGAAGGTGGGAGAAGGCTTGAAGGGCGCACCATGCCACGCGCAGTTCCAGAATGTTCGAACCTGGAGAGTGGAGACGGGCATCCCATTTGCCCTGAGCCAGTTCTGCCCCACAATGTGCCCCCCAGCCCGCATTGCTGGCATCGGATGTAACAGTCACCCAATGGATGGGGGCAAGGAAGTGGCAAGTTGACAAGTTCTTGGTTTGAAGCCACCAGAGGAGACTGTTGCTCATTGACTGTGTTATCCGGACCTGCTGATTGAGATCGTCTGTCTTCCATTGCTGGAGGAATCCGGATTGAAAAGGACGAAGCCTCCACATCGCCCACTTGACCATGGGGGATGTGGCCACCATCGTGCCGATTATCTTCAGGCACTGTGATGCCCTTAGGTGAGAGAAGTCTAGAGCTAAGGAGATTCTTTCCCGAATGATCAGTATTTTTTCTTCTGGAAGAGAGATGGTGTTCTCTATGGTGTCGAACTGGGCTCCTAGATAGACCAAGCGCTGGGTCGGATCCAGCTGACTCTTCTCCCGGTTTAGGAGCCATCCGAACTCCAACAGTGTAGAGATCACCTGATTTTTGTGGACTAGCAGCTGCTGCTTGTCTTGGGACAGTACTAGTAGATCGTCCAGATAATGATACAGGCGCACACCCTGTACTCTGAGAAGGGACACAACTGCTAACAGCACCTTGGAAAAGACTCTTGGAGAAGTCGTTAGCCCGAATGGAAGACAAATAAATTGTAAGTGCTCTTGTTCGACCTGGAACCGCAGATATTTGTGAAAGTTTTCTGCCACCGGAACATGAAAGTACGCGTCTTTTAGATCTATTGAGATCAACCAGTCGCCTGGTTGAACTATTTTTTGGATGGTTGAGAGTGACTCCATTTTGAACTTCTCGTGCTTTATGTACTTGTTCAGGAAAGTGAGATCTATGACTGGACGCCAAGAGCCGTTCTTCTTTTGTACTAGGAAGAGGGGGGAGTATACCCCCTGGAATTCCTCGTCCTTTGGGACGGGCACCACTGCTCCTTGATCTTCCAGGACATTCACATATGAGAGAAGAACTTGCTGTTTTTCTTCTGACCGAGGTAGTGAGGTTTGCATTGGTCTGCATGGAGGGATCTTGGTGAAGGACCATGTGTGACCTGTTGAGACCATCTTGATGGTCCAATAGTCCGAGATCGAGGCCACCCAGACGTGCCGGAAGAGACGTAGGCGAGCCCCTACCCGACCCGCCTGGGCGGGCCCAATCTCAAAAAGACTTGGTTGGTTCACGCCCACGGGCGTCTGTTTCTTGCCAGACTTTTGAAAAGAAGATTGGCCTCTATTCCAATTCCAGCTTCTCCTAAAATCCCGTCCGGGCTTATAGGAACGTGCCTCTCTCGAGTGCTCAGTACTGCGTCTCTGTTGAGGTTTTCTCTGATTAAACTGGCGCCTGTCCTGGGGAAGAAAACCCGACTTTCCGCCTGTAGCTTTTGAAATGGCGTTGTCAAGTTTGTTCCCAAACAACGAAGTCCCTTCAAAGGGAATTTTGCACCACGCCTGCTTGGAGGCTGGATCAGCAAGCCAGGGACGTAACCACAGTGCTCGTTTGGCCGTGACCGAGGACAACATTGATCTGGCCAGTAAACGGATGAGGTCAATTGAAGCTTCCCCCAAAAAGGCGACTGCCATTTTAAGTTCTTGCACTGCTGAACTTTGAGCCAGTTCTTCCGAGACACCCTTCAGAATGGAGTCTACGTTTTCCACCCATGCCTCCATTGCTTTGGAGGTCACTGCAAGGGCTAAAGCTGGTTTGCATGCCGTTCCGGCCAGGCTATATATTCTTTTGAGGTCCTGGTCGATCTTCCGATCCAGACCATCTTTAAATGATACGGTGTCATCTAGCGGGAGGGTGACATGCTTCGCTAGGCGCATTACTGCTGCATCTACGAGGGGAGCATTCTCCAGATGCTTGACATCCTCTGATTTAAAGGGATACAGTCTAGAGGTTTTGCTTAGCATAGAAACCTTCTTATCTCCCTTGCTCCATTCTTCCTCAAACACTCCTTTCAGCTCAGAGGGAAGTGGGAAATTGGAGCGTTCTTTCCCCAGTTGTTTAAACAATTTCCTTTGTTTTTCTGGGGGGGCAGTGGTATCCTCCAACTTCAAAGTTTCCTTCACTGCCTTGATCAGTGGAGAGACTAAGGCGTAGTCGAATCCCACCGTAGAATCATCTCCCTCCATCTCGTCTTGCGAGGAATAATGGGAGGAATCATGGGGCTGGAATTGGCCGGGATCCTCCTGGGCCTCGTCAGCCAAGGAGCCAGACAAGGTGGTGGACTGGCTCCTTGTGTGGGGGGCAACTATTTCTTTCATAGATTGCTGTACCACACGTTTCACAAGAGACTCAAGGTTTTTATTTTCGGTCTCTTTCTCACCAACCGCTCGGGCATAACATGGGTCGCATAGCGATTTGCCCTCCGGGATTCTGGTCTTGCATCCCCAACAGGCTCTGTGGTCAGAGCGATCATTGCGGTGGTGGTGGCGGTGACTAGAGGAGGAATGGGAACATCTCCTATGTCTAGAGGGGGTATATGAACGTCCCCTATGATGATGGGTCCTAGACGTAGTGTCGCGTCTAGACCTAGATGATGAGTGATGATGCGGCCTGGCAAGGTCCCTTTCTTGTGACCGATGAACTGAAGTTGCCGGGCTGTAAGAGATAATACAGACAGAGGGAGGGGGGAAGGTGGGCAGGATGTAACCGTTAGCAACCACCAGATAGGCACAAAAGACACCAACCCCCTACCCACTCCGCACATACCTTGTGCGGGAGGGCTTGCCACATGGCGGTGAGGATGAGTCCATGATGAGGGAGACAGGAATCCGTACTACACTGCCTAGACTAAGGATAAGCAAATCAATGCAAAGAAGCATAAGAAAAGAATTTTTTTTTTTTTTTTTTTTAAAACTGTCCCTTTAAGAGACACTAAGCATAACAAGCATACATTGCATAATGAAGTGCTTACCCCGTCCTAGCAGTAATGAGGCTCCGGGAGGCTGTCGCTCTATGCCCACAGGTTATCCCACCTGTATAGGGCTCTTCAGCGGTTTAAATAAACCGGCGAAATGACGTCACGGCCGGTCCCGCTGCGCGCATGCACCGAAGAGACCCGACCCACTGCGCCTGCGTGGCCCCTGACCCCTCCGCCGCATTGCGCATGCGCGGAAACCAAGCCTCGGTTTCACGCAGCTCGGCGCATGCGCAGAAGCGCGGCGGACCGGGAACCAGGAAGGGAAATGGCGTCCTGGGACGCAAAAAGCGTTCCACATGCCGCACACAGGAGGAAGGAAAACAGGGGAGACAAAAACAACATACACAAACTTGTCTGCCATGAAAGAAGATATAAAATCAAAATCTTCAGACCTTGCCAGCCGAGGAATCCTGCGACATCCGATCCGGTACTCTGGGGCCACATCCCTTCCACCATAGGGGTATTTTCCAGCCCTGAAACCACTCGCCCGCTCATAGCTGGGCCCTGGGTGAACCGCAGTAACAGTACCGATCGATCCAAGCAATCCACATCCTGGACATCGCACCAAATTGCATGATGAAGGTCCATGTGAGGAGGATAAAAAAGGAACACCTGTCTGTGGAGGTGAGCTCAAATTTATGGGTAAGGGGTCCTATAGCTGTGGAGAGGAGGCGGGGTTAACCCACACGTAGTCTGCCATGGAGTCTGTCAGGAAAAGTTTGTTTATTGACAAATCAGCATTACAATAGGTACAACATTTGACATTCAGGGGTTTTTCAGTACATAGTCAGTTTAAAATATGCATTACAAATGTATCATCATGCAAGTCCAGTATGGCTGCCGTCTCGGCCTAAGGATCTTTAAAGTGTGAACATAAGTATGTTGAGAGGTTTCCTCACCCGGTGCAGCTAGAACCCAATAGGGGCACCAGGAGGTTAATAGTGTCCTAATTTTTTTATTAGTTAGCTTATATAAGGGAACTTCTCTCTCTTTTACCTTAATTATATCAATTGTTTAACCTCTGATATTCACATATCCCACTATATTGCATAGTTTTTTTCTTTTTCTCCTTTTGAAACCTGAAGGGAATTTTTTCCCCTTTTTACTTTTGTTTTTATTGTTTTCAGCTGACATCTACTAGGTTATGTCAATATCGATATGTATCATAAAATACTGATTTGTATTCTTTTATTTCTGAAAATAAAATACGGTAATTTGAAAGTAAAAGGAGGTTATTCTTAATTAGGTGATCACTCGGTGGATACAAAGGGGAGCAATGGGAGCAAGAAGATGGGGCGTAGGTTGCTAAAATTGGTGGGGTCAAGGAAGGCTTTTTAAGTATGGGGGTGACTAATGCATGTTTTAGAGAGTTGGGGAAGATGCCAGAAGAGAGGGAGAGATTGAAGATGTAGTTTAGAGAGTATAGGAGAGAGTCAGAGGGTGACTGCAGTATTTGAGAGTGAACAGGGTCCAGGGGGCAGGTAGTCATGTGGGCATTAGAAATAAGTTTAGCAACCACATCTATAATAGCAGGGTTGAATAAGGGAAGTGTTGATTGTACCTGTGGACATGGGGTAAAAATGGATAATATTAGTGTGTGACTGTGGAGGGGACATTAGAGTGTAAGTTCCTCTGGTGCAAAACCTGATATAACTGACTCAATGTTCTTTGTACAGCGCTCTGGCACATATCAGAGCTATATCAATGAATAATAATATTAGTGTGTGTTTGTGGTGGGGATATTGGAGTGTGAGCTTTTCTGATGCAAAGACTAGTATGACTGGCTTGGTATTTTCTGTGCAGAGCTGCAGAATATATCAGAGCTATGTAAATGTGTAATATTTTTTGATTGTGATGGGGGGCGGCTTCTTCTTTGCGTCTATGCTAACCCACTGATGATGTCATGCACCACATCATGCACTCAACCAAATTACACTGCTGGGGGAAAAAAAAAATCAGGAGGGGAAGGCTTTTTACTCAACAAATGTCATAGTGTAGTGTAATGTCATGACGCACATGTGTGAGATGAGGCGCATAATGTCATGCACCTCATCCTGCGCATGCTCCATACTACATTAGAGTCATTTGTAAAAAAAAAAAAAAACAACATGTTTCAGGATTTCGCTCTTAAGATGCAAGGTATTCCTGGAAGGAAATAGTGACGTAGCCTTCCCAAGAGGCATCTGTGAGTTCCTGGCTATGTCACCAGTGCCTAAGATGACAAGGAAGTAAGTAAGTCAAAGTAAAAATAATTTTCTGTAAAAAAAAAAAAAAATTATTGTTAAATGATTTCACCACAGCATTCAGAGCCACATGCGGTAGGAAATTTTATTAAAATAGGGGAAAGGTCTGCTTTAAGAATAGCAATAACAAGTGATATATCAGAAAAATTATGAAGGACAAAAACAAGGCACCTTAGGCCTAGGTTCACATTGCAGCGATTTGGCATGCAATTTACCATATCAAATTGCATGTCAAATCGGCGGCTATTGCCGGCAATGGCACTGTCCAAATCAGTGGGACGCGTTCAACTGAACAATTTTAATCCCACTGTCAGTGTGAACCTGGGCTATATGAGTGAATGTGCAACAGAGGGTCACATGCAGCATGACTGAGACGGTAGAGCCATGGGATGCAAAAGAACTACTGGACATTGGTTGTTGAATATTAATTTATTCCGGGCATTAGAATAAATGCTTTTCTGCTGAAAAGGTCCTCTCCTGAATGCTCTTCTTTTAACCACTTAAGCCCCGGACGATTTCGCTGGTCAAAAACCAGGCCACTTTTTGCGATTCGGCACTGCGTCGCTTTAACTGACAATTGCGCGGTCGTGCGACGTGGCTCCCAAACAAAATTGAGGTTCTTTCTTTCCCACAAATAGAGCTTTCTTTTGGTGGTATTTGATCATCTCTGCGTTTTGTTTTTTTTGCGCTATAAACAGAAATAGAGTGACAATTTTGAAAAAAATGCAATATTTTTAACTTTTTGCTATAATAAATATCCCCAAAAAATATATAAAAAAAACTTTTTTTTTTCCCCAGTTTAGGCCGATACGTATTCTTCTACATATTTTTGGTAAAAAAAAAATTGCAATAAGCGTTTATTGAAAGTTATAGCGTCTACAAAATACGGGATAGTTTTATGGCATTTTTATTAATATTTTTTTTTTTACTAGTAATGGCTGTGATCAGCGATTTTTTTCGTGACTGCGACATTATGGCAGAACACATTGGACACTTTTGACACCATTTTGGGACCATTGTCATTTTTACAGCGATCAGTGCTATAAAAATGCACTGATTACTGTAAAAATGACACTGGCAGTGAAGGGGTTAAACTGTAGGGGGCGCTGAAGGGGTTAAGTGTGACCTAGGGAGTGCTTGTAACTGTTAGGGGGCGTGGCTTGGCGTGACACGTCACTGATCGCTGTTCCCGATGAAAGGGAACAGACGATCACTGACAGTGCCACTGTGAAGAACGGGGAGATGTTTGTTTACACTTACCTCTCCCCATTCTTCAGCTCTGTGACCCGATTGCGGGACACCGGCGGCGATCAGGTCCCGCGGGCTCGGTCACGGAGCTCCGGGCATGCTCGCAACCCACGGCTGGGATTTTAAATGGGACGTACCTGTACGCCCATATGCCCAGCCGTGCCATTCTGTCGACGTATATCGTCGTGCGGCGGTCCTTAAGTGGTTAATTTACCTGTAAACACTTATGTGTGCATGGACACCCAGGCTAACCTAGAGGTGCTTTTACAGACTGTAAAAAAAAGTCAAATACATGTAAAAAAAGGCTTTTCTTTGTGCATTAACCCTAAAAAAAAAAAAAAAAATTGCATTCGGAGAGCAGGTTATCAGCGTTTTCATGCACAGCCATAAAAAATAATATGGCCAGTATAAATTAATATTCTGGCCAATAGAATGTGTAGGCTGAACATGATACATTTGTATACGCATATACATATGCAACATTTGAGGCATTTTTTCTGCCAGTTTCTGGCAGAAAAATATATAGCATATTTGGAGTGTTACCATATGAATAAGACCTTACATCACATATTCACTACTGCCTTGTTCTGGGGCGCACTCCATCAGCGCCCCCCAGAACTGTGATGGAGATGTCACAGAACAATAATTGGTCAATTACCAATGTTCAGAAGCCTGTAGCATGGGCTTCCACTGACGTCACAGAGCCAGATGATCAGTAGCCCCTCCTACCAGCCTATGACATCATGGTCCATTTAAAGTGCTGGTGTAAAAGGTGCAAGGGTGGTAAACAGGAATCATAAAATCAATCACAGGGTATGATGGGTATAGAGATGGGTTGGTCACTGTCAGAGGATTAGGTAAGATAGGCTAGAGAGAATCCAAATACGGTACATTTTAATATACTGTAAATGCTTGTGAATTATACATTTTAAGTAGATCATTATTCCTAAATAAAATAGCAAACAGGGTTAAAATATCTTATTATTATGAGTGGTTGGGGGAAGGCAGTATTTTTTTAAGGTGAATCTGTGCTGAGGTCATGCACACAAAAGTATTTACAGATTCTGAGCATTTATCTCAGTATCTATACATACTGTGGAGAAAATAGCTTTCAAAGTTCACAACACAGGCATTGCTTTTTTCCAATAGAAAGCAGAATCCTGCATCAGCCTGACAGCCTTTTTTTTTATTTTAGGAAGGAAAGATGGAAATTACCATTTGATGCACCATACACTTAACAATCATAGATCTAGCTACTTTGCTACGATTCGATTTTCCATCATGACCAATCAGATTCATTTTGGTAAAATTGTTCAGATCAGCTCAAAATCTATTGATGGGTTATTTACTAAAGGCAAATCCACTTTGCACTACAAGTGCAAACTACAAGTGCAAAGTGCACTTGAAATTGCACTGAAAGTGCACTTGGAAATGCAGTCGCTTTAAATCTGAGGGGTAGATCTGAAATGAGGGGAAGCTCTGCTGATTTTATTATCCAATCATGTGCAAGCTAAAATGCTGTTTTTTATTTTCCTTGCATGTCACCCTCGGATCTACAGCGACTGCACTTCCAAGTGCACTTTCAGTGCAATTTCAAGTGCACTTTGCACTTTGCACTTGTAGTGCAAAGTGGATTTGCCTTTAGTAAATAACCCCCAGTGTGTCTTTTTAATAATCCATAGATCCAATCATATGGTCCAATTCTGTGAAGAATCATTTGATCAGATCATTATGTGTATGGCCACCATTAGAAATGACTGAATCCTGACTTTGAAGTCTTTGTTGTGATCTTTGAGAATGAATAACTTCACATTACAGGCAGCTAGAGGGGTCAAGGGTGACACATTTTAAAATGTATTACAGTTTGCCAAGAATATGTAAATATGTACTGTATTTATTGGCGTATAACACTCACTTTTTTACCCTGAAAATAGAAGGTAAACTGTACCTGCGTGTTATACGCAGGGGGCTGTGAAAGGTTTTTTTCCTGAAACTTCCCTCTTAAAGTTAGGGTGCGTGCTATACGCCGATAAATACGGTAATTATAGAAAAATGTTTGGACCATAATCCATGGACCTTATGGGCACCACACAAACTCTTTTATATAAAATTACAAAATCTTTATTAGTGCATCATTAAAAACAAAAGATTAAAAACATATGGTAGAAACATACACTATATTGCCAAAAGTATTGGGACACCTGCCTTTACACGCACATGAATTTTAATGGCATCCGAGTCTTAGACTGTAGGGTTCAATATTGAGCAGCTATAACAGCTTCAACTCTTCTGGAAAGGCTGTCCACAAGATTTAGGCTACTTTCACACTGATGCGCTGGCGGTATAGCGGCGCTATTTTTAGCGCCGCTATACCGTTTTTTTGCCGCGATTTGCGGGCGCTAGCAAGGGTATTTTAACCCCCGCTAGCGGCCGAAAAAGGGTTAAAAACGCCCGCAATAACGCCTCTTTGTGGCGTTTTGCGGGCGTATTGGAGGCGCTACCCCATTGATTTCAATGGGCAGGGGCGCTATAGGAGCTGTATTTTTACCGCTTCTATTGCGCCTCAAAGATGCGGCTTGCAGGAGTTTTTTGACCCTCCTGCAAGCGCAACGCTCCAGTGTGAAAGCCCTCGGGCTTTCACATTGGATACAATTGAGCGGCTTGTTTGGGGCGCATTGCAGGTGCTATTTTTAGCGCAATAGCGCCTGAAAAGCGCCTCAGTGTGAAAGGGGCCTTAGGTGTGTGTCTATGGGAAAGTTTGACCATTCTTTCAGTAGCGCATTTGTGAGGTCAGGCAATGATGTTGGACGAGAAGGCCTGGCTCACAGTCTCCGCTCTAATTCATACCAAAGGTGTTCTATAGGGTTGAGGTCAGTACTCTGTGCAGGCCAGTCAAGTCCCCCCCCCTAAAATGTCAATCACAGCCAGTGGGCCAGTGATGAGAGGTCACATAGAGCCGGAGTTTGGGAGTCACTGTGTTGAAAAGGATCTAGATCCAATAGTACCAAAATCACAAAGACAAATGCAACAGAAGTTCTTAAAACACTGCAGTCGGTAGGGGACTCCATGCTAAGGCGGACATTGTTATGCAGATTCTCTTGAGATTTTAAGTACATATGGTGATTTTTGGGTGGTATAAGGCCGGGGTTCACACCTATGCGAGTTGGATGCGGCTTAAAACGCATCCAATTCGCATGTCATTAGAAAATACATACATTTTTATGAGGCTAGTTCACATATGTGCGATGCATTCGCACTGCGCAGTGCTGAAAAAACGTGTGCGTTTTCTAGGCATTGCGGTGCGACTCAGGTGTTAATTCAGGCCCATTATCTTCTATGGGCACGCATCTGATTCGCAGATGTCTTCCGTTCTGAACAGGACAAAAATAGTAATACACTTTTACATATGGATATATCAATACAATTTTATGGTTTAATTTTCCAACTGTAAATACATAGTTTTATATATTTTTTGTCTTGGCACAAGTGAGCTTTCGGAATGGCAATTTTGCAATTTATTTTTAGTTTTTAAGCTTTTAATCTTTAAGTAGTTTTTCAGGTATTATTTTTCTCTACTTTAATTTATTTTTATTATATTTAAAATTTTTGCTTTTAATTTATTTTAAATTTTAGCTTATTTTTTGCTGCAATTTCTCTGGATTGTGATACTTTTTTATTTATTATTATTATTATTATACACAATTTATATAGCACCAACAGTTTACGCAGCGCTTTACAATATATAGGGGGGACAACACAATAAAGCCGTGTACACACGATAGGTTTTACCGATGAAAACACTCCGATGGACTTTTTTCCTCGGACAAACTGATCGTGTATGGGACCCATCGGTCTTTTTTCCATCGGTGTTTAAAAATAGAACATGTTTTAAATTTATCCGATGGTTAAAAAAACGATAGCAAATTACTATTGTCTGTGGGGAACTCCATCGGATAAAAAACCCACGCATGCTCAGAATCAAGTCGACGCATGCTCAGAAGCATAGAACTTAATTTTTCTCGGCTCATCAGAGTGTTTTGGAAAAATCCATCGGTTTAAAAACCATAGGAAATCCGATCGTGTGTACAGGGCTTTACAGTACGGTTCAATACTAAAGTCCCCATTTTTATGTTCCAGGCCGATCCTGCAGCACTTGTTGCTTGACTGCATGCAGTGCTGGCGTTTTTTGTGACCCATGTGGATGGTTGGTGGAGTTTCCATTTAAGGTTGTGATTATCATCTCTTTCCCTCACATTATCCTGGCCTATGGGCTCATCTTCTATTTAGGGAAGACTATAATTTCTCTAGTTATCATCCTTTTAGTAGAATTACTGTGGGATAGCCTCCCCATCAACCTCCCACTTTATTCGCCATTTTGGGTTAATATTTTGTGACACCAAGTGGATCCTGAAAACGCCCAATTTGGGCAAAACGCGTCGATCCCACCATCGCCTTTGGCTCTGTTGGTTGTATAACAAACTTGGCAGCATTTTTCCCGTGCTTTTAGATTGTACTCTCAGATTTTACTTGTGTATAATAAATATTGTTGTTTTTATGCATATTGCTCTTTGGTGTACTATTTTTTGTGGCACGTATCAAATCCCCTATATACCCGTGTCTCCCCCCCAGTGGAGATTCAGGTGATACATTGTTATTTCCATTTTTTTAAAAGCAATTTAAATAAAGCGATAAGATTCTTCCATCTTTGCTCTACATTTAAACCGTATCTAAAGCCAAGATTTCTTTTTTTTTTGTTTCAGATGGAGTGGGAAATTGTTAGGCCCTCTGTCAGTTTTTTTTGCTAAAATAAGAAAATAAATGACCCCTTGCCTGGATGAGGTATAAGTAATAACAAATAATATAAATGGAAACTGATACCTTTGAAAAGAGAAGTTTTAAAAGGAAATATATAAAAGTATTTTTCAGCTTTCACTGTTAATAACACAAATCAGTATTCTTATTTAAAAGATCTGACATTTGTATTTCTATCCACAACTAAAACTTTAAGAATCCTAACATACACTTGCACACAATATAAAATGTCAGAGTTTTAACTACGGTAAGTAAAATATTGGTTTGTGTTATAATCTGTGGGAACTGAAAAAAATGCTTTTATACTATATATTTCTTTTTATTAGTTGTGGTTTTTTTTTTATTGCTCTGTTTGTCCCAGGTGGGACAATTCACCCCTCTATTATTCCTTGGACAGAATGTGATGGGAAATTTGGTCTTGCAGTTGTCACCAGAACAGGAAGTGAAAGAAAATCTTCCAACGGGGACAACTAAGATTTAAAGCAGAGGTCCCACTAAAAAAAGATTATTAAAAGCCAGCAGCTACAAATACAGCAGCTGCTGACTTTTAATATATGGACACTTACCTGTCCAGGTCGCCCACGATGTCGGCAGCCAAAGCCGATCTGTTGCTCGAGGATCGGCTGCTGCCGCCGCCATGCTCGGTAAGGGAATCAGGAAGTGAAGCATTGCAGCTTCACTGCCCGGTTCCCTACTGCGCATGCGCGAGTCGTGCTGACGCCTTCACACTGTGTTCTGGGAACTGTGTGTTTTACAGAAGACAACAGGGGGGGGGGGGGAAGGGGCGTAATAGCCGCAGATTCTGAGGCTATCTATGCCCGGAAGTGGGTGCAAATACCTGTATTATACAGGTATCTGCACCCCCCTCCCCCCTGAAAGGTGGCAATTGTGGCACCGGAGGGGGAGAGGAATCTGATGAGCGGAAGTTCCACTTGGGTGGAGCTCCGCTTTAAAAATCAGGTACCTACCAGTACCTGGGGTCCAGCGCTGTCTTCCTGCAACTGGTTCTTCTTACTGCTGTGTGTCCCCAGTGCCACCATCTGTGCAAGCTTGCGCTTTGTGAATTGTCCGGCAGCCTACTGGGATGTCACATGTCCCAGGAGGTTTCAAGAGGGCATGGGGCGGGGCAAAGGGTGTCATTCATGCATAGGTGAGGATTATGGAAGTGGGTACCAATATAAATTGGTACTTAAAATTACTTTTAAAATAAAAATGGTACTTGCAGTGACTTCGCTTTTTGAGTGAAGTTCCACTTTAATTTGGAGAGACTTTCTCTGACATCTTGCTGTGTCTTTAGCACCGGAAGTGAAGGGAAATTTCCCCAGTGGGGAACAGACAGCAAAAAAAAAAAAAAGAGGCAGGGGTTTTAAACATTTCTTCGCTAACCAACAAAAAAAAACGTTGCTAGTCAAAAAAAAAAAAAAACTAGGGAAAAGCATATCATCCAAACCGTCTTCTCCGCTCTAAAGCTCTCTCATCTCCTCCTCCCATGCTCATCTCCAGGATTTCTCCAGAGCCTCTCTCATTCTCTGGAACTCGTTACCTCAACCTATCCGGCTATCCCCTACTCTTGCTACCTTCAGGCGATCCCTGAAAACTCATCTCTTCAGGGAAGCCTATCACGTCTCCAACTAATCTTTTACCACTTCCATCAGCTCATTCCCCACAGTTACAACCCTTTTGTACCACCTGCCCCACCCTATTAGATTGTAAGCTCTTTTGAGCAGGGCCCTCTTAATCCTCTTGTATTTTATTGTATTATAACTGTATTGTCTCCCTTTTATATTGTAAAGCGCTGCGTAAACTGTTGGCGCAATATAAATTCTGTATAATAATAATTATAATAATCATCCCATTTGGGGACATTGGAGGAGTGTGACATGTTCCTTACCAGCCCTTTCCTTGGTTTTGCAAATAAAATAAATGTAAGTTACTGCAAATTTTGAAGACATTTCATTTTTATATTTTTTTTTTGGGGGGGGGGGGGGGTTAAAGCCTGGTAAAAAATATAAAGTCATAACTTTTTATTCTGTCTAGATCATTAATTTGGAGAGATTTTCTCTGAATTCCTATTGTGTCTTTAGAAAATGAAGTGAAGTGAAATCTCCCCAGTAGGGAACACATTAAAAAAAAAAAAAAATCAGACAGGGCTTTTAAACTTTCATTTTGCTATCCAAAAAAAAATAAAAAATAATGTATAGTAAATAGTACTAGGGAAAAGAATGTTATTTAAGGAATTGATCCCCTTTGAGGACATTGTAGGAGTGTGACATCTTTCTCACCCATTAAAAAAACAATTATATAAGGCTTGTAAACATTCCTTTTACTACCCAAATAAAATAAAAACTTTGATAGTAAAACTAGGGAAAAACATGTTTCTCCCCAGCATTTTCCTTGGATTTGCATTAAAAACAAAAAACAAAAAAAAAAGTGTAACATAGAAATGCTGGTTTTAAGATCCTTTCTTTTTGCACTATTTTTAAGTCGGAAATGTTAAAAAAATATACATTTTTTAATTTTGTTTTATAAATAGGCTCCTAGGGTCTGGTGACAATCCTATATCCTGACCCATTTTATGAATAGCGTTCTATTCTATCCCTCTCTCCTAGCGGTAACTGAAAGCCATTTCTCTCTATAAATAACTGGATCCTCATACTTCTACCAGATCATTAATGACTGTATTTTGCATCCTGCTTGGAACAATACAGCATTCATTCTCAGCGCCCTCTACAGGCCATTTATAAAACCGCCACCTGTATTCCATCTGAACGGGCCGTTCTCTCGGTCGCCACCTAGTGTCCATAGTAGAGTAGTGTCAGCTCCCTCCCCTCCAGGACACAGAAAAGACACAACGACCCAGCGAGTGAGAAGAGCCGCCCCGATAATGAGCGCTCCCCTCCGCTGAGAGCCGGGCTCCGGACACGGGACTAGCGGGCTTCTCCGGTGCTGGCTGTCTGTGGGAGGCAGCAGGGGATCCCGTGCGATGTGAGTGAGCTATGCATTGTGGAAATGGCCAGGCTGGAGTCCGGAGGAAAGATGGCGCCTCCCCCCCTGTGCGGGCTCTGCGGGTCTGCCCCCTCTTCCTGCTGGCCGCTGGGCTCCTGCTGGGGCTCGGATCGGGGGCACCCCCCGACACATGGTGCCAACCCTGCCCGGGCAACTGTACGTGTGACCCACCGACCTGCCTGGTGAACTGCTCCGGAGGAGGACTGCAAGAGCTGGACGAAGTCCCTGGGAATGTCACTGTGCTGTGAGTACCCCCCCCCATACTGAATTCTAGGGGTACCCCCATACCAATGTACTATACCACCTCCAATGTCACTGCTGTGAGTACCCCCCATACTGAATTCTAGGGGTACCCCCATACCAATGTACTATACCACCCCCAATGTCACTGTGCTGTGAGTACCCCCCATACTGAATTCTAGGGGTACCCCCATACCAATGTACTATACCACCCCCAATGTCACTGTGCTGTGAGTACACCCTCATACTGAATTATAGGGGTACCCCCCATACCAATGTACTATACCACCCCCAATGTCACTGTGCTGTGAAAACCCCCCATACTGAATTATAGGGGTACCCCCCATACCAATGTACTATATCACCCCCAATGTCACTGTGCTGTGAAAACCCCCCATACTGAATTATAGGGGTACCCCCCATACCAATGTACTATATCACCCCCAATGTCACTGTGCTGTGAGTCCACCCCAATACTTCATTATAGGGATACCCCCATACCAATGTACTTTACCACCCCCAATGTCACTGTGCTGTGAGTACACCCAATACTTCATTATAGGGGTACCCCCCATACCAATGTACTTTACCACCCCCAATGTCACTGTGCTGTGAGTACACCCCAATACTGAATTATAGGGGTACCCGCCATGTCACTGTGCTGTGAGTACACCCCAATACTTCATTATAGGGGTACCCCCATACCAATGTACTTTACCACCCCCCTATGTCACTGTGCTGTGAGTACACCCTCATACTGAATTATAGGGGTACCCCCCCATACCAATGTACTTTACCACCCCCAATGTCACTGTGCTGTGAGTACACCCCAATACTTCATTATAGGAGAACCCCCCAATGTCATTGTGCTGTGAGTACACCCCAATACTGAATTATAGGGGTACCCCCATACCAATGTATTTTAACACCCCCCAATGTCACTGTGCTGTGAGTACATCCCAATACTGAATTCTAGGGGTACCCCCCATACCACTGTACTTTACCACCCCCAATGTCACTGTGCTTTGAGTACACCCCAATACTGAATTATAGGGGTACCCCCTTACCAATGTATTTTACCACCCCCCAATGTCACTGTGCTGTGAGTACATCCCAATACTGAATTATAGGGGTACACCCCCAATGTACTATACCCTGGCAATTTCACTGTGCTGTGAATACACCCCAATACTGCATTATAGGGGTACTCCCATACCATGCACCTCTAATGTACTATACCACACCCCCATACCCCAACAATGTCACCATGTTGTGAGTACACCCTAATGATTTATACCAACCCGCTATACCCTGAACCCCTTCTGTATTATACCACCCCCTACTATATTCCCTGCACCCCATCTACCCTATGCCCCTTCCACCCTATAGCCCCCCACTATAACACCTTTGACCCCACACCCCTTCCTCTCTGCACCCCCTAGTCTACATCCCTTTTACCTTCTACTCCCTTTACCCTATGCCCCTTCTACCCTACAGCCCCCTAACATAACCTCTTCTACCTTACATCCCTTTTACCCTCTAACCCCCTTACCATATGCCCCCTTTTGCCCTGCGTCCCTTTACTCGACACCTCTTCTATCCAACATCCCTTCTTCGTTGCACCCCACTACCCTGTACCTCTCCTTCCCTGCACCCGTTCTACCATGCACCCATTGTTCCCTGCACCCCCTATCCTACACCCCTTTTACCATGCACCCTCTACTCCCTAACCTACACCCTGGACCCTCCTGGCAGCCTCACAGCTCAGGCCAGCTTTGTTTACCAACTTCTACAGAGTTTTATAAACTTTTCAAAACTTTCCCTAAACTTAAAAAACTTTTTAACTCTGACATACCAGGCTGTCTAGAATGATCCCCATCCTGTGATTAGTCAGAGTGCTGGGGGAGGAATAAACATGGATACAAAATATCTGATTGTATTTATACTTATTATTATTATTGTCAGGGAGTTCTTTGGCTGTGCTGATATTTGAGATGAGATTTTTTTTTTTCTGTTATATCTGGCATCCCCGCCGACACAGATCTGAACTGTCCGCTTTGTATAATAGGGGGGCGGACAAAATCTAGGGGCACATAAACAACCAATTAGTGATCGTCTGTCATTTTCTGTGCACTCTGTGATAAATGACTGATTGCTATGGGTTACTGCACATCATCCCTGCCTTGTTATATATGAAAAAACAAAACCAGTCCTTGTGGTATGTATAATGGGTGCATGCTTAAATAAATAAATTGATAATAATTAATAAAAAAAGAAGAGATATATATATATATATATATATATATATATATATATATATTTTACAGTGCCTTGAAAAAGTATTCATACCCCTTGAAATTTTCCACATTTTTTCATGGAACAACCAAAAACGTAAATATGTGGTGTTTTTTGTGGGGATTTTATGTGATAGACCAACACAAAGTGGCACATAATTGTGAAGTAGAAAGAAAATGATAAAGCGTTTTTATTTTATTTATTTTTTACAAATAAATATCTAAAAAGTGTGGCGTGCATTTGTATTCAGCCCCCTTTACTCTGATACCCCTTACCAAAATCTAATGGAACCAATTGCCTTCAGAAGTCACCTAATTAGTAAATAGAAGTCCACCTGTGTGTAATTTAATCTCAGTATAAATACAACTGTTCTGTGAAGCCCTCAGAGGTTTGTTAGAGAACCTTAGTGAAGAAACAGCATCATGAAGGCCAAGAAACTCACCAGACAGGTCAGGGATAAAGTTGTGGAGAAGCTTGAAGTGACACTAAAGGTTTACTTTAAAAAAAAAAAAAAAACATGTCATACTTGCATTCACTGTGCAGTTCGTTTTGCACAGAGTGGCCCCGATCCTCCTGTTCTGGGGTCCCACGGCGGCTCTCGTGGCTCCTCCCCCGCAATAGATAACCCCCTCTGGGAAGCTCTCTCCCGAGGGGGGTTACCTTGCGGGCGCGCTCCCATGTCATACAGTCGGCTTCCATAGTCACAGAGTGTATGACTCAGCCTCGCCCCCAGGCGCCCGCGTCATTGGATTTGATTGACAGCAGTTGGGAGCCAATGGCGGCGCTGCTATCAATCTATCCAATGAAGAGCCAAGAAGCAGTGTAGAGAGCGACGCGGGATCGTTTCCACTGAAATTCGGGGCTCAGGTAAATAAAAAGGGGGGGCTGGGGGGCCGGATAGTGCAAGAGTTTTTTCACCTTAATGCATAGGATGCATTAAGGTGAAAAAACACGAAGGTTTACAACCCCTTTGAACATCTCACGGAGCACTGTTCAATCCATCATCCAAAAATGGAAAGAGTATGGCACAACTGCAAACCTACCAAGACATGACCGTCCACCTAAACTGACAGGCCGGGCAAGGAGAGCATTCATCAGAGAAGCAGCCAAGAGGCCCATGGTCACTCTGGAGGAGCTGCAGAGATCCACAACTCAAGTGAGAGAATCTGTCCACAGGACAACTATTAGTCGTGCGCTCCACATATCTGGCCTTTATGGGAGAGTGGTAAGAAGAAAGACATTGTTGAAAGAAAGCCATAAGAAGTCCAGTTTGCAGTTTGGGGGAAGCCATGTGGGGGACACAGCAAACATGTGGAAGAAGGTGCTCTGGTCAGATGAGACCAAAATTGAACTTATTGGCCTAAAAACAAAACTTTATGGGGTTGATTTACTAAAGGAAAATCCACTTTGCACTTGAAAGTGCACTGAAAGTGCACATGGAAGTGCAGATGCTGTAGATCTGAGGGGGACATGCAAGGAAAATAAAAAACAGCATTTTAGCTTGCACATGATTGGATGATAAAATCAGCAGAGCTTCCCCTCAGATTTATAGCGATCCACAGCGACTGCACTTACATGTGCACTTTCAAGTGCAAAGTGGATTTTCCTTTAGTAAATCAACCCCAATGTGTGGCAGAAAACTAACACAGCACATTACTGTGAACACACCATCCCCACCGTGAAACATGGTGGTGGCAGCATCATGTTGTGGGGATGCTATTCTTCAGCAGGGACAGGGAAGCTGGTTAGAGTTGAGGGGAAGATGAATGGAGCCAAATACAGGGCAATCTTAGAAGAAAACCTGTGAAGCCTCGTACACACGAACGAGTTTCTCGGCAAAAACCAGCAAGAAACTTGCTGGCAGAGATTTTTTGCCGAGAAATTTGTTCGTGTGTATGGTTTCTCGTCAAGAAAAGCGACAAGAATCTCGACGAGAAAATAGAGAACCTGCTCTCTATTTTCTCGTCGAGATTCTCGTCGGCATGTTTCTCGACGAGAAAAGTGTGTGTGTGTATACTTACCTGTCCTCCCCGGAAGCCCGCGCATGTTCGAAATGAATTCGACGCATGCGCGGTAGCTTCTTAGGCATAGGTAGGGTATACCAAGATGGCGGCGACGGCATCGAATGTGACGAGCGCATGCTCGTCGTAGTCGATGACGTCACCGCGTACGCTCCATTCAAAGAACCGCGGGTTCTTTGAATCGAGTGTGTGTACACTCGGCCGGGACAAGTTTCTTCTCCAAGAATCTCGTCGAAAAAAAACGACATGTTTTTTCCGACGAGAATCTCGGCTGTGTGTACGAGGCTTGAGAGTCTGCAAAAGACATGAGACTGGGGAGGAGGGTCACCTTCCAGCAGGACAACGACCCTAAACATACAGCCAGAGCTACAATGGAATGGTTTAGATCAAAGCATATTCATGTGTTAGAATGGCCCAGTCAAAGTCCAGACCTAAATCCAATTGAGAATCTGTGGCAAGACCTGAAAATTGCTGTTCACAGACGCTCTCCATCCAATCTGACAGAGCTTGAGCTATTTTGCAAAGAAGAATGGGCAAAAATGTCACTCTCTAGATGTGCAAAGCTGGTAGAGAAATCCCCAAAAAGACTTGCAGCTGTAATTGCAGTGAAAGGGGGTTCTACAAAGTATTGACTCAGGGGGGCTGAATACAAATGTACCCCACACTTTTCACATATTTATTTGTAAAAAAAAAAAAAAAATGAAAACCATTTATCATTTTCCTTCCACTTCACAATTATGGGCCACTTTGTGTTGGTCTATCACATAAAATCCCAATAAAATACATTTACGTTTTTGGTTGCATAATGACAAAATGTAAAAAAATTGAAGGGGTATGAATACTACTTCAAGGCACTGTGTGTGTGTGTGTGTGTGTGTGTGTGTATACATACATACATACATACATACATACATATATCGGTTACTGTACCTCACTCCTGGCTTTATTTATTATAGGTACTCATATGGTGCTGTCAATTTACGTAGATATATACTGTGTGTGTGTGTGTGTGTGTGTGTGTGTATATATATATATGTATGTGTGTATATATTTCTCTGACAATCAGAGAAAAAATAAAAATAAATTCTCTAGTGTGTGACTTGCTTGTAGTTTTTCGATTTGGTTTTGTTCATTATCCCCCCTTGGCACAGCAGGGGTTAAATAGTATACATTATAAATTGTGTACATTTGCATTGGTTACAGTGGACTTTGTGCATTGTGTTGTGTGTGGCGTTGGCTGTACAGACAGGACACACCAGGCTGTGTTATATGGAGAGGTTGGTATTGTCTGGCACTGCTGTTGGTCTCCCTGTAGTTTTGTTATAAAATATATATTGGGAGCCATAAATGACATAATAGTATTAGTCAGCTGCCAGCATGTCTTCGGTGAAGGCGGTCTGCTATCGGCACACAAGAGATACTTTATAGTATATTAGAGTTCAGACTTGTGTAACAGCTGGCAGCTTGTATATTGTACATTTTTAGGGAGCGCATGTTTGATTTATCAGTTTCATTTTTTTGCCTCTTTTTTTTTTTTATTTATGTTTTTGGATAGACTGAGGGAAAGGTTCTAACCCTTCCCTGTTTAACTAAAAAAGAATTTGTCAGGCATTCCACTTTAAGGAATTCTTCTAGGTAAAGGTCACATTTTACATGTGAGTGTAGCCACCTTAATACAGGAAGATGTGTATTTAAGAAAAAAAAAGAAAATTGCATAACTGTTCATCCATTGCAAATTTGTTCTGTGCAAATAAGGCAAAATCAAACGTTCTCAGGCTATATTCTCTGCAGATCAAATGTGTGAATAAGTTAAATATCACATTTTGGCCACTAGATGGTGTTGACTATCTTAGAAAATAAGCGTGCTCCTTAGCTCCATCTAGTGGTCATAATGCAGTATTTCCTCCATTTATACATTCGATCTGCAAAGAATATAGTCAGAGAACATTCAGTTTTACTTCATTTGCACTGAACTATTTAACATGCAATGTCGATGGATGAACAGCTATGCAAATATTTTATAAATACGTCCCAAAGTGTGTTATTGGCAGGATTAACAAATGAGTATAAAGGGTATAAAGGGGAAAAACAAAGTCTTATGCCTTGTACACACGATTTTTTTCCATCAGTGTTTAGAAATAGAACATATGTTTTGTCCACTCAGAGGTAAAACACCTAATAGTATTGGCACCACATGCCCTAAATTAGTAGATTCAAAAATAAGGGAATAGGAGAGAAGGGATTTAAACGGTACACAGGGTAAAGTAGTGATGAGAAGTAGATTGTTTCCAAAAAAAAGGAATAATTTATTTAAATATACATAAAAAGATCCTATATGATCAGTACAATAACGCCAAGGTGGCTATAAATACAATTGTAGGGTGGTCACAATATACAGGTTATTTTCAAGCCGAGGAAAGAAATTTCTCACATCAACCCGACATGTTTCGCTTGTGTAGCTTCTTCTTTTTTTTTTTTTTTTTATGTCCACACAGTTGTTATTGACAGTACCGAGTTCTTTTTCGCACTACCCTTGAAGAAGCTACACATGTAGGATCTTTTTATGTATATTTCAATAAATTATTCCTTTTTTTTTTTTTTGGAAACGATCTCCTTCTCATCACTACTTTACCCTGTGCACCGTTAAAATCCCTTCTCTCCTCTTCCCTTATTTTTGAATCTAGAAATAGAACATGTTTTTATTTTTTTTCCGATGGGGGGAAAAAAAACCCGATAGGAAATTCCGATCGTCTGTGTGGAACTCCGTCTGAGAAAAATCCACGCATGCTCAGAATCAAGTCGAAGCATTGAACTTCATTTTTCTCGGCTCGTCGTAGTGTTGTACGTCACGGCGTTCTTGACAGTCGGAATTTTGTCTGACAGTGTGTATGCAAGACTGATGGAAGACAGCTTGAACGGAATTCCAACTGAAAATTCCATTGGATATTATCCCATCGGAAAATCCGATCGTGTAGAACTGGTTGGCAAAAATATATTACATGAGTTTAGATACTCTTTAAACATTCTCTACTGTATAAAAAAAAATACTAATTCAGCATCCTTGTTGCAAACTTGTGAAGTTTGAAGCACTGTATATATTCATTATAGCATTTCATGTTTGAACGCCTATATCTTTTAAAACTTTTTTTTTTTTTTTTTTCTAACATGCATTGGGAACAGATTCATTACATGGAAAAGAATACCAGCGGAATTCAGTTATTTTTTCCCCTAACATAAAAAAAATTAATCTGATTGGTTGCTGTTGGCTACACCTCCACTTTGTTTGTTGTCCAGTTTTTTATCCGCCCCATTGGCTGTGTGCCTTCAGATGTTGAAGAACTCGCTGCCCACTGCCATTTAGGGAATGCTGGGGTTTGTAGTCCCCTTGTAGCCAGACACTCACAGGTTATTCATAAGCCAAATCAGACCAGCATTTGCGTACTATGCTCAGTATAAGGTGCACCTACTGGTGTGTGTTGTGTAGGGGCAGTCTGATAGGTTGATATAATGCATCGCACTGTTTGCTTTTTCTGCCTGTCTTTTTTTTTTTTTTATTGAAATGACACAAAATTACATGCCAAATCGCACCAATGTGAACCAGGGCTTAATTTCGGAATGAATGGATTTTACCGAACGAAAACCACATGCACTGTTCGTACGTTTGTGAAAAGTTTTCCATTTTTGCTCCTTCGGATTTTCTCGTCACTGTGGTTTTCGTGACGAGAAAATCCGAAAGGAGCAAAACGGAAAACTTTTCACAACGTTGATTTGATGCCACATGATTAGAAAAACAAACTTTCCTTACAATGTTCCTACAACCAGTATTGATTTTGATGTCAAATCTAGTTTGAGTCGTAGTCTTTCGACTAAAATGCCATTTTAGTTTCCGTTGTATTTTAGTCATCTGAATTGTTTTAGGGACAGTTCACACCACATGCAGTCCAGTGCGTTTTTTTTTTTTCTGCATCAAAAATGCTTCGATAGTAGGTTTTATGGTTTTTCAATGGCACAGTTCACACCAGTGCAGTCAGTTCCAGTTCTAGAAAAAAAAGTAGAACATGCTGCATTTTTTTCTGCACTGAACTGTACTGGAACGTGGTAAAACACACTGGAACACACATGTCCTTATTTAACCACTTAAGCCCCGGACCATTTTGTAGCTAAAGGGCCAGGCCCCTTTTTGCGATTTGGCACTGCGTCGGCTTAACTGACAATTGCGCGGTCGTGCGACGTGACTCCCAAACAAAATTGACGTCCTTTTTTTTTCCCCACAAATAGAGCTTTCTTTTGGTGGCATTTGATCACCTCTGCGGATTTTTTTTATTGCGCTATAAACAAAAATAGAGCGACAATTTTTAAAAAAATTCAATATTTTTTACTTTTTGCTATAATAAATATCCCCAAAAAATATATTTTTTTTTACCACAGTTTAGGCAGGTACGTATTCTTCTACATATTTTTGGTAAAAAAAATCGCAATAAGCATTTATTGATTGGTTTGCGCAAAAGTTATAGCTTCTACAAGATAGGGGACTGTAATGTCATTTTTATAAATTTTTTTTTTTTTTTTTACTAGTAATGGCGGCAATCAGCAATTTTTATCGTTACTGCGACATTATGGCGGACACATCGGACACCGTTTTGGGACCATTTGTCATTTTTACAGCGATCAGTGCTATAAAAATGCACTGGTTACTGTGAAAATGACACTGGCAGTGAAGGGGTTAACCACTAGGTGCCGCTGCAAGGCTTAAGTGTTTCCTAGGGAGTGATTGTTACTGTGAGGAGGTGTGGCTACACGGGGAACGGTCATCGGTGACAGTGTCACTAGGCAGAATAGGGGAATGCCTTGTTTACAAAGGCATTCCCCTGTTCTGCTCTTGCCGACCGCAATCGCGGGACTCCCGGGAACATCGAGTTCCCGGGACCCGCGGCGGGCGTGCGCCCCAGCAGGGCGGCAAATTTAAAGGGACGTACCTGTACGCCCATATGTCTGCCCGTGCCATTCTGCGACGTACATCGGCGTGCGGCGATCTGCAAGTGGTTAAGGAGAAGAAAAAAGAGGGGGGGAAAAATGCACCGAAATGCATCAAAAACGCACCGGAACACATTTAAAATGCGTTTAAAAACGTGCATGCAGAACAGCGTCCGGAATCCAGATACCTATACTAGTGGGCGGAGCAGAGCGCGAGTCCTGGCACAGTGGAGAGCGAGTTCTTGAAGCGGAAGGTAAGCTGGCTGGGGCAGGGGAGTGGGTCGCAGCTGCATGTGCCGCCCATCAGAATTGGTGACCCAGCCGTCGGAATCGTTAACGGAAGTAACGGCCCGAGTCTCCGTCAGAGACTGTACACCGCGACGCTCATCTTTGTACACCCTGCACTCGGCCTCAGTAAGCCTGCAGTCACAAGGCGGCAGTGGACATCTTGTTACACCCAGCCCATATAGTTCACTATCTATATGGGCTGGGTGTAACAAGATGCCCGCTGCCGCATTCTGACTAGGCTTACTGAGGCCGAGTGCAGGGTGTATCAAGATGGGCTCCTGTATACTCTATTCTTTATTGATTTAATTTTATCATGCCAGGCTGCCAGCAATTATCAGTGCCACATTTCAGTGCCACTGCCTAACAATCAGTTTCACCTATCATTGGCCATAAGTGCCACCTATAAATGCCACCTATTAGTGCCCATCAGTGTCGCATATCAGTGCCAGCCATCATAGCCGCAAATCAGTGGCCATCAGTCACTGCCACCTAGCAGTGCCGCATATCAGTGGCCATCATTCAGTGCCACCTATCAGTGTCCATAAAAAAAAAGTATCGGTAATCGGTATCGGCGAGTACTTGGAAAAAAAGTACCGGTACTTGTACTTGGTCCTAAGAAAATGGTATCGGTGCAACCCTAGTGTTCGCACACGTTGCATTTTTGAATGATCGTGACCGTACATGTATTTGCTGGATGCATGGGGGTGTCATTAATGTATATGTAAAGCGCTATTTAAGTACCTGGGGGGGGGGGGGAATAAATAAATAAACAAATGGCTTCCACATGAAACTGCAAAAGGCAGCAGATGTTGGTGTGGTACAGGAAAACGTGGCATTTTTTACCCCCTCCTAGCATCCCCCTCCAAATTCTCCACCTAGCACAATCCCCTCTAAACCCCCCCAAAATCCCCTCTCCTAGCATAAATGTGGGCTGTGCTCCCTCCTCACTCTGCCCCACCCACAATTTCTGCTGCCTGTACAGGAGCAGTGTGGGAAGAAGATAGGGACAGTAGTCAAGTCCTTAAAGAGGAACTGCAGTCTGCTCACATAATTTGCCATTCTGAAGCTTCCCTCCAACCACTTTGCATATTATTTTATATATACTGTGATTCTGTACTTGCCAAATATGCTGCAGAAATCTCCCTCTACTAAGTCTGGCTGCAGCCATTTTAACTGTGGGTAGCTGAAGCTGCTGCCTATTCACTTCCTGGATTTACACAGACACACAGAGGCACACCTCCAGCTCTGCAGCTTTCATCGGCCCTCTTATGACTCATCCCCCCTCCTTCCTGGCAAACTCTCACAAGAGTGAGAGAGAGAGCTGTGCACAGGCTAATGACCAGACAAGAAACAGGAAGTGGGCGGTATAAGGTATTTACTGGCAGAAAAAAAATGTCTTACTATCCAAAGTTAAAACAACAAGGGCAGAGGATTTAATAGATGGAAATATGAAAAAATTACTTAAGGTCCTCTTTACACTTGCTTCCCATCCTGGGTAGGGTGTCATATGACATCCTTGGCTTCCCGACCCTCTAGGGGGCGTGCGCGCCCGCCGCGTTACTCTGGAGCCGATGCGTGTGCCCGGCGGCCACGATTGCCTGAAACAGCAGGGACGTGGATCTGTGTGTGTAAACAGAGGGTATGTGGAGGGTACTTGGAAGTGCAGTCGCTGTAGATCCGAGGGGGACATGCAAGGAAAATAAAAAACAGCAGTTTAGCTTGCACATGATTGGATAATAAAATCAGCAGAGCTTCCCCTCATTTCAGATCTTCCCCTCAGATTTAAAGCCACTGCACTTCCAAGTGTACTTTCAGTGCAATTTTAAGTGCACTTTGCACTTGTAGTTTGCACTTGTAGTGCAAAGTGGATTTGCCTTTCGTAAATAACCCCCATTGTGTGTTTTTTTTTTTCAAACTTGTCCCTCTTCTTTTGTTTATAGCGCAAGAAATAAAAACCGCAAATACCGCAAAAAAAGATCAAATACCACCGAAAGAAAGCTCTATTTGTGGGAAAACAAATGACAAATGATTGGGTACACGGTTGCATGACCGCGCAATTGTCATTCAAAATGCGACAGCGCTGAACATTGAAAATTGGCCTGGGCAGGAAGGGGGTAAAAATGCCCTGTATTGAAGTGGTTAACTCCCATGTAGTGCAACTCTGAGAGGAGAGGGAGAGAGCACAGCCCACACGGCTCTCTCCTCCTTCTCCCTGCAACTTTGTGTACTATTGCCAGCAAAGCAGAAAGCTGTAGTGCCACCCGACATGTCCTTAACAACTGATGACGTCATCGGGTGGTAGGACGCCTGGTCTGCAAGTGGTTAAAGTGATCGTAAACCCTCACCAACAACACATTCCAGAATAAAATAGAACTGAAAGGCATAACATTTGTGTATAGATATTCAAAAATTACAAATACATATTTTTTCCCCCCTTTTTTTTTTTTTTTTTTTTTTTTTTTAGAAGTGATCACATACCCTCTGTTCTCAGCTGCATAAGAGCTGGGGAGAGGGGAAACAGCAGTACATTGATTCTCACAGTGAATGGCTGTATGGAGGAGGGGGGGGTCAGGACAAGTCTGATCATTGGAGGAGAGTAGGCTGAGTTCCCAGCATAGCTAGAGAACTGACCACGGTGTGTTATCCTGCTTAGTGTGGTCAGTTTTTAATAGGAAAGCAGAGGGACTGGCAGGAACACCAGGGATTTCACACAAAGGAAGCAATACAAAGAGAACAGGAGACTTTCTCTTGCGTCCAAGTTGAAATTAATGGGACTGCTTGCACGGGTTTGTATGAAGCGCTTTTGCATCCCCCTGCAGGCAAGCACGGCCCTCGCAGGGACATACGCTATAGTATGTTTGTTTAATTTTCCAATTATATTTTACTGGTGTGTGGCCAGCTTAAATTTTTTAAATTCAATCGCACTCAGAAAAAATAAGGAAACCGCTGCAGTGTGTGTTGGCAGTTACAGCACAGGGCAATGTGCGTGGCACCACGCCCCAACGCACGCACGTCATGCGCACTGTGGTGTGGACAAGCCCTAACGTTAAAAAACTTTTTTTTTTCTTTTTTTTAAAGAGTTGGGAAACCTGTAAGTGTTGATAATTCTGATTATCCTCTACTGCTGCTTTTAATTTAAAGAATGAATTCTGCTGACAGGATCTCTTTAAATGCTTAAGTATTATTTTATTTTTTTAGCAAAATACTGAATTTTGTTGTGCTCTAACTTTTTCCTTTTTTTTTTTTTTTTTAACTGTTGAAACTTAAAAAAAAAAAAAAGTGGTAACTGTTTCATCCAGTTGCATTCTTGCTATGGCAACTGTAGTCTGGAATGTCAGCTATGCGAAAATGTTCATTGGAGGAATACAAGCAGCCTGGAAGCTGCCGCTCACACAGATGGGATCTGTAAAAAAGCGATCTCACCTAACGGTGCGTCCGTGCTCTGCCGGAGAAGGGCACAAATATGGAAGCAGCCATTGCTCACTTGTTGCTGGCTCTGGGCAGCTTTACTAGTGAGCAACTTACCACAGACTTCAGAAATCGCTGGCTGCATGCTTGTTGCAGGTCAGTAACCCACTAGGTAGTGACACCAAGATGAGGAAGACAGTTCTGGAGCCTGGATATTTTAACCCTTTCGCTGCCAGGGCTGTTTTTGCAGGGGTTTATTTGCACACATTTAAAAAGTAATTTTAGGCCTGAAGGTTTCATAAACCCCCAATACATTATATATTTTCTGAAAGCAGATACCCTAGAGAATAAAATGGTGGTAGTTCCATTTTTTTTTTTTATGTCACATGATCTTACGGCAAAGACAAAAAAATACACACGAACGGAATGTCCGACAACAAATGTTCGATGTGAGCTTTTGGTCAGATATTCCGACCGCGTGTATGCTCCATCTGACATTTGCTGTCGGAATTTCCGACAACAAATGTTTGAGAGCAGGTTCTCAATTTTTCCGGCAAGAAAAGTTCTTGTCGGAAATTCTGATCGTGTGTATCCAATTCCGACGCACAAAAATCCTACGCATGCTCGGAATCATTGTATTTCATTTTTCTCGGCTCGTCGTCGTGTTATACGTCACTGCGTTCTTGACGATCGGAATTTCGGAGCAACATTTGTGCGACCGTGTGTATGCAAGAGAAGTTTGAGCCAACGTCGGTCGGAAAAAAAAAAACCACTGTTTTGTTGTCAGAAATTCCGATCGTGTGTACGCGGCATAAAGGTAATTTTAGGGCACACAAATGCAAAAATGACCCAAATTTTTGGTAAAAAATAAAAGATGAGGTTGCACAAAGTAAATAGATACCCAACAAGTCAACACTTAAATTTGCGTGCGCCCATGAAATGGTGACAAACTTCATTACCCTATATTTTCTATAGGCAACACTTTTAGGTCATCAGTTTAGCATTACAGAGGAGGTCTGGTGCTAGAAATATTGCTCTCACTGTGCGTGGCAATATGTAACGTGTATTGCAATCAATGTTTTCATGCGTAGGTCCCCTTGACATGTGCGTTTTGCGTTCACACATGCGTCTTAAAGACCCTGGATGTCTCCCCTGTGCTCCACTAAATCAAATGCAGATCGCATTACACTATATTCTTTCCTGAGTCCCGGACCTGGCAGCAAAAGGGCTAAAGCTGAACTTCAGCCTAAAAAATGAATAGTCTATTGAAAGATAACAAAACTCGTTTGCTGCAATATTCACCTTCAATCCAGAGATTTACCCTGCAGTACTTTTTCCAGCACTAGATTTCCTCAGTCTGTTGGCAATCATCATTCAACCTACTTGCTCTAAGCACAGGTCATCCTGGACTTGCCCCCAGCCTGTGACTGGACAGTGAAAGGAGAAGCAGCTTAAATCAAAACTCCAGCCAAAAATATCAGTAAAAATTTGAAAAGCCCATTAAAAGCTAAAATAACAAAACTTACTTTTGCTTTAATATTCAGCTTTTTTTTTTTCTTTGTGTGCAACTAGATGTTCTCAGTCTGATAAGATCATTCAAACCACTTCCTCTAAATCCAGGTCATACTGGGCCTGCCCCAACCTGTTACTGGACAGTGAAAGGTGAAGCAGCACAGGAATAAGCTCTGCTTTCTTCTGCTATCAGCATGCTCTTGTGTTGATGTTTTCACACTCCAGCCCTGCTGTTTCCAGGCCCTCCGATTGCGGAATACCGAGACTGCTGCATCCTTTCTGTGCCAGCTGAACACAGAGCAGTAGGAGGTACATCCATACCCGCCCCTCCTTTGTGACAAATGAAACCAGAATTTCATCACTTCCGGTTTGTTGTTTACAAGCCGTTACCGGCTTGTAAAGCATCTGATCAAACCGATCTCCATTTGATCAGATGCTTTTGAGAGCAGAGAAGAGATCTGGAGTCCAATAGACCCCAGATCTCTCAGTAAAAAGCACCTGTCATTGTCCATAGTATCACAAGGATGTTGTTCATCCTGTGTGATAGCAATAAAGTTGATTTAAAAAAACGAAACAATGTAACACAAAAAATGTAAATAAATTAATACAAATTTTAAAAAATGTAAAGCGCCCTTGCCCCCTGTGCTCATGTGCAAATGCACGCATATGTAAACGGTGATCGCACCACACATGTGAGGTATCACCAGAACATCAGCGTGAGAGTAATAATTCTAGCACCAGGCCTCTAGTTGTTTACCTCCAAACCGGTAACCTGTAAGGGCTTTTAAAGCGTTGCCTACTGAGATTTTTTTTTAGGTACCGTAGTTTGTCGCCATCCCAATTTTAAAGCCTGACATGTTAGGTATCTATATCCCCGGCATAATTCCATCTTTTATATTTTACCAAAAAAACGGGTATTATATTATGTGCACTAAAATGTAATTAAAGTGGATGTAAACCCGATTTTTTTTTTTTCCTAATTAAGGCTTGCACCTTGTACAGTATAGGATTTCATGTCATCTGTGCCCAGTCTTGCCACGAAGAGTTAATCCAACTCTGAGCAATCCTCTTATCATTTTTCAGTAAGATAAAAACTGACACAGAAAGAAATAGGAGTTAGGTCTTCCCCCTTGCTGTGAGTGACAGGTGATTTACATATCTCATGCTGGAGCCTGAGAGACATTCTGTGTACTTCAGATCCCCTCCTCCTTTCTTCTCCAGCTCTTCCAGGATTGGCTGCTCCACACCTCGGCATGATTAGTGATGCTGAAGTCATGTGGTGACTTTTCTGGGTTTTGACTGGATGTTAGTGATCATAGCAGAAGTTCAGTGTAAGAAATACACAGGCAAAAATGCATGTTGACAAGGGGAGTGTAGAGGTGGGCGGGGAGTCTACTGACATCACGACTCCACCCACCGAGCTCCGCACATCAGACCCACCCACAGAATCTGCAGTTTTTCGAGTCTCATAACAGACAGAGGGGAGACATTTGACAGATAAGGATACATGCAGGAGGCATCTATATCCTTCTAGATCAACACTATGGCAGTAGTTTAGAAAGGATGAGAGTGGGTTTACATCCACTGTAACCACTTAAAGCGGAGGTCCGCTGAATTTTTTTTTTTTTTAAAGTTAGCAGCTGCAAATACTGCAGCTGCTGACTTTTAAAATAAGGACATTTACCTGTCCAGCGCGCCCGCGATGTTGGCACCCGAAGCCGATCTCTGCGTCGGCTCTCGTGTGCTGCCACCGCCATCTTCGTTAAGGGAATCAGGAAGTAAAGACCTGCGGCTTCACTTCCTGCTTCCCTACTGCGCATGCGCGACTCGCGCTGTGCAATGCCACTGGTCCCTGCTGTCTTCTGGGACCCGTGTGTCTCCCAGAAGACAGCGGGGGGCGCCGGACGTGCGTAGACTCCCGCTGATAGGATCTATGCCCGGAAGTGGGTGCAAATACCTGTCTTAGACAGGTATCTGCTCCCCCCCTCCCCCCTGAAAAGTGCCAAATGTGACACCGGGAGGGGGGGAGGAATCCGGACAGCGGAGGTTCCATTTTTGTGTGGACCCCCACTTTAAGGACCGAGCCTCTTTCTGAGATTTGTTGTTTACAAGTTAAAAACTGTTTGGTTTTTTTTGCTAGAAAATTACTTAGAACCCCCAAATATTATAAAAAAAAAATTCTAACACCCTAGAGAATAAAATGGCGGCCGTTGCAATACTTTGTCACACCGTATTTGCGCAGCGGTCTTACAAGCGCACTTTTTTTTGGAAAAAATCAACTTTTTTTAATTTAAAAAATAAGACAACAGTAAAGTTAACCCAATTTTTTTTATATTGTGGAAGATAATGTTACGCCAAGTAAATTGATACCCAACATGTCACGCTTTAAAATTGCGCCCGCTCGTGGAATGGCGACAAACTTTTACCCTTAAAAATCTCCATAGGTGACGTTTATAAAAATTCTACAGGTTGCATGTTTTGAGTTACAGAGGTCTAGGGCTAGAATTATTGCTCTCGCTCTACCGATCACAGCGATACCTCACATGTGTGGTTTGAACACCGTTTTCATATGTGGGCACTGCTCACGTATGCGTTTGCTTCTGCACGCGAGCTTGGCGGGATGGGGCGCGTTTAAAAATGTTTTATTTATTTTACCTTTTTATTTATATTTTTTAAACTGTTCTTTTAAAAAAAAAATTGTGTCACTTTCATTCCTTTTACAAGGTATATAAACATCCCTTGTAATAGAAACAAAGCATGACAGGACCTCTTAAATATGAGATCTGAGGTCAAAATAGTTTGATAAACGGTTGCACAAATATTGTGCCACAGAAAACATTGCAACAACCACCACTTTATTCTCCAGGCCTATGCTTTCAGAAAATATTTAATGTTTGGGGGTTCTAAAAAATTCTCTAGAAAAAAAAAAATTCTCGTACAAGTACATGGTACAGCAGGCACATATAAGGAATATGAAGTGTTAAGGGTAACAAACGCTTTAATTTGTCCTGTGTTTGTTAGTAATGTATATACCGTATTTATCGGCGTGTAACACGCACCCCAAGTTTAGGAGGGAATTTTAAGGAAAATCTTTGGAGGGAAGTTTAAGGAAAAAAACTTACATTAAGCCCAGGTTCACACTGGGCTGCGGGAGTGAAGCCGTGCGAGTTCAGCTGAACTCGCACAATTTCACTCTCGCTGGCAGTCCCGATTTCAGCCGCGATTACAAAGACATCTGACACAGATATCAATGTAAATCGCGGCCGAAATCGCAAAAAGTAGTACAGAAACTACCTTTTGAAATCAGTGCAGTTCCGCAGATGCGGCGTCGCACCGATTAGGACGGTGCCATTGCCGGCAATTTGCGGCAAATAGCGGCGTTTTGACATGCGATTTGACATGCCAAATCGCATGTCAAAACGTACCAGTGTGAACCAGGGCTTAAATGCCTATCAATGGAGCCTTATCAGTGTCCATCTGCAGCCTTGTCCATCATTGCAGCCTTGCCCAGTGTCCATCTGCAGCCTTGCCCAGTGCCTTTGCAGCCTTGCCCGATGCGTTTTCAGCATTGCCCAGTGCCTTTGCAGCATTGCCAGTCTCTGCCCTGATTTAAAATTGGTGCCGATTTCCGCTGACTGTGAGTGGAGAGGAGCGAGCGGAGCCGAGATACAGAAAGCCGAGTGTACTTCGGCTAGACTCGGCTCTGCTCACAGTCCCGCCCATCTCCACTGATTGCGAGAGGAGCGAGCGCCGCTGACATACAGAAAGCTGAGTGTACTTCGGCTAGACTCGGCTCTGCTCACAGTCAGGGGCGGGACTGCGAGAGGAGCCGAGACTAACCGAAGTACACTCGGCTTTCTGTATGTCCGCGGGCACTCGCTCCTCTCGCAATCAGTGGAGGTGGGTGTGACTGCGAGAGGAGCCGAGTGTACTTCGGCTTTGTGTATCTCGGCTCCACTCGCTCGTTTCCTCACAATCAGCGGGGGATCGGCATATAACATGCACCCACAATTTTCCCCTGATATTAAGTGCGTGTTATACGCCGATAAATACGGTAGTTCTGATGTATTCTCGGAGACCATTTAAATCAGTCCCAGAACTGTCCCTTTACTACTATCATCCAACACATACATGCTGGGATCACCCTAAACAGAAAGCCAATAATCCACTTGGTATCTCTGTGGGTTGTGGGATGAAATGGCAGCACCCAGGAGAAAGCTACACAAAAATAGGGACAATATGTGGACACCAGGCTGATGGTGTTCCTGGTGGGACCTGAATACAAGACCTCAGTGTTACAAGGATTGTCTTTTGATTACCGAGCTGCCAACAGGACCTCAGTTTAATGGATCGGTATGCATTGTTCAGTAGTATAAGTGGTCACTGTATATGTTTTTATTTGTAGAACCTTTTAGTGTATAACTCTTCAGCAGCGTGGGAATTTGCTGGTGTAGGGGTTTTGGGCAGAGTACCAGAGTCATGCATGAAAGGGATTGTGCCTCCAGTGACACTCATTAACCAGCTTGTATCATTGCGTGGGAGGACACGGCCTCTTTGCTCTGTCCTGTGTGGAAGGGTAAGTTCATTGTAGATCTGTATTGGGCAAACGCTGGCAACATGCGGCTCTGGTGGGTCTGTGTCTTTTGATGAGGCCATTAAAATAAGGCAGTATGGCAGCAAACCTTGCAAGTGATAATCTGCATCATTGAGCCTGAATGTTTTAAAAACCTTGCCTATCTTGTAAATAAATACATGTATGGTACAGTATTTTACAAAAGTCAGTACACCCCTCACATTTTTGTAAATATTTTATTAAATCTTTTAGGCCCCTTTCACACTGAGGCGTTTTTACCGCGTTTTCGCGGTAAAAATAGCGCTGTAATAACGCCTGAAATAATCCTGCCCCAGCATTCTCAATGTGAAATCTCTGAGGGCTTTCACATTGAGGCGTTTTGCTGGCTGGGCGTTGAAAAAAATCCTGCAAACAGCTTTTTTAGAGCAACTTTAGGGCGCATAAAATAGCGCTGTAAAAACGCCTATCCCCATTGAAATTAATGGGATTCGCGGTAAAAACGCGGTAAAAAATGCATAGGCATAAGCGTTATGTTAAAAAATAGCGCTAACGCCTATGCGTTTTTACCGCGTTTTTACCGCGTTCGCGCTAATTTTAGCGCGAACGCAGTAAAATCACGGTAAAAACGCATACGCGTTAGCGCTATTTTTACCGCGATCGCGGTAAAAACGCGGTAAAATAGAGGTACAAAATCCTATAATTTTTGAGCGTTTTTTCAACGCCTCAGTGTGAAAGGGGCCTTAATGTGACAAGAAATGACACTTTGCTACAATGTAAAGTAGTGAGTGTACAGCTTGTATAACAGTGTAAATTTGCTTCACCCTCAAAATAACTCAACACACAGCCATTAATGTCTAAACCGCTGGCAACAAAAGTGAGTACACCCCTAAGTGAAAATGTCCAAATTGGGCCCAATTAGCCATTTTCCCTCCCCGGTGTCATGTGACTCGTTAGTGTTACAAGGTCTCAGGTGTGAATATGGAGCAGGTGTGTTAAATTTGGTGTTATCGCTCTCACTCTCTCATACTGGTCACTGGAAGTTCATCATGGCACCTTGTGGCAAAGAACTCTCTTGAGGATCTGAAGAAAATAATTGTTGCTCTATATAAAGAGGGCCTAGGCTATAAGAAGATTGCCAAGACCCTGAAACTGAGCTGCAGCACGGTGGCCAAGACCATACATCGGTTTAACAGGACAGGTTTCACTCAGAACAGACCTCGCCATGGTCGACCAAAGAAGTTGAGTGCACGTGTACAGCATAATATCCAGAGGTTGTCTTTGGGAAATAAATGTATGAGTGCTGCCAGCATTGCTGCAGAGGTTGACGGGGTGGGGGGCAGGGTGGATTTGATTTAGATCAAGTCGATTTAAATCACTAGTAAATCACTGTTGACTCACCGACAGTCCCATTCACTAATAGGGCGGCTGGTGATGCGGCAGGGACACAACAAGGTGAGGGACGTGGCGGCAGCAGGTGAGTGGATGCCCGCTTGCAGGCGCTGCCATGATGGATCTGAAATGACAGGCGCTCTTTAAATGTAAGGACTCATTCTTGCTGGTATTTAGAATCTTTAATATTTGCCAACCAAATGAATGTTTTCTATTTAGAATAATAAGCTGTCAGGTTAGTAAAACTATCAGAACCGATTAAATCATACAGTTTTTAGTGTACATAGATTTGCAAAACAATAGGATAAAGGAATATCCCTGAACTTTGTTTTATCTCATGGTTTCTGTGAAATTGTGTGAATGCATCAATGCAGAGTGCATGTTATCCCAGTTGCAGAGCTTGGATTCATTGAATGAGTTTACCAAAAATGTAAATATTGCAGAATAAACAGCCTCATGCTAGATAACTAAGCTCCATTTTATGCTGAATTCTTTATGTATCTTAAATAGAAAACTATCTTTGGATAGTTTTTTACTCCAAAAGCATTTTATTAAACTAAATTTGATAAAAATCAAAAAAATCTGATTTAAAGCGGAGGTTCACCCACATTTTCAACATTACTTTATCCACATATTTTTAACATGAACATACACATATGCCTAACCTTTTTTTTTTTCTGAGGCTCTAATTAGCGTGAATCAGCTGTCTGTAATCCTACTTCCGGGTTTTCCTCCCGTGGGAGTAGGCGTGTCCTTTGCTTTCCCCGGCGGCGCTATGTATGCTGGGAGGTCTCCGCAATGTCTCCTGGGAGAAAAGTGTAATGCTTCCCAGGAGACAAAGAGGAACGCCTTCCACCGCTACCTGGAAGTCCGTGCTTGTGGGCTTCACGATGCCCACAAGCAAAATGGCAAATCCCAGGATCAGTTTTTATAAGTGTTTCTTTGAAACGAAAATGGATGGGGGATGATTTATATCTCCAGACGAGTGAGTAATAAATTGTTATATGAAACCACATTGAATGGACTTAAAAAAAAAAAAAAAAAGATGGACCGCGGAACCTCCGCTTTAAATCAGGAAAGTCTGATATTTTTTTTTTATAAAAATAAAAATTTTTTTATATCCACCCTGGTGGGGGGTCAGCCTGTCAGTGCTCAGACCATACGCCGCACACTGCATCAAATTGGTCTG
Source organism: Rana muscosa (assembly GCA_029206835.1). Taxonomy (NCBI): domain Eukaryota; kingdom Metazoa; phylum Chordata; class Amphibia; order Anura; family Ranidae; genus Rana; species Rana muscosa. The sequence continues at coordinate 134,396,562 of CM055127.1, forward strand.
CATGGCTGTCATCCCAAAAGGAAGCCTCTTCTAAAGATGATGCATAAGAGAGCCCGCAAAAAGTTTGCTGAAGACAAGCAGACTAAGGACATTGATTACTGGAACCATGTCCTGCGGTCTCATGAGACCAAGATAAACTTATTTGGTTCTGATGGTATTAAACGTGTGTGGCGGCAACCAGGTGAGGCCTACAGTGAAGCATGGTGGTGGGAGTGTCATGGTCTAGGGCTGCATTGGTGCTGCAGGCACTGTGGGGACTACAGTTTATTGAGGTAACCATGAGTGCCAACTTGTACTGTGACATATTGAAGCAGAGCATGGTCCCCTCCCTTCAGAGACTGGGCTACAGGTGCCATTTGGGGCATGATTGTGTGCTTTGGTTCCAATAGAAATCAGTGGGAGCTTTTTAAAAAAAATTTAAGCTTGACAACAATCTTTCTATTAAACAGCTTTTCATTGGCTAAAGATGGCAAGTCTGAAAATGCTTCAAAATCACATGAAATTGCTCATGCTCAAGTGTGAATCCAGCCTTTAAAGGGGTTGTAAAGGTACATGTTTTTTCACCTTAGTGCATTCTATTTATTAAGTTGAAAAAACATCCGACGATTAGCAGCCCCCCAGCCCCCCCCCCCCCGTTTACTTACCTGAGCCCTCGAAAGTCCCGCGTCGTGAACGCGCTGGCTTCTCGGCTCATTCATTGGATGATTGATAGCAGCGCAGCCATTGGCTCCCACTGCTGTCAATCAAATCAATGACACGTGGGCGGGGCCGAGTGATACAGTCGGTGGCTTTGGCCGCCGACTGTATCACGGGAGCGCCCCCGCAAGCTAACCCCCTTGGGAGGGGGTTAGCTCTTGCTGGGAGGAGCCGAGACAGCCACCAAGGGACCCCAGAAGACGAGGATCGGGGCCACTCTGTGCAAAACGAGCTGCACAGTGGAGGTAAGTATGACATGTTGGTTATTTAAAAATAAAAAAAAGAACCTTTTACAACCCATTTAATAAAATTACTTTAAAGCTGGTCACTAAACTCCGGTCACTACCCCCTCAACTAACTTAAGTGCCCAAAATACTTATCCAAATCCATGTTCAAATGACGTGCCAAGTCCCGCGTCTTTTATCTTCTTCCCTGCAGAAAAGATCATTCTTTTTGTTGGCTGTCCAGTAGTGGGGTTCTATCAGGATCCAGAAGTCAGGAGCATGACATCACAAAGAGGAGACCCTGCGCATGGGCATCAACCGAAACATTGGATCCACCAGGATGTCATTTCTGCGTGAGGTCCCTAGGAAGGGCACGGACGACAGGTGAGTATAGCAGAGGCTTCAGATGATATTTCCTTATATGAGATTTGCTGAGGGGCCTCGGCAGCTTCCATCAGTCTCTGCAGTTAAACCAACTCTAGGAGCACATGGCTTGGCTTTCACAGAAATATCATGAGCTCTGAGACGTGGAGAAAGGCCCAGGCTGGGTATTAAGCCACAGGCGTATCCCAACCCCCTGTAACAAGGGGTCCACAGGAGCTGGTAAGCCGTTTCTACAGCTGGTGGTGGATTCACAGCGGTTTGTGTGATGGATGATGGACTTTTTCAATGAATAGATCGTCTTTTCAATTTATCATTTCACTGTGGACTCTTTTGTACTATTTTGCACATGCATATATTTTTGGATCACTTGAATTTTTAGTATTGATTTTTGGAATCAATCATTAGCGCGATTCTTATCCTTTCTTATTACTGTTGGCATTTGTGTTACATTCAGAGTTGCTGCTTTACTTATTTATTATTTTGTTCAAGTTTAATGTTTTTTTATAGCGCAGTTATTCCACTATTTTACACTGATATTTTTTTTATTGTCCATTGAGGGACACAGGATTTTAGAAAGTCTTGGACATGGGGGTTATACTGCCGCCTACACGTCCAAGACACAACCCTGTGTATGGACTATTGTCACTATAATAACTGGTAAGTGGGTGGAAGGAGAAGATCTTTGCTTAGAAATGGTTAACAACTTGAAATGTACGCTCACTGAAATTAGATAAAGGGGAAATACAGTTTATTTTTCCCCTTAAGAATACAGTGCCTTGAAAAAGTATTCATACCCCTTGAAATTTTCCACATTTTGTCATGTTACAACTAAATACTTAAAGAAACACTACAGGTTCCCGTTGTTTGTTATTTAAAAAAAAAAAAAAAAAAAAAATGTTATACTTACCTCCACTGTGCAGCTCGTTTTGCACACAGTGGCCCCGATCCTCTGCTTCTGGGGTCCCTCGGCGGCTGTCTCGGCTCCTCCCCTCAAGGACTCCACACCATAATGCGAGCAAGCTCGCATGGTGTGGAGTTACTGCGGGCGCACTCCCGTGATACAGCGGCGGCCATAGCCGCCGACTGTATCACTCGGCCCCGCCCCCCGACGTGCCGCGTCATTGGATGTGATTGACAGCAGCACCAGCCAATGGCTGCGCTGCTTTCAATCCATCCACAGTAGCCAATCAACGGCCAGGAACTCGGAGGATGACGGGAGCGAGCGCGGGACTTTCGAGGGGCCAGGTAAGTAAAACGGGGGCTCGGAGGGGCCGGTATTGTCAAATGTTTTTTCACCTTAATACATAGGATGCATTAAGGTGAAAAAACATGTACCTTTTACTACTCCTTTTAAAGGGGTTGTAAAGGTTCATTTTTTATCTTCTAAATAGGTTCCTTTAAGCTAGTGCATTGTTGGTTCACTTACCTTTCCCTTTGATTTACCTTCTAAATGTTTTTTTTCTTTGTCTGAATTTCTCACTTCCTGTTTCTCCTCACTGAACTTCACACCATCATCCGAGCCGTGTATAGTCAGCCAGAACAGCTTACTGAGCAGCTTACTGAGGAGGAACAGGAAGTGAGAAATTCAGACAAAGAAAACAAAGGGAAATCAAAGGAAAAGGTAAGTTAACCAACAATGCACTAGCTTAAAGGAATCTATTTAGAAAATAAAAAACGAACCTTTACAACCCCTTTAAATGTGTTTTAATTGGATTTTATGTGATAGACCAACACAAAGTGGCACATAATTGTGAACTGGAAAAAAAATGCTAAATGGTTTGAATTTTTTTTTTACAAATATCTTAAAAGTGTGGCGTGCATTTGTATTCAGCCTCCCTGGGTCAATACTTTGTATTAGAACCACCTTTCGCTGCAATTACAGATGCAATTTTTTTTTTGTGGTATGTCTCTACCAGCTTTGCACATCTAGAGAGCGACATTTTTGCCCATTTTTCCTTACAAAATAGCTCAAGCTCTGTCAGGTTGGATGGAGAGCGTCTGTGAACAGCAATTTTCAAGTCTTGCCACAGATTCTCAATTGGATTTAGGTCTGGACTTTGACTGGACCATTCTAACACATGAATATGCTTTGAATTAAACCATTCTATTGTAGCTCTGGCTGTATGTTTAGGGTCGTTGTCCTACTGAAAGGTTAACCTCCGCCCCAGTCTCAAGTCTTTCGAGACTCTAAACAGGTTTTCTTCTAAGATTGCCCTGTATTTGGCTCCATCCATCTTCCCATCAACTCTGACCAGTTTCCCTGTCCCTGCTGCAGAAAAGCATCCTCACAACATGATGCTGCCACCACCATGTTTCACGGTGGGGATGGTGTGTTCAGGGTGATGTGCAGTGTTAGTTTTCCGCCACACATAGCATTTTACTTTTAGGCCAAAAAGTTCAATTTTGGCCTCATCTGACCAGAGCACCTTCTTCCACATGTTTGCTGTGTTCTTATGGCTTTCTTGCAACAATGAATTTCTTCTTGCCACTCTTCCATAAAGGCCAGATTTGTGGAGCGCACAACTAATAGTTGTCCTGTGGACAGATTCTCCCACCTGAGCTGTGGATCTCTGCAGCTCCTCCAGAGTTACCATGGGCCTCCTTGGCTGCTTCTCTGATTAATGCTCTCCTTGCCCGGCCTGTCAGTTTAGGTGGACGGCCATGTCTTGGTAGGTTTGCAGTTGTGCCATACTCTTTTTCCATTTTCATATGATGGATTGAACAGTGCTCCGTGAGATGTTCAAGGCTTGGGATATTATTTTATGACCTAACCCTGCTTTAAACTTCTCCACAACTTCATCCCTGACCTGTCTGGTGTGTTCCTTGGCCTTCATGATGCTGTTTGTTCACTAAGGTTCTCAAACAAACCTCTGAGGACTTCACAGAACAGCTGTATTTATACTGAGACTAAATTACACACAGGTGGACTCTATTTACTAATTAGGTGACTTCTGAAGGCAATTGGTTCAACTAGATTTTATTTGGAGGTATCAAAGTAAAGGGGGCTGAATACAAATGCACACCACACTTTTCACATATTTATTTGTAAAAAAAAATATATAAACAATTTACCTTTTTCTTTCAACTTCACAATTATGTGCCATTTTGTGTTGGTCTATCACATGAAATCCCAATACAATGCATTTACATTTTTGGTTGTAACATGACAAAATGTGGAAAATTTCAAGGCACTGTATACCATAAGCCAGGGGTAGGTGACCTCGGCACTCCAGCTGTGGTGAAGCTACAAATCCCATCATGCCTCTGCCTCTAGGTGTCATGTCTGTGATCGTCAGGGTCTTGCTATGTCTCATGGGACTTGTAGTTTCACCACAGCTGGAGGGCCGAGGTTGCCCTACCCCTGCCGCAATCATTATTGCATTGTAATCCCTGGTACATAAAAAGGATTAGTCTGACCACACTGGATATATGAGAAGGTGGTCCACCCAAATCTTCATGCAATGCCATTAGTGAGATCTCTGTATCTGGTCCACCAAACAGCCATGGATGTAGGAGGGGATCTCTCTGGAAGACATTGGTGATTCAACCCCTTATCCCCTAACTAAATTATCCATTTTCAGTTAAGTCTTTCCAATATACCGTATATACTTGAGTATAAGCCGACCCGAATATAAGCCGAGGCACCTAATTTTACCACAAAAAAAATGGAAAACGTATTGACTCGAGTATAAGCCTAGGGTGTCCATGTGCATGCCTCACTGTGTCCATGTGCATGCCTCACTGTGCCCATGCCTCACTGTGCCCATGCCTCACTGTGCCCATGCCTCACTGTGCCCATGCCTCACTGTGTCCATGACTAGACTGACGTTTAACATGGGAGTCTATGGAAGGGGTGCCTGGCTTTGAAAAATCGGTGCTCCCCGGCCATAGGTCCCCCAGACAACAAACTTTGCACACTTGTAGAGAAGAAATGTAGCTACATGTGTGCCAAGTTACGGGTTCAGGGGACCTACTACCGGCCGGTACCAGGTCCCCAAAATCACTGAAGAACTTACCCTTTAACATGGGAGTCTATGGAAGGGGTGCCTGGCTTTGAAAAATCGGTGCTCCCTAGCCGTAGGTCCCCCGGACAACAAACTTTGCCCACTTGTAGAGGGAGAGTGAGGCTACATGTGTGCCAAGTATGGGGTCCAGGGGACCTACGGCCGGCCAGTGCCGGGCCCCCAAATTTCAGGAGATCAGGCACAAAAAGGTGACTCGAGTATAAGCCGAGGGGGGCATTTTCAGCACACAAAAATGTGCTGAAAAACTCGGCTTATACTCGAGTATATACGGTAGTCTCTTAAACTGATGTTAAACTGTCCCTTTTTGTGCTAATTAAGATGTTTTTTGTATCACTTACATTGTGCTCTGTTTCTTCTAAAGTGGCTATATTGCTATATTCTCATTTCACCTGGTCCACTGGCTTCCATTGCAAAGATGACTCCAACCCTACAAGCGGCCTCACAAAATACCTCCAGTCGCTGCCTGCGCTAGACATGCACATGCAGCCCAGAGGAATAGAAATTACGATGTTGTGGTGCTAGGAATGATGGGACATGTAGTCCTGAGGAGGGCAACAGGAAACTTTTATTTGTATTTTATTTTTTACATTCAGAGTGTGTGCCCCAGCTGGAAATTTGGGGAAGCCGCACAGAGGAAGTGGGAGGCAACGCCATTTAGATGAAGACAATGTGAGTGTTTAGTGGCATTGTGGTACATGATTAACTGTCCAGTGATTAATTGGCCAAGAGGAACATACAAGATCTGTTATAAAGAAAGCTGAGGCTTTAATATTACATGTCTTCCTGTACAGTTCTATAGTTTATGATGGGAGTTTTATTTGGTATCGAAGCTGGCAGATAACATTCCATCGGGGTGGGATACACATGTTCAGGACCTCATTCTTGGATGGATTGGGAGTTCCAAACATTTTTGGCCCCTCAAACGAAAGGATTGAGAGGTGTTAGAGCTGTAATTGTAAAATAATCTGGAAGCAGTTTGTAACCTCCTTCCAGCTACAAAGATCAACACGCTTTTATTATGTTTTAAATGTACTGCAAAGTTTAGGTAGAACCGTACCTTTCAGTGCCTATAGAAAAATCTTTTATATATCAATGTCAAATAGGGGGAAGTTATTCTATAAATATCAAAGTAATTATTTATTTTCTTGAAAGCTGAACTCCAAGGGAACAGCTAAATACAGAGGAAATACATATAGAGCTGCATTACCTGCTAAAGGATTTGTATTTTTGGCCATCCAGTTCTGAGAACTATACAGGTCTACCACACAGCATGGCCCTTAATGGCAGGCTAGGAGACGTGTATCCTATGCTGCAGTTAAAGAAAAACATCACCCAAATGGGAAAGTGTTCTTTTCCATTCCCCCCATCACTTTTAGGCCCTTTTTTGGGGGGGGCAGGGGGTGGGGAGAGGTTACCCAGTTTTGATAGGTTCCTTGCTCCCACTTCCACTCAGATCACCTAGACACTCCGAGCAGAAGTTGCCCCCTTCCCCCTTTGCCTGCAGCCTTCTGGGACATGTCACAGATCCTAAAAGGCTGCGGGACCGTTCACAAAGCGCAGTGCTGCGCTCGCATGAGCAGTGGGAAGCCAGCTGTGAAGCCCCAAAGAGTCACAGCCGGCTTCCCACACTAGACATGGTGGTGCCGAGGACCCAAAGACCAGCAAAGAATCGGCCAAAGGTCAGCACAGCGCTGGATCCCTGGGCTAGTAGGTATCCTCATTTAAATTTTTTTTGGGGAGAACTGAAGAGCCTCTTTAAAGCAGAATTCTACCCAAAAGGGGAAGCTCTGCTTGTTCGCACCCCCCCCCCTCCTGTCCACTGCCCCGTCCACCACTGGCACATTTTGGGGGGAGGGGGGAGCAGGTACTTGGTTTTGACAGGTTCCGAGTAAGATCGGTGAGCTACGTGCATTTCGGGCCCCTCCTCATTTCCCCTGCTGCCTTCTGGGACACACACAGGTTCCAGAAGACAGCAGGACCATTCAGAAAGCGCAGCGTGACTCACGCATGCACAGTAGGAAACCGGCTGTGAAGCCTGAAGACTTCATTGCTGGTTTCCCTCACTTACAATGCCGACGCCTGCACCCAAAACCGCTTGACTAATTGGCTCGGGGTGCCGACATCGCGGGATCCCTGGATAGGTAAGTGCCCTTAGATAAGCCGCACACTGATGAGCTCCTTTTTTTTTTTTTTTTGTCACTAGCTTTTTTTTTTATCATTGTGTCCCTGTTGGAGAGATTTCTTCTCGCTTCCTTACTTGCAGACAGCATTATTGCAAGGAAATGTGAAAAAATCTTCCAGAAGCAGCACAGAAAGCCAAAAAAAAAAGGATTTCCTAGAGATGAATGCTTACTTCCATTTTGTGTGCATTTTACCCTGGCAGCTAGTGGGTAAATGTGGGTTTATTGGCACAGCAATGTTTTGTGCTGCTGAATACTATTGTAAAATCCTTGGAAGTACAGTATCTAACCTCTCCTATTCTATTAGAGCAGCCTTTCTTAACTTTTCTATCCCAGAGGAATCCTTGAACTATCTTTCAGGCCTCAGGAATCCTCTGTGCTAAAATTAATTTATCTGGGGTTAGTGGGAAGAATGCCCCATACATTAGTGGTCAGTAAGAATAATGCCTCCCTTACATTGGTAGGCAGGATGCCACCCTTACATACATCTAAAATCATCATTGATGTCATGCCGTTGCCTCTGCCACGTGGTGTTGGACGCAAAATTATCAGGCAACATCAGATGGCGGATCAACTGGCCAAAGCTAAAGGAATCTTTAGCAACCTCTGGAGGAATTCTGGGGGTACCATGGAACCCTGATTGAGAATGGTTGTCCTATACTACTTGTGTAGCTTACACCATAGGAAACCATGTGTTTCAAGCAGCATGTACAGGGCTGCTATTAGAAATCATAGCGCCCTGTACAGCCTACCTGACAGTCCCCCCCGCCCCCAACCTGGATGAATGTGTAAGTGCGGGTATATGGCCCCAAACATGGCTCCAGCAGCACTTATTCACGCGGGCAGAATAACCGTGTGAATGAGCCTTTAATTATGTATTTTATTTATTTTTTTTATCTTTATTTATTTTCAATTTTTACATGTTTTAACAGCCCTAGAGGGCAGGGAGCTTTGGTGAAATCTTAGGGGTCACTTTTGAGACACAGAGATTAAGGACACAGATCCCCTAACCTTTCTTTGCAGCCTCAGCTGCACTGCAGAACGGATGAAGAGAAATCTCCCTATTATTCAGAGGGGGGGGGGAGGGCAATCCCTGTTGATCCTCCCCTTCGGCTTTCCCTACTGCAGCTGACAACCGTCCAGGGGGAGAGTAGGTGAAGCTTGAACTGATGGCCCTGGGCCCCATACAGGAGGGATGGTGGGTACCCCCTTATCGGCAGCCCTGAGAATGTAATAGCAATTGGTTTATCAATTGATCACTACAAGATGCAGAGGTAGACATCAGCTTTTTTACCCCAAAGGAACCCTTGGAATAATTTCAGGTCTCAGGGGACTCCTGCTAAAATTAATTGGGGGTCAGTGGGAAGAATGCCTCTTACATTGTTGAACAGTTGGGAAGACTGCCCCCCCCCCCTTACATTGATGGTCAGATTGCCAACCTTACAGACCTGTAAAAAGATCATTGGTGTCATTCTGCTGGCACTACCCAAATAGTGTTGGTTCTGAAACTATGCAGACACCATCAGATGGGAGGTCAATCAGTCACAGTTCAAGGAAACCGTCAACAACCTGGAGGAACCCTAGTTAGAAATTGGGTACTTTAGTCTATTATGTGTGTTTCTAAACTGCAGGTGCATTTTTAAACCTGGGTAGTTGAGGCAGTTTGGGTTCCTAGGCATTGTTGCTGTCAGATTTCTCCTGGTTTGCCCGGAATGTGTCAATGTATAATTTAGGGAGTGTTGGTAGGAAAAGGGAGCATGGAAACGAGACGAGAGTGCATTGTACGGGGATATATCATATTCTGCTTCACTGTCATTTTTCTACACTGCTCTCTGAAGCGGTCTGTACATATTGTCAGGATTCTTGGCTCGTATGCCCAAACTGCTAATTACAATCAAATTAAATGTCTGGCTGATGGCTCAACTCACAGCGCAGAGGAATCATCTTCTCAGTATATGGCCGACATCCAGCATGGATAGAACCCATAACTCTAACTCTCCGTGGGGCTTACAGTGTATGGTAAAATGTCTGACATTAAAAAAGGGCTTTATAAAAAATTAGATGTAATAAATAGCCTTGTATCTTTGCTACTCACCTGTCTTTTCTTATCTTCTTGGATGCACTGAAAAATGAATGCTTCAAATCAGCATTTGGCATCCACCATTCCCAAAAGCCTGAGTGGGATACTATATTGTGTCCCACGTGTGGACTCGGTAAGCTATGCAACTTGTATAATTACTGTATAATATACTTGTGTAATTAGATCCAAATGTGGACACACCTATGATGCCGTTTACTGAAGATTTCCATAGCCGAAAGGAGCTGGCTCCAGATAGACCCTACTGAGCTCAAACAAGTGGATAGAGCTAATATTCTGTATCTGTCCTGATGATATATAACTAAACCTTTATGTTTTCCAGACTGAATTTCTTTCTCGTACATCACGGGACACAGAGCGGCATAGTCATTACTATGTGGGTTATATAGTTTACCTTCAGGTGCTGGCACTGGCAACTTCCAAACCGGAAGTACCCTCCCCTATATAAGCCCCTCCCATCCGGGAGCACCTCAGTTTTTTGCCAGTGTCTAAGGTGTTGGCCAAGAAGTAACATGTGTTTTTCACTGAGCTTGCGTACAGGTTCTTTTGGGCCTCAGTAAGCTATTCCGGATCCAACCAAAAAAGCTTCATAGCTAAACGGTCGGTACCCGGGCCTTGCAGAGAAGAGCAAGGTTTTGCCTGTAATGCTTCTCTTAGGAGAGCTGGACCCTGGGATCCAGAGCTCTGGTCATACCCACGACTAAGATGCTTTCTGTGCAGGGTGCTATACAGGTCCAGGGGAGTGGAATCCTTGGGAACCCGGTCCCTGAAGGTTTGATTACAATGCCTGCCGTGATAGGTGAAGTTTGGGCTTCTGTGGACCAAACAGAGTCCTGCGGTGGGGAAAAGGTAAGTGGGGGCCCCCCAGGGACTTGGTTCTATTAGGGGACCCCCAAGCCTAATATGTCTTTCTGCCTGTTACCTAACGGTATTCCCGCTAAATATCTGTGCATGCCTGTAACTACTAAAAAATGTAATAATTTTAATAGTGGTCAAGAAAAAAAAAATAGACAGACCGCGGTACCTGTGATAATCCACTAGAGGCCGCTGTGGAACGTTTCTTGTCATGTGGACTTTTTCTTTTCATCAGAGTCAAGTCCAGGCAGATGGTGAGTTGTCTTGTGGGAAACTGCTTCCTCTGCCATGTTGCAATGCTCGTCCATCCCCCGGTCTGCAGCAAAAGGGCCCTGTCTCCTGTCCCTAGTTTCCTTTTTCAAAAAAGAGCGCCAAAGGCGCACGTGCCCGCGCGCGTGCGCGAGCATGCGCCTCTATATATAGAGGTGAGCTGGAAAAGGGGGCGGAGCTTGGGGGATGACGCTCTGTGCGCGCCGCAGCGCTTCTGCGCATGTGCGGGCGTCCCAGCATGTTAAAAGGCACAATTATGTGTTGTGAGCTGGCTATGGAGTGCAGAGACAGAGCTGGCAACATTTAAAAATAAAAGGCATACAGCAGGCGGTTGATGCAGGCATCCCCATAGAAAGGCACATTAGTAGACACCAACTGTTTATATAGCAGCAATTGTGCTAGACTATTGTCAGTAAGTGGTGTATTTCGGCTGGAATACCTCAGCTTTGGGCTTAGGAATATGCCGTCTAAAAACTCCGGGACTAAAAATCCCAGGAAGCATAGGGGGTCTCCATCGGGCTCTGAGGATCTTGGGCATGCTTCGGCTGCACCAATCTCCCCTGAAGAATCAGAGGTTAGTGACCGTAGAGCACCCTCAGGAGTACCTGGTACTGTGGCTGTCCTCAGTTCACCTGCTTCTGTGTATGTAACAGAGGAGGTTTTTTCCTCAGCTCTGGGAGGGCTGGAAGAGAGATTGTCAACATTGATCGCTGCTTCCCTGTTAGAGGGAAAGCGCGCCCGATCTCCGTCTCCTCCCTCAGAGTACCTGTTAGCAGAGCAACAGTCCCATACAGGGATCGACCTACCTGAAGGGGATCAGGATGAGGTTGATTCTGTTGTAGAGGAATCAACAGTGGAAGAGCCATTCTCAGCATCACATGCTGAAAGATTATGGGTTCAGTCCCTGACTAACATGGTCCGATCAGCATTTAAAATGCCCCTTGCGGAGACATCATCCACTTCTGTCTCCTCGTTGGGGTCGCTAAAAGCTCCCCAGACTGTTTGTTCCTTTCCAATCCATCCTTTACTGGAAGGGCTCATTTACCAGGATTGGGAACATCCTGATAAAATATTTACTCCTCCCAAGAGATTTCAGGTGGTCTATCCCATGGAGGATAAGTTCATCAAAAAATGGAGGGTCCCTACAGTGGACGCAGCCATCTCTTGTGTGAATAAATCACTGACATGTCCAGTGGATAATGTCCAAATGTTCAAGGACCCAATAGATACAAAATTGGAGTCCTTATTAAAATCTGCTTTTGCTACAGCAGGCTTGGTGACACAACCAGCAGTGGCAGCTATTGGGGTCTGCCAAGCAGTGAAGGATCAGTTGAAACAGGTCTTAAGGGACTTGCCAGATCAGCAGGCCCTTGCCCTAGCTGATCTACCTAGGGCCTTATGCTTTGCGGTTGACGCTATAAAGGATTCAATCCATCAGGCCTCCCGCCTTACGCTGTCTGTAGTACATATGCGCAGGCTTCTATGGCTCAAAAACTGGTCTGCTGAAGCCCCCTGTAAAAAATTGCTGGTCAGCTTCCCATTTCATGGTGAACGCTTATTCGGGGAAGACCTGGACAAATATATCCAGAAAATTTCCAGCGGTAAAAGTACACTCTTGCCGGTTAAAAACAGAGTTAGAGGTCCCTCTTTTAAGAGGCCTGCTTCTCCTGTCCCTAGGACATCGGCTGTGAAACAGTTCCGACGGCCTCCTCGGTCAAATCCCGGGGGTAAAAATCAGGGACAATCGCAGGGTAACAAGAAGCCCTGGGTCAGGAGAGGTACAAAACCTCCCCCAAAGTCAAATGCATGAAGGGTTGCCCCCACTCAATCGGGTGGGGGGGAAGACTTCAGTTGTTCGCAGAGACCTGGCGGGACACGATCAGAGACAGATGGGTGCTCTCCGCAGTAAGTCTGGGATACAAATTGGAGTTAAGACTCCCCTCCTTCCCATTTTATAAGGTCGAACGTGCCAAGGGATCCCCGGAAGAGAGGATCCCTCCTGTTGGCACTAGAACAACTATTGTTCCAAGCAGTAATTATGGAGGTCCCCCTAGAAGAATGGGGGTTCGGGTTTTACTCAAACCTCTTTACAGTCCCGAAGCCAAACGGGGACATGAGGCCCATATTAAATCTAAAAGGGCTAAACAAATTCCTACATATCAGGACTTTCCGGATGGAGTCGATCCGATCGGTGGCCGCTGCCCTACAAGGGGAGGAATGGTTAGCCTCGATCGACATCAAAGATGCTTATTTGCACATTCCCATCTTTCCAGTCCACCAAAAATGTCTACGCTTTGCAGTAGAAGGGCGCCATTTTCAGTTCAGAGCCCTACCCTTCGGTCTGGCCACAGCACCACACGTGTTCACAAAAATTCTGGCCCCATTATTGGCCAATTTAAGAACACGAGGTGTAACGATAATGGCATATCTAGACGACTTGTTGCTGATAGACCACTCAGTGGAAAAACTAGAAGTGGTTGTTCACGAGACAATCGAGTATCTGGAATCTCACGGTTGGATTATCAACCGAGACAAGTCAGCCCTAAAACCAGTCAAAAGTCTGGAATACTTGGGGCTAAGGCTGGATTCAGACCAGAGAAAATTTTTCTGCCTCAAGAAAAGGTGTCGTCTTTGAGAGATTTGATCCACCTAGTGGGTACAAAAAGACAGCCATCCATACGCCTGTGCATGAGGCTGCTGGGAAAAATGGTGGCATCATTCGAAGCAGTACCCTACGGTCAATTCCATTCAAGGAATTTGCAAAGGGCTATACTGTCAGCCTGGAACAAAAAAGTTCAGGTCCTAGACTTACCAATGTCCTTGTCCCCTTCCGTTCGCAAGAGCCTCCGTTGGTGGTTGGTTCCCCAGAATCTGGAAAAAGGGAAATCCTTCAGTCCGATTTCTTGGAAGGTGGTCACTACAGATGCCAGCCTTATAGGCTGGGGAGCAGTACTGGAGCAATGGTCTCTCCAGGGCAGATGGTCGGATGCAGAAAAGGCCCTGCCCATCAATCTCTTAGAGATACGAGCAGCCCGGTATGCCCTAGTAGCATGGACATCCAAACTCCAAGGGTCCCCTGTCAGAATTCAATCGGACAATGCCACGGCAGTGGCATATATCAATCATCAGGGTGGCACCAGGAGTCGTGCAGCCCAGAGGGAAGTAAATTGCATCCTGAAATGGGCAGAAAGATATGTCCCAGCCATATCCGCGGTATTCATTCCAGGAGTGGAGAATTGGAAGGCGGACTTTCTAAGTCGCCAACAATTATGCCCAGGGGAATGGTCCCTTCACCCCGAGGTTTTCCGGACAATATGTCAGCGGTGGGGAACACCGGATGTAGATCTGCTAGCATCCAGATTCAACGCAAAGGTGGACAGGTTTGTCTCTTGGACAAGGGATCCCCTAGCTTGCGGCTCGGATGCCCTAGTGTTCCCTTGGGATCAGTTCAAGCTGATATATGCATTCCCACCGCCACAATTGTTACCTCGATTACTCCGCAGAATCAGGGTAGAAAAGAAACCAGTGATTCTGGTGGCTCCAGCGTGGCCCCGAAGAGCATGGTACGCGGAGATTGTAAAAATGTCTGTGGGGAGTCCTTGGACCCTCCCACATCGTCCGGACCTGCTTTCGCAAGGACCGATATACCACCCTTCCTTACCAGCCCTAGGTTTGACGGCCTGGCTATTGAAGCCCACATTCTAAAAAAGAGAGGTCTCTCTAATCCTGTGGTATCTACCATGATCAATGCCAGGAAGCCGGTATCCAGGCAGATCTACTATAGAATCTGGAAGGCGTACATCGCCTGGTGTGAGGCCAAGAAATGGCATCCACGTAAGTACGTAATAGGTAGGATTCTGGACTTCCTACAGTGGGCTGTAGATAGGAAGCTTGCCTTGAGTACTATCAAGGGTTAGATTTCGGCCTTGTCAATATTTTTTCAGAGGCCCTTGGCTTCGCATTCACTAGTCAAAGCCTTTATACAAGGAGTGATGCGTATTAGCCCTCCGGTTAATATTCCCATATGTCCATGGGACTTAAACCTGGTTCTGTCGGTTCTACAGAAACAACCATTTGAACCATTACAGCATATTTCCCTGGTTCTTCTCACCAGGAAATTGATTTTTCTAGTAGCTATTTGTTCGGCTAAAAGAGTGTCGGAATTAGCCGCTATGTCCTGTAGGGAGCCATATCTGGTTATCCATAAGTACAGAGTAGTGTTACGTCCTCATCCAGCCTTTCTTCCTAAGGTGGTATCGAGTTTTCATTTGAACCAAGATGTGGTTCTTCCTTCTTTTTTCCCCAAACCTAGTTCAGTAGAGGAAAAATTATTACATTCTTTGGATGTAGTAAGAGCAGTTAAAGCTTATCTAAAAGCCACTGCTCAGATTCGCAGAACGGATACTTTGTTTATTCTGCCGGAAGGCCCCAGAAAGGGTCAGGCAGCGTCAAAATCTACTTTAGCCAAGTGGATTCGACAGGTCATTATGCAAGCCTATGGCTTGAGAAGGAGACCGCCTCCGTTCAAAGTTAGGGCGCACTCCACGAGAGCAGTTGGAACTTCATGGGCAGTGCATCACCAGGCCTCCCTGGCTCAAATCTGTAAGGCCGCAACATGGTCTTCAGTACACACGTTTACTAGGTTCTACCAGGTGGACGTTAGAAGTCAGGAGGATGTCGCCTTTGGGCGCAGTGTGTTGCAGGCCGCAAAAGATCCTCATGTCTGATAGCGCTCAGCTTATGTATGGTGTATCCCCCCCCCCTCATTGGGCATTGCTTTAGGACATCCCACATAGTAATGACTATGCCGCTCTGTGTCCCGTGATGTACGAGAAAGAAAATAGGATTTTTATAACAGCTTACCTGTAAAATCCTTTTCTTGGAGTACATCACGGGACACAGAGCTCCCACCCCTCTTTTGGGGACACTTATTGCTTTGCTACAAAACTGAGGTGCTCCCGGATGGGAGGGGCTTATATAGGGGAGGGTACTTCCGGTTTGGAAGTTGCCAGTGCCAGCACCTGAAGGTAAACTATATAACCCACATAGTAATGACTATGCCGCTCTGTGTCCCGTGATGTACTCCAAGAAAAGGATTTTACAGGTAAGCTGTTATAAAAATCCTATTTTTTTGAATAACATCTCTATACTGCCCATAGATGTGCACATGAAAAAGTTGGCTCCAGACGAAAACAGGAGAAAAGAGTCCAAGTCCATGATTTTAATTGTTGATAAGAAAAAAAAAGCCATATAAAAACTGCCAACGTGTTTCAGGGTGCAACACCACTCCCAGTTCGTCAGGGCTTAACACAGGATAAAACTTGGATGGACTCCGAGAAAACGACAAAGAAGCCCTGAATTATATCAGAACTGGTATTGAACTCTCCTTATGGAGTAATGATTTGACAGCAGATGCTGAGCCGCAGTGGAGTCAGACTGTTCCTCTATGAGGAGAGTTCAATACCGGCTCTAATATAGATCTGTTATAGGCTGTTCTTATGACTCTTATCAATAAATACATTTATCTTGGACTCTTTAATCCAATTTTGGGCTGGCACTCCTTTCTGTATCTTTATGGTTTGAGCTACTGTTGGGTGCCTATCGAGGGAAGCCTTGCTGTGTGGGAGCTGCTTCATGGAGCTATTGACCTTGTTTGAAGTTTGCCTTCATCTAAATGCATTTGCAAGTCTTGGGGTCCATGCACACTGGGCTTAACCACTTCTATACCGTGCCCTTTCATCCCCCTTCCTGCCAAGGCCAGGAAGGGGGATCATTTTGAATGAGAATTGCGCAATCATGCAACACTGTACCCAAATTAAATGTTTGTTTTTTTTGAGACAGATAGAGCTTTCTTTTGGTGGTATTTAATCAAAGACCAAAAAAAAAAAGCTTTTCTTAGTTCCTGTTATGAAATGTTGTCATTTATCTTTTTCACTGATATGCACTGATGAGGCTGCACTGATAGGACTGCACTGTTAATCAGGGCGCTGATGATCGGGGCGCTGATTATCAGTGTAAAAGCTGTACTCCCATATCGGCTCTCCTTTCAATGCTGTCTCTGTGTGAGGAAAGGAGAGCCAAAAACCAGTGAAGTCTGTTTACATCTTTGACAGCTGTGATTGGACACAGCTAATCACATGGTAAAGGGCCGCTGTGATTAGCCCTTTACCTCGATTTGTGATCAGCTGTGTCCAAAGCGCACAGGTGTCACAGAGCGCGCCTGATGCACACCATGTCTATAGAAGTCCTCCCAGAACTGGAGGCCTGCACTGTAGCCATCTATTGGCTATAGCACGGGTGGAAGTTAAAAAACGGCAGTTCTTTTGGCTCCATTTAGGAGCATAGAGTTTTTTTCTGCCATAGAACTCTCAAAAACACAAACCAGAACGTTTTTTTTTTTTCTTTTCCTCCAAACATTGAGCTTAAATTATGCCTCTAAATGACCTAATGTGCATGGACACATAGGATAACATTGAGCTGCTTCTACAGGCAAAATTCTTTTTTAAGCCCAGAGGGCATGGACCCTCAATGTTCCCAGCGCTTCTGATGTTTATCTGAGAATAGATGTGTATGTTTTAATGAAAACAGTGAACAAGAAGACATCCACCTTTCTTGGCCAAAAGTAGAAAAAGTTTTGTGTGCTATAAGAATGGCCAACCATCACATGGTCATTGCTGGCTTCTAGGATGGGTGTGAACAGTCCAGTCCTGACCTTAATTTTGCATTGGGACATCCAATTAAAAAACAGGGGTTCCCCTTATTGCCGGTTTTGCTTTTTTTATGTGTTTCCCCAGTGTTGTGTTTGTTTGGGGCCCTGTGAATTTTCCGGTACTTTCAAGTATGGTAGAGCATTATCCCTATGCTGAGCACTGTGATTGGATCTGACGATCACGAATGTGTCTTGTGGTGAAGTAGGGGGTCAGTGGATCAAACCAGAGTGAAGAGGGGACCTCTGATGATTCTTCGGCAAGCTTAGCTTGGCAACACAGTGAAAGTTGGCAACACTGGGGAAACACAAGAAAGGCAAAACCGGCTATAAGGGGAACCCCTTTTTTTAATTGGATGTCCCAATGCAAAATTAAGGTGAAGACTGGACTGTTTACACCCATCCTAGGAGCCAGCAATGACCATGTGATAGTTGGCCATTCTTATAGCACACAAAACTTTTTCTACCTTTTATTTTAAGCCTTTTCTTACAGTAACAGGGAGACATGTTTTTAAAGCTTTTTCTTTAGTGATAGTCACTTTAACATTGCACAGGCCTTATTACCCTTAAGTAGGTAATTTTTACCAATTTACAAAATCAGATGATGTTATGTTGAAGACTTTGTACAAGTCAGCAGCATCTCCTTGTACTGTCATGGATGTTGGCTTCCTGGATGGAAGTATGGGCAGTGTAAATATAGATAAATGAGGGAGTGAGCGTGGGATATTCTGAGTCAATAGAGATCATGTGGGGATATTCTGGTCTGGCTACACCCAGTAAGCACTCTGGAAGCTCCTTTTGCTGCACAGATTTTTGGTCTGAAATTTCATAAATGTTCTTGTATGAAGGTGTGGACCCGGGAGAAGCTGAACAGGCGTAGCATTCCTGTTAACTGTTAGTGGTTTGTTAGTCACGCTGAGAACTATGAGCCCGAAAGAAACTGCCTGTAAAAACTTCAAGGCAGTAAAAGCGCATTTACCTTTTTATTTTGTATGCTAATGCCGCGTACACACGATCGGAATTTCCGTCGGAAAAACCGTGGATGGTTTTTCCGACAGAATTCCAGACTGGTAACGGGAAAAAAACCCTGGGAATCAATCGCACCTTCCCTGAGAAGCCTCCATTGGCTACCCGTAAAGGATCGGGTCACATTCAAGACCCTCTGCCTCACTCGCAAATGCGCACAAGGAAACGCACCTCAATACTTATGCGAGAAAATAAAACACTACACCACTACTCGCGACCTCCGATCAACTAACCAAAACCTCCTTCACATTCCCAAGACTCGCTACAAAGCTAAGGGAGAACGAAGGTTTGCTGTCCAAGGACCAAGGCTATGGAATACACCACCCACAAACATCCGCATGGAGGAAAACCATCGGGGCTTCAGGAAAAAACGAAAGACCCACCTCTTCTGAAGGATCTCAATGACACTGGATACCAAGCGCCTTGAGGCGATTTAGTTAGCATTTGCAGCGCTATACAAGTTACTCACTCACTCAATTCCGCTCAAGCTTGGCAAGCATACACACGGTCACACAAAAGTTCTCTGAAATTTCGACCGTCAAGAACGTGGTGATGTACAACACTACGACGAGCCGAGAAAATGAAGTTCAATGCTTCTGAGCATGCGTCGAATTGTTTCCGAGCATGCGTAGGAATTTTGCGCGTCGGAATTGCTACAGACGATCGGAATTTTTTCCGTCGGAAAAATGGAGAACCTGCTTTCAACCTTTTCTTGGCGGAAATTCCGACAGCAAAAGTCCGATGGAGCATACACACGGTCGGAAATTTCGACAAAAAGCTCACATCGGACTTTTCTTGTCGGAATTTACGATCGTGTGTACGCGGCATTAGACTTTTGCTAGTATCGCGCAAGGTCTTCAGTTAGCAAAAAAGAGAGGCCTATACAAGCCTGCTTGAAACAGGCCTTTCTGACGTGTGCCATTATAACTAAAATGGCTTGTGTCACGTTGGGGCGGTTGCTGTTTTTTTGCGTCAAATGCACTAACTTTGCAAAGCATGTTAGGCTTTCTAGCAAGAAAGTCTAGCACTGCATACAGGTCCTTCTCAAAAAATTAGCATATTGTGATAAAGTTCATTATTTTCTGTAATGTACTGATAAACATTAGACTTTCATATATTTTAGATTCATTACACACAACTGAAGTAGTTCAAGCCTTTTCTTGTTTTAATATTGATGATTTTGGCATACAGCTCATGACAACCCAAAATTCCTATCTCAAAAAATTAGCATATCATGAAAAGGTTCTCTAAACGAGCTATTAACCTAATCATCTGAATCAACTAATTAACTCTAAACACCTGCAAAAGATTCCTGAGGCTTTTAAAAACTCCCAGCCTGGTTCATTACTCAAAACCGCAATCATGGGTAAGACTGCCGACCTGACTGCTGTCCAGAAGGCCATCATTGACACCCTCAAGCAAGAGGGTAAGACACAGAAAGAAATTTCTGAACGAATAGGCTGTTCCCAGAGTGCTGTATCAAGGCACCTCAGTGGGAAGTCTGTGGGGAGGAAAAAGTGTGGCAGAAAACGCTGCACAACGAGAAGAGGTGACCGGACCCTGAAGAAGATTGTGGAGAAGGACCGATTCCAGACCTTGGAGGACCTGCGGAAGCAGTGGACTGAGTCTGGAGTAGAAACATCCAGAGCCACCGTGAACAGGCGTGTGCAGGAAATGGGCTACAGGTGCCGCATTCCCCAGGTCAAGCCACTTTTGAACCAGAAACAGCGGCAGAAGCGCCTGACCTGGGCTACAGAGAAGCAGGACTGGACTGTTGCTCAGTGGTCCAAAGTACTTTTTTCGGATGAAAGCAAATTTTGCATGTCATTCGGAAATCAAGGTGCCAGAGTCTGGAGGAAGACTGGGGAGAGGGAAATGCCAAAATGCCTGAAGTCCAGTGTCAAGTACCCACAGTCAGTGATGGTCTGGGGTGCCATGTCAGCTGCTGGTGTTGGTCCACTGTGTTTTATCAAGGGCAGGGTCAATGCAGCTAGCTATCAGGAGATTTTGGAGCACTTCATGCTTCCATCTGCTGAAAAGCTTTATGGAGATGAAGATTTCATTTTTCAGCACGACCTGGCACCTGCTCACAGTGCCAAAACCACTGGTAAATGGTTTACTGACCATGGTATTACTGTGCTCAATTGGCCTGCCAACTCTCCTGACCTGAACCCCATAGAGAATCTGTGGGATATTGGGAAGAGAAAGTTGAGAGACGCAAGACCCAACACTCTGGATGAGCTTAAGGCCGCTATCGAAGCATCCTGGGCCTCCATAACACCTCAGCAGTGCCACAGGCTGGTTGCCTCCATGCCACGCCGCATTGAAGCAGTCATTTCTGCAAAAGGATTCCCGACCAAGTATTGAGTGCATAACTGAACATAATTATTTGAAGGTTGACTTTTTTTGTATTAAAAACACTTTTCTTTTATTGGTCGGATGAAATATGCTAATTTTTTGAGATAGGATTTTTGGGTTTTCATGAGCTGTATGCCAAAATCATCAATATTAAAACAAGAAAAGGCTTGAACTACTTCAGTTGTGTGTAATGAATCTAAAATATATGAAAGTCTAATGTTTATCAGTACATTACAGAAAATAATGAACTTTATCACAATATGCTAATTTTTTGAGAAGGACCTGTATATGCTTGTTGTCCGCCTGTTTGTAATTGATTTACTCCAGATAGTCTTTTCTTTGCTAGAAGAGAGGGGAGGGGTGCTTCCTGAATAAGGAAATGTCACAGATTCTATTAGGCCCCATGTACACTGCTGCTGATAAACGGACGTTCAGAGACAGTTGGACACTTTTTTCAACTGCCCCTGAACTCAATTAATGTTATCCTATGTGACCATGTACACACTCTTGTTTATTGTCGTTTTTAAGCAGTTGCATTTAACAGCGTTTCTTTGAAAGCAAAAAAATGCGTTCAGACGCCAAACGCGGTAACCCGCGTTTAGCAGCGTTTTGTTTATGGGCGTTTTTCGTTTTTGGCCATTTGAATGCTTCTAAACGCAAAACGTGGCATAACAGACGTTTTAAACGTGGGTTACTATCTGTCAAGTTAAATCGTTCAGGAGCAGTTGTAAAAACGTCCCGTGTACATGAAGCCTTATGCCTCGTACACACACGACCGGTTTTTCCATTGGATAAAAAACTGACAGTTTTCCCGACAGAATTCCTCTCAAGCTTGCCTTGCATACACACGCTCAGACAAAAGTCCGGCGAACTTTTGACTGCCAAGAACGCAGTGACGTAAAAGACTACGACGAACCGACAAAGTCAAGTTCTATGCTTCTGAGCATGCGTCAAATTGTTTCCGAGCATGCACGTTTTTTTCCCCCGTCGGAAAAGCATACAGACGAACGGTTTTCCCGCCAGGATTTTTTCCTGACGGGGGGGGGGGGAGGGGAAATAGATCCTGCTCTCTTTTTTTTTTTTTTTTTGTCCGGCAGTTTTCCCGTCAGAAAAACTGCGATGGAGCTTACACACGGCCGGGATTCCCGGCCAAAAGCTCTCATAGCAGTTTTCCTGTCGGAAAAACTGGTCGTGTGTACTAGGCATCAAACAGAGAGTTCCTCTGTGTAGGAGTTCTAGCCCTTCCAAACTCTATACAAAAGGAAAAAGTTTTGGCTAGAAATGACCTATAACCACTTTTATGCTGAGAGGTCATTGAAGATTAGATGCCCAGACCAAATTTTGCAGCTTTGGTATGCATCAGTTAACTTGACAATATCTCTGTAACCAATTTTACTTTTTATTTTAATTATTTTGATCATTTAAAGATTTTATTTAGTACATAAACTACAGTTTTTTTTAAAAAAAGCTCTGCCTATGCGTTTTATTATTTAACAAATGGACAGAAATGTGAAAATGCATATTGGGTTATTTAAAAAATAAAATAAAAAATTCTTTAACTAGGTAAGGACACTGGACATACTACACATGGCCAAAAAAGTCATCATAGCACAGAGGAATGCATGAAGGTAAAAAACCATGAGCCTTTACAAGTACAACCACTTTAAAGCGGAGTTCCGGCCACAGTTTTATTTATTTATTTATTTTCAGGCGTCCAATCCTAATGCATCAATAACAAAAATAACGTTTATATATGTGTAGCGGCCTCACCCCATCTCTTTTGTCTAGGGGTATCACATACGACAGGGTGAGATGCGCTACGGCCCATGTCCTCCCCATAGCTGTGGGTGAGGTGAAGGCCAGTACCAGATATTTTCCTCGGGCCTGTGTGTTTTAGTCAAGAATCAAGTCCTGCCGTGCCAACACTTCCCTTTGCTCCCACTAACCAGAGTTCCACACACCGATCACAGTCCAACTCTTGTTTTATTGCATAACTCACAATAAACAGTGCTTCAGTAGCCAACTGGTTGAGACCCAATAACAGTTTGACACAGTGGAATGAGCAGGTCGAGGCACTATCCTGATTGGCCCCTGTCAGGGGAAGATGTCCCCCCAAGGGAGTTACCGGAGGCCCATACGTCACAGGGTTGATGCTGCTCCAGGCTCTCCGAATGGGTAACCTCCCCGGCCTCCTCGCCTCAGACATGGGCCCCATCCACCTCAGGGACCCTCGGACGTCTCCACCCTCGCGGGATCCAGTCGAAGTCACTGGACCCCAGGCCTCCTAGTTCAGTACCTCACCCCAGGCTGAAGGTGCCTGGGATGGACTCCAACTCCATTCCGGTCAGGCCTAGGGCACCTGGGCCGGAACTCAGAACCGCCCGCACCCAGGCCTAAGGTGCCTGGGTGCGTGATCAAGAAACTCCAAAAGAGCAAGACCTCATGGCAAGGGCGTCTCCCCCTTTTATCCCCTCCATTGACGCCACGGCAGGTTCCCCGCCCTCGCTGTACCATCTCCGAGAAGGGACAAAAAGGACAGCACTATGGCAGTAAATCTACCTTGAGCCTGCGGGCACCCCGCCACCCACAGGCCAAGGAGACTTTTACACCGCCCAATCCTCCACGAATACAAATGGTCTAATTACTCCCATAATTTACACACCTGGATCATACTACCACCCAGGTGTACCCCACCTAAAATTAAAGACCCCGCTACATATGTTTGCTAGTGGATGTGAATTTTTATCTTTATTTTATACTTACTATTTAGTAAATCCTCTTCTGGCTGTTGCCATGATGATTGTGGGCATGTGAAGACCAATCGCAACCTCTTCCGGGATTACAGATGGAGGTGCATGCTGGGTAACCAGCATGCACCTCTCGATATCGCAAATGCCCGATGCTCTGGCAGCCGTTGCGACGATTGTTTAGAAAGTTGCCATAACAATGGGCGGCGACGGAGGAAGGTCCCGCCCCGTTGTTATGGCAACCTGTCGGGAAATAACGCAATATTTGCTCACAGTACTAGCCACTGACTCCTGGGAAATGATGACTCATATTTCCCAAGAGCACAGGCTCGGGAGGAAGTGACAAGGAGCGCCGCGGACCAGGAAGTGGCAGATTAGAAGCCACTACATAGCAACAGGGTGTTTCTGGTAAGTATAAAAAAAAATTCCCCCGAAATGTCTTATAAATACTATTGTAGGTCTGAGAATATGCAAAAAAAAATAATTCAGGGTGGAACGCCGCTTTAAGTTATTAGTGAATAAATAGGACAATTAGCAGAAATGTATAACCTGCTCTGGTCCAAAGGGATGTACAGGGGCAAAAGGGGAAGTGGTTCATTTAACACTGTGTCTCTTTCTCTGTGCACAGCAATTGCACACAAATAGAAATACAAATCCTACAGCCTTTTCTTTTTTCTTCTAAACAAAAGCATATCTTATCTGTGTTCCTGTTGCAGATATTCCCTCACTCCCTATTAAAACCTAGTACACTTGGGCCGAATGTTGGGCAGCATCAGCCGGTTCAGTAGAAACTGGAGTTGGTCCGACAGAAGCTGGCCATTCGGCCGGCTTCTGTTGAAGGGGCATGACCAAAAAAAAAAGTCAGTCGCTCGGCTCCCGATCAGCGCTTTCAGACAATGGCAGTGGAGATTGCTGTACTAACGTTGAATAGTTAGTACAGCAGCTCCTCCTGAGCCGACAGTTTTGTTTTAGTTCAGCCCTGCTGGGTTAAACGTTAATAAAAATACTAGTGTGTGTACTAAGCTTTAGTCTTGGATAGCAGTAAAAACAGGAAAGGGGTTCTAATCCTACCCCACCCTATCCAAAACTGAGAACATAAGTTCTAGCTGGCCATAAAATACTGCTTTAAGTAAGTTTGAGTTTTCTGAGGATTTCCGTGACGTTGCCCTGGCCTCTGTTCCACTGATAGCGCAGTGTTCTTTCTGGCACTGATCGGTACAGACAGGCTGATATGAGGGTTGGGAAGAGTCATTGCTCTGAGTAATCAATCTGTAATTCATTGCGGAGCAGGTCACTGCATACCCCTACATGATCTGCATTCTGGCTTTTTGGTTGGAGGCGTACGTCCATCTTCAGGTTATTTCTTAGCAATTTTTCATTTTTCTCTTAAAAGGTACATTTAAAGAGCCTGTGAATAATAATAATAATAATAATAATAATAATAATTAAAAAAACATAATGAATGTCTGTAGAGACCGGCCAGGGAGGGATCACTTTGATGCAGTTGAGCGTGCATTGATTATATATATGTGTGTGTGTGTGTGTGTGTGTGTGTGTATATGTATATATCTCTCGCTCTCTCTCTCTATCTATCTATCTATCTATCTATCTATCTATCTATATATATATATATATATATATATATATATATATATATATATATATATATCTCACTGTGTGTTTTCCCACGCCTTACACAAGAGTCAGCGCATCTTCACATTATCAATTACGGTAAGTAGTAATAAAGGCTGAGCTTAAAGTGGATGTAAACTCTCCATACACCCAGTGAAGTGAACAGCCTCAGATAATACACTGAGATGAAAAAAATCTCCCTACATAAGTTTTACATCCATATCTGCTGTCTTCACATGTATATACTGTTTAGATGGTTCAGATTTGTGTTAAAAAATGTTCTCCTCCTGTTTAACACAGAGTGTGATATCTGGGCATACAGCCAAGATAGCTAAAATTGCTGATTGGAGGAAAGGCACACACCCCCTCTCATCATAGGCAGAGACTCTCAAAGGTGTTTTGTAACAGGGCCAGCTTCCTGCTAATCTATTTATAGCAACCTTCCCGCACAGAAATGTCAGGCTGCTTTTATCTGATGTGTCCGGGAATTTGTCAGGAGTTATCTGGCTGATAACAGAGGAACTGTTCATTAGAGAGCTACAGGACATAGCTCTTTGAAGAGAGATAACAAAATACTGCAGATATATGTTCAAATTTCATGAATTGGGTTTACATCCACTTTATTTAGTACTTGCATCAGAAATAAACTTCACCATCCCAAGTATTGTTCTTACAAATGATTTGAATGCCCCGGCTGACATTCGGTCCGTGTGTATGGCAACCGGTCCGTGTGGCCGGCTTCTGTCAGACGAGCATGCTGGAAAACCAGCAGCCGATCAGCGCTCTCACCCAATGAAAGAGAGCGCTGATCAGAGTGTTCTGGTGGGGGGGGAGCTGTCCCCCTGTTAAAATACAGCAACTCAGCAGGGGAGATCGCTGTACTAACGTCAGATCGTTAGTACAGGGGCTCCGACCAGAGCTGACCATTTTTTCATTCAACCCGCTGGGTTGAATGGAATACAACTCAGTGTGTACCAGGCTTAAGGCTGGTTTCACACAGGCGTTCTCCATAATGCGCATCCGCCTGCTCATCAGGGGATCTCTTTGCTGAGCAGGCGGATGACAGGTCCTTGTCCGCTCTACTATGCAGAGCGGACACAGCCAGCTGTTCTCTATGGGGCTGTCAAATGGAAACGGACCACCTGTCCATTTCCATCCGACTGTCGTTCGATCCGATCCCCCGGACGGATAGGGAATGGATCCCCATCTGTTTGTTTTTGGCGGACAGGAGCTGACACATGTCCGCTGACATCCGCCACTCCATAGAAAGCTATGGATGGTCCCATCATGTCTGCCTGAAAAACTGACAGATAGACCTGATCGGACAGCCCGTGTGAAACCAGCCTAAGCTCAGGTTCACACTGAGCTGCGGGAGTTAAGCCGTGCAGGTTTCTGCACAGATGTCAATGTAAATCGCAGCCTGAAATCACAAAAAGTAGTACAGAAACGACTTTTTGAAATCGGTGCAGCGCCGCAGATGCAATATATAATTTCTAAGAAAACTCTATTAGTGTTTATCCATCATAACAGTGATCTGTTATTAGCTATCTTTGGTCTATTATATATCATACTGGAAGTGTTGTTATATCTGTTACATTAGTGATAAAAGAAATACTGGTTGATTCTGCCAGAAATCTTGTGTGCTGATAAATTCCTGGGCTCTCTGCTTTATCGGCTATCAGTTCCGCATGCACACACAGTATTTGCCCAGATCTCCTAAACACCTTTTACTCCTGGTAGCAGCATTTTGGCAGAAAAATGCTTGATGCGTGTAAATGTGTTTAGGCTCATCAGGCGCTTGGGTGTTCATTCATTTCATTGGGTAGATTAATATTTTCTGGTTATTGAAATGAATTAACGCTCAAGTGCTTGCTGCATCGCGAGTTAATGCGTTTAAATGTTTTTTTTCTGCCAAAACACTTCTGCTCCTGGATGCGCTAGCAGTGTTTTTTTTCTTCTTCTAAAATCCCTATGGAACAGAGCATGGGGGGGGGGGGGGGCGTTCAGAAGCAGAAAAATAAAAAGCCAGATCCTCCTAAAAGCAGCATTTGTAATGCTCCATGTTGCTGAGGCCTAACGTGCTGCTGAGGCCTAACGTGCTGCTGAGGCCTAACGTGCTGCGTGTGTATGAGATAGCGCTGGACTGATAGAGGTGAGGATTTGGTTCTAGTTGATATAAACTGGACTGGATCCCCTTCAAAGGGGCCTATGCATAATGAAAGTACTGTGTAGATAGACCTTGTTCCAGTCTTGGGTTGCTACCTCTCTGATAGTGTCAAAGAAAGAGCTCCGTGGATGGCAAACTTAGGACCGCACATCAGCAGCAGTGCAATAACTGGTGTGAACCAGCCCTTAGGGATCTATTTGAAGTTTTTATTGATTAAGAGAATTGGGTAAAATCACTGCTTTTCAGGGGGAATGCCAACCCCTTCCTCAGGGCTGAGGCAGTGAGTGTGATTAGACTTATGCTGAAATACAATTAGAGGAGACCTATAATGGAGCTGGATCAGGATTGTCACATCTGATCACATCAACTGTCGACACTTCACTTTGTGGTTTACAGATACACTATATTACCAAAATTATTGGGACGTCTTAGTCTGTAGGGTTCAATATTGAGTTGGCCCACCCTTTGCAGCTATGAGAGCTTCAACTCTTCTGGGAAGGCTGTCCACAAGGTTTAGGAGGGTGTCTATGGGAATGTTTGACCATTCTTCCAGAAGCGCATTTGTGAGGTCAGGCACTGATGTTGGATGAGAAGGCCTGGCTCACAGTCTCCACTCTAATTCATCCCAAAGGTGTTCTATCGGGTTGAGGTCAGGACTCTGTGCAAGGCAGTAAGGCAGTCAAGTTCCTCCACCCCAAACTCGCTCATCCATGTCTTTATGGACCTTGCTTTGTGCACTGGGGTGCCACTCATGTTGGAAAAGGAAGGGGCCATCCTCAAACTGTTCCCACAAAGTTGGTGGAGGGGGGATTATGGTGTGGGGTTATTTTTCAGGGGTTAGGCTTGGCCCCTTCATTCCTGTGAAGGGAACTCTTAAGACGTCAGCATGCCAAGACAATTTCAAGCTCCCAACTTTGTGGGAACAGTTTGGGGATGGTGCCTTCCTGTTCCAACAAGAGTGGCGCCCCAGTGTAAAGGCAGGTGTCTCAATACTTTTGGTAATCTAGTGTATAAACTGGCCATACACTAGTGGAATTTTGTTTCAAACTTTTCATTTTTAAGAACCTTCATTCTATTTTTGAATTGCCAGTGGGATCAAATTGATGGGTTTTTGCTTTTTTCCACCACAGTGACAATGTGATTTTCATTCGGGAAAGTCTATTGGTTCCAAATTTGAATGTTAAAAGAAAACAACATTTTGAAGTACTTTCAAATAACATTCATCAAGTCATCGAATGTACTGAGAGGTTTTTGTACAAATGTTCCTTTGAAAATCTATTAGCGCGTTGCCAGCTTTACCCCTGCATGCTATAGAGAAACGTATGCCGTAGTCCTGTCCTCGGGTGACAACGCTGCTCCATAGATACAGTACATTGAGTGACCGTTGTCACCCCAAGTATGTTATTGGCAGGATAATCAGGTAAAAATAGACCAAAAAAAGAAAAAGACGGGGAAGTTGAAATGTGTTTCATTTTTCTTCTTGAGGTTAATGACCCTGAAACGCAGTCCAAGTAAAGGCGAGCGCAGTATTATTGTGAGTTCAGCAGAGAAAGGGTAGATTGGCCCTTTTACGTGTCCTAGATGCTGTGAACGATTAGCGATGCCTGTTTTGACTGAACATTGGCGCGGTGCGCTGTACAATGCAGCTGGAACGCTCCATGCATACTGCGCCAACCTCTCCGGGAATCTTTTCCTCCTCTAAGAACTGGCAGAGGAATACTGCGTATTAACTGTGTATAGCTTGGCAGATCACTGAACATCTGCTGTCTGAAGGAACCTTTTTGTTTTTTCTGTTTTCACCTTGGCCTCTGTCTTTTTTATGGTTTTCATTTTATAAGCAACTCTTTTTCAGCGCATTCGATGTTTTCGAGGCTCGAACAGATGAGTTTTGTGGCTTTTCTAACAGTGTGAAGGTTGATGTGCCAAAGAAATGAATCTGAACCAATCAGTAGTCATCTTTTATTGTTCTGACAGTTGTAATCTGCAAGGCGACATCTTATTGGATGCTGGGAATTACTGCACTTGTAAATGCACATTAGAGAGCATACTATTGCTTTCAATTTTCTATTGCCTAAAACATAGATTTTTTTTTTTAACCCCTTTTGCCTTGTCATTAGCAATTCTTGGTAATAAAAGTAATACGTTCAGGTTTTTTTTTTGGGGGGGGGGGGGGTTGGTTGGTTGGTTGGTTGGTTGGTGTCAGGCAAGGCTTGAGACTATATGATATCCTTATTCTCCAAAAAATAATCTATACGCATCTGCTACTTAACCACTTCAGCCCCGGAAGGATTAACCCATAATGACAAGCCCATTTATTTGCGATACGGCACTTTAACTGACAATTGCGCGGTCGTGCGACGTTCGCCCAAACAAAATTTACGTCCTTTTTCCCCCCACAAATAATGCTTTCTTTTGGTGGTATTTGATCACCTCTGCGGTTTTTATTTTTTGCACTATAAACAAAATAAGAGCGACAATTTTGAAAAAAAACACAATGTGGGTTATTTGGAAGTGCAGTCGCTGTAAATCTGAGGGGTAGATCTGAAATGAGGGGAAGCTCTGCTGATTTTTTCATCCAATCATGTGCAAGCTAAAATGCGTTTTTTATTTTCCTTGCATGTCCCCCTCGGATCTACAGCGACTGAACTTCCAAGTGCACTTTGCGCTTGTAGTGCAAAGTGGATTTGCCTTTAGTAAATAACCCCCATTATCTTTTACTTTTTGCTATAATAAATATTCCAATAAAAAAAAAAAAAATTTTTCCTCAGTTTAGGCCGATATGTATTCTTCCACATATTTTTGGTAAAAAAAATCGCAATAAGCGTATATTGATTGTTTTGCGCAAAAGTTATAGCATCTACAAAATAGGGGACATATTTCTGGCATTTTTATTTATTATAATTTTTTTTACTAGTAATGGCGGCTCTCTAACTAGGCAAATTAGGCGGTCGCCTAAGGCCTCGCATACACAGGGGCCTCGCGGCCACCTAATTTGCCTGTGATAAATACTAATGTCTGTGCCATCGGATCTCTCTATCACCCCTCTCTTTTTCTCACCTCCCCCTCTCTCCCCACCCCTCTTGCATTGGCTGAATATGTCTGATGGGTGAGGAGGGTGCCCTGGAAGTTCTGCTGATCACCTGTGTGCTAGATCCGAACATTTTCTGCAGCCATTTTTCTTGCTTGAATTATTTTTCCTATTATGGGCGTGAGTGGGGCCTTAGGTCTAAGTTTTGCCTAAGGCCTCACAAAGCCTAGAGCCGCCTCTGATGGCGGTGATCAGCGATTTTTATCGGGACTGCGATATTGCGGCAGACAGATCGGACACATTTGATGCATTTTTGAGACCAGTGACAATTATACAGCGATCAGTGCTATAAAAATGCACTGATTACTCTATAAATGTCGCTGGCAGGGAAGGGGTTAACACTAGGGGGCGATCAAGGGGTTAACTGTGTTCCCTAGGTGTCTTCTAACTGGGGGGGGATGGGACTGACTAGGGGAGGAGAGAGATCGGTGTTCATACTTAGTATGAACACACGATCAGTCTCCTCTCCCCTGAGAAAACCGGGATCTGTGTGTTTACACACACAGATCCCGGTTCTCGCTCTGTCACGAGCGATCACGGGTGCTTGGCGGTCATCGGACCCGCCGGGCACTTGCTCCGGCGTCGTGCCGTGGGCCCCCTAGTGGTCAAGAGGCGAACCGACGTACAGTTATGTTGGTTCGCACAGGGGAGCCAACCTGCCGCAGTACAACTGGGGCGGGGCGGCTGGTCAGGAAGGGGTTAAAGGGGAACATTTTTCTTGTGCTTTTCAAGGCATTTTTTTTTTTAAACGCAAAGGCGCTTGAAAAACTCCTCCGTGTGAAAACAGCCTAAGTGCATTTGCTCTAGATCTGAGGGAAAGCTCTGCTGGTTTCTATCATCCAATCATGTATAAATAAAAATGCTGTTTTTTTATTTTCCTTGTATGGGGTTGAATATTCTTTGTAAAGTGAAGTTTTATCCCTTTTAGAAAGTGCACAGTACATTTACCTTAGGAAAATCAACCCCATTGTCTTGCAATATATATATAATTTCTTGTCTTGCCCCAAATAGTGTTTGTTACAAGTATTTTTTCAATAAAAACTTATAGAACAAAAAAATATATATATTTCTATGCAAGTTATAAACCTAAAATACAACACCCTTTTTGTACTTTCATCAGTGTTTGCAATAAAAAGATGATGCTACTGTGTTTTAAAATGTGTGCAATGTATTCTATAATCTGCCCCTTTTATATTAATTCAAAAAATTATGATTCTGGTAATAAGCATTGCAAAGTCATTTTCAAATAGAATACACTTTTTTTTTTTTTTTTGCACATTTTTAAATACAACAGTAAAAAAGTAACAAAAAATTTAAAATAATTAAATATAAATGGTTTAAAATTGCATAAAAATTGAATAGCTAAAAGAAGGAAGGGGGAAGAATTATGACTGATTAAGCTTACATTTTTTTTTTTTTTACTTGAAAGTTTGCTTTAAATAAAAAAATTAAATAATGTGGTTGAATAAGTGCGCACACCCTCTTATAACTGGGGATGTAGCTGTGTTCAGAATTACACAATCACATTACACACCTGCCATTATTTAGGCCCCATGCACACAGGGCGTTTTTACAGCTTAAAAACGCCTGTCCATGTTTTGTAAACATTTTTTGACCTTTTTAAAAAAAAAACAAAAAAAAACCCTGGAGCTCAAAAACGCAAATCACGGCGTTTTTGCGCGTTTTCGCAGCGTTTTTGCGCGTTGGGCGTTTTTGCAGCTCAAACCTGGAGCTCCAGGACGCACTGGAATTGGGTTTTTTTTGCAGCTGGAAAACACCTATGCCACTTGGAGCTCATAAAAGCTCTATGTGTGCATGACACAATAGAATAACATGGATGGGCGTTTTTCAGCTGTAAAAAAAAACGTCTAACGCTGCTGTTAGGAGCTGCAAAAACGCCCTGTGTGCATGGGGCATTAGAGTGCCTCTGATTAACCCCAAATAAAATTCAGCTGTTCTAGTAGGTCTTTCCTGACTTTTCTAAGGCCCCCTTTCACAATAACGCACTAAAAATGATCAGCGTTTTTACCGCATTGGCGCTAAAAATAGCGCTAACGCCTATGCGTTTTTGCGGTAAACAGGATTATTTGTTCTCCCACAATCCTCTACTGCGGTCATGTGACCTTCCCACAGCTTCTGGGCATTTTTACCGCGTTTTTACAGTGGTACTCATTCATTTCACTGGGGATAGGCGTTTTTACAGCGCTATTTTATGCGCCCCAAAGATGCTCCAAAAAAGCTGTTTGCAGGATTTTTTCCAACGCACAGCCAGCACAACGCCTCAGTGTGAAAGCCCTCAGGCCTTTCACATTGAGAATGCTGGGACAGGATTATTTCAGGCGTTTTTACAGCGCACAACAGAACTGGACGTCCCTCCAAAATTGATGAAAAAACGAGAAGAAAACTGGTCAGGGAGGCTGCCAAGAGGCCTATAGCAACATTAAAGAAGCTGCAGGAATATCTGGCAAGTACTGGCTGTGTGGTACATGTGACAACAATCTCCCGTATTCTTCATATGTCTGGGCCAGGGCCACCATCAGGGGGGTACAGGCAGTACACCTGTAAGGGGCCCGGATGGGAACCCCCCTTTTTTTTTTTTATTTATTTATTTCTCTTTTTTTTTTTTGTAAGGTGGCCAGGGGTCCCGAGGGGCAACCCCCCCCCTTTTTTTTTTTTTAGAAGGATTTTTTTTTTTTTCTTTTTTGTATTTTTTTTGTAAGGGGCCCAGAGGTCCCCAGGGCCCCGGATGGCAACCCCCCTTTTTTTTGGCACCCAAAGCCCCCAGGCCTTAACCATTCGCTACGGCAGCACCCCCCCCCGCTTCTCAATTCGCGGCAGCCGCCCCGCTTTTCAATCTGTGGCGGCACCCCCCCCGGTTCTCCTCTGCTCCAGGGGGGCCCAAGCCTGAAGCTGTGTAAGGGGCCCCAAAATTACTGATGGCGGCCCTGGTCTGGGCTATGGGGTAGAGTGGGAAGACAGAAGCCTTTTCTTACGAAGAAAAACATCCAAGCCCGCCTGAATTTTGCAAAAACACATCTGAAGTTTCCCAAAAGCATGTGGGAAAATGTGTTATGGTGTGAAGAAACAAAGGTTGAACTTTTTTGGCTATAATTCCAAAAGATAGGTTTGGTGCTAAAACAACACTGCACATCACCAAAAGAACACCATACCCACAGTGAAGCATGGTGGTGGCAGCATCATGCTTTTGGCCTGTTTTTCTTCAGCTGGAACAGGGGCCGTGGTCAAGGTAGAGAGAATTATGAAGAGTTCCAAATACCAGTCAATATTGACCCAAAACCTTCAGGCTTCTGCTAGAAAGCTGAACATGAAGAGGAACTTCACCTTTCAGCATTAGAACGACCCAAAGCATTCATCCAAATCAACAAAGGAATGGCTTCACCAGGAGATTAAAGTTATGGAATGGCCCAGCCAGAACCCAGACCTGAATCCGATTGAAAATCTGTGGTGTGATCTGAAGAGGGCTGTGCACAGGAGATGCCCTCGCAATCTGACAGATTTGGAGTGTTTTTGCAAAGAGTGGGCAAATATTGCCAAGTCAAGATGTGCCATGCTATCTAGACTCATACCCAAAAAGACTGAGTGCTGTAATAATATCCAAAAGGTGCTTCAACAAAGTACGGTGGAACCTCGGATTGCGAGTAACGCGGTTATCGAGCGTTTCGCAATACGAGGTTTTTGTTTTTTTCAAAATCCTGACTCGGTTTGCGAGTGTTGTCTCGCAAAATGAGCAGGATTTAAGCCTCTGTGGTGTGCAGTATTGCATTTGGCCAGAGGTGCGGGGGTGCCGGTGACACTCGGAGCCGTTCGGAAATACTCGGAAACACTTAGAAATACTCCGTTCCTGAGTATTTCCGAGTCTCTCCGGCACCCCCACCTCTGGCCACATGCGGTATTACATGCAAAAGAAGTCAATGCGGAACAAATGATTTAGACTTCTATGGGCAAACTCGCTTTCATATGCGAGTGCTTTGGATTACAAGCATTCTCCTGGAACGGATTATGCTCGTAATCCAAGGTTCTACTGTCTTAGTGTAAGGGTGTGCACACTTATGCAACCATATTATTTAATTTTTTTATTTTTACTTCCCTCCACCTAAAAGATTTTTAGTTTTGTTGTTCAACTGATTTGTACAGTTTATAGGTCACATTAAAGGTGGGAGAAAAAAAATCTGAAATGTTTTATCTTTGTCTCATTTTTTTTACATTATAGAAACCTGACATTTTAACAGGGGTGTGTAGACTTTTTTTTATACCCTCTGTATATACACTTTTCTTTTTTTTTTTTTTTTTTTTTTACTAATTATAGAGAGATAAATGTCAAACTCAAGCTTGTCAATGTGCAGGTCCGATGTTTTAGACAACTTTAGCCACTGTGTAGACGCTTTGCTGCATCTCAGACAGAAGGGAAGGAAGCTGGTAAATCATGTGACCTGAGATTGCAGTCCCACCCAGAAGCACATGTGAAAGCTTGCTGCAGATGGCCGCAGTGGATTATACAAATCCCAAAGTAAATTGAATCATCTTTCTGATTTTGGCAGTATTTCCTGGATAGAAAGAGCACTTCATTGATGATTTTTATTTTTATTCTTTTGCTTGGAACGGCTGTAAATTTAGGGGCCCTTGTTTGATGATAACATTATAGTTAGTAAATACATGATGACGGGAGAGTTAATGATTACTGACAATCTGTGACATGCAGCATGTGACAAGGAAAAGGTCAGTTTACACTTTGTCTCTAATGTGCCAGCCTGTGTCCTTGAGGCTTTAGCTTGGCTATGCTGCATTTGATGTTGGTTACTGTAGAACCAGAAATTTGTTTTTAAAAAAAAAAACGAATTTAAAGGACCATTACCATCAAAACTGATATTTCAACTACAAGTCCTAATTAGATTTTTGTATAGAGATCTGTCATGTCACCTTGGATATCTTTTTATATCCCTTTCCTTTTTTATACAGTTCAACTACCTTTTCACGTAGATCCTTTGACAATTCTTTTTCTTTTCCCATGCCTCAGAATCCAGAAACGTCAGTGCAGCACTGGATGAAAGATGCAAGGGTCTGTCAGGAGTCCAGAAACGCATTGACCTTTTAGGCCCCTTTCACACTGGGGCATCGGTGTTAAAGCACCGCTATTTTTAGCAGAGCTTTACCGTCGTATTTGTGGGGGTATTCGGCCGATAGCGGGGTGATTTTAACCCCCACTAGCGGCCGAAAAAGAGTTAAAACCACCCGCAAAGCGCCACTGCAGCAGCGCTTTGGCGGCGGTATAGCCGCGGTGCCCATTCATTTCAAACGGCAGGAGCGGTATACACACTGCTCCTTCACCGCTCCAAAGATTCTGCTAGCAGGACTTTTTTTTACGATGCTGCTAGCAGGACTTTTTTTACCGTCCTGCTAGCGCACCGCTCCAGTATGAAAGCCCTCGGGGCTTTCACACTGTAGAGACCGCAGCGGCTCTTTCAGGGCGCTTTGCAGGCGCTATTTTTAGCGTTATAGCGCCTGCAAAGCGCCTCAGTGTGAAAGGGGTCTTACACACACACACACACACACACACACACACACACACACACACACACATTACAAGCAAACAGATCACAGGTGAGGATGGTTACCTTTTAAAAGCCATTCAAACCCCTTTGTGTCAACTTATGTGCATGTTATCAGGCCAAAATTACCAGGGTATGTAAACTTTTGGTCATTTGGGTAGTTTCTGTTGCCATTATGCTTTAAAAAGAGTAAACACGGTTGATTGATAATAAATGGCTTCAGCCAAACACTAACCATGAATGAAAGAAAAGTGTTTGTGTTATCATTCATATTCTCAGAAAAATGGCCAAGAAATCAAAAATTCTGCCCGGGTATGTAAACTTATGAGCACAACTGTATATTTTCTGAAAGCAGATGCCCTAGAGACTAAAATTTCAGTAAAAAAACACACTAATGTGAATTTTAGGGCAAACAAGTGCAATAAATTACACAAATTATTGGTAAAATATAAAAGACGAGGTCGCACTGAGTAAATACCGTAGATGCCAAACCTTAAATTTTTGTGCGCCCATGAAATTACGTCAAACTTCAGCACCCTATATTTTCTATAGGTGACGCTTCAAAAGCCCCCTATAGCATTAATGTTTTAATACTTCTATTTCACGTCTCCTGTCTGTAGTAACAATATGCAACATTGACATTTTTTATATATGTGTTTTCATCTACAACCACATCCATGCATTTGCATATATATATATATATATTTATATATATACACACACACACACACATATATTTTGGTTTTTATCTCATTTAGAACGTTGGGATGTGGATACCTTTTTAAGCAAAGGAGAATTTAACATCCATTATGCGATACAACTCCCAATTAGCCGCTCTTTTATATAGAAATCTATTACACTATGCAGACATTTGTTCTCATTCTCCAAGGCTCTGATGAAGAGGGAACCCCTCGAAACGCGTCAGCCTACCATTAAGCATCTGCCCTTGCATGGGCACCACTCATTTTAAATGAACAAATTGTAACCTAGTCTCTATGAATACGTAGTAATTTATTTTTTACTTCTTTACCTACTTCTTTACCTACTTCTTTACCTACTTATTTACCTACTTATTTACCTACTTAGTTTTAATAAACTGTATCCATTTGATCCATGCATTAGATCACGCACCTTTTTCCTCTTTTTTCACTTGGCCAACAAACTATGTCCCTCACTAACCTGTGAGGACACTGGCTGTACACTTGATGATCAGTGGCGTACCGGTATGTCTCTGGACTTCAAGTGGTTATACCAGTATGATGCCTGAAGGCATCAGCCTAGTATTGTTTTATAGAGCCGCCGGTTAGCTCTCATGTAAAAGCAATCCTAGTGGCTAACTAGTCACTGGATTGCTTTTATAAGCAGTGAGAGGAGATGTTCCCTGTTACCCCCCAGAACCGGAACAGCTTTCTTTGCCTCTATGATAAAGGAAACCCAAAGCAATGAGCATACATCACTTCTGGTTTCCCAGAATGTAAACAGCAACATTTTTAGAACTGAAAAGCATTTGATCACACCAATTTTGGTGTGATCAAATGCTTTTAAGGGCCGAGGAGGGATCTGGGGTCTCTCCATAAAGAGTACCTGTCACTTCCTTTTGCAATGGCAGGGGAAAATTATATTCCCTGTGATAACAATAAAAGTGATAAAAAAAAAAAAAAACATGGAAAGAAAAACTCCATCTTTCCACAGACTTTACATAGTTTGTTGGGCCAAGCTGGCCCAACAAACTATGTCCCTCACTAACCTGTGAGGTCGCTGGATATGGGGTATAAACTAGGGATGCACCGAATGGGTTTTTTGGTGCCGAAACCGATACTGAAAATAAATCTTCCTTGATCCCGAAACAGCACCGATACCGAAAGTGACTGTTTTTAAAAAATATTTTTATACAGGAGATGGTTAGAGCCCATTCACACAGGGGCAACACGACTTCCAGCGAGATTTTATGAGGCAACTCAGACACGACCTGAGTATGAATCACAGCGCGACCTGGAGCTATTTACAAGGCAACTCCAAGTTGCCTGCAGGACAAGAGACATTCCAGTGGCCAATCAAACAAGAATCAGCTCTGTGGGAGGGAGGGGGGGGGGGGAGAGAGAGTTTTGCAGGAGAAATGTATGTTATCTTCCTGGAGAGTCGCTCCTATTAAGACAGGGAGAGGCGACTCCCATTGAAATGAATGGTTACAGGTCGCCTAGGAGTCGGATTGAAGTAGTACAGGGACCTTTTTTGAAGTCGGAGCGACTGCAGTAGTGTGCATAAGGACGGCTCCATTAACTTACATTGATTTCTTCAGCCAGCGCGACCTGAGGCGACTAGGGGCGACCTGGGGCGATTTGGAGTCGGACACAAAGACGCCCCTGTGTGAATGGGCTCTTAGAGACTGGGGACAGGGTACAGGAGATGACGACAGGAAAAGAGCACAGGTGGGACTTTATACGAGGCATGCATCCCAGGAGGTTGCACGATAGCAATGAATGTGGCAGGTATATAATCTAATAGAACTAAGCACATAACCTGAAAGCATTGCAAAACAACAATTGGCAGTCAGTTATTTAATCATATATAAAAAAGCAAATACAATAGTAACACACAACACCTGGTATAGTGGTCAAATATTGAATATAGCATGAATCATAACAATTAATTGTAACATAGTAAAATGGCATGGTAAGTTCATATTTAATGATAAAAAAAGGCCAATTCATTGGAACGTGTCTCCATAGGTTAAAATATATCGCCGTAATAATTGTAGCCGTGATTGAAAGATGAATGGATTCAATCGGTGTGTAGAATGGTAGGTGGTGCAGTAGCGGTAGGCATGAAAAGGGGGGCATCAATTGGCTCTACGCGTTTCGTGGCTACTGCCACTCTTCAGGAGCAAGATATGAAGTAGAAGTCTATAAATGTTAAAACAGTATGGTTTTAGATACAGATAAATGGTAAACCCAATTATGGAGATAGGAGAAAGAAATAGAGCAGTAACTATTCCCCAGAGTACTTACAGATGGATCTATGGCTGTAGGCCATAGAAATCCAGTGACTAGTTAGCCATTAGGATTGCTTTTACATGAGAGCCAACCGGCGGGTCTATAAAACAATACCGGGCTGATGCCTGCAGGCATCATACTGGCATAACCACTTGAAGTCCAGAGACGTACCGGTACGCCACTGGTCATCAAGTGTTTAATGAAGAGCCCATTCACACCACCAGAATAGATGGCAATGCACCAGCACGCCTGACATGCCTACTAATGTAAATAGATGGGGTAAAAAAATAAAATAAATCTTTGAAACTGTATGTAGTGACTTGCCCGTGTGCCTATACGCCTTCACCAGCCAATCAGCAGGGTGGGGGCGTGTTTTTGACCAAGCCGTGCTCCTGGTTATAGTCAGGGATCTGTCAGGTTAGGTAAACCTAGATCACAAGACTGGGTGGGGCAGCATAGCAAATCCTGCGGCAGGTAAAGAAAATCCTAAATATGTATATATTCAGCTGCTTGGCGGAGCTCTGCTATAAATGAAGGTGGAACACAATACACAATTTCCTGACCTGCTGCCGCTGACTTGGTGCTGATGGGAAACTTGGAGCCGGTGGGTTTATCTAGAAGCGTCTGAGAGTTCTCTCATTTGTAATGTTTACACTGTATTGCTGTTTGGATATATTTGTAAGAGGGTGCTGATGTATAATATACACCAAATGTAACATAAAGTAACAGCGTCCAGGCTTCTCTCTCTATGACCTCTGTAATTGCAGTTGCTATTTAAAGGACAATAAGTACGTTAAAGTTTTTTCCATTTTGGATAGAGTAAGGAAGGGTTATAACCCCTGTTAGTTTATTTTTGCCATCTGTGTCCTATTTGGGGGAAATTTACCTTCACTTCCTGTCCCATAGCCAAAACAGGAAGAGAGATGAAATACCTGCAAATTAAGGCCCCTTTCACACTGATACGTTTTTCCTGCGTTTTTTACCTTGCAAGAAAAATGTTTCTCTTTAAATCCTATGGGACTTTTCACACCACTGCTTTGGTGCAGTTTTGAAAGCTGCACCAAAAACGCAGCTTCTCATTGAAATTAATGGAAATTGAGGCAAAATCGCGGTAAAACGCACCGCTATTTGGTTTTTTGGTGCATTTTTGAGTCACACGTCCATTTTTCACGGGTGCAGGCAACCCTAAAATGTGACTTGTATTTTAGTGCAGACGTCTGAAGCCAATTACACAAGCATTGAATTTCACAGAAAGTTAATATTATGGCTTGTGTAGCAATTGTATAGGCAATTTTTTTATTTGCTGTATTTTGTTCTACAAAAGTAGAGTTACTCTTTAAATAACAAATGGTAGAAAAAGCACTGTGATATTTGTGAATATTGAAGCCAGCATGCAAAACATATACTAGCATACATACATGTGCACACCTTGACATTCACCAGCTGATGCAATGAGCCCTAAAGCAGGCGTACACCCTCACTGGATGGCATTTCGTTTGATAAAGTGCCGTGTATCATTAACCATTGCCATTTTTTTTTTTTATACTTTTTTTTCAATCTCAGGCCTCGTACACACGACCGGTTTTCCCAGCAGGAAAACTGGCATGAGAGCGTTTTGCCGGGACACCGGATGTGTGTATGCTCCATCGCAGTTTTCCCGACAGGAAAACTGCCGCGAAGCGGGGAAAAAAGAGAGAGCTGGTTCTCTATTTTCCCGGCGGACTTTTTCCCGTTGTGAAAACCGGTCGTGTGTATGCTTTTCCAAGGGCAAAAAAAACGTGCATGCTTAGAATCAAGTATGAGACGGGAGCGCTCCTTCTGGTAAAACTAGCCTTCGTAATGGAGATATCACATTCGTCACGCTGTAAGGGACTGAAAAGCGCAAAAAGTCTCTCGCCAAACTTTTACTAACATGCGATAACACGAGATCAGCAAAAGCAGCCAAAGGGTGGCGCCTTTATAGTGCCGTCGTACATGTTGTACGTCACCGCGCTTTTGGACTGGCGGGATTTTGTATGACCGTCTGTACGCAAGACAAGCTCGGCAGGAATCCCGTTGGGAAAACCGATGTTTTTTTTCCTGCCAGGAAATCCGGTCGTGTGTACAGGGCTTTAGTGTTGCTGATTTCCCCCGTCCTCTGTACAGTCACTTCCTGTCTACCTGTATAGACTCCAGCTGGGGCTAGATAATCATAATAATAATTTACACCTCCTTATTCCGCGACATCTTTTGCTGATTTAATCAGCCCACAAAATGGCAGTCTGTAGGTGACAGGTGCACTTTAACCACATCCCGATCCTGTGCAGCATATCAGCTCTTCGGTGGTCTCCTCCACCCTATGGATGAGTGTTTTCCTGCTTGTATACCTTGGATGTGCATGTTTGAGGCTTTCCATACCGCACGCACGTGAAGGATCAGATCCCTTACCCAATGTGTCTGGAATCCACAGATGTTTACTCTCCTCCGCTCCGAGCCTGACCTAGACTGCTCGTTTTTCCAGAGGAGTGTCTTCAGGACATCCAGATCTGAGGATCCCAGGACATGGGCCCAGAGGGCTGGATCATAGAAGATGCTG
Source organism: Rana muscosa (assembly GCA_029206835.1). Lineage (NCBI taxonomy): Eukaryota > Metazoa > Chordata > Amphibia > Anura > Ranidae > Rana > Rana muscosa. Next base: position 134,438,153 of record CM055127.1, read on the forward strand.
CAGGCTTAGTAATAGTGTGGATGTTCTATCCTCCATGTGGACCTGTGGATTCTATGTGTTTAACCACTTCACGCAAATCGCCGTACCCGTATGTCAGGACTTATAACCGGGGTTATGGCAGCAGCTAGCTAGCTGTGCCGTTCATTTCTCTTTAGGATAAAAGTGGTTTCTGCAGTGGATTCGCCGCAAGATCACTTTTATCGGTGGCGGTAGAGGTGCCCACCCACCTCCCGCCACGCTCCCAGGGCGGCGGAGATGATCATGTCCTTTCCCATGGATGCCTGGCTGCCAACTGAGGGGAAGATAGCTCCCGCTCGGCTCCATAGCATGGGAGGGCGGAAGCAACGGCAAACGTCACTTCCGCCCATAGCACTTAAAGGAGAAAACTTTTTTTTTTAAGTGACATTTTTTTTTTTATTACATTTTAGTGTAAACATTAGATCTGAGGTCTTTTTGACCCCAGATCTCATATTTAAGAGGTCCTGTCATGCTTTTTTTTCTATTACAAGGGATGTTTACATTCCTTGTAATAGGAATAAAAGTGATCTTTTTTTTTAAATGACAGTGTCAAAATAAAAAGTAAAATAAATAACAAAAAATTCATGTTAAAGCCCTCCGTTCCGACGAGCTCGCGAGCAGAAGCGAAACGCATACGTGAGTAGCGCCCGCATATGTAAAAGGTGTTCAAACCACACATGTGAGGTATCGCCGCGATCGTTAGAATGAGAGCAATAATTCTAGCCCTAGACCTTTTTCTGTAACTCAAAACTGGTAACCTGTAGAAATTTTTAAACATCGCCTATGGAGATTTTTAAGAGTAAAAGTTTGCCGCCATTCCACGAGCAATTTTGATCATGACATGTTGGGTATCAATTTACCCGGCGTAACATTATCTTTCACAATATAAAAATAAAAAATTGGGCTAACTTTACTGTTGTCTTATTTTTTAATTCAAAATTTTGTATTTTTTCCAAAAAAAAGTGCGCTTGTTAGACCACTGTGCAAATACGGTGTGACAAAGTATTGCAATGACCACCATTTTATTCTCTAGGGTGTTAGAAAAAAAAAATATATAATGATGTTTGGGGGTTCTGAGTAATTTTCTAGCAAACAAAAATGATTTTAACTTGTAAACAAGTGTCAAAAAGAGGCTCGGGGCTGAAGCAGTTAAAGCGGTGTTCTGTAAAAAAATCTGCCCCATTGTACCTGTTTGAGCGCAGCTGACACGCAGCGCTCTCTCTCTCCTCCTCCCTGGCTCCGCCCACTGCAGCTGTGAGCTGGAGCGGGAAGGAGGAGAGGAATCAGCTGTATGCCCGGAGCGGAGCTCATACAGGTACAATCGGGCAGTTTTTTTTTTTTTACAGAACGCAGGCACAGGGAAACTTCTTATAATGGTACAGAGCGGATGGCAGCATTTAGTAAAAGTGGGTTAGCAACCACTTTAAGCCTTACTTACCTGATGGTGAGTTTTGCAAACTTTTAATAGTCACCCACCCAGGAGATCCAGCACTGTCATGTTTCGCTGTGATGTCATCGCTGGGCTGCCAGGTGTTCTGGGTTCAGCCGGCACACCCCCAATGACGCACTGACAGGCCCGCCCCCTCCTCCTCGCCTCAATGAAAGGCGGTGCCTCCTGGGACATGTGACATACATATCTCGGGAGGCACAGCGGGCAGTGTGTGCATAATTTGCCTAAAACCGGGGTAGGCAACCTCGGCCCTCCAGCTGTGGTGAAACTACAAGTCCCATGAGACATTGCAAGACCCTGACAATCACAGGCATGACTCCTAGAGGCAGAGGCATGATGGGATTTGTCATTTCACCACAGCTGGAAGGCCGAGGTTACCTACCCCTGGCCTAAGGGGAGGCAGGTGGACATTCTATTCAGAAAAAAAGGCCCATTTCTTCAGAGGACGGGTGAAAGGGGCTCTGCAGGTCTCTTATGAGGAAAACGGCAGGATCCGCATCCCTTTAGACGTGATTTCCTATTGGGAGTATATCATCAAAAATTTTATTTTTGTTGCAGGGGATGCCTGAAATCTGACTTGTATCTTAGCGCAGACTTCTGGGAAAATTAGTAAACCAATCACACTAGCAGGAAATGATGTTTCTGGGGGGGCGTTCTGTATACATTCTGTGTACAGAACAGCTCCAGGTGGCCATATTGCATTGCACTTTACAGAAAATTACAGAGCTGCAGATTGAAAAGGAAAGATCATTTTTAATAACATTTAATTACAATATGACTTGTGTCACAATTGTATATGCTATATTATTTATGCAATTTTTTTTTTCTTCCCCCATGAAAGTGGAGTTACCCTTTAAGCCAGCCATAGATAAATGGAATCTCGGCCAGTTCAGCAAGGATCGGCCAAGATTTGACCTATGGGCAGGCTGATTGTACCCAAATTGATCCATCGATCAACTTGCGTGCAACCAGCCTGTAGGATTTTTAGCATGCGATTTTAGCCACTAGCAGTAATCAATGTGTTCCACCAGACAGGAAAGCCCCCCGCCAACTCCCCCTCGTTGGCAGTACACAATAGTGCTGCAGTAGCAGGGTGGATTTGATTTAAATCAAGTCAATTTAAATCACAATTTAAATCACTAGTAAAAAGACTTGATTTAAATCATAATTTTTAAACAGCAACTGTCATCTCTGTCCCGCAGCATCTCCTCCTCTGACCCGCTGTTGACTCACTGACGGTCTCATTCACTTTAATGGGAAGGCTGGTGATGCAGCAGTGACACATAAAGGTGAGGGACGTTTCAGGTGAGTTGACGCCCCCTAACAGGCGCTGCCATGATGGATCTGAAATGACAGGTGCTCTTTAAATGTAAGGACTCATTCTTGCTGGCAGTTAGAATCTTTAATACTTGCAAACAAAATAAAGGTTCATATTTAGAATAATAAGCTGTCAGGTTAGTAAAACAGCGATATCAGAACGATTCAATCATTCAGTTTGTAGTGTACCTAGATTTGCAAACGATGGGATAAAGGAATATTCCTGAACTTTGGTTTTTCTCATGTTACTGTGAAATTGTGTGAATGCATCAATGCAATGCATGTTATCTCAACTTGCAGAACTTGGATTCATTGAATGAGTTTACCAACAATGTAACTATTGCATAATATACAGCCTCATGCTACATAATTAAAGGGGTTGTAAAGGTTTAATTATTTTTTTTTTTTTTAAATAACAAACATGTCATGATTACCCCCACTGTGCAGTTAGTTTTGCACAGAGTGGCCCTGATCCTTGTCTTCTGGGGTCCCTCGGCGGCTGTCTCGGCTCCTTCCCGCAAGAGCTAACCCCCCTCTGGGAAGCCCTCTCCCAAGGGGGTTAGCTTGTGGGCGCGCTCCCGTGTGATACAGTCGGCGGCCATAGCCGCCGACTGTATCACTCGGCCCCGCCCCCGTCATTGATTGGATTGACAGTAGCGGGAGCCAATGGCTGCGCTGCTATCAATCATCCAATGAAGAGCCGCCTCAAGCTGGGGGAAAGCAACTCGGGATCGTGCCCACGGAGATTCGGGGCTCAGGTAAGTAAAACGGGGGCTCAGGGGGGCCGGAGAGTGCAAGGTGTTTTTTCACCTTAATGCATAGGATGCATTAAGGTGAAAAAACACAAATCTTTACAACCCCTTTTAAGCTCCATTTCATGCTGAATAAACAAAATTATTAATGTATCTTAAATAGAAAACTATCTTTAGATAGATTTTTACTCCAAAAGCATTTTATTAAAATAAATTTAATAAAAAGCAAACAAATTGATTTAAATCAAAATAATCTGTTTTTGTTTTTTTTGTAATAAAAAAATAAAATCATTGATTTATGTCCATCCTGTGCGGTAGACTTCCCCCCCATCAACATAGTCATTGTTGATGGGGGGATGCCTACCGCACATGGAGCAATTCATCTATGGCGAACCTTAGACCTGATAAGCAGCGCATTGGCTAAATTAGATTTTGCATTGCAGGCTGACAATTATTTTTTGCAATGCAGCAGCTTAGCGTTGTCAACCTTTAACAGGAAGCGCCATTACTGGCAGGATCTCCGGGTAAGAAACTTTGCGACAGATTCACAAGAATTGATTTGCCTATGAAATGTATACACAGTGAGGCATGACGCCAAACATATTGAAAAATAGATTGTTGGTTTACATACACTTTAACCCCTTCCCGACCAGCTGCCGCAGTTATACTGCGGCAGGTTGGCTCCCCTGGGCGAACCATCATAACTGTACATCGATTCGCCTTTTGACCACTAGGGGGCGCGTGACGCCAGAGATGAAGCGCGCGCCCAGTGGTCGCGAAGACCGCTGGGCACTCACGATCGCTCCACACAGAGACAGAACGGAGATCTGTCAATGTAAACAGACAAATCTGCGTGCTGTCAGGGGTGAGGAGAGCGATCTGTTTTTCATAATAAGTATGAACAACGATCGCTCTCCTCACCCAGGCAGTCCCATCCCCCCTCAATTAGAATAACTCGCTAGGTAACACAGTTAACCCCTTGATCGCCCCCTACTGTTAACCCCTTTTCTGCCAAGGACATTTACACAGTAATAGGTGCATTTTTTTAGCACTGATCGCTGTATAATTGTCAATGGTCCCAAAAATGTGTCAAAAGTGTCCGATATGTCCGCCATAATGTTGCAGTCCTGATAAAAATCGCAGATCATCGCCATTACTAGTAAAAAAAAAAGAATAAAAATGCCATTAATCTTTCTCCTGTTTTGTAGACGCTATAACTTTTGCGCAAACCAATCAATATACGCTTATTGTCATTTTTATTACCAAAAATATGTAGAAGAATACATATCGGCCTAAACTGAGGAAAAAAATAGCATTTTTTTAAAAAAATTGGGGATATTTATTAGAGCAAAAAGTACAGAATATTGTGTTTTTTTTCAAAATTGCACTCTTTTTTTTGTTTATAGCGCAAAAAATAATAACCGCAGAGATGATCAAAATACCACCTATATTTGTGGCAAAAAAAGACGTCAATTTTGTTTGGGTACATCGTCGCACGACCGCGCAATTGTCAGTTAAAGCGACGCAGTGCCGTATCACAAAAAATGGCCCGGTCATTGAGCAGCCAAATCTTCCGGGGCTGAAGTGGTTAACAATGTATGTTCTGCAGGAAGATTGTTTTTGACATTAGTGCAACCACGTTTAGTGCGTTTATTACGAATGTTCCTAAGTTCATGACCTCTCTTTTTGAATGTAATAATGAAATGAGATGGATTTTGCTAGAAGAGAAGTGTGAAACCAACCCCATCAAAATACTGTAAATTCATTCTTCAGTGCCAAAACTTGCCGCAGAGACCCCTTAACACTCATAAGAACATGGCACGGGGTTTTAAGAGCCCGAGGCAGGCGACTTACTGTCTGAACATTTTGTTGAGCCATTGCCATGCCTTGCCAGGCCTCATAAATGGGGATTTCCTCGTCTTTTATACAATACGGATTCATCAACCGTCCCGTTTTTCGTACGTAAATAATTCTGCAATTGTAATTTAACCCCACATGTGGGAATGGGTTAAGAGACAGCCGCACACTCGTCACGCCTCCACCTCCTTTTCTCCAAATGTCTGGAGCAGTCACTGGTACGTTATGGAGGGGCCTCAGGAAAACCACAGCTGGGTCACCGTTTCCATCAGTAGCAGCGAATGTGGAGAGGGGGGGAGCCCTGTTAAGTATCTGCTTTGCAGACTTGGCTAACCTGTTGCTTGCCAGTCTTTAATGAAGAACAGCATGTTTAAAAAAAAAAGTATGTCTTCTTTTATATAGAAAAGTGTATAAGACACCAATCCTTTTTTTTTTTTGACTGACGAATACACTGTAAGGCCAAAGGTTTGTGGACACCCGACCATCACACCTATACGTGCCTGTAATCGCCAGGGGCGACCCGTCCATTAAGGGCGCACAGGCACCGCCCCCTCTGTCACGCTGTCCCCTATCTGACAAATGGATAGATTCGTGCATTGCATTGCATGAATCTATCCATGGCCGCCGCTGCCACCCCCTATTCAGGCGTCCGGCCGGGAGCCTGAATTCCAGTGGCAGGGGGTGTTTTTTTGAAACACCCGATTAGAGCCATAGGCTCTAATATGCTTCAAAAAAGGTGGACTTGGAGCGCAGAGCATTGCGTTCGCAGTCCACCCAGGCGTGTGAAAAAAGCAAATGATTATTTGCTTTTCTAACACTGAACTGCCTCTCCGCCAATCAGGAGGCGTGGGTCTAATACCAGTCACCTGACTGGCTGAAGGCACAGGCGATCCCCTCGACCCCCCCCACCACCAAGATGGGGTAAGTGCTGGTCCGACAGCAGGCGGGTGGGGGGGGCACAGTGGCTGCATTTTATGGGGCACAGTGGCTGCATTTTATGGGGCACAGTGGCTGCATTTTATGGGGCACAGTGGCTGCATCTGATGGGGCACAGTGGCTGCATTTTATGGGGCACAGTGGCTGCATCTGATGGGGCACGGTGGCTGCATCTGATGGGGGACGGTGGCTGCAATTGATGGGGGACGGTGGCTGCAATTGATGGGGGACGGTGGCTGCATATGATGGGCACAGTGGCTGCAATGAATGGGGTCCAGTGGCTGCATTTGAGGGGCACAGTGGCTGCAATTGATGGGACACAGTGGCTGCATTTGATGGGGCACAGTGGCTGCAATTGATGGGCACACTGGCTCAATTGATGGGCACAGTGGCTGCAATTGATGTTTCTGTTTCAGTATTTTTCAGTTTTGAGCACCAGCCGCCACTGGTAGTAGCCTATAACTTTCTGTGAATGCTTTTTACAATATTTTTTAATGTGTATGTTGGAATGTGTGCCCATTCAGGCCAGTGACCATTTGTGAGGTCAGGTACTGTTTTTGGATGAGAAGACCTGGTGATGGTCTTTAAAGCTTTGTTTTTTGTTTGTTTTTTAAATAACAAACATGTTATACTTACCTCCTCTGTGCAAGGGTTTTGCACAGAGCAGCCCCGATCCTCCTTTTCTATGGTCCCCCTGCGGCGCTCCTGGCTTCTCCTTCTGTTCTCGTTGTGCCCCCACGGTAAGCCGATTTCCATGGGGGCACTCGTGTGGGCGCGCTCCCGAGTCCTGCTGCTGCATCCATTGACACAGACAGCAGGACTCGGGCCCCGCCCCCGTGTCACTGGATTTGAGTGACAGCAGGGGGAGCCAATGGCAATCTATCCAATGAGGACCCGAAAAAGCGGCTGGCGCTGTTGTGCTCGTCCCTGTCGCTGCAACGCTCGGGCTCAGGTAAGAAAAGGGGGGGCTCTGGGGGGGGGGTGCTGCAGCACAGAAGTTTTTTTTACCTTAATGCAAAGAATGCATTAAGGTAAAAAAAAATGTGAAGGGTTTACTACCCCTTTAACCCTAAACTGTGTAAAGTAAATAGGGAACTCGAACTGCACTTGGGGGCAAAAAACATAAATACAAACTACTCATTAGGGGGAAAGCCTCTGGGGGAATCGAGGATGGAAAATGATCTGGGGGTCCTAGTAGATGACACATTGGGCAACAGCATACAATGCCAAGCTGCAACTACCAAAGCCGGCGGAATATTAGCATGTATAAAAAAAGGGATATACTGCAGGGATAAAACTATAATCCTGCCACTTTATACAACTCTGGTTAGGCCACATGTAGAGTGGTCTGGTCACCAGTCCTCAGAAGGGATGTGCTGGAGCTGGAGAGATTCCAAAGAAGGGCAACAAAACGAATAAGGGGACTGGAGGACCTCAATTACGAGGAACGACTGCAAACACTTAATTTATTTTCGCTGGAGAAGCGACGCTCGAGAGGATAGCGATCTACAAATACCTCAATGGGGATCCCAACATAGGAAATAAACAATTCACTCTCAGGGAGTGTAAGAGAACACGGGGGCCACACAATGAGACTGGAGGAGAAGCGGTTTAACTTTAAACTGTGCAGGGGGGGTTTTTACTTTCAGGGCGATAAGGAGGTGGAACGCTCTTCCACAATTGGTGATGGCTGCGGGGAGTATGGATATTGTTAAAAGGGATATGGGAAATAATTATAGACATGGACACACATACACCAACACAGGTTGAACTAGATGGACTATTGTCTTTTTTCAGCCTTACCTACCATGTAACCATGTAACTCTCCTGCATAAACGACCTACTGTCACATCTTCTATACTCTTCTGCATTTACTGCCCACTGGTATACCCTGTGCACTCCTCTCCCGCATATGCCGCCCGCTGTTCTGCGTATGAAGTATCACATGGCTGATTTCATAAGACAGTGTTGGTTATTTGTGATCCGTTCAGGACTGTCACATGGTGGTGGGGAGCTCTATAAGCTCTGGGTGGTACATAAGGATAAGTACTGCTGTTATTTTGCTCCTTGGGACTTTTTGCATGTAAATGCCTAACGTTGGGTCCCTTGGATAGGAGGTGCCCTGTTTGTGATCAGCCTCATTGGACCCATTGCACCCGATATGAATTTGATTGATCTTGTTCATTCGTGAACTGTTGTAGAATTTAATCCAGAGCCTCCGTCCTATACCTACCTTCCTGGAACATAAGAATGTTTCTTTGCTCCAGGGCGGCACTTGAGTGGAGCAGCAGGGAAGTGAAGGAGCAGTGAGTATGTGCTGTTTGGGGGGAGAAGAACATTATGGCTAAAGCAAAGTTGCTATAAAATCAACGTGTCTTGCATTAGGAGGATCCCAACTGATTTGTGGTGCTCCTGGGAGTCTGAGTGCCATGGACGAGGTCTGGAATGTCACACACGGGCTGAAATCTCTTCTTCATCATGCAGGTTGTGTACCCAGACACTTATTTGTTGAGCAGACAAGATGACTTCCTCTGCCAATTAGAGATGACAGGTACACTTTAGGGCTGTTGTGTCGAAGCCACACAGCTGTCGTGTGTAAACCATCAAACGACAGGAGCGCAGCGATTTGCCAAACCGTGAAAGTGCAGCCGGGCGGTGTGATGTTTGTGTGATGCCGTCTCGTTCTCTCTCTCTAGTCTCTGTGACCATATTAGGTTGTCTTATTGCAGGGAAGACATCTGTCTGGGAAGAGGCAGAGCAGCACCATAGCACTGAACTAATCCCAGAAAACCTCACTTTGCTCACTTTGTTGGCTCGGCCGCGGGATTAAAGCTGTGGAGACCACTTGCCAGGGAAATGCAGATAAACAATTCTCTTCTCTCTCTATTTCCATCACATTTCACTTTTTTTCAAAATAACATCCTACATTTATTGTTCTCTTATTGATAAACAAATACCCATAGATCTATATCAGTGATCTCCAAACTGCGGCCCAGGGGCACCAGTGATGGGCACTATGCCCCCACTGACACCAGTGATGGGCACTATGCCTCCCACTGACACCAGTGATGGGCACTATGCCTCCCACTGACACCAGTGATGGGCACTATGCCTCCCACTGACACCAGTGATGGGCACTATGCCTCCCACTGACACCAGTGATGGGCACTATGCCTCCCACTGACACCAGTGATGGGCACTATGCCTCCCACTGACACCAGTGATGGGCACTATGCCTCCCACTGACACCAGTGATGGGCACTATGCCTCCCACTGACACCAGTGATGGGGCACTATGCCTCCCACTGACACCAGTGATGGGGCACTATGCCTCCCACTGACACCAGTGATGGGGCACTATGCCTCCCACTGACACCAGTGATGGGGCACTATGCCTCCCACTGACACCAGTGATGGGGCACTATGCCTCCCACTGACACCAGTGATGGGGCACTATGCCTCCCACTGACACCAGTGATGGGGCACTATGCCTCCCACTGACACCAGTGATGGGGCACTATGCCTCCCACTGACACCAGTGATGGGGCACTATGCCTCCCACTGACACCAGTGATGGGGCACTATGCCTCCCACTGACACCAGTGATGGGGCACTATGCCTCCCACTGACACCAGTGATGGGGCACTATGCCTCCCACTGACACCAGTGATGGGGCACTATGCCTCCCACTGACACCAGTGATGGGGCACTATGCCTCCCACTGACACCAGTGATGGGGCACTATGCCTCCCACTGACACCAGTGATGGGGCACTATGCCTCCCACTGACACCAGTGATGGGGCACTATGCCTCCCACTGACACCAGTGATGGGGCACTATGCCTTCCACTGACACCAGTGATGGGGCAACTATGCCTCCCACTGACACCAGTGATGGGGCAACTATGCCTCCCACTGACACCAGTGATGGGGCACTATGCCTCCCACTGACACCAATGATAAGGGCACTATTCCTTCCACTGACACCATTGATGGGGCACTATTCCTTCCACTGATACTATTTATGGGGCACTATTCCTTCCACTGATACTATTGATGGGGTACTACTATTTCCACTGACACCAATGATGGGGCACTATTCCGCCTATTGACACCAATGATGGGGCGCTATTCCTTTCCACGATACCAACAATTGGGCAATATCCCCACCACTAATACCAATGATGGGGCATTGTTTACTCCCAAAGGCGCCAGGGCATTTTGTACTCGCACTGGCCATAGTCCGGCCCCCTTAAAGTCTGAAGGGCAGTATACTGGCCCTTTGTTTAGAACGTTACTTTGGAGACCCCCAATCTAGATGAATAATCTTTACGGTTTCCTTTCACCGCCAGTGATTATGCTTTTCCCGTTTGAACTGAGAAAAAAACACATACAGTACATACATACATACATACATACATACATACATACATACATACATACATTCGTTCAACCAGTGCCTTGGAAAAAAAAAAAAAAGGACTCGATTCCCCCCATCTACACACTCACTCCATGTGGATGGGGGAATCCTCCCCGCTCAGCTATTGTATTTTGACAGTACGGAGACCTCCCCCTGTCAATATACACTAATCAGCACCGCCGGCTATAGCAACAAAGGAGTTAATTGACTAGCTCCGAGTCCCGGGTCTGCGGAATGACCCAGAATTTCCCTGTCATTTCAGGCATTCGGGCATGATCCATAGCATAAGCCAAGTAGAGGAAAGAGCCCTCCGCCCTCTTTGCTAAAAATTGGGTGCATTGACGCTTGGATGGAGACCACACCTCCTGAAATGAGGCCAAGTGTTTCCTGAAAGGTCCTCATAAGAGATCATACCCAGCTGTTCATTAAACTAATAAACTGTTTGCTGTCATGGCAACAGCACTGAAACCGTTTTCCTGGCCAAAGGAAAGTGGAAGAAGGAAGGCCATTGTATAGGACCGCTCAACTGCAAGCACTAAATGCTTTCCTTCAATAACTTATTGAAAGTATACATATACATGTAGACACCCAAGGTAAACACAACTAAAATCTTTAGTGGCTGCTACGTGGGCTGTAGTTAAACAATAGTGCAAACCAAATTTAAAGGGTACGTTCACTTTTTCACAATAAATGAAAATGTGAACTAATGACAAATATCCCGGCCACCCTTGCGGACCCCACTTCACATAATGACTACGGTGTCGTGTGCTTCTGGTGTAGCAGTCCGTACACCGCCAATACAGAACTCCAAAGCGAGTATCCATCATAATTCTTGCAAAGACAACCACTCATCAGTCATTGACTGTGCTGGCCAATGAAAAGCACATCTGGGGCCTCTTTTTCTGGTAGGTTGTCCCAGAAGATATAAGCGCTTGGTCAGCATGGTCATGTAATCACGTTGACCAATAAGCACTTGCCATTGCGAACATTACAATGGATACTCTTTATCTTTAACCTAGCAAAGGGGTCAGTGACCTAAGGAAGGCATGCTCTGCATAGCGGACATGGACCTGTCATCCGCCTCCTCGGTGGGGATCAGCGGACAGGTCCCCCGCTGAGCAGGCGGATCTGCTCCGTCTGAAAGGAGCCTTATCTAGTTTGTAGTGTAGCAAATTTACCAGACTAATTCTTATGTTTAAAAAAAGCAAGCCTTTGCATTAATCTCTGCCTTTGGATCCACAGATACTGTACAGTATGTGCAAATAGTTTTTTTCACACCTGAAGACAGTGTTAAGTCCATCTCAAAGCCAACTTAAGCTGGCCATAGCGGCCAAAATTCGCTTAGTGTCCTATATGCGCTTCATAAATTTTAGAAACCAGGTGGAAAATTGTTGGCAAACAGTAGCTGTATCCAATCATATCCAAATCCTACTCTGGGAATTAGACAAAGTGTACCCTTGCAGTGGGGTCCACCCTCACTGCAAGTGTTATATGCTTGTTCTAGGAGTATCAAAATAGGCTTCATTACTTACCTTATACCCCACACTTTCTTCTTCTCTATCTGGCTCTCTGGGCTGTGGGTGGCAGTCCCTTGGCATCATCGCGTACAATGCAGGGCTGTTAACCCTGTACTAAACATGGAAGCAGGCTAGGGAGCACCTTAGAGAAGAGGCTTTGTTAAAGTGGTCATATGGATGGTAGGTGCCTACTGGAGCAAGGAGTAAGGTAAGTCGTACTATTTATTCCTGCACACCTAGGTTTGATGAGCACTTAAAGTGGTTGTAAACTCAGAAAAAAACCTGCAAGACAAAGGCATAATGAGCTAGTATGCATCGCATACTAGCTCATTATGAAATACTTACCTTAGATTGAAGCTGTTGCAGCGGTCCCCGCACACCGCTGTGACTCGAAACATGTCTTCCGGAGTTATTTTGGGTTTGCAGGCTTCTGCATTGTGATTGGCCGGAGCCGTGATGACGTCGCTGCATGGGAGCCGCCGGTCATGGTACGGCTACTGAAGAAACGGCACGAGCCGTTTTTTCTAAGGCAAAAAATAAACTGTAACATTTTTGCAGACTTTGCTTACGCCCCGAGTCTCAGTGATGTAAAAGATATTGATGCTAAATTTCAAGAAGATTGGATAATATTTAGAGGTTGCACACTTTTAACTGTTTTGTAAAAGTAGGCAAAAAATAAGATTTTTCAATGTTAATTACTTTTATTGGAAAAACTAGAAATCGCAAAATTAAAATACTATTAAAACTATACACTAAGATTAATAGGTAATATGATAGGCAAAACATGTGTTATATTAATCAACTTTGAACGATGCAATCCCTTGTTTTGTTCGCTTGGTGATGACTTTTCTGTGATGCTCGACTACCCTCAACAAGAATTGTTTTTGTTGTTCATCCCTGACCGATTCGTTATACTTTTTTTATCAGAGCAATTCCTCTTTCTGCGGTATCATTGACAACCTTAAGAGCGTTCACATGGCTTCTTAGAGAATCACTGCAGTATTCTGTCACGTCGTGGATCCCAAACAATTCAAAGAACGTTTTTGTTTTATTAGTAACGAAATGGCTCAGGTCTTTTCCTTCATTAACCATGTTTTTACCCTCTAATCGTTTCACTTCCTTTTTCTGGATGTCAGGACCACTTGATGGTTTGCCACAACAATCCACAAACACTCCTTTGTGATGACGGCAAGCCAACCACAACAATGTTCGTCCAATTTCCATTTCAATTCTGGTACATGCCCCTTGGATCAGTCCTGTATTAGATGCTGTATTATCAAAAGATATACCGATTATATTGTCACGGGGCCCAAATCGGTCCACTTCCCGAATAACTACTTCAGCCATCTGCTCACCAGTGCCTTTGAAGGCAACAGGTACGGTATGCCAAGCAAATGCTCAAAATCTTTGCCAGTCGCTAGAACTGCAACTCTATCTTCCAAAGCTTTGACATTCCCATGGGCAACTGAGGGCAACAGTTTACTATCCCAATGCAAGACCAAATGAGGAGGATTTTCAAAGAGTGAGGCCTCGTACACACGGCCGAGATTCTCGTCGAAAAAAACATGTCGTTTTTTTCGACGAGATTCTTGGACAAGAAAATTGTCCCGGCCGAGTGTACACACGCTCGATTCAAAGAACCCGCGGTTCTTTGAATGGAGCGTACGCGGTGACGTCATCGACTACGACGAGCATGCGCTCGTCACATTCGATGCCGTCGCCGCCATCTTGGTATACCCTACGTATGCCTAGGAAGCTACCGCGCATGCGTCAAATTCATTTCGAACATGCGCGGGCTTCCGGGAGGACAGGTAAGTGTACACACACTCACTTTTCTCGTCGAGAAACATGCCGACGAGAATCTCGATGAGAAAATAGAGAGCAGGTTCTCTATTTTCTCGTCGAGATACTTGTCGCTTTTCTTGACGAGAAACCATACACACGAACGAGTTTCTCGGCAAAAAATCTCTGCCAGCAAGTTTCTTGCTGGTTTTTGCCGGGAAACTCGTTCGTGTGTACGAGGCCTGACTCTTCGATTTTCTTTGCCATTTTACTTCTATTGATGGCCCGAGCTCGGTAAACGGTAGCTGGAGATATGGAAATTTTTGAAACATCGTGGCCAAGGCTGTTTGCAGTTGCTATAAATGAAGTACTTGCTTGTCGAATAGATAGCTGTTCTCGATCCCAAGTAGACGTGAGTGTGTGATCAAGAGGGTTTAATCTAGGACTTGAACGTAATTTTTTCGTTGCTGGAGGCGAAAACTCAGCCTCTTCGTCACTAGGTGCTTGTGATAACCTTTTAATATATTGTTACAATGACTCAGTCACAGACCTGGCACTACTGCAAGCATTGTACCACATCAGTAGCTGTTAGTGAAGGCTAGCATTAGTTAGAGTTATATGGGTGACTTTATAATGATTGAATCTTGCTACTGAAAATTATTAATTACCAGGAGTAGCAACTGATTGGTAAACAGATGGACAAATGGCTCCCTATACACTGTAGCGTGTGGCATGTGGTAGCAATTAATCTCTCATGATCCCACATTGCTATTACATGCTACTTGTGTATCTTACATCACAGGGAACCATTTGTTTAATATTCAGTCGCCACGTCTAGTGATTTTAGTAGCAAGACTAAAGCTGGCCATGGTCTAGTCTAGTAGAACTTCATTGGAACATTTTCATTTTTCAGAACTTTCATTTGATTTTCTAATCGCTGGTGGGGTCAAATCAACATTTATTTTCAACTGCGGTGACGAGAAAATTAGAAAGAACAGGAAGAAAGATTCTTCTTGAATGAGCAAATTTCTAACAGTGAATGTTTTTATTCAGGAAAGTTCATTCATTCTGAATTCGAAAGCAAAATACAGTTTTAAGTACTTTCAAACAGCATTCATTAGGTCATTGAATGTACTGATAAGAGTTTCCGTATGTTCCTAGGGTTGTTTGTGGGGAAATATTAGCGTATGGCCACCTTAAAGTGGAACTTCACTCAGAAAGTGAAGTAGCACTCATTGTCTCACCCCGCCCCAGCCTGTGACGGAGTTGCAGGTTTTGTTGGGGGAGCGAGTACCACATTTTGTTGGTACCTTCTCCTACTTCCTCAATTCTCACCAAGGTGAGGATGATGTCACTCATCCCGCCCACAGCCTCTTGGGACACGTCACACATCCCAGGAGGCTAAAGGGACCAGTGAGTCTCTCTGCGTCATAGAGAGCCAACTGTCATTCCAGGAGTTACAGCTGGCTCCCAAATCAAAGATGGAGGCTCCGCAGCAGTGGGAAGAATCGGCTGTGGGAAGACAGTGTTGGAATACATAGACTGGTAAGTACCTGATTTTAAAAGTCCGCAGCTACTGTATTTGTGGCTGCTGACTTTGAATTTTTACAACTTGGTGAAGGTCCACTTGAAGTTATATAAGAAAGCGCCCGTGTAGAACTAGCTGCAAAGAAGGTACCCTTTTGTCCAATGCCAGGATTGCCAGCCCTGGCCTAAACTCAGTGCTCCCGATACCAGAGAAGCCTTTGCTTACATATTTTGAGAAGTGCGAGCTTCATCCAGCTCTGAGGGGTTAACAGCATCACAGACAAGAGCCAAGAGTGATGTCAGCTCACATTATGTCATTTGCGGGCACGGTATGCTTCGTTTCAGACCAAAAGTGAAGGGGAGAAAAGACGGATAGAATGTTTTCTTTTCTGAGCGGCTTTTGATGAATGGAATTTGTCCAGGATGGTAATGAGAGGAACAGCTTAGAATAAAATGTGTTCTGGGAGAGGTAAATTAGCTCCAAGAACCGTAGCGGGGCCTGAAAGGATCTTCTCTAATACCTTATCATAAAATGGCTATTATATTGGCGTGGACTATGACAAAGTGTCTATTGAACTTCCAGTTTCTGCTCTGATTTAAAGCCTCTCATTACAGCCAGTAATCGGCCGGTAAGAAGAAAGCTTACTTCATAGCAACAGGCCTGTTAACGATCAAAACACAGACATATTCATTAACATTTCAGTAAATTTTCAATTCTGCAGGAGTAATTTTTCCTGACACGTTACAATAGAAATCAACAACATCATATTTCAGAATAGATGTACTCTTTTATCATTAAAAAATAAGTTCTTGACCTATTTGGGCAAAGGTCAGAAAACGAATCTTAAGTCTTATCTTGGTGGATTTGGACAGAACCCATTAGACTATATATTACATCATATTCCACTGAAGAAATGCAAAACATTTCTCATTGTGCATCTGCTAAAAATGGCTTGTGCTTTGCTTGTATCCCTGCCCTATGGAGGCGACCCACCACCTTGTCCTTAACTTCATGGTTTGCCATAGTTAGCAAAATCATGAAAATGAAAGACCTCACAGCCTCCCTTCACAATAAAGGGGAAAAATTCTGACACATATGGTACCCAAGTTCAATAAATTACCTGCCTACAAGGACCCACCCCAACTGGATTCCCTCCAGCCCATAGGGTTCAGGCTCTTCTATTTTCCATATTTTATGGGTCATAGGCTGCTACTTTCAGGTGATTGAAGGCTGGCAATGCTTTTGGACACCCCCTCCCCCCCTTTGGAGGTACCCCTATAACCCACTCTGTGAACCCTCAGTTTTTTGCTAGTGTCCTGTATCAGTACTTTAGGCCCCAGACACCTGACCCATCAGTCACAGTCGCACTTTCATACTCTCCCCCCCCCAGCAACATCCCCCTGCCATTCATCCACAACCTCGTGCAACCTTATCTGCACTCCCATACTCCCCCATCTCCTCCCACCCCTTGTAACATCCTCATTCTGTTCCTCCATGACCCTAAGCAACAGCTCAGTTATATACTATGTTGCAGGCCACAGGTTCCAGGTTTTACATGATTGTGCCATTCCTGAGCCAGCATCTCAGTCCATGCCTGAATTATACCTGAACTAAGATGGTGTTGTCCTTCTTGAGAGTAGGGCAGATATGGTAAATGTCCTGGGAAGTACTGTGATCTTTGTGAGAGGTAATAAATACCTGAAGTGTTGCGCTACTACATTACTTAGCATGTATTATGCATTTAAAAAACATATCTGATAGTGGTGCAACGGATCGGTGACGATCCGTGATCCGAACGGGTCACCCCGTTCGGATCGGCACACACCGCGATCCGCGGCCTCGGCCTTAGGAAAGGCCGCGGCTTCGGCCTAGCTCCGGAGCCGCGGCCATCTTGGTACACCCGGGGACGGCGGCCGCCGTGTGACGTCATCACCCCTCGCTGCTCGTAGATTTGAACTGGCCGGCGGGAGAGACTGGTAAGTGGGGGAGATGCCCATTACTGGGGGAGATTGTGGATATTACATACAGGGGGAGAGTGTGGATATTACATACAGGGGGAAGATTGTGGATATTACATACAGGGGGAGAGTGTGGATATTACATACTGGGGGAGATTGTGGATATTACATACAGGGGGAGATTGTGGATATTACATACAGGGGGAGAGTGTGGATATTACATACAGGGGGAGATTGTGGATATTACATACAGGGGGAGATTGTGGATATTACATACTGGGGGAGATTGTGTATATTACATACAGGGGGAGAGTGTGGATATTACATACAGGGGGAAGATTGTGGATATTACATACAGGGGGAAGATTGTGGATATTACATACGGGGGGAAGATTGTGGATATTACATACGGGGGGAAGATTGTGG
This sequence comes from Rana muscosa, assembly GCA_029206835.1. NCBI lineage: Eukaryota > Metazoa > Chordata > Amphibia > Anura > Ranidae > Rana > Rana muscosa. The sequence continues at coordinate 134,456,114 of CM055127.1, forward strand.
ATATTACATACGGGGGGAAGATTGTGGATATTACATACAGGGGGAAGATTGTGGATATTACATACGGGGGGAAGATTGTGGATATTACATACGGGGGGAAGATTGTGGATATTACATACGGGGGGAAGATTGTGGCTATTACATACAGGGGGAAGATTGTGGATATTACATACAGGGGAAGATTGTGGATATTACATACTGGGGGAGATTGTGGATATTACTGGGGGAAGATTGTGGATATTACTGGGGGAGATTGTGGATATTACAGTGGGGGGGGGGGTGACGTGGATATTAGTAATTTTTTTTTTTTTTTTTTTTGCGATCCGAAAATGATCCGATCCGTGGCTCTGATCCGAGGATCGATCCGTTGCACCCCTAATATCTGATAGAAGGCCTACTTTGTTGGCTGTGTCAAGAACAGAGATACTACACCAAATCCAGGAACCGGATTTCATCTAAATGTAATATATTCACAGTTACATAATAAACAAATTTGAAAAGACTGAGGTCCATCTGGTTAAAGATTTATTGGTTAATTGACTTAGGTTGAGCTCCCCGCAGTTTTGGTCCAGAAGAAGGCAACATAAAACCTCCTAGGCAACTGCTGCCAATGTTGCCACACACAGGAAAGAAATATCATCTTTCCTGAGAATCCAACAAGGATAGTTGTTGGTTAGTTGAGTAGTTGATATGGTCTTTTTGTTTTATTCATGAAGACCTATCACCCTCTAGTAATCATAACTGTGGATGGTATTAGTAAAGTAAAAAGTAAAGTAAAAATGTAATCTAATTATTTAAAGCGGTTGTATACCCGCAATTTTTTTTTTTTACACCTGTAAAGGAAAATGCATAATGAGCTTGTATGCACAGCAAACAAGCTCATTATGAAATACTTACCTTAGAACGAGGCGTCGGGAACTTACCTGGTCCACGCTGAGGGAGATGTCATCTTGCCTCGGCGTGTCTTCTGGGTATCGCGGCTCCAGCGCTGTGAGTGGCTGGAGCCGCGATGTCTCACTCCTGCGCATGCGCGCGGGAGACTTCGTTCCGGCGAGGCTCGGCGTCTGCCGAGCCTTCAGCCCGAGAATCCCCTGTGCGCATGCGCCGCTGCTGTCAGCGGCGCATTGCGAGGGGAATATCTCCTAAACCGTAAAGGTTTAGGAGATATTTCTTTTACTTACAGGTAAGCCTTAGTATAGGCTTACCTGTAGGTAAAAGTTAAAAAAATTACTTTACAACCACTTTAATGAACTTTGCTATTATTTCCCCCCATGATAACCTGATAGCTGTGTATTTGGTCTGAGTACTGTGGGCATTCTGAGAAGACCCCTTTCAAACTGGGGCGGTTTGCAGGCGCTATTGCGCTAAAAATAGTGCCTGCAAACCGACCTGAAACAGCTGCTGCTGTTTCTCCAGTGTGAAAGCCCGAGGGCTTTCACACTGGAGCGGTGCGCTAGCAGGACGGGAAAAAAAGTCCTGCTAGCCGCATCTTTTGAGCGGTCTGTTTACCGCTCCAGCACTGCTCCTGCCCATTGAAATCAATGGGACACCGCGGCTATACCACCGGCAAAGCGCCTCTGCGGAGGCGCTTTGCAGTGGTTTTTAACCCTTTTTCGGCTGCTAGCGGGGGTAAAACCGCACTGCTAGCGGCCGAATACCGCCACAAATCCTACGGTAAAGCACCGCTAGAAATAGCGGCGCTTTACCGCCGATGCACCTCCCGCCCCAGTGTGAAAGGGACCTAAGGACTGCAGGTGCCCTTAAGTCTAAACAGTGGTGGTCAGAAGGCAATTTCCTCCCATAATTTGTCAGGTTGTATCCATCTGGGCCTGCTGATAATAGGGTATATAGGAGCTCAGCCAAGTCGCCATCATCAGCTAGGCGTTAATTGTTGTGTCACCTCTGGGTAGAGGCTGTCAGAGTGGCAACCTAGCTAAGGCTCTCATGGTTGCCTCGGGCCTTATGTGAAACAAGGAAGAAACTTATCTCTACAAACTAATATTTAAACCTAAAGTAGAAGATTCCATGGAATAGTGGGGTGGAGGTGGTTGGGGGGAGGGAGGTTAGGGGGAAAGAGGGTTCAGGAAGGAGGGGCACAGAAAAGGGAAGGGGCAGAGGAAGCACTGGTCATGGAGGGGGTAGGAAAGAGGGGCAATTAAGATTGATAGGCAGCAGGTGGTCTTCCATAGGGGTTCCCTCCACACCTTGGCAGGTCTGAGCTCCCTTTGGGGTGATTTTAAACATTTCTAGGATAGTAATTATTAAAAGAAAATTAATAAATTTATTTAAATACATCTAGTTCAAGTACCACAATCTGTCTTTAATTTAGCTTCCCAGAATACCTTGCACAGCAAAACCTGTCATTCCCATGATTTCAAAAAGTGGAGATGGAGGATGCTTGCAGATGTATACAGTATGTAAGGTAGGACATACGTGTGGTCCACGTTGATTGTTTGCCTAGAGCTCCTCTTTATACTGACTGACCTATGGATGGAAATATCTGGCAATCTAGAGAAGATGATGGCTGCTTTTTTTTTTTTTTTTTTCAGTTGATTATGTTTGAGCAGTGGTAGAAACTGGTTCAAAAAGTAGGTACCGTAATCTTGAGGCTGAAACATTATTTGAAATTTTATTCAGTGTCAAGGAGGGGGTTAAAGTCAGGCTCCAGCTGAACAAACAGAGGCAGGAATGGATAGAATAATATCCTCTTCACACTAGCCAAGGCATGCTCCGAACACCATGTGGGCCTTTGCAACCAACTGGCACGTTTCTCCAGCTGGAAAAGTGGCAGGAAATATCGGCAGCAGTTTCTGTACTGCGGACAGACTGAATATTTGTGTTCCACAGAGCCCAGCGATGGGTTCTTAAAGCACACCTTTTGTTAGACCTGGAAGGTAGATAGAGTTGTATTAGTCTTAAAGAGAGCCTTTGTTTTGCTCATGCATCAAGATGCACATTTCTTTTTCGTACATCACGGGACACAGAGCGACTTAGTCATTACTAATGGGTTATATAGATTACCTTCAGGTGTTGGCACTGGCCAATTCCAAACCGGAAGTACCCTCCCCTATATAAGCCCCTCCCACCCGGGAGCACCTCAGTTTTTTGCCAGTGTCTAAGGTGTTGGCCAAAGAGTAACATGTGTTTTCACTGGGCTTGCGTACAGGTTCTTTTGGGCCTTAGTAAGCTGTTCCGGATCCCACCAAAAAAGCTTCATAGCTAAACGGTCGGTACCCGGGCCTTGCAGCAGAAGAGCAAGGTTTTGCCTGTAATGCTTCTCTTAGGAGGGCTGGACCCTGGGATCCAGAGCTCTGGTCATACCCACGACCAAGATGTTGTCTGTGCAGGGTGCTATACAGGTCCAGGGGAGTGGAATCCTTGGGAACCCGGTCCCTGAAGGTTTAATTACAATGCCTGCCGTGATAGGTGAAGTTTGGACTTCTGTGGACCAAACAAAGTCCTGCGGCGGGGATCAGGTAAGTGGGGGCCCCCAGGAACTTGGTTCTATTGGGGGACCCCCAAGCCTAATTTGTCTTTCTGTCTGTTACCTAACGGTATTCCCGCTAAATATCTGTGTTTGCCTATAACTACTGAAAATGTAAAATTTTAATAGTAGTCAAGAAAAAAAAAAAAAACAGGGACCGCGGTACCTGTGTTAAACCACTAGAGGCCGCTGTAGTCCATTTTTCTTGTCATGTGGATCTTTGGTTTTCTCAAGTCAAAAGATCCAGGCAGCTGGTAAGTTTCTCTGTGGGAATCCACTTCCTCTGCCCTGTTGCTGCGCTCATCCACCGCACAGGCCCTCCGGCAAAAAGGGCCCTGGCTCCTAGTCCCCTGTTTGATTTCGAAAAGGGCGCCAATGGCGCACGGGCGCGCGCGCGGGCGCGTGCACGCGCCTCCTATGAAAAAAAAGGGGCGGGGCGGGTGGATGACGCTCGATGCGCGCCGCGGCGCTTCTGCGCATGTGCGGGCGTCCCAGCATGGTTAAAAGACACAGTACAAGTGTCAGCTGCATGCAAACAGAGCTAGCAACAAACAGTGGCACACAGAGGCGGTTGATGCAGGCATCCCCATAGAAAGGCACTTTAGTGGACACCAGCTGGTATATAGCAGCACCTGTGTTAGACTATTACCAGCAAAATTGGTGTATGACGACGGGAATACCTCAGCTTTGTGCTTAAAGGATATGTCGTCCAGACGCTCTGGAAATAGATCTTCCAGGAAGCCAAAGGGGTCTCCATCGGGCTCTGAGGATATTGGGCATGCTTGTACTGCACCAATCTCCCCTGAGAATTCAGAGGTCAGTAGCCGTAGAAACCCCGCAGGAATGCCTGGTGCTGCGGCTGTCCCCAGTCCACCTGCTCCTGTATATATAACAGAGGAGGTTTTATCCTCAACTCTGGGAGGATTGGAAGAGAGATTAACAGCATTGATCGCTGCTTCCCTGTCTCAGGAAAAGCGCGTCCGATCTCCGTCTCCTCCTTCAGAGTGCCTGTTAGTGGAGGAACAGCCCCACACAGAGATCGACCTACCTGAAGGGGATCAGGATGAGGTTGATTCAGTTATGGAGGAATCAACAGTGGAAGAACCTTTCTCAGCTTCTCCGGCTGAAAGATTATGGGTTCAGTCTCTGACTAATATGGTCCGATCAGCATTTAAATTGCCTCTGGCGGAACCACCATCCACTACGGTTTCCTCGCTGGGGTCGCTAAAAGCTCCCCAGGCTGTCTGTTCCTTCCCAATCCACCCTTTATTAGAAGGGCTTATTTACCAGGATTGGGAGCATCCTGATAAAATATTTGCTCCCCCCAAGAGATTTCCGGTGATCTATCCCATGGAGGATAAGTTCATAAGAAAATGGAGGGTCCCTACAGTGGACGCAGCCATCTCTTCTGTTAACAAATCACTGACGTGTCCAGTAGATAATGTTCCAATGTTCAAAGACCCAATAGATAAAAAATTGGAGTCTTTACTAAAATCTGCTTTCTCTACAGCAAGTTTGGTGACACAACCTGCGGTAGCAGCGATTGGAGTCTGCCAAGCAGTGAAAGATCAGTTGAAACAAGTCTTAAGGGACTTACCAGATCAGCAGGCTCTTGCCCTAGCTGACCTGCCTAGAGCCTTGTGTTTTGCGGTGGACGCCATAAAGGATACAATCCAACAGGCCTCCCGCTTTACGCTGTCTATAGTACATATGCGTAGGCTTCTGTGGCTCAAAAACTGGTCTGCTGAAGCTCCCTGTAAAAAACTGCTGGTTAGCTTCCCATTTCATGGAGAACGCTTATTTGGAGAAGATCTGGACAAATATATCCAGAAAATTTCTGCCGGTAAAAGTTCACTCTTACCGGTTAAGAACAAGGGTAGAAGTCCTTCTTTCTTTTTCGTACATCACGGGACACAGAGCGACATAGTCATTACTAATGGGTTATATAGATACCGTCAGGTGCTGGCACTGGCAACTTCCAAAACCGGAAGTACCCTCCCCTATATAAGCCCCTCCCATCCGGGAGCACCTCAGTTTTTTGCCAGTGTCTAAGGTGTTGGCCAAGAAGAAACATGTGTTTTTCACTGAGCTTGCGTACAGGTTCTTTTGGGCCTCAGTAAGCTATTCCGGATCCGACCAAAAAAGCTTCATAGCTAAACGGTCGGTACCCGGGCCTTGCAGAGAAGAGCAAGGTTTTGCCTGTAATGCTTCTCTTAGGAGAGCTGGACCCTGGGATCCAGAGCTCTGGTCATACCCACGACCAAGATGTTTTCTGTGCAGGGTGCTATACAGGTCCAGGGGAGTGGAATCCTTGGGAACCCGGTCCCTGAAGGTTTGATTACAATGCCTGCCGTGATAGGTGAAGTTTGGGCTTTTGTGGACCAAACAAAGTCCTGCGGCGGGGAACAGGTAAGTGGGGGCCCCCAGGAACTTGGTTCTATTGGGGGACCCCCAAGCCTAATTTGTCTTTCTGTCTGTTACCTAATGGTATTCCCGCAAAATTCTGTGCATGCCTGTAACTACTAAAAAAATGTAATAATTTTTAAAGGTGGTCAAGAAAAAAAAAAAAAAAAAAAATTTTTTTTTTTATATATATTTAATATATTAGACGGCGGTACCTGTGTTTGTCCACTAGAGGCCGCTGTGGAATGTTTTCTTGTCATGTGGACTAGCTTCTTCTCAGCAGAGCAAAGTCCAGGCAGATGGTGAGTTCTCTTATAGGAAACTGCTTCCTCTGCCATGTTGCAGTGTTTGTCCATCCCCCGGCCTGCGGCAAAGAGGGGCCCTGGCTCCTGTCCCTTGTTACCATATTTGAAATTAGCGCCGAAGGTGCACGTGCCCGCGCGCGTGCGCGTGCACGCGCCTCTATATATAGAGGTGAGCCGGGAAAGGGGGCGGAGCCTGGGGGATGACGCTCTGTGCGCGCCGCAGCGCTTCTGCGCATGTGCGGGCGTCCCAGCAGTTTTAAAAAAACCACAATATTGTAGTGAGCTGGCTATGAAGTACAGAGACAGAGCTGGCAACATTTAAAGGCATACAGCAAGCGGTTGATACAGGCATCCCCTAGAAAGGCACATTAGTAGACACCAACTGTGATATAGCAGCAATTGTGCTAGACTATTCTCAGTAAAAGTGGTGTATTACGGCTGGAATACCTCAGCTTTAGGCTTAGGAATATGCCGTCCAGAAGCTCCGGAACTGAATCTTCCAGGAAGCGAAGGGGGTCTCATCGGGCTCTGAGGATCTTGGGCATACTTCTGCTGCACCAGTCTCCCCTGAAGTTCAGAGGTAAGTGACCGTAGAGACCCCGCAGGGGTACTTGGTACTGTGGCTGTCCTCAGTCACCTGCTCCTGTGTATGTAACAGAGGAGGTTTTTTCCTCAGCTCTGGGAGGATTAGAGAGAGATTGTCAACATTTATCGCTGCCTCCCTGTCAGGGAAAGCACGCCCGATCTCCGTCTCCTCCTTCAGAGTGCCTGTTAGCAGAGCAACAGTCCCATACAGGGATCGACCTGCCTGAAGGGGATCAGGATGAGGTTGATTCTGTTATAGAGGAATCAACAGTGGGGGAACCTTTTCTCAGCATCTCAAGCTGAAAGATTATGGGTTCAGTCTCTGACTAACATGGTCCGATCAGCATTTAAAAATGCACCTTGCGGAACCATCAACCACTACTGTATCCTCGTTGGGGTCGCTAGAAGCCCCCAGACTGTTTTTTCTTTTCCACTTCACCCTTTACTGAAAGGGCTCATTTACCAGGATTGGGAACGTCCTGAGAAAATATTTATTCCCCCAAGAGATTTCCGGTGGTCTATCCCATGGAGGATAAGTTCATCAAAAAAAAAAAAAAAAAAAAAAATGGAAGGTCCCTACAGTGGACGCAGCCATCTCTTGTATGTATAAATCACTGACATGTCCAGTGGATAATGTCCAAATGTTCAAGAACCCAATAAAAGATTGGAGTCCTTATGAAAATCTGCTTGGTGATACAACCAGCAGTAGCAGCTATTGGGGTCTGCTAAGCAGTGAAGGATCAGTTGAAACAGGTCTTGAGGGACTTGACAGATCAGCAGGCTTTGCCCTAGCTGATCTACCTAGAGCCTTAGGCTTTGCGGTTGACGCCATAGAGGATTCAGTCCATCAGGCCTCCCGCCTTACGCTGTCTATAGTACATACGCGTAGGCTCCTATGGCTCAAAAACTGGTCTGCTGAAGCTCCCTGTAAAGAATGGCTGGTTAGCGTCCCATTTCATGGTGAACGCTTATTCAGGGAAAACCTGGACAAATATATCCAGAAAATTTCCAGCGGTAAAAATACGCTCTTGCCGGTTAAAAGCAGAGTTAGAGGTCCCTCTTTAAGAGGCCTGCTTCTCCAGTCCCTGGGGCATCGGCTGTGTAACAGTTCCGACGGCCTCCTCGGTCAAATCCCGGGGGTAAAAAACAGGGACAGTAGCAGGGTAATGAGAAACCCTGGGTCAGGGGAGGTACAAAACCTCCCCCAAAGTTAAATTCATTGAAGCCCCCACTCAGTCGGGTGGGGGGAGGACTCCAGTTGTTCGCAAGAGACCTGGCGGGACACGATCAAGACAGATAGGTGCTCTCCGCAGTAGGTTTGGGATACAGTTTGGAGTTAAAAGACTCTCCTCCTTCCCATTTTTGAGGTCAAACGTGCCAAGGGATCCCCGGAAGAGAGAGTCCCTCCTGTTGGCACTAGAACAACTATTGCTCCAAGGAGTAATTATGGAGGTCCCCTGGAAGAATGAGGGTTCGGGTTTTACTCAAACCTCTTTACAGTCCCGAAGCAAACGCGGACGGGAGGCCCATATTAATTCTAAAAGGGCTATACAAATTCCTGTATATCAGGTCTTTCCGATGGAGTCGATCCGATCGGTGGCCACTGCCCTACAAGGGGAGGGTTGGTTAGCCACGATCGACATCAAAGATGCTTATTTGCACATTCCCATCTTTCCAGTCCACCAAAAATTTCTACGCTTTGCAGTAGAAGGGCGCCATTTTCAGTTCAGAGCCTTACCCTTCGGTTTGGCCACAGCACCACGAGTGTTTACAAAAATTCTGGCCCTTTATTGGCCAATCTAAGAACACAAGGTGTAATGATAATGGCATATCTGGATGACTTGTTGCTGATAGACCACTCAGTGAAAAAACTAGGCGTGGTCGTTCACAAGACGATCAAGTATCTGGAATCTCACGGTTGGATTATCAACCGAGTCAAGTCAGCCCTAAAAACCAGTCAAAAGTCTGGAATACTTGGGGCTAAGGTTGGATTCAGGCCAGAGAAAAATATTCTTGCCTCGAGGAAAGGTGTTGTCTTTGAAAGATTTGATCCACTTAGTGGGTACAAAAAAGACAGCCGTCCATACGCCTGTATATGAGGCTGCTGGGAAAAATGGTGGCATCATTCGAAGCAGTACCCTACGGTCAATTCCATTCAAGGAATTTGCAAGGGGCCATACTGTCAGCCTGGAACAAAAAAATTCAGGCCTAGACTTACAATGTCCTTGTCCCCTTCCGTTCGCAAGAGCCTCCGTTGGTGGTTGGTTTCCCAGAATCTGGAAAAAAGGAAATCCTTCAGTCCGATTTCTTGGAAGGTGGTCACTACAGATGCCAGCCTTATAGGCTGGGGAGCAGTACTGGAGCAATAGTCTCTCCAGGGCAGATGGTCGGATGCAGAAAAGGCCCTGCCCATCAATCTCTTAGAGATACGAGCAGCCCGGTATGCCCTAGTAGCATGGACATCCAAACTCCAAGGGTCCCCTGTCAGAATTCAATCAGACAATGCCACAGCAGTGGCATATATCAATCATCAGGGGGGCACCAGGGATGCCCTAGTGTTCCCTTGGGATCAGTTCAAGCTGATATATGCATTCACACCGCCACAATGGTTACCTCGATTACTCCGCAGAATCAGGGTAGAAAAGAAACCAGTGATTCTGGTGGCTCCAGCGTGGCCCCGAAGAGCGTGGTACGTGGAGATTGTAAAATGTCAGTGGGGAGTCCTTGGACTTTCCCACATCGTCCGGACCTGCTTTCGCAAGGACCGATATACCACCCTTCCTTACCAGCCCTAGGTTTGACGGCCTGGCTATTGAAGCCCACATTCTAAAAAAGAGAGGGCTCTCTAATTCTGTGGTATCTACCATGATCAATGCCAGGAAGCCGGTATCCAGGCAGATCTACTATAGAATCTGGAAGGCGTACATCGCCTGGTGTGAAGCCAAGAAATGGCATCCACGTAAGTACGTAATAGGTAGGAGTCTGGACTCCCTACAATGGGCTGTAGATAGGAAGCTTGCCTTGAGTACTATCAAGGGTCAGATTTCGGCCTTGTCAATATTTTTTCAAAGGCCCTTGGCTTCGCATTCACTAGTCAAAGCCTTTATACAAGGAGTGATGCGTATTAGTCCTCCGGTTAATATTCCCATATGTCCATGGGATCTAAACTTGGTTCTGTCGGTTCTACAGAAACAACCATTTGAACCATTACAGCATATTTCCTTGGTGCTTCTCACCAGGAAATTGATTTTTCTAGTAGCCATTTGTTCGGCTAAAAGAGTATCGGAATTAGCAGCTATGTCCTGTAAGGAGCCATATCTGGTTATCCATAAGGACAGAGTAGTGTTACGTCCTCATCCAGCCTTTCTTCCTAAGGTGGTATCGAGTTTTCATTTGAACCAAGATGTGGTTCTTCCTTCTTTTTTCCCCAAGCCTACTTCGGTAGAGGAAAAGTTATTGCATTCTTTGGATGTAGTAAGAGCAGTTAAAGCTTATCTAAAAGCCACTGCTCAGATTCGCAGAACGGATACTTTGTTTATTCTGCCGGAAGGCCCCAGAAAGGGTCAGGCAGCGTCAAAATCTACTTTAGCCAAGTGGATTCGACAGGTCATAATACAAGCCTATAGCTTGAGAAGTAGACCGCCTCCGTTCAAAGTTAGGGCGCACTCCACGAGAGCAGTTGGAACTTCATGGGCAGTGCATCACCAGGCCTCCCTGGCTCAAATCTGTAAGGCCGCAACATGGTCTTCGGTACACACGTTTACTAGGTTCTACCAGGTGGACGTTAGAAGTCAGGAGGATGTCGCCTTTGGGCGCAGTGTGTTGCAGGCCGCAAAAGATCCTCATGTCTGATAGCGCTCAGCTTATATATGGTGTATCCCCCCCCTCATTTGGCATTGCTTTAGGACATCCCATTAGTAATGACTATGCCGCTCTGTGTCCCGTGATGTACGAAAAAGAAAATAGGATTTTTATAACAGCTTACCTGTAAAATCCTTTTCTTGGAGTACATCACGGGACACAGAGCTCCCACCCCTCTTTGGGAACACTTATTGCTTTGCTACAAAACTGAGGTGCTCCCGGATGGGAGGGGCTTATATAGGGGAGGGTACTTCCGGTTTTGGAAGTTGCCAGTGCCAGCACCTGACGGTATCTATATAACCCATTAGTAATGACTATGTCGCTCTGTGTCCCGTGATGTACTCCAAGAAAAGGATTTTACAGGTAAGCTGTTATAAAAATCCTATTTTTAAGAGGCCTACTTCTCCAGTCCCAGGCACATCGGCTGTGAAGCAGTTCCGACGGCCTCCGCGGTCAAATTCAGGGGGCAGAAATCAGGGACAATCACAGGGTAACAAGAAGCCCTGGATCAAGAGAGGTACAAAACCTCCCCCCAAGGCATGAAGCGTTGCCCCCACTCAATCGGGTGGGGGGAAGACTTCAGTTGTTCACAGAGACCTGGCGGGACACCATCAGAGACAGATGGGTGCTCTCCGCAGTAAGTCTGGGATACAAGCTGGAGTTAAAAGGCACTCCTCCTGCCCAATTTATGAGGTCAAACGTGCCAAGAGATCCCCAAAAGAGAGGATCCCTCCTTCTGGCACTAGAACAACTATTGCTCCAAGGTGTAATCATGAAGGTTCCCCTGGAAGAAAGCGGATTCGGGTTTTACTCGAACCTTTTCACAGTCCCCAAACCAAATGGGGACGTGAGGCCCATATTAAATCTAAAAGGGCTAAACAAGTTCCTAAATATCAGGACTTTTCGGATGGAGTCGATCCGATCGGTGGCCACCGCCCTACAAGGGCAGGAATGGCTAGCCTCGATCGACATAAAGGATGCTTATCTGCATATTCCCATCTTTCCGGCCCACCAGAAATTTCTACGCTTTGCAGTAGAAGGGCGCCATTTTCAGTTCAGAGCCTTACCTTTCGGTCTGGCCACAGCACCACGAGTGTTCACAAAAATTCTGGCCCCATTATTGGCCAATCTAAGAACACAGGGTGTAACGATAATGGCATATCTAGACGACCTGCTACTAATAGACCACTCAGTGGAAAAGCTGGAAGTAGCTATTCACAAGACAATCGAGTATCTGGAATATCACGGTTGGATTATCAACCGGGACAAGTCAGCTCTAAGACCAGTCAAAAGTCTGGAATACTTAGGGCTAAGGCTGGATTCAAATCAGAGAAAGATTTTCTTACCTCCAGAGAAGGTGTCGTCTTTAAAAGATTTGACCCACTTAGTGGGTACAAAAAGAAAACCATCCATACGCCTCTGCATGAGGCTGCTGGGAAAGATGGTGGCTTCATTCGAAGCGGTACCCTACGGTCAATTCCATTCAAGGAATTTGCAAAGGGCCATACTGTCAGCCTGGAACAAAAAAGTTCAGGCTTTAGACTTACCAATGTCCCTGTCCCCTTCCGTTCGCAAGAGCCTCCATTGGTGGTTGGTGCCCCAGAATCTGGAAAGAGGGAAACCCTTCAGTCCGGTTTCTTGGAAGGTGGTCACTACAGATGCCAGCCTCATAGGCTGGGGGGCAGTACTGGAGCAATGGTCTCTCCAGGGCAAGTGGTCAGAAGCAGAAAAGGCCCTGCCCATCAATCTCTTAGAGATACGAGCAGCCCGGTATGCCCTAGTAGCATGGACATCCAAACTCCAAGGGTCCCCTGTCAGAATTCAATCAGACAATGCCACGGCAGTGGCATATATCAATCACCAGGGTGGCACCAAGAGTCGTGCAGCCCAGAGGGAAGCAAATTGCATCCTGGAGTGGGCAGAAAAATATGTCCCAGCCATATCCGCGGTTTTCATCCCAGGAGTGGAAAATTGGAGAGCGGACTTTCTAAGTCGCCAACAATTATGCCCGGGGGAATGGTCTCTTCACCCCGAGGTTTTCCAGGCAATATGCCAGCGGTGGGGAACACCGGATGTAGATCTGCTAGCATCCAGATTCAACGCAAAGGTGGACAGATTTGTGTCTCCTAGCTTGCGGCTCGGATGCCCTAGTGTTCCCTTGGGATCAGTTCAAGCTGATATATGCATTCCCACCGCCACAATTGTTACCGCGATTACTCCGCAGAATCAGGGTAGAAAAGAAACCAGTGATTCTGGTGGCTCCAGCGTGGCCCCGAAGGGCATGGTACGCGGAGATTGTAAAAATGTCAGTGAGGAGTCCTTGGACCCTCCCACATTGTCCGGACCTGCTGTCGCAGGGACCGATATACCACCCTTCCTTACCAGCCCTAGGTTTGACGGCCTGGCTATTGAAGCCCACATTCTGAAAAAGAGAGGGCTCTCTAATTCTGTGGTATCTACCATGATCAATGCCAGGAAACCGGTATCCAGGCAGATCTATTATAGGATCTGGAAAGCATACATTACGTGGTGTGAGGCCAAGAAATGGCATCCACGTAAGTACGTGATAGGGAGGATTTTGGACTTCCTACAGTGGGCTGTAGATAGGAAGCTTGCCTTGAGTACTATCAAGGGTCAGATTTCGGCCTTGTCAATATTTTTTCAAAGGCCCTTGGCTTCGCATTCACTAGTCAAAGCCTTTATACAAGCAGTGATGCGTATTAGCCCTCCGGTTAGTATTCCCATATGTCCTTGGGACCTAAACCTGGTTCTGTCGGTTCTACAGAAACAACCGTTTGAACCATTACAACACATTTCCTTGGTTCTTCTCACCAGGAAATTGATTTTCTTAGTAGCCGTTTGTTCGGCTAAAAGAGTATCGGAATTAGCCGCCTTGTCCTGTAAGGAGCCATATCTGGTTGTCCATAAGGACAGAGTAGTATTACGTCCTCATCCAGCCTTTCTTCCTAAGGTGGTATCGAGGTTTCATTTGAACCAAGATGTGGTTCTTCCTTCTTTTTTCCCCAAACCTAGCTCGGTAGAGGAAAGGTTATTACATTCTTTGGATGTAGTAAGAGCAGTTAAAGCTTATCTAAAAGCCACTGCTCAGATTCGCAGAACGGATTCTTTATTTGTTCTGCCGGAAGGCCCCAGAAAGGGTCAGGCAGCATCAAAATCTACTTTAGCCAAGTGGATTCGACAGGTCATAATACAAGCCTATGGCTTGAGAAAGAGACCGCCTCCGTTCAAAGTTAGGGCGCACTCCACAAGAGCAGTTGGAACTTCATGGGCAGTGCATCACCAGGCCTCCCTGGCTCAAGTATGTAAGGCCGCAACATGGTCTTCGGTACACACGTTTACTAGGTTCTACCAGGTAGACGTTAGAAGTCAGGAGGATGTCGCCTTTGGGCGCAGTGTGTTGCAGGCCGCAAAAGATCCTCATGCCTGATGGCGCCCAGCTTATGTATCCCTCCCCTCATTTGGCATTGCTTTGGGACGTCCCATTAGTAATGACTAAGTCGCTCTGTGTCCCGTGATGTACGAAAAAGAAAAAGGGATTTTTATAACAGCTTACCTGTAAAATCCTTTTCTTGGAGTACATCACGGGACACAGAGCTCCCACCCCTCTTTTTGGGACACTTATTGCTTGGCTACAAAACTGAGGTGCTCCCGGGTGGGAGGGGCTTATATAGGGGAGGGTACTTCCGGTTTGGAATTGGCCAGTGCCAACACCTGAAGGTAATCTATATAACCCATTAGTAATGACTAAGTCGCTCTGTGTCCCGTGATGTACTCCAAGAAAAGGATTTTACAGGTAAGCTGTTATAAAAATCCCTTTATTCACCTTTCCGTCACCCATCTGCTGCTTGTTTGGCCAACAGTAGCAAAGAGATGTACCCAGTGTTTTTGGGTATGGGGACATGTGCCTCACTCCCCTTCCTCCAAGACGAGAGGAGATGGGTTGCTCTCCGTGTAAGCTCCAAATCGCTTTATTTTTTTTGTTTTAAATACTTCTCATGTGACTGCAAATAGTTTAATAGATTTACAAAATAATTTAGCAGAGCACAGCAATTTCGACAAAATTAATGATGTTGCATAATTATTTAGAAGCAGAAATTCTCAATTTTTTTAAAGGTAAATTAGAAATTCACAATTTAACCATGTACTCCTTTTTTTTTGTATCTAGTGGGCGTGGGATATTTTTGGTGTGCATAGCTTTTTTTTTTCTGTGTATTTGATTTTTAATTTCTTTCTAGTCACAATTTTTTTTTTGCTTCTGTAATTAAAAGAAAAAAGTACTAACGGTCTATTTTGGTGCAAGAACAGGCCCACAATAGGGAAAAGGATCACCCTTTAAACCACAGTGGGCGTGGGATATTTTTGGTGTGCATAGCTTTTTTTTTTCTGTGTATTTGATTTTTTAGTTCTTTCTAGTCTCAATTTTTTTTTGCTTCTGTAATTAAAAGAAAAAAGTACTAACGGTCTATTTTGGTGCAAGAACAGGCCCACTATAGGGAAAAGGAGCACCCTTTTAAACCACAAAAAAACCTCTTTAAATGCTAAGTCCATCTTTTGGAATAAAAATAATAAATGCACATATAGTATATTTGCAGCAAAAAAACATAGCATTGGAGCCTGTAAACCAGGCTCCTGCTGACTCTTCCTCCATCTTCATGTCTATACCTCCATATGGGATTTCGGTTGGAGAGCTGAAGGAAATGTCTGTGGACTATGACTGTGGTGATCACAGCACTTGTATTCAGTTGAGAACTCTCCTGGTGGTAGATGGGACTTGTAGTTCTTTTCATTCACATGTTTCTATGAATGTGTGACATGGCTGTGTGGGCAGAGCCAGGACCGCTTGGCACCATGTTACATATTACACCCTAAATATGGGTATAGGCAGGCGCAGTGGCTCCAAATGGTCAATGCTACTCTGATTCGGGAAAAAAACACGTATCATCATAGAAAATCGCCAAATAAATTTACCAACATCTGGCAGCATTGGTTGAACTCCCCAGAGGTGGCACCACCACAATTGGCTCTGGATAGGCTGCTGATGGGATAAAAGGGCCTGTTGTGCTGTGTGTTTTTCTGCAAGGAACGATGAGTGATGTGCTAGGAGAACTGTGTATGATTGATAGATTTAAACCCCTAGTGGTATCTCGATGGTTGGACTAACTCTTTATTGTTTACTTTAATTTTTTTTAATTTTGTTTTGCTTTCTTGTTCCTTTTATTTGTTGAACACTGGTCTGTTTAATAGTATGTATCCAGGAACTCCGGGTTTATTACAATAAGTCTAGGTTGTATGATAGCATTTTTGGCTCTACAGTCAACGCCACTCCTATTTTGATGTGAGGAGTGAGACTCCTGTATCTATCTATGTCATACGTCTGCAAAAAAAAATATGGGTATAGGCTGCAAAATTGTGTAAAAGGTGGAGTTGGCCTGTAATTTCTTCCCCATTGACTTTCATTCTGCCACCATGGCCAAGATTTCACCTAAATCTTCAGATTTTTGCTGAAATTTCAGGGAAATTACCTCTCAATTTAATTAATGTGCCTATATCTAATGCCTCGTGCACACGACCGGTTTTCCCGACGAGAAAACTGCCATTTTTTAGATTGGTCGGGAAAACCGGTCGTGTGTATGCTCCATAGCAGTTTTCCCAACGAGAAAACTGCCCGCAAAAAATTTAGAACCTGCTCTATTTTTTCCCGTCGTGTTTCCCGTCTGTCTTTTTCTCGTTGCGAAAACCGCTCGTGTGTATGCTTTTCCAAGGGAAAAAAAAACACGCATGCTCAGAATCAAGTATGAGACGGGAGCGCTCGTTCTGGTAAAACTAGCGTTCGTAATGGAGATAGCACATTCGTCACGCTGTAACGGACTGAAAAGCAAGAGGCCGAAAAACGCGGATCGTCTATCACCAAACTTTTACTAACATGAGGATCAGCAAAAGTAGCCCAAAGGGTGGCGCCATTTGAATGGAACTTCCCCTTTATAGTGCTGTCGTACGCGTTGTACGTCACCACGATTTGGTCAACCCTTTTTTTTGCCTGAACGCGTGTATGCAAGGCAGGCTTGAGAGGAATCACGTCGGGAAAAACGTTGGTTTTTGGCATGTCAGGAAAACCGGTCGTGTGTACGAGGCATTACATGTGTTAATCCATATTTATGCTCAGGCAGTCTTGTTATCTACATGCCTTTTAGTGATCCTGTCAATAGAATGCACATTTGGTTTGTGTTAGGAATAGATGTGTCTTTTTTAGCCTTTTCTGTATAGTTTAGAGATGTGATGTTTAAGTTCTGACCCCACAATGCTGTTACATAATGCATCATGCAACCTACGCCATTCTCTTCTGTAAGGCCCCTTTCACACTTGTGCGACTTGTCCTGCGACTTGGGACTGCAACGTCGCATGACAAGTCATACCCCATGATTTCCAATAAGTACCATTCATATCTGTGCGACTTCAAGTTGCAACGATGTCAAAGTAGTCCCTGAACTACTTTGGTCCGACTTTGATTGCGAGTTACACAGGTATTCCCTGAAATCGCGGCAAAATCACGTGACTTTAAAGTCTCCGTAGTGTGAAAGGGGACCCTGAGGCAGTGTCAGTGCAGTTCTCAGTGTACATGACGTGGTGCTCAGTGATTTATAGACAGGACCAGCGAGTACAGTGATTGTTTTGGATTTTTTCCAGCCTAGCTCACTCTGACACCCTCAAAGATATTCGTTTTCTCCCACCCCTTTTATAAATTGTGCTTAAAGCTAGCCATACACTAGTAAAACTTTGTTCATCGTTTTTTGCTTTAAAGGTTTGTATGATTTTCTAATCCTTTGCGGGGTAAAATTGACTTTCATTTTTGAACACCGCAACGCGAAAATGTGAAGGAATGGGATGGAAATGTGGTTTTTTTTTAAATAAATTAATTTCTAACCGTGAATGCGGTTTTCATTTCGGAAAGTTCATTCATTCCAAAATTGAATGTTGAGGTACGTTTGAACAACACCCCAGTGGATTTCCACAGTATCTTCGGTTTGTAGTGTAATGTAACAAAAATGGAAATTTTAAACACCACACCACTACTAAGAGGTCCAGATACACCTTTATTCCAAAAACAGTCAGCTGGACGATCCAAAAAGTAACAAATGCGTTTCGGGGGTTCAAAAAATGCCCCCCTCATCAGGGCTTGATTGGAAACAATGTCAATAGACTAGTCTGGCTACCAAGCCGGCTGTTGACAAGGCCTGTGCTTATAATCACGCTGTAAGAAATAAGATAAAGGCCCATTTCTCTTCAAGTCCACTCCAGTTCTGTTCATTTACATTGTTTCCAGTCAAGCCCTGATGAAAGGGGCATTTTTGGCTACTTTTTGGATTTGACTTTTATTTGAATAAAGTTGTATCTGGGCCTCGTAGCAGTGAAGTGGCGCTTCAGTCTCCATTTTTGAAATGGGAAAGCAGCCCTGTCAAATGGAGCCATCTACACAAGCCCATCAGCATGCCATACATCGCACTAGCAATGAGTGGGCCATAGAAGCCTATGGGTGACGTCACCGCTCCAGGTTTTACATTCATTGTTGGTGCTCCCTCCTTTCCCCTGCAGCTTCCATTGACTGACACAGGATCACGTAACCAAACTGGACCGGGCTGAAAAGAGATCAGGATATACATCTTTCACAGTTTTAGTCAGCATAGATGTTAGAAGGGGGAAGGGGACTTACCTTTGCAACAATTTGTTTGTTAAAAGAAGTGTGGGTGTGTACTCCGAAACAATGATTAAATCAATCGTAAAACGGTCTAAGAAGTGCACCGCCCTGCCTGGTCTGCTATGCAAGTCCCTAGTCTTAAAGAACTGACGCATTTCGAGGGGTGTCCCCTCTTCTTCAGAGCTCATTGTTTGTGAGTATACACCCATAATTATTTTAACAAATAAATTGTCGCAAAGGTAATGCGCTAGGCTGGTGCGCCCACTGTTTCCTATTTTTTAGAACCTCACATTTGGGTTTTCCCAGGCTAATATGAGTGGCAACACTGCCCGTGCAGGAGTCAAATCAATTGAAGATTGTTGACTGTATGCGGTCGCACTTTTCTCTACAGCGCAGGAAAATTTGGTTTCCTTTGTTTGTTTGCGACTAGTTAGATTTAGCCTGGAAAACGACTTCAAGAGAAGCATCTAGTCTAATCACTATTCTGATAAAATAGCCGTCTTCACTGTATTTATGTGATAGGTCAATTGTTCAATTAATTCTTTACAGTACATACTGTGGGAATTGATTTGATCAATGTGATTGGTATTTATACCTTACTTTGCCATTCTGTACTCTGTGCTGAGGGACTGTTGTACTTGAACAGCCACCGTCATAGCTGGCAATGATCAGATGAACTTCAAGGACCCGTATACTCAGTTTTAAGCAATAATAGACCACTAAATGACATAGTAATCAGAAATGGCTTAGAAAATTCGACTGTTCCTTCAGATTACAGTTTTGCAGTTGATATCCATTGGAAATGAGGTACAAGAGATGCTAGAGTGGAACTAAACTGTACCTCAGCACTACAAACTGAAAACACTAATTCAATTTTACTATTCAAAGCAAACTCGCCCATCCCTCCATGTCTCTGTATTTTATTTTGTTGAAAAATCACTTTGAAAAACACCCCCCTAGTATTTCTAGCTGTGGCCATCAGGGCAGATGATTCATGTAGCATTTACTTCCTGGAATCTGTCTGCCCTTATATCAGGCACTAGGGTGTGCTTAGCTAAGAAAGCCCCTCCTCCCCTCCTAAAGACTCCTGGGATGTGTGACATCATTTTGGCCTAGGCCAGAAAGCAACTGAAATTTGTAAAAAAGAAAAAAAAGAAAATTATACACTGATCAGCTAGAACATTTTAACCACCCACATAATATTGAGTAGGTTCCCCTTTGCCACCAAAACAGCCCTGACCTATTGAGGCATGGACTCCATCAGACCTCTGAAGGTATGCTTTGGTATCTGTTACCAAGCTGTCAGTAGCAGATCCTTTAAGTTCTATAAATTGTGAGGTGGGGCCTCCATGGATCAGACCGAGATCTGGAAAATTTGGAGGCCAAGTCAACAACTCAAATTCATTGTTGTGTTCCTCAAAAGATTCTTAATTTTTATCAGACCAGGCCACCTTCTTCCTTTGCTCCAGGGTCTAGTTCTGATGCTCACGTGCTTATTGTAGGCGCTTTTGGCAGACAGGTCTGCGGCTATGCAGTCCCATACGCAACAAACTGCAATACACTGTGTTTTCTGATGCTTTTCTAACACCTGGTCATTATGTTATGTCTGATAGATATATGACAGGTCCACTTTAATCATTAAGGGTGAGATTCCCAGGTGTCGCTATAGTCTATGACTCTTTTCATCATGCCCTCATCTTCCTAATCCACATGTTTTTTATATCCTGTCTTTGAGAACAAAATGTTCTTTTTTTTCCTTTTTTCTTTCCCTCCTCCTTTTCCCACAAGTTGCGCATTTCATTGAGAATGAAAACTTCTGCAGACTTCCCGCCATTAACTCCCTCTGAGCCGCCGCTTCAGTTTATCTTCTCTTATTTGGCCGATCAAAGCGTTGTTTTGTCAAGCAGCTTAAGAGAATTATTGCTGTATTGTTCTACTGACTGACTTTCTTTTTTGGCCATCAGAAAAGAGCATGCTTCCAAAAATAGGAGGAAATGATTTAATTCTGTTTTTTTTATTTATGATACAACAATTCGTATCACTGAAAATAGCTTTGTTCTAATTGGGAAAAAATAAATAAAGGTTAAGTCCGCCCTATATTGATATTTCAGATTCCGAGAATTAAAAGCCAACAGAACTTAAAAATAGATAATAAGTCAGATATTGCATTAACAACCTCCAGTTGTGTAGTCCCACATCTAGTTTATAGCTTTAGCTGTTATGTTGTGGGTCCTAATGCAACTGTGCAATGCAATAGGCACCAGAATTTGACTTTGCTGTTCATGGCGTATTACATGCTGTTCATACTCACTCAGTCTCTATGAGATATGTTTTCTATATTCTGCAAAAAACCTGGTTGATCCTGCTGCTCTCTATCCCCACCTTCTGTTCATGTCCCCAATTCACCAAGGGATTTTTGCAGTTGTGGTGGCAACTCTGCACATGCTCAGTTTTCATTCCCTCCCTATCACATCGGAGCAGCCCATGTGATTATAGAGTCACACATGTGGGTGTATACACAATGGTAATAACAGCCCATTCTCTCCCACCTCCATACCCACTAACCAGCTAAACACAATGGGGGTGGGATATTACATGTAGATTAAATATATATATATATAGGCAGTGCTATGTTCCTAATTTTTGTGCAAGTGTCCCCTGATATCAGTTTATGACGAAATGCGTAGAGGTGTGCGGTGTGGTCTACAGAGGGCTGTAACCCAACACCTGTTTCCCCATTCTGATGCTGCCCGATGCTTGTTACCCAATGCTTTTTATGTGGCAATTAATGTAAGTGCAATAATTTTTTTATTAAATGAGTTGTGGAAGATTTCACACTATGCAGGGGTCCTTTTTCTTGTATACAG
Organism: Rana muscosa; assembly: GCA_029206835.1. Classification (NCBI taxonomy): domain Eukaryota; kingdom Metazoa; phylum Chordata; class Amphibia; order Anura; family Ranidae; genus Rana; species Rana muscosa. The sequence continues at coordinate 134,477,333 of CM055127.1, forward strand.
TATGACATCATCTACGGGAGGAGATACCTGGTGGTATACTTTTGGAGCTCGTGCTATTGAGGAATCGACAGCTGCCCAAAGGAGTCCTACAATCGGTCTAATGCTCACTATGACCGATCCTAGCCAGAGGGTCATAGCCTTTTGGTAATTGGCTTTGGAGCTCCTTCTTGCACACTTGGTGGATAATACTTATAGCGCCTTTTTTCTCTGTGGGAGATGCGCTTTGTTTTCTCAAATTTTACTGGGACATTTTCGCTCTGCAACTGGGTACATCACATGTTTGGATGAACTGCTAATAATTTTTGTGTGTCACGTGGACTTATATTTGCATATTACTTGATTATATATGAATCATGTTTTTTAAATCACTATTATGAATTTTATATCAACTTTATAGTTGCGCACTAAAATTAGGAACATAGCGCTGCCTAAATATATATTTAGAGGTGCACCGAATGGAAATTTTGGTGCCAAAATCGAAAATGCAGGATGCACTTGGCCGAAAACTGAAACCGAAAATGACAGTTTTTAAAAAATATTGATATTTTTATATATAATTGTCTATGATTTGACTTTTTTATTAATATCAATTTAAATGAATATGAATTTATCGTTGGCCTCTATTGTCACCTTTAGCTCAAGAAAAGCTCAAGAAAAAAGTATCCCTTTAAATTGTATGTACGGTATGTCTTCACACTGGTCTGTTGGGCTTCCATTGTGGTGTTAAAAATCCTGCTTGCTGCATTTTTGGTCAGTTAAAAAAAAAAATGCACAGAAAACGCACCTCCCAGTTCAAATTAGGGCCGAAACAACTAATCGATTAATCGACAACTAATCGATTATGAAATTACCATTTTCATAATCGATTAATCGGCCAGTAACATAACAGGGTTAAAAAAAAAAAACTAAAATTAGCCTTTTATAGTACAAAAAGAGCAAATCACTACTGTAGATATTACTTTCCCAAAGTAAAAAATGAACCCCTTACAGTAGCGATTATTGGCTCTTTTTGTACTAATTTTAGTTTTTTTAACCCCATTATGTTACTTAACATCTTAGGCCCCATGCACACAGGGCGTTTTTGCAGCTGCTAACAGCAGCGTTAGACGTTTTTTTTTACAGCTGCAAAACGCCCATCCATGTTATTCTATTGTGTCATGCACACATAGAGCTTTTATGAGCTCCAAGTGGCATAGGCGTTTTCCAGCTGCAAAAAAAACCCAATTCCAGTGCGTTCTGGAGCTCCAGGTTTGAGCTGCAAAAACGCCCGACGCTATTAAACGCGCAGAAAACGCGCAAAAACCCCAAGATTTGCGTTTTTGAGCTCCGGGATTTTTTTTTTTTTTTTTTAAAAAGGTCAAAAAATGTTTACAAAACATGGACAGGCTTTTTTTAAGCTGTAAAAAACGCAGCTGTAAAAACGCCCTGTGTGCATGGGGCCTTAGGCCTGGGTCACACCTCTGTGTTTTTTGGTGCTTTTTGCAGAAACACACTACAGTTCATTTACATGGTTTCCTATTGGACGCGTTCACATCCATGATTTTTTCAGCTGCCGCGTATTTGGAAAGGGCAAGGACTTTTTTAGCGTAAAACGGTGCTATTTTGGTTCAATATACTGCAGAAAAGCGTGTAATGCTTTTTTGCAGCAATTTGTGTTTTTTAATCTGCCCCAACAACAAATTGGCCAAAAAAATGTAAAAATGCAAATCGCAGCTAAATTACATATTTTTTTTTAAAGGTTATTATGCAATTAATCGAAACAATAATCGGCCAACTAATCGATTATGAAAATATTCGTTAGTTGTAGCCCTAGTTCAAATGCATTAAAAATGCAGAAAGAATGCATCATTAATGCACCCGTGTTACGTTTTTGAACACACCATAAGCACAGTAGATTGTGGTAAAATCGCAGCAAACTCATAGAAAAATTGCAGGATAATCGCCGGCGTTTTCGGTGCCATTATCGGCACCTTATTCTCTTATTGGCCGAATGGCGATAACACCATTTTCGGCCGATATGTAACGGGGTCGGAATTTCGGTGCATCTCTAATATCTATGCTCATATTGGTGTCTACTATACCTAGACATTAGGTCAGGTGCTTATCCCTTCTTCATTTTTTATTTTGCGGTAAATGCAGTTTCCTCTCTTTTTTTTTTTTTTTTATTATTGGTTTTATTACATGTAGATTAATGGAGGCTTCACTTCCCTCTTATTGTAAGACACAGGCTGGAGGGTCATGACACAGCCTGTGACTGCCATAAATCCAGTCACACCAGTTTATTGGCAAAAAATAGTAAAGATTTATTTTCAAATATATATTTGTATGCCAATTTAAAACAGTTTATTATATTTATTTCTACTCTACCAGCTCAAACTAGTGGTGTTGAATAAGCGGTTGATCAACGCGTTTCAATTGGTAATAATCATTAAAATCTTCATCAGCGATATTGTATCACTATCTACAGAGAATCAAAGATACAGTATTTAGGGGGGGCGTGTCCGGATGTGAGAGCCGGCGGACGTGTTTTTGAGGAGCTCCGGCTATCCTGTTTGAATCCTTTGCCATCCGTGCATTTCCATCGACTTAAAAGAGTAAATACTCACTCCAGCCTGTTCCCCTATGTCCCCTGTCTCATCCTGGGACAAAATTGTGGATACTCTCTGCCCGGATCGCCTGCACGCCTGAACCTCCACTCACCTGCGGCCGCCGCCATCTTCCCGGCCTGCAACTGTGTTGTACTGAAAGGACCCGATCCCAGCTTGCCTGCAGGTAAGAGACTGTCATCCGGCCACATCTGCCTGCCCATCCACCTTCCTGGCCCGATCCGGAGGTCCGCCGGGCGGAAAAAGGGATCCGTGGAGGCCGCGACCCGGTGCGGCCTAGTGCGGCCTGTGAAGCACCGGTCTTTCCTAAACCGCCGCCCCGCCGGAAGTGCACCGCGGCCGACATCGACGAGCGCAACAGCGCGGATCGCCTGCCTTCTCACGCCCTGTCATCCCTGCCAAGGCCTGGGGTACTGTAGCACTGAAATTGCCTAAATTGGAGCAGCTGCGTTACCCCTGGAGCCCAACTTCTCCGGTCCTCCGCCACCCCTCTGCCTTGCTGCTCTGGTCCCAGCTTCTCATCCTTACCACCCTGTCCCTACTTCGCCTGCTGTGGGGTGGGGGGCTGCCGGTAACCACTGACGGCCTGCCCTGCTGGAGGGCTATCTTTACCTGGTGTCTGCAGTGGAGCCTGACTGGTGGCGGCACCTGACATAATCTCTCCTGAGACACCTGCTGTGGCCTGGGTCGCCCCTTACCTACCTCCTGGGTGCTCGTCTGAACACCGACAAATCTCCTAAGAGTGGGCCCCCCCTGGCAAACTGTCAGATGTCCTCCTCCTCCAAAAAAGGGAACAGGTCCTCTAAAGCCGCAAAGACCAACGTACCACTCCTGCTGCCACCGCCATCTTCCCCACAATCTGATCCCATACTTCTGGGTCGGCTTCGGGCCTTGCTGGCTGGCTTAGAAATGGATCCCATTGAAGCTCCGCCGACAGAGGGGCCAGCCCCACTGGCTAAGGATGGTACAGCGGTGATCCTCGCTGCGATCGAGCAGAGTAGGACCTCGCTTTTGGTGCATATTGACCACCTCGCTGAAGAATGCAACCTCATACGAAACGACCTTGACAAAATGAGGGGTAGAATGGCGGAAACTGAGTCCAGAGTGTCGACCACTGAAGATCTTACGGCCTCCCATGCCGCCTCCATTGCCGAGCTGCAGCACACAGTGCAGTCCCTCGTCGCAAAGTCAGATGATGCCGAGAACAGGCTGAGGCGCAACAATGTCAGAGTCCTAGGTTTGCCTGAGGGGGAAGAGGGAGACCACCCTGCTATATTTGCGGAGGAGTTCTTTAAAAATCTCCTGGGCCTTACAGACGTTCCCCCTACCTACGTGGTGGAGAGGGCCCACCGGGTGCCCGTGGGCCGAGCCACCCCGGGGAAACCCCCCAGGCCCTTCTTAGTCCGTTTCCTTAACTATCGGGACAGGGACAAGATTCTGTCGGAAGCCCGCCAACATCCCACGCTCAAATATTGTAACTCCTCTGTCCTCCTCTTCCCTGACTTTTCGGCGGACTTGCAGAGAAAGAGGAAAACCTTTAACGATGTCCGCAAACGACTTAGAGATAAGAACATTAAATATGGCATGCTTTACCCAAGCCGCCTACGAGTCCAACATGAGGGGGCGGTCCGCTTCTTTGATAACCCAGCGGATGCTGACGACTGGCTGACCAACTTGCGTTGAAGGGATCTTCTCACGGACTCCTATGATGCACGGATCTTCCACATCCTTGTTCGCTCTATCCTACTACACTTTCTTCAACCACCGGAGTTACTTCAAATGTACCTTTACACGAGACCCCCACGAGGCTTTAGATTGCCCTTGTTTTCGCTTTTGTTTTTGTTTTTTCTCTTAAAACACGGACTTTATTTTCCGCTGACTTTGAGGATACAGGTTTATGGGATAGATATCCCACGTCCCTCTGCTCCTTGTTCTTACGAGACGGACGAGACACTGCCCGTCGACAGAGTGGATGAACTACTACCAGAAGTGTAGGGCCCCCAGTGTAAGGGTTCACTAGCACTCTTTATAAAAGTTTTTCTTTTGGGTAAAAACTGTTCCCAGCCCTCCCCCCCCTGTTAGGAGGTAGGCTGGGTATAGTAGGATAGGCACCGTGCCTGGGAAGTTAGATTAGGGATTTAGTCATCCCTTGTTCTTATGGTTTTCTATTTCTTATTTGTATACTTTTGTTTTGTGTTACGCTTAGGTACTGTCAGCATTTTCTGCAGTGTGACCGGGATCTTGCTGCTTGTGGGGTGCACCGGTACATGCCCTCTAGAGTATCTCCTTAATTGTTCTTCCCCTTCACCCAATGGCTAGTCAAGTAGCAGACTCCTTCACCGTTCTCTCCTGGAATGTCAGGGGTCTTAACTCCAAATTTAAGTGAGCCCTTTTATTCAAATACTTAAAATCTCACTCCCCCCAGCTTATTCTCCTTCAGGAGACTCACCTCACGGGCAGCAAGATTTTGACTCTCAAGAAACCGTGGATACAGCGAGCGATACATGCCACATATTCTACATACGCCAGAGGTGTATCGGTCCTTGTCCACAAGAATTTCCCCTGTGTTATTGAGGAGATCCGTACTGATCCCCAGGGGAAATTTGTGATAGTGGTGTTCACGCTATGGTCTGTCAGGTATATTGTTCTTAATGTATACATCCCTCCCCCGTTTTCATCCGCATTATTGTATGAGGTTCTAGAAAAAATTTCACCTTTCTGCCCAGGGAAGGTTCTGGTAATGGGTGACTTTAATGCCATTTTATCGCCTGAGCTAGATAGACCTGCCCCGACTAAGAAACAGTGTATGGACCTCTCTGCCTGGGCTCAGGCGGTGGGGCTGGTGGAGATCTGGAGGTGGAAGCACCCTACCACAAGGGCCTATTCATGTTTTTCGGCATCCTATAAGACTGCGTCGCGGATAGACCTAGCCTTCTCCAACCCTGCACTGTTAGCGGATGTTCTGGAGACGTCCTATCTGCCTAGCGGTCTGTCCGATCATAGTCCCTTAGTGGTGGTGCTTCGCTCCCCGGCTTCCCGGAGCGCTGCGCTCTGGAGGTTGGGCACACAATGGGTCTCTCATCCTGACCTCGCTGGCCAGCTGCCACCCCTGCTGTCTGAGTTCTGGGAAAATAATAAAGACTCCTCTTCTCCCGATATTGTATGGGATGCCTTTAAAGCTTTCACGAGGGGACAGTATATTTCTTCTATTGCTAGCATCAAAAAACAACAATCGGCTGCAGCTCTGGCGCTGCAGAAGGCTGTTGACGATCACACTGTTACGTATAGCAATGACCCCACCCCAGTTCACTTTGACCTACTAATGGCGGCTCAGAGGGAACTGCAGTTGCACCTGGCTGAGGTCACGCGACTCGAGTCGTATAGAGGTAAACAGAGGGCCTTTGAACAGGGTGACCGGAATGGCCGCCTGCTAGCCATGATGGCACAACACGACCAACCCCTTACCCTTGTATCCACCCTACAGACCCCGGGGGGCGGGACGGTGTCCTCCCCCTCTGATATTCTACAGACGTTTAACTCCTTTTATGGCAAGTTATACTCGTCCGGTCTGTCCTCAGAGTTTCAGCCGGAGTCGCTGAACGGTCTGTTAGACCCGTTGGCGCTTGGCTGGCTCTCGGACCACGAAAGAGAGATTTTGGTCCAACCTTTTATGGTCTCGGAGGTCGTAAAGGCTATCCGATCCTTCCCCCCCGGCAAGGCGCCGGGGCCGGCTGGGCTTCCAATAGACTTTTATAGGGCTCATGTGGAACTTCTAGCACCCCTGCTGGCACAACTGTATACTGTATGCCTGGCAGACGGTAGTCTGCCTGTTTCAATGTACCACGCATACTTGACACTGATATATAAGGCTCCCAAAGACCCCACTTCCTGTGCTTCATATCATCCTATTGCATTGCTTAATTCTGACTTTAAAATTCTGACTAAGCTTCTGGCCCTTCGGTTGTACCCCATGCTACCCTCAGTGATAGACCCAGACCAGACGGGTTTCATGCCCCGTAGGTCCACGGATGTGAATCTCAGAAGACTATTCACCAACATACACGCTCACCACCTCAATAAGGGATCTCGAACTGTGGCCTCTCTGGACGTGGAAAAGGCCTTTGATACGGTCGAGTGGCCCTTCTTGTGGGAAACTTTACGCAGGATGGGGTTTCCTCTGCTGTTCATCAGGTGGCTCCAGGTGATCTACAAATGCCCCACTTCCTCGGTGCGCTTGGGAGGTGGACTATCGGTCCCCTTCAGGCTTACCAGGGGAACGAGGCAGGGCTGCCCTCTCTCTCCGGCTTTGTTTGCCCTCGCTATCGAACCGGTGGCGGAGGCACTTCGCACCTCACCGCACATTAGGGGTCTCCGACTTGGGTTGCTGGAGGAGAGGGTGGCCCTGTACGCGGATGACATGCTACTCTTCCTAAATTATGCCGGCCCGTCCCTGCAGGGAGCGCTAAATATTCTGGACACCTTTGTAGAGGTCACCGGTCTTAGGGTAAATTGGTCTAAATCCCTCCTGTTCCCAATTGATCCAGCGGCTAGGTCCACATCCCCTCCTGATAGCCCCCTCCTGTGGGTAGACTCCTTTACATACTTGGGGGTACATGTCTCTGGTTCAGCCTCAGACTATATATCCTTAAATCTAGCCCCGTTACTATTGGAGTCCCAGACAAAGCTCAAATCCTGGAGTAACTTGCCCCTGTCTTTATGGGGGCGAGTTAATCTCATAAAAATTAAGATTATTCCCAAACTGACATATCTTTTCCGCCACTCCCCACAATGGGTGCCCAAGTCCTTTTTTTAAAAATTGAACTGCATCTTTTCTTCCTTCTTATGGGGCCCCTCTCCTCCCAGATATAGATTGACGACTCTAATGAGGCCACGAACGCAGGGTGGCATGGCATTCCCGGACTGTCATAAGTATTACCTCTCCGCGCAGTTGGTGACTGCGGCGTGGTGGCTACAGCCGGACAGAACGAACTCGTCGACTGTGCTGGAAGCAACAGTGGTCGGTTCGTGGGAAGCTCTTCAATTATTACTTTTTAGGGGCCCTCGTGCCCCGTATCCTCTGACCCCTTCTATGCTTACCACCCTGCGGGCATGGCGGACAGGATTAGCCATTGAGAAATGTAAACAGTCTGAAATCTCCCCCAATGCCCATATCTGGCTGAACCCTAGTCTATCTCACATTTACAAGATCCCTGACCCCTACGCGTGGACAAAATACGGTATCAAACTTGTGTCTCACATAATATCTCAAAACTCCCTACTCCCCTTCTCGCACCTTTCCTCCCAATACAACCTACCCAACCATTTCCTATTTAGATATCTGCAACTGTCCCACGCATTTGCGGCGCAATTTACGCAATCTTCGTGCATCGTGGCCCAGTCGGAACTGGAGAGGACACTTAGATTTAGCTGTGAAGACAAACCCACCTCACATCTTTATTCGTACTTGATCTTTGTGTCTCTTCCACCTCTGGATAAACTCTGGAATAAATGGCAGACTGATATCCCCACATTAGATAGGGATGACTGGGACGACGTGTGGGACATCCCCTTCAACTCCTTAGTCTCCATGCGTGACAGGTTAGTGCAGTACAAAATAGTTCATAGAGCTTATTTCACCCCACACAGACTGCATAGGATGGACCCTGCCCACTCCTCAGGGTGTTGGAGATGCGGCACCTCACCGGGCGACTTCTCCCATATCTTCTGGCGGTGTTCAGGGGTCCAGCAGTATTGGGAAATGGTGCTGGATCTAATTAACAGAGTTGCCTCAGTCGCTGTGCCTTTGTCAATGGAGGTGTGCCTTTTGGGGCTCATTGAGACCATTGTACCATCCTCTGCCAAACGCACGCTAATTTCCTTGCTGCTCTTCTATGCCCGAAAGAATATTGCTATGCAGTGGAAGAAGCCTGCCCCCCCCCTCTTTGGCGCAATGGAAACACTTGGTAAACGGCAGCCTTCCTTTATACAAAGATACCTATGCCAATCGGGGCTGCCCACTGAAATATGACAAGGTCTGGCGCAATTGGTTAGATGAGCCCGAAACAGCCTAGTGAGTTGGGGGTGAACCAGGTCATCGTGTCAAGGTCTTGCCTTGCTCTTCTACCTTCCTTTTCCTCCGATGACCTCTGATATGTTTTCATTGACTAGTGGGTCTTACCATACTGGATGCCCTCCTAGATGTTATTTGGGCGGTGCTGCTGTACCCTTCCATGACTGTGCATTGTATCGCTGGGTTCACATTGCAATTGTATTCCCATCTGTACATGTTCTTTTTCTATGACTGTAGGTGCTTAAGCTGTATGTTTTGTACGCGTTAGAAAATTCAATAAAAAAAACAATTATAAAAAAAAAAAAAAAAAAAAAAAGATACAGTATTTAGAAATTGCATATAGTGATCATATTTAATACAAATAGATATTTATCCATGAGTATACAAGATGATGACTTACTTTTTCAATACATAGTCAAACAAGTAGCAGATGCATTCCCCATGACAAAACAAGGAAGGTACAAAAACCACATGGTGTACCCTTCATCCTCTACAGGACGGCCGGATATAATGAATCCAAACGTTTGGCACTCAAAAACATATAGCCCAGGTGCTGTGTAAACTACAACATGATAATCAGGAAAAAATAAGAAGTTTTCCCCAATTTCCAACTCCCATAAGCAAAGAAAGAACTTACAATAAAAATTGCTGGTTACCTATTTAAAGCGGCCCACCCCATGAAAAATTAAAAGTCAGCAGCTACAAATAATGCAGTTGTTGACTTTTAATATAGGGACACTTACCTGTCCAGGGAGCCTACCATGTCAGCACCCCAGCCGATCTTCGGATCGGCTGTCGGGTGCAGCCGCCGCCATTGCTGGCAAGGGAACCCAGCAGTGAAGCCTTTTGGCTTAACAGCAGGTTCCCTACTGCGCATGCGCGAAGCATGCTGCGCTTTCTAATTGGCCCGGCGGCGGAGGAATGAGAAGGGGGGCCTAGCTTTGCCGACACCGTCTCCCGGAAGTGGGGGAGGGGACCTGTCAAAAACAGGTCCCCGTCCCCCCTCCCCCCCTATAGGTGCCAAATGTGACACCGGAGGGGGAAGGAGAAGAATAAGTGGAAGTTGGGTGGAACTTCGCTTTAAGTGTTTTTACTTGCTTAAAATCCTTACATGGTCTCCCTGCTTTGTAAATACAATTTTCTTATTCACTTTCCTTTAGGTTTACCCTAAACTATGTAGTTTGTAGCCCAAACAAACCTAAAGTGTTTAGGTTTGACCTGATATTATATGGTTTTGGGAAATCTAAAGGGAAATTGTATAACCACTTGACCCCTGGAAGATTTACCCCCTTTCATGACTTTACTTTCTGCTATAAAACTTATCCAATTAAAAATGAAAAAAAAAATTAATTTCTTCATGAATTTAGGCCAATATATATTCTGCTACATATTTTTGGTAAACAAAAAAATCCCAATAAGCGTATATAGATTGGTTTGTGAAAAAGTTATAGTGTCTACAAACTATGGGATATGTACTGGAATTTTGTTTGTGTTTTTTTTTCTTTTTATACTAGTAATGGTGGCAATCAGCGACTTATAACAGGACTGCGATATTGCATTGGACACTGACATTTTTGACACTTTGTGGGAACCAGTGACACTAACACAGTGATAGGTGCTAAAAAAATTGCACAGTCAATGTACTTATGACACTGGCTGGGAAGGGGTTAAACATCTAGGATGATCAAAGGGTTAAAGTGGTTCTAAACCCCCGATTGTCACTTTTACCTATAGGTAAGCCTAGAATAAGGCTTACCTATAGGTAGTGGAAATATCTCCCAAACGTGCGCCGTTTAGGAGATATTTACCTTGTAGATGATGTCATCGGCGCATGCGCTGTAAAGTAACGGACCTTTGTGCTATTTCTTCATTCGCATGTGCCGTGACTGACGGCTCCCATGCGCATGCACGGGAGTGATGTCACACGGCTCCAGTCAGTCACAGACGTGTGTGATTCTGCACAGCACGGTCGCCCTGTAGCAGAAAATCTGCTTTGGGGCGGTCAGCAAGTGGATGATGCATGGCTAACCTAATGTTTAGGAGGGGGCTGTTGCGTAATGTTTAATGTAATTAACCTTCTCTGTACTGTGTTTGCAGGTTTTCAATATCAGCTGTAAAGCAGTTTTGAACATGGTCTGTGCTAACAAAGGGTTAAAAACATAGAAACCACCCTCCTGCATTCTGTGTGGGGACAAAGACACTGCTACTCTTTAGAAATTCCTAGCCATGACACCTTATACTCATTTGCATGGGGGACGACATGATTTGGGGGCCTCCTTGTTAAAGCGTGCTTCCAGATTCTGATAAGCCCCTCGCCCGTAGGCCCCCACAACCACAGGCCAGGGTTGTGAGGAAGAGGCCCTTGTCCCCATTCTATCAACAAAGCACACCCTCGATGTTGAGGGCATGTGACCTAGTATGGTTTGGGGGGGGTGGAGGAGATTAGGGGTGGAGACCTGCTGTTTGAGCAGAAAACGCGCGTAAAACGCTCATGTCACACATTTTCAGGCATTCCCATTGAAGTCTATGAGGCCCAATCTGCCTCCAATCTGCCAAAAAGAAGTTCATATGAGCGACAGGTGTTTTTCTTTAGGCCCCGATCACACCTGAGCAATTTTCTGCTTGAAGCTTGTAGCTCAAATGCTCAACAAGCCATACCCCATTCATTTAAAAAAGGTAAGAAATCGTTTTTTTTTTTAGGTATGGTGTGCAGATGGGAACACATAACAAACACTGAGTGGGGTTTTCTCAAATTTGACTGCAAAAGTGGAAATACGCTTTAAGTCAAGACAGTTTTGTTACAACTGGGATGGGTAGTATGGACAATATAATGATGCCAGTTATAGATGGAGTAGAGTACAGGTGGCATGTCATGTACACATGCTATAATTGATTGTTTTTTCCTGGCATGCTGTGGGTTAATCGGCTGCATCATGTACACAAGGCGGCCAGGCAGAATGCAGTGGGCAGGTGTTGTCTTAAGCTATTTTGGGGTTTGAGATCCGGATGGGTCATAGCCAGGCTTACCTCACCACCATCGCTACATCTGTGGGAAAGTTTATACAATTCCAATCTTCTCAATAGTCCAGCAGGCCCTCTGGGGAGCTCGCTCACTGACAGCGCGCTCACAGCACTCTCTCCCACCCGCCACTGCCAAAGACCGCATTCATGGCGTCCCGTGCATGTGCTGAGATCGATGAGGTCAGTGTCAGTCGTTTCATTAAAAAGCACATAAAAATATGTTAAATCTCCAGCCTAACATGTCAGGCGAATGATTCATTTTTTGGTGGTGAATAATTTTTACAATTCCCAGTTGTCCTCCATCTCCATTCTTACAGCTTGACCTGTTGTTGTAAACGCAGATGCTTCCTGGCATTACGTTTAAAGGAGACCTGTACTAAGAGAACTAGGGAGGTAACTAATGCTGATCCCTCTACGTAATAAAAGACTAGGAGCTTGTTCTAATCCAGTGGCTTCAATCATTTTAGTTATATTTTATATTTTAGTAATAAAATGGGAGGGGGGGTGTGATTACACAATAAGGACATTAATAAATACTATCAAATTTTAATCCATGCCCACTTCTCGCCATTCTTTTTAGGGGTAAGTCAGCAATGAAACACACATTGTAGGCAAAAAAGATTATATTGTACCCAGAATTAACATGAACAGCTCGGTGTCAGGTCACCTGAACCCCAAGTGACAGATGCACACCGTTGGTCAGGAGTGCACCGCTAAGGTAGTGAACCCTATAGCTGACTGCTGCGGATGGAACACTGGATGATTAAGGAAGGCTGGTCTACTGGAGCACTAACAGGGATCCCACAGGGAGCTAGAGCCTAAGATTCCCCAGGGCGCGGAGTCTAAGTTCCAGCAGGTGTTCACCAGAGCCTCTAGTGGTGAGGATGGACTGGGCTGCAACTGGATCCAGGTTGCGGTCCCCAGCTCACGCTCACAGTAGGCTATAGAGGATAGAGGGGAAGCAGCAGCTCAGGATACAGATAGTGAGGGGATAAGCAAAACGTTGGGGCGACTAGCAGACAAGGATAAACAAAGGACAAGCCAAAGGTCAAGGTCACAAGCAGACAGGGATAGTCGAGAACAAGCCAAGATCGGTAAAACAGAGACAGACGTAGCACACGGCAAGCAGGAACCCAAACACACAATAGCTTAACAAACAATGTTGATCAGCACGGCTGGCTTGCAGTGCACAGGTTAATATAGTGTTCCCTGATAGGGCCTGGGGTGGAGCCATGCTTGGAGGAGAGATTATTTAAGCAGCCAGGTGAGAGTGGCTGGCCTCTAAGGTGAACACATGGAGAAGGGGTAAGCTGAGAGACAAACATTACTGCATAACCATGATACTCGGTCTCCAATAAGAATTATTACATAACTGACAATACTTTAGAGGTATAAACATTAGAGACGCACATTAAGAGGAGCATGTGATGCTAACAAATAATACAACCTCTGTACCAAAGAAGAGAAATGCTTATAAAGCCAAAGACAATATACTCCAGAAATCAGAAACTGGAAAGATATCTGGCTAGCAGGCACCTCCAATACTACCACTCTCCATAATCAGCCTCCAGTTAGGGTCTCCCAACCGAGTCTCTAGTCCAGCTTCTCCTCCAGTCTCGCTCCCAATCTGGCTATTCAGTCAGGGTCTACCAGCTACTCCTCTGTCAAGCTCCCCGTCAAGCTACCCCCTATCTCGCTATTAAGTCAGGTTCTTACCAGGTACTCCTTAGTCAAGCTCGCTCCCTTCCACCCCCTCTTTAGGTTCCTACTCCAGCTTTCAGTCCAGCCTCCCTCAATGTCCTAATAGTTATTTTTATACTGCTTCTCTCAACTCGCTAACATTAAGATTCCAATTGGCTCAAACTGCACGATCAAATCTTTCTCAAGAAAGGGATTGGATGGGCCTCAAGTCTACTTGCCCACAAAGCTCAACCAATGATAAAGGAGTCGTGTCGTCTGAACCTGGCTTTCAATATTTACAGGTTCGCTAGCCTATCTCCTGACAAAACAGTCAGCCAACTTTGCATTCCAAAGCCACATGAGCTATGGTCCAGAGGAGTCTAGAAAACGACCATCGCCTATATTTGGCTTTAGCATGCTATTGAAGGCACCAAACAGAAGTTTTTGTCCTCTGAAAGACAGCGGACAGTCTTGTAAAGACAAACTAGGCCCATATTTCGTAATAATACCAGAAAATGTATTGCATACATAATTTTCCTGTAAATATATATATATTTTTTTTTTTACTGGATGTGGTAATTTCTTGCACTTACCTGGAACTAGTATGCAGGTTGTAGAAAATGTTCCTTCACTTGCCTCACCCATCAATTTCACCCATTAATTGATTAAAGGCTGGGTTCACAGTTCACACTAATGCAAATTGCAACCGGAGATTGTGGCCGGCTCTCCCTATGGAGCCGGTTCACATATCTCCATTGCGGCTGCGGAGCGGCTTGCACAGAGGTCCTGTGCGTCTTTGGCTCTGTTTCAGAGCTGAATTCAGGGAAAAATTTGGCCCTAAATTCGTCCCTGAAACAGAGAACAGGGACGCACTGCACAATTGTTTGTTTTGGAGAGTGTGGATAAAGCTTAAAAAATTGTCTAATTTCAGTTTTTATTAACATGTTCGGTTCCCCAGGTGACAAAGCACATGTAGTACTTTGTCCCATCTTTATATGTGCTCTCTAAAGCTAGCTGGAAAGTCAGATAGAGCACCTCTCCTCCCTTCACGGCGGTTCGACAACGCAGCTAGCAAGGAGATGGCTACTTTTACAGACAGCACTTTTCTCCATCTTCAAGGACTTGTCCAAGACAATTGTCTATATCAAGGAATGCAGGGGTTGGGGGGCTTGTCAGCTATTCTGTTCCAAGCAAATGGACAAGTGCTTGTAGACCTAGAAAAGTGTCATCTATCAAAGCAGCCATCTCCTTGCTAGCTGCATTGTTGGACAACTGTGGAGGGGGCGCCTGTCCGACCTCACAGCTATCCTTAGACAGCATATACTGTAGAAAGATGGAACAAAGTACTTCATGTAGGAGATATTTACTGTAGATGCAGCCGGTGACGTCACCGGCGCATGCTCCTAAGGAACGGTATACCCGTGCCATTCCTTCAGAGTCCTGTGCCGTAAATGGCAGCTCCGGTGCGCATGCGCAGGATTGTGGCTCCGGCCCCTCACACAGCCGGAGTCCGTGAAGATGGAAGTGCCTTCAGCGGTGACAGTGCGCCACTGGAGGGCTTCGTTCTAAGGTAAGTTTCACATAATGTGCATACTAGTACATTATGACATTGCCTTGCAGGTTTAAAAAAAAAAAAGCCAGTGGTTTACTACCACTTTAAAGAACAGGTGTGTAAACAAGCCTTTTTGGAGCGTCATTGCAACTTTGCACTTAGTACTAAGGCCTTGTAATGCTGGGGTCCTGAATTCATTTTGCCTCCAGTCACTCTGTCTACGTGGATTTTATGTTCCATACCACATGTGTGGCTTCCTTGCCATTGATCTGGTTTCTGGTGTGGTAAAAACAAACCTACAGGTAGGGTAAAAAAAGTTCTATCCAGTATATAATACATACAGTGGGTACGGAATGTATTCAGACCCCCTTAAATTTTTCACTCTTTGTTATATTGCAGCCATTTTCTAAAATAATTTAAGGTCATTTATTTTCCTCATTAATGTACACACAGCACCCCATATTGACAGAAAAACACAGAATTGTTGACATTTTTGCAGATTTATTAAAAAAGAAAAACAGAACTATCACATGGTCCTAAGTATTCAGACCCTTTGCTCAGTATTTAGTATTTGCACCTTTTGATCTAATACAGCCATGAGTCTTTTTGGGAAAGATGCAACAAGTTTTGCACACCTAAATTTGGGGATCCTCTGCCATTCCTCCTTGCAGATCCTCTCCAGTTCTATCAGGTTGGATGGTAAACGTTGGTGGACGGCCATTTTTAGGTCTCTCCAGAGATGCTCAATTGGGTTTAAGTCAGGGCTCTGGCTGGGCCATTCAAGAACAGTCACGGAGTTGTTGTGAAGCCACTCCTTTGTTATTTTAGCTGTGGGCTTAGGGTCATTGTCTTGTTGGAAGGTAAGCCTTCGGCCCAGTCTGAGGTCCTGAGCACTCTGGAGAAGGTTTTCATCCAGGATATCCCGGTACTTGGCCGCATTCATCTTTCCCTCGATTGCAACCAGTCCTCCTGTCCCTGCAGCTGAAAAACACCCCCACAGCATGATGCTGCCACCACCATGCTTCACTGTTGGGACTGTATTGGACAGGTGATGGGCAGTGCCTGATTTTCTCCACACATACCGCTTAGAAGTAAGGCCAAAAAGTTCTATCTTGGTCTCATCAGACCAGAGAACCTTATTTCTCACCATCTTGGAGTCCTTCAGGTGTTTTTTGGAAAACTCCATGCAGGTTTTCATGTGTCTTGCAGGAGAGGCTTCCGTTGGGCCACTCTGCCATAAAGCCCCGACTGGTGGAGGGCTGCAGCGATGGTTGACTTTCTACAACTTTATCCCATCTCCCAACTGCATCTCTGGAGCTCAGCCACAGTGATCTTTGGGTTCTTCTTTACCTCTCTCACCAAGGCTCTTCTCCCCCGATAGCTCAGTTTGGCCGGACGGCCAGCTCTAGGAAGGGTTCTGGTTGTCCCAAACGTCTTCCATTTAAGGATTATGGAGGCCACTGTGCTTTTAGGAACCTTAAGTGCAGCAGAATTGTTTTTGTAACCTTGGCCAGATCTGTGCCTTGCCACAATTCTGTCTCTGAGCTCTTCATGCAGTTCCTTTTGACCTCATGATTCTCATTTGCTCTGACATGCACTGTGAGCTGTAAGGTCTTATATAGACAGGTGTGTGGCTTTCCTAATCAAGTCCAATCAGTATAATCAAACACAGCTGGACTCAAATGAAGGTGTAGAACCATCTCAAGGATGATCAGAAGAAATGGACAGCACCTGAGTTAAATATATGAGTGTCACAGCAAAGGGTCTGAATACTTAGGACCATGTGATATTTCAGGTTTTCTTTTTTAATAAATCTGCAAAAATGTCAACAATTCTGTGTTTTTTTGTCAATATGGGGTGCTGTGTGTACATTAATGAGGAAAAAAATGAACTTAAATGATTTTAGCAAATGGCTGCAATATAACAGAGTGAAAAATTTAAGGGGGTCTGAATACTTTCCGTACCCACTGTATACACACGTTGCTTTGCACATGCGCACGGACTGCTTTGTCATTCATGACAGTTCAAATGATTGATGTTACAGTGTTCACTATAACAGCAATCACAATGTAAAAAAAAAAAATCCTTGATACCCCCCCCCCCCCCCCCCCAGAGTAGTACAGTGTCACTATGGTGACACTGAACTGCTGATATTAAAGTGGTTGTAAACCCGGAAAAAAAAAACACCTGCAAGACAAAGCCATAATGAGCTAGTATGACTAACATACTAGCTCATTATGCATCACTTACCTTAGATCGGGGCCCCCGAAGCCGTCCTCATCTCCCCCTCCAGCCGCAGCCATCGCTCTGGCCCTGTGATTGGCCGGAGCGGCAAAGACGTCTCTCCGCGCATGCGCCTGGGAGCCGGCAAAGCCGGATTTGTGAATGGGGATTAACCCTGTGAATGCACCATTGTCTACGGCGCGCATGCGCCGTAGACATCGGTACATGTCTTTTTTTGCAAATATCTCCTAAACCGTGTAGGTTTAGGAGATATTTCTTGCACCTACAGATAAGCCCTACTCTAGGCTTACCTGTAGGTGCAAGTTGCATAAGTGGGTTTACAACCACTTTAAAGTATGTAAAAAAAAATGGTAACAAAATTTAATAAAATGTTAAAAAAAATTATTTACCGTATATATTTATTTCTTTTTTAAACATAAAAAATAACCCATATGATGACGCTGTACTGCACTGGTGACAGTATTTTCCAAAAACTTGTGACAGAAAAAGTTACAACTTAAAAAAACTCACCATGCTTCTTACTAAATACCTTGGATTGTCTTCTTTCCAAAAAGGGGGCATTTGGTACCTCTGCCGGGTTAGCCCCCCCTTATCAAAATTTTTGAAAAAATCTTATGCAGTTTGTTAGATCTTTGTTAGATCAGGTTAGATCAACCGTTGTTTGCGTTAGATCTCACACAGAAGAAGCAATATTAACAGTTATTTGCTGGGGGGGCTAACCCGTCATCAGCCCCCCCTTATCAAAAAATTGACCAAACAGTTAGCTATTTTGGAAGCTATTTGTTAGATCCGGTAAGATCAAGTGGTTTTAACGTTAGATCTCACATAATTAGAGACTTATTAAGTGATTAATGAGGGGGGGCTGGCCCCCCCTTATCAAAATTTCGGGCCAAAAATTATTCAGGCTAATAGATATTCGTTAGATCCGGTAAGATCAAGTGGTTTTAACGTTAGATCTCACATAATTAAAGACTTATTAAGTGATTAATGAGGGGGGGCTGGCCCCCCCTTATCAAAATTTCTGGCCAAAAATGATTCAGGCTAATAGATATTCGTTAGATCCGGTAAGATCAAGTGGTTTTAACGTTAGATCTCATATAATTAGAGACTTATTAAGTGATTAATGAGGGGGGGCTGGCCCCCACTTATCAAAATTCCGGGCCAAAAATCATTCAGGCTAATAGATATTCGTTAGATCCGGTAAGATCAAGTGGTTTTAACGTTAGATCTCACATAATTTCAGAGATATTCCACATAAAAATACTGATATTAGGTGGTACATAAGGACGGGTTGGCCCCCCCTTATCAAATTTTCGGGCCAAAAATCATTCAGGCTAATAGATATTCGTTAGATCCGGTAAGATCAAGTGGTTTTAACGTTAGATCTCACATAATTTCAGAGATATTCCACATAAAAATACTGATATTAGGTGGTACATAAGGACGGGTTGGCCCCCCCTTATCAAATTTTCGGGCCAAAAATCATTCAGGCTAATAGATATTCGTTAGATCCGGTAAGATCAAGTGGTTTTAACGTTAGATCTCATATAATTTCAGAGATATTCCACATACAAATACAGATATTAGGTGGTACATAAGGACGGGTTGGCCCCCCCTTATCAAATTTTCGGGCCAAAAATCATTCAGGATAATAGATATTCGTTAGATCCGGTAAGATCAAGTGGTTTTAACGTTAGATCACACATAATTTCAGAGATATTCCACATAAAAATACTGATATTAGGTGGTACATAAGGACGGGTTGGCCCCCCCTTATCAAATTTTCGGGCCAAAAATCATTCAGGCTAATAGATATTTGTTAGATCCGGTAAGATCAAGTGGTTTTAACGTTAGATCTCATATAATTTCAGAGATATTCCACATACAAATACAGATATTAGGTGGTACATAAGGACGGGTTGGCCCCCCCTTATCAAATTTTCGTGCCAAAAATCATTCAGGCTAATAGATATTCGTTAGATCCGGTAAGATCAAGTGGTTTTAACGTTAGATCTCACATAATTTCAGAGATATTCCACATAAAAATACTGATATTAGGTGGTACATAAGGACGGGTTGGCCCCCCCTTATCAAATTTTCGTGCCAAAAATCATTCAGGCTAATAGATATTCGTTAGATCCGGTAAGATCAAGTGGTTTTAACGTTAGATCTCATATAATTTCAGAGATATTCCACATACAAATACAGATATTAGGTGGTACATAAGGACGGGTTGGCCCCCCCTTATCAAATTTTCGGGCCAAAAATCATTCAGGCTAATAGATATTCGTTAGATCCGGTAAGATCAAGTGGTTTTAACGTTAGATCTCACATAATTTCAGAGATATTCCACATAAAAATACTGATATTAGGTGGTACATAAGGACGGGTTGGCCCCCCCTTATCAAATTTTCGGGCCAAAAATCATTCAGGCTAATAGATATTCGTTAGATCCGGTAAGATCAAGTGGTTTTAACGTTAGATCTCATATAATTAGAGACTTATTAAGTGATTAATGAGGGGGGCTGGCCCCCCCTTATCAAAATTTCGGGCCAAAAATCATTCAGGCTAATAGATATTCATTAGATCCGGTAAGATCAAGTGGTTTTAACGTTAGATCTCACATAATTTCTGAGATATTCCACATAAAAATACTGATATTAGGTGGTACATAAGGATGGGTTGGCCCCCCCTTATCAAATTACACAGTACACACCTGACAGTGACACAAGGCCTGTCTGGTGCCCCAGCCACCTTCCAAAGGCTAATGGAGAAGACCGTGGGTGACATGAAACTGATCGAGGTGTTGGTGCACTTAGACGACATCATCGTTTTCGGCAAGACCCTGGAAGAGCACGAAGAACATCTGGAGAAGGTCCTGAGGAGACTGCATGATGAGGAGGTTGAAGCTGTCTCTGGAAAAGTGCCAGTTTTACCAACCCTCAGTCAACTACCTTGGCCATATTGTGTCTTACGACAAAGTGGCCACCGACCCCCAGAAGCTGGAAGCTGTCACCTCCTGGCCGAGGCCTACCAACGTGACTGAGCTTAGGTAATTTCTGGGATTCTGTTCTTATTACAGAAGATTTGTCAAGGGATTCGCTAAGACGCTGATCTGGCGAAGCCTGTCAGACCAGCTGGAGGGCCCAGAAAACCCAGAGAGTCCATTCAGGAACAATGGACTCCGAAGTGTGAAGAGGTTTTAGGCAGCCTAACAACCGCTCCTGTTCTGGCCTATGCAGATCCAACCAAGCCATATGAGCTACATGTTGACGCCAGTCGAGATGGGTTAGGTGGGGTGCTATATCAAGAGCATGACGGTCATCTACGGCCTGTTGCCTACATGAGTCGGAACTTGTCCCCCCGCCGAGAAGAACTACCCCATGCACAAACTTGAGTTCCTGACCTTGAAGTGGGTGGTGGTTGATAAGCTGGGGGATTATCTATATGGAGCGGAGTTCGTGATCAAGACTGACAACAATCCTCTCACCTACATCCTCACTACCACCAAGTTGGATGCCACAGGTCACAGATGATTGGCTACTCTATCAGGGTTTATTTTCAGCCTGAAACAAGATGTGGATGCTTTGTCAAGAAGGCCCCATTGTTCCAGAGACCCCCCAGCTGACACCTGAAGGGGTACGAGCCTTATGTCAAGGAGCAGAACATCAAGCTGGAGAAGGATCCAGGGCCGAAGACATTGAAGTGTCAGCCGCTGGTGTCCCCAGATGTTATTGCAATGTCACCCAAGTCGGGGATAAAGGTCTGCCCGAAGCTGTCAAAGAATGACCTGCAAAGGGACCAGTTGGAGGACACTCCCTGCAGCTTGGCATTGAAGGCCTTGGAGAGCCAACGCCCTAACTTGCTCCTCACTGACTCCCCAAAGGAAACCCGTCTGCTGTACCGAGAGTGGGATCAGTTTCAGGTGCACCAAGGGTTGGTCTACCGAAGGGGCCCCTCTGACGATTCTGAAAAAAAATTGCAGCTATTCCTACCTGAAAAACATATATTAACTGCCCTACATGACAACCATGGCCACCTAGGGCCCAAAAGGACTTTTGACTTTTGACCTGGTGAGGGACAGGTTCTACTGGCCCTGCATGCAGGCGGAAGTTGAGGACTATTGCCACTCCTGCGTCAGATGTATCCAAAAGTAGACTTTGCCTCACAAGCTGCCCCAATGGGCCATCTTCGGAGTCAGGGACCCATGGAGCTGGTGTGCATTGACATTCTGTGCTTGGAGCCTGATTTTAGAGGGCAGGAAAATATCCTGGTAGTGACTGACCATTTCACTCGGTATGCCCAGGCGTTTTCCACGAGGGGCCAACAAGCATCCACGGTGGCCAAGATCTTTGTGGAGAAAATCTTTGTGCACTATGGTCTGTCCCAACGCATCCACTCTGATCAGGGGAGAGATTTTGAGAGTAGTCTCATCAAGAGACTTTTAGACCTGTTGGGCATCAGGAAGTCTAAAACCCCCCCGTATCATCCTCAAGGAGATCCTCAACCAGAGAGATTCAACCAAACCCTCCTGGATATGCTCGGAACTCTAAATTCAGAACAAAAACAGCACTGGAGCAAGCATATAGTGGCTATTGTGCATGCTTATAACAGCACCGCCAATGATGCCACAGGTTACGCTCCCTATAGTTTGATGTTCGGACGGTAGGCCCGGCTGCCAGTCGACTTGGCCTTCGGCACATCCCTCGACCATACCTCAGCAACTTCCCGCTGGAAGTCGCAGCCCTATGTCATTTGCAAGCATCTGCCTGGACTCCCAGTATATCAAATCCGGCCAGAGGGAAGCACAGGACTTGGCATCGCAATCATCTGTTGCCTCTGTCAGAAGCAGTTCATGTGCCACCACAGCCAGATTTACAGCCCACACCCACGGCCTCTCAAAGATCCCAGCCAGTGACTAGATCTCACTCAGTCTGTACCCCTTGCTGAAAATGAAAACCGCGAGGCAGGACAACCTCCCCTCCTCTGCTAATTGGTTGGATATTCCTCTGCCATGGTTTTATGCAGATGCAAATTGTATGGTTTCCTGTGCACACTAACCTGTTTTTTTTTTTACGTGTGTATATCAAAAGCATGTAACAGGTCATAGACTCTTTACCACCTTTGGCGGACCTAAGGTTTTTTGGTGGGGGGAGTGTGTAGCGGGGGCTGCTCTGTCTCCCATGGTCCCACACCTCCCTCCATTCCCGCCAGGAACCGTCGGACTGAATAGACACTGACACAGGCACTTACTCAAGGAGAGCACGCCTGTCAGTACCTGGGGGGGATTTCTCCCCCTAACTCTACTCTTCCTTGAGTGACGAGCAGCGGTCACTCACGGGCATCAGTCGGCTCTGCTCTCTTCTCTGTGTTCCTATTGGCAGGGAGAGGAAGTCAATCAAGCAGCAGCAGAGGACCACAGGACATAAAGGCTCATCACAAAATGGCACCATTGATTTTTACTGGGGATGGAGCTGCTACTTCTGCTGTGAAAGAAGGGGGCTAGCTAAAGACTTAATCTTGTGTGTCTGAAAAGAGATCACCATGAGGCTGGGAGGTGAACGGAGGTGTGAGAAGAGACAACAGGCATCCGCTGAAGAACCATCCAAAGACAGTTGCAGAGACCATCCAGAGACGGTTGAAAATGGATGTACCTTCTGTAAAACCTAATATCCCTATTTTTATGTGAAATATCTCTGAAATTATGTGAAATCTAACGTTAAAACCACTTGATCTTACCGGATCTAACGAATATCTATTAGCCTGTGTAGCGCCCTGCTCCTATTGGGTAGGTGCTAGTGTAAATTTAGTTATCTGAGCTGTCGTTTAGCTCAGAACAATTGTACCAAATTATGGTCTCTGTTCCAGTTTAGCTGGGCTGCACATTTCCACCTGACTGTAGGTGTCGTTGTTACCACAGGTCAAGGTTGGAATTGCTGTAGGCTGGATGCATTGGGTATTCCTTTCCCAGGGACAGCGCAGTGGGAGTGGTGACCCCGCTGTGCATTCTGGGAGAGGGTACTTAAGGAGCAGACACCGTTTTTCGGGGTCTTCCGATCCTGACCTGACGGCCCTCCTGGCCTCAGGGATGTGTTAGTAGTGTTCTGCGTCGGGGCCTGTAGGCCCGAGGCTCTGTTGCTGAGAGTAGGCCCAGGAGTTTCTGGGGGCCTACTGATCTCTGGATGGTCCCGTGTTGCCTTGCCTGAGGGAAGGGACCGAACAATTGAGGGCTCAATTGGATGACGCATCCGGATAAAAATATGCCTCGCAGTGCTGCCGGCTGGCTGAAAGATCATGGCACTGTGTGTTATGTTTTCAGAACTTTATCAAGTGAGTGATTACCCAAGTCTGTGGCAGAAACTATTTGTATTCTTCAAGTCTGGCAGAAACTATTTGTATTCTTCAAGTCTGTGGATAGAGACTTTTGGCCGAGCACCGCACCGGCTGCTAGGTCAGTGAGAGAGGCCTATCCGGTGGTTGCTATATCCAGTGTGGAGACTGTTTGTCCTCTGGATTAAGAAGTACCCGTGATCCGCAAGCAAGGTACCTGAATCCCCCCCCCTAACCCTCCATCCCTCTGTTAATAAAACCCTTGAGAAAAAGAGACTAAGTGTTTGGTGCAGACATTTGTGAGAAATTCTTCAAGGAAGACCCCCTAGGACGGACCTGGTGAACAGTAAGGTAATGGCAGACCCAAATCTTAAACCAGCGCCCCCTGCGGGGGTATTGCTACACCTGATATAGACACTAGTATGGATATCCGTGCATCGATACCAAATATCCATAATATCCCTGTAATTATGTATAATCAACCATTAAAACCACTTGATCTTACCGTATTTAACGAATATCTATTAGCCTGAAGGATTTTTGGACAGTAAATTGCATGTGGGGGGGCCAACCCGTCTATATGTACCACCTAATATCAGTATTTTTATGTGGAATATCTCTGAAATTATGTGAGATCTAACGTTAAAACCACTTGATCTTACCGGATCTAACGAATATCTATTAGCCTGAATGATTTTTGGCCCGAAAATTTGATAAGGGGGGGCCAACCCGTCCTTATGTACCACCTAATATCAGTATTTGTATGTGGAATATCTCTGAAATTATATGAGATCTAACGTTAAAACCACTTGATCTTACCGGATCTAACGAATATCTATTAGCCTGAATCATTTTTGGCCCGAAAATGTGATAAGGGGGGGCCAACCCGTCCATATGTACCACCTAATATCTGTATTTGTATGTGGCATATCTCTGAAATTATATGAGATCTAACGTTAAAACCACTTGATCTTACCGGATCTAACGAATATCTATTAGCCTGAATCATTTTTGGCCCGAAAATTTGATAAGGGGGGGCCAACCCGTCCATATGTACCACCTAATATCAGTATTTGTATGTGGAATATCTCTGAAATTATATGAGATCTAACGTTAAAACCACTTGATCTTACCGGATCTAACGAATATCTATTAGCCTGAATGATTTTTGGCCCGAAAATTTGATAAGGGGGGGCCAACCCGTCCTTATGTACCACCTAATATCAGTATTTTTATGTGGAATATCTCTGAAATTATGTGAGATCTAACGTTAAAACCACTTGATCTTACCGGATCTAACGAATATCTATTAGCCTGAATGATTTTTGGCCCGAAAATTTGATAAGGGGGGGCCAACCCGTCCTTATGTACCACCTAATATCTGTATTTGTATGTGGAATATCTCTGAAATTATATGAGATCTAACGTTAAAACCACTTGATCTTACCGGATCTAACGAATATCTATTAGCCTGAATGATTTTTGGCCCGAAAATTTGATAAGGGGGGGCCAACCCGTCCTTATGTACCACCTAATATCTGTATTTGTATGTGGAATATCTCTGAAATTATATGAGATCTAACGTTAAAACCACTTGATCTTACCGGATCTAACGAATATCTATTAGCCTGAATCATTTTTGGCCTGAAAATTTGATAAGGGGGGGCCAACCCGTCCATATGTACCATCTAAAATCTCTATGTTTATGTGGAATATCTCTGAAATTATGTGAGATCTAACGTTAAAACCACTTGATCTTACCGGATCTAACGAATATCTATTAGCCTGAATGATTTTTGGCCCGAAAATTTGATAAGGGGGGGCCAACCCGTCCTTATGTACCACCTAATATCTGTATTTGTATGTGGAATATCTCTGAAATTATATGAGATCTAACGTTAAAACCACTTGATCTTACCGGATCTAACGAATATCTATTAGCCTGAATGATTTTTGGCCCGAAAATTTGATAAGGGGGGGCCAACCCGTCCTTATGTACCACCTAATATCAGTATTTTTATGTGGAATATCTCTGAAATTATGTGAGATCTAACGTTAAAACCACTTGATCTTACCGGATCTAACAAATATCTATTAGCCTGAATGATTTTTGGCCTGGAATTTTGATAAGGGGGGGCCAGCCCCCCCTCATTAATCACTTAATAAGTCTTTAATTATGTGAGATCTAACGTTAAAACCACTTGATCTTACCGGATCTAACGAATATCTATTAGCCTGAATAATTTTTGGCCCGAAATTTTGATAAGGGGGGGCCAGCCCCCCTCATTAATCACTTAATAAGTCTCTAATTATGTGAGATCTAACGTTAAAACCACTTGATCTTACCGGATCTAACAAATAGCTTCCAAAATAGCTAACTGTTTGGTCAATTTTTTGATAAGGGGGGGCTGATGACGGGTTAGCCCCCCCAGCAAATAACTGTTAATATTGCTTCTTCTGTGTGAGATCTAACGCAAACAACGGTTGATCTAACCTGATCTAACAAAGATCTAACAAACTGCATAAGATTTTTTCAAAAATTTTGATAAGGGGGGGCTAACCCGGCAGAGGTCATTTGGTTGGTATATGTACTCTCCAGTCATTTTAGGGTCGTCAGTACATCAGGATTGATCAATTTTTCAATATATATCACATAGTTTGTAGAATCTTTAACTTTCACACAGACTAAATAATAATAATTATTTTTTATACACTTTTTAGATTTATTCAGATTATATTTACACGTACATTTTCCAGAGTAGTGCGGACTAGATGCGTCCCCTGATTTTCCCACTTCACATGGACCACGTCACGAAATCTGGCCTGTTCCTTGGCTGTTCCCTGGGTCTGGACGGGGGCACTCCGGGACAGAGGCTGTCAAAGACAATGTCTGACTTGGGACTGAGGCGGGAGCCCCCGTCCAGACCCAGGGAATAGCCAAGGAACAGGCCAGATTTCGTGATGTGGTCCCCTTTTAGTAAGTAGCTGGGTACAAAGTTTTCTTTTTTTTGAGCTGACGTGAGTATTAGACCTTTTTGTTCTTCAAGACCTTCCCTTCCTTGTTCTATAAATTGCATTTTGCATTAATATACCATTCTTATTTACTATCTACATTTATAGATATTTTTGGCAATATACTCCTGACGAGTGGACAGATCCATGAAACGCATTGCGTTTTTAATGTTAAAACAGTTTTATTCCTACAACTTATATCTATTATGTATATGTAAACATTATTATGTTATCTATCAATTATGAATTTACTCTATTAATCCTGTTCCATATGTCAGCTTTTTATGGCCTCATTGGCTCTTTTTCCTAAAATCGCACCATGTATTTTGAGATTGTTTTACTCCTGTTTGTATAATAAAATCTTTACGTTATGTACTGTCTGTATTTTTATTCTTTGAAGTGACATGCCTCATAAAGTCCCATGACCACAGTTTTTTGTATATATAGACTGAATAACATGCACTGATTTTGGTTCTTTTTCCCAAAGAAGTGTAGCAGAATAAATTTTGGCCTAAATTTATGAAGAAAGATTATTTGCAAAATGTTATAACAGAAACTAGAAAAAAAGCATGGTTTTTTTTTTTTTGGTATTTTTTATGTTTATATAGCAAAAAAAAAAAACTGTGGTGATTAAATTTCACCAAAAGAAAAAACTATTTGTGTGAAAAATTACCGTATTTATCGGCGTATAACACGCACCCTAACTTTAAGAGGGAAGTTTCAGGAAAAACACTTCCCACAGCCCCCTGCGTATAACACGCAGGCACAGTTTACCCTCTATTTTCAGGGTAAAAAATTGAGTGTCATGCCGCGTACACACGATCATTATTCACGGCGGTTAAAAAACCACCGTGAATAATGACAGGAAAAACGAGGGAACCGCTTGGTTCCCTACACACGGTTGTTTTTCCCGTCATTTTTTCTCTTGACGAGAAAAACGACCGTCTGTGGGCTCCGCGGCAGTGTCTCCCTATGGGAAAACTGCCGCGGAAAAAAATGCTGGAAAAAACGATGAGAAAATTTAGAACATGTTCTAATTTTTCTCGTCGTTTTTTATGCCGTTTTTCTCAACGAGAAAAACGACATAAAGCCCACAGACGATCGTTTTTCTCGGCGGAAAAAAAAAATGCAGTTTTTCTCGTCGAGAAAAGCGGTCGTGTGTACGCGGCATTATACGCCAATAAATACAGTATATAAATTTAATTTGGGTACAGTGTTGTATGACTGAGCAATTGCCAGTTAAATTAGCACAGTGCTGAATAGCAAAAAATGCCCCGGTCACAAAGGGGATAAAACCTTCCGGAGGTCAAGTGGTTAACGTGAAATTGGTGTTTTGTGTATCACGTGATGATGAATTTTTGTTATGGGACAGCTTATGATCTGAGAGAGATTGTTTTGGAAACGCTTTCTAATTGTGCCTTTTTTTTGTTTTTTCAGGGACATTTCCAATAACAACATTGAAACCTTGAACGAAGAACTTTTTGAACAATTGCAGAGTCTAACGGAAATGTAAGTGCACGTACTAAATATTTTTGATTATCTGTGGATGGCGGTGCCCAGTTTGTGTTAAGGACTGACTGAGATGGAGTAAACAGGGTGTGACTATAGCGGTAGCGGAAGGTACAGCTACTTCAGAGGTCATGAAGTCAAGGAACCCAAGCCTAACTGCTCCTCCATGTGATGTCATAGTCCCTGCAACATATGTGTACTTAAAATGTAAGAGTTGTGGTATAGACAGTGTTGCCAACCTACCAGATTGAAATTTACTGACACAACACCCAAAATTTACTGGCACAGCCAGGTTTTTACTGTCAGTTACAAAAGATACAAAATTGCAATTTTAAGTGCAAATTCCAGTATTTAGGCTACAAATAAGTACAGCATGCAATTAGCAATCTGATTTAAGGTAGATATTAAGGCAAAAGGCATATTTATTATTTTATTTTCGATATAGTAAGTAGCTCAGGGACAGGACTGGAGGGGCAATACATTAGAATGGGTGATGCACCCATAACATTTGACTCTCACAGTGATAGTGACAGAAGTGTGCAGCAGCACATATCACTGAAACAAAATGTCCCCTCCTGAGTCACAGTGACAGTGTCTCTCCATGCCAGGTGGTCCCTTCAGTCCCCTCCAGTCCAAACAGCACTGTCAGTCCCGCTCCCAGCTTGCCTTAATCCCATCATGCAGACCTGCACATGAGGCATCCGGCTACTCCCTTGTACCATGACATCACACTACATGCTCAGACACTGCCTCCACCAGACCCGCCCCCCGCCGGCACCGCCCAAACACACTGTAGCAGGCACTTGGATGGTCTCGACCGGCTCCAGGCCCGAGCTGCACATGAGCAGTTCCGAGCTGAGCGTCACAGCCATATTTTTTACTGGCAACATTTTTCCTCTTACTGGCAGGAGAAAAGTGCCCATTTTTTACTGGCTGCTAGTAAAAATACTGACGGTTGGCAACACTGGGTATAGACAGTCAAGGGGGGTCAGTCCAGACTTTTCTGTGACCTGTCACAGTCTTCAGCTCTCCTTTGGGTAGTACAAGGCATTTCTTTGCCAAAATGTCCTAGGATTGGCCTCCTCTCATATATATATATCCGCTACAAAAGGAGAAACCCAGGGAAGGTCTCTATAAAACGCCCACACCACCTTAACCAGCCCCCTTTCATTTCAAAAGAGCAGATCTGTTTGCAAATGGGTGGCTTATTATCTCCGCAACTTTCCTGCTTTCATAATTACGCTAGCCATAGGTGGATAGACATTTGATTAAAAAGTCTTAGGAAAATTTGTACAAAATTCTCAGATCATTTGAATTTCATTTGAAAGAGTTTGTTTGACTTTTAACATTTAATTTTGGAATAAATGGACTTTACTGAGCGGAAACTGCATAACATGTTAGAATTTCATTCCTTCTAATTAAACATTTTCCATCCTGCTCCTTCGAATTTTCTCATCACTGGAGTCGAAAACGAATGTTGGGTTGACCCCACTAATGATTAGAAAAACAAACTACCGTAACTTTCTTTGAATATTCTTTTCCTGAGAATTTTTGTTCGAAATTCTACCCATCTATGGCTAGCTTTAGGTATTACCTGAACAACCTCACTAGTGGTCATTGTATCTCCCACTCAGCAGCAGTTCAGTCGGGTTGTTCTGATAAGTGACTTTTATACATTTAGAATGGCTCATACCCCTGGATGGAGCAGATGGCTGTACAAATTAGTCCCTTTTGTACAAATAATTTTGCACAGATTGGTAACTTTGGTGCTTTTGAATTGTCGGAAAACAATGAGCTGGAATTTCCCTTTTATCTGGGCTTAGATCCATAAGAGAGACTCTTCGGATGCGCTTCACTCTGCTGTCTGATAGTGACAGGCCAGCTGCTCTGCGAATTTGGCATCTGAATTGTAGAAACTGCATAGACTGTACAAGCTGTTAATTGATTGGATCCTTTGGGGCTCGTTGCAGAAACCTTAGTGACAATCCATGGTTGTGTGACTGTCGTCTATCATGGCTCCCTCGCTGGGCGAATAAGAGCGGGATTAGCGTTGTACAGGCGGATTCTACTGTGTGCGACCGGCCTCACGTGGCCTCTGGCCAGCAGCTCTTTAATGTCTCTTTCTCCAAATATCTGTGCGGTAAGTAAACACTGACCTATAGGCTTATGGAGAACTTTTTTTTTTTTCTAAATATCGTTTTGTAATTTTGGATTGCTTAGGGTGGCATTTTGGGCCTCATTGATCAAAGTGTAAAAGAAGAGTAAAGAATTGTCTGAGTTTGCCTTGGCCATAGCTATCTTTTATTTTCTCTTCCTTTCGTTCCCTAAAATGACACTGGGCAAAGAAAGTGACTATCCAATTGGGTGTTATAAGTAGTGCAGACTAAGACAATTCCACCAAATAGTGCCCATAAACTCGACACGGTGTGATCTTGTGGTTGGGAGTCCTGATTTTCAGAACGTTTGTCCCTTTCTGGTCAATTGGCTGAGAAGAATGGACGATGAGGAGAGATGTATTTTAGTGGTGCACATTAAAGCACAGCACTGACCACGGTATGTTAATTCCAGCTTTTAGGAAATGTAAATTAACATAAGCAATCCTTGGGCAGGTTTATATAGGAAAACCTTATTGTAACAAGTAATGATTTCAGGAATCTAGATGTGGCATGTGTTGCCCTTCAGAGAAAAATGAGCCCAGTTTACTTTTATTTAATCATAGCTCTATCCGTGACAAGTCGAAGATTGATGATTTTTTTATATTTTTTATAATTAAAGTGGTAGTAATGGCTAATACTAAGTATTTTTAAGAATGCCCCCATATCCTCCCTAATCTGTATAAAAAAAGATCTGTGTACTTACCTATTTTTAATCCGCTCCGGTCAAAGGGATCCTGCAGCTCCCCTGTGTAAGGGAGCACTCGACACGGCTGTCAATTCCCAGAGCCATGCTGTCCCCCATAGGTTCCCATGGCCCAGCCAATGTCGGCACTCCCTCCTCTCCCCGTTGCAGCCGCCCACTGACACAGGGGAGCTGGAGCTACAGGATCACATGACCAGAGTGGATTAAAAATTAGTAAGTACACAGATCTTTTTATACAGGTTAAGCAGGGTAGGTAGAAGGAGGGGTAAGGGACATGTTTATAAATGGCTAGTGTTAGCCTTATCTTCCACTTTAAGTAATTAAAAAAATCAGATATTTTGTCTGCCTGTCTGTCCCTCCTAATCTACAGTGCATCCGGAAAGTATTCACATGGCTTCACTTTTTCCACATTTTGTTATGTTACAGTGTTATTCCAAAATGTATTAAATTCATTATTTTCCTCATAAGTCTACAAACAATACCCCATAATGACAACGTCAGCCCTGGTTTATACTGGTGCATTTTGACATGCGATTTGGCATGCCAAATCGCATGTCAAAACGGCGGTATTTGCCGCAAATTGCCGGCAATGGCACCGTCCTAATCGGTGCGACGCCGCGTCTGCGGTGCTGCACCGATTTCAAAAAGTAGTTTCTGTACTACTTGTTGCGATTTTGGCCCGCGATTTACATTGACATCTGTGCAGAAACCTGCACAGATTTCTCTGTAATCGCGGCCGAACTCGGGACAGCCCAGTGTGAACCTGGGCTCAAAGAAGTTTGAAATCTTTGCAAATTTATTAAAAATAAAAAATGAAAAAAATCACATTTACATAAGTATTCACAGCCTTTGCCATGACACTCAAAATTGAACTCAGGTGCATCTTGTTGCACTAATCATCCTTGAGATGTTTTTACAACTTGATTGGAGTCCAACTGTGGTAAATTCAGTTGAGTGGACATGATTTGGAAAGGCGCACACCTGTCTATATAAGGTCCCACAGTTAACAGTGCATGTCAGAGCACAAACCAAGCCAAGAAGTCCAAGGCATTGTCTGTAGACCTCCGAGACAGGATTGTATGGAGCCACAGATCTGGGGAAGGGTGCAGAAAATTTCTGTAGCATTGAAGGTCCCAATGAGTACAGTGGCCTCCATCATCCTGAAATGGAAGAAGTTTGAAACCACCAGGACTCTTCCTAGAGCGGGCCGCCCGGCCAAACTGAGAGATCGGGGGAGAAGGTCACTCTGGCAGAGCTCCAGCGTTTCTCTGAAGAGATAGGAGAACCTTCCAGAAGAAAAAGCATCTCTGCAGCACTCCACCAATCAGGCCTGTATGGGTAGAGTGGTCAGACGAAAGCCATTCCTCAGTAAAAGGCACATGGAGTTTTCCAAAAGTGAAGCGCTGTGAATACTTTCTGGATGCACCGTATGTGCCTAGCTAGTTTTTGTATTTTTTCTTATTTGAGTTTTTTCTATTCTCAATAATTTTTTAATCTAGCCTTTCTAAAGAATATGAAAACAATGCCTATAGCATTCAATGAGATTTCATTTCATGGAAACATTAAAAAATAATTCTTATTTTTGCTTTTGTGTGGTGTCTTGCTATAGCGTTCCGCACAAGACACAGAGATCCATCAATCTATTTGTCTGTCTGGATCTATGTTTATTCACTTATCTGTCTATTTAATGTAACGTCTATATCTTTCCAGTTAAACCATTGTATTCTTTTTTTTTTTTTTTATATTTTAGGATCTGATCTGATCTACTGTCCACCCAGTCCATCAACTGACAGTGAATCAGTGTTGATCTTCGTGCCTATCGCCTTGACTTATGCCAATAATGAGACATGCAGTGCCCAGTGCTATGCCGAACTCTACAACTACTGGGGTCTAGACTCCAAGCATGGTTGCCTGTGTGGTGACATCTTGCCCTCTAATGCCTCTCTTCGGTGTCGGGAGGTTTGTGGCACTCCATCCCTCCTGTCTGGGTGTGGTCTCACCATTATCCAGGATGTATTCAGAACAGAGTCTTTCACCTTTCTTCATGCCTCCAGTGATGTGTACAGACTCGGGGAAGCTGTGCACCTTCAGGTCAAGTCTCTGATCCCTGTCCGTCATCTACGCTGGAATTTGGGGAGCCAGGAATTCAACCTTAGCCAGGTATTTAACACCAATGAGGTGAGCATCACCCACAGATACGCCCAGCCAGGGGTGTACAATGTGACGGTGGAACTGAGGTTCGGCAGCAGAGATCTCCTCTTACATGAAGAACTCCGGGTGGTGGGAATTCCAGAAGAGGTAAAGCTCCTGGGCCCATCCCTGGTCAGGACCAATGAAACCGTGGATGTCCGTGTGATGACTAGAGGAGGAACAGATGTGGAAGTTCAATATATTGTAACATCACAGGATGACTTGGCAGGTAAGTTTGCAGATACTGTTTAAATGAGCTTTACAGACTGTGTCACTTCCTCTCAGTTGATGGCCATGCGATCCGGTACGGACAAACCGCACTGCGTTTGCTATCCTTTTTGGCTGTCATTACCTTTGCATTGACACCTACAGTGGATCGCAAACACAGTGAGATTGCAATGCGATGCGGAAATGTGCAGGGATCCCTGCGTTTCCCGCACCGCATATGTGTGGACCTTAGTTACCTAAATCACTGATCAACATTTCTATGACCACTCTCACCTCTGTGACTCTTCCCCACAATTCCATAGCTCCCTCCCTGTCTTATTTCACCAGCTAGCCAAGCTTAATTACCTTTGCTGTGTGTGTTTTTTCCCTTCTTTTCTCAGATGTTGTCTTATTAACAATCTGCTAAAACATTGTGCATTAATACTGTTTGGACATTGAAGAAGGGGGTACACCTCGAAAGCTTGTCCTAAAACCCACCCCAAAAAAATTTTTTTTTAAAGGATTCAGAGTGTAACCTCATGCAGATATTTAAGCAAGATCAAGGTATTGGTGAATTACAAAACAGTATTCATCAAACATTGGGTAAAAAGAAGGGGATAACTGAAAGCACAATAAGTATACAGATGTACATGTTAATATTACTACAGTGGTTTAGCAATTTATGTAATAACATGAAGTGAGCGCCAATAACAAAGTAAGGGGCGCTCGTGAGTTTAATGTGGATAATGAGTTTGCTGTGTTGAGAACAGAGAGATATACAAAAAATAGGGGCCTCCACGGCAGGAGAGCCAGGGAGAACAGGAGGGGAAAAGGTATAAAGAAGGGAAGGAAAATGGGAAGAAGGTGGAAGAGGATGTCGGGGACACCCTAGCTGGAATCCTGGGGCCTCAGTGCCTATAGCAGCACATAATTGGCTGTGGGCATAGAGAGGTGGGCATATTTACTCCACGGGGTCGAACTTTTAAAAAATTTCTCTTTCATAACAAGAGAATGCTGGTGAGATTTCATTGATAACAAAGATATCTAAGCAGCGGTGGACTTCTGTAAAAGGTACAAACTGTTGTTTTCAAGCTCTTGCTATAGTTGGTTTCACTGCCAGTAATACAAACGTTGGCAATTTAAAGACCTTGTGAGGACTGGGGATTTTCAGATGCAACCAGACATACCATGAATCCCTTGGAAAGGGGTAAAGCCTAAAAAGCATAGGGCATATCCGCCACGCGTGGAGTACATTCCCTGGAAAAGAACAGCCTCAGAAACAGGTGACGGGAGAACGGGTGTAGGTGTGCCAAATGAGACAGGACCATGTACCACCTCAAGATGGGTTTAAAGTGTTATGCCATGTACACACGATCGGAATTTCCGATAGGAACTTTTTCCTTTTGAAAAATAGAGAACCTTTCTTTTGCTGGCGGAAATTCTGACAGAAAAAGTCAGATGGAGCCTACACACGGTCGGAATTTCTGACCAAAAGCTCACATCGGACTTTTCTTGTCGAAATTTCTGATCGTGTGTACGCGGCATTAGTTTGTCGATGGAGCAGGAAGCCATCGTGGACCGGATTTGTGACCAGTCTTCCTTGTGTTTGGTGCTTATGAGGTCTCATTCCCACCTGGAAATGTAAGCGTTGTTATTAGAACCTTTTGAGACCATTCAACTGTGACTAGAGAATTGAGATAAGTCTGGTGGGGGGGGGAGAGGTGTACTGTGGCAAATGTTCTCAAATAACAATAATTGAGACGCCAGATCTTTATTAGTGAGCACCATAGTTAGCCAATGTTTAATTTGTAAAAAATGAATGAGTTCGGTGGATGGGGTCTGATGCTTGTCTCTGATTTCTGCCCTGGTATAAACAGAGCAACCAGTAAGGAATGAGTGGATGCAGTTACAAACAACTTTTCAATGTCATTGTAGGCCACTAACATGGTGTTTCCTTTCTTCTATTGAAGTGTCTCCTACTTGTCCCCCGGGAAGTGTGGTATACCCCAGCAATAACCATTGTTACCAGCTAATATCAGAGAAGGCTGGGTGGTTCGAGGCCCAGAAGACCTGCCAGGACTGGGGTAATGGTGACATGGCAGTGGTCAGCAGTTTGGAGTTACAGAGTTTTTTGAAGGCTCATGTTACCAGGTATTGTAAATTGTTTCTTTGGCTGGGACTTGTGGAGAGCACACTGACAATACTTGCACATCACAGCTATCATTATGGTAGACATAATACGTTAAAGAAGCTTTTCTTGACCAGTGTTCCCCCAGAGATTTCTAGGGATTCAATGAGCAGTGCCAGACTGGCCCCCTGCCTAATGGTGCCTGCAAAGTTCTGACGCTAACATCGGTTGGCATAGTCCAGTGGCTTTGGACCTTTAATTAATTTTAGTGGCATTCTTTCCACTGACCACCAGTTTAACGAATGTTCTTCCAACCGGCCATCAGTGTAGGGGGGCCCTCCTTCCACTGATCAGCAGTGTAAGGCGCATTCTTCCACTCTTCCCACTGAATGTTAAAGTGCACTTTTCTTTCTCGTACATCACGGGACACAGAGCGACATAGTCATTACTAATGGGTTATATAGTTACCGTCAGGTGCTGGCACTGGCAACTTCCAAAACCGGAAGTACCCTCCCCTATATAAGCCCCTCCCATCCGGGAGCACCTCAGTTTTTTGCCAGTGTCTAAGGTGTTGGCCAAGAAGAAACATGTGTTTTTCACTGAGCTTGCGTACAGGTTCTTTTGGGCCTCAGTAAGCTATTCCGGATCCGACCAAAAAAGCTTCATAGCTAAACGGTCGGTACCCGGGCCTTGCAGAGAAGAGCAAGGTTCTGCCTGTAATGCTTCTCTTAGGAGAGCTGGACCCTGGGATCCAGAGCTCTGGTCATACCCACGACCAAGATGTTTTCTGTGCAGGGTGCTATACAGGTCCAGGGGAGTGGAATCCTTGGGAACCCGGTCCCTGAAGGTTTGATTACAATGCCTGCCGTGATAGGTGAAGTTTGGGCTTTTGTGGACCAAACAAAGTCCTGCGGCGGGGAACAGGTAAGTGGGGGCCCCCAGGAACTTGGTTCTATTGGGGGACCCCCAAGCCTAATTTGTCTTTCTGTCTGTTACCTAACGGTATTCCCGCTAATATCTGTGCATGCCTGTAACTACTAAAAAAATGTAATAATTTTTAATGGTGGTCAAGAAAAAAAAAAAAAAGAAGAATGTTTTTTTATATATGTTTAGTATATTAAACTGCGGTACCTGTGTTTGTCCACTAGAGGCCGCTGTGGAATGTTTTTCTTGTCATATGGACTAGTTTCTTCTCAGAGAGCAAAGTCCAGGCAGCTGGTGAGTTCTCCTACAGGAAACTGTTTCCTCTGCCATGTTGCAGTGTTCGTCTATCCCCCGGCCTGCGGCAAAGGGGGCCCTGGCTCCTGTCCCTGGTTTCCATGTTTGAAAATTAGCGCCGAGGCGCACGTGGCCGCGCGCGTGCGCGTGCACGCGCCTCTATATATAGAGGTGGCCGGAAAAAGGGGCGGGGCCTGGGGGATGACGCTCTGTGCGCGCCGCAGCGCTTCTGCGCATGTGCGGGCGTCCCAGCAGGTTTTTAAAAAGCCACATTATTGCAGTAAGCTGGCTATGAAGTACAGAGACAGAGCTGGCAACATTTAAAGGCATACAGCAAGCGGTTGATACAGGCATCCCCTAGAAGGGCACATTAGTAGACACCAACTGTGATATAGCAGCAATTGTGCTAGACTATTCTCAGTAAAAGTGGTGTATTACGGCTGGAATACCTCAGCTTTAGGCTTAGGAATATGCCGTCCAGTAGCTCCGGAACTGAATCTTCCAGGAAGCGAAGGGGGTCTCATCGGGCTCTGAGGATCTTGGGCATACTCTTGCTGCACCAGTCTCCCCTGAAGTTCAGAGGTAAGTGACCGTAGAGACCCCGCAGGGGTACTTGGTACTGTGGCTGTCCTCAGTTCACCTGCTCCTGTGTATGTAACAGAGGAGGTTTTTTCCTCAGCTCTGGGAGGATTAGAGAGAGATTGTCAAAATTTATCGCTGCCTCCCTGTCAGGGAAAGCACGCCCGATCTCCGTCTCCTCCTTCAGAGTGCCTGTTAGCAGAGCAACAGTCCCATACAGGGATCGACCTGCCTGAAGGGGATCAGGATAAGGTTGATTCTGTTATAGAGGAATCAACAGTGGGGGAACCTTTTCTCAGCATCTCAAGCTGAAAGATTATGGGTTCAGTCTCTGAC
Source organism: Rana muscosa (assembly GCA_029206835.1). Taxonomy (NCBI): domain Eukaryota; kingdom Metazoa; phylum Chordata; class Amphibia; order Anura; family Ranidae; genus Rana; species Rana muscosa. The sequence goes on from CM055127.1 coordinate 134,514,874, forward strand.
TAACATGGTCCGATCAGCATTTAAAAATGCACCTTGCGGAACCATCAACCACTACTGTATCCTCGTTGGGGTCGCTAGAAGCCCCCAGACTGTTTGTTCTTTTCCACTTCACCCTTTACTGAAAGGGCTCATTTACCAGGATTGGGAACGTCCTGAGAAAATATTTATTCCCCCAAGAGATTTCCGGTGGTCTATCCCATGGAGGATAAGTTCATAAAAAAAAAAAAAAAAAAATGGAAGGTCCCTACAGTGGACGCAGCCATCTCTTGTATGTATAAATCACTGACATGTCCAGTGGATAATGTCCAAATGTTCAAGAACCCAATAGATAAAAGATTGGAGTCCTTATGAAAATCTGCTTGGTGATACAACCAGCAGTAGCAGCTATTGGGGTCTGCTAAGCAGTGAAGGATCAGTTGAAACAGGTCTTGAGGGACTTGACAGATCAGCAGGCTTTGCCCTAGCTGATCTACCTAGAGCCTTAGGCTTTGCGGTTGACGCCATAGAGGATTCAGTCCATCAGGCCTCCCGCCTTACGCTGTCTATAGACATATGCGTAGGCTCCTATGGCTCAGAAACTGGTCTGCTGAAGCTCCCTGTAAAGAATGGCTGGTTAGCGTCCCATTTCATGGTGAACGCTTATTCAGGGAAAACCTGGACAAATATATCCAGAAAATTTCCAGCGGTAAAAATACGCTCTTGCCGGTTAAAAGCAGAGTTAGAGGTCCCTCTTTAAGGGGCCTGCTTCTCCAGTCCCTGGGGCATCGGCTGTGTAACAGTTCCGACGGCCTCCTCGGTCAAATCCCGGGGGTAAAAAACAGGGACAGTAGCAGGGTAATGAGAAACCCTGGGTCAGGGGAGGTACAAAACCTCCCCCAAAGTTAAATTCATTGAAGCCCCGACTCAGTCGGGTGGGGGGAGGACTCCAGTTGTTCGCAAGGAGACCTGGCGGGACACGATCAAGACAGATAGGTGCTCTCCGCAGTAGGTTTGGGATACAGTTTGGAGTTAAAAGACTCTCCTCCTTCCCATTTTTAAGGTCAAACGTGCCAAGGGATCCCCGGAAGAGAGAGTCCCTCCTGTTGGCACTAGAACAACTATTGCTCCAAGGAGTAATTATGGAAGTTCCCCTGGAAGAATGAGGGTTCGGGTTTTACTCAAACCTCTTTACAGTCCCGAAGCAAACGCGGACGGGAGGCCCATATTAATTCAAAAAGGGCTATACAAATTCCTGTATATCAGGACTTTCCGATGGAGTCGATCCGATCGGTGGCCACTGCCCTACAAGGGGAGGATTGGTTAGCCACGATCGACATCAAAGATGCTTATTTGCACATTCCCATCTTTCCAGTCCACCAAAAATTTCTACGCTTTGCAGTAGAAGGGCGCCATTTTCAGTTCAGAGCCTTACCCTTCGGTTTGGCCACAGCACCACGAGTGTTTACAAAAATTCTGGCCCTTTATTGGCCAATCTAAGAACACAAGGTGTAATGATAATGGCATATCTGGATGACTTGTTGCTGATAGACCACTCAGTGAAAAAACTAGACGTGGTCGTTCACAAGACGATCAAGTATCTGGAATCTCACGGTTGGATTATCAACCGAGACAAGTCAGCCCTAAAAACCAGTCAAAAGTCTGGAATACTTGGGGCTAAGGTTGGATTCAGGCCAGAGAAAAATATTCTTGCCTCGAGGAAAGGTGTTGTCTTTGAAAGATTTGATCCACTTAGTGGGTACAAAAAAGACAGCCGTCCATACGCCTGTATATGAGGCTGCTGGGAAAAATGGTGGCATCATTCGAAGCAGTACCCTACGGTCAATTCCATTCAAGGAATTTGCAAGGGGCCATACTGTCAGCCTGGAACAAAAAAGTTCAGGCCCTAGACTTACAATGTCCTTGTCCCCTTCCGTTCGCAAGAGCCTCCGTTGGTGGTGGGTTCCCCAGAATCTGGAAAAAAGGAAATCCTTCAGTCCGATTTCTTGGAAGGTGGTCACTACAGATGCCAGCCTTATAGGCTGGGGAGCAGTACTGGAGCAATAGTCTCTCCAGGGCAGATGGTCGGATGCAGAAAAGGCCCTGCCCATCAATCTCTTAGAGATACGAGCAGCCCGGTATGCCCTAGTAGCATGGACATCCAAACTCCAAGGGTCCCCTGTCAGAATTCAATCATCAGGGGGGCACCAGGAGTCGTGCAGCCCAGAGGGAAGTAAATTACATCCTGAAATGGGCAGGAAAAATATGTCCCAGCCATATCTGCGGTATTCATTCCAGGAGTGGAGAATTGGAAGGCGGACTTTCTAAGTCGCCAGCAATTAGGCCCAGAGGAAGGGTCCCTTCACCCCGAGGTTTTCTGGACAATATGTCAGCGGTGGGGAACATCGGATGTAGATCTTCTAGCATCCAGATTCAACGCAAAGGGGGATAGGTTTGTCTCTCGGACAAGGGATCCCCTAGCTTGCGGCTCGGATGCCCTAGTGTTCCCTGGGGATCAGTTCAAGCTGATATATGCATTCACACCGCCACAATGGTTACCTCGATTACTCCGCAGAATCAGGGTAGAAAAGAAACCAGTGATTCCGGTGGCTCCAGCGTGGCCCCGAAGAGCGTGGTACGCGGAGATTGTAAAATTTTAGTGGGGAGTCCTTGGACTCTCCCACGTCGTCCGGCTTTCGCAAGGACCGATATACCACCCTTCCTTACCAGCCCTAGGTTTGACGGCCTGGCTATTGAAGCCCACATTCTAAAAAAGAGAGGGCTCTCTAATACTGTGGTATCTACCATGATCAATGCCAGGAAGCCGGTATCCAGGCAGATCTACTATAGAATCTGGAAGGCGTACATCGCGTGGTGTGAGGCCAAGAAATGGCATCCACATAAGTACGTAATAGGTAGGTTTCTGGACTTCCTACAGTGGGCTGTAGATAGGAAGCTTGCCTTGAGTACTATCAAGGGTCAGATTTCGGCCTTGTCAATATTTTTTCAAAGGCCCTTGGCTTCGCATTCACTAGTCAAAGCCTTTATACAAGGAGTGATGCGTATTAGTCCTCCGGTTAATATTCCCATATGTCCATGGGATCTAAACTTGGTTCTGTCGGTTCTACAGAAACAACCATTTGAACCATTACAGCATATTTCCTTGGTGCTTCTCACCAGGAAATTGATTTTTCTAGTAGCCATTTGTTCGGCTAAAAGAGTATCGGAATTAGCAGCTATGTCCTGTAAGGAGCCATATCTGGTTATCCATAAGGACAGAGTAGTATTACGTCCTCATCCAGCCTTTCTTCCTAAGGTGGTATCGAGTTTTCATTTGAACCAAGATGTGGTTCTTCCTTCTTTTTTCCCCAAGCCTACTTCGGTAGAGGAAAAGTTATTGCATTCTTTGGATGTAGTAGGAGCAGTTAAACCTTATCTAAAAGCCACTGCTCAGATTCGCAGAACGGATACTTTGTTTATTCTGCCGGAAGGCCCCAGAAAGGGTCAGGCAGCGTCAAAATCTACTTTAGCCAAGTGGATTCGACAGGTCATAATACAAGCCTATGGCTTGAGAAGGAGACCGCCTCCGTTCAAAGTTAGAGCGCACTCCACGAGAGCAGTTGGAACTTCATGGGCAGTGCATCACCAGGCCTCCCTGGCTCAAATCTGTAAGGCCGCAACATGGTCTTCAGTACACACGTTTACTAGGTTCTACCAGGTGGACGTTAGAAGTCAGGAGGATGTCGCCTTTGGGCGCAGTGTGTTGCAGGCCGCAAAAGATCCTCATGTCTGATAGCGCTCAGCTTATATATGGTGTATCCCCCCCCTCATTTGGCATTGCTTTAGGACATCCCATTAGTAATGACTATGTCGCTCTGTGTCCCGTGATGTACGAGAAAGAAAATAGGATTTTTATAACAGCTTACCTGTAAAATCCTTTTCTTGGAGTACATCACGGGACACAGAGCTCCCGCCCCTCTTTGGGGACACTTATTGCTTTGCTACAAAACTGAGGTGCTCCCGGATGGGAGGGGCTTATATAGGGGAGGGTACTTCCGGTTTTGGAAGTTGCCAGTGCCAGCACCTGACGGTAACTATATAACCCATTAGTAATGACTATGTCGCTCTGTGTCCCGTGATGTACTCCAAGAAAAGGATTTTACAGGTAAGCTGTTATAAAAATCCTATTTTTTTTTTCAGTGACCACTAATGTAAGGGGCATTTCACCACTGATCTCCATTGTAAAGGAGTACTACACTGACAATCAATTTAAAGGGATTCTTCTATACCATTAAAGTGGTTGTAAAGGCTGAAGTTTTTTTAACCTCCATGCATTGTATGCATGAAGATAAAAAACCTCAGTGTTTTGCTTTCCCCACAGTCCCCCAATACTCACCTGTGCCCCCTCTCGATCTCGCAATGTCTATGAGAGCCTCGGCTGTCCCGGGACACCCTCTCCTCATTGGCTCCCACTGCTGTCAATCACAGCCAGTGAGCCAATAGTGGGGTGGGGGGGGCGAGCCGCAGCTCTGTGTCTTTTGGACGCATAGAGCAGGACTTGTCAGGGAGCATGCACCAGTGCCCCCAAACCAAGCGGTTTGCTATTGGAGGCACTGGTCAAGGGGGGGGGGAGCCAGGAACGCCAGCGGGGGACCCAAGAACATGAGGATCAGGGCTACTCTGTGCAAAACCATTACACAGAGAAGGTATAACATGTTTTTTTTTTTTGTTTTTTTAAAGGCGAACCTTTAATACCACTTTACCAGTTGGCCTTTATCCACTGACCACCAATGTCTGATGATCCTTTTCCACTCTCCACCATTAACAGATGACCCGTCCCCATTGACCACCAATGTCTGTAGAAGGGGCACCTCACCACTAGTGTATTGTGGCATTTCTACACTGACCACCAATGAAAAGGGGTGGGGATCCCTTTCCACTCAACACCATTAATAGTTGGCCCTTTCCCACTGACCACCAATGTAAGGGGGTACCTTACCACTGTCCTTCAAATATTAAGGGGCGCTTCACCACTGGCCACCAGTGTAAAAGGAAACTACAATTTCTGCAATTCTTTTCTGGCCTTCTTTCTTTTCATTATTTTTTATAAATATTATTTTGTCCTGTGCAGCATCAGTGTTTTTTTTAAGTTTGGTGTTTGAAGCTTTATACAAAAGGAATAAAAATGAGAGCATACAATTATACAAATGTTTTATAAATAACATATAAATATATATACTCTAAAGGACAGGGCTGCTCAATGATGAAAGACTTTTGGTCTTGGCCAGCAATTGCGATAACAGATGTCAAACCACAGTGTGAAGAGAATTCCTGTTCTTGTGTGTTCCTTGGGAAAAGGGCATTTTGGAGACTTCGAGAGAAGGGATATACGCATGTGTCGCATTTTACGCAATCAGAAATATGGCCAACAATAGCGGAATTGACAAAAGTAGGTGGCCAATTCGAAGTAGAGTATTGGCAGGCAATACAACTCCGACACTACCTGGGGACACTAGGGCCAATAAGTAACTTTAAACGGGAACTAACTAGGTTTGAAGTATATTGTGAGGAGAAGGAACCCATCAACCGAATAATATCAAAGATATATACGATGCTAACGACCCCATCAGAGAATTTTGAAATAACAGCAATTAGAAAGTGGGAGAGAGACCTTGGTAGGACTTTCACACCAGCTCAACACCAGAAGATAATATACCTTGCGTTACACTCATCAATAAGCACGAAAATGCAAGAATCAAATTATAAATTATTGACGAGGTGGTACTATACGCCTTCAAAACTAGGTAGGTTCTATCCCGATATTTCTGATAAGTGCTGGAGATGTAATAGGGAGCGGGGAACCTTGTTCCATATATATTGGACATGTCCTCGAATTAGACAATATTGGACAGAGGTACGAAGGATTGCTCAAAGAATTGAGCCTTATTTTGTACCGGACGACCCGGGCTTTTTTCTACTGCACGAAACGCAAATACCCACACAAGCCTATAAAAACTCAGTATTATGTCACCTAGTTAATGAGGCCAAGGCATGCATTGCGAGAGGCTGGAAAAGTTCCAACCCTCCTACAATTGCAGAATGGCTTAATAGGGTCAGGAAAGTGGGAACTATAGAGGAATTGGTGTTTTCGGCCCAAGACAGAAAAGAGCAACATATTAAGATCTGGGCACCCTGGAATAAATTTATGCAGACAGAAGAAGGGAAAAGACTAATGGGGAGGTGAGCCCGCCCGGTCAAAGAAGTAATTAAGAGGTTGCGGTTTACTTAGAGGTGGAGAGGGAAAGTGGGGGAGAGAAATTCCTTTTTTTTTTTTTTTTTCTCCTCGTTGTTTGGGTTTGCTTTGGGAGGGAGGTAGGTGGGAATAAATAAAAAGGAAAGGGAGAATAAGTAAGGTTGTGAAAATTAAAGATATCAAAGATAACTTAGTATAGAAAGGGACTCTGTGTGCCTCTCCGGCTAAGGAGAGACATATATAGAGGACATAAGGGCAGGGAACCCATTGACATGGAGGTCTCGAGGTGAGACTGATGTTTAAATAAATAAGATTGAAGTAAAGGATTGGTATGAGAAATATATTATGAATAGATATGCAATGGAAAAGGTATAAATAATGTATTGGATGTATCCCTTTTTGAAGTATAAATAAAGAATATTTAAAAAAAAAAAAAAAAATGAGAGCATACAATTATACAAATGTTTTATAAATAACATATAAATATATATACTCTAAAGGACAGGGCTGCTCAATGATGAAAGACTTTTGGTCTTGGCCAGCAATTGCGATAACAGATGTCAAACCACAGTGTGAAGAGAATTCCTGTTCTTGTGTGTTCCTTGGACATGCCACCAGCTAAAGTCAGCTTTCTGAAGTTAGTATACAGTCCAAGCATTTTTATTTTAACTCTGGATAGAGTAGGGAAAGGTTAGAACCTCCTTCATGGAGAGATTCATCCTTACTTAACATTCCAGTGACAATTGTCACTTCAGCAGAAATTAGGGAAAGTTCATTGCTTAGACCAGGGCAGGGTTGCCAACTTTCAGTAAATTTACAAACAGTTTGTAAAATCCATAATTGTTGCATCTGTCCATAAATGTCAGTCACGGACATGCAGCCTACATGTCCGTAATGGACATTCAAGGACAGATGCAAAAAGTGCAGATTTTACAAACTGTTCGTAAAATTTACTGAAAGTTGGCAACCCTGGACCAGGGGTGCCCAACCAGTTGCCCCTGGGGCCACATGTGGCCCGCGAAGCCTTTTGATGTGGCCCGCCACCTCCTGCTCTGAGATGGCGGATTGGCAAGCCTAGGTTGCGGGTTGCCGACCCGCCATGCCAAAGCATCAGTGTTGTGAATAAAGCCAGCGGTGGAGGAAGCAAGCAGCTGCGGAGCAGAGCCGCATAAGCCAATGTTTCCTGTATAGCACCGGCTCCTGTCACAGGCGGAGTGATATCAAATGCACTCTGCATGGGACAGCAACAGCCGGTGATACCTGAATAGAAGACGGTTATTAAAGGTACATTTATTACTAAAATTACAGTGTACACATGGGCATATCTTTTCTGCAGTGGTTACTAGGCTGCTTTCAAACTGATCTTCAGGTGTAGCGCAGTGCACCTGCAGGTTACCTGCACTAAGCAATGGACTTCTGGTTTTACCTGCGGGTTTGGTGCACTTTCAGAAGGTGCAGCACACCTGCAGGATATAATAGAATTCTATGGCAAAGTGTAGCTAACCTGCACGAAAGCCACAGGTGCACTGTGCTGCACCCACGGTGTGGGTAGACTGCAGACCATCCGTTTTAAAAGCAGCCTTAGGCCCCTTTCACACGATTGGTCCGACCTAATCGTGCCCTCTATTCACCTCTATGGAGCGGCAGATGTAAATAGACTTGTATCCATTTACACCGGCCTACCTCCAATCCGATTTGCTAAAAAAACAGAAGTGGATCCGTCCCCTTTCATCCGATCAGATCAAAGGGCCCATAGAGTAGAGTGGGCCATGTCTGTGTCTGTTTTGCATATGCAGAGTGGACACAGACGTGTCATCCGCCCACTCTGCTCATTGTAGCCCGCGACTAGTTACTAATGCCTTGTACACACGATCGGAATTTCCGATGAAAAAAGTCAGACGTAATTTTTTCATTGGATATTCTGACCGTATTTGGGCCCCATCGGACTTTTTTCCGTCTGAGTTTAGAAATAAAACATGTTTTATTTTTTTCCGATGGAAAAAAATCCTATTGGAAATTCTGATCGTCTGTGTGGAACTCCGACGGAGAAAAAAACACGTATGCTCAGAATCAAGTTGACGCATGCTCGGAAGCATTGAACTTAATTTTTCTCGGCTCGTCGTAGTGTTTTACTTCACCGCGTTTTGGATGGTCGGAATTTGGTCTGACTGTGTGTATGCAAGACAGCTTGAACGGAATTCCGACGGAAAATTTCATCAGATTTTATCCCATTGGAAATTCTGATTGTGTGTACAGGGCTTAAGTTGCCCTCGCTCTTCAAAAGGTTGGGCACCCCTGGCTTAGACAACCCCCTTTTAAAGATATTTGCCTTTACTTTCTGTTCTGGTAACAAAGGTCAAGATTTTTCTAACCCTTCCCCACTATATTTCCAGAATTTAAAGCTGAACTCTGTGATAAACAAATATTATCTAAACACAAGGGGCATGTACTGTACATTCTTACTTGAATCTTGGTGTGCTTTGTGCATTTTGTTTTCTTTCAGATCTTTGCAGTAATCCGGTGTGAAACTTTGCTTCTTGCAGTAGCTTCCTGTAATAATGACCAGTCGCTTTTGCTCTCTCTCCTTGTGCAGGGTGACTGGTCTTGTCTCTGCCCCCTCCTGTAGTTTTCTGCAGGCAGCCTGTAGTGGGTGGAGCTGTTGGCCCCCTCCCAAAACTCAGCTCTCTGCACATACTATGTACAGCACAGATTATACTATTACAAGGTAATTTCTGTGTTTGCAAGGGAATTTGGTGCACACACACACAGTGCATTTATATCCACTGTGGCTATCAAGGAGAATATTTTTAAATAACAATTTTTGTGCCTGGAGTTCAGCTTTAAAAACAAAAAAAAGGTTTTGGTGGGAGTTCCACTTTTATAGAATGAGAGGTCTGGGATTTTATGCTACACTTCAAAAATGATGTAAAAACGTATTCATTAAAGAGATAAAGAGATGTCACCTTGCTCGTACACGACAAATTGACAGTGTCGCTGCAAAGGGCCCCCACCCACCTTACCGCTTATCCACAGTCATAATTACATAGTTGGTAAGGTTGAATAAAGGCATCAATCCATACAGTTCAACCTGTGTGGGTGTGTATGTGTATTTATGTTAATACTATTCCCCATATCCTTATATATTGTATAAGATCCCCATCTAGGAGTTTTTGTTTTAATTTGTGATACTCCCTGCAGACACCACCCACTGTGGAAGGGAGTTCCACATCCTTACTGCTTTGACCGTAAAGAACCTCTTACGCAGTTCAAGGTTAAAGCGGAGTTACACCCACTTTTGCAAGGCGGTCTTAAACTAAAGACCACCCCTCCACAAATTGTTTTTGGATATCTTTAATTTTTTTTTCCTTCCTACCTTTTTTCAAGTACATAGTGTACTTCCGTTCTATCTCGGCCGCGGCGCAGGACGTCAAGTCCTCTTGTGCAGCGATCCCTCCTCCTTCTCTCCCACTGTCTTCTGGGACCTGTGTGTCTAATCCAATTGCCCATGTTTCCCCCAACCTCTCACCTTGGCTGGCTTGTAAACAAGCCTCTTCAGTTGACCCAATGGCAGATGCAGCTCCTCAGCAAGATTGATATCCCTCAATGACTATGGATCCCGGAGTGACCATGTGATTCCTCTGCATCAGTAAACTCTTTGGAGTGGGGCACTAGGTTCTCAGAAGTGAGATAAAATACAGGGGGGCTCCCATAGTGTGATACCATTCAAAATATTTATGTAAAACAACATGGAAACACACCTGAGCGTTTTGTAGCCTGAAGCCTGAAGCTACAAAACGCTAGAGGGGAAAAAATCCATTATTCTCTATGGAGATGGTTCACATCTCCACTCCATGTCGCCTGAAGCCGAACGCCTGAAGCTCAAACAAGTTCCGGACCCTTTTTTGTCGCGCGAATCGGGCAGATTGGGCGTTTTAGGATTCATATAATGTAATGGAAACGCCCGATTCAAGCGTCTAGCGCGACAACGAGCGTTCCGACGGGCGCAAATTCGCGCGACAAAACAATGGTAAAAACGACGGTAAAAACGCCCGATTCGCTACGCTCAGGTGTGAATGCAGCCTTACATCAATTACTGTTCAACAGACGCATGTAATCTCATACAAACATAGGCACTTCCGCTCTCGGCCGCTGGGCATAAGTAATGTCACCACTGGCTCTCCTCCCTGGTCCCTTATGCGTTACGTGGCTGTACACACCACTTAATCATAGGGTATTATCGCGGGCTCTCTGGATAGGTAAGCGTCCTTATTAAAAGTCAGCAGCTACAGTGTTTGTAGCTGCTGACTTTAAAAAAAAAAAAAAATTGTGGCTGGAGCTCCGCTTTTAAACTGCTTCTCCTCCAACTTCATTGAGTGGCCACAAGTCCTGTTAAGAAGCCTGAGACTGTATAGCCCCATTTCTATGCTAGAATCACCATAAAGATATTTGTATATTGCCATCATATCCCTTCTTATGCGTCACTTCTCCAAGGAGAATACGTTTAATGTTTAGTAGTCATTCCTCATAACTGATGTCCTCCAGCCCCTTATTAGCTTTGTTGCCTTTCTCTGGGCTCTCCTCAGTTCCAGCACATCCTTCCAAAGAATTGGTGATCAGTCATCATTGAAAAGACCATTATTGCCAACCTGTGAAAGCATGGACGTCACCAGCCATTATGTGACATTGCTTGGGCTAGACCCTGCTAACCCGATTAACAATCACCTGCTTGTTAACATGATATGTTGAGCAGCTCCCACCCTCCATCATACAGACTGATAAAACTGCCTCTGCCCTGCCAAAGGTAAGACTATGCAGAGGAGGCATAGATTGGCAAGAATATATAAAGGGGAAAAACTGCGCTATTAAATAAATAAATCGATGTAAGTTATCAGAAAACGAAAGCAGCAACTCTCATGTGTGATATCACAAAAATACATAAACTAAAAAACAGAGTCGCACATCACATAGATTGGCAGGAGCACTGTGTTGTAAAAGAGGAGAGAGGGGCCATGACTGCAAGGGAGACTGTGATGGGGGGGGGGGGGCTGGAACTGTAATTGCTAGGGGCACTGTAATCATTACAGTGCAATCCCCTCTACATCACGGTGCCCCTTTACATTAATGTAAAGCAGACTACACTGTAAAGGGGGACTTTGATATGTGATGTGAAGGGGGAAATGAGGACAGGGCCGGTGCTACCACTAGGCAGCCGCCTTGGGAGCCCGGCCACTGGTGTTCCTACTCTCTTCTCTCTGCAGCAAGCAACGAAGTCTTGGCATCAGCAGGCAACCACCGCTCTGTTCGTACTTAGTGTCAGAGGCGCAGCGGCGGCAGTGGACTGTGTCTGTGTCCCGACTCCCGAGTGAATTGGAAGCAAGCAAACATGCATTGATGGGCTCTGGTAGGCTGCATTGATGGGCTCTGGTAGGCTGCATTGATGGGCTCTGGTAGGCTGCATTGATGGGCTCTGGTAGGCTGCATTGATGGGTGCTGGTAGGCTGCATTTGATGGGTGCTGGTAGGCTGCATTTGATGGGCGCTGGTGAGGCTGCATTTGATGGGCGCTGGTGAGGCTGCATTTGATGGGCGCTGGTGGGGCTGCATTTGATGGGCGTTGGTGGGGCTGCATTTGGTGGGCGTTGGTGGGGCTGCATTTGGTGGGCGTTGGTGGGGCTGCATTTGATGGGCGTTGGTGGGGCTGCATTTGATGGGCGTTGGTGGGGCTGCATTTGATGGGCGTTGGTGGGGCTGCATTTGATGGGCGTTGGTGGGGCTGCATTTGATGGGCGCCGGTGAGGCTGCATTTGATGGGCGCCGGTGAGGCTGCATTTGATGGGCGCCGGTGAGGCTGCATTTGATGGGCGCCGGTGAGGCTGCATCTGATGGGCGCCGGTGAGGCTGCATCTGATGGGCGCCGGTGAGGCTGCATCTGATGGGCGCCGGTGAGGCTGCATCTGATGGGCGCCGGTGAGGCTGCATTTGATGGGCGCCGGTGAGGCTGCATCTGATGGGCGCCGGTGAGGCTGCATCTGATGGGCGCTGGTGAGGCTGCATCTGATGGGCGCCGATGAGGCTGCATTTGATGGGTGCTTCATTAAAAAGATGGGGTTTACATGGGCAGGGGAAATGGGGTGGAGCCAGGTGTTGGCAAAATGAGGTTTCGCCTAGGGTGTCAAAAATCCTTGCACCAGCCCTGACTGAGGACACTGTGGGACTGCTTTAAAGGGGGAACTGTGATGTAAAGAGAAACTTGGACACTGATATGAAGGGGCTGTGATGTGAAGGGGGGCTGAGGACCGACTCTATGACCACCAGCCCCCAATCCCTGGCTACACCAAAATAGATCTCTGGTGCCAAAAAGGTTGGGACCACTGCATTACAGCCACACGTGTAACATGCATCCTTGTCTTGTATGGACTCAAGTCTGTAAAACATGTAGATGGAAAGGACGATCACAGGGGAGAAGGTCATATGTTGTTCCAAACCCAGAAATATCAGGTATGGTTGTCAGCTGCAGAGGAGGAAGGAGCGGGTGGAGGAGTGCTGGTAAGGAAAGTATAGCAGTGCCTCTGTAAAAAGAATGCAGATGCATGGTCTGACTTCCTTAATTGCATTCTTTACAACATATTGTCTGCTTAGGAATAACTTTAACTCATAAGCTTGAACATACTTCACATAATTGATTATTCAGATTAGTGATTAAACAGAGCATGTAGGAGTAAATCCAGTTTTAATGTCATTAGTCACATAATTTAAATCAATTTTAGATAACCGCAGTCTTCCGCCTGTACTTTAATTCCAATCCCAGCATGCCATCCCATCTCCTGATCACTGTGCTAGAGAACCATACGCACTATTCATTTGAATCTCATTTTGTTAATTGGTACGCTCCAATCAGATGTAAAATTTAAAGTGTTATTCCTTTGAATTTGGATTCAAAATATTATTTCTTATGTGATAGAATGTGCTTTTAACGTATTATGGCCTTTGCTGAATTGGCACTGCCTGCGAACAGAGCTGCTTTACCCTACTAGGCTTCATCAGTGCAGGACATGCTCCAGAAACGCCATTTGCCCAGAGGTCCTTTCTTCTTTCCAGCAGTGTACTGTGGGAGGTTCATCTATAGCAATGTGCAGCTCTCTGGGCCTCTTGCTTGATGAAGTCCTGGGTTTTGCAGATTATTTGCTCAGTCTCCAGAGCGGGAGGCAATGTGCGATTTCCTCCCTAGCAGCCAGCCAGCTCCTGGCACAGGCTCCTGTATACACATCTCCCTACAGCAGCTGTACGCAGCACTCTTCCAGCTCCTCTCCGAGGCCCCAAAGGCAACTCGTTTTAGCCGGTCTGTCCTTGGCAGCGGAGCATGCTGGGAGAAGAGACACATGTGCAGCCTGGAGTAAAGATGCTCTTCCCCAAGCCAACTGCTTGAAGATCTGGACTGCTAGTTCTCACTATCCTAAGCAGATGGCCAGATAGTAAGAAAGTATATCTGCAGAGACAGAAGTTAGCTACGCTGTACATATTTCATTTCCTTATAGAGATGAAAGTGTCGCTCTTCCTTTCCGGTAAATTGCAGGGCTGTGCTGCAAAATGATCAACTTTACTCCTGCATTCAAATCTGAGCATCGCACTTTTGAGCGTTTTTTTTTTTTTTTGGGGTGTTTTTCTCGCATGTTTTGTTGTGCTCTTTTGAGTGTTTTTGCATGTTTTTATACAGCATTTTTAAAACATTTTTGACTTTTTAAGGAGCTGGCACCCACTTGCTTCCAGTTGCAAGCGAGCATCTGCTGGGGTCCTAACAACCAATGACTCCTCCCTACTGACCCTTTGGGTCTGGTATGGATTTTAAGGGGGAACCCCACTCTGTTTTTTGTTTTGTTTTTCAGTGCCAGCTCTTTTGTTTACATTCTCTTTTTCAGTGGGGATTCCCCCGGTGACAGCAGGGATGAGTCATCATTGTTTGAATGCCGGTGTTGAATGCCGTCAGATATGGCGACCCATCAGAATTGGTAATGGAAGTGCTACACCCCGCACTCCTCCACACTGAGAAGGGGGCAAGCGGACATCCTGTTGCACCCACCGGAGTTTTGCATTTCACAGTTATTTTTAACAGGAAACGGAGCTTATATGCTTATATACAGTATTTGGAAATCCGACGGACTGTTTAGATGTTAAATTTTAAAAGCAGCGGCAAACCTGCTGACCTCACAGGTTTGCTAATGTCACAGAACACCTCTGAATTTAAAATTCAACATGTTAACAGTCCGTGGGATTTCCAAATAGTGTATTTAAGCATATAAGCTCCGTTTTGTGTTAAAAATAACTGTGAAATGCAAAACTCCGGTGGGTGTAACAAGATGTCCGCTTGCCCCCTTCTCGGTGTATCATTACTGTGGAGGAGTGTGGGGTGTAGCAAGATGGCGGTGATGGAACGTCACTTCCGTTACCAATTCTGACAGGTCACCTAAGCTGACGGAACACCGGTGTTGTGACAAAATCTCAAACCTGGCAGAATATCGAACAACATCACTTCCTGTGACGTGTAATCAGCTGTTATAGAAAACCACACGCACTGCGCATCGCTGACATCAGGATACTGCATGTCAAATTGCTCGACCGACTGCCATCTTGCTACACCCCCGCACCCGGCCGTACTAAGGCCGCAGTCAGAAGGCTCTAGCAGACATCTTTTTACACCCACCCAAGGCGATTTTCTAAATGTCCGATTCCACGTCACAGGAAGTGACGTGGTTCGATATTCTGCTGGGTTTGACATTTTGTCAGAGCACCGGCGGGTCCCGGCTCCCTAACAACTGATGACTAATCCCTGGTTGTTAGGACACCAGTGGGTGCCAGCTCCTAACAACCAGCAGAAAGCGCTCCCAAAAATGCTTGCCAAAGCACGGGAAAAAACTTGCAAATGGCGTTTTTCAATGCATTTCTGTAAAGAAAAATAAAATACTTCAGAAAGCACCAATCTGCTTGAATTGAGCTACAAAAGTAGCTACAAAACGTATTTGAGCTTCAAGGGTTTGGCTTCAGGCGGCTTGTAGTGGAGATATGAACTATCTCCATAGAGAATAATTGTTTTTTTTCTCCCTGAACGTTTAGGAGCTTTGAGCTACAAAACTCTTAGGTGTGAATACACAAGAATCTCACCTAAGCTCTATTGCAGTGTCAGGAGATACATAAACTGAGTGCCGGTGTCTGGCCATCACGTCCAGTACAAATCCATAAGGTCAAAAAGACGGCAAAACGAAAGCTTCTCGTTATGAAAGGGTATTGTTAATGCTACAAGACCAGAACCAATAGGGAGATCACCTTTTTTCTATTTGTAACATTTCAGGAAATTCCTGCATTATGACCCCTAGATAGAGCTGACTGAGGACTAAATGTTTGACTCTGTTTCGGTGTGGCTCCATTGATCCCAGTGGAGGAGTTTGACAGATGTGCTGCCTTGTCAAATTCTGCAACCTGAGTTTAAAATGCCATGGCTGTAAAGTATCATGGCCACGGCATGTGTGGCTGTAATGCCAGAACTCTGATGGCTGGCTTGGGTGGCAGTAAAATCGCGGCTCAGCTGTCTAACTTTACTGTTTAAAAGAGCCGTAACAGAGGCTGAGAGCTCAGGAACGTATCAACTCACAAGATTTCTGTCGGGATCAATGGGTATTGTTTTGCACTTTAATATAATGAAACTGATATAGGGAAACACTTTTGATGGTTTATTTGAAAGACCAAGAGAATAAGAGCAGTTCATTGTTGGGGTTTCTATACACTTTAAATGTGAGGCTGTATAGTCCACATGCAGTCAACGTTTTTTGTTTTTTTACTATGGTTCCAAGGTGGGACTGCAGCCACTTGTCATGTCATTTTGTGTTTTGCTGAGTCTGTACAGATTTAGGGCCATTCAGAGAATAAAAATCCCGACATCAATAGAGGTTTAGCTTGCAGGTGGGCCAGCTGCACATAATAGCTGTCAAGATAAAATATTGGACAAGCCAGCAGGTAGGCTCAGTCCTCCCGGGCTAGTTTAACTGCAAAATTGTAATGTTTACCGGCAGTGTACCTTTAAATAAAACCTAAATTTTGCTTTATTTGTATGTGTGGCTTACGTAAGATTATATTAGCAGTGCTGAGGTCATTGACACTTGTGTCATTCCCATCCTTGTAAAACTAATCCTGTCTTTCCCCTGTCATCTTTTCAGTGGTTTGGAGGTATGGATCGGATTCAATGACAGCCGGAGCTCTGAATCCCTCCCCGTGGGGAAACGCTTCGATTTGGAGAGCTGCCAGAATTGGCTCCCTGGCCAGCCGGAGCCGTCCCAGGCCGATCGTTGTGTGAAGATGGGGCCCAATGGAGTTTGTAATACCGACCTGTGCAGTGCCACACACAACTACATCTGTGAATACAAGCCACAGGGTATGCACTATAAACTAATGCTAAAAAAAACAAGGTTCTGAATGTTCACTGGTTACTGTTGTTAAATTGTATCTAAACCCAAGAACAAAAAATGTCATATATTGCAGCTTTTCCATCTCTTAGTGAACACTCGGCGAGCCACTGTGCCCATCAAGCGCAGCCACTGTGCCCATCAAGCGCAGCCACTGTGCCCATCAAGCGCAGCCACTGTGCCCATCAAGCGCAGCCACTGTGCCATCCAACGCAGCCACTGTGCCATCCAACGCAGCCACTGTGCCATCCAACGCAGCCACTGTGCCATCCAACGTAGCCACTGTGCCCATAAATTGCCAGTGTACCCATCAGTTGCCGCTACTGTGCCCCATCAAATGCTGCCAGTGTACCCATCAATTGCCGCTACTGTGCCCCATCAAATGCTGCCAGTGTGCCCATCAAATGCTGCCAGTGTGCCCCACAATTGCCGCTACTGTGTCCCATGAAATGCTGCCAGTGTGCAATGCCTGGCACTTACCTGTTTCGTAGCGGGTCAGCGGCAGTGTCCTGCACGCTCCTAAATGTCTTCTTCCATCCTCTCCTATCAAGCGTTCAATCACAGCACCCGGAATTCGCTTTGCTAACACAACGCTGAGTGAACAGCGAGCGCCCAGCATGGCGCCCGCTGTTCACCTTTTTGGGCGCCTATTAGAGCCTATGGCTCTTATCGGATGCTTCCAAAAAACACCCCTGCCACTGTAATTCAGGTGCCCGCAAAGGGGCCGGACACCTGAATAGGGGGTGTTAGCGGTGACCATAGGTAGATTCATGCAATGCATGAATCTATCTATGGTGATAAAGCGGTGCCAGGAGAGAGGGGGCGGAGCCGATGTGCCCCTTATGGACGCACAGCCACTGTTCACAATAAATCTTAATGTCGAGCAAGAGAAGTGGCTAAATTTTACGAAATTTTAACCAACATACCTGAACCAGGCAAGGTCAACAAGCCATGAACTGTGGAATATGTAAAGTCAGCACAATTTCTGTGTCTACTGAACAATACCTGTTGATCCTCATAGAAATGTCCTGTGTAATCATTACAGGTACTTACTGTATAGCGCTGTCAATTTACGCAGTGCTTTTGCTGTATATTGTACATTTATATCAGTCCCTGCCCTCAAGGAGCTTACAGTCTAAGGCCTCTAACTCACATTCAAACATACACATACTAGAGGGCTAGTTTAGACAGGAGCCAGCTAACCTTGGAGTGTGGGAGGAAACCAGAGTACTCGGAGGAAGCCCACACTGGCACATGGAGAACATGCAAACTCCAGGCAGGTAGTGCTTTAGTTGTGATTTGAACTGACGATTCTAGTGCTGCTAGGCGGAAGTGCTATCCACTTAGCCACTAAACTTGCTTTACTGTAGTCAGCGCTCCCAGCTATCTTCTGTGAAGTACAAAACAGCTTCTCCCTATAGAGATGCGTTTGAAGCCCAATCAAGAGTGCAGTTTGAGGTGTGACAACACTGCTCCTCCATAGATAAAGGGGTGTAATATCTGGTTTAGCTGTGCATGGCAACCAATCGGCTTCCAACTTCAGCTTGTTCAATTAAGCGTTGACCAAAAAAAACCTGGGGGCTGATTGGTTTCTATACAGAGCTGCACCAGATTTTGCACCCTCCAGTTTTAGTAAATCAACCCCATAGTGTAGTAAGTAAACGTTATTACCCTACTGCAGGAAGTGTGCTTTTGCAGGATTACTAGGTTAAAATAAAGGAAAAACAAGCCTGTAAAAAAGAAAATACAATTTAAAGAACACTTTCTATTTTGTCTTTTTTTACTCCTTTTTCTCAAGTTGCTTTATTATTTCATTGTAAAAAACTAGAAAAAAAGCACAGAAATTGGAGAGCGGTCTTCTGCAGTTGGTGGTATTCTTGTGTGGGATTGTTGGGCAAGACGTCATCTGTGTGCTGGAGAGTAATGCTGCCCTTTTCATTTTTAAATTCCCAGCTGTTTCTCTGAACGCAGAATACTTTGTGGTGGGATCTTTGGCGCTTGACAGGAATTGGCCTCTACAAAATTTAACAAGAGTGGAGAGTGCTTCGTCTTCTGGGGAGGTGGAGGTAAGTGTACGATAGATGAGCTTGTTTACAGGTACAGGTGTGTCTATCCTGTTCTAGCAAGTTTGATGCAAGAGAAGACAAACTACTGTTCACATCACAAGCAAAATAAATAAATAATAGTTGAATAGGCCCCTGGTGCCCAATATGTGGCCCCAGAGACACATGCAGCCCTTTGGTATTTGTTTAGTGGCTTCCACAACCCAGCAGTCAGTAGTGGGATCTCTAGCTTGTAAAAGAGCTGTATTGGTAGGTATCTTTAACAGCCTCACCTTGCATTTCCCTATTCTCTTACTACTGTCTTTTGCATTATATCTTCAGTCTCCAATCACATTTTCAGTCTCTGGCAGTCTTCCATAGCACTACATATATTGAATATTATGTGCCTTGGTGATGTTAGGGGTTACAGTTGAGACCTCCATACTAACTCTGTATCTTGGCCTAGGCCGACAAGGCCCAGGACAAGGGCGGCACGAAAAGAGTCTCCGCTGGCTTGCGCTACACATTAAGTGTAGCGTCAGTCAAAGGGACCCAGGCAGCAAAACTACTGCACAGAGCAGGTAAGTATGACATGTTTGTTATTTTTAAACAAAAAAATAAGACTTTAATATCACTTTAAGTCATTTGAAATTGCTGACATTTAAGTGAACTTGCTACACAGGTGTACTGTGTTATGATTAAGTGCAATATGCGCGAAACGCGTTAACATTTGTATTGTCGTCTTGGGCTTGTGGTCTACTTCTTATCTGGATTGTACCCAATAAAGCTTTAATTTATCTGAGGACTGGAGTGCGGTCAACACCTTCTTTACATGTGCAAGGCTTGTAAGACACTTCATTCATATACTGTATGTACCACTTTAAAGTTCCTTGTACAGCTGGGCTGCATAGCATAGAAGTGTGGGTAATTGTTCATTCTTGTGCCACCCTCCAGCTGATGGAAGGCCCTGCGTTCCTCCAATTAACTATACATTCAAGTAATCAAGCATACCCTTTACAGCCCGAGGCCAAAACATCAGCATGATAAAGTTGCAGATGGTGCCATCAAGCATACAGTCCAAGCAGTAGGGTATCACCACCACACCAAAGTAGACATTCAAGACAGGACATTTATTTGCCACCAGCAAACAGTAACGTTTCAGGGCCACTGAGGAGTCCTTCCTCTTCCAATGACTAACACCTTCTTGTCTTGGCTGTGTCCTAGTTGAGGCAGAACACTGACCGGTCACATCACCTATATGGAGAAAGTAAAAGCTCTGTATTTCCTCCTGGCAAAAGAGAAGAATGATGGTTCACAGATGATTCAAAAAATAAGTACGCACAACTCCAGCTTTTTGTGTTTTCTCCTAGGTTTTGGTTTTCCCTGGTTTTCACTTTTCACGGGAAGTGTACATATCAGCTCTGGAATTTATAATCGAGAAAGTACAAGACCCTGTGCAGCTGAGGTTCCAGGTGTATACACAGAGCACAGAACAAGGTAAGAATCCGGTTAATTTGTATATTTTCTACAAAACAGATGAAGCCTTTGTTAAACGGTGTGTAAAAATGTATGGACAAGAATGGCATGACTATGTGTTTTGTCAAGTTTAGCGTAGTGTCCCTTTTTCTACAAGATTGCCTTCACTTCCCTATTTTACCTATTTTTTGCCTCTGTCCCATGGAATGTATGACCAGGTATGGGGCAGCTGTTAGTTGCTGCGGCAGGTAACACATAAAGCACAACACCATCTTTTAAAGAGGAAGAAAACCCTGATGGGTTTTACTTCCTCTTTATTTCCCTGCAAAGGTAAAGCAATAATGAATATCCATAGGTTATTCTACAAAGAAGGAACACTTTATTTACTAAGCGTTTCCAGGCATTGACGTCTAAAACTTCACTGGACGTCCACTTTAAAAATGTAGTTTTGAAATGGATATCCACAGTATTGGTTGGAGAGTTTTCCTTACCATGCCTAAATCCATATCACCAAAAAGACTTTGAGTGATACTAAACACACAATGTTTAATTTACATTATCCCTTCTATTTCTGTATATGGATGATGGCACTGTAATTATCAAAAAAAACAAAACATGTAGGTACCTTTTTCCTATTCAATATACAGCTGTCACATGACCCAGATCTTTCCCAGCCTGTCTGCAGGGAAACATAAGCAGGAGGAGCTTCTAGTCCTCTGGTGCTGGTTAGGCCTTTGGAATACAGAGTAAAAAGGAATAATGAATATCGGTAAACTGATTTCAATTCTCATACAAATATATATTTGAAATCAAATCTTTATTATTTTTTGGCAATAACATGGTGTGGGTGGATTTCTGCAAGTCACAGGCTGCGTCGCACCCCTCCAGCCTCTGTCTTAAAATAAGAAGGAGGTGAAGCCACCATTCATCTACATGTAATATCCTATCCCCATTGTGTTTAGATGGTTAGTGGGCATGGAGGAGGAGGGAGGGAGTGGGCTGTCATGTACCACTGTGTATACACCCACATGTATGACTCTATACTCACATGGGCTGTTCAGATGTGATAGGGAGGAAATGCTCAGCATAGAAACTCATTGAAAACTGAGCATGTGCATAGCTGCCAATACTGCTCTGCAAAATAAATAGCTGAATCCCTAGCTAAATTGGTGGATGGGCCTGTGCTTTCTTTAAAGCTAAATTCCAAGTATGGCAATTTTTACATAGATATACTGGTTCATCCTGGACCAATATAAGTATGAATGTGCTATATCTGTGGGATCCTTGTGGAAACTGGAAATCACTGTACTAAGCATTGCTGCTACAAGAATCTACACTAGCTTCCGGACCTGTGCTGAGTGGCTGGCCCACTGCTTGGTGAACACAGGAGGTCACTTGTTGGGCACAGGCGCCATTCTCAATTAATGTAAAGTATTTTCTGATTGGACAAGATGGAGGTAATGGATTTTACCACCCTGCTTCTCCACCTCACCCAATCAGAGAACAGTTTGTATTCTTTTAAAAGTATGCAAAGTGTTCTCTGAATGGCACCCATGCTGACTGAGAGACCCCCTGTGTTCACAATCTAGCAGGGCGGCTGCTTGGCACGGTACCTGGAAGACGGTGGAGATCACTGTAGTAGCAGTGCCTACTTCAGTGATTTCCAGCTTCCTAGGGGATCCCACAGGAATGGTATATAAATAAACTGCAACAATAATCGCCTGCGCATAAGATGGATAACCCAATAGGAAATGTAACTCCATTGTAAAGATGGATAATTCTCTTGAAGCCTTTCTGCTCTCTAGGACTGGGGCTGTCCTCAAACCACTGTAAAAATAGAGGAAAGAAAAAGGGCGCAATGGCCTAGTGCATTAACCCACAGAATTTTTATTAAGAGCTCTGATGAAGGACAATCTTTTGAAACACGTCAGCCTGTAGGGAACCTGGTGAGGTCTCCCCTATGCCAGAGTCATCGGCTAGACTGGGAATGGGCCCAATGAGCGCTTATACTAACTATGTTTATGAGTAGTACTTATTTTATTTTACTCTTAATAAAAATGCTGTGGGATAATGCACTAGGCCAGTGCGCCCTCTTTCTTTCATCTATTACAATAGTATATATACATAGTTTGGTCCAAACTGGACTAATGTAACAATGTAAAAATTTCCATATCTGGTATTTTTATTTAACCTCCTCCCACCCGCCATAAAGTAAAATTACAACGGGCAGGATCCCCTCTCGTTCTGGGAAGACGTCATATGACGTCACCCCAGTGTCACCGCTCTTGTGCGTCTGCAGGGGTGCATAGCACGGTGATGACACGGCACAAACCTCGATCTCCGTAAAGAACTGATGACGTGACTCTTTACCCATGTGATCAGCTGTGTCCAATCACAGCCGATCACACGTAAACACGGATGTGCCCTTTATTACATAGTTACATAGTTAGTCAGGTTGAAAAAAGACACAAGTCCATCCAGTTCAACCATAAAAAAAAATAAAAAATGATTGGCTCGCTTCGCCTCACACTGACAGAGTGTGAGAAGAGGAGAGCTGATCAATGGCATCTCCTCCCAGGGGAGACCTGTACAGGTAATCGGGGCACTGATTATCAGTGCCCTGATGATCAGAGAAGCCCCAGCAGTGATGCCAGTCTGTGCCCAGCAGTGACACCAATCAGTGCCCATCAGTGATGCCAGTCAGTGTTGCATTTCAGTGCCCATCAGTGCGGCATATTAGTGCCACCTAATTAATGCCCGTAAGTGCCGCCTCATCAGCGCACCTCAGTGAAAGAGAAATTTATTTATAAACCCAGTGGTGATTAAATGCCACCCAAAGAAAGCTCTTTTTGTGTGAATAAAATTATAAAAAAAATGTATATGGGTTCAGTGTTGCATGACCGCGCAATTGTTATTGGAAATCTGACAGCGCTGAAAGCTGAAAATTGGCCTGGGCAGGAAGGGGGTAAAAGTGCCCAGTATTGAAGCGGTTAATTTCCACATCTGACTTTCAGGGTCGGTTGACACTATGCTGTGCGGGAGCCGCATGCAAATCTGAACAGGAATAGCACTGCATTCCTTTTCAAATCACATGCGATTCTTCAGCAGTGCGATTTCAGCCATTATGCTGTATGGCTCAAATCGCACCAAATCCAAACCAAAAATGTGCAGGACCCTTTTTTTGGTCACACCAGAATCAAATTACATGGGTGTGAACACCCATGCGATCAGATTCAGCAAATCACACTTGCTAACCGATTTCAGGGTGTCGTTAACATACACACTCGCAGCGATTCGCATGAACAGGGTGTGATTTGGATGCGGTGCGGAATCTGAACAGAATTCCCAGCGAATTTGCACTGCCTCATTGTGAACCGAGATTCGGGGCTTATTCACACCGTGTCTAATGAGCTGTGTTTCTCAGCAAACCACCAAATGTATGGTGTGAACTGGGCACATACAAAATAATTACACAGCTCAATTAACATTGTATGAACAAACCCTTGGACGACTTTTGGCCTTTAAAGAAAAAAACAAAGCTACTCTGTCATTTTTTTTTTTCTCTCTTGGCAATCGTTCTTTTCAAAAAACGACCTTCTACAATCTTCAGTGACACCTTCCCATTCCTCCAGTTCCATAGAGGTTTCTGTTGTCTGGTCTACAATGGCTCCAGATATTGCAGAGGTCAATCCTGAAATTCAGAAAGTTTCTCCATATCCAGACAGAGGTGATCTCATCCTGTATAGACCAGCCGTACATTTTCCTTTTCCCACCGCCGTCATTTTCCAGTAAAATATGTGTCTTTTTTCCACTTCTGCACCTGCGTCAGATGGGCGGGAGATAAACCTGCTGGCTCAGATATTGGTTGAATATTTAAGATAAAGCCTACATACGAGCGGCCTTACCCCGACACAGACTTGGTAGAGATTGTGAAAATGTCGTCCAAGGTATGCGGTTGCCGTGGAGATGGCGTAAAAACATCAAAATATTTCCCTGTGTTTGGAATTGAGTTAATTATTTGAATTTTCAAAAACGCTGCAGGGAAATCACTGGTACTTTCTAAGTGAGGAGACAGTATGGCGATTCGGACCATGTCAGTGTACATAAAGCATTCCATCAACTATTTAATATCACTATAAAAAGAATAGAATTGTGTGCAGTGGAGGCCATGTCACACCAGTGATCCTGGTGCTGCCAACAATTAGCCAGTGACGGGATCTCTAAAAATATAGAAAATACACACACAACGGCTTCCATGTGTTGCTCCAATTGCTGCAACCAGGGCTCTTTTTCATTGGGAATGCGGAGGCACGTAGTTCAGGCACCCCCAGCACTGAATGTATGTACTGGCAAGGGGTGCATTGATGCTAACTGTTGGGGGACTATTGTCATTTGGGGAAGGGGGATGTAGTGTTTATGGGAGTGGGGGATTTATTGTTGCTCGAGGGGGGTCTATTGTTGCTGGAGGGTCTATTGATTCTGGCTGACTGCTGGGGGATTTGTTATTGCTGGGGGGTCTATTGTTGCTAGGGAGGTCTTGTGTTGCTGGCTGCAGGGGATCTGTTTTACTGCCTTCCTTGTTATCATTATCAAATTCTGTACACATTTTTTGGCACCACAAAATGATACTTGGTTTTGTATTCTCTAAAAGGGGTGGAACCGGGGGGGCAGGTAGGAATACGGAGACATGGGATGATGCTTGTAGGTGGGTAGAGGCGTAGACAAGAGGGGACTTGATGAGGGGAGAGGAAGAATCAATTTGGAGGAATTGCAGAAATATTAGCACTCTCCTCATTACAGTACATTCTTGTCCTTCACCCATTCCTCATGTGTTGACTTTAAAAAAAAATCTTTACGTACAGAAAAACACATCACATGGTGGTCCTCTCATTAGTCCAGTAAGTTGCTGAATTCTTGTTTGAGTTGACAACGCTGCTTCTGCTGGGCTGAGATTCCAAGCATTGTTGTCAGCCCTGCCTCGTTCTCCTCTGTGGAACCACAGAACACCTCATCCTCTCTCAAAACTTTATACAGTATCTGCATAACATAAAAGGGAGCATGTGAGCTTCTCTCTTTACTCCCAGGATGCCTAAGTGTCAAATCACTAAGCCTTAAAGAGCTTACACTGGGATTCGATCCATGGCACTAACAGGTGAAGAGAGCAGGTAGGGAGCCAAGCGAAGGTGTGTGGGGTTGACGTTTTCAACGAATCAGTCACTTTGCCCAATTAGAACATCTTTAAATAAAATTGGACTCTAACTTATTCTTAAGGTTATTTTTTTCCCCCCCATTTACTATGGGATGTAAATATGTTTATTTATTTTTGATTGTCCCATCTGACCTCTGTGGTTCACTAATGTTGTTTTCTTTGGTCAGACTGTCCAGTTCAATGTACAAGCTCCCCACCAAGCAGAAAACCAATAAACGAGACTCTCCCCGACTGTGAAGAAGACCTGGATTTCTGCAATTACACCAACAGTAGTATACCAGTGGAGAGTGGCCATTTCCCATCCAGCGAATCTAAAGATGCCACCTTTTCATCAATGGCCCAGTCCAACAGAAGCCTTCCAAACTTCACCTTATTAAAGGAATATCTCTTCACAATCCCTGCTGGAAATGCCACACAGTATTTGGTAATCTTATGTTTTTTTCCTATTTAAAGAAAACATTTTTAGGAAGTCTGGTCTGTGAGAAATATGGGGGTTGTCACTGGTGTCCTCCTTGGGAAAAAATTTTTTTTCAGCTGGCTGTGTCTGACTTCAGTACTTTCTTAACTGGTGATCAGGAACTTTGAAGTCACAACGCCTGATTTGCATCGTTAGTCCAGAGTCTTTAAGCTGACCATTCACTACTAGATTTCTGAATAAATGTTCGTACGAACATTTAAACAAAAATTCTCGAATCTCGTCAGTCATTTGATGAGTTGATGAATGTCGTTTGGAAGTACTTCAACATTTTATTTTATTTTAGCATTCAATATTGGAGTGAATGAACTTTCCTGAACGAAGACCACATTACCTGTTAGAAAGTCAATTATTTGAGAAAAGTTTTCTATCCTGTTCCTTCGATTTTCCCACCACAGCGGTCAAAAATTTGCATCAATTTGACCCCACTGACCATTAGAAAATGTAATGAATTTTACTTAAAATTAATCCTTTTGAACAAAATTCCACTAATTTATGGCCAGCTTTAGAGTAATGATTCCACTGAATCAGCATACCCGCCAAGCAACTGGCATTTTCTAAAGGAGGTCTGCAGCATTAGGTCTTCAGGTTTTATCCCAGCCATTTTTTTCGTTTTAAAAATGTCTGTTGGTTTATTTTGGTGTGTGCCATTGGGGAGAATTGTCTTGACTTCCTGTGACACCTGTACAAGAAATGCAAGCAGTGGTTTTGACTGGGACAGGAAGGCACAGACAGCAATTTGTACATTATCAGAAGTTCTAATCTTCCCCACTCTACTAAAAATATGTTTTTGGTTCTTTTTTTGTCCCCCTTAGAGAGATTGAACATCACCTTATGACCTGAAAGAAAATAAGGCAAAAAATCTCTTTAATCTTCTTTGCTTTATTCAAAAGAAAATAAACAATTTGGCTGTGGTTAGGCATGCGTATCACCTACCAAGTTCATCCTTTTTCCTGCCTTCTTTATGTTTCAATGATGTTTATTAAAGAAATTTTTCAGAACAAATACAAGAGTATCACAGTGCATTATCGTACAGTAATAGAAAACCTCTGGAGGGTAACTTGCTATTGCTCATTGTACAACACAGACCTTTCCCATCTTATAAATATCAACTAATAATATCCCATTATGGGGATCAGTAGTCTAGACCAAAGTAACCAGTCTTGTACAAGCCACCTCTATCATGGGTTCACACGTTATAGCACATAGTACCGGCCTTCCTGCCTTCTTTATTCCAGTACTCCAGCTTCTGAGAAAGCTAGTCTCTATTTAATACATGTTGCTGTTCAAGATGGCCCTGGAGCCCATATCGGTGGCTACTTTCTAGCTTACCCTAGAGCTTACAAGTTGTCATGCATGATGTTCCAGCCCATACATCCTTAGGTCTTCCATGTACCACCTACAGGGAGAATTTGAACCAACAGTGTATACATGGTGCCTTTTAAGAGGCTCTTCACTTTACAATAAAGCAGTCTTGATGTTCATGCTTGTACTCATCTGTAAACTTTCACTCTTTATTTTTTAGGCAACGTTTGAAGATGTAAGTGTTCCAATGCTCCCCAATTACCTTATTGTTCTACAACATGATGCCCCCAACAAAACTTTTCTACACTGCCACTCCTCCAGATCATACTATACGTTCCACCAGTCAGATTGGGTTACCTGTATTCCTGGGCACCTCGTAGGAGAAGCACTTATCAACAACACATCATGCTCATTAAGAGTCATTGGCACTACCAAAGAGCTTGCCTTGATTTTCAGCGATCAATTAAACCCTGGTCTATGGCCTCCTGGAAAATATACAGTCACAGCAAACTTTACCAACCAGTTGTACGAAGCTACGCAGTCTTACAGCTTTAGTGTGGTGTCACCGGTTTCTGGTCTGAGTGTCGTCTATCCAGCACCACAAGACGAAATCTACTACATTCCCAGTGACAATCCTTTTGTGATTCTCAAGATTCTCTCCGGCTCCGATGCCACCTCATTTTGGACTGGCAACAACCAGACATGGAACTTCAGTCGGACATGTCTTCCAAATTTTTTTGCTGTATCCACGGAATGTACCACAGATAAAGGGGACATTTCATACTCTGAGGTCAATCTGCTCGGGCTGGAGAGAGGGGTTGTGGAAGTTTCAATAACTGTGCAAAACGAGATAAGCTTCCAAAATATATCATTTTTAGTGAAGATGGAGGACCCGATCAGAGGACTGAGCACAAACCCTTACCCTCAAGCCAGAGTGCTGCTCAACACCCGAGTGGTAAGTTGACTTTATATCACATAGTTGCCATGCACAAATTACAGATCTACAGGAAAATATGTGTCTGAACCAAACTTTAACCTTTGAGAGCTTGTAGAGCACATTAAAGCTGTCATTAACCTTTTTCTGTTGTAACCTTAAAGTGGTTGTAAACCCCTTTTAAATACTAATACCTTTAGGTAAGCCTAAAATAAGGCTTACCTATAGGTAGTGGAAATATCTCCTATCTCCGTGTGCCGTTTTGGAGATATTTCACTTGTAGTCCGCCGCAAATGTTAACGGCGCATGCGCGGGGAAGAAACAAAACAAAGTGCCGTTTCTTCCCCAGCCTGTGCCGTGAATTGCGGCTCTCGTGCGCATGTGCAGGAGTGACGTCACGCGGCTCCGGCGAATCACAGAGCCGGAGTCCGCAGCTCGGAAGGGAGAGGAGACAGAAGATGGACGATGCCTACACAGGGGACATCGCTGGATTCTTTTGCAGGTAAGTGTCACATAATGGGCTAGTATGCGATGCATACTAGCCCATTATGCTTTACATTTGCAGGCTGTTCAGGTAGCAAAAGAGGAAGTAAAACCCAGCAGCATTTACTTCCTCTTTAATGTGCACAGATAATTTTATCCAGTCTAAATATCCTATTTTTTTTTTATTTATTTTTTTGCTGTATTGGTCTCTCTTTTTTTTTTTACATTTATTAGCTTGAGGCAGACTTGTCTCAGAAGTTTTAATTCTATGCTATTGGAAATCAGAGATTTATTATTTGAAACTTTTACGTTTTTGACCTTGTTTTTTAGATGTATGTGTGTGTGTGTATATGTATATGTATGTGTGTGTGTGTGTGTATGTATGTATGTGTGTGTATATATATATATATATATATATATATATATATATTAAAAAGAGAGTGGGTTGTGAAGCAGAGAGCATTACTTATTGTTCATTTTGATTCTACAATATTCAAGCAATGTTTCAGGCACCCCTGCCCTTATTCAGGCTAAATATACAATACTGTACAATAACAATAAGACCAAACCAGAAGTGACAGGGAATGAATATAAAGTGATGATTCTATATTACAAGAAAATTTTTTATTATACAAAGTACCAATATAATGGAGCAGGTATTATGTTGCTACTTTTTATCTCCTGTTCTCATGTTTTGCATTCTATTTTATGATTAGCTATGAAGGGAATGCATGTCTGAAACATTGCTGGATTATTGTTGAACATAAATGAACAGTAAATAACGCACCTGGTTGTATGCATAAAAGTTTTGCTTTGTTGCTGGGGCTGTCCGCTCAGAATACCTGACAAAGGATTTCCAGAGTCATATGGGATAGCTAAAGAGAGGGCACAGCACTAGTTATCTGCTTAAATGCACTCTTCCTCTCATTAAAAATTTAGCTAGAGCTGTAAAAGGAGTGGCTGTAATAAAGAGAGGTGGTTGCTGTCTGCAGATATGTACTTCTGACCTTTTATTTCAGCTTTTTCTAACTGCATACTTGTTCAAGAGCTGTGACATAGAGAGCATTAAAGCGAAAGGATCATCATAACAATCAGGCAACTAGCTAGGGACTATGTAGTGCTGGCAAGGGATCAGTGGGTTGGTTGAGGTTAATTTTGCCTTGAGTAGGCAAGGTGACCATGCCCCCTTAAGAAATACACACACCAATGACAATGCTTTGTAACTAATCACATTGCTAGCTTATAAATGTCAAAGTTTTGGAGTGAAAGAGTTTGCTACGGGTGCCATACTGCCTAATTTTCCAGTGCTGCAGGCTATTATCTTATATAATTAACTGACGTAATCACAGCATGCCTAAAGATAGATGATGCAGAAACCGCAGCCACTCACTGCCAAGTCGACTGTGCAATTTTTTCCTCTCTCTCCTCCTATCCGGTTTCCCATCATGCTTGCTCCATGTGGCGCCCTTATGTCAGGATGCAACGGCAGTTAGCGTGGATTCTGCCAGAAGTGAACATGTCAGATTTTTGTTAAAAATGAAGCATGACAACCTACAAAAAACAAACCTAATGCAAGGCCTATAAACCACTGTAAACGTATAAACACACAGCAAGCTTATTTGGCTCCCAGACCATAGTGTGCATGTGGTGGGATGTCGGGCCAGAGCGGACAAAGTTGTTTTGTCTTGAAAATGGTGCAGAAAGGAACAATTGTATCGTGATCTGGTACAAGTTAGACCCATGCATACATGAGATCCCTTCATGACTTGATTTCCATTGTTTATGATGTGTTAAATGAATTGTAAAGGTTTAATTTTTTTTCCAAACTAACAAACGTTATGCTTACCTGGTTTTGCACAGAGCAGCCCTAATCCTCCTTTTCTGGGCTCCACCAATGGCAGTCTTGGCTCTTCCTCCTCTCCAAGTGCTGAGCTCCATACTAATCCGGGCTATGTGCATCTATTAACACATATAGTGCGGCTCAGCCTTGCACTCCCGCTGTCTGCTCAGAGGATTTGATTGACAGCAGAAAGAGCCAATGGCTCTCGCTGCTGCTAAGTTTTAAAAAAAAATTATAGCAGAGAGTCCCACAGCCATATTTTAAAGCAAACTCTTAAGCTGGCCATACACGAGTCGATTTTTGTACGAACATTCGTACGGATATTGGTATGAAAATTGTCATTGGTACATTCGATGACTTAATGAATGTGGTTCGTAAGTACTTCCAAAATCGGGTGCTTTTTATCATTCAGTTCTGGAATGGATGGACTTTACTGATAACAAAAACCACATACACTGTTAGAAATTTATTAGTTCAAGAAAAGTCTTCCATCGTGCTCCTTCGAATTTTCTCATCACTGTGGTCAATAAAACTAACTTCAGTTTTATACCAACTAATATCAGAAAATTGAACGAACATTCTTCAGTTGAACATTTTCAACTATTTCAGCTCTTTGGATGTACGTAGTATGTCCAGTGAGTCAACCGTTAAGCACAAACTCATGGCTGCACTAGCTGCCCAATGTTATCACAGAGGGTTTTTTAACCCCTTGTGATAGCAATAAAGTAAAATTTTTAAAAAATTACAATAAAATGTTTAAAAATGTTTTTTTAACATAAGGCCCGTTGCTTCGCACACACCCACAAATGCAAACTCGTGCACAGGGTGCAAACATGTATGCGCTTGCACCACACATGAGAGGTATCGCCATGAATGTCAGAGCGTGAGCTATAATTCTAGCACCAGAGCTCATGGTTGCCTTTCACACTATTGCGAATTGGATGTGGGTTTCCCCGCATCCAATTCGCATGTCAGGAGCCTGTGACCGGCTCTCTATGGAGGGCCGACTGCGGTGCCAATTGCACAGGAGTGCTGTGCATCTTCTGGTCTGTTTCAGGTCCGCATTCAGCCAAATATTTGGGCCGAAATCGTACCTGAAACAGTGAATGGAGACGCACCGGACCCCTGCTGTGAGCCGCTCCGCACGGAGGTGTGAACCCAGCCTCAAACTAATGACCAGTACAGGCTTTAAAGCATCACCTATGGAGTTTTTGGATACCACAGTTTTTTGCAATATCTGGGACGCATACAGTTTTAAGACTTGGCATGTTTAGTATCTACTCAAAGTAATCACATCTTTTATATTTTACCATTAAACTGGGTATTATATTGTTTGTGTGCACTATAAAATTCACTTTAGTATATTTTTTGCTGAAAATATGAATTTGGGAAACAGTTGTGCAAATATTGTGCGACATAAAAAATTGCTATCATCTTTTTATTCTTCAGTTGATTTCAGAAAAATTATAATGTTCTGGGGGTACTTTTAAGTAATTTTATGACCAAAAATGCTGATTTTTACTTGTGTGCCAAAAAATGAAAAAAAGAATAGCTCTAATGCCAAAGTGGTTAAATAAACTTCCACTGGAGTATGTCCAGCTTTACTTTATAAGGACATTAGACTGTAGGCCGGACTGTGGCAGGGACTAATGTGAAGGGTCCAGTGTTCCCTGCAAACCCAGTCTGAACATTTTAAAGTGTATGTAAACTTCAACAATGACCTTCTCTTATTAGGTCTGTTTTGGTGTGTTAAATGTATCATCATGTTTTGTTATATCTGTAATGTGCAAAAAATTACTGGTCGATCCTGCCAAAAATGCAGTGAGCTGGAAACTTCCTGCGCTCTATTTGCCTCTTCTGCACACTTTGCATTGTTCCCAGCTCTCTCTGTGGACTAAAGGACACCTTCCCTACTTCCCCACCAGTACTAATGTTTTCTGTGCTTTCCCAATGCTCCACTCAGGAAAACCCAGTTTACTCTTTCGTCCATGGACCGACACAGCTTCTCTATTGACAAAGTGGGTATTATCCGTTAATTAGGAGTGACTAGGCAGAAAAACTTGTAAAAAGTGTTGCATCACACCTTCTACAGTACCGCCCAGGGGGCGGACCCTCTGGGTATACCCTCTCAGTCTGCACATCGCAGATCAGTTTTTTTCTGTCTAGCAAGGAGTAGGACATGGCTCCCTTCGGGCTCATTGGTCCGGGGAAAAAAGATATATATATATTTTTATTTATTTTTTGCTACATTTGTTGTTTCCTGCGATCTTCGATCAACTGCCGACTGGGTGACAGGCTGGATCCTCGATCCTTGTAGTCTCCCCAGTTTCGGCCATCGAGCGTGTGCCGACCCTAGCTACGCGCTGGCTTTTCCACGACATGCCCGTCGCTCCACGGGTGGCCGGTGAGCCTACGCTCCAGGGCCTGCATCGGACCGCTCAGCTTCGGCTGACCTTACGGCCGAGTCGCAGCAGCCTGGCCGGTGAGCTTACGCTCCAAGGCTTGCACCGGACCGCTCAGCTTCGGCTGACCTTACGGCCGAGTCGCAGCAGCCTGTCCGGTGAGCGTCATGCTCCAGGGCATACATATGATCGTCCCTTCTGGGTCCAATCACAGCATGCCTGGCCAACAGTCACCTTCCGTGCGCGGACGATGATCTGTTTGGAATGTCTTCCAGCAGAATACATGCAGGATAGGTAAGTAAAACTCCCCTGCCTCGGCTGGGTGATTTAGCTGGACATTCCTGGAGAGATCAAGTAAGTGGTTGTGGCCCCTTTCTTCCCTCTCTCCCTGCCTTTCCCTCCTCCCTGGGCTTCTAGCTAAAGGTTGCTGGGTGCTGGGGGTCACCTAGGGGGTCCCACTGGAGCGGGGCTGGCTGTAACTAACATTTAAAAGAAATGTCATTTTTGCTTACCTGTGTTTCTGTGTCTCCATGCTGTCGGCGGCCATTTTGAGGTGGTCCATGCCAAGTTTGGCCTCTTGTAACTGCCTGGCGGCCATCTTCCTGTAGTTCGGCCACACCCACTGGCCCCTATCAGGTGATCGGCGGCCATGTTTGTCCACCCTGTATGCAGATATTGCCGTTCGGCGGCCATCTTTTTTGTGGGCTATGGCTGCCTGACCTCTATCTTCTGTCGGCGGCCATTTTCTTAGAGCCCACATTATCTTCCATACAGACGGTTTTGGCAACCATTTTGCGAGAGCCTCCGGCCTCTAGGGTGCATTACACTGGCGCGAAAATTCACACAGGAAGTGCTGATAAAAGAAGCAGACTGACACAGCAGAAAGGGGACAGCATCATAGGCGCAGCATAGCAGTACCTATCCAGGGTGGTGAGTCCTCTGGGTAACCCAGCATCTCTGCAGCGCAGGAGGGTGGCCTATTGATATCTTGCCTGGAGCCCTGTGAGTGTCAGCGTGTGGTCAGCATGGCATCTGAGCCAGATGTCTTCTCCCCTGAAACACCAGATTTAGCAGCTGGTGTCCCTGAGGTGTCTATGGACGCTATGTCGGCAATCCTAGAGGCGTTTGCTGCCAGGGTGGAAGCAGCACACGGGAATACAGGGGGTAATAAACGCCCCCGTCCCCTGCAATCTTCTGGGGATATTTCTGATGCAGAACCAGGTCCAGCTACGGCTCATGGCCCAGATTCTGATGCATCAGAGACTGCAGACCGTGACCGATCGGACAGTGAGGAGGACTCCAAGTCCAGGTCAGTACGCGAGACGGCTTTGGTATCTGACCTTATTACTGCAGTGCGGGATACGCTAAAGTTGGAAAGGACTGAAGAAGTAGCAGATACTCCAGTCCCCTTTGGGTTTCGTAAACCTGCCCGCACTGCTAAGGTGTTCCCTTGTGTGTCTTATTTTGACAAACTCTTATACAAGGAATGGGAGAACCCACTGAGGGTCTTTACAGCCCCAAAGAGGTTTGCAGTACGGTACCCCTTTGAGGAGAGTTTTCTGAAGATATGGACCTCTCCCCCTATAGTGGACCCTTCGGTGTCCAGACTTAATAGAGCCACCACTATTCCAGTAGAAGGGGCTCCTGTTTTCAAGGACCCTGTGGATAAGAAGGCTGAAGCACTCGCTCGCTACCTATACTCAGTGGTAGGCTCAGCAGTACGCCCGGCATTGGCGGGGGCCCTAGTGTCTCAGACACTTACTGAATGGGCAAAATTGCTACTCCAGGGGTTAAAGGAGCGAGATGCTCCTCCTAATGAGATAACTTTGGCCGACCAGTTGGTCCAGGGCCTTAAGTTTGTCTGCGAGTCAGACATGGATACTATTCCCCTGCTGTCAAGAGCTTCGGTTTATGCAGTAGCAATACGCCGCCTGATCTGGCTAAAGGGCTGGTCTGCGGACCAGACTTCCAAGAAAGCCCTATTGGATCTGCCTTTTAAGGGCGACAGACTTTTTGGGGCTTCTCTGGATGACATCATCAAGGATGCTACAGGAGGTAAAAGCACTTTGCTTCCCCAAACTAGCAAGGGTAGGGGACCACGCCAAGGGCAAGGGCCCTCCTTTACTGCACGTAAGCGGTTTTTTCGCCCTCTTAAGGCGACAGGGAAAAGACCCCAGGCCGATAAAGCGCCTGCCCAAGGACAAAAGCGTCCTTGGTCCCGCAGACCCAACAAGCCTGTGGACAAATCTGCGTCCACATGAAGGTCCGCCCCCACCCAGCTCTCGGGTGGGGGGACGTCTTCGCAAATTCGCGACTCAGTGGACTGCTCTAGTCTCCAACAGGTGGGTTTGCGAAGTAATCTCCTCAGGCTACAAGATAGAATTTCTCTCTTGTCCACCAGACAGATTCATCACCTCCAATCTCCAGCTACTACCGACCCGTCGGGAGGCCCTGTATGGGGCGGTCCAGGGTCTACTGGAACGCGGGGTAGTTATTCCAGTTCCAGAACAGGAACGGGGTCATGGTTTTTACTCAAATCTGTTCATTGTGCCAAAGAAGGAGGGGGTTCGTCCAATCTTGGATCTCAGAGCCCTCAATTGCTTTGTGAAGGTACAAAGATTTCGGATGGAGTCGGTTCGATCCGTAGTCACGGCTCTCCATCCGGGGGACTTTCTGGCCTCCTTGGACATCAAGGACGCATACCTGCATGTCCCCATATACTCCAGACACCAGAGGTTTCTGCGATTTGCTATCGGGAAGAACCACTACCAGTTTGTGGCCCTCCCGTTTGGCCTTGCCTCAGCACCCAGGACGTTCACCAAGGTGCTCGCTCCGATTCTGGCACTTCTAAGACAGCGGGGTATCGCTATCACAGGTTACTTGGACGACCTTCTGCTGAAGGGCCCTTCAAGCTCAGAATTAGAGGTAAGCGTGTCCATTACCTGTCAGACTCTTCGAGACTGTGGTTGGATACTAAACACGCAAAAGTCAGTATTGGTGCCCACTAAACGCCTAGTGTACCTGGGGTTGATTCTGGATTCCTCAGAGGCAAAGGTATTCCTCCCTGTGGAGAAGTTGCAGACCCTCCGGGCTGCAGTACGGCAGCTGACTTCCAGGAATTGGTCGTCACTCCGTTTTTGCATGCGAGTGTTGGGCCTCATGGTAGCCTCCTTCGAGGCGGTCCCATATGCTCAATACCACACTCGAGTGTTACAGAGGGAAGTTCTGTCCAGATGGAACAGATGCCCTTCATCTCTGGATTATCAAATCCGAGTGAGCCACCTAGTCAGGAGATCCCTGGTATGGTGGCTGACAGCACCGGCTCTAATGGC
This sequence comes from Rana muscosa, assembly GCA_029206835.1. Classification (NCBI taxonomy): domain Eukaryota; kingdom Metazoa; phylum Chordata; class Amphibia; order Anura; family Ranidae; genus Rana; species Rana muscosa. The sequence continues at coordinate 134,551,051 of CM055127.1, forward strand.
CGGGAAGTCATTTCTTCCGGTTTACTGGATAGTGATCACGACGGACGCCAGCCTTACAGGTTGGGGGGGAGTCTGGGGTGTCCAGTCGGCGCAAGGTCGCTGGACCCCAGAGGAAGCCCTCCTGCCGATCAATGTCCTGGAGATCCGGGCGATCAAGCTGTGCCTCTTCAAATGGTCTCAGAGACTGCAAGGGCGTCCAGTCAGGATCCAGTCAGACAACGCCACAGCAGTGGCATATGTCAATCATCAAGGAGGAACAAGAAGCTCAGCTGCAGCATCGGAGATCGCTCGCATCCTGAAGTGGGCAGAGAGGAGCGTACCGGCACTGTCGGCCGTGTACATTCCGGGTGTGGAAAACTGGCAGGCGGACTACCTGAGCCGCCAGATGCTGGACCAGGGAGAATGGTCCTTACACCCGGAGGTGTTCCAACTCCTCTGCCAAAGATGGGGCACACCAGACGTAGATCTTCTGGCTTCCCGACTCAATCGGAAGGTATTGAGGTTTGTGGCCCGGTCAAGAGACCCATGGGCAGACGCAACGGACGCGTTGGTAGCATCGTGGGGCCAGTATCGGCTAATCTATGCCTTCCCTCCCTTAAGGCTTCTTCCTCTTCTGCTCCGCAGAGTGGAGGCAGAGGGAATTCCAATGATCCTAATCGCTCCAGATTGGCCTCAGCGTCCTTGGTACGCCGATCTAGTACGTCTGGTAGCAGACGTCCCCTGGCGCCTACCACTACGGAAGGACCTGCTGTCGCAAGGTCCCATATTCCATCCTGCTTTACAGTCATTGGCTTTAACGGCATGGCTGTTGAGAACCAGGTACTGAGAGACCGGGGCCTGTCAGACTCAGTAATTTCTACTATGAGAAGTGCTCGGAAACCGTCCTCTAGGAAGGTCCATCACCGCACTTGGAGGGCCTACATCTCCATGTGTGAGGAAATGAAATGGCATCCGCGTACCTATTTGGTTTCCAGAATCCTGCTGTTTTTACAGCATGGGGTAGACCAAAGGCTTGCCCTAAGTACGATTAAGGGACAGATATCTGCCCTGGCTGTCTTTTTTCAGCGACCCCTGGCGACTCACTCTCTCGTGAGTACATTTGTGCAGGGGGTTCGACATGTGGCCCCTCCGGTCCGCCCCCCGTTACCTCCGTGGGACTTGAACCTGGTCCTCTCGGTGCTTCAGAAGGCACCGTTTGAGAATATTAGAGATATTCCCCTGTTGACACTTTCTCAGAAGGTGGTCTTTTTGGTGGCTGTTACGTCAGTTAGACGAGTCTCTGAGCTGGCAGCCTTGTCCTGCAAGGCTCCCTATTTGATTTTCCACAAGGATAAGGTGGTGCTGCGGCCGCAGCCTTCCTTTCTTCCGAAGGTCGTTTCGGCTTTTCATCTCAACGAAGACATTGTACTTCCATCCTTGTGTCCTCAGCCGTCGAATCCTAAGGAGTCAGCGTTGCATTCCTTGGACGTTGTCCGAGCTTTGAGAGTATACATATCTGCTACTTCCCTGTTCCGGAAGTCAGACTCACTGTTTGTTTCAGTGGCTGGTCCCAAGAAGGGCCAAGCAGTCTCATCGGCCACCATCTCTAGGTGGATCCGACAGATAGTAATCCAGGCTTACGCCTTAAAGGGTCAGGCGCCCCCCTTTCCTGTCACGGCGCATTCGACCAGGGCAATAGGTGCCTCTTGGGCTTTCCGACATCAAGCGTCTGTTTCCCAACTATGTAAAGCGGCGACTTGGTCGTCCGCTCACACTTTCACAAAATTCTACAAAGTTGATGTAGGTGCATCTTCGGATGCCTCTTTCGGCCGCAAGGTTTTGCAGGCGGCTGTTTAGAGTTGCAACTCCTCCGTTGGAGGAGTGCTGTTTTGTGTTTTGGGGTGAAGTTTGTTTTTATGCTGTTACCACCCCTCGTTTTTTTCTCTGACACTGCTTTGGGACATCCCACTTTGTCAATAGAGAAGCTGTGTCGGTCCATGGACGAAAGAGTAAATAGGATTTTTTACTCACCGTAAAATCCTTTTCTCTGAGTCCATGGACCGACACAGCACCCACCCCTCCTTTTAAGTTTGTACTGCTTTTTGACGAACTGATCTGCGATGTGCAGACTGAGAGGGTATACCCAGAGGGTCCGCCCCCTTGGCGGTACTGTAGAAGGTGTGATGCAACACTTTTTACAAGTTTTTCTGCCTAGTCACTCCTAATTAACGGATATTACCCACTTTGTCAATAGAGAAGCTGTGTCGGTCCATGGACTCAGAGAAAAGGATTTTACGGTGAGTAAAAAATCCTATTTTTCCAGGTATGGAGGGGCCATGCAATCCTTTTTACTGTTTCCCAGGATGCATGCAACAAGGTGAGAAGGGAGAATATGCGTGTACAGTGACCAAACCTAAACACTGTTATGTGGCTCGAGGGGAGAATGTGCAAGGGCCCGAAGGGACAATGGCCAGGCCTGGACTACGGATCGACCGATATAGTTTTTTCGGTGCCGATACGATACCGATATTTTGGCCACCTCATCTGCCGATAGCCGATATTTTGTACATTTAAACTTTTTAAAAATAACAATTATATGCACAAATCTGGTATAAACTGAACATGTTAATGTTTATTAAGATTAAACATTAAGGGCTCGTTCTTCACACCATACATTCTGGCACCCTGCTGTGGGTGGCTTGTTGGCTGGCACCCTGCTGTGGGTGGATGGCTGGCCTGGCACCTTGCGGTTGGTGGATGGGTGTGTGGCTGCTGGCTAGCCTGGCTGGCACCTTGCTGTGGGTGGGTGGGTGGCTGCTGGCTGGCCTGGCACTTTGCTGTGGGTGGGTGGCTGCTGGCTGGCCTCAGTGGCCTGGCACCTTGCTGTGGGTGGGTGGCTGCTGGCTGGCCTGGCACCTTGCTGTGGGTGGGTGGCTGCTGGCTTGCTGTCTGGCCTCAGTGGCCTGGCAACCTAATGTGGGTGGGTGGCTGGCTGCTGGCTGGCGTGTCCATCCGAGTGTCGAGGCGAGGGAGGCCTGACTCAGAATGTTAGGCCCAGTGGAACAATGGCCGGGCCTGAACACTGTCATGTAGTGGGAGAGGAGAATATGTGTGGGCCTGAGGGGACAATGGTCAGGCCTGAACACTGTCATTCGGTGGGAGGGGAGAATATGTGTGGGCCTGAGGGGACAATGGTCAGACCTGAACACTGTCATTCGCTGGGAGGGGAGAATATGCATGGACCTGAGGAGGCAATAGCCAGACCTGAACACCGTCATGTGGTAGGAGGGGAGAATATGCATGAACCTGAGGGGACAATGGCCAGGCCTGAACACTATCATGTGGTAGGAGGGGAGAATATGCATGGACCTGAGGGGACAATGGCCAGGCCTGAACACTATCATGTGGTGGGAGGGGAGAATGTGTGGGCCTGAGGGAACAATGGCCAGGCCTGAATGCTGCCACAAGGTGGGATGTGGGAGAAGAGAATATGTATGGGTCTAAGGGAACAATTGCAAGGCCTGAACACTGTGACGTGGTGCTGGGGGAGAATATGTATGGGCCTGAGGGGTCAAGGAACCAGACCTGAGCAGTGTCATATGGTTAAATGAAAAAGGAATCTCGCGCCTGCTAAAAATAATTGTAGAATGAAATAAAGCTGCTACCCCAAAATTCCAGTATCTGAAACAAATGATGAGAAGAAATATATAAAATATATTGGTTGGGGGCGCCAAGTGCAACACCTAATAGTAAAATAGATATAAATAGAGCTAATAAGCAAATATATATAAAAATTGTGTAACAAACACCAGCCTGCCTAAGCATACAATGACAAAATCGTGATGTACTGAATATTGCTCAAACAAAAATAGTGCTGGAGTGCACTCAAATATAGTGAGATTGATAACCTAAATAAGCAATACAAAACCAAGCAACAAGTGTCCCCAAGTGCAAAGTATAAATCTTGAACATTAGGTGAATACACATGTGCTAAGTAAGAAAAATAATTTTACTGAAAGAATTCCTTAAATTCAATGCAAAGTGCATTCAAACAGTCTTTGTGATAAAATCTGAAGACATCCTGTGAGAACGGAATCCAGAAGTGACAGCTAGTAATGTCCACCTTCACCAACTGCAAAAACAATCACCCAAACATACTCAAAGTGAGGATGGCAGCTTACCAAATGTAGTTGACCCTTTTAGTCAAAAAAGAGGTCAAATTCGCTTGTAGCAAGATATCACTTGCTGATATAGATGGAGATGATGTTACCGGAGCGAACCCCTGCCTCATGGAGGCTCAGATCAGGATATGCAAATAAAAGGTGAAACGGCAATAGCGTAATTCCGTTTAATGAGCCAAAACATATACAAATAAAAAGCCAAATGCCTGCTTACTGAAGGGGTGTCACAGACCCGGCACTAAGGCTGAATAGCATGACCGTAAGTGGAAGGAGATGTCCCGAATGTAGATGTGCTGGCGTGCGTTCCACCTGTGACAGCGATGAGCCAGATGGACCGGAAGTTATGTCTGTGCGTGACCTAGTAGCGCCTCGACGTACGTTTCGTATGACACGTCTTCAGGAAGCGTACTGGGTCACTGGTTGCATGGACTTAAATGTGTCTGTCAATTAGCTACCTAAGGGAGGAGTTTAGAACTAAATCCAGCCTCTGTCCCGGATCACTAGGCATAGCATTACTAGCATTGCTGCACATCAGGTATGAAAATACACACAACTCCAATGGACATGGCTATTAGTTTAAAAACATATATTGCATGACACTGATAGCAATCACATGCCGTATACAGTATTATGAAATAACAAAACATATAGATCTATATAATTTGAACCATAAATGTTAAATGATACATAAAAAAGAAAAAATTTAAAATTGACTCAACATTTTAAATTTACTTTATAAAAAATGACGCGAAGGGGTGGGACTCCCGGAAGTGGTGCAAATACCTGTTTTATACTGGTATCTGCACCCCCTGAAAGATGCCAAATGTGACACCGGAGGGGGGGAGGGTTCCGAAAAGCAGAGGTTCACTTTTGGGTGAACCTCCGCTTTAAGACCCTGCAGCTGCATAGTCCCTAATCGATACAGCCACTGGGTCTCATTCTGAGAAATGGCCTTCTTAAGGTCCGTCCCTCGCCAGTTATAGATGGTTCTATCTATCCCATAAAAAAATAGCTGGCGAGGGTCTTTGTCATGACACTGGAGGAAATAGCGTGACACACTATGGTTTGGGAAACCCTTAGCAATGTTCGCCACATGCTCATTTATCCTAACCCTAAGCTCCCGTGTGGTACGCCCCACATACTGAAGAGCGCATGGGCATTCCAAAATATATGTGACATGTTTAGAATAGCATGTTATAAGACAGGGCTCGACAAACCCCGGGCGCCAGGTCGCCATTGCGACTAGAATTAGTGACCTGGCGCCTGGGGCAGCACAGCTGGGGTATCCTGTGTCTCCGTGCCCCCCTACGCGCCGCGGGATCGCGTCGGGCCGCGCCGGCCGGTAATTGAGGCCGCGGCTTTGCGGTCTTCTGCAGGCCTATGCTTCCTTCTGTGAACTAGCGCCATCTTGTGGTGGCAGTTGGTATGACAACCAGCAATGCTAATGGAGTTTCCCTCTAATTAGAACCCCCAAACATTATATATATTTTTTATTCTAACACCCTAGAGAATAAAATGGTGGTCGTTGCAATACTTTCTGTCACACCGTATTTGCGCAGCGGTCTTACAAGCGCACTTTTTTGGGAAAAAATACACTTTTTTTTAAATAAAAAAATAAGACAACAGTAAAGTTAGCCCAAATTTTTTTTATATTGTGAAAGATAATGTTACGCTGAGTAAATTGATACCCAACATGTCACGCTTCAAAATTGCGTCCGCTCGTGGAATGGCGACTAACTTTTACCCTTTAAAATCTCCATTGGCAACGTTTAAAAAATTCTACAGGTTGCATGTTTTGAGTTAGAGGAGGTCCAGGGCTAGAATTATTGCTCTCGCTCTACCGATCGCGGCGATACCTCACGTGTGGTTTGAACACCACTTTCATATGCGGGCGCTACTCACGTATGCGTTTGCTTCTGCGCGCGAGCTCGGCAAGACAGGGCGCGTTCCTGGCTCCTAACTTTTTTAGCTGGCTCCTAGATTCTAAGCAAATTTGTCAAGCCCTGTTATAAGAGGTTTCATTTTGAACTCCTGCTGGGTCACCAAAGATTTCAATTTGGTGATTTTCTTTGTGTCTAGTGGTAGTGCGACAGGCCTTACATCTGGTACAGTAATAGAACCCTGACCCATCCAGAAAAGTGGGGGGTTTCTTGGGGGGGTCCGGGACATTTGGTGCAATATTGTTCCTCAATCCCGGTGCCCTCCTGTAAATGAATTTGGGTTTAGGAGGTAAAACAGTTTCTAAGTCCCTATCTTTTAAAAGTATAGGCCAGAACTTTTTGAAAGCCTGCTCTACACTTTTATAGAGGTTAAAAGGGTATCTCTATTCATAGTGGAGATGTCATTTTTAGCTTTAAGAAGCATATGTTGGGGATACCCCTTTTCATTGAATCTTTCAGTAAGAATTGCAGCCTGTGTGTCAAAGTCAGTCATGCTATCGCAATTCCGCCGAATACGCATGTACTGGCCTTATGGTAAGCTGCCATCCTCACTTTGAGTATGTTTGGGTGACTGTTTTTGCAGTTGGTGAAGGTGGACATTACTAGCTGTCACTTCTGGATTCCGTTCTCACAGGATGTCTTCAGATTTTATCACAAAGACTGTTTGAATGCACTTTGCATTGAATTTAAGGACTTTTTTCAGTAAAATAATTTTTCTTACTTAGCACATGTGTATTCACCTAATGTAAGGTGACCAGATTTTTCAAATGAAATCCGGGGACATATTTTTTTTTTTACTAGTAATGGCGGCAATCAGCGACTCTGCCCATCGCCGCCGCCCGCCTCACAGCTTGTCAAGTCTTACTCTTCGAGCCCCGGCTACTACTGGGTGGGGAGCGGAAGAAGATCACTCCGCCAGGGAAAGCAAGGAGATAAGCAGGCAGACGGCTGGCCGGGACTTGAGTCGAGGCAGAAGAACATGCGAGCGGAGCGGAATGAGCACCCGAAACTGAAGAAATATTCCCTCTACTCCGACCAGCACATGATCATCAGAAAGGGGCACAGACAATGGAAAAAAATACACCCCCCTAAGCTAGTAGGAGCAGTGGAGTGGGGGGGTGTAATTCAGAATTTTTTATTTTTCTTTCTCGTACATCACGGGACACAGAGCGACATAGTCATTACTATGTGGGTTATATAGATACCTTCAGGTGCTGGCACTGGCAACTTCCAAAACCGGAAGTACCCTCCCCTATATAAGCCCCTCCCATCCGGGAGTACCTCAGTTTTTTTGCCAGTGTCTAAGGTGTTGGCCAAGAAGTAACATGTGTTTTTCACTGAGCTTGCGTACAGGTTCTTTTGGGCCTCAGTAAGCTATTCCGGATCCGACCAAAAAAGCTTCATAGCTAAACGGTCGGTACCCGGGCCTTGCAAAGAGAAGAGCAAGGTTTTGCCTGTAATGCCTCTCTTAGGAGGGCTGGACCCTGGGATCCAGAGCTCTGGTCATACCCACGACCAAGATGTTTTCTGTGCAGGGTGCTATACAGGTCCAGGGGAGTGGAATCCTTGGGAACCCGGTCCCTGAAGGTTTAATTACAATGCCTGCCGTGATAGGTGAAGTTTGGGCTTCTGTGGACCAAACAGAGTCCTGCGGCGAGGAAAAGGTAAGTGGGGGCCCTCAGGAACTTGGTTCTATTGGGGGACCCCCAAGCCTATTTTGTCTTTCTGCCTGTTACCTAAGGTATTCCCGCTAATATTCTGTGCATGCCTGTTACTACTGAGAAAATGTAAAAATTTTAATAGTAGGCAAGAAAAAAAAATAATTAAAAATGTAAGACCGCGGTACCTGTGTTAAACACTAGAGGCTGCTATGGTTCTTTTTCTTGTAATGTGGATTTTTTTCTTCCAAAATCAAATCCAGGCAGTTGGTAAGTTCTCTGCTGGGAAGCTGTCTCCTCTGCCCTGTTGCTGCGCTCATCCATCCCCGGGCCCTGCAGCAGGGACCCTGGCTCCCATCTAGCTCCTTATTTTTTTCAAAAAAGAGCGTCGAAGGCGCACGTGCCCGCGCGCGTGCGCGTGCACGCGCCTCTATATATAGAGGCGATCTGGAAAAAGGGGCGGAGCGGGTGGATGACGCTCGGTGTTCAAGAACCCAATAGATAAAAAATTGGAGTCCTTATGAAAATCTGCTTTTTTCTACAGCAAGCTTGGTGACACAACCAGCAGTGGGGTCTGCCAAGCAGTGAAGGATCAGTTGAAACAGGTCTTAAGGGACTTGCCAGATCAGCAGGCCCTTGCCCTAGCTGATCTACCTAGAGCCTTATGCTTTGCGGTTGACGCCATAAAGGATTCAATCCATCAGGCCTCCCGCCTTACGCTGTCTGTAGTACATATGCGTAGGCTTCTATGGCTCAAAAACTGGTCTGCTGAAGCTCCCTGTAAAGAATGGCTGGTTAGCGTCCCATTTCATGGTGAACGCTTATTCAGGGAAAACCTGGACAAATATATCCAGAAAATTTCCAGCGGTAAAAATACACTCTTGCCGGTTAAAAACAGAGTTAGAGGTCCCTCTTTTAAGAGGCCTGCTTCTCCAGTCCCTGGGGCATCGGCTGTGAAACAGTTCCGACGGCCTCCTCGGTCAAATCCCGGGGGTAAAAATCAGGGATAATCGCAGGGTAATGAGAAACCCTGGGTCAGGAGAGGTACAAAACCTCCCCCAAAGTTAAATTCATTGAAGGGTTGCCCCCACTCAGTCGGGTGGGGGGAAGACTCCAGTTGTTCGCAGAGACCTGGCGGGACACGATCAGAACAGATAGGTGCTCTCCGCAGTATGTTTGGGATACAGATTGGAGTTAAAAGACTCTCCTCCTTCCCATTTTTTGAGGTCAAACGTGCCAAGGGATCCCCGGAAGAGAGAGTCCCTCCTGTTGGCACTAGAACAACTATTGCTCCAAGGAGTAATTATGGAGGTTCCCCTGGAAGAATGGGGGTTCGGGTTTTACTCAAACCTCTTTACAGTCCCGAAGCAAACGGGGACGTGAGGACCATATTAATTCTAAAAGGGCTAAACAAATTCCTGTATATCAGGACTTTCCGGGTTTGGAGTCGATCCGATCGGTGGCCACTGCCCTACAAGGGGAGGAATGGTTAGCCGCGATCGACATCAAAGATGCTTATTTGCACATTCCCATCTTTCCAGTCCACCAAAAATGTCTACGCTTTGCAGTAGAAGGGCGCCATTTTCAGTTCAGAGCCTTACCGTCGGTCTGGCCACAGCACCACGAGTGTTTACAAAAATTCTGGCCCTTTATTGGCCAATCTAAGAACACAAGGTGTAATGATAATGGCATATCTAGATGACTTGTTGCTGATAGACCACTCAGTGAAAAAACTAGAAGTGGTCGTTCACAAAACAATCAAGTATCTGGAATCTCACGGTTGGATTATCAACCGAGACAAGGTACCCCTAAAACCAGTCAAAAGTCTGGAATACTTGGGGCTAAGGCTGGATTCAGGCCAGAGAAAAATATTCTTGCCTCGAGAAAAGGTGTTGTCTTTGAGAGATTTGATCCACCTAGTGGGTACAAAAAGACAGCCGTCCATACGCCTGGGCATGAGGCTGCTGGGAAAAATGGTGGCATCATTCGAAGCAGTACCCTACGGTCAATTCCATTCAAGGAATTTGCAAAGGGCCATACTGTCAGCCTGGAACAAAAAAGTTCAGGCCCTAGACTTACCAATGTCCTTGTCCCCTTCCGTTCGCAAGAGCCTCCGTTGGTGGTGGGTTCCCCAGAATCTGGAAAAAGGAAAATCCTTCAGTCCGATTTTTTGGAAGGTGGTCACTACAGATGCCAGCCTTATAGGCTGGGGAGCAGTACTGGAGCAATGGTCTCTCCAGGGCAGATGGTCGGATGCAGAAAAAGCCCTGCCCATCAATCTCTTAGAGATACGAGCAGCCCGGTATGCCCTAGTAGCATGGACATCCAAACTCCAAGGGTCCCCTGTCAGAATTCAAACAGACAATGCCACAGCAGTGGCATATATCAATCATCAGGGTGGCACCAGGAGTCGTGCAGCCCAGAGGGAAGTAAATTACATCCTGAAATGGGCAGAAAGATATGTCCCAGCCATATCCGCGGTATTCATTCCAGGAGTGGAGAATTGGAAGGCGGACTTTCTAAGTCGCCAACAATTATGCCCAAGGGAATGGTCCCTTCACCCCGAGGTTTTCCGGACAATATGTCAGCGGTGGGGAACACCGGATGTAGATCTGCTAGCATCCAGATTCAACGCAAAGGGGACAGGTTTGTCTCTCGGACAAGGGATCCCCTAGCTTGCGGCTCGGATGCCCTAGTGTTCCCTTGGGATCAGTTCAAGCTGATATATGCATTCCCACCGCCACAATTGTTACCTCGATTACTCCGCAGAATCAGGGTAGAAAAGAAACCAGTGATTCTGGTGGCTCCAGCGTGGCCCCGAAGAGCATGGTACGCGGAGATTGTAAAAATGTCAGTGGGGAGTCCTTTGACTCTCCCACGTCGTCCGGACCTGCTTTCGCAAGGACCGATATACCACCCTTCCTTACCAGCCCTAGGTTTGACGGCCTGGCTATTGAAGCCCACATTCTAAAAAAGAGAGGGCTCTCTAATCCTGTGGTATCTACCATGATCAATGCCAGGAAGCCGGTATCCAGGCAGATCTACTATAGAATCTGGAAGGCGTACATCGCGTGGTGTGAGGCCAAGAAATGGCATCCACGTAAGTACGTAATAGGTAGGATTCTGGACTTCCTACAGTGGGCTGTAGATAGGAAGCTTGCCTTGAGTACTATCAAGGGTCAGATTTCGGCCTTGTCAATATTTTTTCAAAGGCCCTTGGCTTCGCATTCACTAGTCAAAGCCTTTATACAAGGAGTGATGCGTATTAGTCCTCCGGTTAATATTCCCATATGTCCATGGGATCTAAACCTGGTTCTGTCGGTTCTACAGAAACAACCATTTGAACCGTTACAGCATATTTCCTTGGTTCTTCTCACCAGGAAATTGATCTTTCTAGTAGCCATTTGTTCGGCTAAAAGAGTGTCGGAATTAGCAGCTATGTCCTGTAAAGAGCCATATCTGGTTATCCATAAGGACAGAGTAGTGTTACGTCCTCATCCAGCCTTTCTTCTCAAGGTGGTATCGAGGTTTCATTTGAACCAAGATGTGGTTCTTCCTTCTTTTTTTCCCCAAACCTAGTTCGGTAGAGGAAAAGTTATTGCATTCTTTGGATGTAGTAAGAGCAGTTAAAGCTTATCTAAAAGCCACTGCTCAGATTCGCAGAATGGATACTTTGTTTATTCTGCCGGAAGGCCCCAGAAAGGGTCAGGCAGCGTCAAAATCTACTTTAGCCAAGTGGATTCGACAGGTCATAATGCAAGCCTATGGCTTGAGAAGGAGACCACCTCCGTTCAAAGTTAGGGCGCACTCCACGAGAGCAGTTGGAACTTCATGGGCAGTGCATCACCAGGCCTCCCTGGCTCAGGTCTGTAAGGCCGCAACATGGTCTTCAGTACACACGTCTACTAGGTGGACATTAGAAGTCAGGAGGATGTCGCCTTTGGGCGCAGTGTGTTGCAGGCCGCAAAAGATCCTCATGTCTGATAGCGCTCAGCTTATGTATGGTGTATCCCCCCCCCCTCATTGGGCATTGCTTTAGGACATCCCACATAGTAATAACTATGTCGCTCTGTGTCCCGTGATGTACGAGAAAGAAAATAGGATTTTTATAACAGCTTACCTGTAAAATCCTTTTCTTGGAGTACATCACGGGACACAGAGCTCCCACCCCTCTTTTGGGGACACTTATTGCTTTGCTACAAAACTGAGGTACTCCCGGATGGGAGGGGCTTATATAGGGGAGGGTACTTCCGGTTTTGGAAGTTGCCAGTGCCAGCACCTGACGGTATCTATATAACCCATTAGTAATGACTATGTCGCTCTGTGTCCCATGATGTACTCCAAGAAAAGGATTTTACAGGTAAGCTGTTATAAAAATCCTATTTTTTTGCACTGACTGTCTTTGAAATTGCCCCAGCCCGTGTTCAAATCCAATCCGGGGACAAAACCGGGGACAGACTTGGTCCGGGGACAGTGTCCTCAATCCGGGGACTGTCCCCTGAAACCGGGGATGTCTGGTCACCCTAACCTAATGTTCAAGATTTATACTTTGCACTTGGGGACACTTGTTGCTTGGTTTTGTATTGCTTATTTAGGTTATCAACCTCACTATATTTTAGTGCACTCCAGCACTATTTTTGTTTGAGCAATATTCAGTACATCACGATTTTGTCATTGTATGCTTAGGCAGGCTGGGATTTGTTACACAATTTTCATATATATTTGCTTATTAGCGCTATTTATATCTATTTCACTATTGGGTATTGCACTTAGCGCCCCCACCAATATATTTTATATATTTCTTCTCATCAGCGTCATATGGTTGCAGTGGAGAATGTCACTAATGCCGAGTACACACGACCATTTTTCTCGTCGGGAAAAATGAAATTTTTTCTCTTTGACGAGAAAAACGACCGCGTGTGGGCTTTTGGTCATTTTTCCCGACGAGAAAAACAGCATTAATCACGAAGAGAAAAATTAGAACATGCTCTAATTTTTCTCGTCGTGATTCACTGCATTTTTTTCCGTGGCAGTTTTCCCATAGGGAAACACTGCCGGGGAGCCTACACACAGTCGTTTTCCTCGACCAAGAGAAAAAATGATGGGAAAAACGGCCGTGTGTAGGGAAACAAGCCGTTCCTTGTTTTTCCCGTCGATTTTCTCGATGGTGTTTTCACCGTCGAGAAAATCGATCGTGTGTACGCGGCATAACCCTGTGTAAGCTAAATCATAGACCTTACAGAAAGTTAAACAAGGACTACAGAGAGCAGCAGGGGAGTATAGCGAAGGTGAATATCAGAAGGTGAGGGGTAGCATTTTACCAGAACCTGCTACATAAATACAACGGCTGTCAGTACCTACTTTTTGCTGTATCTTCATGAAAATGTTCTGAACACAGGAGAGAGCAGAGAGATGACCACTCAGTCTGCCTCTGCTCTTTCACTGTCCAGTCAGCAGGCTGTAGTTTGGAAGGTGTTACCGCTGTATTCCTTAAAAGTAACAAAGAAAATAGTGCTGCCTTCCTGTCTGAGATCTGAGAACTGTGTGAACAGATATGGAATTATTTGTCAGCTCTCATCATATAAGTATTTCATCTGTGTGTTTTTGATGGTTGCCTGAAGTTTAACTTTAATAGGAAATGCTTCCTGTCCCTGCAAGCTGTTAGCAGGCTTCCAGCAAGCTTCAAGCAGTGCTGAAGCTTTGTGAAAGCCTGCCAAAGTCTGATAACTGCTTGTTTGAAGTGAGTGCCAACCTTCTCATTAAGATATTTGTTGAACAGATGCAGATTGGAGCTAAAAGACCCTTCAAGACTTCAAGAAAGCTGTTCAGAGCATAGTGAAAGCTTTGTAAATCCTGTCGGTGCCCATCCCATACTGCTCTATAGACTAGATTAGATGTCATAGATGAGGCTAAAATTCACCATAAAACCTAAAGCTGAACCACCATCCCCTTGCTTTCTCACAACCTGCTTTTAACCCCTTGGACCCCGCAGTAGCATGCTGTTGTGGGGCACTTGCAGAGTGGCCCCATATACTTGAATGGGTTGTGATTGGCCGGCGGTAACACCCATCAAAATCAACAGGGGGCTTAATTTCTGCTGTGGCATGTGTACACCTTTGGGTGCTGCCTCAGCAGCTAAAGGGGTTAGGGATTAGGGGCAGTAAAACCACAACTCATCCGCAGGGTTTTACCACCCCCCAACTTCGTATGAATGAGCCTTAAGGGTGCTGCTGCCGAATGCAACTAAGGGCTCATGTACAAATGCAGCAGGCACTGCTGCTTCTATGAAAAGCAATCCAAGTGTGTTTGACAGGTGGTGAGGAGGCGATATGTTGCCTCTTCATCAGCTGATTTAAAAGAGAAGTATGGGTTTCTTTTTTATTTTATATTCATACTTCCCTCGGTGGATGGAGCATCAGACCGATGCTCCATCTGTCTCCCGCCATCTGTGCACTGAGAACCGAGCCCACGAACATCGCTGCTGGCTCGGTTCTCACAGATCCCCTTCAGAGGAAAGCCGCTGACTGTCAGTCAGCGTCATTCCTCTCTGCTTCTCCACGCTCATTGGAGCGCTGAGCAGTGGAGGGGCGGGAAGAGGCTGTCTCAGTGGCTCGCTGAGACTGTCATCAATCAGGGCAGCTGGCGGATCCCGACTTGGAAGTCATGATGACGCGCTGCCCCGACTGATGGCAGTGATGTCAGCGGAGAGCGGAGTTCTGACCGCTCTCCGCTGAAAACGGGTCACAGGAGCACAAAACTAATTGCACTCCTGTGACCCAGAGGAGAAGCCCAGCCTAAAAATCTCAGGTTGGACTTCTCCTTTAAACCCATGATTGCAGTGCAATGCACGCGATTGTGACACGGTAGTATGGCAATTCAAGGTTTTAATCAGGTGTGAGGAGGCAACACTGTGCCCTGTTATCTTTGACTTCTCCCATGTTGTTCTGGTAGATCTCCACCTTGTTAAGGTTGCCTACCCCTGCTCTGTAGTGTGTACTTGTCTCAATTAAAAGCACCATGTGTCATTTCTGTCCACTGCTTTATTCCTCTGCTATCAGCATGAGTCACTTCTGATAAGTTTTCTTGACGCCAAGAGAAAAAAGGTGATGGGGAGGAACCCCCAGCAGATTGGAAGCCTCTGCTCTGTTCTTGTGTGCTATTTGAAGGGGGGGGGGTGTTTCTTCCCTTCAATCAGCTCTCAGAGATCTCCCCACTGAGCTCTGCAGAGTGTAACTTCAGCTCTCCACCCCGTTTTTTCTTAACTCTCAGACAAGCTTATAAATTTTGGACTTTGAACAGATGTAGATAGAAAAAAGAAGACTGCAGATAAACAGATACAACGTGTATAGGATGATTTGTTTCATCTCTGTGTATCACCTGAGGATAGTCACTTCACTGGGTAAATGTAAAGGTTTACAACCACTAAAGAATTAGAACATCTTCCCTGTATGCATCTCAAGGCTCAATTTTGACTAGAGTGTATCCTTAAAGCTGAAATCTATGTATGATTTATATTGCATAGTTACATTGGTCTAGCTAGGATCAATAGACTTATGCATATCTCATGGTGGAAGGCATTAACCTCTGCAGTAGTTGCCTCAAATACAGGGATTGCCACTTCAGCCGAATAGCTCCCTTATTTACTATAGAGATGAAGGGTTTTGCTCGCTTTCCACTGCCGCCATTCACAGAATGCCTTGTATCTTTTTTTTCATTTATACAATACTGATTGGATAAGGTAAAGAGGCGGGGCAGTGACCTCACAATCTCCACCTTATCTAATCAAGGAAATTCTAGTATTCATTGAAAAAAATATAAGGCGTTTGGTGAATGGTGGCAGTTCCAAGTGAGGGCCCCCCTGTGGCCCTGGAAGATCGCCGATATCATTGTTATAGCAGCGACTGCTACAGTGATTTGCAGCTTCCACAGTCAACAGTCAGTTATGATTATGCAGATTTACATTGGTCCAAGCTGAGTCAAGGCAACTATGCAATAAAAATCATACCTAGACTTAAAGCGGAACAAAAGTTCTGCTTTCACAAACTGCAAACAGGTAGGTGCTTTGTTGCAGAAGAAACGTCTCCTCTGAGATGAAGTACACCTACCTGCCTGCTGGCTTTTCCGGCATGTAAAATGAGCTGTGTATGGGCAGCTCAGTTTACATCACTGGCATGTTCCCTGTGTGCCGGGATGACTGACGCATATGCAGGAGGGACGTCATCCCGCAACAGCCAATGAAAAGATCAGGGACGGGGACCGTTGGAGGAAAGGTAAGTTTAGCTCCACTTTAAGAAATTGTAGTGTCCATTTGATTGTTACTGTGGATGTTATAAATCGCGCCCGTTTTTTTCTATTACGATTTTTGCTCATCTCCATTACATTGTACTTTATTATTCCCCTTTGTCTTTGTAGAATAATGTTGCTTCTGTGGAATCCGGATCAGACGTGATCTTTAAATGGACTGTGGATGACCGCTCATCTTTTACATATTACAACACCGTCTTCAATGTGATCTATCAGTCTGCCGCTGTGTACAAGCTTACTGTAAGTGTTTTTTTTTTTTTTGGGACATCTTGGCATCCAAATATATTGAGTCCATTGCTGTTGTTTCGGAGTGAAACTTTGATGCAACTTTGGATGGGTGCGACTTGGATGCTACTTTGGCTTTGACCAATTATAATGGAAACTGTTGCATAACTGTCGCATGTATAACATTCAGGTGTGACTTTCATGTGACTTGAGGGTTTACATTGCAGTCTATGGCACTCAAGTCGCAAGAAAGTCCGACCAAATTAGTGCAGGAACCTTTTTAAAGTCGCTGCGACTTTAAGTTTAGTGTCCAAAGTCACATGACAAGTCGCACAAGTGTGAATGGAGCCTAAAGTAGTTCAGTGGATATAAAAAGTCTTGCACATCCCTGTAAAAATGTCAGGTTTCTGTGATGTAAAAAAATGAGACCAAGATAAATCATTTCAGAACTTTTTCCACCTTTAATGTGACATATAAACTGTACAACTCAATTGAGCAACAAACTGAAATCTTTTGGGGGGGAATTAAAAATAAAAAAATAAAAAAATTAAATAACGTGGTTTCATAAGTGTGCACAACCTCTTATAACTGGGGATGTAGCAGTGTTCAGAATTAAGCAATCACATTCAAACTCATGTTAAATAGGAGTCAGTACACACCTGCCATGATTTAAAGTGCCTCTGATTAACCCCAAATAAAGTTTAGCTGTTCTAGTAGGTCTTTCCTGACATTTTCTTAGTCGCTATAAATGGGGATCAATTTACCAACTCCAGGGACAACCACTCACATCCACATCCTATATATTTTTAAAATCCAAACAACCAGCAGTACACCTCTTTTACTCCAATTGTGTCTGTGCTCACTAGGGTTGCCACCTCATCCCTTTAAACACATGTTAATTACACAGGTTCTGTGGCTGATTAAGGTGGTATTTAAACTCACTTGGTGCTTTATCTGCATTAAATTGGCCTCAGAACCTGTGTAATTCATATGTGTTTGGGTTTAAAGGGATGAGGTGGCAACTCTAGTGCTCACCTTAGTGACAACCCCACATCCTTGAAAGACCTAATAACTCCCTTGAGAGGTGTACTGTTGGTTGTTTGGCTCTTCTTAGTCGCATCCTACAGCAAAAGCCATGGTCCGCAGAGATCTTCTAAAGCATCAGAGGGATCTCATTAATAAAAGTATCAGTCAGGAGAAGGGTACAAAAGAATTTCCAAGGCATTAGATATACCATGGAACACAGTCCTCATCAAGTGACATTACCAAGAACTGGACGTCCCTCTAAAATTGATAAAAAGACCAGAAGAAAACTGGTCAGGGTGGCTGACAAGAGTCCTACAGCAACATTAAAGGAGCTGCAGGAATATCTGACAAGTACTGGCTGTGTGGTACATGTGACCACAATCTCCCGTATTCTTCATATGTCTGGGCTATGGGGTAGAGTGGGAAGCCTTTTCTTACGAAGAAAGATATCCAAGCCCGGCTAAATTTAGCAAAAACTCATCTGAAGTCTTTCAAAAGCATGTAGGAAAATGTGTTATGGTCTGATGAAACCAAGGTTGGACTTTTTTGGCCATAATTCCAAAAGATATGTTTGGCGCAAAAACAACATTGCACATCACCAAAAGAACACCATACCCGCCGTGAAGCATGGTGGTGACAGCATCATGCCTTGGGACTGTTTTTCTCCAGCTGGAATGTAGAGGGAATTATGAACAGTTCCAAATACCGGTCAATATTGGCACAAAACCTTCAGGCTTCTGCTAGAAAGCTGAACATGAAGAGGAACTTCATCTTTCACCTTGACAACGACTCAAAGCATACATCCAAATCAACAAAGGAATGGCTTTACCAGAAGAAGATTAAAGTTTTGGAATAGCCCAGCCAGAGCCCAACCTGAATCCTATTGAAAATCTGTGGTGTGATCTGAAGAGGGCTGTGCACAGGAGATGCCCTCACAATCTGACAGATTTGGAGTGTTTTTGTAAAGAAGAGTGGGCGAATATTGCCAAGTCAAGATGTGCCATGCTGATAGACTCATACCCAAAAAGACTGAGTGCTGTAATAAAATCAAAAGGTGCTTCAACAAAGTATTAGTTTAGAGGTGTGCACACTTATGCAACCATATTATTATTTTATTTTTTATTTTTACTTCCCTCCACCTAAAAAGATTTCAGTTTGTTGTTCAATTGAGTTGTACAGTTTATAGGTCACATTAAAGGTGGAAAAAGTTCTGAAATTATTTATCTTTGTCTCATTTTTTTTACATCAAAGAAACCTGACATTTTAACAGGGGTGCGTAGACTTTTTATATTCACTGTATATTCATAGAATTATGTTTCCCCAAAGTGTACCTTGTATCCATTATAACTCAATGTAAGGCTCGGGTTCACAGTAGCCTGAATATAAAGTCACGCAACTTTCAGTGCAACTTTAGAATCCGACTTTGATGTGACTTTTTACACTCTGTGGCATTGCAGTCGTATCAAAGTCGTAACAAAGTAGTGCA
Source organism: Rana muscosa (assembly GCA_029206835.1). Taxonomy (NCBI): domain Eukaryota; kingdom Metazoa; phylum Chordata; class Amphibia; order Anura; family Ranidae; genus Rana; species Rana muscosa. The sequence continues at coordinate 134,569,850 of CM055127.1, forward strand.
GGAACCTTTTCTAAAGTCAGACAGACTTGTGTAGTATCAGGTAAGACCACTCTTATAGAGAAACATTGAATTTCACATGTCATCCGACTTGGGGCCTCACGAGTCGGATCCTAGGTCGCATGAGTGTGAACCCAGCCTAAAACTTGTTTGTTTCCCACAGTTGACAGCTTCAAACCATGTTAGCAATGCTTCGGTTAGTTATAACGTGACTGTAGAAAAGATGAACCCAATGCGCGACCTTAAGATCTCCAGCATCCCAGGCATTGTTACCCAGGATGCTCCGTTACAGCTCTCCGCAAGCATACTTATCGACTCTGCAGTGGAAGTCGCATTTCGGTGAGCATGGCTCAGCCTTCTTCTAACAAATATATTTCCTTCTTAAGCTTAAAGTGACACTAAACTGGTTTAAAAAATAAAAATTCTATTTAAGTATGTATTCTTAATGCAAAATAGTCCCTTCTGTTTGCTCTCAGTCTCCTCCCTATCTCCAAAGCCTCTTTTTCTTTCTGCTGGGATCCAGAGGGTGGCTATGTTCATTCTATATGATCTTATTGTATGTAGGAACATAGCCGCCCTCTCTTGGGGATTTGTAGTGTGCATAGAGCCATGCATATGACCACAACTAACGTGCACTGCTCGTTACGAACAAAGGGAAGGGAGGGGAAAAAAGAGAAGTTTGGGAGCTCAGAGAGGACATTACAAAGAGGCAGAAAAACACAGTAAATAATGCACTCTCAGCATTCTAATGAGAAAAGTTGCAGTTTCTGCATCACTTTAGAAGTATTTTAGCTTTGTGGAGTATCTCGTCAAAACTGAAATTCATATTGCAGGGGGTATCTAAAATTGGACTTGTATCTTGGTGCACCAAATACACAAGCAGGAGCTTTTTTTTTTTGTAGGCGTTGTGTGCACTAACCATGTACAGAACACCTCCAGGCTATCATATTGCCGTGAATTTTACAACATTACAGTGACTGCCGATTAAAAAGGAAAGATCATTTTATTTACATTAACATAATTGTAGATGCTAAATAAAAAATTTGTTTATACATACCTGCTCTGTGCAATGGCATTGCACAGAGCAGACCCAAACCTCCTCTTCTTGGATCCCCAGCTCTTGCTCCTGGATTTTCGTCTTCTACAAATGCCCCCATAGCAAGCCGCGTGCTATGGGGGCACTCGCACAGACTCTCTCCTGAGCTCTGCTGCCTGAGTCTATAGACATAGACAGTACAGCTTGGCCCTGCCCTCCCGCTCCCTCTTCACTGGCTTTAATTGACAACAGCAGGAATTAGTGGTTCATGCTGCCTCAGCAAAGCCTGTGAGACCGGGATGTAAGGGGCACATCGCTGGATTGAGTAAGGTCTCAGGTAAAGCTTAGTACTCACAGGCCGAATGTTGGGCGGCATCGACCGGTTTAAAAGAAACCAGCCGACATTCAGCCCGTGTGTCCTGGAGTCGGCCTCTGACGAAGGGGCGTGACCGAAAAAGGTCTGCCTACTGGCTCCCGATCAACGCTCTCAGCCAATGGCTAGGAACGCCGACCAGAGTGTTCTGGTCGGAGGGGGGGGGGTGTCTCCCTGTCAGAACACAATAGAACAGCATGGAAGGTCGCTGTACTATCATCGGATTGTTAGTACAGCAGCTCCCCCTGAGCCTCCAGTTTTTTTTTCACATTTAGCCCTGCTCGGTTGAACAAAAAAAAATCTACTAGTGTGTAGGGGGCTTAAGTAGAAGGGAGGGTGAGGGGGGGATACTACCTCCTAAACATTTTTTACCTTAAAGTGGAATTACATTTTCATCTATTGTTTGCACCTACAGGTAAGCCTCTAATAAGGCTTACTTATAGGTACTGTAAATATCTTCTAAACATGCACCGTTTAGGAAATTTTTACTGTATATGCAGCCGATGTTCCTATAGCAAGCTGCTCGCTATGGGGGCACTTGGTAGGAGGGAGGGGCCTGGAGCTCGGCAGGGGACCCGAGAAGAAGAGGATGTAAGCTGCTCTGTGAAAAACCACTGCACAGAGCAGGTAAGTATAACATGTTTGTTATTTAACCACTAAAGCCCCGGACCATTTTGTTGCTAAAGGACCAGGCCCCTTTTTGCGATTCGGCACTGCGTCGCTTTAACTGACAATTGCGCGGTCGTGCGACGTGGCTCACAAACAAAATTGACGTCCTTTTTTTCCCACAAATAGAGCTTTCTTTTGGTGGTATTTTATCACCTCTGCGGTTTTTATTTTTTGCGCTATAAACAAAAATAGAGCGACAATTTTGAAAAAAATTCAATATTTTTTACTTTTTGCTATAATAAATATCCCCAAAAAATATATTAAAAAAAACATTTTTTTTTTCCTCAGTTTAGGCCAATACATATTCTTCTACATATTTCTGGTAAAAAAATAATCACAATAAGCATTTATTGATTGGTTTGCGCAAAAGTTATAGCGTCTACAAAATTAGAGGATAGTTTTATGGCATTTTTTACTAGTAATGGCCGCGGTCAGCGTTTTTTATCGTGATTGCGACATTATGGCGGACACATCGGACACTTTTGACACTATTTCGGGACCATTGTCATTTTTACAGCGATCAGTGCTATAAAAATGCACTGATTACTGTGAAAATTACACTGGCAGTTTAGGGGTTAACCTGTAGGGGCCGCTAAAGGGGTTAAGTGTGACCTAATGTGTGATTCTTACTGTAGGGGGGCGTGGCTTGGCGTGTGACATCACTGATCGTCGTTCCCTATGACAGGGAGCAGACGATCAGTGATAGGCTCACTAGGAAGCATGGGGAGAGGTTTGTTTACACTTACCTCTCCCCGTCCTTCAGCTCTGTGACCAGATCGCGGGATACCGGCGGCGATCGGGTCCCACGGGCACGACCCACGGCTGTGCATATTAAAGGGGACATACCTGTACGCCAATATGCACAGCCGTGCCATTCTGCCGACGTACATCGGTGTGCGACGGTCGGCAAGCGGTTAAAAAAAAAGAACTTTTAATATCACTTTAGGGTAAAAAAAAGTTTAGGCTTTATAATCACTTTCATATACAACATGGCTTGTGTAGCATTTGTATATTTTATTTTCTATATTTTTTCCCATGAAAGTGGAGCTACCCTTTAAGTAAACAGCCATGTTAAACAATCTGCACTTTTTATACGTATTTCACCTGTATGGGTTTGTCATAGAGGTCTCCACAATCTTGTTTAGTTGTATTCTGTATGTGATTCTTATGCCCCGTACACACGATCGGAATGGTTTTTCCGACGCAATTCCGCTCAAGCTTGGCTTGCATACACACGGTCACACAAAAGTTTTCTGAACTTTCGAGCTGAGAAAATGAAGTTCAACGCTTCCGAGCATGCACTGAATTGTTTCTAAGCATTCGTCGGAATTTTGCGCGTCGGAATTGTTACAGACGATCGGAACTTCTGATCGGAATTTTTCCCGTCTGAAAAATTGAAAACCTGCTCTCAATCTTTTTCTGGCAGAAATTCCGACAGCAAAAGTTCGATGGAGCATACACACGGTCGGAAATTACGACCAAAAGCTCATATCGGACTTTTGCTGGCGGAATTTCCGACCGTGTGTATGCGGCATTAGTCTAATCTTGTTTGGCTTATTTTTCAGATGGACATTTGGAGACGACAAGCAGCTTGATTATAATTTTCGGCCTCCCTATAACGAGTCATTCTCTGTTCCTGACCCGCCCATGCATATGGTAGTTGTTGAGAATAGTGTCACCCACACCTACCAAGAAACGGGTAAGTCATTTAACTCTTCACCATGCTCAATAGGAAGTCAAGGATCAGTGCCTTGGAGGTCTGTAGAAACCCATGTTACCAATCCTTTAGTAAAGCTGCTCATGTGGACATGTTGTGGACACAATCATGTTGTATATATGCCTTGGTTGTACAGTGCCTTGAAAATTATTTGTACTCCTTGAAATTTTGTCATGTTACAACCAAAAATGTAAATGTATGTTATTGGGATTTTATGTGATAGACCAACACAAAGTGGCACATAATTGTAAAGTGGAAGGAAAATGATAAATGGTTTTCAATTATTTTTTACAAATAAATATGTGAAAAGTATGGTGTGCATTTGTATGGCGCCCCCCTGGGTCAATACTTTGTAGAACCACCTTTCACTGCAATTACAAGTCTTTTTGGGGATGTCTCTACCAGCTTTGTACATCTAGAGAGTTACATTTTTTTTTGCCCATTCTTCTTTGCAAAATAGCTCAAGCTCTGTCAGATAAAGGGAGCTGAATACAAATACACACCACACTTTTCAGATATTTGTTTGTAAAAAACTTTAAAAACCATTTATCATTTTCCTTCCACTTCACAATTATGTGCCACTTTGTGTTGGTCTATCACTTAAAATCCCAATAAAATACATTGACGTTTTTGGTTGTAACATGACAAAATGTGGAAAATTTCAAGGGGTATGAATACTTTTTCAAGGCACTGAATGTAAGGCTGAGTTGCACTTTAGTCTACAATGTTATTCATTTAATAATCTTGTGATTTTATGCGTAGTTTATTGAGCTGTATGACTATACCCATTGCATACATTACAATGTACCGTTTCCCTGCATAACTTTCCCCTTTTTTTTTTCCTGTACAAACTTGAATAACTCAAACTTTTGTTTCTAATCAAAAAAAAAACAAATGCCCAAGCTGTGCTCGGAGTTTATTTTAAAGGTAAATCAGTCTGGGGAGCATGAGCCTGCCTAGCGAATGATATATATATTTAAAGAAGAGCTTCAGTCAGTTCTGCAAAATGTAAAAGTCAACAGCTACATAAACAGACACTCAGCTGTCAAAGGATAAAGCGTCGTCCTCACCCGGGCCAGTTCTTCCCCGGTCTTTAAGTCCCTGGCATGGGATGTTTACTGTGGGCAGCCAGCTGTGACTCTTTGCAGATTTACAGCCAGCTTCCCACTGAGCTGTGCCACACTGTTTTGTGAATGGTCCCGCAGCCTTCTGATACCTGTGACGAGTCTCAGAAGGTTGTGGGGGGACTTCTGGTGAAATAGCTGCGGCCCTCCCACCAGAGCGGAAGTGGGTACCTGTCAACCCCCGCCTCCCCCTATTCCAAATATGGCAGAGGGGGGGGGGGGTGCGGAACTTCCCCTTTTGGGCGAAGTTCCACTTTAAAGAGGACCCAACCTACCCTGCATGTTTTTGGCCCCTTTTTTTTTTTTTTTACCAGAACCCGAATTCCCATTGGAAGATTACCCTTCCACCCTTCTGTTCTGGATTTTTTCCTCACATTTGGCCCTTGTGACTATGGTCACCAGAACAGATAAAGTAAATCTCCCTCAGAAATAAAAAAAAGTTTTGTGTTTATATACGCTATATGCTATCATTTTGAAATGGACAGATACAATATGTGCTTAACCTTAAGTGCATCTATGGTCAAAATCTAAATTTCAGTATACATTTCCACATCGTATTTCAGTTATTTCTAGCCCCCTTCTATTATTCAGAATAATCTTGAAGTGTGTTAACTTTGTGAAGAACAAATTTAAAGTGTCCACCAGTGCACAAGTGCCTACTAGAGTCTTCCAAGCAGCCAACAAGACCACCAACGCCCCCTGGTTTGCTCAGTTCAAAAATTCAAGAGAATATCCAGTGCTTCTGGGAAAAATTAGAAAAGGTGAGTATTATCCTGCAGATGACTTTCCAAGCCTTCTACCAGATTTCCAATCCACTTATGGCAAATGGGTCCGATAAACTGTGGATAACACCAACTTCCCAAATATCTTCAACTCACATGAGAAACCCAAAAGAAACTCATCTAGTGTAGTATTACAATGAAACGAAACATATCTATATTGTGCTCACATGTGAATATACCAAAATCAGTTCACCACCAGTGATAAAGTGTTTCACCCGCCACTTTTGCAGCTTCTTACCAAATAATCAAATTAGAACCGCATATCTGTGAGCCTGACCCAATCTAATTTCTTTCGCTCCTGAGTCCTATTCCTGAACTACTTACTATATTGAAAATAAAATTAGAAATATGTTTTTTTACCTTAAATAACATTGCTAATTGCATATTGTACTTGTTTGTAGCCTAAATACTGAAATTCGCACTTAAAGCGGAGCTCCACCCTAAAGTGGAACTTCCGCTCATCGGAACCCTCCCCCCCCCTCCGGTGTCACAATTGACACCTTTCAGGGGGGAGGGGAGTGAAGATACCTGTCTAAGACAGGTATTTTCATCCACTTCCGGGAGTCCTCTCTGCGGGAAATCTGCGGGAAGTACGTCACTTCCCGTAGAATACCCGTTGTGTTTTGGGAGACACTCGGCTCCCAGAACACAGGAGGACCAGTCAGAAAGGCGTAGCGCGACTCGCGCATGCGCCGTAGGGAACCGGGCAGTGAAGCCGTAAGGCTTCACTGCCTATTTCCCTCACCGAGGATGGCGGTGGGGGCAGCAGAGTGACGAGCGATTGCTCGTCCTCTGCTGCGGACGTCGCTGGACTCCAGGACAGGTAAGTGTCCATATATTAAAAGTCAGCAGCTGCAGTATTTGTAGCTGCTGGCTTTTAATACATTTTTTTTCGGCGGAGCTCCACTTTAAAGTGGATGTAAACCCACTCTCATCCTTTCTAAACTACTTCTATAGTGGTCATCTATAAGGATATACATGCCTCCTGCATGTATCCTTATCTGTCAAATGTCTCCCCTCTGTCTGAAAAACTGCAGATTCTGTGGGTGGGTCTGTTGTCTGGAGCTCGGTGGGTGGAGTCGTGATGTCAGTAGACTCCCCGCCCACCTCTACACTCCCCTTGTCAACGTGCATTTTCTCCTGTGTATTCCTTCTGCTATGATCACTAACATCCAGTCAAAATCCAGAAAAGTAACCACATGACTTCAGAAAAGGAGTGGGGGCGGGAATTAAAAAATAATATATTAAAAGGAAAAGTTGCGCTAAAACTTGAGGATGGTGATATACCATACGTGACAGTGAATAAATAATATTAGTATACCATTGCGTGAAAGTGTCCAATTCATATATGATAATACAAAGGAATATAAAGTGAATAAGTGAATCTCAATCAATAAATTGCTATATTAAATATAATGTAGTTCTTAATTCCAGAAAAGTCCAAACATAAAGTAGGCAAAGAAACTGTTGGTGTCAGTGTAAACAAATCCACAGTGCCACACTTGTCCTCAATGATTATGGAAAACGTGATGACAGTAAAGCACCTCCACCTCTAGCAAACACAGCCGCTTACCAGATGGACGTGATCTCTTATTATAGGAGATCAAACTCGCATGGGCTAATGACCCAGCCTGGGTGGGGTACTTTAGGATGTGCAACTCGGCGTACAGCATACAGCTTGCAGGGATGTGAACTGCATCTCCTCTAGATTTCTCTAAAGCTAGTGCACGTGATATGTAAATAACCTGTCACTCGAAGCAAGGGGGTGGAACGGACAAAGGTAACTGTCCGTTTTTATCTCACTGAAAAATAAGAGGATTGCTCAGAGATTAACTCTTTGTGGCAAGACTGGGCACAAATGATAGGAAATCTTATACACTACATTGTGACAGCAAAAAAATAAATAATTTTTTTTTGGGTTTACATCCACTTTAAGACTATAATTGTGTAAGCTCATGTACACTGTAGCTCAAAGAAGCTGCTCCTCCAGGCTTTTAAGCTCTCATTTTTTCTGCCTGGAAACTTCCCTCCATGTTAGCCAATGTGTCCATGCACACTATGGATTTTTCATGATTTCATGGGCATATGCTCTTACAGGCAGAAAAACCCCCGCACCAAACTCATGTTTTTGAGAGGAGCTTTTAAGCAGAAAAGACGTGTGAGTGAAAACGCGTTAAAAATCTCAAAGAAGCTCGAAAATACAGAAAAAAAATTAGCCCAGGGAAGGCTTTGTGAAAAAAACAAACGCTTATGCTCAAAAAGGCTCAGAGTAGCTTGAAGAAGCTCAATAAAAACACACAATAGGGCACAAAAAAAACACAAAATAAAAGCTGAAATGCCTGTAAAAGCAGCTTTTTTTTTTTTCTAGCTGTAGTGTGCGTGAGCCCTACACTACAAACCATATAAGTAAATAAATATTGCTCACATTTATATAAGTAATGAAGTGCAGACCTGTGATTCCCACACCACATGCGAGTTTAACATGTAGTAACCCCTTACCAGACGTAGGTCCTTTAAGGCACATAATCTGGTAATCTTGGATCTCTCTTCCAATCTTCTCAGTACTCAACATTAATACCAGCCATAAACTGCAAACCTTTGATTCCCATACGCCTGCCACTTTTATATGTGTTAAAAACCTTTCCAACATGATATCCCTTAAAGGCACAGGGTATGGTATTCTAGGACTCTACCAGCCTTCTCAGTTCTAACTTCCCCATAGAGAAAGTTCACAGTGCAGAAAATCCCATAAATGCAGCTTTATTCACCACCAATATACTTACATGTAAGAAGGTATACAAACTGTAAGAAAACCATTAGTTTGCGTTTGGTGTGCACCCGTGCTCATGTGCGTGCGCACGGGTGTCTGCAGATGCCTAGGCGCACCAATGCGCATGTTCATGCACAACGGACTGCGTGCACGTGCAGGAGCGCGTCCCTAACGCCAAATGGCACCAGATGGCCTACTTAAGGAAGTACCCTGACCCCTGACAGTTACTGTTTGGTCTTCAGCTGTTCCTTGATACCCTGAATCTATTCTCCTGCCTGAAACCCGTTGCTCAACCTGGCTTGCCTTGACCTTGCTTCTGGACTCTGCTTCTGTTCTGACTACTGGCTCCTGATCCTGGCTTCCCATTTGACCCTGCTTCTGCCTGCTGTCTTGTGCCTTGCTGCCCGCCTGCTACCGAACCCGGCTATCCTAGAGACGCTGCTCCTGCTCCCTGTTTGGCTCCATACCACCATCCGAGTATCTGCGACTGCAATCTTGTGACCAGCTGCAACTTCTTGCTGCAAGCCTGCCAGGAACTCTTCATCACCTGACATTCCAGTGTCCCTGTCCAAGCGGAGTGCCTCTTCAACCCCAGATGATCCACGGTGCACGACTGCCTATCCTGATCTGATGCTTTTTCTGCTTCCCCGAAGTCGCATCCTCTGCTACAAGTGTCCAGGTCTACTTCTGCAGGCACTCGTGTTCCTCCTGCCCCTCGGTTCCCTCTGTCCCACTCCCAGCGGGACCAGGGCTGGAGATACAAGAGAGGCCGACCTCGTCATTTCAGTCTCCCTTCAGGTACGTGACACAAACATCTAACACTTAAAATGGTCACCTGGGTACTTCCGGTTCAGGTATCTAATGTCACCCACTGATGTGTTTTCGCCCGTAGACTTTGTCAAATGAATCTAGGACAATATAGTGTTCCCAGGAAAGGAACACTAAGGGATGTTGATCCACTGACCTACCTGGAATGATATGCAGTTCTGATTTGATTATTTAGTAAGAGGCTGCACAAGTGTGTGGAGAACTTTATCACTGGTGGTGCACTGATGTTAGTATATTCACATGTGAGCATTATATAGATATGTTTTAATTTATTTATAAAATTCTACACTATATGAGTCTTTGATGTTTTCACATGTGATGAGTTGAAGATAGTTGGGAAGTAAAAGTGAATAAAGGAGAAGACACACAGTTGGTGGTATCTTAAAAAAAATTTATTTATCTGTTTTATCCAACATACAGGGGAAATAATCAAATAGCACATTTTACTGTTTCAGTCTAAACCAATAAATGCCCCACGGGCCCAAACCATATATCACATTCTTATGATCTTAAATAGAACATAAATCTAAATCTATTGGAATATTCCTGTTCCTTTGATTCTTCCCCTCCTAAGATCCCAGACCCCTCCTATTATCCTCCACCTTCTAAAAAACTTCGGTTACCTCACCTTAACCCAAAAAAAAAAAAAAAAAGGGAAGAAGAAAATTTCCCTATATAAAAATTATCTCGGGTCGGACAGGGAGGTAGAAGAGCCCTAGCTCCCCCCTCCTCCTCTTGGGTTACAGAAAAGGGTCTTCCTTTCTTCCGAGTATTTAAATATGTTCCATTGTGCCCAGGTTTTAGAATAAGTCTCATGAGGGTTTTGACGTGAGAGTGTCAAGTCCTCCATCTTATTTACTTCTTCAATTCTATTAAACCATAGAAAGATTGTTGGGGGATTCGTATCTCTCCACTGCCGGGCAATACATGCTCTAGCTCCGTTAATAAGATGACGTACAATTGATTTACTGTATATTTCCCCTGGTATTTCAGAAACATGCAACAAGAATAAAGCCGGGTCTTCTGGTATATTATAATCAGTAAATTTTTGTGCTATCTGACGTACCTCCCTCCAGAAATGTACTAACTTCGAACATGACCAAAACACGTGGAGCAATGTCCCTCTTTTTTCTTGGCATCTCCAACATTTATCTGGGATCTCCGGCAAATATTTATTAAGCAGTGATGGTGTTTGGTACCATCTCGTCATGATTTTAAAGTTCGTTTCTTGGGCCCTCGTACATATAGATGATTTTAGCGCCAACTTTATAATCTGCTTATGTTGTACCTGCGTAAATGTCCTGTCCAATATTGTTTCCCACTTCCTTATATATGGGGGGACATAGTCTTCTGGAGGGGCAATCAATAATCCATATATTTTCGAAAGTGTATGGTAACAAGGGCCTGTTTCTTCACACAACTTTTCTAAGGGAGTCAATGGTCTAAGGGACCAGTTGGTGGTATCAACAGTTTATTGGACCCACTTGGCATAGGTGGATTGGAAACCTTGTAAGAGGCTTGGAAAGTTGCAAAAAATAGAACAACACTCCTGAAGCCACATCCGTATGGAATTAAGTTTATGGAAAATACAGAGTGAAAGGCTCTAAATCGGACTTTGTAGGCAAGATGGACGAGAGTATAATAAAAAAAAATTGTATTTTATTAACAACAAATCATTCACAAACAGATCAAGTATAGAAAGAGTTAAAAAACATACATTGAACACAAAAAATACATAAAACTATGATGTATACAGAAGGTTGACACCAAATGGACAGCAGTGAGCCCCTGTGCGTCAATGCGTTTCGCTATTTTGCTTCGTCAGGACACACTTGGGGATGATCGAAAAGAACAGGTCTCATCTTATCAGCACAAGATTGCTCCCATGTGGGAGACTCCAGAATGGACCTCAAGGCTCATCGTATGGAGAAGAAAGAGGAAAAGGGTATTCTGCCGTTGCTAGCGGCCAAATATTGTGTAGCAGAAGAGAAAAAATATTTCTTCCTACAGGGTTTATTTTCAGAGTTTCATATATCAATAAGCATGGTAAGTACTAGGACGATTAAAGAAAGGGAAGGAAAGCTAAAACGGGGCCTTTTAAACAGTTTGGTCCGTGGTATCAGAGACTTTAAAATTCACCCATTTAGACAAATATAAGTCTTGTTACTATGGGTAACAGCCAGACCTGAAAGGTGCGGGTGTATGTAGTCCAAGAATCTGTAAGACAGGCACAGATAAAGTAGAATTCAGTATACCCCCCAGGGAAGCATCAACCACACGGCGTGATGTGGTTGATATCTAAATGGGTGAATTTTCAAGTCTCTGATACCACGGACCAAGTTTAAAAGGCCTTGGATATCATAGAGGGATTCTAACACAAGGGTCCCTTCAAGAGAAGTACAGGTGATCCCTGGGTTACAAACAAGATAGGGACTGTAGGTTTGTTCTTAAGTTGAATCTGTTTGTAAGTCAGAACAGGTACATTTTTTAAGTGTAAAAAAACTATTTTTAAGCTTTTTGGATAGCATAGGGAAGGGTTATCACGCCTCTAATGCTTGTTTTGCTGTCTGTGCCCCTGTTCAGAAGATTTCACCTCACTTTCTGTCCCAATGACAATTGTATTTTGAAACTTTTGGGTTGTTGTGGAAACAAGGATTGGTGATAAAGCATCAGTGAAGGTACCTTTTTCCCCATGATAATACATACCAGTAGTGAATTTCCCTTCCTAGGGGTAGATTTCCTGTCACTTCCTGTTGCCCCCTCCGTTTGTAAGTAGGAGTCGTTTGTAATTCGGATGTTTGTAACTAGGGGACCGCCTGTACCTCCACCCAAATTCAGAACTTTTTCATTATGTGCAAATAGTGCACTTTCTGCACACCCTGCAACACGCAGCCAATATAACCACGTCCACCTCAATGGAGTACTTATGTAGAACCTTTGATAAGCACACTGGCTTCATCTCCAAAATCTATAGTATATTGACCTTCACCCCAGAAAAATTGTTTTACATGAAGAAGTTGGAACAAGATATAGGTGAGACAACTCACTCTTGCCGAATGGTCCACAACGTCACAGTGTGCGTCAAAATCATACATAAATACCTCATTAATCGAAGCAAATTACAAGGTTTTGCTTAGATGGTACATGGTACCAACAAGAATAGCCTCGTTCGTTCCAGGGGCCTCTCCCTCCTGCTTCCAAGGGTGCGGATTGGAAGGAACGATGATCCATATATGGTGGTCCTGTCCCAAGGTCAAATGTTTTTGGATCCGCCTCTACAATTTTATCTTCTCACTAACACAGGTGAATTTAATTAAATGACCACAACAAGCTCTTCTGGGACGCCCGGTAGAGGGTACACCTAAACGGGCAGGGAAACTTGTAGCCTTTATTTTCACAGCAGCCAGAATAGCAATTGCCAGATCATGGAAGACACCCACGATCCCATTTGATCTGGTAAAAAATAAGTTGACATGGATTATGGTAAATGAACACCTCTCGGCGATCTAACAGGACAAACGGACCCCATTTGACAAGATTTGGGAACCGTGGGTTAAATACCAGTACTTGTCTGATCCCCTGTGAGACATCAGGGATTAACCAAATCTTAAAGAGTGCACTCCCCTCTTTGAAATGCCTTTCTTATTATTTCTACTCCTTTCCTGTTTCTTCTGGAATTGACTGTGTTCTTCCCCTCCCCCCGGGAACCGGGAATGTTCGTAATTCCCTTCTAGACTACAGAAATGTTGACTGGTTGTGTTAGCATTTTGTTCTTTTTGGAATTGGAATAATATGACACCGGATGTGCAGGCCGGAAGAAAATAATTAACTTTTCTGTAAAGATCACGTTGTATTATTATAGTAAGGTATGGCAAACAGTTTACGCCAAAATGTCAAAAATGTTTTGCAATTTTCCAATAAAAATCCTTGAAACAGAAAAGGCCTTGGATATTCCACCGCCCCCTGTTTTCCCTTTCCTTCCCTTTCTTTAATCGTCCTGGTACTTACCATGCGTTTTTGATATACAATACTCTGCAAATAAACCCTGTAGGAAGAAATATTTTTGCTCCTCTGCTACACAATATTTGGCCGCTAGCAACGGTAGAATACCTTTTTCCTTTTTCTGCTCCATACGATGAGCCTTGAGGTCCATTCTGGAGTCTCCCACATGGGGGCAATCTTGTGCTGATAAGATAGTGAGACCTGTTCTTTTCGATCATCCCCAAGTGTGTCTGACAAAGCAAAATGGCGAAACGCGTTGACGCACAGGGGCTCACTGCTGTCCATTTGGTGTTAATCTTCTGTTCACATCATAGTTTTATGTATTTTTTGTGTTCAATTCAAGTTTTTTAACTCTTTCTATACTTGATCTTTTTGTGAACGATTCGTTGTTAATAAAATATATATTTTTTTTACTATACTCTTGTCCATCTTGCCTACAAAGTCAGATTTAGAGCATTTGACTCTTCATTTTTTTCATAAGCTTGGAAAGTCATCTGCAGGATAATGCTCAACTGTTATAATTGTTCCTTAACTACTTTGTGAAGAACCCTTGGAGATGACGCTGCTGTGTCACAGGATTCACAGTGCTTGCCTTCTGAACGATAGCGGTTCTGGGAGGAGGAGTTTAAGGAGGCGGAGTCAGTACAGGAGTTACTGCTTGCAGATAGAAAGGTACCATGGGATATATAGTCCTTAGAAATGGAAAGTAAACCAAAATAATGAGAACAGGAGAAGCTGCAAAGCATGCAGGGAATTCAGGAAGTTGTGGAAAGCAGACAAAACTCATAATGTGAAAATAGATTTTCAAGTAAGCTTATATTGGATTGTCATTAATTACAGTTTTTTGTATTGCTATTACAATGCTGATATTATGAAATGAAAGTGTATGCTGTGACAATAGAAACTCCTTTAACTTGCCAATGTAATTTTGTTCTATATCCTTTTAGGTGCCTATAATGTGACACTGTTAGTGTTCAACAAGAATGAAAATATGTCAAAACTGATCTCTCTCCAAGTCCAGAGCATCTTGACTAACTTAACCATTGAAACGGATGCCGAGGTATTGGTCAGTGGCAGGATGGCCAGTTTTCATGCAGCAGTTGAACCCTCCCCATTTGGCGTCATTTACTCATGGAACCTAGGTGATGGTACTTACTATGACAACAGAAGCAAGTCAATTGTGAACCATACGTATAATAACACAGGATCCTTTACTGTCAGCATCTGGGCACTGAATGATGTCAGTGAAAAAAGGGCTGTGAAGACTTTTTATGTCCATGAAGAAATTACAGGCTTAGTTGTAAGATCAGATGAGCCTACTGAAAGAGGTTTGCAGACATTCATTAATGCCTCAGTGGAAAGTGGAGATGCTATTACATGGAGATTTGATATGGGAGATGGTTCTATCCTAGAGGGTAATGAGCCTATGGTAAACTATACGTACTCTAAAGATGGTAACTATACTGTTAATGTCACTGCACGGAATCCAGTGAACTCCATGTCTGAGATCCTCCAAGTGCGGGTGTATGTCCTACAAATTCTTAAGATAGAGCCTTCTACTTGCATTTTGGAAAATTCAAACGTCACTCTGACCGCTCATGTTACAGGAGACTACCAGACTTACACCTTTAACTGGACATTTGATAATGGTTCATCAAGCATCACTGTATATGGAATCCCATCTGTAGAGCATGACTTTTCAAACAGCGGAATTTTTCCTCTTTCCCTAATTCTCTCAAGCCAGGTTAACCAGGCTTACTACTATACCAACATCTGTATAAAACCCGAGATTGTCAATGTTACAATACTGCCTGCTCTACAGAATGTAAGTTTAGGTAATGAGAGTTTGTTTGAAGTGATTGTCTTCCCTCTCTACCAGTACAGATACAGTTGGGACTTTGGGACCAATGGCTCAAAGTGTAATGGTGGAACAGAAATTAGTTTTGTGTATAAAGTCCCTGGAGTATATCAGGTTACAGTGTCCGTGTTCAACAACGTATCTTTTCACAATGGAACTGCAATTGTAGATGTCCAAGAACCCATCGGAGCACTAGATATCAAGCACAATGGAAGTGAGGTTTTGGCACTAGATCAAGTGTACTTATTTGAAGCCTTGGTTGGTGGGTCAAAAGTTGAACATCACTGGGATTTTGGCGATGGCTTTACAGACAAAAGACAATCCGTAGCACATGCTTATAATAGTACTGGCACCTTTACTATCAATCTATATAGCTATAATAGTGTAAGTTTTAACCGAACACATTTGAATGTCACAGTTAAGACAAGAATTCAAGGGCTGACTATGAATGCCACCAGGACAATAGTGCCTTTAAATGGCTCTGTGACCTTCTCAGCTTTCCTACAGGCCGGGGATAATGTTCGATACTCATGGATATTATGTGATCGATGCTCGCCTATATTTTGCAATTCCACAATTTCTTACACTTTTCGATCTATTGGGACGTTTAATGTAATTGTGACAGCTGAAAATGAACTTGGCTCCTTGCAGGATAGTATCATCATCTACGTCTTGGAAATTATCGAAGGACTGCAAATCATCACAGGGGACTTGGTCAATGATTGTTGTTTCCCGACCAACAAGAGTCTGCCTCTTCAGGCCACAGTGAAGGATGGGACAAATATCTCGTACAGCTGGTTTGTTTTGAAAAATGACAGTGTAGTTCAGACTGGTGCTGGGAAGACCTACCAGTTCACAAGTCTACAACCAGAATCTTACACACTTGTCTTAAAAGCTGTAAACATGTTGGGAAATGCAAGTGTGTCCATGAGTGTAACTTTTGTGGAAAGCCTTGGTCAAGTTCAGCTCCATGCCCGTCCTAACCCAGTTGCAATCAATAACACAGTCAACATTAGCATGAGTCTGAGTAGTGGTTCAGGAGTGATGTACACTTGGTATCTAGAAGAAAGTGTGGTGTGGTTCACATATGAATCTTTTGTCCTTTACAATTTCCTACGTCCTAATCCAAAAGAATTGTTTGCCATCGCGAACAACACTTTAGGTTTAGTCAACTCAACAATCACCATCTTTGTTCAAGAGCCAGTTGAAGGTTTGAGCATTACAAGCCTGGACCATAAAAATGATTATGTACCAACTGGAACTCTTGTGTACCTTATTGGCAATGTGCAACGTGGTACCAATGTGTCGTGGATTTGGAGTATTGAAGATGAGCACAAGGAAGAAAGGTCAGCTACTGTGCACTTTAATAGACCTGGATTTTTTACTGTCAGCCTGAATGCATCCAATGATGTAAGCTGGGAAATTGCCTATAAAAATTTTACTGTCCAAGACAAAATATATGGTTTGGAGCTGCTGCTGAGTAAAATGGTGGTGGAACCTGGTGAGAGAGTCACATTTAATGTCACCATGTCAGCCGGTACTGATGTAACCTATAAATTGACTATTAATGGGGATTTCTCAATTTTACTTAATGGCACTAGTTACACCCATGAATTCACAAAAATCGGTGGCTATCCTGTGACTGTGGTTGCCCACAACCAAGTGAGTGAAGAACGGGTCACAGTCATGATTTCTGTGCTTGAAGCAATAGAGAATCTGAAAATTGTAAATTGCTGTGAGGTGGCGTTACCAGCCCGAATTGAAAAGAGCTTCAGAGCGGAGGTCAGTAATGGCTCTCTGGTTGCTTACACCTGGCAGTTTGACTTACAGGGTCATCCGCCAACCAGCTTAGCAGGCAGAAATGTAACCTACATGCCAATGTCTGCAGGGGTGCTTACAATCCAATTGAGTGCATCTAATGCTTTAGGAAGTCAGAACATCTCCAAAGTAATCATAATTCAAGAACTGATTGTCAGTGTCACATTGGTGCCTGTCAAAACTTTTGTCAACCGAAGTGCCACTTTTAGTGCTGTTGTGGTTCCTAGTCCCTTAGATGTTCGTTTTGAGTGGACGTTTGGGGATGATGCCTTTGCTTTGGTGACATACGCTGCCACTGCCAAACATACCTACCTAACCCCAGGAGACTTTGTGGTAAAGGTTAATGCCTCCAACCTGATCAGCTTTTGGATTGCTGAAGTTACAGTCACCACCCGAATTTTAGAATGTGAAGAGCCAGAAGTTCAGCTGGAGCTACCAACTCAAGTAATCATGAGGCGGTCACAAAGAAATTATATTGAGGCAGAGTTTAATTTGCGGGGTTGCATCAGCTATCAAACAGAACACCTATGGGAGATTTATAAAGCTTCTAGCTGCCTAAGCTATCATGAGTCGGACAAAGTCCACCTACTGAACGTGGATATGAGCAGACCTCAGCTTGTGGTGCCTAAACTAGCCCTTGGTATAGGAAACTACTGCTTTGTCTTCTCTGTGTCTTTTGGAGACACACCCCTCTCTAGAAGCAGCTTTGCCAATGTGACTATGATGCCTAGCAAATTGGTGCCCATCATTGATGGTGGATCTTATCGTGTTTGGTCAAGTAGTCGGGACTTGGTTTTGGATGGAAAAAAGTCTTATGACCCAAACCTAGAAGAAGATGAGCAAACTCAAATGACTTATAAATGGTCTTGTACAACCTTAGCAAAGGTAAGATATTTGTTCTTTATTTTATCTCTCTGTGCTGTCCTTATTGCTCACTTTGTTTTTTGTCCCAAGTGTTGCTAGTGTAGTTGGTATAGCAATAAACAAACCAGGGTTCGGCAAAACCCGGGCGCCAGGTTGCAAATGCGACTAGAATTAGCGACCTGGCGCCTGAGGCAGCACAGCTGAGGTTTCCTGTGTCTCCGCGCGACCCCCCCCCCCCCCCCCCCCCCCGCGATCGTGCGATCTCGTCGGGCCGCGCTGGCCGGTATCTAAAGCCTAAACTTTAATTTTAGTTTTTGATAGTGTGAGGACTGGTTAAAAGCCCCTGCCAAATTTCCTTTAATTTACTATCTTGAAATACAACAGGAAGTGAGAAGAGATCTCTCCATAGTAAGTCCCCTCCTACACAGCTATCACTGAAACACGTGTTCCCATTTGAAGATTTTCGCCTCTATTCTTGACCCACAAACATCTTAAAATGTTGCATTTTTCCCCTCACTTAAAGATCCTTTGATAATTTAAGGAAGTGCCTACGGTGGCTGCTGAAATTAAAGTGGTAGAAAAGGGGTGAATTATTATTCTTATCTCATTCTCCTTCACTGATGTTGGGTGGAATGGGTGTTTACAACTATCACTTTTCGAATTTAAACTTGTGCTAGAAGGAAAAGTTAAAGAGAAACTACCGTATATACTCGAGTATAAGCCGAGATTTTCAGCCCTTTTTTTGGGCTGAAAGTGCCCCCCTCGGCTTATACTCGAGTCAATGTACCTGAAAATATTGAGAGGCTGCGGACGTCCATCGTTTAAATCTTTCGGTCTCCTCCTGGTCCCTTCCGTGATAGGCGGAACTGTGTCTGCTGAGAATCGCCTATCACGAACGTTCTGTCATCCTCACCCATCCCAGCAGACACTGTGTTCAGTGTTCCGCCAATCACGGATGCCTTTTCATCCTCGGACAAGAGGACGCCCGTGATTGGCGGAACACTGAACACAGTGTCTGCTGGGAAACTGAGGATGAGAGAACGTTCGTGATAGGCGCGGAACTGTGTCTGCTTAGAAACGCCTATCACGGAAGGGACCAGGAAGAGACCACGAGTTTTAAACAATGAATGGACGCCCGCAGCCTCTCAATTTCAGGTACAATTTCAATTTTAGGGGCACAGTGAGGATGGGCACAGTAAGGTGGCAATGGGCAGAGTGAGGTGGGGCACAGTGACAATTAGCTTAGTGAGGTTGCAATGGGCACATTGAGGCGTGCAAATGGGCATTGTTGACCCTCTTCCACTTACAGTAGCTGCTGCATTCTCACCCTTGGCTTATACTCGAGTCAATACGTTTTCCCAGTTTTTTGTGGTAAAATTAGGTACCTTGGCTTATACTCGGGTCGGCTTATACTCGAGTATATACGGTATTTATTTCCATTACTCTATTACATATAGGACTGCAACTAACGATTATTTTCATAATCGATTAGTTGGCCGATTATTGTTTCGATTAGTCGATTAATCGGTTTATAACCTTTTTAAAAAAAAGGTAATTTTGCTGCATTTTTAAAAAAAAATTGGCCAATTTGTTGTTGGGCAGATTACAAAACACAAATTTCTGCAATAACACATTACATGCTTTTCTGCAGCTTCTCCATTGAAGTATATCAAACCAAAATAGCACTGTTTTGCGTTTAAAAAAAAAAAAGTCCCTGCCCTTTCCAAATATGCCGCAGTTTAAAAAATCATGGATGTGAACGTGTCCCATAGGAAACCATGTAAATGAACTGTAGTGCGTTTCTGCAAAAAGCACCAAAAAACAGAGGTGTGACCCAGGCCTGAGATGTTTAGCAACATAATGGGGTTAATTAAACTAAAATTAGTACAAAAAGAGAAAATAATCACTACTGTAAGGGGTTCATTTTTTACTGTGGGAAAGTGAAAGTAATATTTACAGTAGCGATTTGCTCTTTTTGTACTATAAAGGACAATTTTTTTTTTAACCCCATTATGTTACTGGCCGATTAATCGATTATGAAAATTGTAATCGATTCATTTCATAATCGATTAGTTGTCGATTAATCGATTAGTTGTTTCGGCCCTAATTACATATATATATAGATTTTTGGATTCTTTCTTTAGTGCCTATTTATATTTCATTGTAATCAATTAGCTTACCTTCTCAATGACTGCTGACAAAAAATCTCAGCCACACAACAAAATCAGTCAATCAGTCCTGAAAGCCCAATTGTAGTTTTAGCAAAAAGTATGCTTTAAATTGAGGCTGAATAAAAAAAACGTTATTTGAATATCTTACAGTTGTCTTCTGTACACATCAGCCCCCAGTACCATCAGAAAATCATGACCTGGCAGTCAGCTGTACTAAACTGTCTGTGTGTAAGCAGCAATTCATAATGCCCCACTAAGTCAGGCAAATCCATCTGCAATCTCTATGGGGGTCTCAGAGACTGATGCAGAGAGGCTGCTGCTTACTAACGGAGAGCTGACTGTCAGGAGTCAAGATGTTCTGCTGATGTTGGGGGTTATGTTGCATAGAAAACTGCAGTAAGACATTTAAAAGTGAGAGTTTTAAGCTGTCTCAAATTAAACAAATTATTTTAGGAAAACTACAATTGGGCTTCAATTATAGACTTGCCATAAACATTAAAGGGTGTGATCTCCCTAATATATTACCCAACTCTGTCTGTCCACCTGGGAGATGTGGGTGTTGTTGTCCACACTTGTGCATATTCTAGCTCCAGTGGTTGCTTCTTCCAGAAGATAAAACATTTAGAGAATGGGAGCCCCTAATAACTACAGTTTCTGTAATATTCAGTACAAATATCTCACCAACACAGTTTCTTTTTTTTTTTTTGTATTCAATCTTTTTATTCAATTTTGCCATTTACAAACGCAAGAAAAAATTATTTTACAACATTCTTTCCTATGCAATAGGAAAATATTTGACAAAAAGTTTATTTCCATCCTTCTGTCTACCTAAACCCAACTTAACCCTACCCTCTAATAATCAGTTTCCCTCAACCCCAGTCTCCTCCCCATAACCTCGCCCTCCAACTATAAATGTTAGAGAGAGCAGGAGAACGAGAGAAGTGGGGGAGAGGAAAAAAAAAAGAAGGGGGGGGAGGGAGAGAGTTATTGATCTTTAAGTTATTAAAATATAAGAAGTTATTAAAATATAAAAATATAAATTTCCCATTTAAATTAAACTATATAATTATATAATTATATAGCTCTCATTATCGATGTCTTTTTTAACTACTACTCATGCTGTCAGTAGTCTCTTCCCAGTTTCGGAATTCTTAAATCTGATCCAACTCAGCCAGGTCTGTTTATATTGATTTTCTCTATTCTTAGCTGAGAGGACAAGGTCCTCCATAGCTTCTATTTCAAGAACCCTATTTAACCACTCCAAAATTGAGGGGGGTTGAGATTCCCTCCAATGTAATGGGATCCCTGCTTTAGCTGCATTAATCATATGACATATTACTGATCTTCTGTAAGTTTGAACGGGGATTTGTGAGCAATGAAGGAGGAGAAATGCGGGATCATCTGGTATTGGTATGTCCGTTATGTCTTGTATAATTTTTTGAATATCAAGCCAATATTGCCTTATTTTCCTACAAGACCAGAATATATGTACTAGCGTTCCCCTTTCTTCTCCACATCTCCAACACATATCTAAATTTCCATTTGAAAACGTATTCAATCGTACAGGGGTGTAATACCACTGTGTCAAAAGTTTGTAATTAGACTCCTGAGTCTTGCTACTTACTGAAGAATAGAAAGTCAAATAAATAATTTGTTTACGTTGGATCAGGGAGAAGGTTCTTTTTAAATCTCTCTCCCACTTACTAAAGCACGGCATTGAATAATCCTCGATAGGGTTATTTAACAATTTATACATCTTAGAGATCCCATGTAATAATGGTTCTTTCTCATTACAATATAATTCAAAAGTTGTTAGTGGACGTCGAAAATTTATAGAGGGACCTAAGGTTCTGATAAAGTGGCTAATTTGGAGGGCTTGCCAAAAGTTAATTTCAAATAAACCCCCTATTTGAGTCAGTGTTTTTATAGTTGGCCACGATTCAGATTTAAGAAAATGTGAGACTTGGTATATATCCTTATTTTTAAGATTTTGAAATGCACCAGCTTCCATACCTGGGGGAAAACATGGGTTTCCCAAGATAGGGTATAAAGGGGTTTGTCTTGATGAAAACTTAGATACTTGGCAGATCTTTGCGGTAATCCGTAATGTCGTTCCAATTAGGGGGTGTTTTTTAAGGGAGATTGGCAGATGTCTAAAGCACCATGGGGCTCTACTTAGAGGGATAGGACTCACCTGCTGTTCCAGGTCTACCCATCTTTTAAGATCAGTATGTCTGCACCAATCTACTAATCTCAGTAAGTGAACAGCACGATAATATTTTGTTACATCAGGTACGGCAATCCCCCCAAAACTCTTGGGCAAGGTCAAAAGATCACGCTTAATCCTAGGCCGTTTCCCTGACCAGATAAATTTCATAAAAAGTGCACGTACCTGGTGTAAAAAAGCCTTAGGAATCGTGATTGGCAGTGCCTGAAGTAAATATAAAATTTTTGGGAGAATAGACATTTTTATAATATTAATACGGCCAAACCATGAGTGTAGACCATGCTGCCATTTGTCCAAAAGTGATCGAATTACATTATATACAGGAGGAAAGTTTGCCTTAAAGATATCTTCTTCCTTTGCAGGTATATTTATACCCAAATACTTAAGTGACTTACCCCATTTGAAACCAAAATTTAACTGAATAGTATTTCGTAACTGAGGCAACATAGCCACACTCATAGCTTCTGATTTACTATGGTTTATTTTTAAGTTGGATAGTACGCCATATCTCTCAATTTCTTGTACTAGGTTAGGTAAAGAGGTATGTGAATGTGACATAGAGAACAATAAGTCATCTGCATAAGCAGAGATCTTATACTGGCCCTTTCCTATCTGTAATCCCCTTATATCTGGGTTTTGACGGATTTTATTTAATAGGGGTTCTAAAGATAAAGCAAAGAGTAAGGGAGATAGAGGGCATCCCTGACGGGTGCCATTTGTAACTCTAAAAGGCTTTGAAAAAATCCCATTAACCCTTACCTTGGCCTGGGGTATAGTATAAACACCTGTGATCCAGCTGATCATACGCTCCCCCAAACCTACTTGTTTTAATACCTCAAAAAGGAACCGCCAACTAACCCTATCAAATGCTTTCTCAGCATCGGTGTCTAAAAACACACAAGGTGTATTTGTCTTATTGGCATAATGGACCAAATTAAGTACCTTTGTTGTATTGTCCCTCCCCTCCCTTGAAGGGACAAAACCTACTTGATCCAAATCTATAATATAGGAGAGCCATGGTTGGAGTCTGGTTGCCAATATTTTAGTAAAAAGTTTTAAGTCCACATTAAGTAATGAGATGGGTCGGTAACTCCCACACTCCGCCGGGTCTTTCCCTTCTTTGGGGACTACAATTATATGGGCACTAAGAGTATCACGGGGAAAAGCGGAGGTCAGGCCTACCGCATTAAAGACCTTTAACATCTGATTACTCAGTATCTCAGAGAATTCTTTATAATAGTTTATGCTAAGGCCGTCAGGACCAGGAGATTTCCCATGTTTAACTCTTTTTAATGTCTCGTTCAATTCTTCAACCGAGATAGGTTTTTCTAAATTTCGGCGCGTTGGGGAAGGTAACCTGGTAAGACCGGTTGATGAGAGATATTCTTCTATTAAAGGAATTGGGGTAGGGGTTTGAGCCAGATTATAAAGAGTAGAATAATATTCTCCAAAGGTCTGAGCAATATCTTCTGGAGTTTGTATTAATTGTCCCTCTCTTCCTTTTATTTGTGGTATATACGTCGATATACTTTTCTCTTTAAGTTTCCCTGCTAGTAACCTTCCGCATTTGTCTCCCAGTTCATAATTTATTTTCTTACCTCTTTGAATTAGAACTTTAGCTTTAGATCGTAAAATTTCGGTTAAACATCTTCTCAGGTAACCTAATTCCCTTCCCACGAAGAGGGTTTGATTGTTTTTATGTTGCATTTCCAATACTTGGATTTGCTCAAGTAAGGTCCTGATCTGATTCTCTCGTTTATTTTTCAAAATTGATCCATGTTTGATCAAGATCCCCCTGATCACACTCTTATGTGCCTCCCATACCATACACGGGTCACTCTCCGGGATATCATTTATTTGAAAGTATGATATGATTTCTTTAATTACGTCTTCTCTTACTTCCGAATTCTGAAGTAAACTTTCATTTAATCGCCAATTTCTTTCTCGGGGGTTAGCCGTATTAGAAAGGGAGAGACACAAGGAGATCGGGGCATGGTCAGACCAAGTTATATTTCCGATGGTAATTTCTAAAATAGATGGTAATAAATAATGTGGCATCCAAAACATATCTATACGGGAATATACTTGGTGAGGATTAGAAAAAAAAGTATAATCTCTTTCTTCTGAATGGAAAATTCTCCAAGCATCTACTAATTGTAGTTCATGCATTTTTCGTAGGATATTTCTTCTGATACCTCCTGGAGTTGACGAAGTCCCCAAGGAGGTATCTATTCTAGAGTCTAAAGCAATATTAAAATCACCTCCAAGGATCAGTTTACCCTCTACAAATTTCTCTAAATCCGAAAGAGTTTTTTTAACAAAAATATCTTGCTGTGTAGTCGGTACATAAAGTGTGGCAAGCGTCACTTTCATGCTTCCGATACAACCTTTAAGGAAGAGAAACCTCCCATTGGGGTCAGCCCGTTTATCTACCAGTGTCCAAGGGATCCGGTTAGAAATGAGAATAGAGACCCCCTTTGATTTCGCTTGTTGATTTGTTGCATGGTAAACACATGGAAAAAATCTATTTTGGAGAGGTGGAGGCCCTCCTTCCCTAAAGTGTGTCTCCTGGATATATGCTTCGTCTGTTTCAGATCGTTTCAGATCATTCAAAAGCATCTTTCTTTTTTCCGGGACATTAAGTCCTTTAACATTCATGGAAGTAATCTTAACTCTCTCCATCTTCCCAAAAAAAAAAAAAAAAACCCTGTAAACCCCTACCTATTCCCTCCCACTATACCCTTTAAGCCCCACCGGGGACACACCCTTTACTGAACCCTATTAAAAAAAAAAGAAAAAAGGGCTCAGGAGTCAAGATGTTCTGCTGATGTTGGGGGTTATGTTGCATAGAAAACTGCAGTAAGACATTTAAAAGTGAGAGTTTTAAGCTGTCTCAAATTAAACAAATTATTTTAGGAAAACTACAATTGGGCTTCAATTATAGACTTGCCATAAACATTAAAGGGTGTGATCTCCCTAATATATTACCCAACTCTGTCTGTCCACCTGGGAGATGTGGGTTTTGTTGTCCACACTTGTGCATATTCTAGCTCCAGTGGTTGCTTCTTCCAGAAGATAAAACATTTAGAGAATGGGAGCCCCTAATAACTACAGTTTCTGTACTATTCAGTACAAATATCTCACCAACACAGTTTCTGTAGACATAAGAGTTTAACTCTCCCGGCATCTGCCAAAGATTTAAATCTTAGTTCTGATTAGGCTGAACATTTAGGCTGGTTTCTTGTCCATAGTCTGCATCCACCTGCTCAGCAGGGGATCTCACCGCTGAGCAGGCAGATGACAGGTTCGTGTCTGCTCCGCTATGCGGTATGGACTCTGCCACACTGTTCTCTATGGGGCTGTCAGATGAAAACGGACTGCCTGTCATCTGATCCGATCTGCTGTTTTTGGTGAACAGGATTGGATTGGATGCCGGCGAATGTCAGCAGACACATGTTCGCTGACATCTGTAGCTCCATGGAGAGCTAGGGACGGTCCGATCCGGTCCGCCTGTAAAACTGACAGGCGGACCTGATTGGAAAGCCCTTGTGAAAACCAGCCTTAAACGGACAACGTTTCACATTTGTATAAATAAAATCATTCACAATCAAAAAGATTTGTAAGACCTTAGAAAAATGCACTATATGGCCAGAGGTTTGTGGACACCTGATCATCACACCAATATGAGCTCGCTCCCATTCTAAAGCCATGGGCATTTATATGGAGGTGGCTCTGCACAAGATTTTGGAGTGTGTCTTTTTGAAATTTGTGCCCATTCAGCCAAAAGCATTTTGTGAGATCAGGTAATGTTGAATGTGCCAAATCCCCTCTTTGTCATACACCAATGGTTTGTCATATGGCCAAAAGTTTGTGGACACCTGACCATCACACCTATATGAGCTTGTTGTTAATCCCACTTCCAAACTATTACTATGGAGTTATCCTTCCTTTGCAACCATAACAGCATCCACCCTTCTGCGAAGGCTTTCCACCACAAGTGTACCTGTGGGAATGTGTGTCCATTCAGCCAAGCTGGCATCTGTAATGATAGTTGCTGATGTTGGATTGGTTTGAGGTCGGCATCCCAATTGGTTAGTCAGGTTGAAGTCAGGACTCTGAACAGAATACTGGTTTCTCTACTCAGGGGTGTCAAACTGGTGGCCCTCCGGCTGTTGCAGAACTACAAGTCCCATGATGCCTCTGCCTGTGGGAGCCATGCTTGTAACTGTCAGCCTTGCAATGCCTCTTGGGACTTGTAGTTCTGCAACAGCTGGAGGGCCGCCAGTTTGACACCTGTGCTCTACATCAAACCCTTCAAACCATGTCATGATGGACTTGGCTGCGCACCTGAATGCAACAAATCAATTTGTAGGGATGGTCTAATGCACTTGCCCATATAGTTTATTTGTTGCCTTAGAAAATGAGAACATTTAGAATGGGGGCTTTACAAGAACCTTGGCAATGGCCATTATAACTGCCTTGTTAGTATATGCCATCCTTTCTCCTCATCTATCTCTAAGCCCTGGTTCACACTGACAGCGGGAATGAAATTTTGCAAGTTCAGCTGAACTCGCACAATTTCATTCCTGCATGTCAGGCCCGACTTTGGGGGCGATTTCAGAGACAGCTGTGCGAGTTCCTGCACAGATGTCAATGGAAATCGCACCACGAAATCGCCAAAAGTAGTACAGAAACTACTTTTGGGAATCGGTTTGGCACCGCAAATGCAGCTTCGCACCAATTCAGACGGTACTATTGCACCGACATGTCAAATCGCATCAATGTGAACCATGGCTAAAAGGGTAAAATCTTTATAGTATAGGCAATATTTCCAGGTCTAAAGAAATCGTCAATGTTAGTTCGCCTATGCTGTGCTTTTTTCAATTGCCTTTTGGAGCGCATGTTACAAAATTCTCTGTAATTTCTTTTCTGTTGTAATTTCAGAATTTGCAGAATACGGTTTGCAGTTCAGACATCATGTCTGAGCTCGGTGAAGTGTCTATCCATAAGTCAAGGTTGCACCCAGATGTGGAGTACACATTTTTTCTGACTGTCAGCAAGCCTGGAAGACATGCCGAGTCCACCAATCAAACGGTGTGTAAATGTAGAGATTATGCATTATTGAACTTTTTGCAAACCCTGTTCACTGCAGTGATCATGTGTCCTACAACTTATTGCAGCCAATCAGAGACCCTCTGTTAACTTTGGTGGGGCTAGCAAGCGCCTTAATAAGTAAAACGTGTACTTTGTTAAAAAATTTAAAAGTCCAGCCTAACAAAAGACCACAACATTTCTAATAGTATCTTTTTTAATGCTTCTTTTTGATTTAGTTTTACTTTGTTACTTGGACCTGATTTTGTGGCTTGGCTCCACCAAGTATGAGCCTCCTGTTCAAGGAGAATGGTCCAAGTGGCTTTTGAGGCAGTCTTTATTGACCATGGAATGGCAATTGTTAGGGCATAGCTATAAATTCTGGAGGCCCCAGTAACAAAATAAAGCTTGCATAGTGGATAAAGACAGTAGCAGGAATCTTTTCTTAGGCAGGCCATTTTCTTTAAAAACAAAGTACAGATTCACTATAGAAGTAATACGTTTCTATTGACCTCATGTGAAAAGTCAAATATAAATTATCGCTCCTACGGTTCATTGGCTTCCTAGCTCCTGGAATCAACCTGGTCAAAAGTAATCTGATTGGCTTCCATTTGTTACTGCTTTTTTGTACATTACCGCTCTTTGCTCTTGTGTTGCATTGTCCACAGTCCCTTCGATTTTGTACACTTATCTCTACACTTCATTTTAAGTGCTCGCAGTTGCCGTCTATGTATCTCTTGTTTGTATAACTTATGGACCTGTTTATAATGAAGAGCACATTCCGCTATCAACTCTCTGGAAGACACCACAGTGCTACACCACACTGCACTTTACGTTTTATGAGTAATTATTTTAATACAGGGTGTAGTTTAGCGCCTGCGGTGTCCACAGAGTGTTCTCTGCATATACATGGTAAGTTAGGTCACATGACCTTACAGATCATATGACCGGCTCACCTTCTTCCAATGAATGGGTCCTTGCTTTCATCGGTACTCAGAAGCAGAAAACACATTTTAAAGGACACTGCTGTGCTCATAAACATGTCTGATTTTTTTTTTAAGGCTTTTATGCTGCTTTATAAAGGGGGGGGATTTTTTTGTACATGGAAGGCGATGTAATTATGGACATCATTTATCATCATTTATTGATGGTGGTTGGTGAGTGAGTAGAGGAATAAAGTGCTTCTGTACAATACAGAAAGTTGACTAGAACAAAGAGGATCTGTGCACCATAGTGTAATGCAATTTTTGTATTTGTCCACTTTTCAAATGCCCCTCAAGCCCATTAGGACATTTATTTATAAAGCACTGAGTGGGACTGCTGTTGCCACTCATGAACAATTAACTTGTTGTCATTGGGGGTAACAGAACCAAAAAGAAAACAATATAGTTCTGTTACAGTTGTAAAAAGATTATTCGTTATATGGCGTTTGCTGTACTTTATATGTGTGTGCTGCCAACTGTCTTTTATCAGTTGTTTATCCTGTTTTTTTTATTGTACAGGTTTTAATTAAAAAAGGCAGGGTTCCGATTGTGTCTCTTAAGTGTGTCTCCTGTAAGGCACAGTCTGTGTATGAAGTGAGTGCCAGCTCCTATGTTTACATAGAAGGGTCCTGCACCAACTGTGACGATGAATCCAAGACTGGGGTAAGATCTCAATCTTGAACACTACAACTATATTTGACAATTTAGATATCTAGTCAGCAGTTCAAATGTACTTGGCAGCTTAATTCCCCCCACCCCTAATCATTTAGGGACTCTCTAATGTGGAAGCTGTGTCAAAAAAACGGAAAGCAGAAAACAAGGGGCGAGTCACCCCTATTGTCTGTAGGCTAATTGGGGCTGATCTTTTCCCCATAACTGACTTGAAGTGGTATTAAAAGTTCAGCTTTTTAAAAAACAAAATAACGAACATGTCAAACTGTTCTGTGTAATGGTTTTGCACAGAGAAGCCCCAATCCTCTTCTTCTTGGGTCTCCGCCAGCGTTCCTGGCTCCTCCCCCCGACCAGTGCCCCCAATAACAAGCCGCTTGCTATGGGGGCCCTGGGGCTTGCCAGCTTTGTATTAGCAGGGCTTTGCTTCCTCATGTAGGAGCTGCCTCCCCGAATGACTGGTGATCTGATGACTGGTTAGGGAACATTCAAGAAGCAGGAGAGGTAGAGGAAGCACAGATCCACAGAATGAATGAAGCAGAAGCAGCACGATTCTTACACTACAGGTCCTCATGCACAGCATCTTCTCCAGCAAGGAGAACCGTGAGCAGCACAGTAATGGAATCATCAAATCTGAGAATAGTAGTCAAGAGGACAGCATTGCATTAGATCTCACACTGCAGATGTACAATTATGAGGCTACTCAACAGGAGTGTCTAAGAACAACAAGTGAGGAAAACTGCCATTGAGGTACCAACGTTTCACATTTTATTCATACACAGAATAACATTTTAATACCATACAGTGTCTTGAAATGGTATTCCTACAGGGCAAGCACACTGGTGCACTAGAGATGACGTGGGCAGGGAGGAAGAGAGTCCTGGAGGCTGGATTGGAGCGCAAGTCCTGGGGTTGCCCAACTCCAAGTTAGGCAGACCCCCATTTTAGTTTTGTCTTCTCTTGGAGCACCCCCCTACACTCCTTTTTAAAAATTTTGTTTTTGTACTCTTTTTGTTAGAGCTGTCTTTGTTCAGGTCACATGACATCTTGATGTCTTCTTTCTGTGGCAGTACAGTGTGTGCTTGTAGCCCCTTGGCATGTGACCTTGATGCCCTGGGCTAAGAGAAAGTGGGTTTAAAGATACTTGGCTTCATACAGTCTGTAATAGGAGCTGTGATTGGTACTGGAGGAGAATGCAGGGTGTAAAAAAAAACACGTTTTAGAAGTCTTCAGTATTTAAAAACTGTAGGGGGAGCAGACTGAAAGAAAAACGGATTTCCCATTAGGGCTTGTTTCTTATCTTTGTAATTCTAGCTGTGTGTCTGTTTTATAGAGGTGGACCGCTCAGAGCTTCAGCAACAAGACTCTTGTCCTCAATGCCACCACCACCACCACTGGAGACCGGGAGATGAACCTAGTGCTCAGGCAGGGAGTGTTAAAGGACGGAGAGGGGTACACCTTCACTCTTCATGTCAGTGATCCCACAATGGAAGAGGAGGGGTTTGCTTCCATTGATCTGCTACCAAACAGCCCTCCATTTGGAGGAACATGTAGAATCTTCCCCAATGAAACCATTCATGCTCTGAACACACGGGTCCACTTTAACTGCACTGGTAAGGTCATTGTACATTACACTCAAACATGAACAAAGTTGATTGACTCTAAACTCTATAATTTTGTTCAGTCTGTGTGCCAGCTAACTAAAATGTATGACCAAACATTTGTAGACACACACAAAAAAAACACAAAAAAACACAAATGCAGCGCTCGATGAAACTGACATAAAACTTTATAGTCTTGTTAAAATAGATGAATAAATGTCAAAAATTGCATAAAATTATATAAGATTGCACAAATAGCTAGAGACACTAAAATCCATATATATAAGATATATAAAAAAATATAAGAGAGATCTTCAGTTAGTGAGCAATGTTTATGGTGGAAGTAAATAATGCTGATGCCACTGCGGAATCTTGGGAAAGAGGGGTTTACATCAGAACAATGTAGTAAGGGTCCCCAGAGACAGCCTGTAACAGTACAGCCGGATAGCCACCGTGATAGGTGGAGTAAGTGCCTGGTGTAATAGCTAGTGTACCTGCTTGAGTGAGGTCATGCCTGACCACCAAGATGTTGAAGCGTAGAGCTGGGGTCCCAGGAATTGTAGATGTCACAGCAGATAGCGGGCAGGCGGACAGCTCCGAGGGACCAGCCTGTTGGGGACGGATAGATGCAGTGGACCCTACGCCGGAGGCTCAGAGGGGGTGGATGGATAGGCAGCTCTGCAGGAAACACGGAGGGCAATGTAGGCACAAATGGCAGCCAGGCGCACGCTGATGATGTCAGCGCCATCCAATATGGTTAGAGGCAGAGGTGTCAGCGGAGATATGGATGTCACTCAATGATTCACAGACCAGTGGCAATGTAGTAGCATGGATGGAGGGCCGTGACTGACATGTTTCGCGTTTGCTACGCTTTTTCAAACTTTGAACTTTGAAAAAGCGTAGCAAACACGAAACATGTTAGTCACGGCCCTCCATAAATAATAATGAGTGGAGGTGTTTCCAGTGAAGGGTACTGTTAATGCTACAGCATACAAATGTATTTTAGTGATTTAGTTATTTGTGAGTTTCCAACCTTGTAGCAACAATTTGGGAAAGGACCCTTCCTGTTTCAGCACGACTTTGTCGTTGTGCACAAAAGTGGTCTGCACAGAAGCTTGATCTCAACCCTACTGAACACCTTGTTAGCTCTTTTCATCTAAGGTCAGTACCTGACTTTACAAATGCCAGTTTGGCTGAATGGGCACAAATGCCCACAGGCACACTCAAAATTCTTGTGTAAGCACTCCCAGAAGTCTCAAGGCTGTTTTAGCTACAAAGAAGGGGGGGTGGGGGGTCAATTCCATTTTAATGTCTATGGTCTTGGGGAGTGGGTTCTCCAACAAGCTCATATAGGTGTGATGGTCAGGTGTCCACACACTTTTGGTCATACTGCAAACCATTGGTGTAAGAATGATGGAGGATCTACAGCACATAATCATGTGGCAACATGAATATGTAAAATACAAACCAAAACTCATTCTCTTGTTTCAGTTGTTTGGTTAATGCACTCCTCGCTGCCCTCCACAGACTGGGGAATCCGAAGCACTGGAACATGAAACATATGTCTCTTTTATGTTCAAGTCCTTCCAGTGGCACATGCCTCCTACTTAGTAAAATACACTTTTAAAGCCAAACTCCAGCAAAAATTATTTTAAGATTTTGGACAGCATAGCCATTGTGGTGTTTTTATTGCTGTTTCTGTACCTATTAGGTAGATTCTCCCTCCTGTGTGGTCATCAAGACAGGAATTGATCAAAATCTCTCAAATTAGGGTACCAACAGTAATAACGCCTTTTTACAAAGTAGAAGTAGGTAAGAGTCAGGTGCTTTTCATGGTTTCCATTTTGTCTGTATCCCCAATTGGGAAATCTCACTTCCTGTTTAGTCACTGGGACCAGAAGTGAGTGGAAATCTCTCCATGAGTTACACAGGCAACAATAAAAACCCTGCTATGGTTCTAACCCTTCCCCAATGTATTCTAATAAAATAAAAAAATATGTTTTGGCTGTACCCCAGCACCCCAGTGACAGTGTAAGGCAAAGGCAGAATGGTGAGGACTGGGGAGAAATATCACACTATACACTCTAAATGTTTTACTTGAAATAATAACGTACATTCACAGGCAGACAATATGACATATAATCCTAATCACTGCTGGTTTAATAGGTTGGAGAGATACAGAAGATGAGGTGGCCCTAGTGTTCATTCTGAGAGCTAAACGCTGCCGGGCCGGTAACTGTGATGACTTCTGGGTGTATAAAGGCAGCCGATCAGAGCACAGCACCTTCCTACCTGTCGGCTACAATGAGACCAACTTTGTGGTGGAGCTTTCCATACTAGTACAAGACCAGCAGGGGGCAATTGCCGTGGCCTTAAACCAGTAAGTGGAGTAACATCTATCTATCTACAGTATCTATCCTGCCTTCTTCTTTTCTCCTCTTCCTTGCCCTTTCCTCCCCTTACATTACAAGTTCTTTCTGCTTGCTTTTCTTTACATCCTTTTATTCTCTTCCCTCCCTTTCCATCCTCTTCCCTCTACATCCATTCTTCTTTCCTGTCATCTCACCTTTTTCCTCTTTTTTTCGTCACTTTAGTCCTGTTTGCTTTCCTTCCAACTCCTTACCCTTTGCCATTCTATCCATACTTTTCGATTTTTTTCTTTCCTGTCCTCTTCCATCTACTTACGATCTTTGGTCCATTTCCCTTCCATGCCCTCTTTACTCCTCATTATTTCCATTTCTTTTCTTTGCTTCTCTTTCAAAGACAATATAATAATTTTGAGGTTGCTTTACAATGTACATGCCTCTTAACTTGCTCCTTCTTTCTGTTTTCTCTCTAGGTCACTAGCTATTTCCATGCCTAAAATCCCAGAGGGCTTCCAAAGTATTGGTCACTGGTTGTATAACCTAACAGAGAGTGCCCTGCAGGGTTTACTGAAACAGGGAGACCCCCAGCACGTGGCTGAGTATTCCTTGGCTCTCATAACAGTTCTCAATGAGGTAAAGACTCTTATATGTTGCATTTATTGATGCAATTGTTCTTCAGTCTGACTACTGTCTAGTGTATGTAATTTTTTATAATGGGAAAATAATCTTTTTGCCATTAGTATGAACAAACTGTGAACAAAGATGAAGATATTGGCAAGCAGAACTTGGGAATTGTACGCAAGAACATCACAGATGCCCTTATATCCCTGAAAGTTAACACCGTGGACGACATACGGCAGATAGCCGCTGCACTGGCGCAGTGTACGGTAAGAAATAATAGTTGAGCAGTAGAGATCAGAATTTGTCATAAATGTATATGTATAAACGGTACAGGCAAGGGTTTGTTGAAAGGAAGGGGGAACTGTAAACTTGCACCATTACTGAGCTGTAACTCTACCCAAAATCTGTATTTTATAGTGTAGATTAAATTTGGTGGTCTGGCTCAGCCAATGACTTCTAATATGTCAACAGTTAGATCTCCATGACATAATTCTCAACTCTGCTCCTGTCCACCTGGTAATTTGGGTTTTCCTGTCCACCTTTTTGTGTGTATTTAATACCACCTGCTTCATTCTTTGCAATATAAAATAAATAAAAATACAGCAGAAAAATTGAGACACTCTCATAATGGCCACAGAAAGTGTGCAGACCTTGGAATACATGCCTTCAATGCAAGGCTGTCCCTTGACTATGTATGTATGTTTGGTAAGGTGGTCTTAGCACTCTGTCCAAGATAAATTACTTGGTTCGCCACACAAAACAAATAATGTAGCAACAGGTATAGTGAGCGCTCAAACAGCTTTCACAGATGAACAAGGACCGTATATTAGCGTTATTGTACCAATGTTTAGGCGAGTCTCAGCCCTTTCTCAAGATGTTAAGGTTGTGATTCGCCGAGCAATACGGCTATTATATTGTGTCCTCTATGTTCATCATATATGCATATCAGTGCGGTGTTAACCTTTACGTGTCACCCGAAATCTGAAATATCAGTTTGGGGTTGAATGACCCTTTTAAACAAATATGAATTACAGCATGCTAATTGAATATGGCAATCAACACACCTGTGAAGCCGGACTCTGTTAGAATGAATGGGGAATGATAGGCAGAATAAAGTCTCCTTCACTTGTCCACAGGTCAGTGTTGTAATTGCTCCTTAGCCAGGCAATAGGTTTTGTTGTTGTGATTGTTGCTGCCCTCAACATGCTTCATGACAAAAGTTAGGAACCTACTTTGTTCATAGCTTTGCCAACGGAGTAGAACAATGAGACTTTTTTTCCTGTCTCTAGGTGGCCAGTAAGGAGCTGGCATGTGCATCTTGTCAGCGGAAAACTCTAATGAAGCTGGAAGCCATGATGTCCATCCTTCAGAATGAGACCACGCAAGGAATGATGACTCCTACCACAATCGCAGATAATATTTTGAACATTACGGGTAAGAATGTTCCAAGAGGTCTTTTTTATGTAAAGTAATTTTAAGCTTTTGGCCTTCAGTGACAGCCAGCAACACTGTCAGGGGTCCTAGAGCAGATCAAGCAAAAGTTTTTGTTTTTTTTAAAGGTTTTACCCATGCAAATGATGCCAGCTGTAAGAACTCTGGCAGTATTATGGTCATGTCACACTAGTCAAGACAGAGAGAACACTTACATGCTCTTATGTTACTACACAGCTGGTGAGCGAGATTCAGATTTTTTTTTTTTTTTGCAGATTCATTATTTATTAGTCAAGCATCATGTATGAAAAATAGGACATAGTATATGTAGAATACAGATCACTTCAC
Source organism: Rana muscosa (assembly GCA_029206835.1). Classification (NCBI taxonomy): domain Eukaryota; kingdom Metazoa; phylum Chordata; class Amphibia; order Anura; family Ranidae; genus Rana; species Rana muscosa. The sequence goes on from CM055127.1 coordinate 134,605,196, forward strand.
GATCGACGATAGGATCAATATGCACAAAAAACGTCAGCATGAATTTAGGTGTTGGCAAAGTTGTAAAAAACTGAACCTAGGTGTAACTGCATTAAAAATATCACCAGACAATGATTGTGAATTGTTTCAAGACTTCATTGTTACCTCTATTGGGAGACATTCACCCATAGCATCACATATCCCGAATTAAAGCAGAAGTAAAAAAAAATATCTTCTACCTGCAAGGTAAAGTCATAACGTGCTAGTATGCAACGCATACTAGAACATTATGAAAAACCTACTTTGAAAAGAAGCCCTCCTAAGCTTCTATCTTCATCTGGCCTTCCTTCACTGTTCACTGGCTGCAGTCCTTTTGAGTGGCCAAGCCACGGTGACGGCACTACCATGCGCATGTACTGTTTACGGCACAGGGCTCTGAAGGAACGGCACAGGCATGCCGTTCCTTAAGAGCAAATGCGCCTGTGACGTCACCAGCTGCAGGGACACTGAATATCTCCTAAACGGTGCCCATTTAAGAGATATTTACAGAACCTACAGGTAAGCTTTAATATAAGCCTACCTGTAGGTAGACGTGTCCAGGGAGAATTTACTACCACTTTAAAAGATATTTCAGTAGTGAGGGGGAAAATAACTCTAGCTTATGAATGAATACAGTAGAAAATAAGATTGAGGGAAGAGAAGGATAATGCGGGGGAAAAAAATTAGAGAGACCCCTGAGACCCATGGGACAGTGAGAAGAAAGATTTTCAACCCAGGTCCATCAAAAGGAATTTACCTTCATATGATAAACAGACAGCTTTACAGTAGAATCACGTTTTTGAGTACAGATCATGTTTGTTTTGTGAAGAGAGCACAAAATCTTCCATTTCTTTTAGTTCCTCCACCATTGTGACCCACATGGTGGACAGGGATAGAGGTTGTGGACTTTTCCACTTCAGCGGGATGTAGGCTTTGGTGAGATTCTGCGATGTTATGACCAGCGAGGGAGTAATTGCTCCTTTTAGCAAACCTGCTGTTGGCAAATTTTATATATCTGTATGTTTTAAACACAGAATGAAAAAGTTGCAATGCCTGTATATCCTTGCAGTTAAGTGTAAAGATGATGAGTCCTGTTAAGCAACTTGCCATCCACTTGAAGTGGCTCTTATACAATTACCATATACTGCCCCAAGCAGTATTCATAGCAGTCTCTATACAATAACTCACAAGAGTAGAGATCAAATCCTGTTCACCGCTAGGAAGATTATAGTAACCTAGAGCAGTGTTTCTCAACTCCAGTCCTCAAGGCGCCCCAACAGGTCATGTTTTCAGGCTTTCCATTATTTTGCACAGGTGATTTGCTCAGTTTCACTGCCTCAGTAATTACCACAGCCATTTCAGCTGAGAGAAATCCTGAAAACATGACCTGTTGGGTCGCCTTCAGGACTGGAGTTGAGAAACACTGACCTAGAGGATCCAAGTTTAGGTGCTGCATTTAGTAAAGTAAAACAGTGACCGGTTCCTTTTAAATAAGAGTATAGGAAGGCATTCTCCTTTAAATCGGTGGGTTTTTAACAGAAAAATAAAATTGTCTCCACAGCAAATATTTTAAAGACGGCACAGCTAGCAATAAATATTAGAAGATGGTAATACAACGTTTTCTTGGGGCAGCTATTGAAGCGTGCCAATGACGGTAGAGGAATGCGGAGAGATAAGGGCTTTTAATAATGTCACTGGGTTGGAACCAAAATGCTGACACACAGAAACATTCCTGATGAATTATGAATCCTCCCTGGGCTCCTGAAGAGGAAAGATTTATAGAACTAAGACTGCACAGACTTTCCAGGGATACACAAGAGATCTGTCTTCATTTGCCAGACATTTCGCTGTATATTCTGCAGCCAGACTGGGATCCAGCCATTAAGATTAGGCTCAGTCATGCAAAAAGTAAGCTTCTGTTTTCCGCCACTACCAACTTGTTAGAGGTCAGCCGTCAATATATTCACAAAGTTGTCTCTGAGCGTAGACTGAGCGGGCCACATTTATCATGGTGAAGTAAGACCTGTCTGTTCTGAGCACAACGGCCAATATAGTAGATCTAAACCCAATCACTTACATTTCATATAAGCTGCTATATGGCAATTTCAAAAGTTGTTTTCATTCTTTTAAAACCTGTAGCGTTCATTACTTTTTCTCATTTCATTTTATTACCTTGTAATGCTGTGAAGTTCCTTGTTCAGGTCTTTCCTCTTATAGGGAGGCAATCGTCTTCCCAGTAGCGTTTCTGTGTTATCACCCCGTGATATGCTCCCCTGATAGCAAATTACAACCAGTTGTATGTTGTACCGACAAATATGGCACAGGTATGGCCCATGGTTGTCACTATAAGGAAGCTGGTTCAGAACAATATGAAGCCAATGCTTGAGAAAGTGCATACAAGACAGGAAGTGTCTGAAAGGTGCGGAAGAAGATCAACAGCACTGAGATGGGGGGGAAAGAATGAAAAAATTTAAACATTAATCTATATAAAAAAAAACAACAACATAGCAACTGTTTGATACTCTGTTCTTTGGAAAATGATCTCTTGTCATCTAGTTAGTGTTAAGAGCTTCTTCAAACTTTTGGATGCCACTGGCACTTGTGGACTGTATGTTTGGTTCTGATTGGTTGCTATAGAATAACAGAGGATGCTATTTTACTGAAGTTTTTGACATTGTTATAACTGAGGTCCAATAGATAGCCAGGCATTTGGTTAAAATATTGTGACATAATTGTGGCAACTCATCATATGTTTTATTCAGTACAGACAATTGAAATAAAGATTGAAAACCTATTAAAGGTTTTCTTTTAAATTTATTGGCACATGCAAACATAAACTGAACATAATCTGATCAAATCCTGGGAAATACAGACTAGCCCAAATGTCATGGGAAGACCGACGTTTTCATGGGAAAACGTTAAAAAATTACTTCTTAAAAAAACAACCAATGTATGGCTGGTTATTTAGTAGCTGATTATATTATACACCATTCAACATTAAATTGATACTAAAGGTACAATTTTTATTAATTTTTTTTAAAGTAACAAACATGTCAAACTTATCTGCTCTGTCCCCCCCTGCCGAGGGCCCCCACAGCAAGAAGCTTGCTATGGGGGCACTTGTGCATGCTCGCTACCCCCCTTGTGCTTGCTGTCTATAAGACACAGAATGGGGCTCAAACCTCACTCATCCCTCCCCCCACCCCTCTCCACTCCTCATCACTGGCTGTGTTTGACAGCAGGGGGCCAGGGGAGCAGCAGAGTCTTAATGTACATTACTGTTATGCACGTGGTCACACTCCTGGAATTATGCGCCAAGGTGGCCACAGGAAGAGCCCTAAGTGGAAACATATTTGGAGGACTAGAGGGAGTGCCATGTGGAGTTTCCTTATGTGAGGTGGACCAACAGGGGAGTGTGACCAAGTGCCATGTTCTCAATGTATTTTTATCTAAAGAGTCCAAAAACTGTTTTTATATGCTTCCAATATACAGTTGTGCTCATAAGTTTACATACCCAGGCAGAATTTATGATTTCTTGGCCATTTTTCAGAGAATATGAATGATAACACAAACTATTTTCTTTCACTCATGGTTGGTGTTTGGCTGAAGCCATTTATTATCAATCAACTGTGTTTAATCTTTTTAAATCATAATGGCAACAGAAACTACCCAAATGACCCTGATCAAAAGCTTACATACCCCAGTTCTTAATACCGTGTATTGCCCCCTTTAACATCAATGACAGCTTGAAGTCTTTTGTTGTATTTGTGGATGAGGCTCTTTATCTTCTCAGATGGTAAAGCTGCCCATTCCTTTTGGCAAAAAGCCTCCAGTTCCTGTAAATTCTTGGGCTGTCTTGCATGAACGGTACGTTTGAGATCTCCCCAGAGTGGCTCAATGATATTGAGGTCAGGAGACTGAGATGGCCACTCCAGAACCTTCACTTTATTCTGCTGTAGCCAATGACAGGTCGACTTGGCCTTGTGTTTGGGATCATTGTCATGTTGGAATGTCCAAGTACGTCCCATGCGCAGCTTACTGGCTGATGAATGAAAATGTTCCTCCAGTATTTTTTGATAACATACTGCATTCATCTTGCCACCAATTTTGACCAAATTTTCTGTGTTTTTGTAGCTCATGCATCCCCAAAACATCAGCAATCCACCATCCGTACCTTTCATCATAGGCCTTGTTGACTCCTCTCCAAATGTAGTGTTTATGGTTGTGACCAAAAAGCAAAATTTTGGTCTCATCACTCCAATTGACTTTGTACCAGAAAGTTTGAGGCTTGTCCCTGTGCTAATTGGCGTATTGTAAGAGGGATACTTTGTGGAAATTGCATAGTAAAGCCCTATTTTAAACAATTTCACTGGGGTATAATGGACTCACAAGAAAAGGTATAATTGTGATAAATGCTGAGATGTATTAAGAGAGCTAGCTTGCACTGCTTCCAGTGCATTTTCCCACTGTTCTCCGGACAAGTCCATGCTTCCAATATTTATATTTCAGATAGAATGTTGGTACACTGATGTGAACCAAATAGGAGAAGATTAAGGTTTAGTAGTATGTCTTCTTGGGAGATTTTGCTTGTTCTGCATTCCCCAGGAATCTCCCAGGAAGGATGATGACAATGCAGAGGCATTGGGGGTAAGTATAATAGCTAACTTTTTTTTTTTTTTTTTTTTTTTACAGGTGTCTCTTGCATATACTTTCAGCAGATTACATTTACAATGGGGGGTGGAAATTATAAGTATAGTTTATAAATACTACATGGTCCACTTTAAAGTCCACTATATTGCCTTGAGGTTGATCTCTTTGGTCACTTTATTTTTTTTTTAATGTATTTAATTGAGAAAATTACACAGGTTTTCCAGTTTCTAGTGCAGAAGGTTAGGACTAGGTAGCATAAACATGTAACAGTTTTGTTGCATAAGGAAGGATATAGCATTTTTTTTTTCATACTTGAAAAAGGACAGGAATAATAAACAATAATTAACTGTTCTGTACGCTATCAGGATTTCTTCAAACGATCAAGGATTGCTAGATCACAATTATAATGACATTCCTGGTTCTGTTACAGGAGATGTCATCCAACTTGTAAATACCAAATCATCAGTCCACAAAGGAGGCAAGCTGTGTGGTAGTCTGAACAATGCAACAGTAGCCTCTGAAGCTTACAATCTGTCCTCCGACCTTTTGAGGATCATGATGAAGTCCAGAGTGCTAAATGAGGAGCCCCTGACCTTACAAGGAGGAGAAATTCTGGCCAGAGGAAAACGGTCAGATCCACTTAACCTGCTCTGCTACAGTAACAGAACAGGCTGCCAGTTCTTTATACCTCAGGGCTTTAATAGCACCTTCCCAGATTTAACGGACATTATCCAGGTCATGATCCAAGTGGACTCCAACCCTTACCCCTTTGGCTTCATCAGCAACTACACCGTCTCCACCAAGGTAGCATCTATGGAATTCCAGACCAGTAACGGCAGTCAGATCCCAGTGGAGAGCCTGGATTCTGAAAAGGCAATCACAGTTAGTGTCGCCAATAGCACTGGTGTTGGCAATATCACAGCAGGTGTGGCTACGATTGAGAGCCGCCGCTCGGTGAAAGTGGACATTGAAGCAGAGAGCAGTAATGAGAATGCAGGCCTTCACATTCAGCTTACCTATAAAGTCCTGGATGGTAAGTAATTATATACTGTTTTTTTATAAATGAACATCTATTGTGTTAAAAAAATACAAAGGAAAAATGAAACATATATTTATCCCCCCAAAGTGAGTGTATCAGTTATAGATGAGATCTGGTGGGCTCATGCATCCTCTTAGTTATTATATTTTGTGATCACTCCAGCAGCAAGATTTCTCCACCATAATACTATATTCTGTCTCTGCCCACTTTGGCGTTTGACAACTCCTGTTGCATCAGTAAGCACTCCCACTAAATCTTTTTTTGTGGTGGTAACAGTAGGGAGGCAAACCTGGGCATTCAAGCTGAGGAATCTTGTCTTCAAAGTCCCCAAGAAAACTATCCCAATAGTTAATCCCTGACATTTACCAAATCATCCACAAGGCAACCTAGGCAGGAGCAGGGGACAGGAAGGTCAGCTAAAACCTTCATGCTCTTGCATGACATCAGGGGGAGAGCTAATTCATCAAAGGTGATCACAAGGGAAGATGAACTTGTAGAGAGTTGGAGCCTGTTTGGGCAAGTACTGCGCCTATTGCAATCCTTTTCAAAGACAATGGAAGAGATTGGGGATGGTGAAGTTGCTACCTTGCTTAGAGCCCAGTTTTCTAGTGATCTGTGTCTTCCAAAACTGAAATATTCGTTTTGGATTGCTCTGTCCCTTAATGGTACGTTCACCTTTATAAACCGATGTGAGGGTGGAGGGGAGGCATTTGCCACCATAGGATAACTTGCAACAAATGTGTGGCAGTGTTGAATTGTAAGTCTTGTTAACTTGCTGCACATTTTTACTGGCAAGTTGTACACTTGCAAAGCACTTGAAGCACAATTTCTAGTTGACACTTTTCCAATTTGTAGCAAATTTGCGTGGCAAGTCTCTAACCAGAGCAAAGTTGTAGTGGTGAGTCTACAGCAAGAGCTCTGCAAGTCTACAGCATTAAAATTCAGCCACAGTGACCCCTGTGGTGGGATGACTATTGTACGACATAACTGAACCAGAACTTGCAGCAGACTTGCAGAATGTTTGCAAAGAAAGTTAATCTGGAGTCATGCAATGCAGACTTCCTGCAATTGTGAAACAAACTTGTGAAGCCTGGCAAGTCTAGCAATAGCTTAGCAAGTCATTTTAGCTTAGCAATAGCTTAGCAAGTCATTTTCAAACTTGCAGCACAATTGCCTGCTATCTGGGATGTAGACACGCTCCAGAGTCTGGCTGTGTACATCCATGTACACATACAGCGTAGCTCAGCCATGCCCCCCTCTGCCAGAATTTGACTAACAGCAGCAGGAGCCAATGGTTCCCCCCACTTTCAGTGTGTCCTGTGAGACCAGGAAGTGAATGGAGCGGTGCAGGAGCCTAGACCATGCTGTGGGGGGGGTCAGGTATTGGAAGTTTTTTTTACCTTAATGCAGGAAATGCATTAAGATAAAAAAAAACTTGTTCAGTTTAGAACCTCTTTAAGTTTTGCTTTTTGCACAAAGAGGCCCTGTCACCAAATTAAAAATCCCCCCCCCCCCCCCCAAAAACTGGATAATCAAGAATTTTAAAGCAAAGGATAATCAAAGTTTTTAATTGCTTTTGCATAAATTATTTTTTTTCACTTGCAATGTGCCTTTGAACTTTTGAAAATGTGGTTACCACTAGGAAGAGTCAAAGCCCTAGCACAGCCCCCTCCCTTCTTGAATTTTATTAACCCTCTCCTTCTCATAGTGTCGAATTACTGTTTGTAGTAGCCCAGCTCCTCCGCCCATCCCCTCACCATTCTATATAACAGTGATGGCGAACCTTGGCACACCAGATGTTTTGGAACTACATTTCCCATGATACTAATGCACTCTGCAGTGTAGTTGAGCATCATGGCAAATCTAGTTTTAAAACATCTGGGGTGCCAAGGTTCACCATCACTGCTTTATAACAACCTATATAGTTGGGGGAGGAGTGAACAGGAATACTATAGAGCAGGGATCTCCAAACGACGGCCTTCCAGCTCTTGCCGAACTACACGTCCCGTGAGACATTGTAAAACTGACATTCACAGACATGACTAGGCATGATGGGAATTGTAGTTCCTGGACAACTGGAGGACCGTAGTTTGGAAAACCATACTATAGACTGGTGTCACTTGAGTCACTTAAGTGACAGATTTGTGCTGGGACTGCTATCACATCCAAGATGGCGGTGTCCACCAGCAGTCTTACGGTTTGTGGAGATCTACATAACGGGTGGATTTTACAGGGTATTGACATGAATAAAAAATAATATATGCACATATAATCTTATGTAAAAATTTTGTAAATGAATGTTCTGGTGATCGGGCCTCTTTGAATAACCTTGTTGTGTTTATTCTTTAAGGGCATTTGTTAGGCTTCTTTTTACTTTATGGAGACTTCTGTTAGTGAAACTGATCTTCTCTGTCTCTGCCCAGAGTGGTACTCTCACATGGAAAAGGAGCCATACATCTCTGCCTATCTTCATGAGACCGATCATCCCAACCAGTACAATTACAGCGCCATGAAGCAGATCACATTGGATGCTATAAAGGGAGATGACCATAAGCTGTACACGTTCTTCATCCGTCCCACGTAAGAGAATATCTGACAAATTATATGGTAGATGTGTTGGGCTAAAGGTGCTCACCCACAGGCTGATCCCCAATGGCACAATCCAAACCTGATTAGAGATATTAAATGGATGTCAGATTGGGAGCAGTGCCTGTGTCTGTGCAGCTGCTGTATCCCAATTGACATGTATGGGACTGCCAGCACATGGACACATGGAACACCTGTGCAAGCAAACACGACCCTCACACGGATGTACGTATCCGTGTGAATGAATCCTGAGGTGCAATGTCATGGAAGGTAACACAAATGTATACATTTAAAAAATTACCTTTTTTTTAACCACTAAACGACAACCCTGTAGCAGATTTACAGCTACAGGGCAGGCGTTCTGTGCAGAATCATGTGTATGATTAGTCACAGCAGTAGCCAATCAGCGTGTGCCGGCCAATGGATGTCCGCTGGCACCCGCCGATCGTTGGGAAGAGATGCTGGATGGAGTTTTGCCTATGTAAACAAGGCAGAGCTCTGTCCAGACAGGCAGAAGTGATGCAAAGCAGGGAATAAAATCCATCACATCCCTTAGTAAAATCAAAACAAAAAGACTAGCTAGGCACACATTTAACCCTTTGTTCACACTACATGTTTAACCCCTTCCCAGCCAGTGCCATTCGTACAGTGACGGTGCGCTGATCATGGTATTAGTGTCATTGGTTCCCACAATGTGTCAAAAGTGTCAGTTATTGTCCGATTGTCTGCCGCAATATTGCAGTCCCACTATAAGTCTCTGATCACCACCATTACTAGTATACAAATGAATAAATACATTTAAAAAACAATATATATTTTTTTCTATATATATACCATAGTTTGTAGATGCTATAACTTTTGCGCAAGCCAATCAATATATGCTTAATGAGATTTTTTTTTTACCAAAAATATGTAGCAGAACACGTATTGGCCCAAATTTATTTTTCAAAAAAAATATTGGATATGTTTTATAGCAGAAATAATTTTTTTTTTTTTTTTTTACAAAATTTTCTTTTTTTATTGTTGTTGTTTTTAGCGTAAAAAAATAAAAACACAAAAGAATTGTGGGGAAAAAATTACATTTTATTTGGGTACAGTGTTGCATGACCGCGCAATTGTCAGTTAAAGTAACGCAGTGCCGTATCGCTAAAAATTACCTGGTCATGAAGGGGAAGTAAATTTTCCGGAGGTCAAGTGGTTAAAATACATTTATTATATTATGTTCGTAGATAAAACTGGGAGCCAAGTGCTTCTGAAGCAAGTCTGGTGCTCAGGGAAACTTTTGTTTGCTTGTTAAAATGGAGTACAGGCCAGAGTTTCCGCTGTATCCCCAGATGTTATTTCAGTTACGCCTAGTTTCTTGGCGTCTCTGCAGTTATCTAAATATCCCAGTAGGTGGTGCTGATGGGCCCAAAAAATAAGACAGGAAATGCTTATGGCAGTGATCGATGGGAATGTGGTTTGATTTTAAATACCAGCATGTATATAATGTGGGTTAAATTACTTTTTTCTCTATTCTTTTAAAAAAAAAAAAAGATTAAGTTTTACTATAATATATTAGGAACGTGTGTATTGCAGGTTTTGCAATTTTTAGGTATTTTTAGTTTCCATGTTCCGTTGGATTTTTGTACATTCCTCTTGTCTCTGGTTTTACATAGTGCAGTCGCTAGTATCAGACAAGCATTTTTTGAACACATAAAAGGTTCAATCTGTTTGCTCTGGTTTATGGATCTCATTACTTTTTACTGCTTATCAAAATTGCTCATAAAATTGCAAACACGAAAAAGCAGATTTCAAAAGATTGGGTTTAAAACTTAACTCCAGGCACACAGCTAAATACACTGATAGAATACATATATGAGAGCTGTTTTACCTGCCAATAGATTTGTATTTCTGCCCATCCAATCATGTTCTGCTACATAGACCAGATCTTTCTCTGATGCAATTCACTTTCACATACAGGGGCTCTCACCACCCTCACCCTGTGTATTGATGAGCTTATCTCTCTGTCCCTCTGCTCTCTCCACCTATCAGCATGCCCCTTGCACTGCTTTGCATCTGACTGGCTCCTTCTGTGCTCCTTCTCCCTGCCCCTTTTTGAGCTCTGTTATGCAAACTGGGTTGTAAACCTCCAATACTTTTTTTCAAGTACTCGCCGATACCGATTACTGATGTCAGGGTTTTTTTTTTTTTTTACAATTTTAACCTTTATTTAGTATTCTCTCTTTTGTTGTTTTTTTTATTTTTTATTTTTATAGACCCCTGACATCTCCCCTATGAGACAGAGAAAGGGACTGAGGACACATATTCCCCAGTCCCCTTTTCTGCAGCTTTAGCTGCACTGGAGATGAATGGACAGGGGACAGCGGCTCCTCTCTAGTCATAAACTGAAGCATCGTAAACAGAGTCTACGTTGCTCAGTTATGAATGGACAGAGTCAGTGCTCACTGACTCTGTGCATTCGGAAAAGGAAGGAGCCGGTAAATGACATGTATACTGGCTCCTTCCTCTGCTCTCCATCCTGACAGATCTGGGAGGGGGGGGTGACCGGATGAGGAGTCGGGGACCACCGAGGGGGACCCAGAGGAGGAGACGGAGAAAGGGAGGAGGACACCAGAAGCCAGAGGAGGAGCGGGAGGAACAGTCGGGGGTGATCGGCGTGGTGGTGGGGGGAGTTACAAGGGGAGTTACAAGCACCGATCCCCCTGTATAGCCTTTCAATAAAGCAGCTGACAGCTGCGAGATGGAGAGGGGGAGAAGCGGCCGTCAGAAAAGCTATATAGGGGGATCGATGCTTGTAACTGCCCCCGCCGCCGCACTGATCACCTGTGAGGCTGCCGGCCCCCCCTGCTACACTGAGGATGCCTAGCCCAATACAACAGGTATTGGATTAAGTATCGGAGCATTTGCACGAGTACCAATACTCGTGCAAATGCTTTGTATCGGTATCGATATCGGTGCAACCCTAGTACGTTTCTTGCATTAAAAAAATAAAAATATTTAATAATGAATGTATAGGTACTGAGCTGAATTGGTTTGTGCAGCTCAGCTTTAAAGGGAGCCTTATCACTGAAAATTATTATATTTAATGCAAATTAAAGGTACCCTGGTATGCAGCCTGCAATCTCAGTGGGAGCAAAGAGAAATACCTGGTACTTCCAGGTATAAGGAGCATGCAGAGGCGTAACTAGAAACTTCAGGGCCCCGGTGCAAGAAATCATGAAGGCCCCCCCCCCCCCCCCCCGAAAAGCATGATTTTGATACTTTATCTTTGTCTATACTTTACTGCGGGTAGACACCCTCTTAGTGCAGACCCCCGCAGTATAGACACCCTCTTAGTGCAGACCCCCGCAGTATAGACACCCTCTTAGTGCAGACCCCCGCAGTATAGACACCCTCTTAGTGCAGACCCCCGCAGTATAGACACCCTCTTAGTGCAGACCCCCGCAGTATAGACACCCCCTTAGTGCAGACCCCCGCAGTATAGACACCCCCCTTAGTGCAGGCCCCCGCAGTATAGACACCCCCTTAGTGCAGACCCCCTCTTAGTGCAGACCCCCACAGTATAGACACCCCCCTTAGTGCAGACCCCCGCAGTATAGACACCCTCTTAGTGCAGACCCCCGCAGTATAGACACCCTCTTAGTGCAGACCCCCGCAGTATAGACACCCCCCTTAGTGCAGACCCCCGCAGTATAGACACCCCCTTAGTGCAGACCCCCGCAGTATAGACACCCCCTTAGTGCAGACCCCCGCAGTATAGACACCCCCTTAGTGCAGACCCCCGCAGTATAGACACCCCCTTAGTGCAGACCCCCGCAGTATAGACACCCTCTTAGTGCAGACCCCCGCAGTATAGACACCCTCTTAGTGCAGACACCCGCAGTATAGACACCCTCTTAGTGCAGACCCCCGCAGTATAGACACCCTCTTAGTGCAGACCCCTGCAGTATAGACACCCCCTTAGTGCAGACCCCCGCAGTATAGACACCCCCTTAGTGCAGACCCCCGCAGTATAGACACCCCCTTAGTGCAGACCCCCGCAGTATAGACACCCCCTTAGTGCAGACCCCCGCAGTATAGACACCCTCTTAGTGCAGACCCCCGCAGTATAGACACCCCCGCAGTATAGACACCCTCTTAGTGCAGACCCCCGCAGTATAGACACCCTCTTAGTGCAGACACCCGCAGTATAGACACCCTCTTAGTGCAGACCCCCGCAGTATAGACACCCCCTTAGTGCAGACCCCCGCAGTATAGACACCCCCTTAGTGCAGACCCCCGCAGTATAGACACCCCCTTAGTGCAGACCCCCGCAGTATAGACACCCCCTTAGTGCAGACCCCCGCAGTATAGACACCCCCTTAGTGCAGACCCCCGCAGTATAGACACCCCCTTAGTGCAGACCCCCGCAGTATAGACACCCCCTTAGTGCAGACCCCCACAGTATAGACACCCTCTTAGTGCAGACCCCCGCAGTATAGACACCCTCTTAGTGCAGACCCCCGCAGTATAGACACCCTCTTAGTGCAGACCCCCGCAGTATAGACACCCTCTTAGTGCAGACCCCCGCAGTATAGACACCCTCTTAGTGCAGACCCCCGCAGTATAGACACCCTCTTAGTGCAGACCCCCGCAGTATAGACACCCTCTTAGTGCAGACCCCCGCAGTATAGACACCCTCTTAGTGCAGACCCCCGCAGTATAGACACCCCCTTAGTGCAGACCCCCGCAGTATAGACACCCCCCTTAGTGCAGACCCCCGCAGTATAGACACCCCCCTTAGTGCAGACCCCCGCAGTATAGACACCCCCCTTAGTGCAGACCCCCGCAGTATTGACACCCCCTTAGTGCAGACCCACAGTGTATTACACCGCCCCCCTTAGTGCAGACCCCCGCAGTATAGACACCCCCTTAGTGCAGACCCCCGCAGTATAGACACCCCCTTAGTGCAGACCCCTGCAGTATAGACACCCCCTTAGTGCAGACCCCCGCAGTATAGACACCCCCTTAGTGCAGACCCCCGCAGTATAGACACCCTCTTAGTGCAGACCCCCGCAGTATTGACACCCTCTTAGTGCAGACCCCCGCAGTATAGACACCCTCTTAGTGCAGACCCCCGCAGTATAGACACCCTCTTAGTGCAGACCCCCGCAGTATAGACACCCCCTTAGTGCAGACCCCCGCAGTATAGACACCCGTTTAGTGCAGACCCCCGCAGTATAGACACCCCCTTAGTGCAGACCCCCGCAGTATAGACACCCCCTTAGTGCAGACCCCCGCAGTATAGACACCCCCTTAGTGCAGACCCCCGCAGTATAGACACCCTCTTAGTGCAGACCCCCGCAGTATAGACACCCTCTTAGTGCAGACCCCCGCAGTATAGACACCCTCTTAGTGCAGACCCCCGCAGTATAGACACCCTCTTAGTGCAGACCCCCGCAGTATAGACACCCCCTTAGTGCAGACCCCCGCAGTATAGACACCCTCTTAGTGCAGACCCCCGCAGTATAGACACCCCCTTAGTGCAGACCCCCGCAGTATAGACACCCCCCTTAGTGCAGACCCCCGCAGTATAGACACCCCCCTTAGTGCAGACCCCCGCAGTATTGACACCCCCTTAGTGCAGACCCACAGTGTATTACACCGCCCCCCTTAGTACAGACCCCTATACATACAGTATATACACACACTATACATACAGTTTATACACACACACTATACATACACACACAGTATATACACATAGACACAGTCACACACCAGCATTTTTTACCCAAAAATCAGCCTGATTGAACACACTGCTGCCCCCATCTCCTGGCATGCTGGGACTTGTAGTGCCCCAGCAGCTCACAGACACATTAGTTGGTAATACAGGAGAGGAGGGGACTGTGCTTGTTTAGTGGTGGGCAGCTAATGAGTAGGAGATGTAGTTAGTAGAGATTGGGGAGACATTCAGGACATGTTCTTCCTCCAGCAGCAGTGCTCTTCTCACACACAAAATCGATCTACTAGCCTCAGAGACAGGAGGAGCTCTGCTGGAGATAACACATCCTCTCCCTCACTGCTCACCAGGCTAATCCATTGAAAAGAATCCATTAAGTAAAGCTCAACCAGTTTACCTTATCAGGCAGCAGTCCTTCCCACACTGCAGGCTGTGTCCCCGCTTCCCTCTCCTCTCCTCATCTCCTGCTCTTGGGTCAAAAAAGCCGCGCTGTGGAAGGGGGCGTGTACAGCATGTTCCTATTGGCTGAGGGGGCAGTGAAGAGGCGGGGCAGCTATAATCTGACCGAATGGTCAGTCCTCCCCAGCCAGCAACGCCGTGACGGGCGGGTGGCGGGCCCCCGGGACTTGGCAGAACTAGAGGGCCCAGTCGCAACTGCGACTGCTGCGACCATGAAAATTCCGCCACTGGGAGCATGTGACTTATTTCTCCTCCCACGTGACGATGCTAGTGCTTGGTGATTGGCCACTCAGTCACCAAGGGCTTTCACATGGGGCAGGGAGAAAGTCCTTAGCCCTGTCACTGTGTAAGTTCCATGACTTGGGGCTTACACAGAATTTTCTCTTCTTGCTTCAAGTTGCTGAATGAAACAGCAGGAAACCAAATAGAAGTGGAGTATGTGCAGCTTATGAGGCCTGTTGGCTTTCCCTGCATGGTCAAAGCATGGAGTTCACGTTTAAACATTGCTTCACTAAGCAGGTAGGACTTGACATTGCTTTTACTTCACAGCTACAGCACACTCCCTGCCATCACAAGGTCCAATGGGGCACCTTAAAACCCAATATAAAGTACCCCTATTCAGTTGTGTATTTAGGTTTTGTGTTGCCCTAGGCCTGACTAAACTCCTGCACCCCCTAATTTAAATATGACCCACCCCTTCCTGTCAAGGCCACACCCCTTTCTGTTTAAGACCTGCCCTGAAATTTTCGAGTGGGGACACTAGTTCTGAGAGCCTGAGGGGGGGGGGGGGCAATGGATTCCCTTAATTTGCATAGATTTCCTCTCACTTCCTGTTTGGCTATGGGGCAGGAAGTGAAGGGAAATCTCTGCAATAGGACAGGGATGGTAAAAAATAAACCGACAGGGACTATAACCCTCCCTTACTCTATCCAAAAAAAAAAAAAAGTGTTGCCTGTAGTTCTACGTTAAGCACAAATTTCTGATAATTTTATAGGAGAGGTCTAAGAAGATACAGCCATGCCAATGGTGCAGCAGAAAACATATAGCACATCGAGGAAGGTTTGTGGTCCAGGATGATAGGCCAGTCAAAATTAGAAGCAGCGCCCCCGCCCCCCACAGTTGCGGAATGCCGGTCACCCGCATACCGGAAGCAGTGCCGCCACTTTATGGGGGTGCTAGACTAATTTGCCTCTCAGCCCAGTCCACCCTATAAAGACTGGCGCTACACTAACAGTGTAGCATAGGCCGGTGGGGACTCTTTCCGTGCTGCCCCCCTGCAAAGTGCTGCCCTAGGCCTGGGCCTTGTTGGCCTTGGCCAAGATACAGCATTGCCCCTATTGAAGAGTGCAATGGCGATGATAAGTCAAAGTTTCAGAGGCAAGTCTGGGTGCCTGGAGTTTGGGGATCTAGTGCCACACACAAGTATATTTGATCTGTGCAATAGCCTTATGATTCCTGCTTATAAAGTGGACCTGTCAAAATTCATATATTGATTCACTTTAAGAGTTTAAGGGCATTTGAATGCAATGATTGACAAGGTGTATGTAATTATATTTTAAAGTGTTACTAAACCCACAACAGTAAAATCAGTCTGTATATATGCAATAACGCATGCTTGTTATACTCACTGTGGATCCTACGGGGTTAATCCTCTGCATTGTGTAAAAAGGCTGATCCTGTCTTCTCTGATCCTCCTCTTCCACTGACTCCAGACCATTTCCTGATAGAATAGAGCATTAGGGGGCACACTGCACATGCTCAGTTTGGTGTGTATTGCTAGTGAACTTTTTTTTTTCTTTAGAGAGTGCATGTGATCAGCACAGGGCCAATCGGCACTGTCCAGACAGAGGGTCAGGGGAAAATGAAAACTCCTACTACAAGCTTTAAGCAGACAGTGATACAAGTCACAAGATTGCTCTAACTGCTCATAAGAAAAGGTGTTTAGCAGTTTAGATTTACTAAAGCTATTGCATTTCCATGTTCTGTGTACTGTGGGAGACCAGATATAGTGAATGCAGGCTCCTGGGTTTAGTAGCACTTTAAGTAGAGACTCTAGGTGTGCAAGGAGGAAAATGTCTCAATCAGAACATATAAAGTCCAGATTTAATTCTGTGCAGACTCTTACCGTATATACTCGAGTATAAGCCGAGTTTTTCAGCACATTTTTTTGTGCTGAAAATGCCCCCCTCGGCTTATACTCGAGTCTGTGTCCATCTTCAACTTTGTGCACCTGAACCCGGCCAGCCGTAGGTCCCCTGGACCCCAAACTTGGCACACATGTAGCCCCACTCTTTCTCTATAAGTGTGCAAAGTTTTTTGTCCGGGAGACCTACGGCCGGGGAGCACCGATTTTTTTCAAACCCGGGCACCCCTTCCATAGACTCCCATGTTAAACAGTAATTTCTCTGGTGATTTTGGGGACCCGGTACTGGCCGGCCTTAGGGCCCCTGGACCCCAAACTTGGCACACATGTAGCCCCACTCTTCCTCTATAAGTGTGCAAAGTTTGTTGTCCAGGGGACCTACGGCCGGGGAGCACCGATTTTTCAAAACTGGGCACCCCTTCCATAAACTCCCATGTTAAACGGTAGTCTAGTCACACAGCGCCGGAGATCAGGTAGGGAGATTGGGCACAGTGAGGCATGGGCACAGTAAGGCACAGTGAGGCATGCACATGGACACAGTGAGGCAAAGTGAGGCATGCAGATGGACACCCTAGGCTTATACACGAGTCAATACGTTTTTTGTGGTAAAATTAGGTGCCTCGGCTTATATTCAGGTTGGCTTATACTCGAATATATACGGTATATTGTAAAAAGACAAAACATTTCAGAGGTCCAAAGGGCCCCCTACATCAGGGCTACAAATAACACTGAAAAGATTGTGATCAGTACATAGTATTGATTAATCGGTAAGGTAGTATAGGATACCGAGCATATATATGTAGATAGAAAATTAAGTAATATAATATAAGGATGCACCATAAAAAATGAAAGGGCAAAAACATACAGAGGCGGCTCTAGGCTGTGTGAGGCCTTAGGCAAAACTTAGACATGAGGCCCCACTCACACTCATAATGGGAAAAAGAATTCAAACAAGTAAAAATGGCTGCAGAAAATGCACGGATCTAGCACACAGGTGATCAGCGCCACTTCCAGGGCACCCTCCTCACCCATCAGACATATTCAGCCAATGCAAGATGGGGGAGAGGGGAGGTGAAAAAGAGAGAGGGGTAATAGAGAGATCCGATGATGCCGACATTAGTATTGATTACAGGAAAATTAGGCAGGCGCGAGGCCCCTGTGAGTGCGAGGCCTTAGGCGACCGCCTATCTTGCCTAATTAGAGAGCCGCCTCTGAAAACATATGCAGTACATCTCTGCAATAATATTCACATTTCCCCATGTTTACCCATATAAAGACCTTACAAGTACAGAAATATCTGTTGATGTGCCAAAAATCCACTCAAAGTCTAAGTTTTGTTGTGGGCTGACAATAAGAAGCACTTTTGTGGACAAAGTGATGTCAGTCCTGCCCAGTTTTCTCTTGCTAAACTGACCAATCTCACCTACTCTCCAATCTCCACAACATAAAGTCTTAGGTCTGCCATAGACGGAGCAATTTTCTTTCCTGCAACCACAGGTTGCAGGAAAGAAA
Source organism: Rana muscosa (assembly GCA_029206835.1). Lineage (NCBI taxonomy): Eukaryota > Metazoa > Chordata > Amphibia > Anura > Ranidae > Rana > Rana muscosa. The sequence continues at coordinate 134,623,328 of CM055127.1, forward strand.
TTAGCTTGATTCCCCCATCAACACAGTCAGAGTTGATGGGGCAATCCCTCCCGCAGAGCCATTGTGCTCTCCCGGTTTGGGGGGGGGAGCCATCCCCGCCGGGGGAATGCAGTGATTATTGCTAGCAGCTATAACAATAGCAGCAATAGCTAACAATAATTGCATGTAAAATCCGACAGACTGCTTGTACCCAAGTTGATCAATAGATCAACTTGGGTACATTCAGCCTGTCCATACCTGGTTTGAATCTCGGAATGGTTCCTGTGAAACCAGCAGAGATTTAAACTGTCTATGGCCAGCTTAACCATTCTGTAGTCCCAAGATAAGGACTGGAGCAATAATTACTAACCTTGAGATAACACAGTAAGGGAGCACTGGGCACAGGACAGCCCTGCATTGCTGACATGGTCATTAGGTATTTTTTGCACTTATCAAACAGATATGATAAAACACTTTGAATGGTAAGTAAGGTATAGCTTGAATTAAAATGTTCCAGTGGAAAGAATTAAAAAGGTATGGAATTCAAGTACTTGTATAAAAGAGTTATAGATGAAACTGCAATTTTTAAAAGAATGCGAATATGCACTGTATATTATTTTATTGTAAGCAAAATATAATTTTTGGGGGGGTTTTATTTTTCCCTCTGAATTACATTTGTGTTTGTTCTAGGGAAGGAAACCTGACCAGACACTATTACCTAAACATCACCAACCATTACATGTGGTCCTCTGTGGATGTGACGGTGGGACTCTACACCTCCCTGTGTCAGTACTTTGACGGTACTGAGATGAGATGGAAGACAGAGGGAGTCGTACCCCTGGAGGACACCCGTTCTAACCAGGCTGTCTGTCTGACCCAGCATCTCACCGCCTTTGGTGCCAGCCTCTTTGTCCCACCCCACTCCGTCAACTTTATCTACCCTGTAAGTTGAGGCTGAAACTCATCTGGTAGTTCTTGATCTACTTCTCATATGTATGTACTGATTGCACATAATGGAGTTCTTTCCAGAGTATATTAGAAATATTGCCATCGGTCCCTCCTTCTGAGTTGCCTACTAATATGCCGACCACCATGACACATTCACACTCACACTAGGGCCACATTGGTCAGATAGAGTTTTATTGACAAATCGGCTTTTTGGTTGTTGGTTATATCAAGCCACCTTCCACGGGAGGGCACGGTCTGTCTTCTTCAGCATAGACCCATAATTTAATCTGCCCATCCCAGGAATAATTAATAAAACTTATAATTTTATTTGATCCACTGAAAATAAGGGGACACGTTAAATCGATTGGAATAAAGTAACAGATTTTATTATGTGTATGTATATCTTCAAAAAACATACACAGGAGCACACCGTTTCACGTGAGCGCTTATACAAACTAATTTATGTCTGTTTCCTCAGCCTCCGCCTCCCGGAATCAATTACATTGTGCTCCTGACATGTGCCGTCTGCTTTGCCACCTACTCCATAGCCACCATTATCGTCCACAAACTAGACCTTCTGGATGTCAGCAAGGCCGGGGTCATACCGTTCTGCGGAAAGGCTGGCGTCTATAAATTTGAGGTCCTGGTGAAGACGGGCTGGGGGCGGGGATCAGGTGAGTGAGACTATACAACTTATTTTTTTGACTAAGCGAACTTAATCATGTCCTTTAGGGTCCAGCTTCAAAGTGTTTTTCACTTTTGCAGCCAAATTACATTACTTTAGATTTGTTACATGTTCCCATTCACATAGCATACCAGGGCAGTAAGAAATTTTTAAAGAAAATATTTTTAGGTATGCTGTATGGCAATGCATAACAAATCTATTGCGGGATTTTCTCATATTTGGCTGAAAAAGTGGAAATACACTTTAATCACTGTTATGCAGGGGCACGTCTTAAAATGGCTTCCCTATATGTATTCAGTGCCGTGTTTAAACAGCACTAGTTAAAAAGCTGTTGGGCGGCTTATCCACTGTATCCCGAGCCGATCCAAGGGGCTGGGTACCATGTGATCGCTGAGGTTGGTCATCACATCAATCACATGGTATTGTTTACAGTGTTGACCCCTCCCCTTCCCCCTACAGAAGGGGAGAGAATGGAGTACTTGTGAATGGCCACAGAATGAATGGGTCAGCCACTGCAGATTCATGTGTTCTGTTTCAGTTGGAGGTGTCGGCCGCCTCGAGGTCTGAGCACTGTGCAGAGCTGTTATGTGGGAAGGTTGTAGCGCCTACACACCTGTTTTTCCATTATCTCTACATTAATTTACAGTATCTAGAGCACCATTCTCAAGCTGCTTGTTTATCACCCTTAAGACCAGCATGTTTCTTTATTTCCCAAAAAATTTAAAATTTTAGGGCAGGTGTGTCCCAACTTTTTTCAACGAGGGCCAGATTTGATGAAGCGAACATGCGTGAGGGCCGACCATTTTGCCTGACATTCTTTGAACCATTAAAATTCGGTCTAAGTGTGTTCGTCCGAGCACTATTACACTGCCCAACAAGAATTTTCTTGACTTTGTGGTTGTGTGTAGTGAAGAGATGACCTCGGGCATGTTATTTGTATATATATATATATAAATTTTTTTTTTTTTTTGTGGCGTATAACACGCACAGGCATATAACACGCACCTTCACTTTTAAGAGGAAAGTTTCAGGAAAAAAATAAAATTTTAAATAAAGAACTGTGAATCAAAATAAGGATCAGTGCCCATCTGTATCCTCACCATTGCCATGAATGCAGCTTCACCATTGCCATGAATGCAGCCTCACCATTGCCATGAATGTAGCCTCGCCATTGCCATGAATGCAGCCTCACCATTGCCATGAATGCAGCCTCACCATTGCCATGAATGCAGCCTCACCATTGCCATGAATGCAGCCTCACCATTGCCATGAATGCAGCCTCACCATTGCCATGAATGCAGCCTCACCATTGCCATGAATGCAGCCTCACCATTGCCATGGATGCAGCCTCACCATTGCCATGGATGCAGCCTCACCATTGCCATGGATGCAGCCTCACCATTGCCATGGATGCAGCCTCACCATTGCCATGGATGCAGCCTCACCATTGCCATGGATTCAGCCTCACCATTGCCATGGATGCAGCCTCACCATTGCCATGGATGCAGCCTCACCATTGCCATGGATGCAGCCTTACCATTTCCATGATTGCAGCCTGACCATTGCCATCAATGCATTCTGATCGATGCCCATCTGCAGCCTCGGAGGGGTCAGGGAGGGGTGCGGGACGAGCACCAACAGATTACATAGAGGAGACTCTCCTGTTTACTCGGCCGCCTCTTTAATAAAAAGTCCTGCCTCCTATGAGTCGGCCACAAAAGATCCATATATCCAAATCACCAGGGGGCCGTATTAAACTGGGCCGCGATTGGCCCGTGGGCTGGACTTTGGGCATGCCTGTTTTAGGGGGTTTGATACTATCCTGCCATATATATTTATTTATTTTTGCAGAAAATGAAAGTAACTGATTTTTTTCCCCAAAATGTTTGGTCCTTTTTCTTTCTTTATAGTAAAAAAAAAAACCCAGCAGTTATCAATCAACACCAGAAGAAAGCTCTTTTGGGTACAGTGTTGCATGATGGAGTAATTGTTGGTCAAACTAACAAAGCATTGAAAACTCAAAAATTGCTTGGTAATGTAGGGGTATTCTAGGCTGTTACTCAAGTTAAGAAAAAATATAAACACTTGGGTCATGCAAGTATTCATATGTATGCAGACTATAAAGCCCTGTACACACCGGCCGAATGTTGGGAGACATCGGCCGGTTCAATAAAAACCGACTGACATTTGGCCCGTGTGTATGTCATCTGGTCCGACACAAGCTCCTGTCAGACGTGCATGCTGGCAAAGCAGCAGCCGAACGACTCCCGATCAGCGCTCTCAGCCAATGGCTGAGAGCGCTCACTGGAGTGTTCTGGCGGTGGACACAACAGCTCAACAGAACACAACAGCTCAGCGTGGGGAAATCGCTGTACTAACGTCAGATTGTTAGTACAGCGACTCCGACCAGCGCTGTCAGTTTTGGTTGAACGAAAAGAAAAACTATTAAGTGTGTATCAGGCATAACACTAATGAACTTCTTGGAAAACAATAGATTTTTTGTCTAAATGGACAATCTGTGATCTCTCGGTCAATGTGTCTGGCAATACCCAGATGTGATCTTCTATGTGGACACTTTTATACTTTGACTGTCCCTATTCTCTCTCTATCCTGCATTTCAGGCACCACGGCCCACGTAGGTATAAGCTTATATGGAGTGGATAATAAAAGTGGACACAGACATCTTGATGGTGAAAATACCTTCCACCGGAACAGCGTGGATATCTTCCAGATTGCCACTGAGAAGAGCCTGGGAAATGTGTGGAAAATCCGCCTATGGCACGATAACAAAGGTAAAAATGCAATCACATATACAATATATGTGTGTTCAGCTACCTTCCTCCACCTCCCCCGTGTGCCTCTGAATATTCTAGGGTATTGACACTCCAGAAAGTGTCAGTTGCCTAGGTCAGCTCCCTCCTCGCACATCATAACCCTCCCCTTATCTGGGCGTGTCTAATTACTATCTGTGCTGGCTCAGCTCTTGCAGTAAAGAACCCTCTACGCAGTTTAAGGTTAAACCACTTCTCTTCTAATTTTAGTTGATGGCCGCGTGTCTTTTTAAACTCCCTTCCGCAAAAAAGTTTTATCCCTATTGTGGGGTCACCAGTACGCTATTTGTAAATTGAAATCATATCCCCTCTCAAGCGTCTCTTCTCCAGAGAGAATAAGTTCAGTGCTTGCAACCTTTCCTCATAACTAATATCCTCCAGACCCTTTATTGGCTTTGTTGCCCTTCTTTGTACTCGCTCCATTTCCAGTACATCCTTCCCAGAACTGTACAACATACTCCAGGTGCAGCCGGACCAGAGTCTTGTAGAGCGGGAGAATTATCGTTTTATCTCGATTTAATGAATGCCAATATTCTGTTTGCTTTGTTAGCAGCAGCTTGGCATTGCATGCCATTGCTGAGCCTATCATCTACTAGGACCCCCAGGTCCTTTTCCATCCTAGATTCCCCCAGAGGTTATCCCCCTAGTGTAAAGATTGCATTAATTTTTCTACATTGAACCTCATTTGCCATGTAGTTGGCCACCCCATTAATTTGTTCAGATCTTCCTGCAGGGTTTCCACATCCTGCGGAGGTTATTGCCCTGTTTAGCAAAGTATCGTCCGCAAATACAGAGATTGCACTGCTTACCCCATCCTCCAGGTCATTTATGAACAAATTAAACAGGATTGGTCCCAGCACAGAACCCTGGGGGACCCCATTGACTTAGAGTTTACATCTACCTTAATTATGTTTATAATAATTTTATGCCGTGTTCATGATGTGATGGAGTTGTGATGCTGATATTTCTGTGTTGGTCTCAGGGCTCAGTCCATCTTGGTATGTGCAACACGTCATCATCCGAGACCTGCAAAGCAGCAAAAGCTACTTCTTCTTAGTCAATGATTGGCTGTCTGTAGGTCAGGAGGACAGTGGCCGGCGGGTGGAGAAGGAAATCTTTGCTGCCAGTGAGTTCTCTTTATATGATCGTTAGGTGGCTTGTGTTACTTTTTCTGGATACACACTGACAGGATGTTTTGTATTTCAGGTGAGACGGAGCTGAAGAGGTTCTCTCGAATTTTTGTGGCAGAACTGCAGAGAGGCATTTCGGAGAAACACGTCTGGCTGTCTATGTGGGACCGGCCGCCACGTAGCCGCTTCACCGGCGTTCAGAGAGCCACCTGCTGTGCAGTTCTTATCTTCCTTTTTCTGTGTGCCAACACGGTGTGGTATGGTGTTGTGGGAGATCGGAATCATGGGTGGGTGTACCTCCCTTTTTCTTTAGACTATATAAATTGCTTTTAATGTATTAGTCCCGTTTTTAGGATTTTATTTTATTGTTAAGTGCTTTCTTAGCCATTTAATGTAAACCCGTTATATGAAAAATATCGGGACTGTCATGGCCAACATGCTTAAAATGCTGCTTGCCTGGCTGATATGTTGACACCATGGTTGTAATACCTTTAGAGTCACCAACCTTTATAAGTTATACATCACATGACTACTTTTTCTGGATAAGTACACCAAGCATTGGAGTAAAATGGTCATGCAGCCAGGCAACTAGGATCTTCTGAAGTAGAGGTCAGCAGTAGTAGCCTTTATGTTTTTCCCTGACTACCGGAAGTGGTTCTAATCCTCTGAAATTAATAATGAACAAAGCACATCCCTCAGTATGTACTTGCCTCGATCCAAAGCACCTAAGGTGAGTTCTGCCTGCTCTGTCTTTTCTCTGCATCTGCCCGAGTCACTTCTGACAGGCTATGCCGACATCACAGATTCCCGTGAGATGCCCCCTTCCCACCAGCACACAGTAGGTGTTTGACGGCCTCAGCTGTGCATGTTTCCCTATGAGACTGGGTAGAAGGGGGGTCCATTCCTTCCGGTCAGGTCTCAGATTGCACTCAGCTTTGTTGGATTTTAGAAAATAGCCTTTGATCTGTGTACCTTGAAGGGCTGTATAGGAGAATTGGCTACCGATCAATAAATCTCCTTCCCCTCTCTGTCAATCCCTCCACTGGCTTCCACTCACCCAACGAATTAAATTCAAAATACTAACGACCACCTACAAAGCCATCCACAACACTGCCCCCAGCTACATCACTGACCTAGTCTCTAAATACCAACCTAATCGTTCTCTTCGTTCTTCTCAAGACCTCCTGCTCTCTAGCTCGCTCATCACCTCCTCCCATGCTCGACTCCAGGACTTTTCCAGAGTCTCCCCAAGCGTATGGAACTCCTTACCCCAATCGGTCCGTCTATCTCCTTCTCTATTAGCTTTTAGAGGATCCCTAAAAACCCTCCTCTTCAGAGAAGCCTATCCCACCCACACCTAATAACTATATTTCCATTCTGTCCACCTGATCATCCCCCACAGCCAATACCCTTTGTTTCACGTGACCCTCCCTTCTAGACTGTAAGCTCTATCGAGCAGGGCCCTCTGATCCCTCTGTATTGAATTGTATTGTGATTGTACTGTCTTCCCTGATGTTGTAAAGCGCTGCGCAAACTGTTGGCGCTATATAAATCCTGTATAATAATAATAATAATAAGTACAACTTATGTAGAAGGATTTTTTTTAATCTCGGTGTATCACCTAAAGCATGTCACTTCAGTGGGTATATGTAAGGATTTACAACCACTTTAAGAGAAAAATATAATTTTGCTTACACCCCTGTGACAGCATGGATTGGCCCAGAGCTGTCACATGCTCTTCCATGTCCAGAAGTAGCCGGTATTTGCTTTCAGTCCTTCTGCAGAAGTAAGTATCTTCTGTAATAGAAGGGGATTAAATTGGTTCTAAAAGCAGAAGATTTTTTTTTATCCTAAAGCGGTAGTAAAAAAAAAAAAAGATTTCTCCCTGTAAGGTAAAGGCACGATGAGCTAGTAAGCATTGCATACTAGCACATTATGAAAGACTTACCTTGAAACAAAGCCCTCCAACAGTGCACTGTCACTGCTGCAGAGGCTTCCATCTTCACCCAGGTTTCCTTCCGGGTTTGCGGGCTGCGGCCGCTTGAATGGCTGAGCTGAGATGACGTCACTCCCATGCATGCACGTGGGAGTCACGGCCGTGGCACAGACCTCTGAAGGAACCACTGCACAGAGCAGATAAAGATAACATGTTTGTTTTTTTTGTTTTTTAATTGCCTTTAGAATCAAATCTTTAAAGCAAATCTGTTGCTTTGCCATGTAAGGGAAGATCACAGGTTTGCCCTAAAGGGAACCAGTCACTGTTGGGCTTACAAAAGAATCAGAAAATTTTCATTGCATACTATTATAAGTTTTGTTGTATTATCTTATTGCAATGGGTGACTCTTTGTTGGTTGTAATACTAGGTAATCCCACAATCCCTTTCCTTTTCTTGTAGTTCTAAGTAAAGAACTAGTTTTTCCCTCTTACAGGGATGGTGCCGTGTCTCAGGTGGTTCCCCTCAGTGTGGACTCAGTGGCTGTAGGATTGGTGACAAGTGTCTTAGTCTATCCCATTTACCTGTTCATCCTCTTCCTATTCAGGCGAGCTCGCAGCAAGGTGAGTTGACTGGTATCTACTAGCGGACATTTAATTGTGTCCCTCTCATATATCGCAGCATGGTCTATATTGTGTACTTTCTTCCCACAGACCTGTGTCAGGCCGTCCCTCACATTCTTCGATCAGAACTCCTTGGAAATAGATAACTACCTGGACAATATGTTAATGGAGAGTTCTTTTATGACATATACAGGGATACATGGAGAGGTGAGGATGTCACATCATTCATTGATAGTTCTCAAAACATGTGTACACTATATGTAAAAAAACAGGAAGGTAGTGGAGTTGGGACTTTAATTGAGGTATAAGGGTATAATAAATGAAATAAATGAAATAACTTGGATGTCATGGTTCCCTCTAAATTGGCATGATACGGTATAAGTAAACCAGTAATCGCAATACATTTATGACACAGAAATGCATCCAAACTCCTGATGAGTGGTAGGCGACCATGAAACGCATAGAGTTTACATCCTCGGATGCACTACATCAGCCCAAATTATTATTTATCAATTACATACGTGTTGATCATGTTGTTATTACTTATATATTTATTATTCCTTGATTTATTTATTACTATGTCTGTATGTCATTAATTATGTTCCCTAACTAATCATGTGTTATTAAATTAATGATGATTATGAATTGCTCCTTTGTGATTACATTTCTGTGTCATAAATGTATTGTGATTACTGGTTTACTTATACCGTATCATGCCAATTTAGAGGGAACCATGACATCCAAGTTATTTCATTTATTTCATTTATTATACCCTATACCTCAATTAAAGTCCCAACTCCACTACCTTCCTGTTTTTTTACACATTATTTAGCGATGGAGGTATTCTGGTATGTTTTTAGGCTGGGATGGGTCTCAATCTCCCCTCTCATGTGTACACTATACTTACCGTTTAACGTGAGCCTACACCAGTGCTGTATCGTGGCCTAGGCCAACAAGGCCTAGGCCTAGGGTGGCACTTTGCGGGGGGCGGCAAAAAAGCCGCCCCCCCCCCACGAAAAAAAAGCCCCCCCCGAGTCCCGACTCCTGCGGCCACCTCCCGCACAAATACAGCCCCCGGCAGCGGCCAGCTTGCTCGGAAAAGGTGTGCGCGAGCGGTGCTTGCAGTGTTAGCGGCCGCCGCAGACTTTTTTTTTGCTGATGATGACTGCTCAGTCCCTCCTCCTAGGTGGGACTGTACGGGTCTGTGTAAATCCGTCTGGCCGGGGTGCGGCGCCGCCCACTCCACCTGACTCTTGCTGCATAGTGATCTCTGAGGCAGGGCATGGGCTCCTGTACAGTGCCAGCAGCGCGGGTCGCGGGCCTCGAGGCGGGGGAGGAAGGAACTGGAAGCCATCATAAGCTGTCCAAGGAGCCGCCTGACCTGACTCTGAGTGGAGTAGCCAGAGGGTAAGTCATGAAGGGGAGGATTGTTGTTCTTCTGACTGAGGACAGTCACACGACTCAGGGAGGGACTGGTCTGGGACTGGGGGTCAGTGTAGTGGCCGTCGCAGCGCAGGAGAAAAAGCACAGAGCAAAAGAGGAGGAGGAAAGAAGGTGCTGCTGCAGATCTGGGTACCTACCTACCTAGGTGTTTGAGCATGTGCAATGATAACGATTGCATCTGCATTCTGCAATCATCAGCCTGGGTCCTGCTAACTGAAGTGGTGGATTTATTAAGGAAAACGTGGGCAAGTCTGTTTTATGCAGTGCCAAGCAAAGCAAATGCTTCCCTGCAAAGTTTGGAAGTTTGCAGGGAAGCATTTGCTTTGCTTTGCTTTGCTTGGCACTGCATAAAACAGACTTGCAGCTTCTGCAAATCTGCACTAGTGATGCAGCAGCCCATGTTTTCCTGAATGAGTTCATCATCACCACTTCAATTAGCCGGACCCAGGCTGATGATTGCAGAATGCAGATGCAATCATTATCATTGCACATGCTAAAACACCTAGGTAGGTAGGTACCCAGATCTGCAGCAGCACCTTCTTTCCTCCTCCTCTTTGGCTCTGTGCTTTTTCTCCTGCGCTACGACGGCCACTGCACTGACCCCCGGTCCCAGACCAGTCCCTTCCTGAGTCCTTCACTAATTTTTGAAAATGTCTGCCCCAGCCTTGGTTCGAGCCTATCCCTGAGTATGGGCCCGGGGGTTGGGAGCGACTGACACCCCCATGAAACGGCAGGTGACTGGCCAGGCCGGGTGCACTTAATTGAACTGGTGGAGGCGGAGCCTAATGCTCCACCTACCCTCCTCCTAAGCGTGGCACCCTTACATTACATCTTCTGCCTGGTCCTGGTCTCTCTGTGATGATAGGAGGAGGAGAGATAGAGGAGGACGACGGTAATCCCCAGGCGGCGGCCAGGACAGCAAGTACAACAATTACTATTACTTTTGTGCGTGTGCCAAGCAGTACACAAAGTGCTCAACGTGGATAATATATAAAAATCATATTGCAATTAAGTGCTTAATGCATGCTACAAACTCATTAAACAGTCCACATTCAGTGAAATTTCATGTACTGCAAAGTGCTCCATGCATGCTGAAATTAATGAAAACTTTGCAGCACATGAACTTTCACTGAATGTGGACTGTTTAATGAGTTTGCATTGATTTCAGCATGTGCAAAGTGCTCCATGCTATAATGAAAACCTAACTCATATACACTAATAAGCTGTTTTATTATGAAACTGATGAGGCGGCACTCTTAGACTGCACTGGTGGCCACTGATAGGCTGCACTGGTGGCCCCTGATTAGGCTGCACTGATGGAGCGGGTCTTAATCGGGAAGGGGTGTGGCCTTGACAGGAAGGGGTGGGTTATATTTAAATTAGGGGGTGCATGAGTTTAGTCAGGCCTAGGGCAGCACCAAACCTAAATACACCACTGGCCTACACGCAAGATCTAAGTTTGGCTGTCTGAGCAGGGATTTATTAGCACTGTTCAATGTAAGAAAGCAATTCAATAAAGCTAGTATGACTTTGGCATATAGTTTCAGAATAGAAGCAACAGGCCACAACCAAACGTGTGACAGTGGCTAGACACCCTCCGTTCCTCTAGCCCTATAGGAACCTAGCAGGAGTTTCAAATGCACACTGTGACCCCTCCTGGTTATGATTTCTGGATTATGTTCATGTTATCTCCAAGGCACAGGGTCTAGGAACAGAAAGCTATTCCAAAAAGACACTACAATGGATGAAAAAGTGGACCTGGTTGAAAGAACTGCCAAAAAATGTCTACTGTGAGCGCTACATCATCCACAACTGACTTGTATTAAATGGATGGTCAGATTGCCTGAATCTATGTCCCCATTAATATCATGTGATGTTGTTGCGGACATCAGTGTAAACATTGGCAAAATTGTAAAGTTTTTCTGATGTGGTGATAAAATCTCTTTCCTCGTCTTCATAGGGATTTTCTGGCCAGACCAAAACTGAAATAATTGTGGATGACACAAAGGGGTGAGTTCCTGGACTTGTATTTATCTGTGGTTCTTGTATCTCCGTTGGTCTTCAGAGTTCATTGCTGCTTTGTTGTCATTTATTTAAAGAGGAAGTAAACTTCCATCTCGGAAGGCTTGCCTATAGGAAGTGTAAATATCTCCTAAACCTGTACCGTTTAGGAGATATTTACTGTACATGCAGCCAGTGACATCACATGCGCATGCGCTCTGAAGGAATGGCCATGCATGCCTTTTCTTCAGAGCCCTGTGCCATGACGTCATCACGGCTCCGGCCAGTCACAGAGCCAAAGTCTGTGAACCCATAAGCAAGATGGGTGAAGATTAAAGCGGCCTCCAGCGATGACATTGCTGGAAGGCTTTATTTTCAGATAAGTTTCATATAATGTGCTAGTATGTGATGCATACTAGTACATTATGCCTTTACAATGCAGGAAAGGGAGAAAAAGAAAAAGCGTCCAGCGGTTTACAACCGCTTTAACCCCTTAAAGCCAGTGCCTGCTGGCCCTTTAATGGCTTTAGAATGCTGGGAGAAAGGCCTTTGGTCATGTAACCGCCATAATTGTGTGTCACAGCGATCGCATGGTCGGAAAGCTCCTGATCGCAATCAGCAAATGGGAGCTTTCAGTTAAAGGAAAGAAAGGGAACCCCTGGAAGTCGCACATCTATGATGTTTTGCTGCAATGAATAAAGTGACAACTTCAGCCCGGACTCCGACCAGGCCACGCCACCAACGCGTTTCACTCCACCCCCTCGGAGCTTAGCCACGGAGATAGGGAACTCATGCGTATGGAGAGTAATATTCCCCATACGCATGAGTTCCCTATCCCTATGACTAAGCTCCGGGGGGTGGAGTGAAATGCATTGGGAGCATGGCCTGGTTGGAGTTTAGGCTGAGGTTGTCGCTCCATTCATTGCAGCAGGACATCATAGATGTGCGACTTCCCGGGGTTACTTTCTTTCTCGTACATCACGGGACACAGAGCGGCATAGTCATTACTATGTGGGTTATATAGATACCTTCAGGTGCTGGCACTGGCAACTTCCAAAACCGGAAGTACCCTCCCCTATATAAGCCCCTCCCATCCGGGAGTACCTCAGTTTTTTTGCCAGTGTCTAAGGTGTTGGCCAAGAAGTAACATGTGTTTTTCACTGAGCTTGCGTACAGGTTCTTTTGGGCCTCAGTAAGCTATTCCGGATCCGACCAAAAAAGCTTCATAGCTAAACGGTCGGTACCCGGGCCTTGCAAGAGAAGAGCAAGGTTTTGCCTGTAATGCCTCTCTTAGGAGGGCTGGACCCTGGGATCCAGAGCTCTGGTCATACCCACGACCAAGATGTTTTCTGTGCAGGGTGCTATACAGGTCCAGGGGAGTGGAATCCTTGGGAACCCGGTCCCTGAAGGTTTAATTACAATGCCTGCCGTGATAGGTGAAGTTTGGGCTTCTGTGGACCAAACAGAGTCCTGCGGCAAGGAAAAGGTAAGTGGGGGCCCTCAGGAACTTGGTTCTATTGGGGGACCCCCAAGCCTATTTTGTCTTTCTGCCTGTTACCTAAGGTATTCCCGCTAATATTCTGTGCATGCCTGTTACTACTGAGAAAATGTAAAAATTTTAATAGTAGGCAAGAAAAAAATAAAAATAAAAATGTAAGACCGCGGTACCTGTGTTAAACACTAGAGGCCGCTATGGTTCTTTTTCTTGTAATGTGGATTTTTTTCTTCCGAAGTCAAATCCAGGCAGTTGGTAAGTTCTCTTTGGGAAGCTGTCTCCTCTGCCCTGTTGCTGCGCTCATCCATCCCCGGGCCCTGCGGCAGGGACCCTGGCTCCCATCTAGCTCCTTATTTTTTCAAAAAAGGCGCCGACAGCGCACGTGCCCACGCGCGTGCACGCGCCTCTCTATATAGAGGCGATCTGGAAAAAGGGGCGGAGCGGGTGGATGACGCTCGGTGTGCGCCGCGGCGCTACTGCGCATGTGCGGGCGTCCAGCATGTTTAAAGGCAATCACAGCTGGCTATTGAAGTGCACAGACAGAGCTAGCAACAGTAAAAAGGCACACAGAGGCGGTTGATGCAGGCATCCCCTAGAAAGGCACTTTAGTAGACACCAACTGTTATATAGCAGCAATTGTGCTAGACTATTCTCAGTAAAAGTGGTGTATTACGGCTGGAATACCTCAGCTTTCGGCTTAGGAATATGCCATCCAGAAGCTCCGGAACTAAATCTTCCAGGAAGCGAAAGGGGTCTCATCGGGCTCTGAGGATCTTGGGCATGCTTCTGCTGCACCAGTCTCCCCTGAAAATTCAGAGGTTAGTGACCGTAGAGACCCCGCAGGAGTACCTGGTACTGTGGCTGTCCTCAGTTCACCTGCTCCTGTGTATGTAACAGAGGAGGTTTTTTCCTCAGCTCTGGGAGGATTAGAAGAGAGATTGTCAACATTAATCGCTGCCTCCCTGTCACAGGGAAAGCACGCCCGATCTCCGTCTCCTCCTTCAGAGTGCCTGTTAGCGGAGCAACAGTCCCATACAGGGATCGACCTGCCTGAAGGGGATCAGGAGGAGGTTGATTCTGTTATAGAGGAATCAACTGTGGAGGAACCTTTCTCAGCATCTCAAGCTGAAAGATTATGGGTTCAGTCTTTGACTAACATGGTCCGATCAGCATTTAAAATGCACCTTGCGGAACCATCAACCACTACTGTCTCCTCGCTGGGGTCGCTAAAAGCTCCCCAGACTGTCTGTTCCTTTCCACTTCACCCTTTATTGGAAGGGCTCATGTACCAGGATTGGGAACATCCTGATAAAATATTTACTCCCCCCAAGAGATTTCCGGTGGTCTATCCCATGGAGGATAAGTTCATCAAAAAATGGAGGGTCCCTACAGTGGACGCAGCCATCTCTTGTGTGAATAAATCACTGACATGTCCAGTGGATAATGTCCAAATGTTCAAGGACCCAATAGATAAAAAATTGGAGTCCTTATTAAAATCTGCTTTTTCTACAGCAGGCTTGGTGACACAACCAGCAGTGGCAGCTATTGGGGTCTGCCAAGCAGTGAAGGATCAGTTGAAACAGGTCTTAAGGGACTTGCCAGATCAGCAGGCCCTTGCCCTAGCTGATCTACCTAGAGCCTTATGCTTTGCGGTTGACGCCATAAAGGATTCAATCCATCAGGCCTCCCGCCTTACGCTGTCTGTAGTACATATGCGCAGGCTTCTATGGCTCAAAAACTGGTCTGCTGAAGCTCCCTGTAAAAAATTGCTGGTTAGCTTCCCATTTCATGGTGAACGCTTATTCGGGGAAGACCTGGACAAATATATCCAGAAAATTTCCAACGGTAAAAGTACACTCTTGCCGGTTAAAAACAGAGTTAGAGGTCCCTCTTTTAAGAGGCCTGCTTCTCCAGTCCCTGGGGCATCGGCTGTGAAACAGTTCCGACGGCCTCCTCGGTCAAATCCCGGAGGTAAAAATCGGGGACAATCGCAGGGTAATAAAAAACCCTGGGTCAGGAGAGGTACAAAACCTCCCCCAAAGTCAAATGCACGAAGGGTTGCCCCCACTCAATCGGGTGGGGGGAAGACTCCAGTTGTTCGCAGAGACCTGGCGGGACACGATCAGAGACAGATGGGTGCTCTCCGCAGTAAGTCTGGGATACAGATTGGAGTTAATAGACTCTCCTCCTTCCCATTTTATGAGGTCAAACGTGCCAAGGGATCCCCGGAAGAGAGAGTCCCTCCTGTTGGCACTAGAACAACTATTGCTCCAAGGAGTAATTATGGAGGTTCCCCTGGAAGAATGGGGGTTCGGGTTTTACTCAAACCTCTTTACAGTCCCGAAGCCAAACGGGGACGTGAGGCCCATATTAAATCTAAAAGGGCTAAACAAATTCCTGCATATCAGGACTTTCCGGATGGAGTCGATCCGATCGGTGGCCACTGCCCTACAAGGGGAGGAATGGTTAGCCTCGATCGACATCAAAGATGCTTATTTGCACATTCCCATCTTTCCAGTCCACCAAAAATTTCTACGCTTTGCAGTAGAAGGGCGCCATTTTCAGTTCAGAGCCTTACCCTTCGGTCTGGCCACAGCACCACGAGTGTTCACAAAAATTCTGGCCCCATTATTGGCCAATCTAAGAACGCAAGGTGTAACGATAATGGCATATCTAGACGACTTGTTGCTGATAGACCACTCAGTGAAAAAACTAGAAGTGGTCGTTCACAAGACAATCAAGTATCTGGAATCTCACGGTTGGATTATCAACCGAGACAAGTCAGCCCTAAAACCAGTCAAAAGTCTGGAATACTTGGGGCTAAGGCTAGATTCAGGCCAGAGGAAAATATTCTTGCCTCGAAAAAAGGTGTTGTCTTTGAGAGATTTGATCCACTTAGTGGGTACAAAAAGACAGCCGTCCATACGCCTGTGCATGAGGCTGCTGGGAAAAATGGTGGCATCATTCGAAGCAGTACCCTACGGTCAATTCCATTCAAGGAATTTGCAAAGGGCCATACTGTCAGCCTGGAACAAGAAAGTTCAGGCCCTAGACTTACCAATGTCCTTGTCCCCTTCCGTTCGCAAGAGCCTCCGTTGGTGGTTGGTTCCCCAGAATCTGGAAAAAGGGAAATCCTTCAGTCCGATTTCTTGGAAGGTGGTCACTACAGATGCCAGCCTTATAGGCTGGGGAGCAGTACTGGAGCAATGGTCTCTCCAGGGCAGATGGTCGGATGCGGAAAAGGCCCTGCCCATCAATCTCTTAGAGATACGAGCAGCCCGGTATGCCCTAGTAGCATGGACATCCAAACTCCAAGGGTCCCCTGTCAGAATTCAATCAGACAATGCCACGGCAGTGGCATATATCAATCATCAGGGTGGCACCAGGAGTCGTGCAGCCCAGAGGGTCGTAAATTGCATCCTGAAATGGGCAGAAAGATATGTCCCAGCCATATCCGCGGTATTCATTCCAGGAGTGGAGAATTGGAAGGCGGACTTTCTAAGTCGCCAACAATTATGCCCAGGGGAATGGTCCCTTCACCCCGAGGTTTTTCGGACAATATGTCAGCGGTGGGGAACACCGGATGTAGATCTGCTAGCATCCAGATTCAACGCAAAGGTGGACAGGTTTGTCTCTTGGACAAGGGATCCCCTAGCTTGCGGCTCGGATGCCCTAGTGTTCCCTTGGGATCAGTTCAAGCTGATATATGCATTCCCACCGCCACAATTGTTACCTCGATTACTCCGCAGAATCAGGGTAGAAAAGAAACCAGTGATTCTGGTGGCTCCAGCGTGGCCCCGAAGAGCGTGGTACGCGGAGATTGTAAAAATGTCTGTGGGGAGTCCTTGGACCCTCCCACATCGTCCGGACCTGCTTTCGCAAGGACCGATATACCACCCTTCCTTACCAGCCCTAGGTTTGACGGCCTGGCTATTGAAGCCCACATTCTAAAAAAAGAGAGGTCTCTCTAATCCTGTGGTATCTACCATGATCAATGCCAGGAAGCCGGTATCCAGGCAGATCTACTATAGAATCTGGAAGGCGTACATCGCCTGGTGTGAGGCCAAGAAATGGCATCCACGAAAGTACGTAATAGGTAGGATTCTGGACTTCCTACAGTGGGCTGTAGATAGGAAGCTTGCCTTGAGTACTATCAAGGGTCAGATTTCGGCCTTGTCAAAGCCCTTGGCTTCGCATTCACTAGTCAAAGCCTTTATACAAGGAGTGATGCGTATTAGCCCTCCGGTTAATATTCCCATATGTCCATGGGACTTAAACCTGGTTCTGTCGGTTCTACAGAAACAACCATTTGAACCATTACAGCATATTTCCTTGGTTCTTCTCACCAGGAAATTGATTTTTCTAGTAGCCATTTGTTCGGCTAAAAGAGTGTCGGAATTAGCCGCTATGTCCTGTAGGGAGCCATATCTGGTTATCCATAAGGACAGAGTAGTGTTACGTCCTCATCCAGCCTTTCTTCCTAAGGTGGTATCGAGGTTTCATTTGAACCAAGATGTGGTTCTTCCTTCTTTTTTCCCCAAACCTAGTTCAGTAGAGGAAAAATTATTACATTCTTTGGATGTAGTAAGAGCAGTTAAAGCTTATCTAAAAGCCACTGCTCAGATTCGCGGAACGGATACTTTGTTTATTCTGCCGGAAGGCCCCAGAAGGGGTCAGGCAGCGTCAAAATCTACTTTAGCCAAGTGGATTCGACAGGTCATAATGCAAGCCTATGGCTTGAGAAGGAGACCGCCTCCATTCAAAGTTAGGGCGCACTCCACGAGAGCAGTTGGAACTTCATGGGCAGTGCATCACCAGGCCTCCCTGGCTCAAATCTGTAAGGCCGCAACATGGTCTTCAGTACACACGTTTACTAGGTTCTACCAGGTGGACGTTAGAAGTCAGGAGGATGTCGCCTTTGGGCGCAGTGTGTTGCAGGCCGCAAAAGATCCTCATGTCTGATAGCGCTCAGCTTATGTATGGTGTATCCCCCCCCTCATTGGGCATTGCTTTAGGACATCCCACATAGTAATGACTATGCCGCTCTGTGTCCCGTGATGTACGAGAAAGAAAATAGGATTTTTATAACAGCTTACCTGTAAAATCCTTTTCTTGGAGTACATCACGGGACACAGAGCTCCCACCCCTCTTTTGGGGACACTTATTGCTTTGCTACAAAACTGAGGTACTCCCGGATGGGAGGGGCTTATATAGGGGAGGGTACTTCCGGTTTTGGAAGTTGCCAGTGCCAGCACCTGAAGGTATCTATATAACCCACATAGTAATGACTATGCCGCTCTGTGTCCCGTGATGTACTCCAAGAAAAGGATTTTACAGGTAAGCTGTTATAAAAATCCTATTTTTCTTTCCTTGAACCTTTGCAGGAGCCATGACTGGCTCCATCCCTTGTCAGCACTCTAGCAGCAGCTGCGGATGCACTGTCTACATACCCCCTCCCTATCGAGCCCAAGCGGCCCACACACGTTTCCCAGGTCACAGGGAGCTTTCAGTTAGCCGTTCTTGGCACAGCTCTATCAGCGCTATTGCCCGCAAATATAAGGGAATTCTGCGCAAAGGCCCGGACGCTGAGAGGCCGCATATTTGCATGCGCTCAGAGCAAAGAGGTCAACTATGTCAAACTATGTCTAGGTTGACTAGGTCAAGAGGTCAACTATGTCAAAAGGTCTAATGGATTTCATAATCTTTTTGCTGCATATATTAATAGATTTGTCGTTTTTTTTTTTCCCCAATTATGATAATAGCTCTGAACTGTCCCTCATTTGGATTGACGCTCCTCTCTATGTAACCAAATTCCTTTGTCCCTCTTCACTCCTCAGTTCTCCCTCTTTTTGGTCTGATTTATAGACCTCTATAAAAACATTTATGATTTACCAAAAAGTGTCCAAACTACCTTAAACCTATTTATTAAACTAAACATTTTTTATTTTAAAAATTCCAATATGAATAAAAAAATAAAAAAACTTGTGTGTTGGAGTGGGGGGTGTCCTTTTATGTACATTCTTTGTGCTAACAGGAGTTCTTTCATATCTCAGAAAGTTGGAAGTTATGGTTAACATGTATGTCTGTATCTGTGCAGTTTCATTCAGTGGAGTGCCAATGATGGTATGCTCAGCTGGCCAGACCTACTAAGTGACCCGACCATCATGGGGAGCAGCATCCAGAAACTGGAGAAACACCGCAGTAGTCAACACCTTGGGTTAGATGGCAGCTGCCATCCCAGCGAGGAAGACAATGTGATAATAGGCCTTCCCCCATCCATGCCACGCCATTTCTTAGCATCAGGTGAGCATACAAGGATGGAAGTGATAACATGAAATGAGCGAGTTTGAGGAGACAACATACTCAGAAGAGAATGTAGTATTTGGTCTGAATTTTGGTCAGTTTTGGATTGTCAGCAATATTGGTATCCGGTCGTTCAGAGATTTTCTAGCACATTCAGAAATCATTGCATGACAATGACAAGGACTCATGAAATGTAAAAGGTCAATGTAAAGCTTAGAACTTAAAAGGAACTTGTGCGTGCTTAAAGATGGAAGCTAACACAGGGTTCAAGGGTCCCTACCTGCTCCTTCAGGACAATGTTCAGGCCTAGTAACTGACAGTTCAGGAACCCAGTACTGCATCGCGGGGGGAATGGGGACAGTCACATGCTCCCTATGCCTGGAAATACTAACTATTTATTTTAGCTCCAGTGGGGGTTGAAGGGAAAGAGGGATCTACATTTGGGACTGGGTATTTAAAGGAGAAGTATGGCCAAAGCTATGACCCAGATTCAGCAGTCACCAAGCCAGTCTAGGCTCTGCAGGAATCCTGACAATAATGTCAGGAACCACCCAGATGTTTGGGGCGGCAGTCTGCTCAGCCCCTCAATGCACCACTGAGAGCCTGAGCCAGCCGCTCCCGACCCCTCCTCATCCTAGCCAGTGAGCGCTGAAGGGGCAGAGCACAGAATGGTGACTGACAGTCACCACTCTGTGTTCAGAGCAGACTTGAGAGCTGAACGATCAGTGGTCTTTCATCACTCAGTTCTTGGTTTAGAGCTGGCGGGGAACAGCTGCAGCTCTAGGCAGCAAGGTGATTATGAATTTATTTTTTTTAAAGCTCAGTTGACCTCTCTGTATTTATAACTATAATTCAGTCAGGTTGCATATACAGTAATATACAGTAGACTTGTGCACAACAGAAAATTAAATTTTGTTTAGTTTCGGTTCGTTTCTTGTGCACAACGGAAACATTTGTTTAGTTTCGGTTCGTTTCTTTTCGGTCCTGTTGATTCGTAATCGTTCGTAATTTTGCTAGACAGGATTTTTCGTGTTCGGACTAATTCGTACTTTCGCAAGCGACATTTTTTTGTTGGTAGAGTACATTGTTTTTCATTATAATTCGTACTTTCGGTAGAGTACATTGTTTTTCGTTGATTCTGGACACAACTCCAACTTTCGTAACTTTTTTTGGGTTCGTTGATTCGTAATTTTCCATGTCTCTCTCACAACAACGCTGCCTATTATGCCTAATGTGCTTCGAATGGATTTGTACTTTTCTAAATACATAGCGGTTATTTGTAACGATTCGAAATCTCGTATTTTACGTTCGTTTTTTACATGCGCCTATAGGCTCCGCCCCTGTACACCATTTTGAGAGGGAGTTCAGCACGGTGAGGGAGAAGCAGAGAGCAGAGCAGAGTGTTATTGTGCTTCGAATGGATTCGTACATTCGTAACTTTTTTCATAACGAATTATGCCGAAGACATTCGGGCATTCGCTATTTGCGATATAATTTATTTCGGATTCGGTTTTATTCAGAATTGCTTTGTTCAGAAATTCGAATGCTTCCGAATGTCCGAAAGTTGCTAAATTCGGACGAATTTCGATTCGTTACGAAACGAATTGCACAAGCCTAATATACAGTTAGGTCCATATATATTTGGACACAGGCATAATTTTCATACTTTTGGCTCTGTATGCCACCAGAATTAAATTAAAATGAAACATTCCAAATGAATTTGAAGTGCAGACTTTTAGCTTTAATTCAAGGGGTTGAACATAAATAGCAAGTACAAATTTTAGGAACTGCAACCATTTTTATACCAGTCCCCCCTTTTTCAGGGGCTCAAATGTAATTGGACAAATGAATATAATCATAAATGTTCATTTTTTATATTTTGATGAGAATGCTTTACTGGCAATGACTGCCTGAAGTCTGGAACCCATGGACATTACCAAAGACTGTGTTTCCTCCTTTCTGATGCGTTGCCAGGCTCTAATTGCAGCTCTCTTCAGTTGTTCTTTGTTTGTGGGTCTTTCTGCCTTTAGTTTTGCCTTCAGCAAGATAAATGCATGCTCAATTGGGTTGAGAATCAGGTGATTGACTTGGCCATTGCACAATATTCCACTTATTTTCCTTCAAAAGCTCCTGGGTTGCTTTTGCAGTGTGTTTTGGATCATTGTCCATCTGTACTGTGAAGCGCCATCCAATCAACTTTGCTGCATTTGGCTGAATCTGGACTGACAGTATATCTCTAAACACTGCAGAATTCATCCGGCTGCTTCTGTCTTCTGTCACATTATCAATAAACACCAATGACCCAGTGCCACTGGAAGCCATGCATGCCCATGTCATCACACTGCCTCCACCATGTTTTACAGATGACGTTGTGTGCTTTGGATCATAAGCTGTTTCAAGCCTTCTCCACACTTTTTCTTACCGTCATTCTGGTACAGATTAATCTTGGTTTTATCCGTCCAAAAAATGCTTTTCTAGAACTGGTCTGGCTTTTTTAGATGTTTTTTGGCAAAGTCTAATCTGGCTTTTCTATTCTTCAGGCTTATGAATGGTTTGCACCTTGTGGTGAACCCTCTGTATTTGCTCTCGTGAAGTCTTCTCCTGATTGTAGACTTGACAATGATACGCCCACCTCCTGAAGAGTGTCCATCACTTGTCTGGAAGTTGTGAATGGGTTTTTCTTTATCATAGAGAGGATCCTGCAATCATCCACCACTGTTGTCTTCCGTGGACATCCAGGCATTTTTATTTTGCTGAGCTCACCAGTGTGTTCTTCTTTCCTCCAGAATGTACCAAACTGTTGATTTGGCCACTCCTAATGTTGCTGCTATCTCTCTGATGGATTTGTTTTGTTTTTGAAGCCTTACAATGGCCTGTTTCACTTGCATGGACAGCTCCTTTGAACGCATGATGAAGGTTCACAGCAATAGATTTCAAATGCAAATACCACATTTAAAATCAACGTAAGCCCAGGTTCACACTGGGTTGCGGGAATGAAGCCGTGCGAGTTCAGCTGAACTTGCACGATTTCACTCCCGCTTGTCAGTCCCGATTTCGGCCGCGATTACAGAGACATCTGTGCAGTTTCTGCACAGATGTCAATGTAAATCGTGGGCCGAAATTGAAAAAAGTAGTACAGAAACTACTTTTTAAAATATGTGCAGCGCCGCACCGATTAGGATGGTGCCATTGCCGGCAAATGCCGCCGATTTAACATGCGAGTGGACATGTCAAATCGCATGTCAAAGCCCACCAGTGTGAACCAGGGCTCATTGATGAAGAAATAACGAAGGAGTAGTCCACACCTGGCCATGAAACTGCTTTTGATTCATTTGTCCAATTACTTTTGGTCCCTTGAAAAAGGGGAATGGCTATTCTTAAGAGCTGCAATTCCTAAATCCTTCCTCCGATTTGGATGTACATACCCTCAAATTAAACCTGAGAGTGTGCACTTTCAGCCCACATCCATTATATAACTATAGCTTAAATATGTTCTGGTAATATATATGGACCTAACTGTGTACACTATTCTTTTGTTTTTATTTTAAGTTCCTAAAAGTTGCACCAAGGATTGAAATTTCTTGGAGATATGGTGTGACGTACCCCTGCACACTGCTCCAATCCATAGCACTCTAGCTCTCTAAACAATGCCTTTAATTGGAGCCATGTTAGGAGTCCACGTTGGACTGCTGGAGACCTGAACCACTGCTTGTGTGTGAGACCAGCGGTCTGACTTTCCATGTTGCTACCTTAACATGGTATTTTAACCCTTAAAAAAAAAAAAAAAATGGAAAGAACAGATGCTTAGTATATTAGAAACTTCTAAATCTTAACCAGTTATTTCTTGTGTTTTGTAAAGATGGAGCCAGCAGCATGTCTCTCCCCCCAGAGCTGCAGAGGATTTCCCGTACAGAGACAGATCTTTTGTCAGACTTGTGAGTACATTTGTGGGGTCATACAGCTTATTACAATACAATATACTGTGTTTTATTTTAAGCGCATTTGTGAGGTCAGGCACTGATGTGGACGAGAAGGCCTGGCTCGCAGTCTCCGCTCTAATTCATCCCAAAGGTGTTCTATCTCAGGTTGAGATCAGGACTCTGTGTAGGCCAGTCAAGTTCCTCCACCTTAAACTTGCTCATCCATGTTTTGTGCATGTACTGGTGCGCAGTCATGTTGGAACAGGAAGAGGTCATCCCCAAACTGTTCCCACAATGTTGGGAGCATGAAATTGTCCAAAATGTCTTGGTATGCTGACACCTTAAGAGTTCCCTTCACTGGAACTAGGAGGCCAAGCAAAACCCCTGAAAAACAACCCCACACCATAATCTCCCCTCCACCAAATGATTTGGACCAGCGCACAAACCAAGGTCCATAAAGACATGGGTGAGCGAGTTTGGCCTGCGCACACCTATGGGATGAATAAGAGCGGAGACTGCAAGCCAGGTCTTGTCGCTTGACCTCACAAAAACTCCTAAACCTTGTGGACAGCCTTCCCAGAAGAGTTGAAGCTGTTATAGCTACAAAGGGCGGGCCAACTCAATATTGAACCCTACTGACTAAGACTGGGATGCCATTAAAGTTCATGTGCGTATAAAGCCTGGTGTCCCAATACTTTATGTAATATAGTATATGTTCTTGTCCAGTGACAACATAAAAATGTTGGGTTTCCTCTCACTTTTTCTTGGGGATAATGGTTAAATCTCCCCAGCAGGGACCCACCAATAAAAAAAAAACAGACAGGGGGGGGGTCCAATCCCTTCCCTTCCCTCCCCTTCCCTTCCCTTAATTCCCTCCCCTATTCTATAAAAAAAAAAGCAATTATGTTTAGCTTCCAATACACTTTATAGAGGACATTTCATGGCAAATGGAAGGTCTGTTTTTTGTGAATCCATCCCTCCCAAAACAACTCATTTGAGCTTCAGACTCAGGAATGGGTTACATCATTGGGCATCCTGGCAGAGCTGGCAGCTTTAAATCCATTACGAATGCACTGTTAAGCCCATTGCAGGAGTGCATTCTATGTGAGATTTTGAGCTCCCCGCTTTCCCAGGAGGCACAGTTACATCACCCAGAGTTATTGGAGGCCGGGGACAAAGGATTTTATCATTTATTTTATTTGCAGAGCAATTTGTTTACAGGAGGTTGCCAAAAAGATTAGAATTTCCTATTACTGTGCATAATCTGCTTTAAGGATGGGTTTCTGGCAAAAAAAAAATTCAAAGTTGTATATCACTGTACAGAAAGAACCTCTATCAGGTTTTATTGCCATCTTTGTCTCCATGGGAAGATTTGCCTTCACTTCCTGTTCCCCTGTCACTGAGCAAGGAAGTGAGAGAAAAGCTCATCAACTGAGACATAAAAGACAATAAACACAGGGAAATTTAAAAAAAAATGTTTTGGTGGGAATAAAGACTAGAGAGACTCTTTAACACATCTTATACTGTGTCATACATTAACCACTTCAGCGCCAGAAGGTTTAACCCCCCCCCCCCCTTCATGATCAGGCTATTTTTTGCTATACGGCACTGTGTTAACTGACAATTGTGCGGTCGTGCGACACTGTACACAAATACAATTTATGTCCTTTTTTCTCTTAAATAGAGCTTTCGTTTGGTGGTATTTGATCACCTCTGCGGTTTTTATTTTTTTTCGCTATAAACAAAAAAAGACCGACAATTTTGAAAAGAAACATACCAAATACATTTAAAAAAAAAATCTAATTTCTTCATCAATTTAGGCCAATATATATTCTGCTACATTTTTTGGGTAAAAAAAAATAACAAAAAGCGTATATTGATTGGTTTGCACAAAAGTTATAACATCTACAAACTTGGGGATAGATTTATGGAATTTCTTTTTTTTACTAGTAATGGCGACGATTAGTGATTTTTAGCAGGACTGCGACATAGTGGCGGACAAATCTGACAATAAGTGATACTTTTTGGGGACACCAATACAGTGATCAGTGACACCAATACAGTGATCAGTGCTTAAAAAAAAAAAAAAAAAATGCTCTTTCACTGTACTAATGACAATCAAAGGGTTAAATGTGTTCCCTTGGAGTGATTTTTAACTGTGTGGGGGATGGTTTGACTGGGGGAAGCCCGAGATTCATGTTCCTGCTTAGCAGAAACACAAGATCTCCATCTTCTCCTCTGACAGAATGGCGATCTGCCTTGTTTACATAGGCAGACTGCTGTTCTGCCTCTTTCGGAATCGATCGCTGGGTGCCGGCGAACATCTGGTCCGCCGGACCCGCTGATTGGCTCCCGCTGTATCCAACCACAGCGGGAGCGGGTTGCCGGCGGTGCGCATGCTGTAGTATGAACCGAAGTAAAGAAAGACGTACAGGTACGTGATTTTGCTCTGAAGGGCCGCCCTGCCAACAGTATATGTGCGTGGAGCGGTCCGGAAGCAGTTAACACTGTTAAAGCGTTTGTTTGCCCAACACTTTATATTCCTGATATGTCCCTACTGTACCATGTACTTGTATGAGAAAGTATCCTGTTCTCTTTGTATTGCTTCCTTTGTGTGAAATCCCTGGTGTTCCTGCCAGTCCCTCTGCTTTCCTATTAAAATATGGCCACACTAAGCAGGAGAGTACACCGTGGTCAGTTCTCTACCTATGCTGGGAAACTTGGTGTGCTCATGCTTCTCCTCCTCCTCCCCCCTGCTCACAGAGGGAATGTGATCACTCATAAAAAAGGGAAAAAAGGTATTTGTAATGTTTTTTTATATCTATACAATAATGTTTTTCCTTTCATTTCTATTTTAAACTGAATGGGTTGGTTCATAAGGTGATCATTTACAATCACTTAAACTAACACTGCTGATTACTTTGACAGGTCAAACCCTTTTGCGGATAAAACGGAAACCATAATGCTGGATAAATTAAACGAAAAAGGCCAAACAATAACTGGACCTCCCAGAGAAGTCAAATCCATCAAGTCAACCAGGACAGGTACTTTATGAATTTAAAGTACAAATATAAATTCCTGGTAATGTCAACCATTTCAAGCTAAAAGGGGCTTTCACGTGGATTTAAAGGTTTTTATATACTCGAGTATAAGCCGAGTTTTTCAGCACATTTTTTTGTGCTAATGCCCCCCTCGGCTTATACTCGAGTCTGTGTCCATCTTCAACTTTGTGCGCCTGATCCCAGCCAGCCATAGGTCCCCTGGACACCAAACTTGGCACACATGTAGCCCCACTCTTCGTCTACAAGTGTGCAAAGTTTGTTGTCTGTGGGACCTACAGCCGGGGAGCACCGATTTTTCAAACCGAGCACCCCTTCCATAGACTCCCATGTTAAATGTCAGTCTAGTCACACAGCACCAGAGATCAGGTAGAGAGATTGGGCACAGTGAGGCATGGGCACAGTAAGGCACGGACACAGTGAGGCATGCACATGGACACAGTGAGGCACGCAGATGGGCACCCTAGGCTTATACTCGAGTAAAATAGTTTTCCCAGTTTTTTGTGGTAAAATTAGGTGCCTCGTACACACGACCGTTTTTCATGACGAGAAAAATGTCATTTTTTAATTTGGTCATTAAAAACAATTGTGTGTGGGCTCCAGAGCATTTTTCACGACGTGAAAAATGGCAATTAAAAATTTGGAACGTGCTCTAATTTTTCTCGTTGTTTTTCTTGTCATGAAAAACGGCCGTGTGTAGGCTTTAACGACATAAAAAAAAAGGGGGCATGCTCAGAAGCAAGTGATGAGACGGGAGCGCTCGTTCTGGTAAAACTAGCGTTCGTAATGGAGATAGCACATTCGTCACGCTGTAACGGACTGAAGAGCACAAAGCTGAAAAGCGCGAATCGTCTCTCACCAAACTTTACTAACACGAGGATCAGCAAAAGCAGCCCAAAGGGTGGCGCCATCCAAATGGAACTTCCCCTTTATAGTGCTGTCGTACATTTTGCGCTTTGCTCGAGCATTTTTTTTCATGATAATGTGTAGGCAAGGCAGGCTTGAGAAGAATCACGTAAAGAAAAACGTTGTTTTTTTCAATGACAAAAACGGTCGTGTGTATGCGGCATAACTCTTTTTAGTAGAATGTAATTTGTAGTTTTACCTTTGTCCGGTAAGGAGGTTTACAGCACTGGTTACAATCTTCCATTGTCTTCTTTCTCTTCTACAGTTATCACAGATGCCTTCCAGAGACGTGGAAGTATGTTGCCCTCTTGGTGCACCCGTGTAGCTCATGTCCTTAGCTGCTTTCTCCTCTTCTGCTGCTTCGGGGTATCTGTGTGGATTGGGGTGGGCTTCACCTCCAGCGTAGGCCTCATGTGGTTAATATCTGGAATATTCAGCTTCCTCTTCTCATTCTTTGTCCTGGAACCTTTAAAGGTGAGATCTGAAGAGTTTTTTTATTTTTATTTTCAAATAACAAGCTTTTAAAGGGTGAGAAATTAAAATTCAGCCATTGCAATTTGGCATCAGTATTTCTGATCTACAGACCTGGAGTATGCTTACAATGAATGAGAAAAAAAATAAGACAATTGAGCCTCATGCACATGGCTGTATGGACTTTTGCAGCATAAAAAGTTGTCCCTGCTGCATCTAATTTTGTATAGGTATACACCCGTTTATATCCGCTTGAGTTGAGATGCCTACATTCTGTGCCTGTCACTGGGTACACACTGTTGAGTGGCGGCATAAGGTCCATTTATGCTATGGGCAGCACAGTGGCTTGTGGTTAGCACTTATACCTAGCAGCACTAGCGTTGTTTGGTTTGAATCCCAACCACGGCACTACCTACCTGGAGTTTGCATGTTCTCTCTGTCACCATGTTCTCTCTGTGCCTGTGTGGGTTTCCTTTAGGTACATTGGCTTCTTCCCACACTCCAAAGACATCCTGGGAGGTTAATTGGCTCTTATCTAAATTGATCCTAGTATGTGTATGTATGTGAGCTAGAGATCTTAGATTGTAAGCTCCTTGAGGGAAAGAACTGATGTGAATGTACAATATATAAGTAAAGTGCTGCTTAAAGTGGTTGTAAACCCTTTACAACCACTTTAACTTACAGGTAAGCCTAGATTAAGGCTTACCTGTAGGTGCTTGAAATATCTCCTAAACCTACACGGTCTAGGAGATATTTGCAAATCGCCATTCAGCGATTTCTTCTGCACATGCGCCGGAGTTAGAAAGGGCATGTTGTGCCGTTTCTAGCTCAGGTCATGCTGTCAGTGGCGGCGCATTGCACGGGAGTGACATCACGTGACTCCGGCCAGTCACAGAGCCGGAGTTCGCCACCCCGGAAGGAAGAGGGGTGAAGAATGGACGCTTGCTACTAGTGAGGAAGACAGGGACATCGCGGGCTTCTCCTGCAGGTAAGTGTCACATAATGGGCTACTATGCGATGCATAGTAGCCCATTATGCTTTACCTTTGCAGGGAAACAAAGAGGAAGTATAACCCATCAGGGTTTACTTCCTCTTTAAAGTGGAGTTCCAGACGGTTCCGTCTTTATTAAAAGTCAGCTCAGCAGCTACAAAAAGTGTAGCTGCTGACTTCTAATAAACACACACTCACCTGTCCCAAGATCCAGCGATGCGGCCACTCAAAGCCTCGGTTCTCATCCCCGTCTCTCTGCGGGCGCTGGCATTGCAAGTTTGGGGACATCTTGTGGCTTCACAGCCGGGTGCGAGTCATGCTGGGTGTCCTAAAAGCCTGCCAATCTTCTGGGACCTGTGACGTGTCCCAGAAAATTGCAGGGAGGGAGGGGGAGAGGAGAACTTCCGCTCAAGCCACCTAGGCCAAACTAGGTACCCGCTCCCCCCGCAAAAAAAATTACATGCCAAATGTGGCATGTCAGGAGTCCTTAAAGCAGAAGTTCCACTTTTGGGTGGAACTCCGCCTTAAATATTAGCGCTATATAAGTACCTGTAATAAATAATAATATGTATGTAAACACAAACAATTACATTCATACAGTATAGCATACAGTTCAAATCATACCACAAATGCTGATTTTTCTAGATTTTGTTTACATAGCTAAACTTAAAGTAGAACTTTTGTCAGAAAATTCAGTGCTGCTAGATCACTTTAGGCTGGCCCCTATTGTAGAAAACATTGACAATAAGTGCCTATACTGCTCCTGGCTCCTCCTCTTTGTCCAGTGCCCCCACAGGAAGCCGCTTCCCATGGGGGCACTCGTGCATGCTCTCTTCTGAGCCCCGCTGCTGCGTCCATTGACACAGACAGTGGAACTCGCTCCCCATCCCCTGCTCCCTCATCACTGGCTTTGATTGGCAGCACTGGATGCCAATGGCTCTTGGTGCCCCAACAAAGCCAGAGAGATACAGAAGTGAGGGGGAAAAAAAGCTGCAGACGTGCACAGCTCTGGATCAAATGAGGGCTCGGGTAAGTATAGGGCGGGGAGGGGGTGTGACGGGCAACATTCAATGCCTAAATATTTTTTTACCTTAATGCAAAGAATGCATTAAGATGAAAAATGTTTAGGCTTTAGAACCACTTAAAAAAAAAAGGCAAAGAGTTGAGCAGTGTTATGCTATTTAATCAGTCTGCTAATTTGTTAGAAGGCACAATGTGCAAAATGTGTCTTGTTCCAAACATGTCATGGCCTTTTTGTCCATTATGTCTGACTGACAATGTTTTGAACAAAGCAACTTGTTGGCTTTGAACTTTAGCCATGATGGATCATCTCTTTTGGAATTCATGTTGTGTGCAGACTGGGAAAGTATTGGGGTCAATGACTTGAGGATGGAGAAGAGGTCTTTCAGGCTTCCCCACCACGTGGCATCAGTCTGCTTATGTAAGCATTGTTAAAAAAAAAAAAAAAGGTGTTCTAAGGGGATATATAGCAAAAAGCTGTGGCTAGTAGGCACTTTTCCACTCTGTCAGTACTCAGGGTTTGGGGTTGTCTACTCCTACCAAAGTGGGACACTACTTTACCATCATGGTTGAATATTGTCTTAGTTATATAGTGAGGTTGTACAAAATCCAGAGTTAGTAAAATAGAATTGTGCACCTCAGGTGGTCTTTTATAGTTACTGTGAACAAGAGCGTTTTCAGTGTTCACAAGTCATAACATAACATTTTGAATTCACGGCAGGTGATGGCAGAAGCCCTGTACTTTGCTTTGGTGGTGAAGCGTTTGCACCCTGAAGAGGAGGACACTCTTATAGAGTGCCCCCTGGTGGAGCACATCTCTGAAAGGATCACCAAGGTCCGGCCCCCGCAGGGCTTTGCTCTTTTCCAGGCCCGAGAGGAGGCTCGCAAGGTGAAACTGCTGCACAAGATGCTAAAGGTAACCAGCTACATGTCCTGCTTACACTCAGAACTTTGGGTTATTTTGCAGTTTATAAATTCCTTAAAGTCTAGATATTTCACAAATGTCCTGTCTGGTTACTACTACATATTTTTCCTCCCCACAGAACCTGGTGGTATACATGCTTTTCTTCTTGGTAGTACTTCTCACAAACTATGGTGATTCTTCTGTGAACTCCAGTGCTTACCTGCTGCAACGTTCAATTAGACAAGAGCTGGCGAGTCCAAGATTCTTGCAGATTAAAAGGTAAGACATAATAATCAACTGAATGATTCCAATGGTATCGGTGATTGTAAATGAAAAAAAAAAAAAGATTAAAGTTCTTCAGGACAATTTTTCTGCAGTAAAAATGCATTTTATTGTCTCCTTTTTAAAAGTCCATTTATTCCTTTTTTTATTTTGTTGTCACGGTGTTCTTTGCAGGCACATTCATATTTGCCTTTTAATAATTTATTATACTCCTATGTTAATATATAGTTATGTTTGTGTTATATTTTTGTCAGTTACCATTGATTGAGCAAGCTGCCTTGATATTGTGGTCTTGCTATTGCATTTTAAGCCACACCCATAACCTGAAAGCAAACCTGTGTTTTGTCCATGCAGGATAAAGCAACCGGTGCACCTTCATTTCTCCTCTTCCCAGCAGAACAAACTTATGGCCCGTACACACGATCCAAAAATCAGACGACAGATCGCTTAATAGTCGCAAGTTGAAATTGAATAGGTTACTAAAGTCACGAAAATTCTCGTACGACAGAAAAAAAAAACCAAAGTGATGTCATGTGTTGTAATGTATTTGTATTGTATTTTCGGACAACAAATATACTACCTAAAAGAAAATCGTACGATCTGGTATTGTATGAGGAAATTTTTTGTGCTTTTCCCATCGAATAAGATCGAATGAATTGTCGTGATCGGCTCTCGAAAGCTCTGTACTAACGATCTGATTATCGTACGATCGCGTCGAAAGCAGTATTTTTCGTCCGATTTTCGAATCGTATGTACAGGCCATTAACCTTTCCTTTTCCCCCCACCACTAGTCACTCTAGTTGGAGCTTACACAGGTCAGAGGATAGTGTTATTTCACCTATGTTGTGGTGCTGCGCCTATCACCAAGGATCGGCACTGTCAAATAGAGTAAGTCTCATGCTCCTCCATACCTGGAAGTACCAGTTGTTTTTTCCCTCCTGGCACTGAACAGAAAGGTGAGTATATGCTGCTAGGGTGGAGGGCAATGAAGTAAACCTGTTGAATGGCCCTGTATATGTGCAAAATACAGGTTTGCTTTAAAAATGAATTCTTGCTAAGGCAGCCTATTCACGATTGTTGAATGGAATCTAAAGTAATGAGGTGACACTGCCCAACATCACTGGTTTCCTGTAAGCTGGGAAGTTCAGGAGGATTCCCATGTAATGTCC
Source organism: Rana muscosa (assembly GCA_029206835.1). NCBI lineage: Eukaryota > Metazoa > Chordata > Amphibia > Anura > Ranidae > Rana > Rana muscosa. Next base: position 134,655,421 of record CM055127.1, read on the forward strand.
TGAGTACAAACCACAAATGCTTATTATACACTTACAGATCCGAGGAGTTTTGGGCCTGGGCATCAGATGTCTTGCTGCCATATCTGGGCAACATCCAGAGGGGAAGTTACAGCAACTTGCTGGGATCTGCTCGTTTACGCCAGATTCGGCTGAAAAAAGGTGCAGTGGCACATTGTCTCTATGTCTCTATGTTTGTACATTGTTCTATACAGTTCCTTTACTATAATCAGATTCTAGTTGAAAAGTTTGAGAATTTTGTTGCTGTGACCCGTACACATCTTTTCCTTTTCTATTACATTCTGCATTTTAGGTCAGTTGCATAATGTAGGTTGCCCATTGACCATTGTCCATTGTGTTCAACCTAATAAGAAAAAAAAAATTTCATCCATAGAGCCCTAAGTCTGCAACTGATCCAGATGAAGGCAAAAAAAAAAACCTTTTAACATATGGTCCGGTATACTCTTCCAGTTCCCTAAAGGCAATTGGATACTCTCCGGATCAACATTCTACTGTGCTTTTTTAACTATATAACTGTTAGTAGCTGTTTTTATGTGCTTTTAGAGACCTATCCATGTCTTTTTGAAACAATCTGCTGACTCAGCACTAGCTCCTGTAAAAGGCTATTCCGTAATTTCACAGTTTTTATAGTAAAGAACCCTTGTGAAAGTTAAACTCTTCCAGTCACAAGCATATCCCTTTTAATTGTGAATAAAATCAGTTTTATCTTTCCTTTTTAGCTGAGTTCGTCCATACCCCTTTTTATTTAGTTGTCCTTCCCTGCACACTTTGTGTTGCACAACATCTTTTTTTTTTGTGAACCAGTACCTAAAAACACAATTGCATATTCAACGTGAGATCTAATGCAATGTATGGAGCCAAGAATATGTCTTTATCCTTTTAATTTAATTACGATTGCCAATGCCATCCAGGACATACAATTTGGGACATGCTTGTTCTTGAGATGTTGAAAAGATGTCTCTAATGTTCTTCCCAGCAGCATGCAGACATGGTGCATGTCCAGAGGAGATTGAGGTCTTTGATGATGCAGGTTATGATGGCGGTTGGCTCACCTCTTCCCAGTCTTGGTTGCACTCTCCACCTGATAATACCGGGTACGTTGCATCTAATGGTACTTTTCAGGAAGTAGTTCTTTTACATTGCGTATAAAATGAATAGTGAATATTATTTCCCTGTGTCTCTGTTTCATGTCTTTAGAGCCTGGTACTGGGGTTACTTGTCCTTCTATGACAGCTCCGGGTACATTCAGCAGTTGGGTGTTGGTTTAGAAGAAAACAAGGCTATCATTGGGAAACTCCAGGAAGACCACTGGATTGATAATCTGTAAGTAGCATGCCTTGTGCTTTTCTCTTGTATGTGCTCTCTTTTTTTTCAGCCTTTTTCAACCAGGGTGCCTTCAAAGCCAGTGGGTGGATCAAGCCTACCTTTTAGTTACCTAAAGCCACATGTTTTCATTGTGCACCATTACAACCTTCTAACTGCCGGCCTCCTAACAATCAATATTGTCAGTGGTTGATAAGGAGGACTTTGAGCGCCCTCCCACCATCCTTGTTTGCCCCTCCCCTGCCCTCTCCATCAGCACTGAGGTCACATTACCTAAATGAGGGAGAGTACCAGTGTGCAAAGGTGTATTTGTGTTGGAAGAATGAATCCCCAAGGAATTGTGATTGAACTTGGAAAGGTTCCCATTGAGGAACTTTTTGGGACCTTTGAGGACGTAGCAGAGTTTGGATGGGAGCCATGCTTTTACTGGTAACCAGTAAAATTTATTCAAATTAATTTGAATAAATACAAATTAATTCTAGGACCCTAGTGTCAGAGAATATTAAGCGATTTTTATACAGAAAGAGTACAGGCTCAGTCAGCCATGTATGCAATTAGATCTTAAACTATCGAAAAACTGTATACGGCAGCATTTCATCAGCAGAGCAGTTAGAATTAGCCAGGTAAACATATCAGAATGTGCCTAGAGCTCCAATTGCTTGCTGGAAATGGGTAACTATAAAATTACCATGTACAATACTGTCATATTTACTTAAATAATGGAAATATATTTTACTCCTGAACATTACTAAAGAATTTGTATATGAAAAGACTTATACTTACCTTGTTTTTAACTAGAATACCTGCAGTTGGTGCTGTTTGTAAAGGGAGCAGGGGGGGGGGGGTGATTTTTCTGCAGTATCAGGAATTGCCTGTGTAAATATGCTGGTGAATCATCTAAGGCCCCTTTCCCTGTGTGCTTATGTTGTATTCCTGCAGGACAAGGGCGCTGTTTGTTGAATTCTCGCTGTACAGTCCTGGAGTTGACCTGTACTCCTCGGTGATGCTTCTTCTGGAGTTCCCTCTGGTGGGTAGAACTCTTCCATCTGTTGATATCCGTGCCTTCCCATTACTGCGCCTAAGCAGCGGACCCCACCTCCTTCTGGTCATGATGGTACGTCATGTATTGTTATAATAAATAGATGACTTGTTTTATTGCAGTATGGTCATACAAACCAGTAAAACTTGTTTACCAACTTCAAATCAGTGAATAGTGAGTTCCAACTGGTTGCTTTGGATTAATGTCCTTTAATTGAGTTTTTTATTATTTTTTTTTCACAGGTCTTCCTAATGATGTTTGTGGTGTACTTTGTTCTCTCTGAGTGTCTGGTGATAAGGAAGGAGGGACGCCAGTACTTCGCCCACTTCTGGAACTACATCCAGTGGCTGATGACAGTATTATCAGTGTGTACTGTGGTCATGTACCTTAGTCGGGGCAGCCTGGCTGATGAACAGTGGGACCGCTACCTGAAGGACAGAGCTGCATTCCTTGGTCTCCATCAGGTCGCATTCCTGAGCTCCACCTTTCACAGCTTGTCTGCCTGTGTCCTTTTCATTCTAACTGTTAAGGTGAGCTCTGTCAGTGTTCATTTCTGCATTGCATTTATTGCATTCATCCTGTCAGAATGATTGCACATAAACAGCAGTCAGCTATAATGTGAAGGGGACTAATTTCTTTATCGTACACCACGGGACACAGAGCTAGTCATTACATAATGGGTTAAGGGTCACCAGCGGTGATTGGACACTGGCACAACCAATGGAAGACAGTTCCCCTCCATATAACCCCTCCCATCAGGGAAGTACCTCAGTTTTTTCGCCAGTGTCGAAAGGTGTTGGACGCGTTAGGAGGTGCTAAAGGAAAGCTCTACCAAAGAGACCCTCTGGGGGTAAAAGAGCTATGCTTTCGGATCCATCCAAGACGCCTACAAATGAGCTGAATCTGGATGGGATCCGGGCCTCATCCATGAGGCGTCGCCTGTAATGTCTCTCTTCGGAGGACTGGGCTCTAAGATCCAGCACTTTCGCTATTTCGCTATAAAGTCCTGGTAAGAGTCTTGTACAAGGCCCAGGGGAGAGGTATCCTTTAAATAGGAACCCATATCCCTGAAGGTTGGCACACATAGCCCACCGTGAAGGGTGAAGTTTGGTATCTGTCTGAAATCTTTCAGCAGAAAAACCTGCGGCGTGGATAAGGTGAGATTAGAAGGTCCATAACTAGGTTGGGACCTTTTTCAAAAAGTGGATGTCTTCTTTTTTTCCACCACTGGGGGGAGTAAAGAGCTGAATATGCTCACCTCACTCTGTTCAGTGTCGGCTTCGGCGAAGTACACTGCTCGTCACCTCCGCTGCTGAGCTTGCTGGGGCACCCCGATCCTCCTTTCGGTGGCCGACCAGACACCTGCAGATGCAGGTAAGTGGGAACAAGGGCTGATGAGAGTCCTCTCTCACTATGGCCACCGCCATAGCGCTAAGGGCCGCGCGCTGCGCGCGGGAGCGCGCTTTATCGGAGGGGGGGGGGGCGAAGGCGTGCGCGGGCACGTGGCGCGCGCAGGCACAGAAACAGCGCCAAATTTAAAAGACTCAGTGTGAGAAGCACTGCAGCAGCAAGCAAGCTCGTTAGTTCTCTTATTCCTGGCAGAGAAACACAGCAGCTATACAGGGACGTAAGACTCCATGTGGTTGGATTGGGTACTTCCTAGAAGACATCCATGTTATGCATAGTTATGTGTTAAAAGTTGCATACTTAATGTATTTGCTAAACTAAACACGGTAGTATATGCATTTAGGTACCTTGTATTTTGTCTAAACAGTAAGCCTTCCAGGGGAAGTAATACGGACAAAAAGAGATAAGAAAGCACCACCGCCTGAGAGGAGGCTCTAACTGTGCTGACTCGGTACCTTTCTCTCCTGTGTTGCTAAATGCACCTGTTCAGGATGAGCCATTACCTCTGTCAGGTATGGCGGCTTCCCCAGTGAAGCCTGGGCCTGTATATGTCACTGAGGACACTTTATCAGCTGCCCTAAACAATCTGGAGGAAAAAATTGCTACCTTAATCGCTAAGTCCTCTAAAAAGGGACAATAAGCGAAGCAGGTCTCTTCCAGTATTGGACCTCCCTTCAGAAGTACCTGAGGGAGGAGGATGAGGAGGAGGAGGCTACATCAGCAGAGGATGAGGAGCCAGATTTTAAGGTCACAGGTACAATGCTATAGCAGTGCATTTAAGTTAACCTCTGCGGAGGTAACGGAATTACCTGTCTCCTCCCTAGGGTCATTAAGATCCCTGCAAGGTGCATGCTCCTTCCCGGTTCATCCGTTACTAGAGGATCTAATATACGCAAACTGGCAACATCCAGATAAGCGTTTCTCACCTCCAAAAAGGTTTAACATTCTTTATCCTATGGGGGAAATTTTTTTTTTTTTTTTTTTTTTAAAGAAATGGAGCCTGCCTGCGGTAGTTGCGGCTATTTCTTGTGTAAATAAAAACCTGACATGTCCGGTGGATAATGTACAAGGGTTTAAAAGATCCTTCTGAGAGGAAGTTGAAATCCTCCTTCCTTTTGGCCAGCTCAATTACCCAACCTGCAGTAGCAGCAGTCGGTATGGGTCAGGTCATCAGCCAACAGGTAAAGCAGGGGCTGAAAGAACTGCCTTCAGAGCAGGCTAGAAATTGGGAAAATTTGCCTAAAGCCTTATGCTTCACAGTGGATGCCATGAGAGATTCTATCATACAGGCATCACGCCTTACACTCCAGCTGGTACAGATGCGCAGAGTACTTTGGCTTAAGCATTGGTCAGCGGAGACCCCATGCAAAAAGCTGTTGGCAAGTTCCCGTTCCATGGCGAACGCCTATTTGGGGAAGATTTAGAAAAATATATACAGAAGATCAAGTGGTAAAACGACTTTTACCTGAGAGAAAGAAAAACAAGAGATCTTGTTTTAAACGCTCTCTCCCCAGCTCCCGGGAAATCTGACTCCAACCAGTGGCGGCGGCCTGTTTTAGCCGCCCACAAAAGCCAAGGGGCAAGCTCAGAAGAACAAGAAGCCGTGGGGTGCAAGAGCTAATAAGCAAGCCCCCAAAGCCTCTCAGTGAAGGGGCGCCCCCGCTCGGCCGAGTGGGAGGAAGGCTTTGTCAGTTCTGAGCAACTTGGTGGTCAGAAATCCAGGACAATTGGGTAGTATCCACAATATCCTCAGGGTACAAACTGGAATTTCGAGAGATCCCATCTTCTCAATTCCGAGGTTCAAGACTCTCCAAGGATCCACAAAAAAGAGAATCCTTCTTCAAAGGTTTGAATCACTTAATGGCTCAAGGGGTAGTTACAGACGTACCCCAAAAAGAGCGAGGTTCAGGTTTTTACTCAAACCTCTTTGTGATTCCAAAGCCAAATGGAGATGTCAGACCCATCCTGGATCTAAAATCCCTAAATCGGTTCCTGAGCGATCGCCATTTTCGAATGGAAACGATCCGATCCGTGGCTGCCACTTTAAAGGGCGGAAAATTCATGGCGCCCATAGATATCAAGGACGCACATTTACACATACCCATCCTCCCCGCTCACCAAAGATTCCTAAGGTTTGCGGTAGAAGATCGCCACTTTCAATTTGTGGCTCTGTCGTTTGGTGTAGCCACCGCGCCCATAGTATTCACAAAGGTGCTAGCTCCTCTGTTAGCAAACCTAAGAACACGGGGCATTGCGGTAACAGCCTATCTGGACGATCTACTAGTAATAGATCAGTCAAAGGACGGATTGGGTCACGCTGTACACACTACAGTAGGATACCTGGAGCATTTAGGATGGATTATAAATTTACAAAAATCCTCTCTCCAGGCCCAAAGAAGGATAGGGTACCTGGGCATGATCATAGATACAGCCCAAAACGGGGTATACCTGCCAGAACCGAAGATACAGTCTCTGAAAGACCTGATCCACAAGGTCAAAGCAAACAAGAGGCCGTCTATTCGCCTTTGCATGAGACTATTGGGAAAGATGGTAGCCTCCTTCGAGGCGGTCCCTTACGCCCAGTTTCATTCGAGACTACTTCAAGGCAATATTTTAGCTTCCTGGAACAGGAAGAGCCAAGCTCTGGATATACCCATGCGCCTGTCCTCACAAGTACGCCACAGCTTCGATTGGTGGCTAGAAGCCAGGAATTTACGGAAGGGAAAGTCCTTCCTCCCAGTGGCCTGAAAGGTGGTATCTAGGGATGCCAGCCTATCGGACTGGGGTGCAGTATTCGAGGAGGCTTCTACCCAGGGAACCTGGGCCAAGACTCAGGGGATCCTGCCCATCAATGTGCTAGAGATCCGGGCGGTATATCTAGCCCTCAAAACCTGGACATACAGGTTACAGGGCTACCCAGTTCGGGTTCAATCCGACAATGCTACTGCAGTAGCTTACATCAATCACCAAGGAGGCACCCGCAGTCGGGCAGCCCAAAGAGAGGTGAACCGGATCCTGGCATGGGCAGAAGAGCATGTACCTTGCCTTTCTGCAATCTTCATTCCAGGGATGGAAAATTGGCAAGCAGACTACCTGAGTCGTCAGCAGCTGCTACCAGGGAGTGGTCTCTTCACCCCGAGATCTTTCAGGCCATATGTCTGAGATGGGGAAACCCAGATGTAGACCTGCTAGCTGCCAGGTTCAACAAGAAATTGGACAACTTTGTGTCCAGAACGAGAGATCCTCTAGCCTACGGGACAGACGCTCTAATAATACAGACGCTCTAATAACTCCATGGAATCAGTTCTCACTGATCTAGGCATTCCCTCCGATCCCTCTTCTACAAAGACTGCTTCGCAGGATCAAGGAGGAGGGAATACCAGTAATCCTAGTGGCCCCAAACTGGCCCAGGAGGCCTTGGTACGCCGAGATTGTAAAAACGGCGATAGGAAGGCCCTGGAAGTTTCCACTCCGACACGACCTGCTGTCACAGGGTCCAGTATTCCACCCTTCCTTACAAAGGCTAAAGTTGACGGCCTGGCTGCTGAGACCCACATTTTTAAAAAGAGAGGGGTCTCTGGTCCGGCTCTTTCTACGCTCATTAATGCTAGAAAGCCAGCCTCCAGACTCATCTATCAGAGAGTCTGGAGAGCATACGTTTCCTGGTGTGAATCCAGATGTTGGAATCCTCAGAAGTATGAAATAAGTAGGATTCTTGCTTTTTGCCAGTTAGGAGTGGATATGAATTTAGCCCTTAGCACCATCAAAGGGCAAATATCGGCTCTATCAGTCTTCTTTCAGAGACCATTGGCATCTCACTCCCTAGTTCGGACATTCATTAAGGGGGTACTGAGGATAAATCCTCCAGTTAGGACTCCCTTGTGTCCATGGGATTTGAATTTGGTATTGTCAGTGTTGCAAAAGCAACCTTTTGAACCTATTCGCCATATTCCTTTAATTATATTAAGTAGGAAGTTGGCCTTTCTGATTGCTATAGCTTCTGCTAGGAGAGTATCAGAGCTAGCAGCTCTTTCTTGTAAAGAGCCTTATCTAATTTGTCACAAGGACAAAATCGTACTACGACCCCATCCGGCTTTTCTACCTAAGGTGGTGTCGGCTTTTCACTTGAATCAAGACATTGTTCTGCCTTCCTTTTTTCCAAACCCGCGGACGGCGGGGGAAAAATTATTACACTCTCTAGATCCAGTGAGAGCGGTAAAGGTGTATCTGCAAGCAACCGCTCAGATACGTAAAACAGATGTTTTGTTTATTTTACCAGATGGGCCCAAGAAGGGCCAAGCGGTATCAAAATCCACCATTTCCAGGTGGATTAGACAAGTAATTATTCAAGCTTATGGTTTAAAAAACAGGACTCCTCCTTTTCCTGTTAAGGCGCACTCTACCAGGGCGATAGGTGCTTCATGGGCAGTGCACCACCAGGCTTCGATGGCTCAGATCTGTAAAGCTGCAACTTGGTCTTCAGTCCATACATTTTCCAAATTCTATCAAATAGATGTTGAAAGGACATGAGGATTCCGCCTTCGGGCGAAGTGTGCTGCAGGCAGCAGTATAGGGCTTCTGGTCCGCAAGCGGCCTGTTTTGATCTGTGTCTCCCCCCCTTCATATGAGCATTGCTCTGGGACGTCCCATTATGTAATGACTAGCTCTGTGTCCCGTGGTGTACGATAAAGAAAATAGGATTTTTATAACAGCTTACCTGTAAAATCCTTTTCTTGGAGTACACCACGGGACACAGAGGTCCCCCCCTTCTTATGGGAACCTTACTGCTTTGCTACAAAACTGAGGTACTTCCCTGATGGGAGGGGTTATATGGAGGGGAACTGTCTTCCATTGGTTGTGCCAGTGTCCAATCACCGCTGGTGACCCTTAACCCATTATGTAATGACTAGCTCTGTGTCCCGTGGTGTACTCCAAGAAAAGGATTTTACAGGTAAGCTGTTATAAAAATCCTATTATTGCATACAATGCAGCTGATAAATTTATTAAAACTAGTGACATCACTAGATGCATAAGGCCACAGATCACAGCATTGTTGCTTCGTTTTTTGTAAATTGATGGGTAACTTATCAGTTTAGACTTTACAGTGGCCGCCAGTTCAGATAAATTGAAAAAAGTTTTTCCTAATTTTTTGTTATAACATTTTGCAAATAAATAATAGTTCTTAAAAAATTTAGCCCAAAATGTATTCTGCTACTTTTCTTTGGTGACCATAACCCAAATCGGTGTATATTATTTAGTCTGTGGGAAAATGATAGAGTCCACAAACTATGGTATATATCTGAAAATTGATCAATTCTGATGTACTGAAGGCCTATCTTATTTGTTGAGGCCCTAAAATGCCAGGACAGTAGAAATACCCCCAGAATAACCCCTTTTAGTAAAAGTCATGAAGGTGTTTTGAAGTTGTAATCATTTTTTTGAAAATTAAGAAATTAAAAAAAAAACACAATTTCATAAAAACTTATAATTTTTTTTATTACCTTTTTTTTAATGATTTTTTTTTAACACACTGTCACCAAAGCAATATAATGTTACCATAGTAACTTAGTGTTTGTTTTTATATCACATAGTACAGATGGGTTGTGATTGGCCCTGTCTGTACCATGTGATCAAATTGACCAATCACAGCTAGCAACACAATTGTATTCAATGGATGGCATGAAAGGAAGCCATCCATTGTATACAACTGTCATGTGACCTGCTGTGATTTGTCACGGCTGTCACATAGTACCGGCAGCAAGCCGGTACTGTGATCAGTCATCGGCCATGTCCCGTGGACACAGCCGTTGACAGATCGTGCCGTTGTGTGGCCCCGCAGCTGCGCAATCGGTGCTTCCTGACAAGACGTCATATGACGTCCACTCAGGATAATAAAGCCACTGCCTGGTTGTCAGTCTGCTATTGGCTGGGCAGGAACAGATTAATAATAACCCTTTGGAATGCCTATCAGCGTGTGATGCCAAAAAGGAAAACACTAGTCGGTTAGGCTGAAAAACAAACAAAATAAAAACTATTGTTAAAACAATATCAGCTTTCCAAAATCTAAAAACTGCCCTGGTCATGAAGGAAATAATCTTTCCATGATAATTTTACATCCATTCAAGCATTGTAATAAAAAAAGCTAAAGCCTCCTTTTAACACATTCTGCTTTTTCCAGGCCGCTCAGCAGCTGAGATTCATCCGAGAGTGGTCCATGTTTGGGAAGACACTGGGCCTGTCTATAAAGGAGCTGTGTGCTGCAGGTGGGGCAGTATTAGGACTGATATTGGTGTACGCTCAACTAGGATTTTTGGTAAGTATCTGGCTACTAGAAACATGCAATAAAATGTCATGTAGTCTAATCTTTAGAATCTATCACATTTAAGCTTTATTATAACAGTTTTTAATGTAATATATTTGGAATACTGGCTATTTATAGTGAAAAGTACTTGGAATTGGGCTTTACAGGGTAAGTTCACCTTTACAAAAAGCTGCCTATTCAGGTAAGGGGCGTTTGTAAATATAAAAAAAAACTGTGCAACTGAAGTTGAATAATGCCCTTGCTATAGATGTAGGCCATTTACGTACCTCATGAAGCCTGGCTGGAATACTCCCAGGACCATGCTGAGCAAGCAAGCTTTCTGTATGATTCAAACCCCCTCATATGCTCTTTCTCTTTCCTCTGATGCAGTGTCTCTGAGTGCAGGGTCTGAGAGTTCACTCCTGTGATGAAGGTGGTGAACAGGCACAAGTAAGGAGAGGAATACAAAAAAAAAAAATCAAAAGCTTTATCAATGTCTAGAAGCACATTGATATCTATTATTAGTAAAGTGAACAGAATTTGGTACAACACAGACCCTTTCTGGATCAGGACATCACTCCAAACTAGATTAACAAGCCAGGAGGAAACTGGTCAGAATGGCTACCAAGAAGCCTACGGCAACTCTGAAGCAGTAATTTATGACAAAGAGTGGTCATTGTGTGCATGTGACAACAATATCACAAATTCTCCACAAATGTGGCTTGTATGGGGGGGTTGCAAGAAAAAAGCCACTTCTCAAGAAAGGCCACATACAGTCATGGATGAGCTTTGCCAAAACGCACCTTGAAGATTCTGAGGCCACATGGAAAAAGGTGTTGTGGTCAGATGAGACTAAAATTTAATTACCAGTATTTGGCCTCAACACCAAACGATATGTCTGGTGGAAATCCAGCACAGCTCACCATTCAAATCACACCATTCCTACAGTAAAACATGCAGGTGATAATATCCTGTTATGGGGATGTTTCTCTGCAGCAGGGAATGGATCACTTGTGAGGATAGAAGAAAAATGTATGGAGCAAAATACCATAAAATTCTTGAGGAAAATCTGCCCTCTGCCAGAAAGTTGTCAATGAAAAGGTAGTTTACCCTCCAATGTGAGTGAGAATGACCCAAAGCACAAAGCAAAAATTACCATACAGTGGTTGAAAGAGAAACAGGTGAATGTCCTTCCATGGCCTAGTCAGAGCCCAGACCTAAACCCCATTGAAAATCTGTGGAATGACTTGAAGACTGCAATCCACAAACAGTCCCCATAAAATGTAACCAAACTTGAGCAGTTCTGCAAAGTTGAGTGCGCAAATATTGCAAAGTCTAGATGTGCAAAATTTGTAGAGACATATCCCAACAGACTAAAGGCTGTAATTAAAGCAAAAGGTGATTCAACAAAATACTTGCATAAGGGGGTGATCCTTTTTCCAACGCAGTGATTCTGTTTGTGAATTCTTATTTTTTTTCTGACATGTTGGTGTTTATATCTTTTACTTGGATGTTATAAGTTGCACTAGTAAATACAGCAGTGAAAAAAACACTGCCTGTCTTCATTTAGGCTTCATGTACACGGGACGTTTTTACAACTGCTCCTGAACGATTTAACTTGACAGCTAGTAACCCACGTTTAAAACGTCCGTTTTGCCGCGTTTACATTCCGTGTTTAGCAGCGTTTTGCCGCGTTTGCGTTTAGATGGGCAAAAAAAAAATACCTATAAACGAAACACTGCTAAATGCGGGTTGGCGTCTGAAACGTCAGAAACTTCGGCGTCTGAACTCAATTTTTTTGCCTTCACAAAAAGGCCTATAAACGCAACTGTACACATAAGATAACATTGAATGAGTTCAGGGGCAGTTGAAAAAAGTGTCCAACTGCCTCTGAACGTCCGTTTAGCAGCAGCAGTGTACATGGGGCCTTAGACTGCAAAGCAAAAAATGTGGTTATTTTAAAGGGGGTGATTCTTTTCTATACAAACTGTAAATGGCCTACACCTATAGCAAGGGTAATATCCAACTTATGTTTTTATTTACAGACACCTCTTATCTGCATAGTCAGTTTTTTGGTTGGGGTGAATTAACTCTTTTTAAGCATTTATGGCAACAGTTTTTTTTTTCCCAAAAACATTTAAACAGAACGAGTACAATCTTGCCTTTTGAAAGCATCCCTGTTAATATTGTGTGATTTGTTCCACCCCCTGTAATGGCTACTTTTACTGGACAGCTTGGCCCATCATAGGGAAGTGATAAAATAATGGACCTACTGGCAGAATCAATAAAATTATGATACAGAGGGCTCAAATAAACTAAAACTGATGATGTTATTAAAGTGGAGGTCCGCCAAAATTTCTTTTTTTTAAAAGTCAGCAGCTACAAATACTGCAGCTGCTAACTTTTAAAATAAGGACACTTACCTGTCCAGCGCACCCGCGATGACGCACCCGAGGCCGACCCGTGCCACGGTCCTCGGATGCTGCCTCTGCCAACTTCACTAAGGGAATCAGGAAATGAAGCCTTGCGGCTTCACTTCCCAGTTCCCTACCAATCGAAATGGTCCCTCCTGTCTTCTGTCTCCCAGAAGACAGCGGGGGACGACGGGATGTGACATAGACCACCACAGATTCTGCGGGGGTCTATGCCCCGAAGTGGGTGCAAATACCTGTATTATACAGGTATCTGCACCCCCCTCCCCCCTGAAAGGTGCCAAATGTGACACCGGAAGGGGGGAGGGTTCCGAAAAGCGGAGGTTACATATTTGTGTGGACCTCCGCTTTAAGAGACTTTATCTTCTGTAATTTTTTTTATTTGGCACATACCTGAACTTTAAAAATATATGGTCAAAGATTTTCAGGTATATTTAGAAAAATAAGTTATTTGTATAATAATGCATCTCTTTTTCTCCTTGCAGCTTTTCTCCTCCTCCTGGGAAAGTTTTCACAGTTTCAGCTCCAGCGTTCTCTCACTTTTCGCTGTGGCACGCGGTACTTTTAGTCTGAAAGTTCCTTTTCCGTATTCATCCTGCTTACACCGCCTTTACTTTGTGAGCTACCAGGTCTTGGAGCTGTGGATCCTAGTGAGGTTCTTTGCAGCCATCTTGGTCAACAACTACCGTCATGTTCGACTCGACATGTTCAGACCAGCATTCGAACTGCAGGATTATGAGATGGTGGAGCTTTTTCTTAGGAGATTACGGATTTGGATGGGTGTCAGCAAAGTGAAAGAGGTAGATAAAGCAAGGTTGACGTCATGTGTACTACTTGCCATATAATATCTATTTTCTAGAATAGAGAATAATTTTGTGGTTCTTAAAAAATGTAGATGATGACTAAGCCGATCATGTCACATTTCTTTATATTTTTCTGTTTTGTGTTCTAGTTTCGTCACAAGGTGAGGTTTGAAGGTATGGAGCCTCTTCCTTCACGTTCCTCCAGTGAAACAAAGTCACTTAGAGGTTCCACTCCTAGCGCTGCTTCTGACACCTCCTCTTCTTCATCCTTTTCCACCATCTCCAGCCAGTTGGACACTTTGAGTGCCATTAGCACCAGGGAGAGAGCGGAGGTGGATGCCAATATGCAGAGATTGTTACCTGTGCTAGAAACCTTGTTGTCCCAGTTTGATGTAGTCAACAACGCCACAGAGGCGGTGTATCAAATTGAGCGAAGCCTAGAAGAAGTACGGGGAAGAGCAGCTAAGAGAAGAAAACATGTTAAAGCGTCAACTCAAAAAATATTATGCACCACAGAAGTGACCACAGGTCTCAACCGGAGCTTCACCACAACAAAGAGCAGAAGTTCTAAGTCAGAACCCTACCCGCGAGTCAGCAAGAACTCTTTGGCTCCACGGCCATCCACAGTTTCTCAAGCACTAGAGAGCAGTTCAGCAAGCAAAGTCATCACAGTGGACAAGGTGGTGGCAGAAGAACCAGCTCTCGTTCCTATGCAGTTATCATACACTTCTCAAACCAAACGGAGAAAGTCAGCACGGGCCCACAACAGAGTTCACCCCAGTGTTAGTTAGTGGACACTACCAGCCCATGGGTTCTTGTTCTGTTGATCTCGGCAGTTGATGACTGCTGCACTGAGCATTTCCAAATGTCCAGGAGTGTTGATATCACTTCTGGAAATAGTTCCAGATATTGATTCTGTAAATCATCTGGAGAACGGCAAGATTCTGTTTAGACTCTTGAATGGCTCTCTTGTTACGGACCCATGAACATTGAAGGTCTTTGATCCAATATTTATCAGTGTTTCCAAGCTTGACATCAACAAAAATGGTTTGTCTTCCTTGTTTCAGAAGCTTTGTGCCCTGGAGGCCCTTAAAGCCCTGAATCTCTCCTTAAGCCCTGGTGGCTTGCAAGATTTACTCGTATTTCAGTGTAAGCCCCGGTGGCTTATCAATAAACCATGTTAAAGGTGTCCTGGTGACACGAAGCATGGTAATGTACCTTAAGTCCTGGTGGCTTGTTCTTTTTAAGTGGCAGCTGGCTGCCCTGGACCCTGTTTTTTTTACATTCATTAGACTACAGAGCTGGGAAACACTGATCCACAAGAAGCAGCCTATAATGATGAAGAAATGATAAGGACCAAAGAAGTACGCTGATGTCCAGCCAATTTTTTGAGAGGCTCTTTGCAACGTATTGATGGTGCTTTCAAAAGGGACCAGAGTATTTTGAAGGATATGCTGGTCATTCCTGGGATAGTACAACAGTCCTTGAGGGTCCCTAGATTATTCAGGGTGCTGCAAGAGCTTCCATTTCCCTTTTGCACTGTAGTGATACTAAAACCTGAGCATGTGGCCAGGAAAAAAAGGGAACCTAAATTGTAATTGGCTGGGATATACAGATATGCTCTTGGAATGTGAGGTGAGGTAGACTCTCACTGTGCACTTAGAGGGCAATAACTCTTTATGAGAAGAGACTGAAGCGGTTACATAGAGGAACTTGTAATGTGTGGATAAGATTTAAATGTTCTGATTGGAAGATAGGACATGGCACCTTGTTTTGCTTGCCTTAACACTACATCTGAGTTTACAAGACACACTGTCAACCTCTGAGTACGAAGTATGAAAGGCCCTCTTGTCCTCCAGATCTGCACTAGAGGGCGATGTGTAAAAGTTGCACCTTTTTGTCAAAAATATTTTTATATTTTTTTCTTTTTAAAGCAGGGAACACCTCTCTAAAGAAAATAACAGACAAAGCTCCTTTTCAAGTATTAGCTTAAATTAACTGAATACTTTGTGTTTTCCGGTAGAAGAATGGGAAAAAATATGAGGGTGTGTGGTAACCTCAGGGGATGCTTTATTCCATAAAAGATAGTGATATACTTGACCACACAGAGACCACTTTAGGCATTGCAGTAAAATGTATAGGAATGCAGCTAGTCAACTTTTCTAGGATCTGGCCATATTAGTCTACCTAGTGAATAGACTGTTTGCACAATCATACATTTTACTTCTGGAAACAAAATGGTGGTTGACACTATGGGGTTGATTTACTAAAACTGGTGCACTCAGAATGTGCAGCTGTGCATGGTAGCCAATCGGCTTCTAAACTAAGCTTGTCCAATTAGGCTTTGACAATAAAACCTGGAAGATGATTGGTTTCTTTGCAGAGCTGCACCACATTTTGCCCTCTCCAGTTTTAGTAAATAACCCCCCCAGTGTTTGATGTCATCTGGTGCCTTTAATAATACAAAGGCCAGAGAACTTATTTTAGGCCTAAAATGACCACATGGCCTTGAAGGGGGAAAGAAACACCCAGCAAATTAAAACACTCAATGTAAAGGTTACTTGGGAGCTTACGTTATTGCAGTACCATTTCAACATTCTTCTAAGGGTACGATTATTATGCCTGCCTGTTTCTGAATGTATTATTTTTACCACATATACATGTTCCTTTTTTGTTTCAGCCGTTTGCATGGAGCGCCTCGCACTTTAACAAATGCTTTTTCACTTATAACTAGGCCAGAGGTATGCAAATAGAGCAGTTTAGAATTCTCTGGAGGTACTTTATTAGAAAAAAACTCAGTTTCTCAAAACCATCTCTCACTCTCAGGCAGGAGGTGTTGTGTTGTGCTGTGCTGTGCAGTGGGCCAACCATTGTTTTTAAAGTTTCAGCTTATTAAGTGGCTATTTCATCAGAATGAACAAGGTGACTGATCTATGGTGGCCGTGAACAGTTTGAAAAAGAACAGTTTTGAGTAAGACCATTATTTTTAATACTCCATAAGGGTAGGATGTGGATGCTTTGGAGCATGCAAATTGTGTTTACTGTTAGGCAGAACCTGTACTAATAAATTAACTTAAAGGCCAAGTTCACCTTTTTAAAAAAAAAATTTAAATTGCCTATGCAGTCAAGGGACCTCAGTACGTAAGTAGGTTTTTTGCATGTTTAAAATAACAACAAGAACACAGATCCGTAATGCAGTACATGCTAGGCAATACCAACGTAGGACCTCTTTTGCATATACAGAAGGTGAAAATAACAATAACACTTGGGTACTCATTGTTGTGTATAGAACACATAGTCAGTTTGCCCCAAGCATGAAAACTTCAATGACAAGTTTCCTCTATTGTCAGACACTATAACAGAGATGGTATAGTGAGCCTAATGTAGGGAAGGAGGCAAAAAGCATCTGGAAGGCACCATAAAGAGAGGGTACCCACTATAAGGGGGACTATCCAAGGTCATCACGGATTCGGGAGAGAAACAGAGCAGGTTGATGGGTAAGAGAGGATGAGATGAAAGAAAAAGAGAGAAAGAGAAAAGGGATAAAAACAAAATAAGGGGGGAGGCCCACAACCCGGGCCCACTAGTTGCCCAACCCAGCAGGACGTGTGTTGTCATAGAAACGTCTGAAGTTTGGCAGACACAGATAAGTTAATCCAAGTAAAAAAATTAAAATTCAATTCATCAGCCCATTCCCTAATGGAGGGGACAGACGTCAATTTTCAATGTCTAGGAATGGCCCCGTAGGGTCAGCTTTGAAAAATTTTGAATAATTTAATTGCCATACCTGTAGGCTATTTGCACCCCCTGGAACCTTGTTAAAAAAAATAAAAACTCTTATAGTTCGCAATCTCCACATTCTGCCTTGTAGCTAATACATTCCAGTCATTAGGCAGTCACCCCCAGCCGCTCGGGAACAAGCACTCTCTGTTGTTTAAAAGAATATGCATTTGCAATGCACATTCTACCGCCTCAATTGCAGCTGCTGCTGTGATGGGGAGGCACTCACTTCTTTGATGCTGGGGCGAGCAACCAACAGCTGGAGGATCCCAGCAACAAGGCAGGATGGGGAATTGCCTCTGCTGTCAAGGGGAAGAGAGCGCACCATGCATGTGCTGGGCTTTGAATGAGGAAGAGTACCTGCTCCTGTGGTCCTAGGGGTGTCCCAGCAACAAGGCAAGATGGGAAAATGCTAACTCCTCAAAGTTTATTTAAATCAACATTTTTCAAAACTGCAGTAGGGTTCTTTGGCTGCATAGGCAATATTCTTGAAAAGGTAAATTTAGCCTTTAATCCTTTGTTAATAGTCAGCTAGTGGGAGATGGTTTTACTTATTACAAAGCTCAGCTAACATTTCCTTGTTGCCAACCTGCATGACCTGGTCTCAGGCTGGAAATTTGTATATATTTGTAGTATTCGCTATATTTTCATAGCGTCGTAACCAATGAAGCAGTCCTGTAGATAGAGGTACAGAGCACTATTATCCCTAGAGTTATTTAAATGATGTACTGTGTGCTCTTGTATATATTTATAATGTATTATACCTGAATAGGGGAATCTGCATATTGGCTTAAAGGCACAGACTAGTACTAGTATTGCCATGGCGAGACTGTCTCCTCCTGTCTAAGTAAAATTTCCTTGATGTTCTTGTTGATGGTACCATTATGGTGAAGCCATCATCTCCATATTTGTAAGCTAAACCTTTTAAAAATGCAGGCTATTACTTCACTGTGAGGTGGTGATGTCACTAAATTCCAGGTCCCTGATTGGCTGCTTTAGCTCAACTTAAAAATGATCTTTTGACAATGGTCTTTGACAAAACCACTTTAACCTCACCATGGGGGATGTCTGTATTTCGGAACTGTAGTACAGAGTTGACGAAAGTGAATTAAAACGGGTGGTGATTAAAAATTGAGGGAAACATATTAGCTAATGCAACTAAAGTCAAAGCAGAACTGTTTTGGACAGGTTGACATAGTTTGATTCCATACTCGGTATTTGCAGTTCTCCAAGACTTTAGTGTGGAGATTTTCACCCACTGCTAGCATTGAAGGTAAGATTCCTGTGACCCATCAAACACTGAATTCTGCTCTGTCCAGATGGGCAACATTGAAAAAAACCGTGGTAGACATGAACCTAAAGTTGCTTACATTTTAGCAGATTTTCTCTAACATTAGTTGAGAATCCTATTCTACTGAAGCCAAAGGAAACTCAACTCAGTGATCAGCCAGTATTGTAAGTGAGGTGGTGAGTACATCCCATTTTAGAGGTCACAGAGCTGTCAAATCCTGCCCTGACTACACCTGCCCCAAACTAAAATGTTTTGTGTGATGCCACACTTTAAAATCCATCTTGCCCTGGAAAACCATGAGGTGGAATCTAACTGCGTTCCAACAAATGCATCATTTTCCTTTATTTAAATGAGGTTCACTTTGTTTTAGAGCGAGATTGTGTTTGTATGTTTTATAGAGGGTACATTAGATGTAGTGACACACTTGAAGAAAAGGTTCTGCTTGGTAGAAATGTAACACTGAAGTATAGAGAGAACATTAAAGCTGTAGGTACTGCTTTGAAGGGTTTTTCCCATCTGTTTACTGGTCTGTTACCAAAAAATATTGTCTTTTGGCTCAAATATTTTTTTGGTCACGTCTTTCTCTCCTCTAGCAGAGGTGTTTAATTCCATTGTCCTGGAATTTGAGCCAATGACACTAAAAAACAGTATGTAAAGCACACTAAAGAGAAGAGTCCTATCCCAGGACAACAGAAATGAAAAACCCTGTTTGACCATAGATATGGTACTCAGACCCACACCAACAGAAGTTACAAAAGAAAGCAGTGCATATAGAAGTGTTTCAGGAGTGTATGTATTCAGGCTTCAGAGCCTGGAAAATGGTTAGCCTAGAACAGGAGTCTCCAAACTTTTTAAGAAAAGGGCCAGTTTACTGTCCTTCAGGCTCTGACTGTGGCCAGTGGGAGTGAAAAAACCACACTGGCATCAGTGTCCCATTATTGGTTTTAAAGGGAGAAATAGTACCCCATTGTTTGTATCAATGGGAAGAATTGTGCCCCATTGATGTGTCAGTAGGGGGAATGGTGTCCCGTCATTGGTGTCAATTGGTGGAATACTGCCCCAAGGGCCAGATAAAGGGAAAGCAAAGGGCCACATTCAACTGTCAGGCTGCAGTTTGGAGACCATTGGTCTATAATCAGCTAAAAGATGGAATTGATAAAGAAAGTTTCTTATTAAAATGGTTCCCTGATTAGACGTCGGCTCATTGGGAAAAAAAACTTCAGATATGTTCATACTACATTTAGACTTATTTTGAAAATGTCAACTAAAACTCGTAAAAGACTTTGTTTTGGCCAGAATTAGACTTTAGCATTCTATAGTGTCAGCTGGAATCTGAAAGCCCAACTCCATCAAAATAAAACAACTATTCCCAGCATCTGTAAAACATAACGGCTCTGGACTACAGTGCTCATCCCATCTCCGGAACCGTCCCTTGCAGAAGACATCCAGTGTCATTTTGAATTGTTGAAGTATTTACGTAATATAAAATCTATAGAAAATGGCCACACCCACTGTGACAGATTTCTCTGCTTTCTAGTGAATTGGTAGGCCACAGGTAAATTACCCCCACTGTGTATGAATGACCAGCACATTTTACAAGACAGGAGGAGCCTAAAGCATGTATGCATAGTGCAAACCAAATTATATGAGCTGCTTATTTAATATATTTGATACAATGTGTTTATTGATATTATGTCTTTTTATTTTCTTTCATTTATTCTAATTGTGTTCACATCAGATCACCTGTGCCCCTAAGACTTAGATCTAGTTACTTCAAGCACCCAGTAGATAGAGAGGTACATCAAGTTCCTAGAAGGTAGTCCGATACCAACATCATGGTGAAGTCTTTGGTTACACCAGCTAGGGAAACAAAACAAATCATTATCTTTCTGTATTTAGAGGCTTAACTTTTTCTTTTTTTTTCATTGAATGCATCAACTGCAACTGCCTGCTTCTGTTGTTTCTCTGCATTGATAAACTAGTACTGTTGTAATGACATCAGACAAAAGGATTACACAAATAAAAAAAATATATAAATCGGAAACATTCCTCAGGGGGTGGACTACCAGCCATTGCTTCTAATACAGTTTAAAGCCTTATAAATTCCTCCCAACCTTCCGGGAAGAGAGTGACACCATTAGTATAACGTATGTAGGCACAGGACACCCCTGCCATGCCCCCAGTTACATGGATTGTAAATAATTTACAAACCCACAAGTGTTTTTTTTTTTATTCACCAGTACATTTTCTTTAAACTCGCTTTTCAAAATGTAAAATTAATAAATATATATATATATATATATATATATTTAAAAGGGAAATAAATTTAAAGGTCAATTAAAAGGTTTAGCGTAGTAGTTTTTTTTTATAAAGGTCTAGACCTTAAACCAAAAAGTGTGACAACTGAGGAGAAAAGAGGGCCAGATTTTCTGAATCAGGGCTCCTCCAGAGGTTTCTAGTACCTTGACCTGTGAGAAGTGGCAAATTGATCTCCCACCTACAATAATCACCAACATAAGGGGGCAGTTTTCCACTGACATCCAATGTAAGAGGTCAGTTCTACACTGATCACAATGACTGACCACCAATATGAGGGGTGCACACTCTTCCATTGACCACCAATGTAAAGGGGGGGCAGACACTTTTACACTGACAATTACTGAAAGGGGACTCAGTTTGTGTTTCTTTTCTGGCCATTATTATTTGCTTCATTTAAAGTGGAAGTTAACTCCCTTTGTTGATTTTTACCTATAGGTAAGCTTATAATAAGGCTTACCTATAGGTACAGTATCTCCTAAACATGCACTGTTTGGAGATATTTACTTAAGAAAGCAGCCGGTGACGTCACAGGTGCATGTGCTCTAAAGAAACGGTATACCTGTGCCGTTATCTCAGTGCCCTGCACACAGGAGTGACTTCATTGTGGCTTCTGCCATTCATACAGCTAAATCCCGCGTACTCGGAAGGAAGACAGGATGAAGACAGAAGCACTTACAGTGGTAGAGGGCTTCATTTTCAGGTAAGTCTGTCATAATGTGCTGGACTGCGATGCATACTAGCACATTATGACTTAAACCGCTCAGAGCCCACTTTTTTTTTGCTGCACTTTACTACCACTTTAAAAAAGATTTCCATGTATAATATCACTTTAAATAGTTGAGCCAAGCTGGCCCAAACAAACAGAACAATACAACCCCTGTGTGTGCTGTAATGGACTGTAGTAGCATTGGCTACATACATACAGTAAGTGGCGCTGTGTTCTGGCAGTGGTACTACAAAAAAAGCAGTTTTCCTTACCTGATCTAGACAGCTAGACAGACCATAGGGTAGAAGAGGCTGCAGGTGACCAGTCTTATAGATTAGAGGGAGCTTACAGGAGTGCAGGATCAGGAATAAAAAAATAAATAAAAACTAACCCTTGGCATCCCCACTGCAAGGGAACAGTTTTTTCCTTTCACCGAAGTCTAACTTTAAAGCCCTGTACACACGATAGGTTTTACCGATGAAAACAGTCCGATGGACTTTTTTTATCGGACAAACCGATCGTGTATGGGCCCCATCGGTCTTTTTTCCATCAGTGTTTAAAAATAGAACATGTTTTAAATGTATCCGATGGTTAAAAAACCGATAGCAAATTACTATCGTCTGTGGGGAACTCCATCGGATACAAAAACCCACGCATGCTCAGAATCAAGTCGACGCATGCTCAGAAGCATTGAACTTCATTTTTCTTGTCTCATCGGAGTGGTTTACGTCACCGCGTTTGTAACGGTCGGTTTTTTGACTGATGGTGTGAAGGCAAGACTGATGGAAGTCAGCTTCATCGGTTTTCCGATGGAAAAATCCATCGGTTAAAAAACCATAGGAAATCCGATCTTGTGTACAGGGCTTAATTCTCATTGCTGTATAGAGAAGTGTTTTGTAGAAATCCTCATAGGGTGTCAAATACTCTAGTTGTGCCATTTTTTATAAAAAAAAAAATGTATTTACAATGTTCTACAACGTCCTGATCATGCTAATGTACCGTCACCTGTAGATTTAATCCTTTTTTAGCAGAAGTTCCCAGAGATCTAAAAATTATTTCAAGGGTTTATCTGGATTAATAAAACAAAGGGTTGAGGAGTGTTAGCTGATGCTCTTCATAACATAATACAAGTAGTAAGGATAACCATTTTGACACAATAATCTCTATAAAAACTCTTTGGTGTCTCCGGACAATAGTACATCATTTGAGTACTGGTGGGATAATACAAATACCAAATAAAGATGTTCGGCATTGCCATAGAAAACCAAAAGTGAGCACTTTACAATTCCTCCTGCTTGCAATACCAGCCCATCATACACCTACAAACAGCTCTCCAATCCAGAAGGTACTCCTATGCGTTCTGTCACAGAAATGCAGAATTATTTTAATCAATTCTCTTTTCCCTTAATATGCACAAATCACATCCACCAATTCAATTATACCAATAGACAGCAAGAGAGTCCATTTGTTCAGTTTCCTTTAATGTTTGGTTTGTTGATCCAGCTGGTTAGAATATAAAAACAGGATCGTCAAAATTAAAAACAAAAATAAAACAATTATTCCGCATTATTATTCAATATAAAAGGCACAGCTTGCAACCCAACTCTACCTACAGACACTTCCAATTTTGCATAACCAGGAAAAGGAACTTCATTCAAGTTTACAGATGTGTTCGTGTTTTGTCATTTTGTGTTAACAGTTGCTAGGATGACTGACAAATGCCATTGAATCAGTGGCTGCTATAGATGTTCAATGTAAGACATTGCACTTAACCAAACTTCTGCTTGCAGTAGTTCCCTGTGTGCAGGAGCTGAGACAGTTTTGCTTTGCTTCTCTATGTATGGACCGAGTTATGTATGATAAATTATTTATTGCAAGGTACGAAGTTTCTCTGTGTTGTCAGAGTCTGCCGGAAGCAATGTGCAGACTGGATGGTGACGTAGGAGGCAGCCATTTTGGATACTGAACAGCACTAAACAAATCCAGTGCACCTAAAATCTACAGCAGGTGCCTCTTCTTTTCTTTTTTTTTTTTTTCTCATTATGAGAACCACATGCTTCTGAATCCAAAATCCCAAATTAGATAGATCCTTTAAATCTCAAGGAATTTTGCCCTGAGAGATTGCAGTTTGTCAGCTCACATGGAACAGCACAGTTACCAGTTTCTAATGGACTGATAGGCCAAAGATTGCTTCAGCTCCCAAAATGGCTGCCTCTGATGTTGTCAGCGATGGTAACAATGTCAACAGGAAGTGGCGTTTCAAAGAGGAAGTCTTGGCTTATCTCATAGGCTGCTTCATCACTATTGCCTTATGTTTGTTAAATGCGCAAAGCAACTTGTAAGACAAAGTCAAAATAAAAATGACTGCACTATGGCTTTGTGTTGTCTTTTCTTGCAGAATTACATTATTGTCTTGGGCTTCTCATAGCAATTTGTTTATGCGGTATAGAAGTAACACCTTGACGCTAACCACACACATATATGCAGCCGCTCGGTGGGTGGGCCTTCACGCCGAGCAGCCACATATAGACGACCTTGTCAAAACGACTTACCGTGCTGAGAGTGCGCTCCCAGCATGGTAGCCGGCGTGTATTGGAAAGCTCCTGATGCATACTAGCGATCGTGAGATTTCCGATCATGTGACAGACCATTACAGCGGTCATGACCCGAATGCCCGCCTTCGCCTCCTGGCTTTTAGAACCCTTAAAGGGCCAGGAAGCAATCAACGGGAAGGGGTTTAAAGTAACAATCTAGTTGAAAATACCCAAACTGACAGTACCGCCCTTGACTACATTAAAGTGGCATTCCAGCTATACACCTAACTAGCCTTAAAGTTGTTCTAAAGGCAGACGTTTTTTTACCTTAATGCATTCTATGCATTAAGGTAAAAAAAAAACCTTATGCATGCAGATCCCCTCTTATACTTACCTGAACCCAATCTCGATCTAGAGATGTGCACGAGAACAGTGACTCTCCCTTTCCTCACAGGCTTAGACACAGCAGCGGGAGCCATTGGCTCTTGCTGCTGCCAATCACAGCCAGTGAGGAGGAAGTGGGGAGTGGGGCCAAGCCACACTCTGTGTGTCAATAAATACACAGAGCTTGGCTCGGGAGTGAACACGCATGAGTGCCTCCATATCAAGTGGTTTGATGTGGGAGCACTTGGCGGGAGGAGGAGCCAAGAGCGCTGAGGGGGGACTACAGGGGAGGAGGATTTGGGCTGCTTTGTGCAAAACTGATACACAGAGCAGGTAAGTATGATGTTTGTTATTGTAATCCAAAAAAAATCAAGCATTTACAGTACAATCGCTTTAAAATTGTCCCCTCCTCCAGCTATACTAACTAACTTGCGTAAGAAAAATGTATATACTTACCCACTTTCAGGCTGCTCTGGTCACATGATCTGTCCTGTGTCAGCCAGCCACGGCTGCAGGAAAGAGCAGAGGTCACCCTGACAATAGCTAGTAAAGCCTGGAGAAGTGACACCACCCATAGGCTTCAATGGTTCATCCGATGTCGGTGCTCCCTCCTCTCTCCTGCGGCCACGGGAGCTGACACAGAGGACATCATACGACCAGAGCGATCCTGAAAATAGGTAAGTATATACAGTACATCTTTCTTACACAGGTTAGTTAGTATTGATGTTAGGAGGGGGCAATTTTAAGGCTAGTCAGGTGTTTAGCCAGAATTCCACTTTAATGAACAAGGCCCAATGTGCTTTTTCTATATGGTACATAATAAGGTGCACTAAATGGATCCAAAATATTTCCTTCCCCAATGGGTAAGGCACAGTAGAACCGTCCAATACAAAAACCAGCATTTCTCAATTCGGTCACAAAAAATAATTTATTAGGATAGTGGGTGGAGTTATGCAAATTATTTTGTTTTGTCTTGGGCCAAACCTATTTTCCAGCACAGCAAACAGCCTAACCTAGAAACACGTCTTCCAAACTGCATACAGCGGCTTCAGGCTTGTTGACCACCATCAGTACTGTACATGGAATCCATGACTTCTATGGAGTAGGGTCTAAGCTCAGTGCTGACAATACCAATCACAAACCTGTTCAGCCCAGGCCGCACTCTACATACATTGCATGGCACTCCAGCGCATCTAGACAATGCGTTGAAAAGAAATGCAGCAAGCCCTCTTTGGAATTGGCTGCCTAATGCAGTGCATTGTTGCACAAGGAATTGTGGTGTGAAAGGGCCCACTTGCTCCTAAAACCGTTATATGACAAAGGTGGTATCAGGATTACAAGGGATCTAAAGGATTTATCTGACAGTTTTACCTCCTCAAGGAGCTGACAAGGAGTCTGTTTTCAGTCTTATGTTCAGGTAGGGGATAGGATAAGGCCTCATTCATACGGTGCGATTTAATCCTGTATACCTGTGCCAGCAGTCCAGTAGCTGTCAATTGGTAAGCAGCGGCTGCACAGACAGATGCTGCTCCTAATGGGACATCTGTGTGGGTGCATTCAGAGCCATGCACTCTCACGGATGTTACATTTGGGTCAACCACTGTCTCCCAATTGACAGCTATGGAACTTCTGCCATGGGAATGCATGCAACACCCTCGTGGCGGTAAACACATTCCTGCATGGAGCACGGATTAAATCACCCCGTGTGAATGAGGTCCAAAGCTGGCTGCACGCTGATGCACGAATGTATTCTGGCAGCAGTTTTCTTCCCCTTCGGTTGCAGCGCTGATCAAGCGAAAATAGTCAGCAGTCCCATTCAGCAGTCATCGTTCACTAGTTTAGCACGAATGGGGATGGCCTGCTGAACCAGCCATCTGTATATGGCCACCTTAAGCCTTACCCACATATGCTTTCACTTCACTAGTGAATGTCTGTGTGTAAATTGTGGAAAAGCTTCAGTTCGGCTCTAATGATTCTGACGATTCCACTAATGAGATAAAAGTCTTGGGAAGCCTTCACCGCCACTCAACCTGGTAAAATCATATGCTTCAGTGCAAGTGTGCAGTGCTCACTATGGGCTGCTGATAGCTGTTACTTTGATAAAACGTTGGAAACCGACACCCACGCTTGGGATCACAGAAATATTTATTAAAGTGGTAGTAAAGTATTTTTTTTACTTGTACCGGCGGGTAAGGCTTACATGTAGGTACAGTGAATATCTCCTAAACTTGCACTGTTTAGGCAAAATACACACTACCTGCAGCTGGTGACGTCACCCATGCCGCCCCTTCAGAGTCCCGTGCAGAGGCCATGACTCCCATGCTTGGCCAATCAGACGGCCGGAGCACGCGAACCCGGAAGGAAGACCTGGTAAAGATGGAAGCCCTACCAGTGGGGACAGTGTGCCATTGGAGGTCTTTATTCTAAGGTAAGCATTTCATACTAGCACATTATGCCATTGTCTTGCAGGTTTAGAAACAAAAAAGGCTGCGGTTTACTACCGCTTTAAGCACAGAATAAAAGTTGGGCCCCTTTACAGGGGGCGGAATCTGCTTGCTCAGCGGGGGGGGGGGATCTTCCCCCGCTAATCCCCTGCAGAGCAGAGCGAGAGGATGACAAGTCCCTGTCCGCTCCACTTATGAACAAACTATTTGTGTGGAATTATTTTTTATTTGGGTACAGTGTTACATGACTGAGTAATTGCCATTCAAAGTGTGACAGTGCTGAAAGCTGTGAAAAATTAAGTATAATCAATATAAGGGGCGCCAACTTCTTCCACAGTTTTTTTTTCACACTAAGTGGTATAAGGCTGCTGCCCCTTTTTAAAGTGCTAAAAAAAAAACACTGCACAATATATGAATTAAACCAAAAGTAAGGCACTGCCCTAATTACCCAATTATAAATGACATATAGTGCATCGATTGCAATTTTAACATGAAAAAAAAAAAAATCAAAAGTCCATAGTGGTGATAACTTGCAAACAATAAATTCAAAAGTCCATGTGTTATAACAGATGACCAATCACCGTGCTCTTCAGAAAAAACTCCTGTTTTACTTTCTGATGACGCACAAATGCACAAAATGCATTAAGGTACGAGCCTACTCTAACCATTTCCGGAGTCAACCCCTCACCTCTTCCGATTAATGGAACGCATTTCCGACTTTGGGTTCAGCGAGCGGCGGTGCAAGATACATTGTTACAGCTGGGACGTTGCTCATGTTGATCGCCTGTATTTCCCCATGGAAATGTGAGTGCATACATAGTGCTTTGCTTTAGTTTCATATTTTAATAAAACATACTACACTATATACTACCTTGTTGTGGTCCATCCTGGAGCTTTTTATTACAGTGGGAGAAAACGGAAAATTGTATCATACTTACCAGTAATTTTCCTTTCCTGGTGCCTATCCATGGCAGCATACCTGTGATAGAGCTCCGCCTCGACTCCTCCTTCAGGACTAGTGAATAGCATAAATTAAAGGCATAGTCCCTCCCCCAACATTCTCTGTAATATAGAATACCGAGGGTGGGAGCGTATGCTGCCATGGATAGGCACCAGGAAAGGAAAATTACTGGTAAGTATGATACAATTTTACGTTTTCCTGGTGCCTCCATGGCAGCATACCTGTAATAAATAACTAGCTGACATGGGTGGGATAATTGCTTAACAATAAATGTTTAATTAGAAGAGGACATAGCAGCCTGAACTGCCCTCCTTCCAAACTCAGTCGTGAGCGCTCCTGGATCAATATGAGAGTGTCTGAGGAATGTATGGTGAGAAGACCAGGTGGCAGCCCTGCACACCGTCTCCAACTAAACATTAGCCCTTGCTGCCCAGGAAGCTGAGACTGCCCTTGTGGAATGAGCATTCACTCTGCACCCTGTAGGCCTTCTGGATTAACTTTACAGCCCAAGATGCCAGAGTTCTGATGGAAGCTTCTTTGCCCCTGTATTTACCGAACGGTACGATGAAAAGTCTCTCAGAATTTCTGAAGGGGCCGGTGGCTTCTAGGTAGGCCCTGAGCACTCTGGATACATCCAGTTCGTGACAAGACTCTGAATCCGTGTCTGTAAACACTGGTAGTGCCCAGGGTTCCAACAGGTGGCTTGGAGTAGTGACCTTTGGTGTGAACCCCCGAAGGGGGCGAAGTTCCACTCTGTCGGGGAAGAAGGAGGAGATGTGGTCGTCACCTATCCCTAAAGAGTGAAGTTCCAAGATCCTTTTGCCAGATGTAATGGCTAGCAGGAAAGCCGTCTTTAGTGTCAGGTTCCATATTGTTACTTGTTCCACTGGAGCAAAGGGATGGTCAGATAGAACTTCAAGGACCAGGGACAAATCCCACTTAGGAAATGATCGTCTGACAGGAGTGTGAATCTTCAATACACCTCTGAGGTAAGTGACTACTAAAGGATCCTCCGTCCCATCTCTTATTTGTTGCGGCAGAGATTGCTGCTACCTGCACTTTGAGGGAGCTCAGACCAAGTCCCAGATCAAGTCCTGTCTGAAGGAATCCTAGAACATGGGAAGTAGAGGGAAGGATTGGATCAAATCCATTTCCGGAAGCAAATGACAAGAACTTGTCCCAGATTTTTTAATATATGTCATTAGTTGCAGGCTTCCTGGTTTTTAGAAGGGTTGTTATGACTCCTGGGGAACACCCTAGGGATTCGAACCTTCGCCTCTCAACCTCCAGATTCGAAGATTCAACTTCTGAGGGTTTAGATGAACTAGACTGCCCTGCGACAGAAGTTGAGGGAAAGGAGGGATCTTGATTGGAGAGCCCACACTGAGGCGCAATACGGAAGTACTGCCACCACCTGGACTGGCTCTCTGAGGAGCCTCAGGAGGAATTTGAATATTAATGGCCTGGGAGGAAAGGCATATGCCGTGGTGAACCTCCAGGGACATGACAGGGCATCCACTGCCTCGGCTTGTGGGTGCGGCAGCCGAGAGAAGAACCTATCCAGCTTGGCGTTCTTCGGGGAGGCGAACAGATCTACCTGAGGGGGATCCGATATGTTGGCAA
This sequence comes from Rana muscosa, assembly GCA_029206835.1. Classification (NCBI taxonomy): domain Eukaryota; kingdom Metazoa; phylum Chordata; class Amphibia; order Anura; family Ranidae; genus Rana; species Rana muscosa. Next base: position 134,684,786 of record CM055127.1, read on the forward strand.
TCTGAAGGAAGACATGAGGGTGGAGAGCCCACTCGTTGTTGTCCAGGAAGTTTCTGGATAACGTGTCTGTTTCCGTGTTCAACCTGCCTGGCAGATACATTGCTCTGAGGTCCAGGAGGTTCTGCTCCGCCCAGAGCATGATCGGCTCTACCTCCTTGAGGAGTGACCTGCTGCGAGTGCCTCCCTGCTTCTGCAGATAAGCGAAAGCTGCCCTGTTGTCTAGGCGTAGGAGTATTCTCTGGCCTCTGATTTGGGGTGCCAAAGAGGTCAGTGCCAAGAAGGCTGCCCTCATCTCCAAAGATGTTGGATACCACTCCCTGGGTGGTGTATGACCATCTCCCCTGTATTCTGGTTTGCCCGCAATGGGCTCCCCAGCCCTGTCTGCTTGCAAGCGGACGCAATTGTGATCCAAGGAAGGGAGCCCAGGTGATGAGGCTTGGAGAGGTTTTCCAGAACTGACCACCAGTGAAGGCTCCTGCGCATTTTTCCCATCAGCAGGATCGTCTGAGATAGTCGTTGTTTCTTCTACTGCGCCAAGAAACCAGTCTGGAAATACCTCAAGTGCCAATGTGCCGAAGGAACCATGGGTATACAGGAAGACATTGTGCCAATGAGGCTCAGGCATTGTGAAGCCGTCAGATACGGGCTCCGGATGACTTTTATCATTCTCTGGATGACAATCCTTGCCTTCGGCGGTGGTAATGACACTGTCCCCTCCTGAGTGTCGAACGTTGCGCATAGATTATCTGCTGTGTTGGCATTAGTTGACTTGTCGGAATTCACCAGCCACCCTAGCTCTTTTAGGGACTGTAGAAGAATGTCCCGGTGACATACCAACTGATCCGGATTGCTTGCTAGGAGGAGGATGTCGTCCAGGTATTGGTATATCCTCAAGCCCCTCTCCCCCAGGAGAACCAAAGCAGATTAGTATCCTGGTGAACACCCTGGGAGAGGTGCACAGACCGAAAGGCAGGGCTTGAAACTGTAGGTGGGTCCGTCCCACTGCAAATCTCAGATATTTTTGAAATGCAGGTAGAATTGGCACGTGTAGGTACGCATCCTGCAGATCAACCAAAATCATCCAATCTGATGGCTGGACTGCCTGAATAATCGTCTGCAGGGACTCCATTTTGAAGCTTTCGGGGCAGATATACCGGCTGAACCTCTTTAGGTCTATCACAGGCCTCCACCCACCTGTCCTCTTTGGGACCAGAAATAGGGTGGAGTAGAAGCCTGCCAAGCGCTCTGCCAAGGGAACCGGAACAGCCGCCCCCTGAAGCTGGAGTGACGTTAGGAAGTTTTTTTAGAGCTTGAGCTTTCAGTGGAGAGGATGGAATCTCTGTTCCTTTTGAAAGAGTTCCGAGGTGGGGGGGGGAAGAGAAATTCCAAAAGTGCCCCCATTGAATTGTTGACAGAACCCAGGGGTCGTGGCAGCAGGTGGCCCAGACTGGGACAAAAGACTTTAGCCTGGCTCCCACCGGGAGTGCCTGGGTTCCTCTGGCGTCAAAAAGACTGCTTCTGCTCCTGTGGAGCCGGAAGGGCTTTCATCTTCCTATACAAAAAGGATCCCGAGTATCTTTCCAAGGTCTTTTGTTATCCCTAGGCTGTCTCGACTGCCTAAAATCCCTTGGGTTTGACTGGCGGAACCTAGAGGAACCACCTCTGAATCTTCGCATCCTTCTGTCCTGTGGAAGCATACCAGACTTCCCTCCTGACAGCCTGGAGATAGCTTTATCCATTTTGTCTCCGAATAGGGCTTTACCATCGAACGGGATTCTGCACCAATTTTGTTTGGAAGATAAATCAGCCGTCCAGGGTTTCAGCCACAAGGCCCTCTTCGCCATTACTGAATGCAACATGGATCTTGCTGAGCACCTGATCGTGTCAATGGCCGCTACCCCGACAAAGTCTGCCGACAATCTAAGCTCTTCCAAGGCTTTAATTATATCCTCCATGGGGACATCCTGACGCAATGCCGTCTCAATGTTATCTGTCCAAGATCTTATGGCATTTGATACTGATGTGGGGGCAATAGCTGGCTTACACGCTGCTCCTGCGGCCAAGTAGCTCCTCTTCAGCTCCAGGTCGATTCGCCTGTCTAGAGGGTCTTTGAAGGAAGCGGAATCCTCCATTGGCAAAGTTATATTTTTGCGAGTCGCACCACCAACGCATCTACCACTGGCATGGAGTTTATTGACTGCGTTCCCGACTCTGGTAAGGGGTATATAGTTTATTGAACCGACCCAAAAAAATTAATTATTTTTTATTTTTTTATTTATCAGTCTTTGACCATTCCTTCTGAATGACTTGACTAATCTTGCCCATCAACGGGAAAAGAACCTGCTTTCTTTTGAGGAATGGGAAGTAGCTTGTAGACTCTTGGGGAGGCTATTCTGCATCTTTCCAGGCGATTGCGGCTTTGACTGCCTGGATGAATGGCTTTACCAAGGAGAGACTGAAGCCAGAAGTTTCTGACTCTTCTAAAGAGTCCCCTGAAGAGTCTTCAGGTGGTGAATCTCTAGCTGGTCGGCCTGACGGTGGCAGGGGTGTACTGACTGCTGACGGACCAGGGAGATTAGGTTCAATATCCTGAACCTGGGATATCTGCTGAAGTGGTTGAGCGGGGACCAAAGTCAAAAGCTCAGAGAAGGAGTCCTTCGTTGTTCGCTTGAGCAGATCTACAGCGTGCTGATTTTCTAGCTCGCGGTTGGACGCATAGTCCGTAAAACAGTCCTTACAGACCACTCTGTCTGGTAGCGGTGTAGCCCCACATGTCCAGCATTTCTCTTGCTATAGGTCCTAGGAGAGGGGGACCGATCATGTCCTCTGGATCTTGACCTCTCTGATCTACGATGTGAAGAATGGGACCTACGCCCTGATGAGCGGGATCCCTTGGAGTGGGTAGGGCTACGATGTAAGGAACTCACGCTAGACCAGTGAGCGCACTTTTTTTTTCTTTTTTTTTTTTTAATACTCACGTATAGTTGGTCACATACCTAATAGAAGTGTGAGGATCTTTGCTGTGAGATGAATGACTCATTGCGGAGTTGGGCGCAAGGATCAGCTCCGGAAATATAGTAAGAAAGGGAAAAGAATCAGCAGTTTTTGGCGTCACTTTTTTTTTTTTTTTTTAAACAAACATTTTTATATCGTCATCTTTTTTTTTTTTTTTTTTTAAACATAAACATTTTTGATCGGCAACATTTTTTTTTGAGAAAATAAAAAGTACCTACCACAAAGCAGCATCAGAGAGACCTAGCAGGGCACAGCTGAGGAGACTGACAGCAATCCCTGAATCTGAACCTAAATAGGCTCAAGGTGTGTGGGCTAATCCCATAAACCACTATTTGGAATGGATTGAAAAAAAGGCCAAATCTAGCCTTCTTTCCAGAATCCAAGATGGCCGACACTGAACCAAGCGACCATGCATGCGCACGCGCAGAAGATCCAGCGTCGCCCAGTACAGAGAGCCGAGAAACTACGGCTCTGTATCACTCCCGAATCGCGCATGCGCAGACGGCGGCGAGGACACCGCGCCGTGACACTCTCCTACCTGGCGGGACGTACAGAGTACCTGTAGCCCCCCCCCCCCAACCCGGAAATAAGCACCACAATGTTGTTGCACAGAGAGACACCTGCCCTATCCAGTTGCACAGTTTTAAAGGAACAAAAAAGTAAGACCATAATCATTTTAAAGGCGCCTAACAAGCAAAAGAAAGGGGAGGGGGAGGGGAAGAGAGGAAAAGAAAGGGGAAAAACACAAATGCCTGTAATAAAAAATGAAAACCACCAGCCTGGAAAGATGGAGCTGATCCTTTTGCGACTTCCACTGCATTCATCATGGATGTGATAGCAGACTGCGTTCCTGTGAGGAAACTCTGCGAAAGACCCCAACAGATCCACAGAGGGGTTCCCAGTCTTATCAGCGCTGTGAGCGGCCCAAGAACAGGGACTGCGCACGGGAAAGGCTAAACCCAGCGGACGCTGCCGACTGCAGAGGTATGGACATACTGCTACTCTTCACCAGCACAAGAAGGTATGAGGAAAAAAAGGAGAATGTTGGGGGAGGGACTATGCCTTTAATTTATGCTATTCACTAGTCCTGAAGGAGGAGTTGAGGCGGAGCTCTATCACAGGTATGCTGCCATGGAGGCACCAGGAAAGGAGATTGCTGGAAGAATTTGTTCTGGTCCCCTGAGAGGTGGATTTGGCTATTTATCTTCAATTTGTTGGCCGAATGGTTTTGGTGAGCGCATATTTATTTTACACACACGGTGGAGCACTATATGTTAAAGATTTGGGCACAATTAAAATTTTTCTGACGAACACGGTGATTGGTCATCTGTTATCACACATGGAGTTATGAATTTACAGTATTGTTTGCAAGTTATCACCATTATGGACTTTTTCTTTTCACGTTCAAATTGTAATCGGTGCACTATATGTGATTTATAGTTACATAGTAGGTAAGGCCGAAATAAGACAATAGTCCATCCAGTTCAGCCTGTGTAGGTGCACGTGTATCAGTGTCTATAATTATTTCCCATATCCCTGTATGTGTCCTTTTAAGATGTACATCCAAGAGTCTTTTACAAAATATCCATACTCCCCACAGTCACCACCAATTGTGGAAAAGAGTTCCACATCCTTGTTGCCCTGACAGTGAAGAACCCCCTGTGCAGTTTAAGGTTAAACCGCTTCTCCTCCGATCTCATTGTGTGGCCCCGTGTCCTCTTACACTCCCTAAGTCTTAATAGTTAATATCCTATGCTGGGATCCCCATTGAGGTATTTGTAGATCGCTATCATGTCCCCTCTCAAGCTACCCACTACACCACTGTGCCGCCCAGTCCCCTTGTTAGTTTTGTTGCCCTTCTTTGGACTCTCTCCATTTATGCATTTATAGTTGGATAATCAGGGCCCGCCCTACTTTTGGTTTGATTAAAGTACTGAAAGCTGAAAATTGGCCTGGGCAGAAAGGGGGTGAAAGTGTCTTGAGGTGGTTAATAAATATTTCCGTGATCCCAATTGTGGGTGCTAGTATCAACTTTGTATTGAGATAAACATCCTGCAAGAGAAGATACGCTGCTGAGAGTCAGCTGGTGGAGCAAATGAACTTCCTAGTACTGACTACACCTAGTATTATTATTATTATTTTTTTTATTCTTTACTTCCATGTTTTTCTTACAGGCATCCTCAAAAACATAAAAGATAGCATTATCTTAATGATATTAATAAAACATATATGAATAATTGCCTTCATTTTTTTTCCCCATCCCTCCCCTGCTCCCATCCCCATTAACCCCAGAGAGAAAAAAAAAAAAAAAAGGAATAACGAAAAAAAAAAAAAAAAGGGGAGACCCCCATCTCCCCACCTCTGCCTGCCGGTTTCAATAGATGGTAAGGTGTCTCTGCCAATAAACTTCCAAGTCTAAATCCCATTTTTAATCTTCTCTATCTTCTCCAAATAGTTTTTTCCCTTCTTCCGATTTTACGAATTCTTCCCATGGTGCCCATATTTCCTTATTTTGTTCCTGTCTTTCCATATCTCTGGGCCATAAATTTTCCATTATCCAAATTCTTCTAATTTTATTCAGCCACATAGAGATAGGAGGTGTTCGTGTTTCTTTCCAACACAAAGATATGCAGCTTTTCGCTGCATTCACCATATGACATATTATTGAATTTTTATATCTTTTCATCGGGATTTGGGAATTTTGTAGCAGGAAGAAGGCTGGATCATCAGGGACTCGGTATTCCGTAAACATTTGCGTTATCCTCTGAACTTCCAACCAGTACTGTCTAATCACTGGGCATTGCCAAAAAATATGAAAAATAGTCCCTCGCTCTCCACAGTTTCTCCAACATCTATCCGTTACTTCCGGAGAAAATTTATTCAAGGTTGCTGGAGTAAAGTACCATCATGTTAGCAATTTATAGTTAGATTCCTGTATCTCGGTACATCTAGAGGTACTCAGTGCCAGCTGTGCCACTTTCCTGCTCTGGATTGGAGAGAACCTTTGATTCAAATCTCTCTCCCATTTACTCAAACTTCTCATTTTATAATCTTCTGGAGGTGTTACCAAAAGAGCATATATTTTAGATATAACATGGGAGATTGGTTCCTTTTCTTCGTAATATATCTCAAATCTTGTATGTGGTCTACAGTATTTTTCCATCGGGCCTAAGGATACCAAGAAATGTCGCATTTGTCTTGCCTGCCAACCAGACATTTCAAATTGACCTCCCTGTCGGGTCATAGATTCTATAGATGGCCAATTATCTAAGTTCGTAAAGTGTAATACTTGATGAAAGCCCCTGTCTCTGACACCAATTCTGGGAAACCCAGCATTTCCACCAGAGTTAGAAGCAAGAGGCTTTCAGGGACTCAAAGGTGAATGTTCTGTAGAGATTCTAGGGTTCCGACTTGTTTTAT